>OY728120.1:1154150418-1156650418 GCA_963277665.1 Viscum album | reverse complement strand
TACAAATATTTTTCCACTAATTCCCAAATTAACCCATAAGGGCATATATTTTTTGTGGAATGAAACGTGTTAGAGATATTATGAGAAATTGACGAGGATGTTTACATCAACCCCACTTTTCCTTCTCCAAGAACTATGTTAGGGTTATTATGTTTTTGTGATGCTTTTTGTAGATGTTTGGGGTGTTTATTGATATAGGGAGATGGATGGTGGACTATATCTCTCAAAAGTCATGCACACATGGGAAGAACCACCCTACCCACTATCATGAGTTGTAATTGGTTATGTATTCACTCAAATCATGGTGCCAGTACATCATTGGGAATGTTTTATAGTATATTCTGATCACAAAATACTGATGTATATTTTCATCCATAAGGATCTAAACCTGCGATTGAGACACTAGATTGTGTATCTCCAAACATTTGAATTTAATATTTATTATACTCGTAGAAAAATAAATGGGGTTTCTTATGTATGAATAAGAAATTATCGACACAATTATTGATTGAATTAGTAGAGAAGTGGTCCCTAATGATTTTTTTGGTGAGATGAGCTTGGGAAAGGAAAAACATGTTTTGTAGGTATTCTTTGCATTGAAAAAAGATGAATTAGTATTTATTGACTAGTTTTAGATCAAAAATGTTCCTAACCCCAATTTCAAGTGATTTAGTGAATAATTAAATAGTAGGTAGATCTCATGTGGGTGGTATTAGTATTTAATATACACTTTGTGTTTCTGAATTAGGTCAATTGTTCTTTTTTCTTTATGGTAGGAGTTGATGGATAGTGGAAACCATCCTTATTGGTCCATGAACCCTATAACTATCAAGATGTATCCTGAATTGACATTTTAATTTTGGTTCTTAGTGATGGGATGGTTAATTGAAAATTTATTATCATGGTGTCTTATGTGTTAGATAATTAAGGCAGAGCACAAGAGACCAACTGATTTGTTTTCATCCCTTATCCATTCTGTTATGTAAGTGAGATTATATTTCATTGTATTTCATCATTGGTACAACATAGAATCATAGTAGGAAGTACGTGACTCAATTTATTGTTGATTGACTCCTGAAATCTGTACATTTCTACAATATCAAAGAGATGATGAAGGAATAACATCTTAGGAACTTATATGTCTGAATTGTTGTAAGACATCATGTGGTTCACTATGCGAGTGTTTTTGACAATAAAACTAGTTTCAAATCTAGTTTTTGGAAAGGATTGGAAGTTTAAATGTATTCCCAATTTAATTAGAGCACAAATTATCATTAATATATGGATAGATAAACAAAAATATATGTCGATGTTCTCAAAGATATTCTATGGACTAATGTACTTAATTTTTGTTTTTCTTGGGAAATTTATTTTCCTAACATTAAGGTTGCATAGAAGAATAGTTATTATGTCTCAATTAGGATGTCCCCTTTTATGTTTTTTCATGGGTATCCTTTTAAAGTACCTTTTTATTGGAATAATTAGAAGAAAGGTCCTTGGTTAGGATGAGTCTTATTCTATAGATTATTTAAATATAGGAATTTATTTAGAGGAGATTGATTTTTTTATAGAGTCATATGATATTATATTTGGATCATTATATTAAACCACAATAGTTTGAGGTCAGAATTCATATTTTTTTTACAGAGTGTCACCTCAATTGGGAGACCCTCAGTTGGGTAGACAAGGAAGGTTTTCACTGAGATTAGTTGTCCCCTTTGGAGATTATAGAATGTCATGGAAAGGTGGTGAATCATTTGGAAATTTTTTATTTTTTGACTCCCATTTGTAACATGTTTAATGTTTCCCACCTGAGGGGATATTGACAAAATCATTCCTATATTATTGAAAAGGATGAAGTTTATATCAAGCCACGACGCCACTGTGGTTGAGTATCTAGTTAAACTTATAGTTTTTTGAGAGAATGTAGTATATGGTAAAATAACTCTATTGGTCCATGTTCCATGGTAGTGCATACGAGGTAGCTATGAGATATAGTAGATTTTATTATTGATGAGGTAGGATTGGCCTTCACTTTTTGCAAATCTATGATCAGGATGAATTTTTAGGGATAGAATGTGTTTATAGTGTGAAACTATTACATACTGTTACCTAATTTTATGTAAACCATGGCTCTTGTTTTGATGCCCTCTTTTTGGGTGTGTTTCGAGCCATTCAAGAATGTAGGTTGTATTTCATGGAAAACGACCTAATGTTCAAGGATATATTTTTGTTATAATTAATAGAGTCTGGATAAAATGTGATAAATTCATTTGATTGAATCAATATTCTGTATGATGTTTTTTATAACGTACTGTATTTGGTGATACCTATATGAGATATTTACACCGTAAATCTTTGGATTATGGAATAATATAATTACTTGGAACATGATATGGAAATTATTTGGGTTGCAAAACTTTTAATCCCATAAATATGTTTTATGACATAAAACCTATTTTTATGTTGTTAAAATTTCCCTTGGTTTATTTTAACCTCAGGAGACTTATTTCATGGAGTTATGGTAAATTTAGTGTATAAGACTAATATTTACCTAACAAAACCATCATGCGTAATAGTTTTTATTCATTTCTCATGTAACTCCATTTCACTCACCATGTAGTGTTTCCCACTTGTACCTTGGTCTCTCCTTACTTTATTTTTAGTGTTCCTTTTCCTCTGGATCACTTGTTTAGGTGGGTTAATCGCTAGTGCGGTGTGTTATCTTCCATCGGGTATGTGTGATCTCCATCTACCTAATATAAGTATTAATCTTATTTCAAAAGTGGTGTTTTCTGTGTTTATGTATCAGATTTAGATCAGTTTTTGTTTTATTTTGATCCATTTCAGTTCTCCCTTGTTCCTTTTATTTTTGATGTCGTTCTTCTTGTTTTAAATCTTCATTGTTGAGGGCCCTTAGGTTTCCATTTGTTATGATGGTAGGTGTCTCTATATAGGGAGTTAATTCAAAAATTGGTGTAATTTCATTTATATTAATTTGAAATTATTAAATGAGAATAAATTATTTTACATTATAATAGTTTTTTGTATGATATTGACGTTCTGAAACGGGGATTCATTAATAAGAAATTTACAAACACCAATGGTTTTATTAATTTCTTTAAACAGTTGTTTTAAATTTTAAAGGGTATTCATGCTTGGAAGCGTAAATTTTTTGATTTTAAAATATTAAATTAATTAAGTTAATTGTTTTGAAATGGATTTGGAAAACATGTCACATTGTGTTAACTTGGGTGCGTCCAGAATAGACCTATCACTCTTGGTGAGTGTGATTCCATGATGGGTTTTATATAACTATAGAGTGTGTTATACCATAAGAAATTATATTGGTTGGATCTATATTAGAAATAGATTAGGGATTTTCTTTCATATCTATTATTTATACCCATAGGGTATATACCAAATGGGATTATTTTTCATTTATGAGTTGATTAACTAATTAAGGAAAATTTCATGTCTATCTTCTCACTTTCTAATTATAAATTTTTCAAGGTTTTTTTTACCTATTTTCATTTATACTAGATGTATTTCTCGATTTTGTGAGTATGGTATTCTTTTACAAATTATTAAAGAATATTTTCCAAAAAAAATATTTACATGATGTTAATGCTTTGTAAAATGGATTTATTTTAAATCTATAACTGATGCATTCCTAATATTATAACATATATTCATTCTTTGGTGGTATCCAACTAGGTTTTGTGATTAAACCCTACTTTTTACTTTTGGGTGGTTATAGATGTTTTTTTTCATGACACTCTTAAATTAAGGGGAATTATATACCATATTTATTTCTTTGGATATTATCTTCGTCATAGTGGGTTGGTATAGGGGAGATAGATGGTCTCCAATAGGCTTATTAGACTTATCTTGTTTTATTGTTCTGGTTTATCTATTTGGGATTGAATTTGAATGTCACTTATATATGTACTCTTTCTTTTTCATTATACCATATTGGCTTGTTTTATTTTGGTTTATTTTGAGACATGTGGTTTCCACTTTTTTGTACTTCACCACATGGAAGACCTTCTTGGGTGGCTTGTCTACCTATCCCTGGTTGGTTCATTACAAATATTCCATGCCACACCATATATATCACCATGGCTTCCAATTTTTATTATTATTTAATATTATTTTTCCCTAGAATCTTTTTGTATTTCATGATAATTATTTAATGGTTCTATGTTTATATATATCAATCTGTGATTTTGCTATCATAGTGCATTACACCTTCTAATGATCCAAGAATTTTATTCCTTCAATCATGTTGTTTATCTCATAATAGTATTCCCCTCATATTTATAAACAATAGTACATTAAATCCCTGACGCATTGGTTTTAATTATTTTATTATGTTTCATTCTTCCCCATGAACATATTTATAGAAATATGTTTTGAAATAAATCTTCTATGGTGAATTTTTTTAGATATTTGAAAGAATTATTTTTTAAAAAATATAGGTATATAGTTAAAATATATATATACTAAAAAATTCAACTCTATTAATGTATTTTATTTTTTAAATTTAATTTATAATTGTTGAAAATGATATAAATTATATGTATTTAATATTTTTATCAACTCAGTTATAAATTCCATGTGATATTTTCTCACTTCCCACTATAGGATAAAGGAGCATTTTTTTGTGTTTTTATCTGTGTTTTTAAATAATAATACTAAATATTTCATTTTTAGTTTTTAGTTTATTTTTTAGAAAAAATTTACTAAATACTTATGGTTTATTGAAAGACCTAAAAATTTAGTGATGGTCTTATAGGTTTGTTATAACCGTCAATAAATTTGAAAACCTTTAATTTTTAATTCAATATTAGTGGTGTTTTTTTAAAATCCATCATGAAATTAATGATATTTAATCATTAATAATTTTAATTAATTATAAATTTTTTTACATATCACTAGTAATTTATTATTTATTAAATATTATGTAGTTTTTATTTTATAATTTCAATATATTATTTAGTATTTTTATTAATTACTAATTAATTTTAGTTTTTTAATAGTAATTTAAAAAATATGTTAATTATTAATTATTTAGTTATTATTAATTTTTCTTTAAAATCCCCAATGGAATTATGTTAGTAATTTTGTGGTGATTGTGTTTGTTGACAAATCCAAATGATGGAAAATCCATATGGTTGTTTTTGCGGAAGGCCATACCACATCACATTTTTTGGTAATTCAGATTACTGTGTTTACAGATATATTTACCTATATAAATACCCCATATCGGAAAACTAAGTAGAGATAATTTTATTTGATGATATCAACTCTCTTGGAAGAATTCGTTAATGACTGAAGTAGTTTATCGGGGAAAATTCTATGAAATAGAAGGGTTCATGAAGAAGGATTCAACGGCGGAGTTAATTTGTGTCAATTGTTCACAAAATGGTTTTACGCGGCTCTGTAGCCTACAAATGAAAATATAATGCATAGCAGAGATAGTCCATGAGGAATCACCTATCAATAAATTAGGGACAATCCATAAAGAAAAAGGCATCCACGAAGCACTCAATCCATGGCTTGAAATGCAGTTTGTGGAGGATTTAAGGTAATTTGAAGAGGATGTAGGATAGTTCATGGAGAGACTAAATGAGTTTTTGAAATCAATTTATGTAGACTGGCTATATGTATAATAATTTATTTCCTTTACAAGGTGAAAACATAGGAGGAAAATGGAGGCAATAGATATGATTCATTATATAATACTTGAAAAGGGGGATTATTCACTTCCGCATTCCAATCACTGAAAGGAAGACTTGGCATCTCATGATGATCATTCCAAATTGGAGGTAATTTCTGAGTCAACAAAAAATAAATATCCATTCCAGTTGACTCGAATGTGGTAGTATTGCATGCGTGTGTTTTCACATATGTGAATAACGTCACAGAAAGAAACTAAATAGAGAATCTATCTATAATTGATGATTCATTCATTACTAATAAGGAAGGGACCTACATTTCCATAAACTATTGGTAAATCGATTACAATTATAGTGAGAAAATGAAGAGGAACAAGTTGATTCATTCCACAGGTATTGAGATAGAGAAAATGAGTTATAGCATGACACATGGGAAAGTCATGAGCAAACCCAAAACCTTATGAAGGTAGTGATCCTTGGACTACAAGTGATCTACCCCAAAAATTTCATTTTGGAAGTGAGCCTTTGTGGATTTGGTACATTGGAACATTACTGTTGTATGCTCCAGGATGTAGCCTAGTGAGGGGTAATGATGTAAAATATTATTGTTTGTGTTCTGGATTTCCTATTTTACATTCATTACATCATCATATGAAAAATAATGAAAGAATAATATCATTATAAACACATTAGAGAAAATAAAGCTATCTTCATAATAAAGTGGTCACGATCTATTGAGGCATGAAGAATTTTGAAAATAATGTACATACCTTGAATCTCCCCCCTCTTCGGGTATCTAGGCCCCTTTTGGACCTAACAATTGGTATTAGAATGTATGTTTGTTTGGTTTTTTCTTTCTGTGACAATGGTTACTATACACTGGGAATTAAAGTTTTAGCTTTCTGTTATCTATGTTTTCCATGTAAAAGGGATGAACTAAGAAGAAAAACATGTTAGCTGCTATTCCTTAAGGTGTATGTTTTTACCGAAAGAGTGTCATTTTATTGAAGGAAACAAACATTGTACTGATTAATGGTTTGGATAAATCATATATTTTAAATATTGACACATTCAATCATATTACAGTAATGATTGAAGATCCTAATATTCCAATTGATGTTGGTACTACTGATTATTAAGAAATAATAAGAATACAAAAAGTTGATGTTTTCACAAAAAAAAAGGATTTTGGTCCAAAACATTCGGAAGAGAATAAAACTATCAATATTTGAATACAAGTTTAGAAAACTGATGTAAAAAAATTAAAAATATTAAATGAAAAATTCATGAATTGCCCACAGATCTATGGGATATGGATGAATCCAATATTGAAGAATAACAAAGGATTTCTGTAAATATTTAAACACTCAAATATTATGATAAGGGAAAAAATTGGAATTCAAAATAAATTTAGAATATTAAATCTAGAAATAAGGATCGTTCCATAAAGATATGTGAATTGGTTATGGAGAAAAAAAATTCTACTTCAGGATAATTAATGCTAAAATTATTTCGTTTCTCTAAATAATTCTAAAATAGAGGAACTAGCTACAATGATAGATAAGATCTCTCAATAATTGGAAGATGAGATAAATAGTGGAAAAATTCTTGTAAGAGAATATAATGATCAATTTAATTCTATGGAAAAGAATATTCAATAATTGGTAGAATAACTAGATTCATTCAAGAAAGAAGAGGAGCAATCTAATGTCGAAGTGAAACCTATATTGATGGATTCTTTTCAATTACTATTAGATTAACTTGTGGAATGTGATAGTGAAATAAAAAAGAAAATTTAATACATCATATTATAAAAATGAAAAGTTTTTCTCATCCAAAAGGCCATACAGTTTGGAAAAATAGGTATTGGATATGATGATCACTCTCCCATGGATGATTGGAAGAGGGATTTGAACAATTCCTGAAATAGGATAAAACCATGCAGGTTCTAAAGATCTACCTAAAAGGGATTTTATAGGTTGTAATGAAATCATGGCCTGTTTATGTGAGATGTATGGTCATATAATATGTTTTTGTTCTAAATCATTGGTCTATATTTAAATTGTAATTTCGTAAATATTTCTATATCTAATAATAAGAAGAATCTTCTTGAAAAGTCTAAATGGAATGCCTCTCAAATTAATGAATCCATCAGATGCTATTATTATGGAACAAAGGGAAAAACCCTTTGTTTGAGTCATGAATCTTGATGAATCAATGTCAGAAGGAGAAGAACACTATTTGAATCAACATATGAAGTAAAAAATGATAACATGATCTATGTTTTTAATGGGATACTTTTTATATGATATAATCATTGGAATTTGGAATGATATTTCAGAAGGAAGAAATAATGGAACGAAAAGGAACTCTAAAGGATAACCCCGACTCTGGAAGTGTATAATGAAAATTCTTATATTTTAATAAAACATTATAAGTTGAAAAATAGGTTTACAGCCATAAGGGAATCACAAGGAGCTCAATAGAAGGTGTATTAATCACCACCTCAATTACACTCAAAACATCTATCTTAGAAATAATATGAATGAACCTGAAAGAAAAAGGGTATAGATTTTGTTGTTATGATTAAGAATAATATAAATTTATTTGAATACTCAAAAGAAACAAGAAAGGGTGGAGTGACTTGAATAACTGATAAAAGAAAAATGAATAATTAATTCCATTAAAATTTCTAATTTCATGCCACATAAATAATTGAAAGAAAGAGAAAGATACTTACAACTGAGAAATAATAAAGAGAAGTTGACCAGTGAATAGGTTAAACACAAAGAAAGAGTCATGAAAAATGGAAAATCAGTGGAGTATCAAAGAATGATATTTATAAAAATGGGTTTAAAACCAAATTTCTGAAAGGCCAAGCCACCGGAATCTAAATACTAGAATAAGTATCATAATGTGGGTAAATAATAATTACTAATATTTCTAGAACAATTGATTTTTTTCATCCAGTTGGAATAAGCACAAAAATAGTACAGTTCTTTGGAAGAAAGCATCTAAGGGTTGATACATCAGGATGAACCACAATCCTATTCTTGAGGTTTCCATAGGTATCCATCTACCAATACATTAAATGTTTTTAATATCAACTTGATGATTTAGAGGACTAAGAGGGAGATACAATCCATGGGGGTTTTATGCTAAAAGGGTAAGAGTGTATAAGTTGAATAGATTTACATGATAATTGAATATTATGAAAAATTAAAATTTACATATTCTATTAGATTCAATATGTGATGATAGAAAACAATTATATTTTAAAAATTTGTATCTAAAGGTTCCATGCTGTGGAAAAGGGAGATGATATGATGAAGGGAATACATAAAAAAAGTTTTTCCAAATCTATATATGGATGATTGAGTGGTTCCATGTTATATGAAATATATAACCATTGGTATCATTCAATTGTTCATGTTTTAGTTTTCCTATGAGAGATGATAGATTGTGAGAGAAGTAGAAACATTCATTTATTTTATGACTATCCATTTTTTCTAAAAAATTGTTTTTAGAGGAATATTTACATGATACCAAGATGCTGCGAGATAATATAAGCAATGTTTCAACAAGATACTGGAAAAAATATTTGGAATAAATGATGTAACAATATTACAGAATGAAGATAATAATAAACACAAAAATTTGATCAGTTGTCTGATGTACATGATGAGGAGGTAGGAGATTCAAGGGGTGTAGAAGTTCCCAACAGTGACACAGAAGAAGATATCCACGATTAACAGGATGATTTAAAATCTATATCAACTTAAAAGGCAAGGATCATAGCGGATTGGGAAAGACAGAACATCCTAGGTGGTCAGGCATCACCACTTCAAACAGAAAGAGTAAAGTCATTACAACATGAATATTTCCTATATTTAGTATAGAATAAATGTTTTGAAAAAGAATTTGGAGATGGGATCTAGGTTCAGTATATGAATGGATATCCTGTCCAAACTAAGTATAAATATATGTTATAAATTATTTAGATAAAAACAAATAATAATTGCATCGGGATAAAATGGGTCATTCTGAAAAAAATTAATAAATATGACACAATTATTTGAGAAAAAGAATGATTAGTTTCAAAATGGTACTCTTAGATAAAGGTTATTAATGTTCATAAAACATTTTCACCAGTTTTGAGGATAAAAACAATCAGATTATGCTTTTCCATAGTAGTTTAGTGAAGGTTCATAGTCTTATAGATGGACGTCATGTTAGTATTTCTGAATGGGGATTTAGAAGAAGAAAATACATTTAGCAGCCATATGTTTTTCTCATTCACGAATAATAGAACATAGTTTTTTAGTTAAAAACTATTCAATTGATTGAATAAAGATCCAATAATTTGTTATTAATGAGTCGATATATTTTTAAAGAAGCACAGTTTTTAGCAAGGAAGTGTTGATAAAAATATATATGTCAATAATGATAGAAATAAATGGATGATGTTGCTGGTATATGTCCATGATAGAACATTTGGTGGATCAGATGTAGAATAGTGCATATAGTTCATATAATTCATGAACAGTTAATTATAAATGCCAATAATTGGTGAACTAATGTTTTTTCAGAGATTATGTTGAAATAAAGAAATAATGTCATTTTCATTTCTCAATCTAAATATTCCTTAAAGAATGATATCAATGAAATCCAAAGAAAATCCACTTTTTTTAGGAAAAATAATACATCAGGATATCAGGGAAATGTTGTATTTTTGGTTTTTGTACAATGAAAAATATCAACAATTGTTATTTGGATATACACATGCATATTGGTCTAGTTTAGTATATGCGAGAAAATCAAATTCAAGTGATGCATTATAACCTGGAAGATTGTTTATTTATTTTCTATATATGAAACAAGGATTCAATTTGTTAAGAACCACAGAAGATGAATATATTTTGGCTACTCAATCATACACATAATTATTATGGATTAACCATCAGCTTTATGATATGGGTATTGAAGTAAAGTCTCTGAGTAAAATTCATTATGATAATTCAAGTTATAAAATCATATAAAACATCATGTCCAACACTCTAGGAAAAACAATATTGAAATCATATTCTATTTTATCAAGAAAAATATGGAGAAAGGGATGATGAATTTTATGTATGTTCCAACAGAACAATAGGTTAAAGACATTCTAAAGAAGGAATACTCATGCATGTGTTCTTGTTCGTATCCGTTTAATTAAACCCTTGTATATGTACATTAGTATACAATTTTCTCAGCCATGCTCATGCATGTGTACTCCTGGAGTACACAAAGAGTCATACATCACATGATCAAATGGTGTGTAGGTGTCACACACAACGTGTGATACTAATATATTTCTATAACCGTAGTTGTTGTTGTATAGGGGATATACACCATTTGTTCATCATGGTACACATCGTTTAGTTTTATTTTTCATATATTCTCAGATAAAAACTCTATGTTTGAAATATTTTCATTCTCCTTCAATTTGAGCCTCCTTCCATCTTTAAAATGGTGGATTTTTCCATTGATCATCTTTCTTAACCATTATTTCTAGAAAATAGGATTGCATCCTCTATTGTGGCTTCATCATATGCACCGCACACAACTCATCCACCCACTATCAAGGATTGAGACTTATAATAAACAAATCAATCATCCAAAACCTACATTAAACCATGATATATCCTTGATTCATCAATTTCTCCCTCTCACTTGAATCATCATGATTCTAAGTGTCCGATCAGGCTCTGTACCATCCAAAAATGTTGAACTACTATCGAAAGGTCTAATATGGGACAAACATAAAGAAATTGACGGGTAATGGCACTAAAAACTGTTTAACAACATCTAAGTCTTCTTGGAAAAGATCAATAAAGGGGATATATGTGGTTAGAAAACCAAATAATAATCAATAAAACTGGTACTCTAGTGCATGTAATATTTTGAAAATTTTCACATACCATAGAAAAAATGATTCGAGTCAATAAATTTAGAAAAAAGAGTTTAATACATGGTTTTAAAACTACTAACTGGATATTGGATTGTTATTCATTGGAAAACATTCCTACAATTGACTTAAGAAAGTCATTTCATTCGTTGACCATAAAACTATTTGGATTCAAATATTCTTCTTCATCTAATATAATCCAACAATTGAAGAAGGATAGAAAATATATGAAATCCTTATAGAGTTTATGTGGTTATCCATATCGGATTATCCATAGTAGTGATCTTATACAAATTTTAGTTAGGTAAAAATAATAATTTAATTTTATAAATTTAATTAATTAACCAACTGAACACAACACAAATGGGATTGATTTTATAATTCCCCACACTAACCATTTTTAGGTCCTACCTAGGGTAATCATTGTGTTCCAATATCAACCATTCTATCAACTTTATTATGTTCGCTTCTATTTAAGAGTTATTCAACTTTCTTTATGAAACTATTCATATGAAATATAAAAATATATTTAATATTTTTTAAAAACAAATTTGGGTACTTTGAGCCTTGATATCGCATGACTTCTCAGTTATAGGATGTATAAGTATATATAGAAAATTATCAGAGTCCTACAAGGAAAAAAATGGGTCGATACGTTATTCCATCCTTCAAAATTGTCATCCCTAAAAATAAATCACTATCCAAATAACTCGAGATACCGTGCCCACATCTAGATATCCCTATCCTAGGATCTCTCATACATGTTTCTATACTCCAAAAGCATGTGAACCAAGATGATGGTCTAACCATAAAGGTTTCTATACTATTGATCCTTGATTGTTATTGGGTGCACCACAGAGGTGGATCCATCCTTGATTTCCAGCTCTCTATAGTCGATAACATGATTAGGGTCATACACATATCTCCTCATCTATGACAAATGGAAGAGGTTAGGCACCTTCTCTAGCTATGGGGTAGGTAGATGAGGTAAGAAACCTCACCAACACTCTGAATGATCTCGAATGACCAGATGAACCTCATGGATTACTTACTTATGCAGCTGAATCTCCACAATCCACATCATGTGGAGACTCTTAGGAAAACATGGTCTCCTTGATCAAACTCAAAATGCCTATGGACGTGATTAGGTTAAGATTTATTCTTTCTCTTAGTTTTCCTCATCCACTCAGAGATGACCAAGACCTTCTCTGTTGTCACCTACACCATTTATGGACCCAAAATAGATGTATCTCCAATATATGTCCAAAAAAATGGTGACCTAATGTTTCTCCCATATAGGTCATCAAAAGGTTATATAATGATATTTGGGTGATATTTGTTTTTATACAGAAACTCTACATAGGGAAAGTGATCTTATTATCTCTGGCTGATGTCTAACATGTAAGCCCCCTACATATCCTACAACACCGGGATAGTTTGTTGGGTCTCCCCATCAACATAATGGTGGAATGTTATACTCATCCTCGTTTGGATCTATAATACATCTTGAAGGCCTCTCGACAACCATGATGTATACTGAACATCATGATATGAGATAATCTTCTAGAGAACACCCTGATGGATAATTATCTCATGTACGTTCAACTTCCCTAAAATATCAATCGTAATATTCTCTATAATAGAAATGAAGTTTCCTGACTTCATGAGTTTGTCAATAATCAACTAGACGATGTCATGGCCTTTCGTTTTCCATGGAATCCCAGCAAAATGTCTAGGGATATTCCATCCTGCATCCTCTCTACGATCTCAATGGGATTTAATAAGTCTGATGAAACCAGATACTCAGCTGTCACCTGCTGAGAGTTGGGGAACTGAGAGGTTAACTCAGAAACACTCCGTCTCACGATGTACCATCAAAACTATCACCTAATTTCTTTATACCCCTTCCCCACACCATTATTTACATCTAGAGGGGAAGTTTAGAACTCTTGCATCACATCCTATCACTCATGACTAGAACCAATGTCATCCATGTCAAAATATGACATGATTACCTCTATCATAACATCCATATGGTGAATCACCTATTGATATCTTGTAATGAAATAACTAGCAGTTAATGTATCCCTACTAGGACACTCTCACACAATCAATATGTGGAGGATTCAGCACCATCAATTGAAGAAAATTTGTACCCTCCTACTCTATGAGGATCAGTTGCATTGAATCCAACTTCTCCAATGCTTCATACACCAAGTGAGTATGGGAAATCCTACTAAGGGAATATGCCACCAAATTTACCATCCCTAAAGTATATACTATCTCTAATTCATTGTCCTTCATGAACTCAAACTAGTTATACTATCTCTGATTCATGTCTCTAAGCGTGAAGACATACATAAGACACTGATTGTCCGAGTAAACAAAAAATCAATCTTCCAGAAGGTAGTGCCTACACATCATCTGTTAAAAGACTACATCTGTAAGATCTATCTCATGAGTCACATAGTTGTTCTCTTGGGTTATCAACTTCCTTAGAAAATATGTGTTAACTACCTACCACTACACCAACACGCACTCGGACCCAACTCCGAAGGCATTACAATAACCTACAAAATACAAGCCTTGCTCGGGTAGTCTCAATAGAGGATCCCTAATTAGCCTCAGACTAAAGTCATTGATGGTCCTCAGTCACTACTCATTCAAGTTAAAATCCCCCCCCCAATATATTTTAGGGAGTTCAATTGGGATGAAATCTTGGATAAGTCCCCCAAACCGCATATAGTACTATGCGAAACCATGAAATCTCTACAACTTCGTAACACGCTTGGGTGGATCCCAAGAAAGAAATGCACTGATCTTCAATGGGTCCATGGGTAAACCATTATTAGAAATTAAATTCAATAAAATGTGGACATCATGAATGCAAAAAATTTACTTTGAGAGCTAACTATACAATAGGTTCTCCCAATGAAAATATAGAACCAACCTTGGTTTCTTTTAATTCTTCTATTATGATGCAGAGAAAATTTGTATTTCGTCGATGAAGATGACCAAAAACTTGTCTATGTATGTCTGGAATATTTAGTTCTTCAAATACCAAAACACAAAAAGGGTATTTGTCGCACCAAAGGGCATCACCAGAAACTCATATTGTCCATAGAGAAATTGGAATTATAGTTTTGGTATATCAGATTCATGAACACTCAACTAGTGGAAGCTAGACCAAAGATCTATCTTCTAAAACCATATTGTGCCTTGCATTTTTTAAATGTTGTTATCAATCCCTACAAGGTTTACTTTTTCTTTATCTAGGCATGGTTTAGGTGATTATAATCCATGAAAATATTCCAGATCCCATCTACCATTTTTATGAAAAAACTTGAGATACCTAAGGGGACACACTAGGCCTAAAGAAACACTACTCTCTAACATCATCCACCTAAAATCATATCCCTAAAAGAATGGTAGGGACCATATGATATTCCATAAAATATGTTAGAGTAGTCTGAGGTTCCAAGTCAATGAAAAACTCCATCTCCCACTACGGAGGTATTCCCAAAACAAACTTGAGGAATAATTCCATATAATTATCCACAACTATAGTAATTGAGATTCCTAAATAACATACTATACTAGTGTATATTATCTCCATCAAATGGGTAATGGGATGTAGCCTCCTACATACAGAACCCTCATGCCAGTAATGAGAACTCTCTCACCCAAAAAGGTGAATCTCATCTCATTTGTGAATAATTATCTGACTCTTATGTAGTGATAGAAAATCTAGGGCCAGACCATGAACAACCAATCCATACCCAAGATTAATTCATAGGTTTCCATTTTTATGAATAAAGGTCCAACATGAGCCACTCTCCACCAAGAGATAGCTTGCACAACTTGTAGATAAAATATATAGATGAAGGACTCCTTATAGGAAACTGACGATTACGTTGTTGGGATAACCCCTCATCTGGGAGCTCTATATCTCAAACTAGAAGTATATAGATGAATTAATTATGATTACCTTTTTCTTATATTTCTAAATGATGTCCAGAAAACACACAGATCATACTTCTGATCAACTAGTGCACTATAGGGTAATAAACCTCCAGATCATGCATCTATTTGGGTCCCTAACCGACATCTCCAAGAGAATGACATGTAATTATAGGTAGTTGTGGTAGAGGGATTTCATAGAATCATCCCCCAACCAAAGATCCTCCTCCTAGGCCAACTCCACCTCCCTGGGGCCTCCATGATCATGACGTTGTATCTACCGTGGTAGTCCATTAACTATCTACTTGTGATCCTTAGCGTTTTTGGTTAAGAAATCATGTGTGATGCAACCTTTACTATCACAAGTGAAGCAACACCCTCTCTAGGATTCCATTTTGTTTTTCAATGTCCCAGTTCTGCATGAACACACATTTGAGTCTGATCACGATATGATCACATATATTAAGATCCTACCAACTGGCGCAGTGTAGATGATGTAGATAAGTAATCTATGTGATGCTGATTCCCAGCTTCAATTAACAATAATCCCTCGGGTAGAAATATTGGTTTAACTATTTCCCACTAAAACACCTGGACATTGGTGGCATTGAAAAAGGGAACCACACTAGAATATATCCCTTGGTATATTCCCTTATAGAACTTATATAATTGAATGTATCCATCACAACTCATGTCAAAGGTGCTCCGTCTAAGGACTGTGAATCTGATAGAATAATCATCAACATTCGTCCCTTCCTAATGCAGCTCTAAAATCTCATGAATTTGAACTAAAATCAAATTGGAGGGGTATTACTCCTCACAGAATAAATAGTGGATGTTGGTCCATGACTGTGTCTACTCATCATGTATTAGAGTAACAAAACGCCACCAGCACCCAGCTCCTCCATTGCAAAGTCAGTCTTCCAGTGAAACCATGGGATCTTATGGTGTCTAGATGATCCCAAAAACACAAACCATTGACTCTATCTAATAATTTGATTCATGGGGGTCCTAATTGCCACATGACATCAACAACATCTGGTGATGGAACGCACTGAGTGGGAAAGGCAAGAAAACATCCTCATCCTGCTCTACTAAGATGATCTTCTTCTCAAAAGGTTGTGGTAATACTACCTTCCCAGATGGAGGAAGTAGATATTAAGAAGGTTCTTTAACAGAGGACTCATCAATAATAGGATCTTTTTCATGATATATAAATAGTACACTCGTGGGTTGGCATCTCAGAGGCATCTTTAAATTTTAATAAATACGTCCCACGGTCGAATGAGGTTATATATATATAAACGTTGGGGAGATAACTCTAAATGAATATAAAAGAATCAATCATATATGATGCAAGTACCATTACTACAACCACTAATTTCTCAGTACGTATAGTTGATAATCATATAGTAAAGGTCCTGGTGAATGGAAACTTCAGCTTCCCATACCATAATTTGATTCCATGGTCTCAATGATTCAGTTGAGAAACATTGACACTATTGCACTAATACCAACCCATTCCTCATAAGGTGACTACTCCAAAAAAAATTACATGGAATGAAATGATTTGATACTAGTTTCCCATGAGCTAACTGTGATAGGATCTTGAGATGTAACTACCCAATGCCCACCTCTATAGGATATGGGGTGGAGACAAGCACTGAAAGGATTATATTAAATGGGAGGCCTTTTCCTAACGTACCTATATGAAAACACTGAACCTCTCAGTGTATAATTGTAGAGGAATAATAAAATAAAGATTAAATATCTAGAATATAAACCAAGCATGAAAAAACTCAAGGGTGTACGAGAGTATGACGTTGTAATTTGAAAAGTAAAGGGAAAAAAATTCCCACCAGAAAGGTGTCTTATCCTAAAAAATGGAAAGTATACTATTGAGAGATCCCATTTCCTGATCTCCATGCTACGACCACCGTACATGGTCCCAAACACATAGTATAGCTACAATCTTCTAATGTAACTTTCAACCAGTCTATCATCTACATAATACATGACACGTGTGGGAAAATCTCTTGTAGGGGTTAGAATATACATACCCAAAATGATGCGCCAATTGCTAAAGGGGTATAATTAATAGATACAACAAGAATAG
Source organism: Viscum album (assembly GCA_963277665.1). Classification (NCBI taxonomy): domain Eukaryota; kingdom Viridiplantae; phylum Streptophyta; class Magnoliopsida; order Santalales; family Viscaceae; genus Viscum; species Viscum album. The sequence goes on along the minus strand of OY728120.1, from coordinate 1,156,632,714 downwards.
AAAGATATTAGATGATAAATAGGATTGAACTAAACTCAAATTAAGAGAAATAATAACCGCACAAAATCATAATGGGCTCAAAACGAAGTGTAGATGGACCACATGTATCGTCTTTTTCTCCCATAGAAGGAGTGTATCCTCATTCAACCATGAGAAGCTAAGAACAGAAATAGTGTGGCATCCCAGCACGTGTACACAACCCATGGAAAGAGGGTATCCAAATACAAGGTATGGATATAAAAGTATATATTAATGATTAACAAAAGAAACCCAAATGAGAGAGTAAGGGGATCTCCATATCACATCTCATCCTAAGAAAATAATCTCCAACAATTCATGAAGTCCAAAATTATGGCCAACATCTCGCACATCTTTTTAATATAAAACATCCAAGTAAATCCATGCATCATAATTATGACACATAGTTATGGTGTAATAGTCTCTATATGGAGAACCCATGCTCTGGTACAAGAGGAGGGTTCTAATTAGTGGATAGATAGAGGATTGTTACTCTATTTTAACAAGAGAGTTCCACCCAAATAGTTGATGGAGGACCCATACCCTACTCAATCTGAGGGTTCCACTCTGATTGTAGGGAACCCATGACCAAACCATCTGGAGGGTTCCAAAAATTTTATCTGTAGAGGAACCATGTATTGTTCCAATAGAATGGACGCACTCTGATAGTAGAGGGCCCATGCCAAACCTGGCTAGTGGGTTCCACTCTAGGAGGTGATAAAGGGCTCATTCCCTATACCGATAAGAGAGTTCCACTCTAATAGTGTAGGACCCATGCGCATCCTAGATAGAAAGATCCAATCATAATTCCTCTCCTAATATCATGTGGTCATTTCCATTTTTGAGCATCGCTTAAACAAGAACCACACCTAGAAACATATAACATCGTATCCCAAAATCCACAATTGAAGGAACTGAAATTTTTTCTGTGAAACAAACTCAGGATTGGCTAGTTTTGGTCTAAAATGCGACTCCAGATAAAGGAGATATGATATTTCGAATTTTTGTAAAAGGAAACTAAGGGGTCCACGTCATGTTATGGGACCCTCACAGTGTGTTGTCCCTATCCATCACATATACATGTTTATATAGAGACACAAATCAGGAACTGTGTAGGGATAAATGGCGTGTTGGGGATCTACACGGCATGCTCATGCCACCTGGGGTCCCACCCGTGTGCTTGGTCATGTATGTGTACTTTAACCTATGATAATATACTTTTCTAAAAGGCATTCTTTGACATTCTTGTTCATGTGTACTGTTGGAGTACATACCTAGTCTTCTATTATTATATCATATGGATTTTGTAGGTCCCACAGGGTGTCTGATACTAATAAATTATTTAAAAACTAGCCTATGTAGTATGTGTTCTACATGTCATGTATTCATCTTGTTACATGGTGTTTAGTCATATTTTTTATAGTTTCCTAGATCCAAACTTTGTGCTTTGGATTATGCGTTTAAACATTTATTTCGCCCTAATTTCTTCCTAAAAATGGTGGATTTGGTCATGGATTAATGTTTCCTTCCATCGTTTCCAGAAAATTGGATTATGTCATCCCATGCGGGTTCATCTTACGCACTACACACAACTCTTCCAACCTCTATCTTTGATTCAGACATCAAATCAAAAAATCGGTCTCGCACAACCCACATGAAATTCAGATCTATCTCTGATTCTTTTCTTTGTCCTGTGAAAATGAATCATAATAATTAAAGGGGTTCAATTAGTATTATTACCACCTGAAAAATGTCAAACCTGAACCATGGGGTCCAGCTGATGACTATTTGAAGAAATTGAGGGGGAAATGCATAAAAAATAGTTATCAATTTTTGACATGCTTTCTTTTCCAATGACCTATAATGGGAATATCCATTGTCAGAAAACCAAATAATAATAAATAAAATGGGTTCAATGGTGTATATATAGTATGGAAAATTGTTTCATAACATAGAATGGATGATTCTACTCAACCAATTTAGTTAAAATGGTTGTGTTACATTGTTTGATGAGTCCAAACAAGATATTGGGTCATTTTTCATCATATAATGCACCCTCCATAAATTGAATTCTGTCATTTCATTCTCTACAATATGATATACTATGACCCAGAGATTTATCATCATCAGATATGATTATCCAATAGAAGTAGTAAGGAATTTCTCTGGAGTCCTCTTAGGGTTTATGCAGTAAACCCTGGAGGATTCCCCATAGAGGAGATCTTATAAATATTTCTATTAGTTCAAAATAATTAATTATTTATATTAATTTAATTAATAAATAAACTGAATATATCACCAAATGGAGCGATATACGAACACCTCACACTACCCTATTTTAGATTGTGACTAAGGAAATCATCATATTCTGTTCTCAACCATAGTCTCATATTTCTGATCTGATATTTAATTTAATATTTGAGAATTTTTATATAAGAAATTTTTCATTAATAATATAATATAAATTTCTAATTTTTATAAAAATAATTATAGGCACATCAGGACAAGGAATCATACTTCATATTAGCTCCTGGCTCTTAAAATATATAGTGAAATATTTAAATGTCTTGTAAGGTAAATACTAGGTCTCTATAATGACTTATAAATAAATTTTAATTTTGAAAATGTTTTTTAAAACAGTCTTCTAATCTATAACTCTTTCATTCTTTATATTAGTCCTTATAGAGAATTTGTGGTTTTATCATAAGGGGATTTTTTCAAAACACTAATTTTTCATTTTGTTTATTTTAAATATTTAATTACTGGATGTAGGTAATAGGAAGGACTCCTTGTAGCATACTTACTTCTCTACTTGTCGTTTCCTTTGGTTTTGGATTGTTTGGGTGTGATAGTTGGTAACATGGATAAATAATGGTCTATTTTAATTTATAATTTCTTGTATATTCAGTTTTCTTGGATTTTATGGATTGTCTTGTATATATTTCTTCCAGGTTGTACTCTAGAAGTAAGTCTTGTTTTGTTTATATTCAAGACTTGTTTCCTTTGTCTTTGTTATTCCCCATTGTAACGGGCCATCTCGAGTGGCTTGTCTAGTTGAATTGGGTTGGTCATATACATAAAAATACTTGATCCTGATTACTAAAATGTATAAGATGAAACAATTAACTTATCTTATTGGTCTCCAACTATTTTATTTGGTCTCAATGGCCCCCCATTAGACTCAAAATATCTTGTTGTGTTGACATTATAGTTCAAAAGATCCATATTTCCTTTCTCATAACCTAGAGAATGGTTGTGAAATTCATGAGAAGATATTTAGGTAGGAGTTATTGAAAATTTATTTATGGAATCTCATTAATCCATTGAGTGGACCCCCAATCCAAAAATCATGACTCATATTACATCAATACAAACCTATAAATTTTTATTAAACATAATAGGTGAGATGTATACAATGTATGGGTTTACCATGTTGACCCATTATCTTTTTCTAGGCTTCATTATAATTTAATGTTCCCTATATAATGTCTTGAACAAACACTTTAACTATTTATTAATCCTAATCTAGAAAATAGACAACTTATTCTGAATTAATATTTATTGGATTAATTTTTTACTATCCAAAAATATCAATATTTTATCTTATTTTATGTATTTATCTTAATTCGGATAAAAGACGACATATTCTGAATTAATACAATATCGGGAAATTTTTTTTACTATAAATAATTTTTTGTATTTCATTTTTAAAAATCATGGAAATATTATATATATTTTACATAATTGATTGACCATGTCAAGGTAAAATATTTTTGAACAACCAATTTTATTTTAATTACTTCTTGCATGATTTTTTAATAATTTATTAATTTTATTGTCAAAAAGTGTATAAAAAATTAATCATTAACAAGATGGAAATAATTTAAATAAAGTGTAATGACTATGAGATTTGTAATGGTCATTTTATCTAGACGATGATTAAAAATTTCCTTGAATATATGGGAATAACTAATGAAACTATATCTTCATTTGAGTTGCTGAATTCCACATGCCCACTGATATATCGACTAAGTTGGTTTTTCATGGCTCTAAACATTAAGATCCTATATTCACCTTGGATATCCATCCTTAATTTATTATTTACTCACATATAGGTGAGGGGAACCATATTAATGGGTATGGGGTTATATAAAAGAAACCATAGACCCAAAATCCCCTACATAAACAATATGAGGGGATACCACACATGTCATCATTTTAATTTAATAATTATTATTAAAAAAATGTCTGATATAATAATTAAATTGAATTAAATCCAACATATCCATAGGCCGGTCTTAGATCCTAATCATCCATATATGATCAAATTGACTTTTTTAAAATTTTCTAATATTCATTTGAAATATTTCTCAATTTATTGTAATCATACTTTAACTAATTCAATTAATTAATTAATTCATTTTTGATAATTTCTATACATAAATTCCTATAAATTCATATCAATTTTAATTGTAAACATATTAATTAAATTAATTTTTATTGAAATTAATTATGTATATAGCGTGCACAAGGAGGCAACATAGAATTAAACTGTCTGAACTACTAATCATAGTCCATGACATGTGTTGTGAACTCGAATGGAATATAGAATATGTGGTGTGTCATGTAATTATATTATTTTATGACTAATGAATTTCCCAGATACTCATGTTTAATTTCACAGCATGAATCACTTTTAATTCATCTGGCATAAAAAATTTATATTTGTAAATATTGAAAAAAAAATCTTTAAGCTTCTAATATTCTTTAAAAGTAAACACACAAGTTGTACTATTGATTATTGATACCCTGACATGTGTTTATTATGTTGAATTGATAAATTAATTAATTTTCATTCATTCTATGTAATAATAGAAGAGATACACCGTGCATACAGTCCACCCATGTACTGTGTATTTCACTCAATTTCTGTCCACCATACCCACCTAGGGACTCAAAATTTGTTTCCTAATGGTTATTTATGTGGTACAAGTTGTGTATAAAAACAAATCTACATATTTCACGACTAGTCCACTGGGGCCAATGCCATGACCACCCCAAGACCACCTCACATAGGCCAGAGGCTGGATACTAGTGCCGATTAGTCATTATCCAGAAAGGTGATGCATTTTCCATTAATATTATGGTATCATCCCTTTTTACTTAAAAACTTTTTATTACATTTTACAAAAAGGGGATCTTCAAATTCTATTGTCCTAGAAAAAACATAAATAATACATGAAAACATAAAAAATTATTTCTATCCACTTTAAAGGATAATTGAAATGATCATCCTATGTTTAATCACAAAATCTCATATCTTAGGGACATACATCAATGGAAAGGGTGAGCATAAGGCCCAGTAACAGAAAATAAGGAATACAGTTTACATGTGAACTTGAGATAATAAAATAAGAACATGAGGAAATATCATAATAGAATGATAAGAGACATATCATGATAATAATAAAGTGATTAATATATTAAAAAAGTGACTAAAAATTTAATTTATACTTTCATAATCATATCACCAGGGTACATCCTCAAGGTGTCATAAAAATTACCATGGTTATTCACCAAGGAATCATAAAACATATCATCTCTAGAGATTAATTTATTTACCAAATTCATTAGAGAGATATCATGTTGAAACCATAATATGTCTTTATTTTCATTTGATCCACATATATCATAATATAACAATTAATATAAAACCCAAATATAATAGACGAAATGGGTTTCATATCAAAATCATGATTTTTGGAAAGTAATTAAAAACACGATCATTATGTCACTCATAACCCAAAGATAGTGAATTGAGGTTTTTGGTATGTCCAATGTAGAATAAAATATATCATTTTATGTCTTGATTAAAACCCATGTAAATTAAATAGGGTTGTGTATTCCCATAAATAAAATAAGATAATATCTTGAGAAAAAGAGAGATATTTTGAGATAAAAACTCTGCAGCATAATTTCTATGCAACATGGTTTTAGAAAACATTTAAAATAAAAGGGACAGGGGTAACACATTCATAATATATTCTTAATATATTATAGGGAAATAATAAAATTTAAATAAGACCATGTTATAAAAACATGAAATACATACCACATAGAAGAGAACTTGAAGGAAAAAAGAGACATTGAGAATTTCCATACCGTGAAGAGTATCTTACAAAACACTTGGATCGGGACCTTGAGGGCTTGATGACTACTTAGGAAGACTAATTTGAGTGTAAAAATATCATATAATCTATGTTAATTAATTTGGAATAATGAAAATTAAGGAATGGATTGGTATTTATAGTAAAATATATGTATTTTTTATAAATTTTCAAGGACACCAGATTAGTGGTATTTGAAAAACCATGGGCTTTACCATGATTTTTTCCCATATTTTTGGCCACATGGGACACCTCATATAATATTGTTATCTAAATGAGTTTAACATAATTTTAAATTACATATTACATCGTTATGATGTCATAAAATACACCAAAAGCATAAAACTATGTTTTTACTATTCACTAAAAAAACAAAAAATTTAATAAAAATCTTATAAATTCACCCTAACATAATATAGATGTTTTAAATATTCAACTGCACTCCATTTTATTAAAATAATTTATTAATATGAGAATTTTCATTTTTGAGTAACATCCCTATTTATCTGAAAAAAATAGTAATACATAACTAATATTTTCTAAAATAACTATTTTCTTATACTATTATATCATGTTACCATTCAAGATGCCTAAATAATATTTATACTTTCATAAGTGATGTTACTATTCCATTGGTCATATTACTATTCATAAGGGTAATATTTCTATTCAAAATTTACTGTTCAACAAAAATTATGTTGATCTTATTTGATTCTAAATTTCATACTGATCACAACTATACTTGTCTAGATTTTCAAAATAATTTTAAATTATTAATTATTTAAAGTATAAAAAATATTTTGAAATTCTCTTCTTTACAATATTCATCAATAATATGAAACATCTTTGAAAAAAACAAAAAAAAATCATCCTATATTTATTGGGACATTTGAAACTCCAAAAATTATGGTTATTTTACCATGATAATAAATAACAATATTATTTATACAAAAGTATTACACAAAGTTTCTAAGGCCTTGTTACATAGCCCATCATAATAAATGCATAAGACCAAATAGTATGGTGTGAAATGGTGATAGAATCTTGATGTCGCTCGGGAAACATTTCCGGAGTGGGGATTTCTATCAACTTCAACTTCTCCCATCAGCAATTAAGTTCAAGATTAAAATGTTCAAACTCAGATTGGGGTTGGTCCAAAGAAAAGCATAGTAATGCTACCTCCTACCCAAGATCCAACAAATGGGCTTCACATGACCGGAGTATACTAAATGAGACCATCGACTCTTCTTTCTACATTAATTATCCATTATTATTTCTATTTTAAATAACAATTATTACATTAAAATTTATTATTGTTTCTAATCGTCATATTGATCAATGATCATATAACCTTCAAAACATAATGGTAACAATTCATTTATACCTATATATTTTTTATTTATTATGACATAGTAAGACATACATTTTCAGGAAACAAAATATTATTCAAAATTTTGGGCCATTACAATCTTCCCCCCTTAAGAAATTTCATCCCCAGATATTCAAATCCTACACTAAGAAGAGAAAAGTTGTGGGTACTTCTACCACATAGACTCCTCTGGTTCCCACGTGGAATATTCATATTTTTTATTCCCCCACAAAACATTAACAAGGTGGGTAGTCTTGTTGCGCAAAACCTTGTCTCTATGATCTACGGTCTCCACCAACTACTCCCCATAAGAGAGTTCATGTTTGAGTTGTAACACCTCCAGATTTAGTACACATGAAGGGTCAGGTATATACATCTTCAAGAGGGATACTTTGAATACATATTTAACTTGTGCTAGATTTAGAGGAACTGCATGTTGATAGGCCACTCCTCCTACGTGATCAAGGATTTCATTGGGGCCAATTTACCTAGGGCTAAGCTTCTCTTTATTCCCAAAACTCATGACTCTCTTCAAAGGTGAAATTCGAAGAAAGAATTTTTCACCAACATCAAACCCTAAGTCCCTTAGACCGTAGTAGTCTTAGACTTTTTTATGACTCTGAGTAACCTTAATGTGTTGTTGTTTGGTATGAATATTTTATGCCATCTCTTACACAAGATTAGGCCTAATAAGATTTCTCTCGCAAGCTTCATTCCCATAAGTAGGAGTTCTAGATCAATTCCCATATTGATCATCATACGGTACCATTTGAATGGTTGAGTGGAAACTATTTTTGTAAGATTACATAAATAATGTGATATGTTGATCCCATCCACATTTAAATTCCATTAATAATGCTCTCAACATGTCCTTTAGTGTTTTAATAGTCCTCTCAGATTGGCCATCATTTTGGGGATGATAGGAAAAACATAAATTCAATTTGGTATAGAGACCATGTTGAAGGCTTCTCTAGAATTTTTAGGTTATAATTGGATCATGATCAGATATGATAGAAAGTGGAACTCTATGCAGCCATAAAACTTCCTTCATGTAAATCCTAGAAAGTTATTCAGAAGAGAAATCTTCCATAATAGATATAAAATGGGAAGTCTCGGTGAGATGGTCCACTATAACCCATATCGTATTCTTTCCTCATATGTTATCAGGAGACTAGTGACAATGTCCATAGTGATATTTTCCCACATCCATTCTGGTATGGGTACTGGTTATAATATTCCATTATGATGTTTCCTCTCTTTCATCACTTGATGACATACCAGGCACCTTATAGTGTATTCAGAAATCCCACTTTTCATATTATCCCACCAATAATGATCACGAAGTTCTGTATACTATTTCATGATTCCAAGATGTATAGAGAAATTATATCTATATCCTATATCCATCAACTCGTTCTTTATTTTCAGAATATATGGAACACAATGTCTTGTATGAAATTTCAGTACACCTTCTTGATCAATATTGAAGTAACTAAATGTCCCATCCTTTAAAGCCTCAAAATTCTTCTATAATGAAGGCTATTCGTTCTGAGCAATCATGATCTTCCCTAGTAATTTAGGTTACGAAATCATTTGGGATAGGGTTGGTGATATCCCTTCCCTTACCATTCCGATGTTCAGTTTCACTAGGTCATTGATCAAGTGATCTCCATGGATCCTCATCATGGAAAAAAAAACATGGTCTTGCCTACTTAATGAATTAGTGACTTTTTATCTCTTCTAGGATGATAATGAATTGATCAATAGTAGTATTTATGAAGTTACAACCATCTCCTTGTTCTAATGTTAAATTCCTTTTTATGAAAATATACTTCAAACAATGACGGTTTGTGTATATATCACACTTCTCCCCATAAAGATAGTGCCTCCATATCTATAGAGAAAAAACAACTACAACCAACCCCAGATCATTCATAGGATTGTTCTCCTCATGAGTCTTTATCTATCAATTTGAATGATAAATAACCATGTCATTATTCATAAGGATGCACCCAAGCCCTTTCAGAGATGCATTGCTAAAAATAATGAATCCTTCTCTACTTTAGTGAAGATTCAGCACGGGTTCGGTAACTAATCTCATCATTAGCTCTAAGAAACATTCCTCACACTCCTTTGTCCTGCTGAACTTAATCTCTTTTCAAGTTAACACTGTTAGTTTATTATAAAGTAGTGAAACGTTTTTCACAAACCTCCTATAATATCCGACCAATCCAAGGAAACTATGACTCTCTGTATTTGTTGTAGTATGATCCCACTCCTTTAAAAACATTTTCTTTCCATGGTGAACTATGATTCCTCCATTCATTTCAATGTTCCCTAAGAAAGAATCTTTTTGTAACAAAAACTAACTCTTGGTGAACTATCAAAAAATCCTCTCCCTCTGTTGAGTTTTCAAAATAACCCTTAGATGATCCTCATGCTCCTCATGAATTATAATGAATATTAGAATATCATCAATAAAAAAGAACACAAAATTATAAATATAGTACTCAAAGACTCTATTAATAAAATCCATACAAATAGTAGGTTCATTACTCAGTTATAAGGGAATAAAAAAACTCATAATTCCTATATCTTGATCGAAATGAGGTTTTTGGAATATCTTATTTCTTCACACTCGATTGATGATAACCAAATTGATGATCAGTCTAAGAGAAGAATTTATCACCGCATAGTTGTTCTAATAAGTCATCAATTCTTGGAAGAGGCTATCTTTTCTTCACTGTGATCCAATTCATTTCACTATAATCAATGAATAGACACATTGATCCATCATTTCTCTTTAAAAGAGAACTAGTTCTCCCCAAGGAGACACACTCGGCCAGATATACCCCTTCTCCACATGATCTTAGAGTTCCTTCTTTAATTCCCTAAACTACTCATTTTCCATCCTATGCGGGGTCATTGATATCTGATGAGATCCATGTACAAATTAAATGGATAAATATACCTATTTTTTAGGGGATTTCTAGGTATCTCATAAGGAAATAAGTCTATGTATTCTTGGAAGATGGGGAAATTTTCTATCGTATACTCTCATTTCATTATTATTATTCATCAATTAACTCTATAGATAAGGCTATTGGATGTGCTTCTAGACAAATATCAGGTTAAGATATATCTCTATAGAAGATATCTGTTGGTCTTCAATTGAATACTACTGAGATTTCCTTGCTTCTACATTTTATCTTAGTATTATACCTTGAGAGCTATTATATACCTATTATAATATGTAATTCCAACATGGGAATGACTACTATATTTAAAATAATATTTTTCTGACAAAAGTAAATACTAGTGTTTCTAAACACCTATGATGGTTGGATAATACAACTAGGAGTATTGACTGATAACTATACCTTTTCAATTCAAGGGTTGATACTAAATTCCTTAAAAATATAGCGGATGAAAAATATTGCATCAAACCACAATCAATCAAATTACATTCTAGATTTCAGACAACAACAAAAGTACCTACCACCATATAATTTGGTTCTTCAACATCAGATATCTTGATAGAAAAATCATGACCTTTCTCCTTTTCCCTTTTTTGAGGCTGATGGTGATTCCTCTCCATTACCTTTAGATTTGTGAATTTATTGGAAAAGTGCCCAAACTGTCCATACATGAATCATGGTATATTATATAGGTCCAGAACCATCTTCCCTTTGTCTTTAGTGTTGGGAAGTTGAGGCTTCACCTCACTACAGCAATTCCGCGCAATATTTCCATCTCTTCCACTCTTGTAGCACTTCCCACTCTAGAGAATGAAGTTCCCCAAATACATCTTCCCACACTTATTACATATTGGAGGTTTCAATTTCTTGTACCTTCTTCCCATATCATATCTCCCCCTAATCCTAGATCCATTGATCTCTTCTTATCATGGGATTTATGAGACCACATCATCTCACAAAACTAGAGTTCAACTTTCATAGAACTCCACACAATCTCCTCATAGCTATCATTGTCATGGTTGGCTTGATTATTCCATGGATGAGGTCTTAGTCCACTTAAGAATCTATTAATATTCTTAATAGGACCCATTAAAAATATTTTTATGTAATCGGAATGTCTTGTGAAGTTCATCTCGTAGCTTTCAATAGATTCATTCTTCTTCTAATTCATCTTGAGAAACTCCTCCATTATTATTCATATCAAATAGGGGATATACATATTGAAGAAGATCCATCTAAACTCTTCCCAATATATATCATCAACCTACACTCTTGGACTCGTGATTTTAATGAATTCCCTCCAATGATCAGCTTATCCCTCTAAGTGGTAAACATCCAGGGTGACCTTCTCCTGTTATGAACAATGGAGCAGAAAAAATATATTTTCAATTGAGCTAATCCACTGATCAACAATAAATCAGTCGGTAGATACTCAAAATTTTAGAGGTCTTTGAAAAATAAAGGACTCAGAAAATGGGTATTCCCTTCATGGTAAAATGAGTCTCTCATCGTGATTAAAGTTATATCTCATAACTTGAGTCATTTGGTTCATCATTCTCGAAATTTTTCCATTTTGGATTCCATCAGAGGGTTTTCAGTGCTTGGTCCATTACGGTCATAATTTTCATGGTTACTCCTATTGCCCATGATTTTCTAAAATAATAAAACCTTAGTTAGAAACATATTTTATATGCGAATATTTTATCTATAAAGGATTTTTATGTCTTAAAACAACATGATTAAACATATTATTCTTTAACAACAATTGTATTTCTCTTCAAATCCTTCATAATGATTCATAAAAATATTGTGATTAAAAAAACATATCTCCAGGGAGTTTCAAACCATAAATTTAGTAATTCTCGTTGTCATGCACTTGTTCCCATTCGGGTCTAGATCAAATCGGTGTTTTCTAGTTTTACCCCTAGATACATCAGTTCCAGAGCCAGATCCACTAGTTCATATCCATGCATGTATTTATTTGTTCAGAAACCACATATTTAATATTTCACCAAAATACGAGGGAGTATTCTTATATGTATATTTTATCTAGGGTTCTTATTGATGTTTTCATATCCAAATATCCAAAAATAACTTAACTATCCTTTGATACCAACAATGGAATCCCATATTTTTTTTCACAACTTTTTATTACATTTTACAAACTGGGGATCTTTAAAGTCTAGTGTTTTGAAAAAATGTACATAATATATGAAACCATAAATAATTATTTTAATCCTCTTGATAGTATACTTTAAATTTTCATCCTATGTAAAATTACTACATCTCATAATCTAGGAATAGACATCAATGTAAAGGGTGAGCATAATGCCCAGTATGAGAAAACATGGAAAAGTGTTTATGTGTGATCTTCAGAGAATACAATAATAACATGGGGAAATATTCTAATGGCATGATAAGAGACATATCAGGATAATAAAATTTTTATTAATATCTTGAGAATGAGGTTGAAAATTTTAATTTAGACCATCATAATAAAATCACAACGGTGTCATAAAAAATACCCAGGTTATTTACCAACATATCATAAAACATTTCATCTCTAGAGATTAACTTCTTTACCAAATGCATTGGAAAGCTATCATGGCATACCGTTAATATGTCATTATTTTCACCTAAACACATATATCCAAATAAAACCTTTCATAAATAACACGAATAGAATAAAATAAATCTGTTTCATATCAGAATCGTGATATTTTAAAAAGTGAGTAAAAACATGATCATTATGTCATTCATAACCCATGAAATGAGAATATGGGTTTTATGTATGTCGAATAAAGAATAAAATATATCATTTTTATGTATTTATATATAATCATAGAAATCAAATAGGTTTGGGTATTCACATAATGAAAATAAGATAGTTTCTTGCAAAAAAGAGAGATTTTAAGACGAAAATTCTATAGCATAACAACTATGAAACATGGTTTTAGAAAACATTAAAAAGATAAGGGAAAGGAGACACCAATTAATAAAAAAAATAATGTATATGGATATAATAAAATTTAAATAATAACATGGTATAAAAACATGAAATACATTCCACATAGAAGAGAACTTGAATGGAAAAAAGAGTCGTTGAGAACTCCCTTACCTTGAAGAGTAACTTCTAATACCCAAGGATCGAGACCTTGATGGATTGAGGACACTTTAGAATTACTACTTTGGAGGTAACACTATCAGATATTCAAGGGTAATGATTTTTTTATTAAGGAAAGGAATGAAATTTCTTGGTTTTTATAGTAAAAGAGAGGAAGTTTTTTTATTAATTTTCTAGGACACCTCATCAGTGGTATTTGAAAACCCAGGGGCTTGAACATGTTATTTGACAATGGTTTTGGACACATGGGAAACATCATATAATATTTTAATCCAAATTAGTTGACCAGAATTTTAAATTACATATTACATAATTATGATGTCATGAAACACACTGTAAACTAAAAAACTGTATTTTTACTATTCATTGAAAACAAAACATTTAATAAAATATCATAAATTCACCCTCACATAATTTCGATGTTCTGAATTCAAAAATGAACTCCATTTATTGAAAATAAAATTCCAATTATGAGAAATTTAATTTTTAATTAAAATCACTCTTTACCCAAAAAATAATAATACTTAACTAATAATTTATAAAAATAGATATTTATTTATTACATTATATCATATTAACATTAAAGATGAATAAATTATATTTATACTTGCATAGGTGAGGTTAATATTACATTGGTCATAAAAATATTCATGAGGGTAATATTACTATTTATAATTTATTATTTACCAAAATTTAATTTCATTTTATCTGACTCTAAATTCAGTACTGATCACAACCATATATGATATTTTTTTTAAATCATTTACCATTTATTATTAATTAAAGTTCAAAAAATATTTTACAATACTGTTTTTTTCAATATTCAACAATAATATGAAATTTATTAAAAAAATAAAAATAAATCATATATTTATTTTGACATTTGAAATTAAAGAATGATGGTTATTTTACCATAATAAGAAATAAAAACATTATTTATACAAAAGGATTACACAAAGTAAATAACGACTCATGAAATAGCCCCTCGTAACACCTTCATATAACCTAAGAGTATGGTTTGTAATGGTGATAGAATATTGAGGCGACTCAGAAAACATTGACTAAGTAGTGACTTAAATAAACTTGATCTTCTCTCATAGGCTATTACGTTCAATATTATCATGTTGAAGATTAGCATGTGCTTGGTCTAGAGAAAAACCTAGTGATGTTACCTCCATCCCAACCTCTAACAGATGGGCTCTGTATGGAGAGAGTCTACTAGATGAGTCCAAAGACTCTTCTTTCTGCATTAATTATCCATTGTTATTTCAATTTTAAACAAAATATTTCGTGTTAAAAATTATTATTGTTTTCAACGGTAATATTGAAAATTGATCATACAATGGTCCAAACCCGATGTTCACATTTCATTTATACTTATTTATTTTTTATTGATTATAACATATTAAGACATTATTTTTTAGGACACAAAATATTATCAAATGTTTGAGTCATTACCAAACCTACATGCACACACCCATCCCAAGAAATGATACTAAAACTAAAAACCCGTTGTGAATAGATATGTAACCCACTAAGACAACCACTGAGAGTAATAGTACAAACTGAAAGGTAAACATGCTAGAATACATGCCCAACTGAAAGAGAAAAGTATGACAACCCTTCTTTTTATTACAACTTAAAAATGATTTATTACATAAAACATCACTTGATACAACAAAGAAGATCGAGAGGTTTAGTGTCTTTGGGGATTAGGATAATTACATAAAAACTAAAAACATGAAATACAACATCTTTATTGAAAACATCCTTTACATGACCACTAAATTCCCTCGTACTTAGCATTTCATGGGATAACCTGGAGACAAGCATAAGAAAAGGGTGAGCTATAAAGCCCAGTATGGGAGTACACATGGAATAACATGAGGAGTAAAATACATGTTAGACAATAGGCATC
This sequence comes from Viscum album, assembly GCA_963277665.1. Taxonomy (NCBI): domain Eukaryota; kingdom Viridiplantae; phylum Streptophyta; class Magnoliopsida; order Santalales; family Viscaceae; genus Viscum; species Viscum album. The sequence continues at coordinate 1,156,617,140 of OY728120.1, read as the reverse complement.
TCAATATAGCTTTAGAAAAACATGAACATAATGGCATGATAAAGCATTATAATCATAACATGGAAATGTGGCAACAACACTTAACATGGAATTAGCATGAGCCAAGGCCCATTGTACATGGAGCATGATTAAATCCTCATTGCACATAAATCACGAGTAAACCCTCGTTGCACATAATTAGCCTGATTCAACACTCATTTCACATGATGTATCATGATACTATACTTTACCCAACTAATTGGAGCGCTATAAGAGCGCACCCTTCTTAAACATTTCATTTTATGAATAAGTGTTCCACATGGATCATAAAAAATGGAGTCATAAAACATAATAATTTATTCCACGATAAAGGAATGTGGAATCCATACATGAAACATTACAATAAATAAGTAAATGTGCATAATGATGAATACCCTTGATGTAGAAATGGGATGGTATTCACTACACAAAGACATTGGCTAAGAAAATCGGTGTGATTTCCGCAGTGTAACGGTGTGATATAAGAATTCATAATAAATGGCTGATGAGAGAGAAAGGGGTTACTCATCAGATTTACATGTAATAGAAATTAAAAAGGTCATATAGATACATGTACCAATAATTGAATTGGAATTTAGATTCTTGATACAAAAGTATTGTCTGAATGTAAAAGAGGAGAGAGAAGTTTCGTTCGGAATTTCAGCATAGTCACGGGTGTACATGGGAGGAATTTCATGAGAGATAAAGGGTCTCACTTCATTAAAACATTAAGAGGGAAGTATGAGGGAGGTGTTAAATGATACCCCAACATTTTTAATTGAAATTAAAAGGGCAAAAATACTTAACGAAAATTGGAAATAAAATGAGAAAGGAATAAAAAACCCTTACTTGGAAGTGTGCTTCCAAACGCTAGAGAGAGGCTCGTGAGAGGCTTCTTGGGAGCTTGGGGAACCTTGGGAGGATTATAGAGAGAGTAGGGCAGATGTTGGACGAACTAAAAGGGCTTTTAGTGAGGAGTAAGTGGGAGATTGGGTGGGTTTATATAGGAATGGTGAGGGAATTCATTATTATTTAGGTTTGGGACCCATTATATTAAATTAATCCAAACCACAAACCATCCCATGGTTTTTGCCCATGGTTTTTGGAAAAAGGAAGAGGAAAACAATATTTTATAAGGCCAAAGTCCTAAATTATTAAAATATTATGGTTTCTTATGTGGAGGTGAGTCACACTCCAATGGAAATTAATTTAAAAAGGCAAAGTGTTGAATATGTCTTGAGGGGTCCATTAATGCTTTGAAAAGTAAGTCAAGAAAACCCAAAATCACATTATTTTAATGTTCAAACATATATGGGACGAAAATAAAGATTATAGTATTTTATTACATCACTATTAGGTCATTATGATGTCATAAAACCCATTATATATTTAAATGGTATTTAATTTTTACCCAAATATTTGTCTGTCTCAGAAAATTATGAAAAATTCACCGTTGGATAATTTTGACATCCTGATTCCAAAAATAATTTTTTTTATCTAAATAATTTTCTAAATATGTGAATTTTCACTTTTAAAATAAAAAAATGACATTTAAAAAAAATTCACGGGTTTTGACAGAAATGGCTTTCAAACCTTAATAAAAATTTTAATTGCATTCATAAAATTATATGATCAATTATATTTAATAAAAATTATTTTAATAATAATAATAATATTTTATTAAAATATTATTTAATTCAAAAATCCCTTAATTTAACAAAATAGATTTCTTAATTAAATAATAACTAAAAACCCATTTGTTCTTTAAATTTTTTTTACAATGTATCAAAAATGACTAGAAATTATATTAATTATTATATACAAATAAATATTGTACATGAACATAGTACTACTTATTTGATACATAAGCCCTTAAAACAGCCGCATAAGACCTAAGGGTAAGGTGTGCGATGGTGACTGACTCTTGGGGTGGCTCGGATAACATTTCTCAAGTGGTAATTTCATTCAACTTCCACTTTTCCCGTAGACGGTCACGTTCGAGCATGACATGATGAAGCTCAGCGTTGGCTTGGTCACGGGCAAAGCCCAAAGATTCCACCTCTTTTCTGAGCTCCGACAAATGGGCTTCGTATGGGGAAATTCTACTCGATGAGGCCATCACTTCCTTTGTCTGAGTAAATTGTGTTTGTTAAAGTCCTGTATTTATACTAATCTTGTGATCACTATTCAACGGCTATAAAAGTAACAGTCACAATTCTTAACATAAAACCGAAGAAGTTGACATTTTATACAAACATAATGAGACATTTAATTAGATCAAGAGTGATTTCCATTAATGAAACATTGGGTCTTTACAATATTCCCCCATTAAGAAATTTTACCCTCGAAATTTTCCTTTTCCCACACTAAAACAGATGTGGGTAACTCTACATCATCATTTCCTCTGATTCCCAAGTCGCTTCGTCAAAATTGTGGGTTCTCCACAACACATTGACGAGGGGCATTGTCTTATTTTGTAGAACCTTTTCTCTATGATCTATGATCTTCACTGGTTGCTTCTCATAAAAAACATCGTCTTCCAATTGTACCACTTCAGAAGAGAGTACATGTGAAGGGTCCGGTATGTACTTCCTTAAGAGGGATACATGAAAGACATCATGCACCTTGGACATGGTAGGTGGAAGTACTAGTCGATAGGCCACAACCCCGAAAAGATCAAGAGTCTCGAAGGGGCTGATGTAACTTGGACTTAACTTCCCTTTCCTTCCAAACCTCATGACCTTCTTCCACAGAGATATACGTAGAAACACGATGTATCCAAATTTAATCTCAATGTCTCATCAACGATTATCTGCATAACTCTTCTGTCAACTCTGGGCTGCCTTGATATGCTGCTGAATGGTTTTCACCTTCTCCACCACTTCTTCGACCATTTCTGGTCCAAGCATCATACGTTCACCGACCTCATCCCAAATTTCCAGTGTTCTGCACCTTTTCCCATACAGGGCATCATATAGTGCGATTTGGATGCTCGAGTGGAAACTGTTATTATAAGAGAACTGAACCATAGGAAGATGTTGATCCCATCCTCTTTTAAAGTCCATGGATCATGCTCTCAACATATACTCATGTGTTTGTATAGTATGCTCGGAATGGCCATCAGTTTGAGGATGATAGGCCGTACTGAAGTTCAGTACAGTATTAAATACATGTTTGAGACTCTTCCAAAACATAGAGGTGAATCTTGGATATCGGTCAAACACAATAGATAGTGGTACTCCATGAAACCGTACCACATCCTTGATTTATATTTGTGCCAGTTGATCCAAAGAGAAATTCTCCCGAATAGCAATGTAGTGTGTAGTATTTGTAAGACGATCCACAACAACCCAGATTGCATTGTTGCCTTTGTATGTCCTTGGAATTCTGGTGACAAAGTCCATGATGATGTTCTCCCATATCCATTCTGGTATGGGAAATGGTTGCATCATCCCCTTAGACTTCAGCCTATCTGCCTTCACTTGCTGACACACCAGGAACTTTGATGTATATTCATCCATCTCTATCTTCATATTATCCCACCAAAAGTTTTCTCAGAGATCTTGATACATCTTTGTGCTCCCGAGGTGAATAGATAAATTTGAACTATGTGCATCATCCAAAAGTTCCTTCTTCAGCTCCGGACATGATGGAACACATAGTCTTTTCCCAAACCACACAATTCCTTCTTCATTAACATTAAACTCTAAGGATTTCCCTTTTTCGATAGCTTCCACTTTTTCCTGAATTCTAACATCAAATTTTTGAGCATCCTTTAACCTTTCCAATAGAGATGGTTGAGCAATCATTTGTCAAAGGATTGATGATGTTCCCTTCTTTTTTATTCCAAAGTCCATCTTCATCAAGTCTAATAAGATTGGATCCTTCTCAATTCTCATCATTGATTGAATTGCTGGATCCTTTCTACTTAGGGCATCTTCCACCATGTTCGCTTTCCCAGGGTGGTAATGGATTGAATAATCATAAACCTTGATGAGCTCTATCCTTCTTCTCTGGTGCATATTATGCTCTTTCTGTGTGAATATATATTTAAGACTCTTGTGGTCAGTATAAATCTCACATTTCTCTCCATAGAGATAATGCAGCAAGATTTTCAAAGAAAAGATCTCCGCTGCCAACTACAGATCATGCGTTGGATAGTTTCGCTCATGGATTTTCCACTACCTTGAGGCATAGGATATCACTTTATCATTCTGCCTCAGCACACATCCTATGCCCTTCTTCTAAGCATCACTGAATATCACAAAAAGCTCTCCACTTGTGGGTAATGTGAGCACGGGTGTAGTGATAAGCCTCCATTTAAACTCCTTGAAGATTTCTACGCATTCATCACTCCAAGAAACTTTACCCCCTTTTTCTTTAGCTTGGAAAGAGGGTTGGACAATCATGAGGAATTTCTCACAAATCGTCGATAATATCCATCTAACCCCAAGAAGATACAGATATCCGTTACTGATGTTGGCCTCAACCATCCCTCAATCGCATCTATTTTGGAGGGGTCCACAGATATCACATTGCTTGTGATGATATGGCCCATGAATGATACCTCCTTCAACTAGAACTAACAGTTTTTGTACTTTTCATAGAGCTTCTCCTTGCGCAAAGTCTCTAGTGTAGTTTTTAAATGCTACTCATGATCCTCCTTGGTTTTGGAGTATATTAGAATATCATCTATATAGACTACCACAAATTTTTCAAGGTAATCACTAAAAACTCTATTCATCAAGTCCATGAATTTTTCTGGAGCATTGGTGAGTCCAAAAGGCATTATTATGAATTCATAGTGGCCATACCTTGTACAAAAAGCAGTATTGGGGAAATCTTCCTTCTTCACTCTTACTAGATAATATCTCGACCGCAAATCCAGCTTGGAGAAGTATTGTGCTCCACGCAGCTGATCAAAAAAGTCATCGATTCTTGGGAGAGGATACTTGTTTTTTATCGTGATTTTGTTAAGTTCACGATAATTGATGCAAAGCCGCATTGACCCATCCTTCTTCTTGACGAAGAGGACTGGTGCACCCCATGGTGAAACACTTGGGCGTATAAACCCTTTATCCAGATTCTCCTGTAGTTTTTTCTTCATCTCTTCAAGCTCTACAATAACCATTCTATACGGAGTCTTGGATATTGGTTTCTCCCCAAGTATAAGTTCAATTGAGAACTCAACATCTCTTCTAGGAGGAAGACCAGATAGTTCATCGGGAAACACTTTCGCGAATTCCTTCACAATAGGCATTTCTTCAAGGATGGTTTCTTCTTTGGACTCAATCATCTGATCTAGGTACGCGTGCTCATAGGCAGTAATATCAATGATTTAGATGATGGATCTAAAGGAGATTCATCTTCCTCCTGAAACTTGTAATGAATCGGGGGTCGATTCTCCATATGGAGTGTGATTTCTCTCTCCCAACAATTTATGATTGATCTATATTAGGAAATCCAATACATGCCATGAATTGCATTAAATTCCACTAGAGGGATTATGACGAGGTTCTCCAAGAAATTCAATCCACAGATTCTAACAAGGGAGGACTTATATTCATGGGATGCAATGATTGCCCCATTTTCCATACTCACAGACATCTTTACTTCCATGATTTGTGGTGGTGATGGGATTGTTCTACTAAAATTTCGAGATATAAAAGAATGCGTAGAACATGAATCAAAAAGTACGTTCGCTATTCTTGAATGAATAACTAGCGTACCTGTCACCACATCGTTATCGGGGTTCACTTCGACAGAAGTGATGAAAAAAGCTCTTCCTTGCTGTCTTGGAGGTTATTGGTTGTCTCCAAAAACCCTTGGATTAGGTCACTGATTTTCGAAATGACCCGGTTCTTTGAATTTGTAGCATTGAACAATGTGTCAAGCTTCAAACGTAGTGTCCTGTGTCGTAGACACGATTCCTTTTTGCCGACATTTAAAAACTAGGTTCCCTTATCTTCCACACCTGAAGCCTTTTCTCATCCCCTTAAGGTAATTTCTAGGGTGCCTCTTTTTGCACTTTTGGCAAGTGGGGGGCTGGTTCTTCTTAGCACCATTGGATTTATCCATCGGACTACCAGAATTGAATTCCACCTTATGCTTATTCTCCCGATGATACCCATGTGATTCTTCAATCTCCATTTTGACCTTCAGGGCACATCAGACAATTTCCTCATATCTGTCGAAGTCACAAATCACCAATGCCTTCCTCAGGCTAGGCTTAAGCCCACCAAAGAAGTGGTCAACTTTGCATTCCAGGGTAATGAAAAATATGGAAGTGTATCGTGCAAGCCTTGTGATTTTTGCCTCATACGCTCCAACAGATTCTTCATCATTTTTCTTGAGGGAAGGGATGTCCCCTTCCATATTAAGCCAGAGGGTGCGCGGAAAATATTTATCGAAAAATATCTTCGGGATTCCTTCCATTCCAATGCCTCGATATCCTCCTCAGGCTTCGTATTTTTGATCAACATCCACCATTGATCAGCTTCACCCTCCATATGATAAGCCTCCAAGAGAACCTTCTCTTGTTCAGAACAATGGAGGATGGAGAATATCTTTTAAATGGAGTTGATCGATTGTTCAGCAATCGTGGGATCAGATGATCCACTAATAGTAGGAGGCCCTTGTCTCATGAAGTTCTCGATAGTGACTTGTTCTTTCTTAGGAGGGGTTGAATGTTCCTCTTGACCCACGTTTCTATTCAAAACATGAGTTAGCTGAGAGGGAAGAGTGAAAAAGTTTGCGATTCCAGCTCCCATTGGATTTGGCATCTCATTAGTACAGTCATCACACTAATCTTCACAACGGTTGTTTGCCTGAGTCCTCCTATTACCAGCCATTTGATGGAATAAAAGTAAATTTAGGGGTAACACATAAAGGTTAATCCAAATAAAAAATTTGATGACTTATAAATAAACGTTCATTTCCATAACTCATGAGTCTATAGGCTTCAATCTATTCTTCTCATGATCTACTTTCTAACATATATTCTAAGGGGCATTTTTTTAATTCCCCTAATGAGGGTTCATGCTAAACTTGTGAATTTATAAAAACATGTCCCCTGGGAGTGTCGTAACCAAGAGTTCAGCAAGGCCCATTTTTGTGCACTAGTTACCATTCGAGTCTAGCTCAAAGTGGTGTTTTGGGGTTTTACCCCTATAATACATCTGTGCTAGAGCCGCCTCTACCTGCTCATATCCAGAAAGGGATGTATTTGTTTGATAAACCACTTAATTAGTACTTACCAACACTTAGGGATGTTTTATTATACCTAGTCTTGTCTCTAAGGCTTTACTTGGGTTTCCTAATCCCAAAAATAACTAAACCTATCCTCTGATACCAACTTTGGCAACCCTGCTTTTTATTACAACTTAAACATGCTTTATTACATAAAACATCACTTGATACAACAAATAAGATCAAGAGGATTAGTGTCTTTGGGTCTTAGGATCATTATATAAAAACATAAAACATTAAATACAACATCATTATTGAGAACTTCCTTTACATGACCACTGCATTCCCTCGTACATATCATTGCATGGGATAACCTGAGGACATGCATAAGAAAAGGGTGAGCTATAAAGCCTAGTAAGGGAGTACACATGGAATAACATGAGGAGTACAATACATGTTAGAAAATAGAAATATCAATAGAGCGTTATGAAAACATGAACATAACAGCATGATAAAGCATGATAATCATAACACGGAAATGTGGCAACAACACTTAACATGGAATTAGCATGAGCAAAGGCCCATTGCACATGGAGCATGAGTAAAACCTCATTGCACATAAATCATGAGTAAACCCTCATTGCAATTGAATTAACATGAGTAAACACTCATTGCACATTATGTATCATGATACTATACTTTACCCAATGCATTGGAGTGCTATAAGGGCGCACCCTTCTTAAACATTTCATTTCATGCATAAGTGTGCCACATGGATCATAAAACTTGGAGTTATAAAACATAATGATTTATTCCACGATAAAGGAGTGTGGAATTCATACTTTAAACTTTAAATAAATAAGTAAATGTGCATAAAGGTGATTACCCTTGATGGAGAAATGGGAATTTTATTCACTACACAATGACATTGGCTTAGAAAATCGGTGTGATTTCCGCAGTGTAACTGCGTGAAATGGGAATTCATAAAAAATGGATGATGAGAGAGAAAGGGGTTCCTCATATTATTTACATGTAATGGAAGGTAAGGAGGTTATATAGATACATGTCCCAATAATTTTATTGGAATTTAGATTCATGATACAAAAGTATTACTTGAATGTAAAAGATGAGAGAGAAGTTCCTTTCGGAATTTCGGGATAGTAATGGGTGTACATGGGAGGAATTTAATGAGAGAGAAAGGGTCTCCCATCATTAAAACATTAATAGGGCAGTATGAGGGAGGTTAGAAACCATACCCCAACATTTATAATTGAAATTAAAAGGGAAAAACAACTTAAAAAAAATTGGAAAAAAATGAGAAAGGAAGAAAAACCCTTACGTGGAAGTGTCCTTCCAAAGGATAGAGAGAGGCTTGTGAGAGGATTCATGGGAGCTTGGGGCACCTTGGGAGGATTTTATAGATATTAGGGAAGAGGTTGGAAGAAATCCAAGGGCTTTTAGTGAGGAGGATGTGGGATCTTGACTGGGTGTATATAGGAAAGGTGAGGGAATTCTTTATTATTTAGGTTTGTGACCACTTATATTAAATTAATCCAAACCAAAAACCATCCCATGATTTTTACCCATGGATTTTGGAAAAGGGAATAGGAAAAAAATATTTTATAAGGTAAAAGTCCTAATTTCTTAAAATATTAGGGTTGATTATGTGGAGGTGAGTCACACTCCCATTGAAATTAATTTAAAAAGGAAAAGTGTTGAATATGTCTTGAGGGGCACATTAATGCTTTGAAAAGTAAGTCAAACAAATCCAAAATCTCATTATTTTAATGTTAAAACATATATTGGCCGAATATAGAGATTTTAGTATTTTATTACATCACTATTGGGTCATTATGATGTCATAAAACACATTCTATATTTAAACGGTATTTAATTTTTACCCAAAAATTTGACTGTCTCAGAAAATTATGAAAAATTCACCATTGGATAATTTAGACGTCCTGATTCCAAAAATAACATTTATTTTATATATATAATTTTCTAAATATGTGAATTTTCACTTTTAAAATAAAAACCGATATTTATCGAAAATTCACGTGTTTTGACAGAAATGGCTTTCGAACATTAATAAAAAAATTAATTGCATTCATACAATAATAAGATCATTTAAATTTAATGAAAATTATTTTAATATTAATATTATTTTATTAAAATATTATTTAATTTAAAAATACCTTAATTTAATAAAATATATTTGTTAATTAAATAATAACTAAAAACACCATTTTTTACTTTAAAAACTATTTACAATGTATCAAAAATGACTAGAAATTATATTAATTATTATTTACAAAAAAAATGTACATGAACATAGTACTACTTATTTGTTACATAACCCCTTAAAATAGACGCATAATACCTAATGATAATGTGTTCGATGGTTACAGACTCTTGGGGTGGCTCGGATAACATTGCTCGAGTGGTAATTTCAATCAACTTCCACTTTTCCTGTAGACGGTCACGTTTGAGTATGACATGATGAAGCATAGCTTGGGCTTGGTCAAGGGCAAAGCCCAAAGATGCCACCTCTTTTCCGAGCTCTGACAAATGGGATTCGTATGGGGAAATTCTACTGGATGAGGTCATCGCTTCATTTTTCTGAGTAAATTGGATTTATTAATGTCCTATACTTATATTAATCATGTGATCACTGTTCAACGACTATAAAAGTAACGGTTACAATTCATAACATAAAACCAAAGAATTTTACATTTTATATAATCATAAAGTGACATTTAATTATATTAAGATGGATTTCCATTAATGAAACTTTGGGTCGTTACAAAAAGTATAAGTTTCTGGGTCTCATCCCCAAATAACCCTACCTGAAGGATAGGTACAATAAGTAGTCTGAATGTCATAGAAGCATACCATGCCCGTTAGGTCCCCCTGAAACACCCCTATATCAAGAACACCAAGGACTCAATCAAATTAGCTTATCTTCAGCACAAGACATGACACATTTTCAAAACTCCCATGCTGGGGTGAGTAAAACAATACTCAGTAGGGACCCCAAACCAAAAAGATAAACCACAAAGCAATACACAAGGAAGACTACCAAATAGGTACACAAATTATTTCCTCTAATATATACAATCAAGATATTAAATAGAGTCATCTCATGCTTGGATACATATACTAATAAAATCAAGGAAATTTAAAAACCATGGAGACACACTTCGGGTATTTGTAGGAAACAAACTCCGCATAGGTGTAGAGACACACTATGCATAGGCACAGAAGATACAATTCATGTAGGCACAGGAGAACCACTCCATAGGAGACATGCTCTGTATAGGCACCTGGGACACACTCTATATGGTTGTAGGAGACACACTCTATATGGGTGAATGAGACACACTCTGTATGAGAAACACTCTATATTGGTGTAAGAGAATCACTTTGTATAAGACACAATCTTTATGGGCGTAGGAGACACACCCTATAAGAGACACACTCTGTACAGGTCACAGTAAGTCATAGGATTCGGCCCTATGTATTTTCGCTCTAGGAGAACAAAATCCTCGACCCAATAGTGCATATTCCATCATCCATGAAAACTATTTAATAGTATCTCAAAATTTCTTTCTCATCATGAGTGCCCCAACACCGTAAATGACTCGTCAAACTAACACATCGTTTGAGAAATATGGGTATTTAAGAAAAAAGAGGTTGGTTGGGTCTGGGATTGGCCCAACCTAGTCAGAATGAACGAACCCAGGTCCCTCTTAAACTAACCTTCTTGGTCAACCCATCCCACTGCTGGTCCGTCCCAACAGCTCCATCCCATCTTGCTTGAGTGGCCCGGTTCATCTTTCCAGGACACGGTGGGCGTTGTGTCCCCTCCTGGTCAACACAGATAACTGATCCATTCAACATGCTTGTCTCCCGTGTGAACCACCTTGAGGTGGTTACCTTGGGGTCCCACCATGGTTTCATCCATTCACCACATCATGCAACAACATGTCATCGATCCAGCGGCCTCCTACTGCTAGGCTACAGTGCCACTCTATGCCCCCGCTGACAGGTCCTCTTCTACAGGCCGCCACCTTCACCGTGTTGGCCCGTTTTTCGAACTGGGAAGACCTTCATAATCCTTATGTCTCATTATTCACTACCATTTTGTCCAAATCATCTAACTATTACTCTGGGGGTCCAAACACATTCTTAACCTCCCGATAATATAAATCACCACCATGAGGGTTTGTTGGTAGATAACACAAGAACATGGAAGAGAAAAAGGACAAGAACACACTTTGAACATACCATGTTCTTTTTCATGTAGGCCATAGTCCATTCCTGTAAACATAAATATCACATAGAGTCCAAAAAATGTTTAACAAGATTAATCCCCATTAATCCATCATTTTTATCCATACCACATGTACGATCGAACCACGGATCAACCTATTTGTGGGTTGGTCTGTGCTGGTCAATGGAAACCAGAATAGGGAAACAGATCATGAATAAAACAAACTCCAAACCTATGAATAGGATCAATAATTGGAGAGAATCATCATTCAAGGAGATCCATAAAATAATATTATGGATCCATCATTTTTCAGCATTCATCATTTGTTGTTTCCTGTGAGAGAGCTTCCTTCTCCTTCCTTAGGGAAACATCGAGGCTTCCGGGATAAATTCTCTAGAATTATTAAGTCTAATGCTGGTCCCTGCCTATGATTAATGGAGGGAACATTTTAATAGGTTTCATCAATTTAAATTTGTTTCATCATCACCATGATGCTGCATGGTAGCATTGCTGAGTCGCCACATCACAGTGCTGCTAAGTCACTACATAACTTTGAAGGAATAAAATAAAATAACCTTTTATGTTTATTTTATTTTCCTCTTAAAATTTACATAAATTAACTTCTGAAGATGACCCACTATGGCCAATTTTTAGCCCCACTTAAGGTAATCCTACTGTTCTAAGCATAGTGGTTCCTTCATATTTTTGATCGGGGCACCCATTTACAAGTTACCAAACCCACACATTCGCACTATTTTTAATAAACATAAAAAAATAGTTTGAACATTTATTTGGGAAACCCTAGTACATGGTAATATGTTATTTCTTAGTGTCGAGTCTATAAATAATTCCATATAATTTTCAAAACAATTACATGGAAAATCTGTGATAATACATTCTCACCACCTTAGGGCTTCACGTCCCTATATACCAAAATAAGGGCTAAAAAATGGGGATATTGAGCATGAATTTGAACCTCCAGATCCCGTTTTCTATCCTAGAGATTCCAATGCTCCAACCAAATGATCACTATATAAATTGATTTCCCATGTAGGATCCTCTTCTATCAATCCTTGATCATCGTCAAGAAGTCCGCAAAATTCACAATATCATCAACATCAAGCTTGCCCTAGTCAATGACATCTGAAGTGTCGTGTAAATATCTCCACAGTTGAGATACATGAAATAATTCATGAAGTTACTCAATATTTATAGGTAAAGAAGATTTTTATTCCAACTCGGCCACTATACGTAGTATAAGAAAAGGTCTAATGAACCTTGGAGATAACTTGTCGTTGCGGCCAAATCTCCATATCTCACCTCAGGGAGAGACCCAAAGGAGCATATGGACTCCCTCCTCAAACTACAGGGATCTCTGTCACCTATCAGGATAGGAATTTTGAAATTTTTGTGTAGTCTCAATCCACTCATGTAAGACCTTCACCTCCTCCGTAGTAGCATACATCAACTCTACGCCCATGAGTACTGACTATCCAGGGTCAGTTATCCAATGTGGGTACCTGCAGGGTCCCCAGAATAAGTCCTCAAATGGTGTCATACTGATGGTGTAGGGGTATTTATTTTTTACACAATATCCACTTGAGTTAGGTGATCCTCTCAACTATGACCAAAATCAAGGATGCAAGCACATTGTGTGTCCTCTAGGACCTAAATATTCCACCTTGTCTGACCGTCGGTCTGTGGGTGGAAAGCACTGTGCAAGCACTGCTGAGTCCCAAACACCTCCTGAAATCCCTTTCACAACTACAATTTCAAACGAGCATCACAATCTGAGACTATCATCGATAGGAACCCGAGTAGTTGAACTATCTCAGGTACATAGAGGCATCCCAAACACTATAATGAACATTGTTCCGAAGTCGCTAGGAAGTTGGATGACTTGGTGAGTCGGTCAATGGTCACCCAGATTGTATCTATCCATCTAGACGTATGTGGTAGACCCATCATGAATTCCATTAATATTCCATCCCACTTCCACTCTGGAACCATAATGGGTTGAGTAAAACCAATGGGAACATAGTGCTCAAGATTCACTTGATGACAAGTGAGGCATCTAGAGACAAACGCTTCCCCTTCCTTCTTCATCCTTGACTACCAAAATTGATGTTAGAGGTAATATTACATCTTTTACACACATGTAAGTACTTCAAAAGGGGATGTAAGGAACTCCCTCAACAACTCATCCTATAACATCACTGGTTCAACTGTTCGTCCTCTTAAAAGGATAATGTGATCCCCACATTTTGAATATACATAAGGGGCATTTCCTATGGACATATGAGCACATGTATTCTTGAAGTTGATATCTCTATGTTTTTCCTCCTTCATGGACTATAATATTGGATGGGTAACCACCGTTGATTGGAGGTAAGCTTCTTCATCTCCATCCATGAAGGATATCTGATGTACGGCCAAATTCATTGAGGCCTGGTTTAGTAGATGTGATCTCAATCTCTGACTGAGACCATATTTCACAATATTCCACTTCCCAGGAGTATAGACTATTTTTAGGTCATATTCCTAGAGTAGCTACATCCTACAATATTGTCTTATGTTTAGATCCTTCTGAGAGAGGATATACCTGAGACTTTTATGGTATGAGTAGATGATAAATAGCTCACCCATAAGGTAGTGTATCCACATCGTTAAAGCGATGACTACCACTTCAAACTCCAGATCATGGATTGCGTAGTTCTTCTCATGTGGTGTCAATATCCATGAAAATTAATCAATCACCTCTTTCCCATTTATCAGTTCAATACCAATCTCGATTCTATATGTGTTGCAGAACACCACGTACTCGACACACTGCTATAGAAATCTCCAGATGGGGGTTCTCTTCAAACTCTCTCTTAGCTGCTGAAATCTCTCATGGAACATATCCATCCACACAGAGGGATTCCCCTTTTGTTTAACATCTTTCATGGATGTGGATAAATTGGAAAATATGGGAATGAAATTTTAATAGGAACCATCCAACACAAGGAGTCCTTGCACCGTGATAACATTATTATCTGTCTCCTAAGAAAGAATTGCATCAATATTCACAAGATCTAATACAACTATAGCCTTAGAAATGACATGTCCTAGAAAGTGGACTTATCATATCAAAAACCGAAACGTCAAGAGATTCCCCATAATATGGTTCTCTTGAAGTAATTCCAGATCCATCTTCAAGTGTATCCCATTATCCTCTTCAAACTCCGAGTACACCAGGATGTCATCAATAAAGACCACTAAAACCTGGTATCAGTATGGATGGAGATCCAGTTCAGGATTCCCATGAAAACGACAAGTGATTTTTCACACCAAACATAATCACTATGTACTTGTAGTCGTCATAGAGTCATCTGAAAGCCGTCATCAAAATGTCATCATCCCACACTCGAATCTTGTGGTATTCTGATATGAGGTCTATCTCTAAGAACCATCTGGATCCCTTCATCTAATCAAAGAGGTCATAAATCCATAGTAGAGGATTATTATTCTTCATAGTCACCTAATTCAATTGTTTGAAGTCCATAGACAACCTCAAACACCCATCTTCCTTCTTGGAAAACAAAACTGGGGTTTCCCATGCTGAAACACTAGGTTTCACGAAGCAATTCCTCTGAAATTACACCAATAGTTCCCTTTATTCCTAAAAATATGAGGGATCTATCTTCTATATAGGTGTATATATCATTGTCTTCACGAGTTATAGGTCAATTAATAATCCTACATTCCTGTAAGGAAGTAGTCCAGGAACATCTTCCAGAAAGGTTTCCTCATACAAGTCCACCGCTATAGGAATCCGAGGAATCATCTCATACACTACAACAAATTTTATTCTATCCAACTGATGTGTGATCGGATACATCCTCTTACATGGGAGTATATCCAACGCTGCTTGTGTTTCCATTTCACTGATAAAGGAAAACCCAGTCCCATCTTCTTGGGCACACCGCACTGTGTACCTAAAACGGTGGATCTAAACATGAACTCTGGATAACCAGTCCACACTAAGAATGGCATTGTAAGGCCTCGACTCTTTGTCTAAGACATCCCAACCAAAACTCATTCCCTCAAGAGTAAGGTATCACATTCAACACCAGTTTGTGATCATCAAATCTCCTCATGTAAGAGTCTCTAAGTGTAGGGATTGAGTTAATAGTTCCATTGTAATCTTTGTGTCTCGAACAATTGTAATTGAGAGAAAAGAGATACTGAAACTAGGGTCTAACAAAACTGAAGCTAGGGTATAAAGAAACAGATCATACATTTATTCATCCTGGGAGTCTTTGGATCATAAGCCTCTATCACCTAGAGCTATCCTTGACCCTATCAGCCAGCTCCATGAGCTTGTAGTGGGAAACATGGAGATGCTAGTGGTAGTGACTTAAACCTTCATCCACATCCTATCACACATCCCACTCCTCTTCCACATCTGCCACCTAATGGAATGCCCTATTCCTTCCTCCACTAAAGCCTCAATATTCTGTCGACCTTCTCCTAGTCAGTCATATGGCTAGTCCGACAATCTCTATACTTATTTCCCCGACTGCCTCACAGGTAGCATAGCCCTTCCTTTGGTTGACTCTCTCTACCGTGGGAGATTCGCACCACTGATCCAATGTCCTAGGTTTTTTCCTTGGACTGTCTAGTTCTCTTGGACCCATACGTTAGCTGGGGGCTACCTACTACTGAAGACCCAAATACCTGATGCTCGATGGTAGCTCCCACTTCCAGTTCCTGCTCCACAAGAAATGTTTCTACAAATAGATCACTATCCATCAACCTATAATGCATAGATACGCTATGGGTTATCATCTATGCACTAATATCTAGATGTATTCCATGGCTGAAGGTACGAGCCTTGAATAATGGGTCTTACACAATGTATGTAGAGTTGCGAGAAAGGTATATGAATCTCGTTGAGTACACTTCCACTATCTGTTTTCCCTACTGTAGATGCAGGAGCTCTGGAATATGTGCAGAGTATAATGTCACTGGAATGATCTCCTCCTTGAAGAGACGCAAAATCTTTTTCCTGGAGAGGGCCACCACTTCAGGCATCTGGATTGTCAAGCTCTATCATCTCCCCATAGAGCACTATAGAAGCCTTTTAGTTAAGACCTCTATCTAGTAACCAGTCTTCCACTATAGGAGTAAAACATCCATCACCACCTCCAACCAGTCCTCAGCAATTTAAGGATCTATCTCACCCAAAGAACCAATGAGTTCGTTGTCTCTAAAACTCATGAAATGCACTATGCCTATGTGAATCCTATACCAACAACACTGGTAGGAACTAATGCTCTCCAGGTGGTGGTTTCATTGGTACAACACATGGAGGTGCAATCTCTAGCAACTATCCATACATGGATTCCTCATTACTCGGCATACCATCCTCTTGGTCATGCCCCAAAATCCTTGTTGTCTACCACTGTGAAGCATCATAAAACAGAATAGGATACCACAATCAATATAGAATACCTGCTGATCTCACTCTAACTCAAGAAGGAATTGAGAACACACTCTATTTAAATATGATATAAGAATAATTAATTTCCCAAGAAACTAGTGTTTTCTTATACCGAGTCGGAATATATATTTAATGGTTCTAGTTTATGAATACATGGATCACTGCACCAACACTGGGTTCTGAGGCCTAAAATCTAAACTCGAAACACGTAACCATGTTTCCCCAAAACAAAATTAAAACTTACCACCCTTTGATACCACCCTATCATGACCCACCCACTGAGGCCTTTTCCATGACTACCCTAAGCCCACATCCAATAGTCCAGGGGCTGGAGGCTAGCACTGAGTAGGCATTTCCCAAAAAAGGGAAACATTGTCTATAATCTAGCACACATTCACCCATCCCAAAGAAAATTACTGAAACTAAATACACTGAGTAATCATATATGAAACCCACTAAGAAAACCACTAAGAGTAATCGTAAAAAATAAAAAGTAAATAGTCTCGAATACAAGCCCAACTAAAATAGAAAAGTACAAGCTCCATGGTCTTTTCCACAAAAAACACTACATAATGGTTAGGTACAATAAAATACCAAAATATAGTTGAAGTGTAACATGTTCGTCGGGTGACACTAAATCTCCCCGGTTTTTAGACCACCAAGGACTTCATCAAGCATACCAATCATCTACACAAGACACAACACATGTGAGCGAATCTCATGAAGGGGTGAGTAAAAAACACTCTATAGGGACCCAAAAAGACAAATGTAAACCAAAAAGCAATACACAAGGTAGACTACCAAAGAGGTACACAATGTGTAGTCTTTACGATGTAAAATAAGGAGATCCACTAGAGTCAACTCACTCTGAGATACATATACTAAGAAAGTCCCAGAATATCTAAATCCAAATAGACAAACTCTATGTCTCTTTTGTAGACAAAATCCACATAGGTATAGGCGACACACACCATGTATGTGTTAGAGATACACTCTATGTGGGATTAGGAGACACAATCCACAGGAGACACCTTCCATGTAGGCATAGGAGACACACTCCATAAGAGTCACACATTTTATGGGTGCAAGAGACATACTTTGTATGATCGAATCATACACACAATGTTTGGGCACATGATACAAACACTGTATGGGCGCAGGAGAAAAAATACATTAGTGACACACTCCAAATAGGTCAGAGCCTATCACAGTATTCTGTTTTTAACATGCTCTCCCCAGGAGCACCTACTCCTTGAGCGAATAGGTTTTATTCCAACTTCAATAAAATCTCACTTAAAGTACCTCAAAAGTACCATTTCTTCTAGAAGGTATCAATGCCAGAAATGGATCATCAAAGAGACACACGTTTTGAGAGTTAGGGGCATTTAAGTAAAAAGGGGATGTGGGGTATCCGTCTGGTCAGACATAGTTTGACCCAACCAACACGCTGGGTTTAACCCACCCCACTAGGTCTAACTCGCCCTGTTTCCAGATCGGCCTGCTAGTTCCACTCATTCCCTCTTGAGCTGGCTGGGTCATCCACCCAAGACGTGGAAGCCACCACATCCCCTCCTAGTCGAAGTGGCATTCCACCGCATGAACCGCCCTACAACAGTCCTGGTAGATCGTAGCCCTTCGCCGCATGATGCGGCGTCCTTCCACATCTGGTCGAGGTCCACCGTCGAGCCGGTGGCCCTATCCACCACATGTGTCCATGGTTCCACGTGGTCCTCCAATGCCAACTATAGTGATAGAGACCTCCTACTGCCAGGTAGTCACACCTCAGTGATCACCCACCAGCATCATCGCTGACGTCTCCTCTTCTACGACCCGCCACCGTCACATTGGTGGCCCGTTTTTTGAACCGTAAATACCTTCATGATCCATGGGTCAAAATCTTCACTTTTGTGATCTCCAAATCTTCTCAACTTCACTCTGGTGGTCCGACCACATTCAGAACCACCTGAAAAAACATTTCGTGGCCACAAGGGTCTGTCAGGGAATAATTCTAGAACATGGGAGATAAAGATCACAAGAACACCCTTAGTGTTTAACATGACATAAAGGAACCCATAGAAGAATATATTAATGTAGTATTGGTTAAAAATATATATTAACACCCACTATGTATCATAATCTATTTTCCTTGATATCTCATAAATTCAATTTAATGAGCAAGCTATTAACCCATAATATTTTTGCGAATTTCATTAAATTTTTTAAATGTACTTGTCTATAAAACATGCACATGAAATATTGTCTGATAGTTTCATTTCATTCAATATCCCAAGATATCAAATTCTATATAGATAGAAGGGTTCAACTATATCTTAAACTATGAATTTATAACATATCATTTATGACGCACCCAATGTATCCTTCATTGCTGTTAATTTATGATTCTATGGGTTTGGGAAATTAATAAAAGAATGTGAGATATGATGTATATAAATAATAATATTAATTTCTAAGGGAGACTTAATAGGATAACAAATAAAAATATCCAATTACATGTGAATATGTGGAATTTCTACTGGTTGGCTTGTTCTTACAACCTCATCTCTTGGATATTACCAATGGAAACCGTTATGTGAAGAAGTATTGATGTATCATGAACCTCAAACCCCTAATGTCATAAATCATTCACGTATTGATTGATAATTTCATCTAACCATCAAACATATATATAATTATATCTTCATATAATATCATTGTTTTCATTATAGAAGATAAATACTATGAATTTTCCATGATAAAAAAATACTCATAGGAAATTATCGTATAAATATTTCATAGAAGAAAAGTCAATATGTTATAAGGAATTTCTTAATATTCATTCCTTTAAATATATAGATAATCTAAAGTAGAAAGTAGTTAGATCAACTGTACCAACAAAAACATAACTTATGGTCTTTGGGAAATTGATATATTAGTATTTTGGGGTCCTTTTGTTTACTATGGGTTGTATATGTATCCACCAATTTGGTCCTTCTTATATTTTAAGGTATTTACATATTTTTTTTGTGCCTATAACATATTATGCGCTTAATGAGTCTTATTTTTATGTGAATATATATATTTTGGTCTTTTATGTTAGTCCTTGTTTCATTTCATTTAAATTTAAAATTGAATATTTTTTAATGTTGATATTCTCAAAATATGGACATATAGTGTTGTATTATTAGTAAGACTCTAATTATAGTTTATTTATTTTAATTGGTGGAAACATTCCTTCCTGCTCATATTTGTCACCCTTGGCACTTGTTGGTAGCCCATGCTGGCTAAGAATGCTCTTCAGGCCTTGTCATGACCCGACTTGGGTGTTTGGTTTGGATATACTGTGTTGGATTTAGAAAAATGGGATCAAATCCTAATCCACTTGTTCTTTATAGAATTATTTTAAATATGAGATAGTTATATTGAAACCATAGTTGTAGGTGTGGAGTGACAAACCATTTTTTTTAATAATACATCAATCATAAGGTTTATTAATCGTCATAATTATGTATATATATATATTTTTAAATGAATATATGTTTTCTTCATGACACTATGTATACTGTATAATAAATTCTATAATAATTATATATTTAAAATTATTATGTTCACATAATGACATAAAATATGTTTTATTTAAATGTTCAATATATTTTATTAACAAGTTTTTTATTTTTATCTACGAAAAGAATTATTTAACTATTCAGTATTTATTTTACTTGTATAATTTCATATTAATATTTATTATCATCATAATATAATAAATAATTCTATTAATGTATAATGAAAAAATATGATCTTTTATTAGGAAAGGAAATGAATGTTTTTCAAATAAATTATTTTCCTTGTATTATATGAATAAATTTCATGTGAAATTTACAAATTTTAGAATTTGAATATGATAAAGTGTTTTTTTGTATCATAATATTGAAATTATGTTAAATTAAAATTTTGGGATTATTATAAACATTATATTTTTAGTGAATAGTTAACAATACATTTTTTTTGAAATAACCTATATTTTTTGTCTTAATCATGATATAAATATGACATACAATTTTATGAAACCATTTCAAAAACATAAGAGAAAAACATCATGATATTATATTCAAATTATCATTCATATAATTTATAATAAATATTTATTCAAGATAAATACAAAACATTTGGTAGTGTTAACATTGTGCCTGAAAAACATTAGAGAAGTCAAAATGGGCGAATTTAATATAATATTTACAAGGGGAAAGGAATGTCATCTAATTTAAAGATAAATATGACGAAAATTAAATTATTTTTCTTATATAGATTAATTTTATAGTTATATAAAAGATAGTTATCTAAATTCTTACTCAATGCTTGCGTAGGGTAAAAAAAGTCAAAATAATAACTTAAAACTATTTTTATTATAAATATGAGAATAAAAATATACTATTAACAGTTATATATTATAATATTTATTAATAATAATTTATATGTTTGTTATTTTTTAAAATTTTAAATTATATGATAATTATCCGAACCACTTTGCTACATTAACGGAGGGTTTACGTAATCAAGTGAAAGGTCAAAGTAATTTTTTGAAAAATATAAAATGTGATATGGTATATAAAATTTACAGTATCACATAATATTTAGTTATTATTTTTAATATTAATTATTTGTATAAATTTTAAAATTTTATTTATATAGTAATATTTAAAATTTTTGAAATCAAATTTAAAAAATATTATAGAAAATGGCATTAAATGGTTTTTAATATTAAATATAAGTTAAAAATTTATTAGACATCATTAAAATATTATATAAATTCAATTATAATGGATACAATTTTATCAGATAAAAAATTCTCATATTTGAAACATTTTTCATTTTAAAATTTCATTCTTTTTTTAAGGACTTAATATTTGTGAAAATGCCATTGACTTTTTCCTATAAAGGGTACTCATTAAAATATTTTCAAAAAACATCTCAATCGTGGTTTTTTTCCATATTATAATCAAATCCAACACTTAAAATCTATTTAAACATTTATAATCATCATTGCATTCCATAAAGTCTTTCTACAAAAAATTTAGACATCATCTGAAGGAGGCGAATCAAAGGGATATGAAAGAGTTTTTGTTCTTATTTTAAATTTATTACTTATGATTCATTGTATTTGGATCCTTTAAAAAATTATATTATTTTCCTTCCATAAATCCATTATCATTTTATTATCATTATTTATATCCTAAAATGTTGATATATAATCTAATTCCTCTCGGAAAACTCTTTTCATAAGCTATAACTATGTCAAAATACATGGTTTTTTAAACATTTTCTTTTTGATTCAACTCTTCTCTTAATATTTTCAAATACATAAGTAATATTCAAAAGCAACCCTAATATATCATACTTTTATAATATTTTTTAAAATAAAATATGTTTTTTCACTTTTATGTTAAACACTTTTGAATAACATCGCTCACTATGTTGGTTTGACAATAACCAAGTTAACGTTGGATGTTTCACAAAAATATGCCACTCATAGTTTATATTTAAAATTTTTTATCATAAAATAATCATTAAAATTAAATTAAATTAATTGTTATGATACTATATTATATCCTTTTAACCAATTAAATTTAATTTAATTAATCATTGCTATTTTTAATTTCCAAAAACATGTTTATCATGGATGATTCCAAGAAAAGGAACAATTTCATGACATTTTGAACTCCATTGCATATGGAATGATATGGAAAAAAACATTTTCAGTTATGGATATTATTGAACCATTATAAAATAATTTTAACCATTAAAAATGACCAAATAAATTTTGGAGATTATTAAACAAATTACCTGATAATGAATGATGTAAACTATAAAATATAGTTAAGGGACAAAATGCTATAAAATAATGAATTATGTGGGATGATTATAATTGAAATGAAATTAATATGTTTCTTAATAAATTAGTGGATTAATATATGGTTATAGGATATATGTGGTGAGTTAGGACTTTAGGTAAGGGGTTTTATTTTAAACATTTAGATTACATTTTTTGATGTCTTCATCCCCATATCAATATTATTTATATATTTAAATACAAATAAATGATTGTTGTGGGTTATTTAATATTATTAGTGACTAAATTTTCAATGTTTTTTAAATGAATCACATTAACATTTTCAAAGTGGTTTATTTATGACTTTTGGTACAAAGGTCAGAAAAAATATTTTTTTAACATTTTATGCCAGAACTACTTTTCCCACTATTATGCCTATTCTTAGTTACTAATATCATTCTAAATGTTTTCATTGTTTTCTAATATAATTTATATTACAATTTTTTGAGAATCTTGAATTTTAATAATAACATTTTATCCCATTTTTATGGGATAACATTAAGGTTTGAACTTATGAGTTAAAATTTATGTTTTTTATGATTAGTTGATGAATGAAAAACTATAATATTTTCACATGTTTAATAGTTTTTGTATATTACAGATGATGATTTGTAGGCCCTTGATATATACCTCCAATGTATTAGGTACTGATTTATTCCCTACTGAAATGATATTGGAATAAATTATTATACTTTATTCTATTATAGGTGAATAAAGATGAATATTAATGATGAATATAATTTACCAGGATGTCTTTGCATTTATTATTCTTTCAACGTGTTTTAATGATATTATTTTAATTTTAATAAATAAAAAGTAAATTTTATGAGTGAAGCTAAAATTTAATCTTTTCAAAGGTAAATGATAATTTTTGAAGGAAAGATAATGCATTTTCATGATTTAATTTTTCATATGATTTCATGTATTTGTAATGAATTTTTAGACTAATTCTATTTTCATTATTTTTTTAGTTTTATTTATGCTACAATTTTGAGAATAGAACTTGATTTCATGTGTGAATGTTTATTTACATGACCTCATCAGTCAAGTATGATAACTTAATTATTACCATGAAATTTTTATCTATATCTCTCATAGATTTATACTCCTTACAAAGTTCTCTAATCATATGTGTTATATGATTCCTTCATCTTCATTCTTCAAATGTTGTGTGGGGTCAACATCATATAGTGATTTCAGTGTTGTTTTGTAATCTTCTGGTAATTATTTTAGTGTTTCCTCCCCATAATTTTGGATTGACCCTCAATTGGATTTGATCATGAATTTCACAATTTGGATTCATGTTTTATCAATTCACACTTAAATGTGTATTTATTTCCCTTATTTTCACCCTATTTAAATAGAAATATCTCAGAGTAGGTCATTGTAAAGGGTGGGAACATATGCCACCGCGGGTGGTTTAACCTTTTCATAAAGACACTCCTCCCATCCTCGAGTATAATTGGTCAGTCCATATTGATCTAACAAGTACTAAAATATTTTTTTATAATGATTCTCTCAAACAAATATGGCAAGTAAGCCTAATTCTCACTTTTGGGTTACTTCTATTATATTTTTTTGTAATGCATTTAGTGGGGGGACCTGATAGATATAGTATTTTTTGGGATTATATTTTTTTCCTCAAATGGTTACTGAGGGAGATGATTTATACAGACTATATAATGGTTTATATAATCAATATTTTCCTAGCTTAGTATCAATTTGTGTGGAAATTTATGGTTTTTATTTTTTTCTATATATAAAATATATCACATAATATAATCATTTTTTCTTGTTTTTTTTCTTCTGATTTTGACTCAAATGTAACATTAAAAAAATGAATATATAAGTAATTATTTGATAAATATTTCTTCTTGGTATTGGATATATTGTTTGATATATTATTGGAAGAAGTGTTATTTTGAGGAAAATCTTAGAATCTATCCGGTCAAGAATGAAAATTAATGAAAAAATATATAATTATCTGGTAGGAAGTATATTTATAGTTGTTTTTTCACCTTTTTATAGGTTCTATGAATATTTGTTGTTGTATTTATGATGTTTTATGGTTTTCAGTTTTTTGTTGTTTATTTAATTGATGAATTTTTTAGGGATTCTAATAAAACCCTAAAAGTCGACAATATTTAAAATAAAAACATTAAATTGTAAGGAAAACTCTTGGACCTCATTGTTTTATTATTTATGGAAATAATATTCATAGGGTTTTATGTATTCTGATGGCATAATAGGCTTTATCTTTATTTTATTACCCTTTATGTAGTTTTATGATCAACCCATGTCCCAAAAATGTTTTCAAGAAGGTCTATGGAATAGTAGGGTAAATTATGATGTCTTAATATGAATATGAGATAATGCCTCAATCAGATAAATTTTATCACATATTCAGTATGTTTTAGTGGAATATATTTTCTTATATAGAAAAATTTGTTGGTTTTTATGTAATAGAATTCCTAATTCTATAAAAGTATAATCTTAATGGTTTACATGAATATAAGTATTGTATTTTTTATATAAATCATTAAATTATGTGATTTCTATGTAATATTTGTTATAGTTGGCATTAGAGAAGGATTTAGATAACTATAGAGGTTAGGATATTATAGTTTTTAGACAATATAATAGTTTGAGAGATCATCATGTGTTGATAATTGTAAGGGTGGAATTTTATTCAAAAGAATATATATACTTTTTTGGTCATATTCCATTTGATTTCAAGTTGGTTGATGATATTTTGGAAGACATTTATTATTTTTTTAGAGGAATAAAAACGATATTATATACAACATTTACAATTAATTTGTGACTAAGTGTGTGGGTTATTTTGGTATAATGTTATTATATTTTTTGGGGCATATGATGAAAGTTAGTGTAAAAATCATATTTGATGTTGGGGTAATTATGGTTAATTGGGGAATATGGATATTATATTTTTTAAAAAAATTTGTTAATTAGTGCAGAAAACATTAGGGATTGAAAATTAATTTAGTGAAAAGTTATCTTAATTTATTTTTGGGAAATGTTTTCCCCTATTTTTTAGAAAGTAAAATGATAATGGTATATATTTTTTAGTTATTATGTGACTTTGTTCCTAATTGATTGAAATTACTTTTGGGATAATGATTGAGTTATTTATTATAAGAATATATACTTTTGTTATAGTTATATGTATTAGTGATTTAGGTTAATTTGATGAAAATATTATTAATTTTTTTGAGAATATATGATTAGAATATAAAACTATTTGGTATGAGCCACTATTAGTGACTATATATTGTTTAGGGAGAATAGTAAAATTTGAAAATTGGGTATAACCGTGAATGTGGCACATGAACAAAGAAAAGAAAATACTGTAAATCGCTAGTCTGAAGACTTGACCCCACAACCAAACCCCAATGCCCTCCTCTCCCTTACTACCCCAGTAGAACGTGGGGGATATAGTTAAATTTATATTAGAAGAATAGATGATTTTTTTTTAATTTTCTAGTTTTTTATTATATTTTGATGATTTTTAGGGTTTAGTGGTTTTTTGGAACATTTCATTTAGCATGGGTTGTTATTATTAATATTTAGGTTTTGAAGATTAATGTATTACATCTTCATATTATAGTTTATTAATATTTCATTAAGAATTATCTTTAGTCACGATAAATATTCTGTATTTTTAGATGGTTATAAACACTTGGAAAAAATATTATAAAAATACTTCATATAATGAGTAACTATATACTTTTCGGGATTATATGATCCAATAAGAATCAATTTTAATACGTCAAGAATAAAAAATTTATCTTGGATATTTATCATTTGGAATGTGAGATGAAATAGTGTTTAAAACTAATAAAAAAACAGAACTAAAGGGTTGAATTTTTATTACTTACTTGAAAGAAATCGTATTTTCTTCTCATATACTTGATCTTAGTGGTAAAATAATTAATCAATAATAAAAAAGA
The DNA here is from genome assembly GCA_963277665.1 of Viscum album. Classification (NCBI taxonomy): domain Eukaryota; kingdom Viridiplantae; phylum Streptophyta; class Magnoliopsida; order Santalales; family Viscaceae; genus Viscum; species Viscum album. The sequence continues at coordinate 1,156,590,321 of OY728120.1, read as the reverse complement.
AAGATAAATATACAAATCCTTTTGTGGGAAACATCACTCCACCACCATGTTACCCCTTGGAATCTCATTCACAAGTATTAATATTTTAAAATTACAAACATGGTTTAAAAATAATATTTATGATAAATTAACTATCTTTGACATAGAAATTAATGTTTCAAATAAAAAAGAAATTTTTTCTAAATCTCTTTTTTTAATGTTTTTTTTCTATTTATTTTTCTCATTTAAAATATTTTTAAGTTAATACTTTACTATTTCATATTCATTTTTAATGGATTTATTATCCCTTTTAATCTCATATAAATTCATAGATCACACACCATAATTATTTGTTGGGGTTTTTTAGCCAAATTTCCTTTATTTAAGTTATGATGTGTCTAATTGAACATTATCTTTCTTATAGTGGAACATTTTACCGTATGATTGTTTTATAATTCAATTAATTTTATTGGAATTTTAATTTCCATCATGTAATCATGTTTTAAATTGATTTATACTTCACAAAATATTATATTTTAAGGATTTTATTGACTTAAAATCTTTTTTGGGGTTTATAATCATTCTTCTTTGACCATATTATTCTATGTTACATATATTATGACATTATATATATTAATTGATATACTTTTTTATCTAGGTAAATTAAAATTTCAAGTCATGTTTATGTTCATTGATGAATTCTAATTTTGTTTTTAAGAAAAATTATCCTCTAATATATAGACTATTTTCTCCTCTATGTTAAGGTTAATGTTTTACCATTAATGTTTTCTTTTCTTATTTAGATGATAAACAAGTAATAATCTATTAAAAATTCATAGCCTATCTATTAAAAATGAATGTTATAAATATTTTTTTATATTTTTAATTTGTTATAAAAACCCCTCAAAAATCCTAAAATGTATTTATTTTCACATCAATATTTTTCTATCATCTTCCACTCTGTATTTCTTCACTATACCATTATTTAATTACAAGGCCCCATTATTTTTCCTTTTCTTGAAAATTTCAACTCTTTAAACCCTCTTACACCTATTGAAATTAATTTTGAAAATATAAGAATGTATTTCTACAATTAATAAACTTTTACTCATTTAACATGAGATAAAATTATTAATACATAATTAAATTAATGGGGGAAATTGGTATAACACATGTATTGTAAAAAAAATAAATAACTTTTATGGTTTACTAATATTTTTTATTAAGAATATATATATATATATTAAAATGAGTATATACTTATTTTAGGATAAAAAATTTACTATATACCTAATTAGATTCTAACTATAAATATAAATTCATTATTTTCACTTCCAGACATAAAAAAATTAATTTAAAATTTCAATGTTTTTATTTAAAATGATTTTTATTTCTATCTATCAATAGAATTTTTTTTGTATACTTTATAAATATATATTTATTTTAATTATATAAATTTATATTGAAATTTATTATTATTATAATATTTTAAATAATTCTATTAAGAATTGAGGAAAAAAATTTCATTTCTCATTTAAAAAAGTTATATTGTATTCTAAATAAATTTTTTTGATGTTTTATATGATTTCAATGAAGAGATAAATTTTAGAATTTCTTAATTTGAATCTAATAATTCATATATGAAATAAACTTTTATGTTACATTTTTAATGAATTTAATATATAAATATAATCTTATTATACTCAAAATATCATCCATTTTATTTTAATTAAATTTTATTTCAAGATAAATACTAAAACATTTATTGATTTTAATGTAGTGCTTACGCAACATTGAAAAATATAAAATGTGTTCCATTATGATAATATTTTTAATGGTATAAGTCTAGGGAAGAGTTAAAAGATAAGTATGATGAATAATAAATTATTTTTATTAATATTTATTAATTATAGTGTTATTATAAACCATGGTTATTCAAATGGTTACTGAATTCTTGTGTAAGGTAATAAAAGTCAATATAATTATATTAATATGTTTTTAGGATATGGGAGTGAATAAGAATACACAATTAATGGTTATAAATGATAACATTTATGAATAATAAATTATATTTATGTAATTATATTATATTTAGTTTAAAATTATAAGATATTTGTGCAAAATTCTTAGGTATAATTGACACAACACTTTTCTATAAAAGTTAAATGTTAAAATAATGGCTTTAAAAATTTCATTTGTGATAATATTTAAATATCATATTATAGAAACCCAATATTATTATAAATGAATATTATATATATTTTATATTAATATTCACTACATTATACAAACATATTCTAAAAGATTGTAATAGTTTAGTACCCTTGGAATCATGGAACACAATATTATTAATTAATGAAAGATCATAAAAATATCCCAAAAATATATTACACTTTATTAATCTAGCTTCAAAATTTTTCTTCTTCTCATAGGTAAAGTAATCACTATAGAGGGGGAGCTATCATTTTCTGTATGGGCATAAAATGGAGATAAATAAGAATAACATGAGAATGAGGGTATGAGAACATGATAATAACATTTTAAAACCTTATCATGCATATCAAGGATCAAAATCATTAGTCATGGCCAAAATATATAAGGTTAATAAGGAATAAATCATATGGGAATAAAAAAGAGATATAGGGGCATAACACTGGCATAAGACATAGATTTGTAGCATGCAAATCTGATTATAACATTGTATACTTTTATAAATAGAGATAGGTTTAATCGTATAGTTAGGGACATAAAATAAGTCCCTTGAATAAACTTATGGACATGTAACCAGATCCACACATAACATTATGGATATGAAATATAGGTCTATTCATATCATTATAGACATGAAAGATATTTCGATGCATAACATTGGGAACATGTTATTAGTTCCGCATATAAAATTACGGTCATGTCATCAGGTTCAAACGTAACATTGTGAAAATTTAATAAGATTCACACATAAGATATATACTCATGAGTAACCCATCATTACCCAATGATTTGGAAGAAGATATATGCCTCACCCATCACATAATGAATATCATATATATTTGCTCCATAATATCATAATCAATTCATTATAAACTGAACCATGGAAAATATATTTCATCATATCATTACTTGTGGAAAAGAGATAGGTTTCATAATATTTTCATCATTTCATCAACGAATAAACCATGTAAAAGAATTGGTTTTCATAATAATTTTACCATGGTATGACATGCTTAAAAAAGAAATGGGTTTCATAAGAATTTTATCATGGTATAACCTGTGGATGATTAAAAATCTTCATTAATATCCTATAATAATAAACATAATCCATTTAGCGAAAAAATAAGAATTTTTTCCTTAGATCATATCCCCATTAAGGGATATGCAACATCTGCAAATTTCATCATATATGTAAAATGATTTTGATCGGTCATTTAAAAAACTTTTTCATGAACATATTTTTTCTGCTTAAAAAAACCTTTATAGAACATTAAAAAAATTAAAAATAATTTTATTTTTATACAAAAATTAAAAATTAAAAATCAATCTTCAAATAAAATAATGGTTATCGATACAGTAAATTTCATTCATTCTGTACATGTTAAAACAAATATTCCTCACAAATTTTAGGTAAAGGGAAAACATGAATTTTTTAGAAACCAACAAGAAAATACAATTTAATTTTTTAAATAAAAAAATGGTTAAAAATTTCTCTTAAATATCATAAGATAATATTAGAACATTTTTTAAAACATTTTTTGACAACATTTCTTTGGAAGAAAACAAATTTCCCGTCAAATAGATAAATCATGATTGATTTTCCTTAAAACAATTTCTTGATTATTTTGACTAATAATTCCTTTTAAAATGGTAAAATTACATTAATATAACGTTATTATACATGGGAGATTAAAATCATGAGAATATTTGAGACTTATATCATAAACATTCCACTTTTGAGACTTAATCATGGGAAATCTTGTTAAATGATGACATTGTAACATAACTCACTTACCACTAGGATAAAGTAAATAATAATCCCCATGAAAAGTAAAAACTAAATGAAATGTAAAATATTAATTATATTACATGTAAAAAGGTCTCAATATTCTAGTAATAAATTAATGTAGTTATATTACATGACATAATTCTCAATGAAGGAATATTGAGACAAAAACCCCTTATATCATTAGTAATAATATTAATCATAATCCCTAATAAATAATGAAATCAAATTAAAATTTAAATTTCATGACAATAATTAGATTCATTATATAACATTTCTAAGGGTGGTATGTAACACCCCAGGATTTCAGAGTGTGTTATTTCTTAAAAATAATCCAATAACTTGCACTACACGCAACACCGAGTTCAATCACACCATTAAAAGAGGTCATGAATAGTATTAACTACATTTAGAACTTTATATAATCCTTATAATTTTAGAATCCCTATTGTGAGTTTCTTAGTCATAATGCAAGAACAGATTCATTTTCAGTATTCCACTTTTATCAACTTCTAATAGTGAAACCTTTTTAAATGCAATATTTTAAACTTTTTGACTAAATGGGGACATCAAAAATTTAAAATGAAACACCCCAAGCTTCCGCGGTACGTTTCCCTTCGAATAATGCGATAGCGTGTGTTGTACGCAACCTCGAGTTCTAACACACACCACAACTAATTAAACTAGCCGTTGTGAATACTAATACCTAATTTTTACAATTATATATATTTTATATTTCAAAATGGACTTCATTTTTGGATTTTAAATATCTAATTTAGCCTAAGGTGAAATTTTGGTACTTTTCGGATAACTTTCATATTTTGATGAATAGTGAAAATTACTAAATTTTAATTAAAAACAACTTTTTTAATCAGAATAATTAATAGTGATAAATTATGAATTTTAGTAGTTTTAAAGTATATTTAGAATATATTTTTACCATTTAATATAATTTTTGTCATTGGACATAATTTTACAATAAAACCGAACATAAACAAGTGTCAATCTTTTGATAGTTATTATCTCTTAAAAACACGCTTTTTGTTTTGACAATGGGAATTAATTTTAAATTAATTTCTGCCACTTCTGTGTTTTGAATTTAGGAAAATGGATTCCATATTTTGAATCAGGATTTTCAAATTGTGTAAATAGGTAACTTTTATTTTTAGACATTTTGAATAATTACTGCGGTAAATATTTTATTTACCATGGTTAAGGGTAAATCTAGTAAATAAGGGTTAAAAAATAATATTATAATATTATTAAATTACCCTAAAACGTGTCTTAACCCTATTGGTTGATACATGGTCGACCATGGGCATCTTTGTGTCAATTTTTGGACCCCATGGATCCACATGTAAGTGATAATGACACTTTATTTTAATTAAGTTAAAATAAATACAAAAATGACACAAGCATATATCTTTTAGAAAAACAATTGTTAAATAGGGTTATATATGTTGGAGTTTAGATTATAAATATTAATTAGAAAGATAAAAAGCTTTCCTACATAATGATATTTTATTTATAATTTTTAGACATTAAATAATTTATTTTATTTATGGCACAATGATGTTTCAGTAATTATTATAATTGTGAAAAATTAAAATAATTGATATTATAAATGCCCAAATAAATATAATATGAAACTTTTAATGAATTAAACTAATTTTCTAGGATAATAGGATATATAGGGATTGATTTAATTGACTTTATTTGAAGTAATCAATCTGTTATAAGTTTCACAAAAATCAACTATTGAATAGTGTCAAAATTGACATAAAAGAGTTCTTAAAACAAATATTATATTATTAATTGATATTAAATTCCTAAAAATCTAAGGTTCGGCCAAGAGACTTATATAATGATAGGTTCATCATTAATGGACCACTTGGGGGTCGTTTGGATGTATATAGTAAGTTTATTAACCATATTATATAAAAATACAAAGAGACATTGTAAAAGTGAAACTAATTAACTTAGAGTTAATACTTAAAGATAAAGTTAATATAAGTACCCAAACCTGTCTAAATTCTATTGGTTGAGTTGTTTTAGACCCATACCCACCTTAACCTTTGAATATTAAACATTGGAGCCATTGGAAACCGAATATGAATTTATTATAAACTAATATTTCTAGCTTTTCCAAAGGTGCCCCTCACCCCTCTTATAAAAGGGCACTCCTCCTTCCCATTTCTTCACACCTTCAAAGCCTTTTGGTTCGGCCAAACTCTTCCCAAATACTCTCCCAACATCCCTCACTACAACCTAGAGGCCTTAGTTTGATCAGAAAGCCATCTTAAGGAGTCCTTTTGATCAAATCAAAAGGAAGAACCCAAAGAAGAGGTAATGATTTCACCACCCTTTTCTAAGTTCATTTCTTCTTCCACTTCTTCTTCATTTGTTGTTACCATTCTAAAATAATAAATCCAGTATCATATATATACTGTGATGTTATTATAAATATGGTACAACCATATTCAGTATTCTATCCACCCTTTGAATAACATGTCACCATACGTGCGTTTGTACGACTTACCGTCTCCACGTCGTGGTGTAATTGTTATTCAATATAATATTATTTGGATGGGTAAAATAATGATGTGTATCTCACGTAAATAATAAATATAACATGTTAATGATTATGTATATATGATATAACATCCATTATATATTATTTTAATATCAAAAGAATGATATTGTCGCTCGTGCGTACGTAAGGACTACCGTCTCCACGAACGTGATGAGATTCATTCCCCATCGTATCCATTCAAGTATAATTATCATTTGATGATTTAAAAAATGATGTTTAAGGACATGATAACATTCTGGATATGAATAATATAAAACCTATCATTTACAAACATGTCTAACGTAACAAAACATATAAAAGAAAACAAGTAAGTTAACACCCGAAACAACGATAATACTAAGATATTATTATCAAATCAATATTAAAATATCATATATGATATCATATTAATGTATATGATTATTGAATAATTTAATAACAATTATTTCACCATTATACAGGAGGTTAACCTACCCCAACCAAGGAAATGTACAAGGTAAGGATTTATTTCGCAATCTCTTCATTATCCGAGATTGTTTATACATAATTATCTACTGGGACCTTGTTATCATCCACGTCCATGTTTCTTCAAAATGTATTTCAAAACATTTCTAATATTTAAAAGAATACGGGTTAAAGTCATTTATACCCTTTTTTGACTTTTTATAAGAGGTTTATAAGGGAATCTTTCCGTTGTCTTCCAAACAAGGTGCTTTTTAACCTTTTCGACAGAATTAAGGTAAGAATGTTTTTTTAACTTATACGGCGGGTGCGGTTATTTTCTGCCGTTATAAAATATTCAAAGCTTTCCATACAAGCTTATAAGAATATTTTCAAGAAAATGTTTTATTTTATATGGATCTTAAATGATTTCAAAAATAGAAAGAGATATTTCTCTAAAAAGTGTTTTGATTTCATCTATGTCAACATCCTTTGATGGATTTTACGCTTATTTGAAGTTTATTTATTATGATACAAAACTTCTATACTGTATTGAAGGTTTTGTGATATGTTTGACTGTGGATGTGCTATTTTTATACCATTCATAGTTTATGGCGAAATTATTGACATTTCGTATGCTAGTTCCAATAAGAATGTTTATGTTATATTTCAACTTTTACTTCATATGAATGTGTTGGACAAGTATGTTCCAGGTTGGGGACTGGTTAAAGTAAGCCCTCTAGGTTGGGGACTGGTAAAATTAAGCCCTCCAGGTTAGGGACTGGTAAAAGTAAGCCCTCCGGTTTGGTCTCCGGTTATTAGAAGGACTCCGGGTTGGTGTCCGGTTATTAGAGGCACTCCGGGTTAGTGTCCGGTTATTAGAGGCACTCCGGGTTGGGTTCCGGTTATAGTTAGCCCCAAGGTCTTGGGATGAGGCCTTGACAATGAAATTAAAGTTCAGCATTATGCATTCCAACATTATGAAAGTGGTTATTGATTTTTGCATGTGATTATTCGATTAGTAGAATATCCATGTGAATAAGTAAATGGAATTATTTCATTTTATTTATGCCATACCATGTTGAAAGTTCATGTTTGAAAGGCTTTTGTTTTAGTTATACATTGCCTTAAATGTTTATTCTTATTTATGAAAGTTTCTGCTATATTGTTATCCTTACTGGGCATTTGAGCTCACCCCTTTTCTATGTTTTATTTTTCCCAGGAAGTGAAGAAGTAAATTATGAATGACCTGTAGGGATATTATGTGGGGATATGAGTGTGGATTATGGATACATTATGTTGTTGTAGTAGTTTTTCATTTTATGATGTAATGTAAAACTTATGAATATATCTAGTGTTTCCAAGGCTACTAAACCAATCGGTCTTTCCAGATTTGATCTTTCTTGTGATCATGACAATGTTATGTAATAATGCACCGACTCTGGGTAACTAGGGTCGGGGCGTTACAGTTGGTATCAGAGGAAGTTTAGTACAAACCTTGGAAGCTAGATTTAGATAAACTCTGATTAGAGCACGTAGACCTAAGATGAAATTTGAGGATTAGTATAGAAGAACTTCCTAGAATTTTGGTATTGTAGAGATTTTGTGAGTTTTCGGAGCAATACATCCCTGTCTGGATACGAGCAGGTAGAGGCGGCTCTGGCACAGATGTACCTAGGGGTAAAACCCGAAAACACCGCTTTGAGCTAGACTCGAACGGGAACTGGTGCACGACAACGGTCCTTACTGCACTCTTGGTTACGACACTCCCAGGGGATATGCTTAGGATAATTCTCATTTTCTTTACAAACCATTATGAAGGGTTTATGAGTATATACATCCTCAAAGGAGACATTTTTATGATTATGGATTATATCCATAAATAGTTCAATTTATGTTAAGTGTTTTATAAGTATGGGATTATGTATTTTGATTCATAAACTAATCTAGTGTATGCCATTGATTAGAAATGGTGCCTAGTAGAAGGAATGAGAACTCCAGCAATGCAGATGATCCAAAGAGAAGGAAGGATCATATATTTCATGGTCTTAAGCTAGAATTTATAAGAGAAATAGTCTCCCATGTATTATCATCATATGAAGAAATAATATCATGTGTTGATAAGATAAGTAAAGAGTTTACTGAGTCCTATGGATTTGAAGGGAAGCAAGGGAAGAAAAGGATGGAAGAGAGAAAGATGGATAAAGGGAAGGAGGAAAAGAAGAATTTTCTCATATGTGGTAACTGTGGAAAGAAACACCCTGGAACTTGCCTGAAAGGAATGAGAGTTTGTTATAAGTGTGGAGGAAAAGGGCACAAAGTACGTGACTGCAAGGGTAAGAAAATGGTTTCAAATATACAATGCTTCATTTGCAAGGAGTTTGGACACTACGCGAACCTATGTCCCAGTCATCAGACTATGCCGCAAATGATGTTATTGGATAATAATCAAGTTATGATACTACCACAGATGAAGAGGAATGATTAGAGTTCTTATGTTGATTATGTCAATTGAGTGTTGTATCAACAATGTACTTGTTATAATAATTATGGAGTATATAAGGATTGTACTGCAGTACTATTTCATTAAGGACTTGAGATTGTGTGGAACAAAGAAAAGTGACTCAATAGCAGGATAAATTTTTGGAAAATATATGGTTGAGAGAATGATAAATCATAATATAGTTCTGATACTGAGGTAGTGATTTTGGAATAATATGTGATTGTTTTGGATAAATTATATTGGATATTCTTTACTACCATGGAACTGATTAATGATTTGTATATTCCATCATTGTTGGGGTTTAAAACATTTTTGGATTAATGAAGTATATCCAGCATTCTATATGGAATAAGGGAGCATGAATGTAATCAATAAGGAATATGGTAATACATGATGAAGGTATTCATATTATATTACGGGGTAAAAAGGATCTATATTATGTTTACCTTCCTTATAAATGTTGGACTGTGAGTTTAGACAGAAGTATTTTTTATAGTTCTAGTTTGGATTATTTTGGATTGCCATAAAAGGACAACCCGGAGGTCGGGCGGCAACCCGTCGCGTCCGGCAAGGCTGCGAGACTTGAACCCGCAACCGAAGGGCGACAAGGGTGTATCACCTACCACTGGCCCACGAGATGTCCTGGATTAAATAATGTAGTTTTTATTAAAAGATCTTGTAGATGAATTATAAATTCTTTTATATTGGAACCCTATACGAATAGTGTAAATAGATTTTTTTTACATTCTATTATCTTTTAGAGTGAAAGATGAGTTTGTGGTAGAAATATATTAATGGATAAAACTCTAATTATAAATTATGTATATCTCCTTATGATCTTAGCCAATCTCATAAATCAATTCCTCAATATTAAGAAAAGCAACTTAGAACAAAAATGTTCTCCTAGATGGTACCTTAAATCATCATTAATTTATGGCTTTGGGATTGTTGGCCTTTTCATAGCCATGTTCTCTACCACTCTCCATCAGATAATTGAAGGTTAGATTTTTCTTCCATATCCATATTTTCCTACATGGAACCCTAGTATGTGTTATTTTCAGTAATCTTCATACTTTCGACTCTTTATTTTAAATAGAGGCCTCATTAATTCATTTTTCGATGTGGGATTTCAACTAAGATATTTTGAAACGTCAAAAATGTGTTATCCTAATACCCTATGTTTTGTTGAACCGATGGTATTTCAAATCATCATAGATTGATGAATTTAAGGACCTCAATTTTATACTTGTTTGTGATTGATGACCTCAATCACTACCTATAAATATTTACATTTTTCCTCCAATTATATGTCTCTAATTTCCACCAATGTTCTCCTAATCGAGATCATAATTTGGTGGTGACCATTTCATTTCTCTTTTCCTCATATTAAGACTAAATTTTAGTAACCCAATTTCCGATGTGGGTTTTCACACAAATATATTTTCTACTGTCAACCTTTTATTTTCGAAGAACAATTTCAAATTGGGAGGACGCAATTTATTGAAGGAGGGGAGAATGTACACACCAGGATTTCAGAGTGTGTTATTTCTTAAAAATAATCCAATAACTTTCACTACACGCAACACTGAGTTCAATCACACCATTAAAAGAGGTCATGAATAGTATTAACTAAATTTTGAACTTTATATAATCCTTATAATTTTAGAATCCCTATTATGAGTTTCTTAGTCATAATGCAAGAAAAGATTCATTTTCAGTATTTCACTTTTATCAACTTCTAATAGTGAAACCTTTTTAAATACAATATTTTAAAATTTTTGAATAAATGGGGACATCAAAAATTTAAAATGAAACACCCCAGGCTTCCACGGTACGTTTCCCTTCGAATAATGCGATAGCGTGTGTTGTACGCAACCTCGAGTTCTAACACACACCACAACTAATTAAACTAGTCGTTGTGAATAGTAATACCTACTTTTTAAAATTATATATATTTTATATTTCAAAATGGACTTCATTTTTGGATTCGGAATATCTAATTTAGCCTAAGGTTAAATTTTGGTACTTTTCGGATAACTTTCATATTTTGATGAATAGTGAAAATTACTAAATTTTAATTAAAAACAACTTTTTTAATCAGAATAATTAATAGTGATAAATTATGAATTTTAGTAGTTTTAAAGTATATTTAGAATATATTTTTACCATTTAATATAATGTTTGTCATTGGACATAATTTTACAATAAAACCGAACATAAACAAGTGTCAATCTTTTGATAGTTATTATCTCTTAAAAACACGCTTTTTGTTTTGACAGCGGGAATTAATTTTAAATTAATTTCTGCCACTTCTGTGTTTTGAATTTAGTAAAATGGATTCCATATTTGGAATCAGGATGTTCAAATTGTGTAAATAGGTAACTTTTATTTTTAGACATTTTGAATAATTACTGCGGTAAATATTTTATTTACCATGGTTAAGGGTAAATCCGGTAAATAAGGGTTAAACAATAATATTATAATAATACTAAATTACCCTAAAACGTGTCTTAACCCTATTTGTTGATACATGGTCGACCATGGGCGTCTTTGTGTCAATTTTGGGACCCCATGGATCCACTTGTAAGTGATAATGACACTTTATTTTAATTAAGTTAAAATAAATACAAAAATGACACAAGCATATATCTTTTAGAAAAACAATTGTTACATAGGGTTATATATGTTGGATTTTAGATTATAAATATTCATTAGAAAGATAAAAAGATTTCCTACATGATGATATTTTATTTATAATTTTTAGACATTAAATAATTTATTTTATTTTTGACACAATAATGATGTAGTAATTACTATAATAGTGAAAAATTAAAATAATTGATATTATAAATACCCAAATAAATAAAATATGAAACTTTTAATGAATTAAACTAATTTTCTAGGATAATATGATATATTAGGAGTTATTTAATTGACTTTATTTTAAGTAATAAATCTGTTATAAGTTTCAAAAAAATCAACTACTGAATAGTGTCAAAATTGACATAATAGAGTTCTTAAAACAAATATTATATTATTAATTGATATTAAATTCCTAAAAATCTAAGGTTCGGCCAAGAGACTTATATCATGATAGGTTCATCATTAATGGACCACTTGGGGGTCGTTTGGATGTATATAGTAAGTTTATTAACCATATTATATAAAAATACAAAGAGACATTGTAAAAGTGAAACTAATTAACTTAGAGTTAATACTTAAAGATAAGGTTAATATAAGTACACAAACCTGTATAAATTCTATTTGTTGAGTTGTTTTAGACCCATCCCAACCTTAACCTTTGAATAGTCAACTTTGGAGCCATTGGAAACCGAATTTTAATTTATTATAAACTATTATTTATAGCTTTTCCAAAGGTGCCCCTCACCCCTCTTATAAAAGGTCACTCCTCCTTCCCATTTATTCACACCTTCAAAGCCTTTTGGTTCGGCCAAACTCTACCCAATTACTCTCCCAACATCCCTCACTACAACCTAGAGGCCTTATTTTGATCAGAAAGCCATCTTAAGGAGCCCTTTTGATCAAATCAAAAGGAAGAACCCGAAGAAGAGGTAATGATTTCACCACCCTTTTCTAAGTTCATTTCTTCTTCCACTTCTTCTTCCTTTGTTGTTACCATTCTAAAATAATAAATCCAGTATCATATATATACTGTGATGTTATTATAAATATGGTACAACCATATTCAGTATTCTATCCACCCTTTGAATAACATGTCATCACACGTGCGTACGTACGGCTTACCGTCTCCACGTCGTGGTGTAATTGTTATTCAATATAATATTATTTGGATGTGTATAATAATGATGTGTAACTCATTTAAATAATAAATATAACATGTTAAGGATTCTGTATATATGATATACCATCCTTTATATATTATTTTAATATCAAAAGAATGATATTGTCGCTCGTGCGTACGTACGGACTACCGTCTCCACGAACGTGATGAGATTCATTCCCCATCGTATCCATTCAAGTATAATTATCATTTGATGATTTAAAAAATAATGTCCAAGGACTTTATATCATTCTGGATATGAATAATATAAAACCTATCCTTTACAAACATGTCTTACGTAACAAAACATATAAAAGAAAACAAGTAAGTTAACACCCGAAACAACGATAATACTAAGATATTATTATCAAATCAATATTAAAAGATCATATATGATATCATATTAATGTATATGATTATTGGATAATTTAATAACAATTATTTCACCATTATACAGGAGGTTAACCTACCCCAACCAAGGAAAAGTACAAGGTAAGGATTTATTTCTCAATCTCTTCATTATCCAAGATTGTTTATACATAATTATCTACTGGGACCTTGTTATCATCCACGTCCATGTTTCTTCAAAATGTATTTCAAAACATTTCTAATATTTAATAGAATATGGGTTAAAGTCATTTATACCCTTGTTTGACTTTTTATAAGAGGTTTATAAGGGAATCTTTCCGTCGTTTTCCAAACAAGGTGCTTTTTAACCTTTTCGACAGAATTAAGGTAAGAATGTTTTTTTAACTTATACGGCGGGTGCGGTTATTTTCCGCCATTATAAAATATTCAAAGCTTTCCTTACAAGCTTATAAGAATATTTTCAAGAAAATGTTTTATTTTATATGGATCTTAAATGATTTCAAAAATAGAAAGAGATATTTCTCTAAAAAGTGTTTTGATTTCATCTATGTCAACATCCTTTGATGGATTTTACGCTTATTTGAAGTTTATTTATTATGATACAAAACTTATATATTGTATTGAAGTTTTTGTGATATGTTTGATTGTGGATGTGCTATTTTTATACCATTCATAGTTTATGGTGAAATTATTGACATTTCGTATGCTAGTTCCAATAAAAATGTTTATGTTATATTTCAACCTTTACTTCATATGAATGTGTTGGACAAGTATGTTCCAGGTTGGGGACTGGTTAAAGTAAGCCCTCCAGGTTGGGGACTGGTAAAATTAAGCCCTCCAGGTTAGGGACTGGTAAAAGTAAGCCCTCCGGTTTGGTCTCCGGTTATTAGAAGGACTCCGGGTTGGTGTCCTGTTATTAGAGGCACTCCGGGTTGGTGTCCGTTTATTAGAGGCACTCCGGGTTGGGTTCCGGTTACAGTTAGCACCATGGTCTTGGGATGAGGCCTTGACAAAGAAATTAAAGTTCAGCATTATGCATTCCAACATTATGAAAGTGGTTATTGATTTTTGCAGGTGATTATTCGATTAGTAGAATATCCATGTGAATAAGTAAATGGAATTATTTCATTTTATTTATGCCATACCATGTTGAAAGTTCATGTTTGAAAGGCTTTTGTTTTAGTTATACATTTCCTTAAATGTTTATTCTTATTTATGAAAGTTTCTGCTATATTGTTATCCTTACTGGGCATTTGAGCTCACCCCTTTTCTATGTTTTATTTTTCCAAGGAAGTGAAGAAGTAAATTATGAATGACCTGCAGGGATATTATGTGGGGATATGAGTGTGGATTATGGATACATTATGTTGTTGTTGTAGTTTTTCATTTTATGATGTAATGTAAAACTTATGAATATATCTAGTGTTTCCAAGGCTACTAAACCAATCGGTCTTTCGAGATTTGATCTTTCTTGTGATCATGCCAATGTTATGTAATAATGAACCGACTCTGGGTAATAAGGGTCGGGGCGTTACATGGTATATAAACCACAAAAATGAGTGGTGAATTTTCATATTTCACCCATTACTAAAAGAGAGACTAGAAATCTCTTACCGTAAGTCTTGTCTTCCTTCACACTCATTCAAACCTCGTGAATAATAAATATGAGTTTATTTTAAATATATTAGAGAACCATAATTATATATATCATACCATATATAATATACTTATGTCCTTTTATTACCCATTTATTAACAATTCCATGTTAAAGTATTGTTTTGGGTAATAACTGCTTGGTTTTATATATTTTTCTTGAATTTTTATTTTTGGTCATCTTAATTTGATCATGGTTATATCATCTACAGAGTAATAATAATTATATAATTATCATATTTTTACATCATTTACACTTTTAATTCTAATCATGAATATGATTTTGATAAATTAATTATGTTACGTTCATGGAGATGGTAGGTCATACATCTGCATGACTAACATTTCCATTTTTCAATAATTATAATGGAAAAGAGTTTAGTAATATATTATGGTTCATTAATTATAATAAAATCATAAATAAAATATTATATAATTAAAATATCATCAAATTAGGGATGTGATGAAAATAGAGAGTCACATCTCTTCGTGAAGGTGGTCGTCCACACAAACAAAACGATGTTATCAATTTTTGGTGAGTGAAACATTATTAAAAAATTGATATATTAAATTTTCAGAATGATAAATATTTCATTAATATCATAATTATTTAATTTATATCACATATATTTATCTTTATTATCTTTCATGTAAATCATTAGTGAAAAGTGAATCCCATCGCTTCGTGAGGGGGTAGCCTGTCGTACACACAAGCAATATTATCATATCTTTTATTGAATGGAACGAAAAAAGGTATATAAGATATAATGGATAAATAAGTATAATTACGTTACAAATAAAATATATATTCTTTCTATCCATCATTATGACCAATAATTAGATTTGGCAATGAAAACAATGAAGGACATTGGTTTAAGAGGTGGTATCCCCCCCCACCCCACACGAACGATGATTTCATAGAAAATTTGATATAATTGAAGATGAATGTAGGTTATGACCACAAAATAATATAATAAAAATATATTTAATACACTAATTTATTTGTATCTTATTTTTATAATAATAATTTAATGAGGTGAATTATGAAACAAAAACACACTCATTAGTAAACACTACCTCATTATTTGGGTATCCACCATTGGTATGCAACAAAAGCCTTTCTATGATGGATTTGAAAAAAAAATAAGTCTTCTAGGATGAGACGTGGGAATTTGGAGTGGAATTTATGTATGTAATTTTCTAAACAAAATTATTTGAAGGTGTGAGGAAGAGATGATAAAAGTAGTCCTTTTATAAGTTATTTGAGTGGCACATTAATAATGTTTTGAAAAAAAAGAATACCACCAACATTTTTTCATGTCATAGGGATATGATAAAATGACATCATCAATAATAGAAGTGATATTTTATAAATATTTCCATCATTTTTCACATGTTTTGGGTGATTTTTAACCCCTATCATATTAGTTTAACTGCTTGTATAACCAATTTTACCTTACCCATAGTAATAAATTTTTTCTATTTTCACTATTAATTTCACTAAAAAATGAGTTGAAATTATAATATAATATATCATACTATTATCTCAATAATTTATTTCATTTATCAAAATTCCATTCACATAAGTGGTAAAAAATATTTTAATATTAATCTCACAAACATGACGAGAAAGTGGGTTTCAATGATAAAATGTTCTAAAGTTTACAATGTTTTTATATCCAATTTCAATATGAAACTTATTAAAATGTACTAAATTGGATTAATATATATATATATATAATTCAAATAATTTTTCATTGATAAAATTACAATATATTGTATATTTGAAAATAATTTAATTGAAAATGCTTTTTTCAATAAAATTTTTCTAATTTTAACTATTCATAAAAATATTAATTTGTTTTTAAAATTATTAAAAATTCAACAAAATAAAAATTTGAAATTATTATTTCAGTAATGAATTTTATTTGTTCAAATAAATTTTTTATTGTGAGAAAACATTATTTTTTTAATAAGTTTTCCTATGTTGACAAAAATATTTTTTTAGAAAATATTTTTGAAGTGTAAAATTATATTTATTCTTATATCATTTATAGAATCACATTTGATGTATTTTAACTTTTAAATTTAATATATAATATAATAATTTCATTAAAATAATTCCCCAAATGTGATTTGTTTAATTTATTGTGGTAAAACACATTTATGTTTAAAAAAAAATTTAGAGTATGAATTCATTTATTTTCAAACTATTTTTATTTACATTTATAATTAATTGGTCACCAGAGAATTAATATCATATAATTGTGTAAATCAAATTTTCATAAATTAGATAATATTATTCATATATTCCATTCCAATGTATAGGTGATAACTATCATATTAAATAAAAATATTTTAATAATATTTCATGTTTCATTTAAACAAAGTGTTGCATGTAATGTGAGATAAGCATGGTGTTTCATGTTGTGAATGATAAACATGTTGTTGTGTGTAATAAAATCCAAAATTATTGTTAGGTATAATGAATAGAAAACATCATGTTTTGTTTAACTAAAAATAAGGAAAATATTTTTTTTATTTTAAATATATATTTCGTAAAAATCATTGTGATAAATTATACCCCCCCCCCCTTAAAATGAATTTCAATCTCTAAATATTTATCGATTGACATAGGTTTATCAATTGAATATTACTCCATTGAGAGACACATCATAAAAAGGGTTAACAAAAAACTTCCAAAAAATAGTTGGATTTTAAAAAGATATCTGGAATTAGAAATATTAATTTTTCTAATAGGACAACATTGGTGGAAAGTGAGAACATATACATATAAGGGAAATATAACACCCGAATACTGGTGGAGAGTGATAGAGAACATTGATAAAATGAAATTGGATGATCCATAGAATTTCAATGACCCAAATCCGTTAACCATAGAGGTTTGGAAACTGTTATTTATATCATAAAAAATTAGGATGATAAGAAAATATTTTTTTCAATATTCTTTTCATAATGTTAATAAAATTTCATCAGAAGACATACTAAATTTAATTCATTCCATTTCATAAAAACGATCTCATCCATTGGTTGTGAATTGATTAATTTCCACTTCCTCTCTTACTACAAGAAATAGAGGTGAATTTTCTGTTCGTTACTCACTAATGATTCTTTATATCTATAAATATAATGAAAATTCATTCTACCTATATTTTTCTATCATCACAAAAACATGGTTAGTATAGGATATCCAATATGGATTAATCATCATATGGTGTAGGGATATATTAATATCTACAGCCTCATCCAACATTAAACTTGAACCTATCCATAAATGGTTGACCATGTGACCCTTGAAAGTGATTAAAATCCAAAAAATTATAAATTAGGTCATTGATTCTCCAAAATTAACTTATCTTTAATCCCCATATACCATAAATTGGCTCTTGATTTTCACATACCAAACACGTGAATATGTTCATAATGTATTCTCTTAAAACATGGTAATAACCTGAGTTACCATAAAACCTTATTGAAAAAAAGAATGCCTACTTATTCCTTAAAAAAATAAAAAATAAATAGATATATTCCTTAAATCCAAAAATGTTATAAACTCCATAAATGATAGTGTAAACCACTTTTTCAACAATTAATTAATTAGTTCCAAGGTAATTAGTGCTATCTAATTTACATATTCATGTCCAATATATCCATAACAAATCAATATTATCTCAAATTCCAGATAATATTTAGCACTATCTTCCCTTAATCAAAATATCACGATTTTATTAAATCTCTTTTCTATATCATTGGTACTATATAATATATTCTTGAAAATACTTATAGAAAAAACCTATACAAACAATCATTATATATTCATATAACATGATTCTTGAATTCCGTTAAATAAAAACATAGATTATTCAACCACATACTTATGACATTAGCTAGGCTTCGTCAACTTATTATCTAATACATATTTCCTTTTATATTTTATTCTAAGTCTCTTCATCTTCAATAGTGTAACTATTATTTGTTCCACCTTGGTTATTCTCTTCATAATATTTCCCCCAACGACATTAATTTTAATAATTCGCATTCGTTTCATATTTAAATCATTCACGCATTGATAATACCTTAGGAAAACCAATATTCCCATTATTTGTGTTAACATAACTTTTTAATTTTCCCTCCAAAATGGCTAACTCAATTCCATTAATCTCCAACACAAGACATCTTGTCGTTCCTTCAAGGCATTCCGTTATGTGATTCTTCCCACATTCTTCAAATATACGAAACTGAATCTTCTTTCATCCATGGTCTCCACTACCCAAACACTCAGCAATCTATATCCATTTATTCTTTCTTGATTTTGAATGTTATTTTAGGTGAACATTGTTAATCATATTCCCTGATAAATGATCTGGGAAATTTAAAATATCCTTTACTCCAATCCTAACCTCATATTCCTACTAATAAAAAAGAATTCAATCACATTCAATGTTAACTTAGTTCCTTCTATTTCCTTCCTTTAACTAAAATTAAATAGCATAGGGTGAGAAACAATAATCATAATGATAAACAAAATAATCATGAAATTCACTTCCAGGTTATCTAAATCAGGACACATTATTTTTAATCTACATAACCTTATGTTTTTTCCAGGTCATTCATTATCATCATCTATTTAAATACTTCCTGATGGTTTATAGAGTGTTTTAAAATTTCTAAATCATTTATCCTAGTAATGTCAAATGAGGTGTCAAAAAATGCCCATTTTTATACACTAGGGGAAGATTGATTCCAGGAAAATGTGCCATTTTAGGGTTATTACCCATGGGTACCTTGATACTAGAACCAGATCCACTTATTGTATCTAAAACTGGATGTAATTACTTAGAAACCAATCACTCTACCATTTACCAAAATTCTAAGACATTTTCCTATACTTATAATCATCCTTAGACTTATCATCAGTGACATCCATACACAAATAATTTGTAATATACATTGAGATATCACAAAATGTTTCTCATCGTAGTTTAAAAATGATAACTAAAAATTTCCATTGATGCCCCCTATATCGTTCGTATATTATCATTCATGGATAATAAAAATTTTAGATGAATATTCAATATATTACAAAAACACACTCTTGTGGACCATAACAGTTTAGTGAATTTGGAAACATAGAACACAATCTTCTTAATTCATGAAATATCTTAAATGTATTCCACAATTATCTTACCCTTGATTACAACTACTTAAAATCCTTTCTTCATCATTTGGGGAAAGGAATCATAAGAAAGGGTCGGATCAGATGATTCATAAGGGAACTCAAGGGAGATTCATAAGAATAAAATGAACATGAGAGTATTAGAACCTTACCATAACAATTGAAAACCATTCCCCACATATAAAAGATCATAATACTGAGTCCTAAAATTAATACAGGATGTTTATAAGACCTGAATCCTAATTAAATCAAATAATATGATCCAGGAGGGTATAACAATGGAATAATATACATAGATTTATGGCATACACATCAGCTTTTGACATTATGAACACGTATAAATTGAGACAAGTTCACTCATTATGTTACAGAACTGAAATTAGGACATCACATAAACTTATGAACATGAATCCATGTCCACATATAGCATTATGGACATGAAAGATACATCCATGCAAAACATTATGGGCATGAAAGATAGATCCATGAATAACATTGTGAGCATGTCATGAGGTTAGCACATAACATTTGAACATGTAATGAGGTCTGTGCATAACATTTTGAACATGTAATCAGGTTCACAAATAACATATTTACTCATTAGTTATCCATATTTACCTAATATATTGTAGGAAGAGATTACTACCTCCAATAACATAATGAAAATCATGATTATGTTTTTTATAAGATCATAAAACATTCACCATATTCTGATATGGCCTTCAATTAAGTTATTTCCCACATCATTATAATCAATATATTGTTTAATTTAAATATTGATTATGGATTATTTGTTTATTAACTATACATTAGTAATTTAGTTGATGCATTTTTTTATCCACCATTTTAATTCATAATTCTGTATTTTTTTTTGGAAAAAATTGATTCTATTTATTTTATTTCTTCTGTAGTTTATATATTTTTTCTTTGAAAATATTAATTATAAATTATACTTATTTATTAAATATTTTATCAATTTATTTTTTTAATTACTAAAACCATAATTTAATTTAAAATCTCTTATTTTATTATTTTAATATTCATGAATTTCAATTTCTATTTTAACAATTATATGATTTCAATTATTTATTTAAGAAATGATTTTTTATTTTTAAATTATTTTAGTTTTTTAAATGTTTCTTAATTATTATTTAAAATTATATTTTTTATTTTATTTTAAGTCAAAATATAAATTTTTCAACATTCCCTTCAATTTTTTATTTTATTTTATTTTTTTTAAATTGTTTTTTTAATGATTTTTTATTTTTCTTCATATATTTGTAATGAAGAATGTGTCTTCGACATGTGTTATGCCACCTGTAGAATGGGTATAGTATCTACCTATAGAACAGGGGTTTCACCACTAGACCGGATCCACCATTGTACACCTCTTTCTAACGGTTGCACTCTAGATCTAGCGGTAGAAATTTCACCGCAGGTAGTTCACATAATTCCACCATCTCTAGTGGATGCTACTATTGGAGTCACTACTTCAATTACATGAAAATATAACATATACCAATCCTACCCATCATCAGACTCCATTTTCACCCATCCACCAGCTGATTCTGATGTCCTCCCCTGACCAAAGACCCATAAAAAATCCAACATCCAATCACTAAAAAATTCAAGTATTTCGGTCCCGGAAACAACCTTTCGTTGATCTGAAGCTACCTCCAACTATCTATGATCACTGGTGCCTCACCTCTTCTCGATTATCCACCCAATTATCTGGATACGAAACACAATTAAAGCCCCATATGATAGCACAACAGATTCCTCTAGATCTGAGACCACCAAAGCATGAGAAAAGTCAAGACAAACTTGAAAGAATATAGAACCAGGGACCTGAAGCCCCCACCGATTCCAAATTCCATTACTATCTGAAGAACAAGAACCCTCAATCTACGTCCCAATTGTACTATACCAAACCACTAAGGATGTGGTGCTTCCACTTGATCCATGCACCACTGTGAAGGGCGACCCATCCTGCCATCACTCTTTTGTCGCAGTTTCCAACAGAACTCGGATTGAGCCCCCTCCGGCGATGCTTCCAATCAAAATCGATACCACTCTCCCTTCAGTGTAGAAGAACAAAAAATATAGAGTATTGCGGATTCTATTAAAAACAATTACTCATGTCATGTATAGGTTAGTTAAATACCATGATTGCGGCATGTTTTCAGAGGTTGTGAACACCGAGCTATGTTGATGTATGTCATCGGTGATGAACTGCTCAACTAAGGAGGATAAAAATTTGGATACTAGTACATTCAGAGGGATATATATGGAAATATTAAAGGAGAAATATTTTAGTGACATACCCATAGAACAAGAATGGATACCATAGTTCCAGTAAAGTAGAAGGAGGCATGTTGACCATTTAACGAAGGATAATTCTTCTCACCTTTATTTTATATCATTTTTAGGTTGTATTTATTTCTTTTTAATTGAAATTGTTTTCTGTTATTTATTTTTATTAGGGATTTTGAAACTTAAGGTTTCATTCTATACTTCCTCACATTCTTACTTCTTCAAATTTCAGAATTGAACAGTGAAAGAAATTATTGAATATAAATCAAATTATTATTTTTATTTTCAACCATAAATTCAATCTTTGGAAATAATGGGAGAGAGAATTTATGATGACTTTTTTTTCAAAACCCATTGATTTTTGAGTGATTATTGAGGTGTTGAACTACAAGAATCATTCATCTACATGATTTATCTCATGGTGGGGGATATTAATTGATCCCATTTTCAATATTTTAAATTCAATATAGTTTTTGGGAATGAAGAAATCAATTCAATCGAGTTAGTTTAAATCCACCAGGAATCTTTCTTAATTGTTTTTTAATCCTCTCTTTACACTGTTGGATTGAAATTTTTCTTCAAATTCTTGTTTATAATTTTTCCTACTTCAACTATCTCTTGAAAAATAAATTATTCAACTTCTACTATATTTCATAATAAAAAAATAAAATATTTCAACCACTACTTATAGTGGCCTAGTTTTTGAAAATTTAGACACACATCCTTCTGTTGGGTTTGACCCTACGATCAACTATATAATAGTAAATAAGACATATAATAATTAATCCTCTATGTTTTAATGACACACATGTGATGTTTTTGGCACCACTTCTAGGGAGGGCTTCGTGTGACCATTCATTATAATTAGAAAAAAAATCATAAATTTAGTAACATAGATTGGGGATTTAGAGGAAGATTTATTTATGGGTTTTGAAAAGTTTAGGGTTAATTTTTCATTAATTTAGTAATATAGATTTTATATTTAGTGTTTTCTAGGCTTATTTGTGCGTCAGCAGTGGATTACACCTAGTTTCTCAGCATTCTAGCTTTGTTGGATTACACGATGAGTTTGGCGCCTATTATACTATGCTGGATTTTTGGTTAAAATTAACAAAATTGTGTAATTTAATGGTATTGTACATTAATACATGTGATCATGGACTCAGTTGTGGTTGGTATAAACAAAATATAGTTTATTGGACATCTGGTTGAGGTAAGGGCATTGACCTAATTGTGTCTCTTGGTTAAGTAGTTATTTTATATTTTGTTCCTCACTAGTATAATTCCATTTATCAACCCCATTTTTTATTTCATTATTGTATTACTAACAAAATATTTGTTTTATTATGTAGGTGAATTATTTTTCCTCAGTTCGAATGCTTTGTTCAGAAACCACCTTCATGGATGACAATTTTTTTGAGCAGATGGATGCAAAAAGGATGGAACATCATTGTTTTTTAACTGTGTTGGATAATTGTAATTGGAAAAGGGATGGAACATCATTGTTGTTGTGTATTCATGATTTCATGTAAATGTATGTAGAATTTTTGTTCTTCTGTTCTTTGTGTGTGGGTGTTGTTTGTGCTTGGTGCAGATGTTGTTTGTCCTGTGTGCAGGTGCAGTAATTTGTCCAGGTTCTATACAGGTTCTATGTAGGTTTTGGTTTTGCACAGGATCTTTGGCCTTTATCAACTCTATTTAAGCACTGATAAAGGTAGTGTTTATCAGTGATATTTGTATCGATCTTATATTATACATTTATCAGCGCTGAAAATATTGGTGATAAAGACTTCCATTATCAGCGCTTTCTAAGCACTAAAAAAGGGGACCCCCTTAATTTTCACTGAGATTAATAGCGCTTTTTTAGCGATGTTAAAGGCGGTTTTTAGCACTATTATAAGCCATATTTGTAGTAGTGTGATCTTCTTGATGCATTGAACTATTCACTGATAAATTTTATCTTTTTTCTATATACTATATGAGTACATGGTAATCCAAATATAGGATAGATTGGTACCTTCTTGTAATCAATAAACAACGTACTTCCATAAAAATGAAAAAGAAATTTGAAATGGAAATTTTTTGAGAAAGTTCTCATGTTCTTAATAATTTTGTAAACATACAACTCGAACTCAACGATGAAGAAATAGAGAGGTTTGGGATGAGGGACATTGAACTCCCAAAAGTGTCTCATATCCCATCATATATTATACTCTCTTTTATATCCTAGAATTATATACTTAAATAATCACACCCTTAGTTGTTTCATACCTTTAATGGGATCTTTAATGAATAATCACTTGCATTAATTAGAAGCTTATACAAAACAATGGAACAATTATGACCACTGGGACTCATATAAAATGAATTAATAATGAGGGTGTTTCCATTTTGTCTAAAATAGAATGAAAGAAATTGGTTTCTAAGTCATGATTATAATATCTTTTAAAAATTGGGAGCAATTGTATGATTCGTTCGCAATGATATTCTATCCCAAATGACATAAAGGATAATTGAGAACCAAATTGTCAATTTTCTATCTAGTGAATTTGTAATCCTCTCATGAGACATGAGATCAATTTATGGAGCTTCATGGGTAGTGTCCCCATCAATAACTTCCATCACATGTTCTCTTGGACACCTTATATAAAGTATTTTCCACTTCGGTATGAATCTTGTTGAACAATCTGCTGGATGAAATTACAATGATAAGACTAATGAGGAATTGCGACAATTTTTCAACCAGAATAATCTATATTCTCAAAGAAAATGTTCTCGGATGAGTCGAATGAACAGAAGGGGAAATAATTATAGTTCAAGGGTATATTCCCATTCTCCACATACTAAAATTAAAAATCAACATGAATATCTAATTAAACAAAATTCAAAAATATATATACACCAAGAGGTCTATCAAAATAATAACCAATATATTAGAGTGAAATGTTCTCTGTGTGGGTTTTTTGGGCACAATGAACACTTATGTCCTAATTTTGATATGCCTACCCAAAAATAATATTTTACTTTTCTAATGAATGGTAGTAGTAAGGATATCCAAGATCATATGTTTTAATACAACCACAACCTGACCTATATAAACCATCCCAATCATTCATGTAAAGAAAATCGCATGAATAACCAAACTTCTACCCATGGTTACCAAAGACATCCAAGATAAAACATCCAAAACCAATAGAGAAGAGAGTCATCCAATTCCCATGTGAATTTTGAGGGGAAATTACTTAATTTTTTTTACCAAATTCTTAAAATATGTGAATAACAAAAATATTATCTTTACTCTGTCAAATCTCAACATAAATTTGATAAATCTAAAGATTCTGCTATAATTCACAAATTGGAATTATAAATGGTTCAATTAACCAGAGTAATGACATCTTGGGATATGGGTTAACTTTCTAGAATAACTGAAATTAACCCTATAGAAAATTATAGGGATGTTGTTACGTTAAGAGTATAATTTCTCAAAAAAATCCAAAAAAGACCTTTGGATTTCCCAAAATGAAAAATTATGTTAATATGCAAGTCAAAATTAGTAATTTACATAGTCTATAAATGTGGAGAAAATTCATGTAAATAATGTAAATATCATGGTCACACCAAAAAAATTGATGTCATTTTTCTAAACCAAAAAAAGAAAAAGGGGAAGGATAAAATTATTATAGAAATAGGGGATATTCGTTCAATTCTTAAGAACTATTCCCCACCCATCCCTTTCCCACAATAGTTAAAACCTAAGAGTAATAATAAAGATGAACATCTTTTATTCTATGGGATTCTAACCAAGCTCTATGTGAATATTCACTTCATCCAAGCCTTGATTATATTATTTTTTTATGTGAAATCCATATAATTTTTTTTAAAAAGACCCTAGAATAAATTGCTCCTTAAAATATCATTGAAGAATCTAGTGTTGTTCATCAAAGAAAATTCCCTCCCAATCTTAATGACCCTGGATTCTTTTCTATTCCATTCACTTTAGGGAATAGTGGTTTGTTAGAATTTCTATATTATACTTGTTCTAGTATTAAGTAATTATCTTTATCCATGTTTCAATAGTTGAGGTTGCGCTACCATCAACCCACCCCTTCATCCTACAGTTGGATGATAGTCTATTCGAAAATACTATAGGAACGGTTTATGATTTTTTAGTTGGAGTTGGAAAGATGTTTTTTCTAGTTGGATTTCTTTTGTTAGCCTTGGAGTCCGACCATGAGGATACCATTATCCTAAGATGGACCTTATTGGGAAATAGTGGAGCTATTATATATTTATATAAAGTATAACTAATCTTTACACTTGGGGGACAATACAATGATTTAATGTGTTTATAAATTAAAAGTTACAAAACTTTGGTGATTTATTTCAATAATAGAGCCCTTAGAAGTAGAAAATCCAGTTCAAAATTTATTTGAATTTGAAAAAAAAAAAATTTGTTAATGAAATTAAATTCAATGTTGAAAATTATCTTTCACACATAATTGAATCTATTCAAAGTGATAATATAGAAAATATTTCAAAATTAGACCATAGTCCTATTTCGGTTGTCAATAGTCAAGCTGATGATGTATATTCTATTTTTGAATGCAAATATTATTTTTGAGAAAGTGAGGATGACACTACTATTAAAAACACAAATGAACATTTATATATAGTTAAGGGAGAGTTATTATAAAAATTAGATAATTTTTCATTGACTAGTATTTTCAAATCTCATTGGGGGACTTAAGAGAGTGAGAAATTCACATTGGAAAGTAGTGAAGAAAAATTAATAACATGTTTTGAAATTCAAAATAATCCTAATTTTAAAACTACTTATATGAAAAATGTTTAATACCATGGTCCTCTAAGGTGAAATAATATTCTATCAAGTGAAGAAGCAACCACTTTGTAAATAAAGTCCCTCCTAGAACACCTAAGTACTCATTTTGAGTGAAATTTCAACACTTCTTATACTTATTTGTTATTATCTAAAAGATAATAAGGAGGAAATGTTTTTAGATAATCTAAATAAATTGAAAATTTTAATTAGACAGTCAAAAACATATATACAAGTTATTATCCGTTAATTATTCATGCATAAGACCCCTGTGGAAATAGACAAAAAACTAATAGTGGTAGTCAAAGAAGACTAAATCCAAATATGAAAGATGTTGTCATAGAATAAGTAAAGATGCTAATAGAAACTAGTATTATATATCCCATATCTAATTGTTCATGTGTTAGACCATTCTATTTTGTCTTAAAAAAGGAAAGTTCACTATATTAACTAATAAAAAATGATTAAATTAATGCTAGAAATGAAACCAAATAATGATTTTTTATAGATTATAGAAATATCTTTCAACCCACTAGTAAATATTCTTTAAAATTCATTTCATAGGTCAAATTATTGAGTGTATCGTAGTAAATGAGTTTTTTAAATTTTTTGATGGTTATTCTGGTTACAACCATATTTATTTAGCTCTAGAGGATAAAGATAAAACTAAATTCGCATGCCCCTTGGGGAAATTTTCCTACTTGAAAATTCCCTTTGGATTATGTAGAGTTCCCACAACCTTTTAGTGATTTATGATGGATATATTTTCATAAATGATAGAGAGGATATTTGATGTATTCATGGAGGGATTCCCCAATATTGGTAGCACATTTGAGAGTTGTCTGAAGGACATTGAATGAGTTATAGAGCGAT
Source organism: Viscum album (assembly GCA_963277665.1). NCBI lineage: Eukaryota > Viridiplantae > Streptophyta > Magnoliopsida > Santalales > Viscaceae > Viscum > Viscum album. The sequence goes on along the minus strand of OY728120.1, from coordinate 1,156,561,785 downwards.
TCATAGAGACCAACTTAGTTCTAAGCTTGAAGAAATTCCAGTTTATGGTCACATGATGTATTGTGATGGAAAATATGGTGTCCAAGATGGGTTTAGAGGTAGATACTATCAAAAAATTATTTATTCAAAAATTTACCCCTCTTAAAAATATAAGGGGTGTAAGAAAATTCTTAGGGAAACCCGGGTTTTACCGAAGGTTTAGGAAAGAATTCTATGAAATAAAAATTCCCACATGTTACTTACAAGTCATAGATTCACCATTTCAATTTCATAAAAATTTATTGGAATCATTTAATTCGTGTAAAGAAAAACTCACTTCATCACCCATCATAACTTCACCAAACAAGACATTACCCTTTGAAATAATGTGCGATGTAAGTGACATGGCTATTAGAGTTGTCTTAGGATAGATGAGAGATAAAAGGTTACAAGTGGCTATCTATGCTAGAAGGATTCTAGATAAGGAACAAAGGAACTATACCACAATAGTGAAATAGTTGTTAAACATGATTTTTCTCTAGTAAAATTTATGCAGGACCTTATAGGATCCAAAGTAATAATCACTACATAACATTCTTCCTTAATGTATATTATATTAATAAAAGGCCAAGAATAGACTTATAAGGTGTATTACCTATTTTAACGAGTTTTATATGAATATTAGAGATTAATAGGGAGATGATTATGTAGATGCAACTCATCATTATAGGTATTCTAATACCTAGTGTCAAGGTACAAGGGGTATTAATTCTTTGTTTCATGTTGTGAAGTTACTCATTTTTTCTATTACGTACACTTCCTGGTTTCACTAGTAAAAATTGTACATATACCAATGGTTTCAAACTATTGGGATAGACCCTCAACCCATTGGGATAAGTTATCCAAATGTTTTGAGAAACCATTTCCATGTTCAGTGTTGCAGTATCCCTTTACCAACAATTTTATAAGAACCGTTGGTATATGTCTGTCTACAAATACCCTATTTGAATGGTTCTAATAAAACCATTAGAATATATAAATTACAATGTTTTTACAACCGTTGGTGTTAAAAGTGACCAGAATCCTATTCCAACGGTTACATAAACTATTGGAATATGTTTTAAGAAAAAGTTTAGTAAAACTGTTGCACTAGGCAGTGAGTTTTACATGACGTTACCAACGGTTTGTCAAATTATTGGTATATCACATCCCCTATATACCAATCATAGCTTAGCCAAGCCTGACCTTTGTACAGATCACAACTGCCCTCGCTGATTCTAGAACCAGTACAGCCTAATTCCAGCACTAATACTGCCTTGTAAAATAACATAGCACCCAATAAAAAGGATAACATACATGCATACTTGTATCTTATTCCTGATACGTGGAGAATATGGAGTTAAAGATCTTACCTTTTCCCATTTTAATGGTAGTCTTCAGAAATATAAGACACATTTCCAATGTCAATAATTCAGTACATTACCTCAATATTATAAAAATAGGAGTCATTCTTGCTCTTTGAACTGTACCGATCACATTTGGGATAAAAAAACCACAACCCCCATGACCGAACAAGTTGGACCCTCAGCAATTACCTACAATGTATCCTGCCCTCTGCAATACAGCCTCCAATAACCTCCAACAGCCTCCAACAACCTTCCTTCTATACAATACAATGTACATAATTCAAAACTAAAATTGAAATTACATTACAGACAATAAAATGTAAAGAATTCAAACCTACAATTTCAATGTGATCCCTTTACATTTAAATTAGGTTCAGTTTCCATTTATTAGTTTCATAAGAATATTTTAATTCCAATAATAATTGTGACAATTCATATTCACATACCTAATAAGCCCAATTACCATTTCACATTTCATTATATCATTATTCCATCATTCCATTATGACAAATGCATAATAGAGAACATCGTAAAGGAATTCTTAACAAGTTTAAAGCAAAACTAATGACAAGGATCGTATCACAAGTCAAACCAATTTTAATGTTATCATGAAAATTCAATAGCACTTGATAGTGGTTACACTAGTTGAAATAAGGGATTTAACGTTGATGTAATAATGTTGGTTTTTTATAAACTGACGCAAATAGTATTTGCAAGAGCTTATTGGCATCAGTTTTATGAAAACCGATGCCAGAAGCCATTATTCGATGATATTTTGCATCGGTTATTTGAAAACATACCCAGAAAATACAAATAAATGTTTTGGCATCGGTTTTGAGGAAAACTGATGCTAAAAATACAAAACACATATATTTTCGGCATCGGTTTTTACCAAAACTGACACCGAAAATAAAAAAATGATTATGGGGGTCGGTTTTCTCCAAACCAATGCTGATTTTTTTTTTAAATTTATCGGGGTCTTGAAACCATCATTTTGTTGGATCTTTGAAATCAAAACCCTCGGTGGAGCCTTCGACTCACGACGATATTCGAAGCCCTATTTGTGATCTTGGACGGCCATTATTGACAGTTTTAGTCCATTTTCACAATTTTCTATTTCCGTTCTTCTTTATCCTTTCATGATTTATCTTCCATTGTTTATTTCTTATTCCATAACCCTATTTTACGTGACTTTTAATGGCTTTTTGATTTTAGTTGTTGTTTATCATTATTTTTTGTTTCTATTATCAATGTCAGTGTAGATTTTGCAGTTTTTGTTTTTCTAATTCATTATACAGAACACAGTATGGATTGAGGATCTCTATTCGGGTTAAACATCAAATTTTGTAAGTTTATTTTTAATTTTGTAGTTAAATTTTTTATCATTTTAATTTTTTATTGATTTTCTTGAATTATTAGTTTATATTTTATTTTAAATGTGTTAGGACATGGTTAAATATTCTGTCAACAAACATTCTTAAATATCCTGTAAAAAAATTGCATCTTTTTACATAGACTCCAATCAAATTTCACCTAATTAACTTACTGCATCATTTAAATTAATGCAATCTTCAATAATTTTGACACATGAAACATAAAAATAATGAAACCACTATGTAAAATGAAATAATAAATTTTAGAATAATGATATTATAATTAAAATATAATATCAATATAAAACACATGTATATAATTTGAAAATAAAATGTTTACAATTTGTAATTTTTTTTTCATATCTGATGTTTTCTATCTAATTATCAAAAGTTTTTATTAAATGTGTTTTTGTTTACAATTTATCTGATATATATTTAAATGTTTATATGTTTTAATATATTCACCAAATATATTGTGATATTAGGTATTTAATGGATCATAATTGGATTTATTTACGAAGAACCACTAGTGAATATGAAAAATGAGTTGGTAATTTTTTGGAATTTGATAAACCACATCTTCAAAACATTGATTTTATTTTCTGTCCATGTGTGAAGTATGTAAATATGAGAATGTTAAACACCAAATAAATCAAGGATCATCTCATTTATTATGGTTTTAGACTTAATTATACACATAGGATCTGGTATGGTGAAAGAACTGATAATTCAACATCCAATGTTGATGATGATATTCATAATGAGGTAAAGGATGGTATTGAAGAATTATTTCATGATTTAGGTGTTGAAACCATCGAAAAAACACCAATTGTTGAATTATTGTATGAAGATTATGAGAAATCATTATTCCCAGGTTGCAGTAAATAAACATTGTTATCTGCAGTTTGGAGATTAGTTAACTAAAAATCAAAAATGGGTGGAGTGATAAAAGTAACTCCAGTTTACTTGATATTTTAAAAGAGCTACTTCATGAAGGAAATAGGCTTCCATATTCCAATTATGAGGCAATGAAAATATTATGCCCAATGGGATTGGTTTATCAAATTCTATATTCTTGCCCCAATGATTGTGTACTGTATAGGAAAGAAAATGAATATTTATCAAGTTTTCCTAAATGTGGGACATCACACTATAAGATAGATTGGAAAGTCAACACAGATTCATTCTTAGGTGATGTCATATAACATCATGGAAAATCAATTTTGTACTTTCCAATGATATCATCCAATATTTTTTTCTTACAATTCGGAAAATTCAATTCTGATTTAATTTTACGTACCAAAATCAACAATCTTGCTAAAGCAATTTGGTGCCTTCAAATAATTCCTCATTTGAAGTGTCTATTTTCAAATCTAGTTGATGAAAAAAGGTTAATATGGCATTCAGATGAGTTCATATATGATGGTAACATACATCACCGTACCGATTCACCATAGTGGAATAGTTTTGATAAAAAAAATTCATGATTTTGGAAGTGAAGTTAGAAATATCAGAATGTGATTCTGTACTGATGGAATGAATCCATATCAGAGCCTCAGTAGCCAATATAGTTCATGGCCTGTTTTTCTGGTAGTTTACAACTTGTCCCCACATATTTGTATGAATAAAATATATGTTATGATGATCTTGGTGATTTCTAGACCGAAACAACTACGAAATGAGATTGATGTGTATCATTCATTATTGATAGAAGATTTAAAACTACTATAGGAGGAAGGTGTTAATGTTTTCGAATCATACAAGAAAGAGTATTTTGTTTTGTGTACTGTGATAATATTCACTATAAACTACTATCCTGCATATGGAAACTTATCTAGATATACTGTTAAGGGACATAAATCAAGTCCAATTTGTGACGAAAAAACATCATATTATCAACTAAATAATGGATGAAAGACATTGTACATGGGACATCAATGATTTTTGTTAATTGATCATCCTTATCGTAGATTGGAAAAATAATTTAATGGTTTATAAGAATAAAACCTTCCTTCTCGACCATTATCAGTTGATGAATACTATGACAGGGTGAGATATATTGATTCAACATTTGTAAAGAGGAGAAGTTATGGTTTTAGAAAACATATCTGGAAGAAGCAGTCTATTTTTTCGAACTTCCCTATTGGAGATTTTTAGAGATACAAAATAACATTGATGTTATACATGTTGCGAAAAACATATGTGATAGTTTGATTGGATGTTTGTTAGACATAATAGGAAAGTCAAAAGATGGATTGCATGCTAGATTGGACTTGATATTAATGATAATACAATTGTAGCTAGCTCCCATTGTGAAAGGAAACATAACATATCTACCTCTGGCTTGTCAAACATTAAGCAAGATTGAAAAGATTAATTTTTTTTCAGTTTCTTCATGGTATTAAAGTACTAAGTAGTTTTTCATCAAATGTGAATAATTTGGTGTCATTGAATGATTTTAAATTAATAGGAATGAAATCTCATGATTTCCATGTGTTGATGAAACAAATTCTACCAGTATCAGTGCGTGGTATATTGCCGATAGTTTTCAGAAAGACTATCATCAGGTTATTTAATTTCATCAAACCCATTGGTAGCAAGTTAATTGATCCAAATTTGTTAGATGTGTTGGATAATGAAGGAATTATTATTCATTATCAACTAGAAATGTATTTCCCACCAACATTTTTGTGATATAATGGTTCATCTATAGATTCATTTGGTGCGTGAGATAAGAATATGTGGTCCTGTTTATTTAAGATGGGTGTATCCTTTTTGAAAGATATATGAAAATTTTGAAAGGATATGTTAAAAATCCTTGTTGACCAGAGGCCTCTATTATTCAAAAAAATGTATCAAAAGAGGTAATTGAGATCTATACTAATTATTTGTATAAGATGGATAATATTGGTCTCCCTATATCTCTACATATGACAGTTGATTGTGAAGGTAAAGGGGTTCGAGGCTTAAAGGTAAAGTTCATTCCACGTCATGAAGTGATGCAGGCACATTTATACATTTTTAACAACACAGATGATGTTAAATCATATATATCCTCATATAATTCTGAATTAAAGTTATGATATATGAAAAAAATGATAAGTGGGTGATGATTGAGTATAAGAAGGCATTTGTTTCATGGTTTAAAGAGAAAGTCACCCCAGATATATCTGCATCAGAAACATTTAAGTGGTTAGTAGGGGGACCATATCTTGATGTGATCACATGTTCTTGTTTTGATATCAATGGATATATATTTTACACAAAAAAAATGTATGACAAGAGTACCATTCATAATAGTGGTGTAATGGTTTTCGCTGAAGTAGTGCATTTTTCAAGTCCCAAAGATAAAAACCCAATTTCCGCATCAACATCATATTTTTGAGTTCCTGAAGACATACTTGAAATTGATTATATTAAAATTTAGGTCAACTTTTTAAGGGTAATTGGGTTGATAGTAATAGTGGTATGAAACATGATGAATATGGGATTAAAACAGTTGATTTGAAAAGATTTTATTACAATGAGGAACCATTTATCATGGCGACAAATGAAAAAAAGTATTTTATGTAATTGATCCATCGAATGATCAGTGGTCAGTTGTATTTCAAGTAAAAATATACCATTTGGGTGATGAGGTTGATGCTGATGATGTTAGTGATTTATATGATCCTTATTCATCTATTACACTATTTCCAGATGATTAAAATGAGTATAAGATATACATAGTGCATACAGTATGTAATGATCATGATGAAGGCTTGTGGGAACGAAATAAATTAGTCTTCTAGTTTTTCTGGTAAGTATTTGTATTTTGTTTCCATTTTTGAATCTTACAAATGCATTCCTCTTTTTTAACTTACTTATTTTTGTCTTCCTTGTTTCTAATTATTCATCTTTCTAATGAAATGCATCTACAAAAAATTTCATTTCACTTTCTAGTAGAAATGTCAGATTCATATAGAGAGGAGCAGTTACTGATGTATATCTATTTTGACATATTTTTAAATATTCATTAATATACTTATTTAATTAAATAAAACTATAAATTTTAAAAAAATATTGTAGGACTACTGATGCATCATCGGCAGAGGATACTTCTCTTGTTACTACTCAAAAATTAGGTTCTCTACTTGGTAAACGTGGTATTACACGTTTACCAAAATTATCAATTTCTCCTGATGATGAAAAAGTGAAAATCCGTTTTGATGATAATAATAATGCAGTTGGTCCAAATGCAGTTCAGTTTGTCAGTTATATAGTGATGCAAACCCATTGCAGGATTAGTATTTTATATCCGGATTGGATGTCAGTGGGCAGGACAGCGAAGCAACAGCTTTTGGAGGCCGTGATGGTAAAATATCTTAATTGATTTATTTTATCTCATTTTTTTAATATTATATATTTTAAATTACATATTAAATATATTAAATTATACATGACATTCAATTTTGAGGAAACCAAAGAAATTAAGAAAAGACATCTCTCTTTAGAAGCGATTTGATAAAGATATTTTAAAACCAAATTGAAAAAAAATTATGTTTTTGGAAAGAGATGGTTTGAAATCCCATGTCTTAAGTATCCATTTATAGATGAAGATACATGGAAGTGATTTGTTAATAGTTGTCAGGAAGTGAAATTCTAGGTATGGTAATTATTTTATATTTTAAAATTTATGATTTATTTTTCTTATTACATAGTAGTTCATTTTTATATAATCGGCCTCCAGGTGATTTCATCAGGAGATCTAGTTGTGAAATGTATACCCTCATACTTTATCATGTGGACAATATTTGTATTTGGAGCATAAATTGATTGAAGAAAAATTTGAAGCATTAAGAGCTAGATCATGTAGTGGTTCAGAAGAGGTCCAGTTTGGTCCTCCGTCTCCTCCCACTCGCCATGAGAAATGGAAATGAGCAAGAAGAATGAAAAATTAACAAAATCTTATTGAGAAAGCTTAGAAAGTGGGTGATAGAATTATAAGAAAATATTATTCATTTGTTAAAAAAATTTCAAGTTTATAAATTTTAAACACTAATATAAAATTTTTATATTTCATATCAGGATGAAATTCAGGAGCAAGAGACACATGACTCTTTTATCCCCAATGGTAGGATGAACATCCTAGCCACTTCTTTGGGAAAGGAAGAACAACCCATCCATGTTAGAGGATATCAGGATGGTGTTAGTATTCGGAAGGTTTTTGGTAATATTAAGAAATCAAGAGACCTAGAAATAGAATCTTTAAAAGAAGAGATGAAATATATGAAACAGTCTATGGGTGGTCAAATTCAAGGAGTAGTCCAGAAGCCTTTATTAGAACACATGTAAAGACAGTCACAGTCTGTACAACCTTCCCAGGTATATTATTTATTTGTCATCAATTTTTCTATTTTATAAATTATAAATACTGATACATCTTTTTCATTTTTCATCCCTCTCTTCCTACTCACCCGGACTACCCTGCCCCATCTACTTACCATGCCTAGTCTGCGCAATCATTTGTGGAATATTATTTTATTTTCATCAATTTTTCTATTTTATAAATTATAAACACTAATATAAATTTTTCATTTTTTCTTTCTCAGCCTGCTTACCCGGACTACTCTACCCCACCAGCTTACCCTACCCCATCTGCGCATCTTTTCTAGGTATATTAATTTGTTTTAATAAATAATTCTATTTTATAATTTATGAACACTAATATAATTTTTTCATTTTTTAGCCTTCTCAGACTCCTCACATGGACTACCCTTCCCCATCTACTTATCCTGCCTCGTCTGTGCAGCCTTTCGAGGGATATTATTTTATTTTCATCAATTTTTCTATTTTATAAATTATAGAAACTAATATAGATTTTTAATTTTTCTTCCTTCTCAACCTAATCACCCAGACTATCCTACCCCATCTGCTTACTTTGAGCCTCGACCTCCTCACTCGAATCAAGCCTTATATTGTGTGTTGTTTCCTGGAGATCATCATGTACATATTGTTGCGTTAGGACAGGTGCATTATTTGGGGGACTCAGTACATCATTAGCCTATGAATATGGGTTAGGTTAGAGTATCAGTACTTGATATTATATATGCTACTACTCTACTACTATTTCATACTGAAAACATCACCTGTGTTGGAGAATGTTTGAGCCATTTTTTACTTTGGTCAAATAGTCTTCTACGTTATATTTCATATAAGTTATGAGTTTTTTTTAAATATGAATTAGAAAATGATTAAAAATTGATTTTAATGTTTTTTGACATTTAAATTATATAGGAATATCTGAAAGAAAAAGAAACTTCACAAATGAAACACAATCTTCAGGAACAGTCGTCTTTAGAACCTTTTAATATATCTTCTGGGTTACAAAGATTATCTCAAGCTTCTGCTTCCTTGAATTATATCTATGAGTTATGGATGACACCCGATATATGTGGAAGAAATTATCAATTGAGAATAATGAATAGAGATATCATGCATTTAGTTTATTTTGAAGAGCTCAGGCTGAGTGTGGTGTAGTTTGTTTCCTTGTGAGTAAATTGACATTCGAATTTCTATTTCTTTAATAAAAGACAGATTTAAATTGACTAACTATTTTTTCTTTTTAATTTAGCTATCTACACAAGATACTTTTATAAAATGAATGAACATGTATTTACAGTTTTATAGATCCAGTGTACATTTCCTTAGAAGTCATAAATTTGAAGAATTATGATAGAGTTCAATATATATCTGAGAGATTATCACAGATAGAGATTAAATGCCAGTTTTTTACATTTCTTAATACATAAGAACATCAACATAATTATGAAATAATAATCACTATAATGTCATCAATTGTGAACTTTTTGTATTCTAGGGGACATTGGATGTTTTGTGTATTTTTCCCAGGTGAATTCACCTTATATTGGTTTTTATCTTTATTAGGAATAGTTCAAAACCATTTTCCACCTTATTAAACTAGTAAGTTTTTATTTTTATTTTTTATAATCTCATTATGTTTAATTTTCATTATTTAGAATGTATTCTTAGTTCATATATAGGAAAATGAAGTTCATGGATACAATTTAACAAGGAATACATGTCAGTAAATAAACTAAAGAAAATCAAATATGAGGAAGTACAATTATTTAGTTTTTATATTATATTTTTTTCTGAATTTATAGTTATATATTTTATATATTATCAATTTACTATTTTATAACTGTAGTGTCATCATCAAGATGGAAATGTTGAACGTGGTTATTATATTTTACGATTCATGTACGAGACAATCACAACTGGGGAAACTACTGATTTTTATAAGGTTTGTTGTATTAATTTTTTTATATTTTCATCCATATTATTTTAATTTTTTACCTCATATCATTCAATATTATTTTAGGTATTCAATGATTCTCAGCCTTATTCCTAATCTAAAATGACCCATATTCGATCTACTACTTGTTATGTATGATTAGGATTTGAGGTGGGTATCTTCTAATATTTATAAATAATAATATATATGGGTTCAAAAAACTAAATCATTTGGTATATTTTGTGTTTGAACCTACCAATAATCAAATGAATGCTTCAACAATAACCAAAAATGAGCATACCATAAATTTCCGACATCAATTATATTTTTTTAACTTTCAACATTTTCATTCATTATTATTCTTGGTATATGTATGTTATAGGTTTTTATTTAATGATAAATACTATTTGATTATTGGTGTCTTTTGTATTTTTTTTACAGGGGTTTTGATAATTTTAGATGTGTAATTTTCTGATTTTTCTATTTTTTTAATTTATGGTGTTAATTATATTAAAAACCCAACCTGAAATTTTTTTAAAACTAAACGGGGTTTTGAGCATCATTTTTATCTAAAACCAATGCTGACACCTAGTTTCAACTTCATTTTATTGTAAAAACTATGCAGAAACCTCAATTTCGACCGAGTTTCGGTGTCGGTTTTAGATAAAACCAAAAAAGAAACCCTTAACAAAATTTATTTTCGGCGTCAATTTTATAAAAACCGATGCTGGAAATCATATTTTTTACGTGACATTTATAGATTTCAGTTAAAAACCAACATAAAAAATGATGTTAAATTGTGTTTTTTCACTACATCCAAAAATAAATCAACTCATCCTTAGAAAGTGAAATAAAATTCCATTATAGAGTTCGTCCCCATGCCAATATAATGATCGATCATGAGAGATCTTCTCATGTTACATGCTAGGAAAAATCCATATACCATTAGATAAAATTTAACTTGAGTATATCATTTGAAGAATATCTAATTCTAAATTATTCCCCTATTATACACTACTTAATAAACCATAAGTAAAATTATTTTCCTACTTAATGAAATGAAAACATACTAAATTATCCAAAGTATCCCTCACATGTCTCATACACATGCAGAATTAAGAAATTACCTATATGTTTAAAATATAATTCAGATGTTAATTAAATACATACAGAATTGAAGTTAGAATTCAATTCATAATTCAAAATTCAATTACACTGCCCCAAAATGTCTCATAGAAAATCGTAGAAAACAATTTGAAGAGTGAAATTCATACATTGTATAATAACCTCTAACATCACCCCTAATGATTTATCAATATTCATAACCGAATATGAGGTTTACATAGACTAACCAATGAAATTGGATAATTTTGAAAAATAAAGTATTAATCAAATTACATAAATTACAGATGAAACATGAATTATACATTTGAAAGTAGATAGGTCAACATATAGATTGGAATGAGGATACTCCAAAATATTGATATTACATTACCCTCTTCCCTAGTCTCTATATTGACTCCCTTATAGTTCTCCATTATAGTGATACCACTACTCATATGTTGGGGTCCCATGTCCCCTTCCCCAACCCGAGTGACTGATTGAACTCACTCAACCTATCTACTTAGGAGAAGGAGAGAGTCTCCCAATAGCTGGTTCCTACCATGATCAACTTCCAATGATCATCTGCTTAGTGCTCATATAGAACTTCTATATGGAACACATATTATCAAATGACTAGCACTCCACTATAGGAAAAAGACACTAAAATATATTATGTTCAACACTTCAATTCTTAATAGAATTAATCAGAATGATGTCCATATACTGTGGTCTACATCACAAGTTGATCTGACCACTGCATCCTTGGTGGAAGTCCTAATATCTACTTATTGACACCTAATGTGGAACTCCTAGATCATCCTACTAAAAAATATTTCCCATGACTCGAGGCCTCCAATGGGTTATCATTAGTGATGACATCATGATTCATCAAATAAAAAAATCTCACAAAATGGAATTAACTTGTGAAATGATATAATACCGAATCTCATGCTGAAAAAATGTCACCCAAGATATATCTTCTCCTTCCAATGAAGGGGGAGATATTTTAGGTCAGTGAAGAAACCTTCATGATACATTAAAGTCATCATCCTCTATATAAATTTTATGATTTCCAAAGCCATTCCATTATTCAAAATATCTAGATAAAAGTGAGTCATATATTTCTCCTGGAATCCATTATTTGTTATCTCCTCATTGATTCTAATGGGAATCCTAAATAGGTTGAAGTAAAACATAGTATGACACCACCAATGGTGTCTAAAAAATGTACTCTGGATTTATATTTGATGTAATATTATGATATTAATTTTCATGAATTCATTACTTTAATATTGAACATAAAATTATCCTGCCAACAATCGAGCTCTAGGTTAACACCTGGGGTATGCCAAAAGTTCTATAGTTGTATTTATGTATGAATAACGAAATAATGTCAACAAACCATAAATTTAAAATAATCCTAGGATAAATTAACACATGATCATACTAACATCTTCAATATCAATAAAAATTATTATATAATGATAAATCACAACAATACCTCAACAAAACCACAACCTAAAATGATATATGGCTTAAGAAGGAATCTCAAGGATTATTATCCACTAACTCATGAAATTCACACATAATCTTTTCCTTATCACCCTAATGTATCAGGACCATATTAAATATATTTAAGATTACTATCAAGGTGACTACTAGTTATCATTATAGCCTAATAACTTCTATTATATTTTTATATGACATGTAATCTTAGGATGTCACTCTATAAATATAGATAATGCAGAAGTACAAACACTATTTTGGAAAGATATAAACATATATATATCAAACTATATGCATTTAATGGTATTCAATATTCATCTATGGTACCCACTCACAACAGTACACTCATTTATGGATCCCACACTGAATGGAACCATGAAACACCCATCATACTTTTTAAATATGATGTGATTTCATGTAATTAACATTGAAGAACAAGGGTTGTAAAGAAAAAAATCTTCAACTGTGGCATCCTACCATCGGATTAAAGGGTTTCTACTAGTTTAACAAAAGTTCAAATGTAGGGTTGGCCTCCAGGTCAAATGGGAACAATTAAAATCAACATATCGTGCCATTCCTTTTAACATGGCTTAAAATCATCACTCATTAGTAAGACATAAAATAACATTATAATAGTTTTTTATACACTTAGTTATTTCAAGAAATATTTAATGAGAAATAATGTTTCAAAATAGGCTATGTTCTATATTAGGAATAGGAAACATGAAATTGGTCAGTTGGGTCCTTTCATGAATATCAATAATCACTTTACTTGAAGCAAGTATCCACGAATCAATATCAAGGAAAATAAATCATATCAATGATTATTTTTAGGAAACTTCAAATAGATGTAAGAATGTGAAATTAAAAAATGTCAACCTATTTCCCTAATTTTAAAAAACTATTTCCTAGAAATCAATTAAAAACATAGTTTTCCTACTGGATGATCATTCATTAAGGTTATAATGCTAGAACATTTACCTTCGTGTCACATAATTGGAGAATGAAGAAAATTTTACTATCTCGGTATTGATGCTGATTTTAAATTCTTCTCGATCGGGCTGAATGTTCTATTTCTTCTTCTTTCCATCTCTATGACATTGATTTGTGGTGAATTCTTGTTTTTTGGATTTATTTAATGTAGGAAAAAAGATTTCAATGTCTTAACTTATTTTTTTGAAGTATTTTTCCACCACATATTCCTAATTCTCTTTGACTTCAAATGTTGTGATTGAACTATGAATTCTAATACAATAACTTCCTCTTTTAGTGTTAGAGGTTATTCTTTAAAAATTTAATCATTCACTATATATTTATCCTCTTCCCCTAGTTTTTATTCATTTTCCATACATTTAAATTCTGTAATGACTTCTTGAATTTCAACATCCATTTTTCCACTTTTGAAAAACATGTAAAATCTATTTTCATGATGGAATCCGCTATTTTGAGGGATTTATCCTCCATTCATTCATCCCCCTTATCCTTTTTTTAGTTTTTTGATGGTTTATTGTATCTTAGAAGCTATTTCTTCTTCAATTGTTGGACAATCATCTTCCTTGAAGAATTTAGTTAGTTCACTGGTGTCCAACTCCCTATCCACTTCTTCATATTTCTAGACTTATTTAAATACACATATATATTCATCATTTGAATTTCCTCCATTATCAACCACCATTTCATTAATTAATTTCATCATGTTCCATTATTATTGTTCACGTTATCACATGAGATATTCAATTTATTTTTCTTCTAATGAGTATTTAAGGGAGTGTTAGTTTTCTTCTTTAGGATTTAAAGGTTCATCTTTTCTAGAAATATAACTAAATGTGCCAAAATTTTCATCCTCATCAATCGTATTTTCACCCAGAACCTTCACTTCATAAATGTCATTCATTTCATCCTCTTTTTAAATCCATACATCAAATTGTAAACAAAAATTACTCAAAATGAAATCTAAATTCATAATATATTAGAATAGTGTATTGGTCAAATATTCTTTCTCATTAAGAGCTTCCTCATGTTTTTCCATGCTCATGTCCAAAATTTAATTAGACTTCATGAGAAATTACAAAATTATTTCATGTGAATCCATTTCATGAGGTATGTTAAAGGCAGGTCAATCTTGATGGTACTACTCAGCTGAAGATCATTTAGTTTTGTGGGTCACTATATCTATTCAAATATTAATTGTCCTAGCCTACTATTTTTTTACCAACATTCAGAATTTGGTGTTACTAATGAGGTAGACTATTTTAGGTATCTTACTTACTCCAATGATGGTTTAACATAGTAAACCTACCACATACATACACTAAAATGACCCCCCATGACCACTACCTTAAACCTAATCCCTTGTCCCTATCTGGCACCTTTACTAACCCCCTAGTCCCATCCTAAACCTACGCCCAAGACCTAAACCCCAACCTAAACCTACCCCCCACCAGGACCTAAACCTAACCTAATCCTCGACCCCTATACATAACCCTGGCCCTATCCCCTATTAACTGAACAATAACCCCTTATCCCTAACACATATCAGTCCGCTTAGCGCTTACCCTACCCCCATCCCCATCCTAAATCCCCAGGCCCTTGCCCTTTCCCCCTACCGCTAATCCTATCCCTCACATGGAAAATCCCCAACCTCTTGTTCTAACCCTCCCTTGTATTTAGGTTTTACCAATGAAATCATATCAATAAACCTTAAATTTAAAATAAACCATGGATAAAATAACTCATTATCATATTGAAGTCTTAAATATCAATCAAAGTTATTCTATAATGATAAATCAAAACAAACCCACAACCAAAAATGATATATGGATTTTGTTGGGATCATAATACAGAGTGGGTAAAAAAAAGAATATTGCAGCAAAAATTAAATAAAAAATCTGAAATAAAAAGCGACAGAAGAGATAATCCAGTTACAATGTACCGATTTGAAGTGGAAGAAGAAAAATTACTTGAATCAAAGATAGATCTTCAGCTGGGAAGTAGCATTCATAGGCTGGAGAAATCTCATTTATGGGAAAATTTTAGAGATGGGTTCTAGAGGATGTGTGCTCAGGAATTAGGGTTGGAATCCTAGAGAGATCCATTCTGGAGAAAGTGAGATCACAATGGTGGAAGTGAGCTTGCCAAGTAGGGTTTGTGCTCAGGAAGTAGGGTTGGAGGAGATATCTCATTGGTGGAGGAGATCTCATTTAGCAGACTGATATTTTCGATGAGGATAGATTATATTCTATGGAGGAATTGGGATCATGGATTCATGCTCGAAAAGTAGGGTTTGACAAAGGAGAGATTTAGTTTGACAGAGGAGAGATCTGTTCGTGGGTTACCTGAGAGATCTGTTTGATGATGGGTTTGACAGAGGAGAGATTATATTCATGGGGTAGGGGAGTATTTGGTGCTTTTTTCCAAATGGTTCTTAAAAACCATTGGGAATTATTGGAAAACCAGCTATTACTGATGGTTTTGTTAAACCATTGATAAAATTACCCCTAATCTCCAATGGGTTTTGCAAAACCGTTAGTATAAATCAACATATTTTCCCCTCCACCAATGTTTTCATTAAACTGTTGCTATATGTAAATTAATCCAATGGCTTTTTCAAACCGTTGTTACGGAGGTGTTGGGATAGGTGGAGATTACACCAGTGTTTGCGGAATTTCCTAACATTCTGGTAGAAAGTGTCATTCTAAATGAATTTTCAAAAAACTAGATAAATAAGTTCATTTCAGATTAGAAGTACTATCATTGGGATAGTCCTTTTCTATTTAGTAGATGTGCTGATGGGGCTATGAGAAGATATTTTCCGGAAGAGGAAATTTTTTCAACTCTATATTGTTTTCACTCTTCACCTTGGAGAGGAAATAACTATAGACAGAGGAAAACCCAATAATTATTTCAATATGGATTTTACTAGTCTCAATTTCTCAAGGATTCAAGGAGTTATTTTTTGGGCTCTAGTATATGCCAAAGTCTTGTAGATTTTGGAAGAAAGTATCTATCTCAGAATAGAATTATAGAAGAAAAGATTTTTTATGATTGGGTTTTGGATTTTATGAGACCATTCTCACAAACTCATGGGAATGATCATATTTTATATTCATTTAAATTTTAATCCTAGTTGGATGAGGTAGTAACACTGGCCAACAATCAGACCAATATTCAAATAAATTCATTAAAAATAATATCATTTCAAGGATTGGGGTGCCATGATTTTTTTTCACTGATAATGGATCCCATTTTTAGAACAAAAAAATTAAATATTTTATGTTTAAATATGGTTGTGACCATAGAACTAGAATTTCATACCTTACATAATCTAGTGTATTGGCAGATATTTCCAAAATGGTGTTGAAACAAATCATAGAGAAAAATATCTATAATTATAGGACGGATTGGTCCTTTAAATTATATGATTCTATATGGGCCTATAGAAATAAATTTAAAACCCAAATTGATAGGTCTCCATACCTAAAATTATTTTTAATAAGTGGTCATTTATCGATGATGTTACAACACAAGTCATACTGGGATATAAAGGCCTTAAAATATGATTTCAATAGTACTTGAGAAAGGATGTTTCTAGAACATAGTGATATGGACAACATTAAGAGATAGTCTTATAATAAGGCATGTATTTAAAAATAAAGGTCCAAATTATTTCATGATACTATCATTCAAAACATACAATTCAAATATGGACAGAAATTCCTTCTCTTTAATTCCAAACATATAGTATTTCCTAATAAATTGAAATACAAGTGGTCTAGACACTTCATTGTAATAATAGTGTTAAATAAAGGAGCTTTTGAAATTGTTGGAAGATAAAATATACCAATTCTGGTAAATGGTCAAAGAATCCAAATTTATAATGATGGGAATCCAAAGGGCTTGGCTACCATGTTCATGCATGAAAACTGATTTTCATCTAATGTCTAACAGAAGAATTTTAATCCAATGCTTCGTAGGAGTCGACCCATGGTATTTCCTTACTTTTACATATTATTTCATAGGAATAATTTTTTGCTGATGAACTATAATTTTTTCTTCCTTTACTGGTTTTATGTTCATGGTATTATTGTTTATTTGACTAAAGGAAGGTTGATACGGAGGTGTTTTCATGAGATAAGAGTACCCATTTGTTCTGAAATCACAAAGAGCTACATGGTAGGGAATCACTAGATTAAAAGTAATCAGGGGAGTACATACTTTAATTTATTAATCTTTTTTAATTTTATTCACATTACAACTGAACTGCATGTTGATCTGTTGCTGGAAATTTCAGATTCATTGAATTTAAATCTATTCACTACATGAAACAAAGTGTGTGGGCATGCTAAACTTTTTAATATATCTTAAAACAGATGTTGTTATCATTGAGGGTGTCAATAATTCGATTTTATAAGCTGTTGATACTCAAATTGATATAAATTTTTTACATTGATGGCACACTACTCATTGTGTATTCATTGTTAACATGCTACTATTTGAACAGTATTACAAACAATATTATCTGTTCATTAAAAATAATGAATGAGTTTACCAATATTTTTTAAAAAATATTTATTATTCCAAACAAATTTTGTTTGAACTGTCTTGGGACCCTTTAACATGTTATCATAATTTTGAATTTTAAACCTATTTTGAGGCATTAAAAGTAACTTTTTTCGCAACATTTGAAATCAAAATTTAGGAAAATTTTGGGTCTCAAGTGGGGGGATATGGTCTTCATAATTTGATATAATATTTGAATAAATTTAAACACATAAAATACCATTAATTTTTTTTCAAAATTGGTTATTTTTTAGGTTTTTCTCTTCACTTTCAGTTGGTCAAAATTTTTCTAAATTTTGAATGCTATGAGGCCACTTTGAAATAGTAATTCCAATTTTACTCCATGATTGTAATTGAGAAAATTAGTTTCCTTCCGTCATGAATGTTCTAGACAATAGTAAGATTTTTTGAGTTAATGTTATACAAATATAATTGAATTTATTTTATTTTGGATTGAATAAAACTTATAAGACATTCATTAACAAGAACTATGGAATGAAAATCCTTATATGGGTTGAGAATCTTTCCTTCATTCTTTTATTGTTTTTAATATTTATGAAAAAATTGTTGGATGAGTTATTTATTCATCCATGTAATTATTGAACCTACCTATCCATTTAGTTATGTCTAATTATTTGAGTGAGAAATTTTGTGTGTCTACTCATCCAAATGAAATGAAATGTTTTGGACATTCCCTAAAATGAAAGTTGATATTTGTTAAACTGAATTCCAAAAATTTCAAACGTAATAATTTTAAAATAACAATAATTCAATAATGGACCAGATATACTTTCCTTTTTTGAGGGAATTTATAGTTTCTTCTTAATTGGTTCTTGAGGGAAATTATTTTTTACATTAATCAATTATTTATGGGATTATAGTGTTTTAATGTTGATATTTGTTATTTCCCATTGAAATTGATTATTAATTTTTTGAGGAAAATAAAATATTATATATGGGTGAATTTAATTTGGCAATCTAGTGATTTATTTTCCACATCTTTTTAATCATTCTTTATTTTTTATTTAATATTAAAAAATGGGTTATTTATTAATTATCTATACTTTATTATTTTAGTAGTAGACATTATTAATCCATCAATTTAATTATTATTTATTTATTATTCTCTTTTAAAATTTCAAATATTTTTATTTAATTTTTTATTTATTTTATATGTTTTTATTTTTCTTTTAAAATATTGATTTTATGTTTTAATTTTTTTTAATTAATATTTTACCAATATATTTTTATCTAATTAATGAAGGATTTATTTAATTTAATGTCTTTCATATCTGTATTTAAATACTTTTGAACATAAAATTTAAATTTTAATAATTAATTATATTTTAATTACTAATTTACTAAATTCATTTTTATTTAAAAATATTTTATTTTATTTTTAATTTTTCATAAAAAATTCTTGTCGTTTTTATAATTGGTTTTTATGTTAAAATATTTATTTTTCAACAGTCCCTTTAAATTTTTTTATTTATTTTAAATGTAAATTATTTGTTAAATTTTTTTTAGTTTTATACCATTGCAGTGCTACTAGTTTCTAATACTAGTGCTCTACCATGTACCTCTATGGGAGAGTATCTACTAACTGGACATGGATTCTATCACCGAATTTGATCCACTATTGGACTCCATTATTCTATTGATAGCACTCCAGATCCAGCAGAAGCACTTCTACTACTACCAACTCATACAATACCACCACTAGGTTCATCTTCAACTACCCTACCTTCCACATTTACTGAACCCATTGCCATTGAGGAACCAATAGAAACACAATAGTGAAGCCATACCCATGGTATCACATAGATTATCTATCGACATGGATGCTTCTATCCCAACCATTTACTATGACTAATGGGTAGAGTGTCGATCAACCATTGACCGATCATCTTCCAGCTCCTAATTTCACCATAACTCCACCGTCACCATTGGATTCTACCATTTTCATCACTACTTCCACTACACAAAATACTACCATAGACCACGACTATCCATCATCGACTCCATTTCCACCAACCCACTAGAGGATTCTCATGGCTTTCACTATTTGAATATCTCTAACAGAATCCGATCTCATCTCACTAAGAAATTAGATTATGTCGGCCCTTGAAACCACCTTTTGGGGATTTTCTATCACCACCAATTGATAAATATCACCTGTTTCACACCTATTCTCATGTCTCCACCCAAATAACTGGATCTGAAACCCCCATGATACCGCAACACAAGCTGAAAGATTCGAGAGCACTGATGATCAAGAAAAGTCAATACCTAGTGGGAAGAAAATGGAGTAAGGGATCTTATGCCTCCACCATTTCCGAAGGCCGCCGCTATCTGAAATGCATAAGAGTGTCTATTTGTACTCAATGTAAACTAGACCACACCACCTAGGATGTGCCACTAACGAGTTTTTTTAATACATTTAAAAAAATGTACAGAAAATGGTAAGGGTGATTTTTTTTCGAAAATGCTACACAAAGGCGGCATCTGCGATGGCGCCTTTGTTTATCGGGTGAAAGGAGACATTGTGGATGCCACCTTTTCACTACCGGTACGGATCACTGACGTGGTAAAGGGGCACCCATGGTACCAAATTTCAAGATAATGTCATACGAAAGGCGGCACTATGGGTGTCGCCTTGGCCTCTACACCCTATAAAAGGGCAGCGCTCCCCTCCCCTTCTCCTCACTTCCAAACACCCATTTACCTTTCATTTTCCCTCTTTTGCAGAAAATTTTGCGTTTGGAATTTATTGGAATGATTTTAGAGGTATAGTATTTAATTTAATTTTTTTATTTCATTGAATTGTTTTTAGGTAAATATTTTTTTAAATTTACTGTTTCTTATTTAGTTTAATTTTTTATAGTTAAATATGTTAATTCTTTAGTTTTTTAGTTAGTTTTATTTTTTTTATTTATTAGATTTTTTAATTAGTTATATATATTTAGAAATTATAATTTTCATTAGTATAAATTAATTTAGGATTCTTTTATTGAAATTTTGGTAGCATAAAGACTATGTTATCTAAGAAATCAAATATTTTTCTGGATAAAAACAAGTGAATATGGCTCTGGAATAGATGTACCTAGGGGTAAAACTAGAAAACATGGATTTGAGCTACACTCGAACGGGAACGGGTGCATGACAAAGGGCCTTGATGCATTCTGGTTTGACACTCTTATGGGATGTTCTTAAGATATGCATATTTCATTATACACTACAAAAATATCTAAGAGAAGAAATTATAAATTGATAATTTAGTAAGGATGTTGATAGTTATTATTAGGAATGATTAATTAGAAATTAATTAATAAATAACATAGAGTTAAAAATAAAACTACAGTTCAAATGATATTAAATAACATGGATTTCAAAAATAACATGGAGTTAAAAAATAACATGGAGTTAAAAAATATAATGGAGTTAAAAAACAACATGGAGTTAATGTGATTATATAAATTACATGGAGTTAAAATATAAATAACACAGAGTTAA
The DNA here is from genome assembly GCA_963277665.1 of Viscum album. Classification (NCBI taxonomy): domain Eukaryota; kingdom Viridiplantae; phylum Streptophyta; class Magnoliopsida; order Santalales; family Viscaceae; genus Viscum; species Viscum album. Next base: position 1,156,540,048 of record OY728120.1, on the reverse strand, counting down.
AAAAATAAATAACATAGAGTTAAAAAATAAATTACATCATGTTTCGATCTTCTCGCATTTATTGGAGTGAATTGGAAATCAAAATTTCAGAAAACCCCTGTGTCAATGGGTTTTCTAAAATTTTGATATCCAATTCACTACAATAAAGGAGAGAATCTCAAAACATGATTTTATTTATTTTATAACTCTATGTTATTTATTTTTTAACTCAACTATGTTATTGAGTAACTTATTAATAATTTATTAAGGAATAACTAATGATTGAAGAATGATTAACTAATTAAAAAGTGTACTAAGAAATATCCTAGTTTAGGATATTTCTTCTTTTAAAATTTAAGTATCATAAATATTTAATAGTTTATAAGTAATAGTTATTATTTGAACGTGATGTAAAATCCAACTTATTTTTAATAATTAGTTTAATTTCATCTTCAAAATATAAAATCCAACTTATATTGGTAACCATCATTCTGAGTGTCACTTACATTATCAAAATCTTGATCAGAAAACTTTTTTTACGTAGAGCGTAATGTTTTCCTATGTGTACTACAATGGGGAGGTTATTAAAACTGAGCAAAGAGCTTCTTATAGTACACAACCAATAATAGTGGTAATACAACTGATTGTGTAACACTAAGTTATCTTCAAGACAGAATTAATGGGTCATTAAATCTAGGACCCGATCAAAAGATCATGTCAATGAGTTATAGACATTTACAGTTCCCATCAACATTGTGGAATCTAGCTTGTCCATTAGTTGATGATGCACAATGTATCCAAAAAATTAATTTGTTTTCTCAATAGTCGGATGGTACCATGATGGAGTTATATGTTGATGTTTCTACTCTACAACAACAACATACAATTCTACAAAGACGTAGACTTACATGATTCATTGAAGATTGTCTACCTCATGAATATGAGACTATTCCAAATGATGTAGAATAGGACAACCTACTTGACCTCCCGGGTATACATGTTAACCCAATATCTTATGAGGAGTTTCGTAATAACGAAATAGATGGTGATAATAGTGTTGATGAGGAAGTAACAACGGAAGTTTCGAGAAATGCATTAGTTTTATAGCAGGCTTGAACTACAATAAATCATCCACCACTATTTTCATCTTGGTCAGAAGAAATGACATGTGTGCCAGAATTTGATGATAATGTTTTTACACCGGCAACATAGTTTCTCAGAGTTATAAGAGATAGGTTTAGTGAGTTGGGAAAATATTTATATGTTGGAAGGAATTTTCTATATAAAGATGCATTAAAATGTATGCTAAAGAGATTTCACATTGAGATGCACTTTAGGTATGTTGTTTACAAATCCGACCATAGAAAATATGTCATATGTTGTGAGAAGTATTGGGATGATTGTAGATTTTGATTGAGGGTGATTCCGGACATTGCATTTGGAGGTTGGAGAATCTCTAGGATTGAGGCAGCTTATACTTGCATTCATCCAAGACTGACACAAGATCATATAATATTGGATACAGAATTTTTGTCATACGTTGTTGTTGAGATGATTAGGACATGTGAAGATATTTTGATATCCCTTTCTCAAGAGATGATACAACTGAAATTTGGTTATAATATTTTGTATAATAAGGCATGGATGGCGAAACATATGGCAATTGTGAAGGTTTATGGTGATTGGGATGACTCATATCGAGTATTTCTACAATTTCTAGCTATATTGAGTCATCATAACCATGTTGTATTCCATCTTGATACAATTGAATATGTGTCTCATGATAACAGACTTGATCCATCTCGTGTTCAATTTCATCGATTGTTTTGGGCATTCCTCCCATGCATCTCCACATTTTGTTTTAGAAAACACTTCATTCATATTGATGGAACATTTCTATACTGAAAATACAAGGGTGTATTGTTGATTTCGGCAACCCACAAAGGAAACCATTCACCTCTTCTACTTTCCTTTTCCATTGTAGAGAAAAAAATATGAATCATGGAGATGGTATTTGGCATATATCAAAAACAATTTCCCCAACATTCAGGGTGTTTGTTTGATATCTGATCATAATTAGGGAATTAATGAGGCAATTAATGCGGATCCTGATACATGGAGTTACCCAAATGCACATCATCAGTTCAACATTAAAAACTTTGATAGAAAATTTAATAAAAAAGTCCACAACGAACCGATGAAGAAAGAAATCACCAGACTTGGTACGCATTGTTTTTATTGCTATTTTTATATCAACGTAAAGATAAATTCAAAATATGTGAAATATCATCTATTATATGTAGAATATGAGTTAGATCAATGATGTTTTAAAGAATTCTTCGAACAAATATGTCAGGTTAATGAAGAAGTTTACGATTATATGATGCGAATTCCAAAAGAAAAATGGACATTGGCATATGACGGGGGGAAGAGGTACAAACACATGACCACCAACATTGTAGAGTGCGTCAATGGTGTCTTCAAAGGGCTTCTCAAGCTACCTATAACTTCCCTAGTTCAGGAGACATTATATTGTTTCATGAAGTACTTTTTTGATAGACAAAAACTAGCATCAGATGGAATACTTCATGGGATAACGTATAGAAGACATTTTCAATGAGAGATTAAAAAGAATATTGTAGAGGCTTCTGGTTATCATGTCTGGCTATTTTGATGTAATGACTCTCGATTTGAAGTTCACGAGAAGTCTAACCCCATCACAAATAGAATTGGTGAAAAAATTGTGGTATTACTAGAAATGAGGCAATGTCAATGTGGAAACATTCAAGCCTTACGATTTCCATGATCACATGACATCACAGCATGTGCCTCTGTTAACATATCATGGGAAGAATATGTTGATCCAGTGTACCAGATGAACACCATTTCTAACTGTTATGCTACATCATGGACACCTATTGGTGAGTTTAGTTATATCCCAATGCCAAAAGGTCAGTCGATAGTGGTACATAATATGATTCGGTTGCGTCCCCGTGGGAGACCGAAGGCCAGCAGGATGTGAATGAGATGGACTATCCACAAGAACAAAGACAGAGTTTGAGATGCACCATATGTCATCAATAAGGTCATAATCAGAAACAATTCCAAAACATTGTTTGGATGAGTTCACAATCTAATCCGCAATGATGTATTGTCGTTATTAGGAGATTCTCATATTGTAAATTTTATGTTGTTATCTCTTCCTTTTACCTCGGTTTTCTAACCTCCAAAACTGAAAATCATAACAGTAATACCAAAAAAATCTTTTGTATACAGTAATCCTAACATTCTAAACCATAAACCATAAAATATTTTCTGAAATCATTATCATAAACCGTAAAATGTTAAAAAAATTAAAAAATCCTAGAACCAAATGGAAAAATATGAAACCCTAATATCTGAATCATATAATCGAAAAGATGAACCGTAAACCCAAAAACATCATCCATTTATATCTGTTTTCAAAAAATTATGTGATTGTGAAAATAATAATGAAACATAAAATCGTGTGGAAAATCATATATAAATTATAAATCACATACTTTTCTAATAAACATCTATATAACACAGACAAATGATTTATATATATAAATATATAAAACCATATCTTACAAAACACCAAATTCTAGGTAAAAGAATATCTTAATAAACTTTAGTAAAATCCTTTGAAAAAAATGAAGATATGCCCCTTTCATTTAGTAAAAAAACTTCATAAAACATTTTTAATAAACATGAAATGTATTGAATTCTACGAATCACAATATTTTACTGATCATGAATTTATATCTACAGTTTACACATAAAACTCAATTCATTTTTTTATAAGCAGATGAATGACACCATACTACTCAGTCAGCATGCTACCTATTGTTCACAGGTTGTGATAGAGGGTTGTCCAGATCAATTGATCAGGGTGCATCGAGCTCACCATTTTCATCACACAGAGCCTCCTCCTGCCATTTTACCATAATTGCGTCGTGCCAAATTCTACAGTAATGCGGTATCAGATTTTACATTTTTAGACCATCGCTTCCTGGCTGTACTCATGGAGAGGTGGAGACCAGAGACACACATTCCAGCTGCCTGAGATAGAGATGACCATCACCCTCCAGGACGTGGTTGTTCTTCTTGGTCATCCTATCCAGGGGATACCCATTATTGGATTAACTCAGGCATCTTGGCCTGACCTTTCCCAGTGCATGTTAGGCATTGACATTTTGTTCGATCGTAGTGCAACCGATGGAGCATCGATATCCATTCCTTGGCTGGAGTCACAGATTTCACTTTTAGCTGATGATGCTAATGAGTAGACGGTGATGCGTTATGCACATGAATATATATTACAACTTATTGGGGGATCATGTGTATAGATCATTCAGGGATGCATGTGCACATGATGTATCTACCCGTGCTAGAGAGCATTGAACGGGCAGGGACGTACAATGGGGATCCGCCTGCATGGCATACACATATTGAGAAGTATGTAGGATATCTGATAGGCGATGCACAGGTCTCAGGGGATGCATCATCCTTATTTTGATGTGGGCATGGGAGAACACCCTCACATTCTTCCCTGATCTTGCTGGTCCTCTAGTCGAGATGCTGGTGCGGGATGACACTCCGTGTGGATGCTAGTATGATCACTCATTTCTATCAGTTTCTGATGCTACTAAAAGTTATTGACTTTAATTTCTCATTATTTATCACTATCGATGTTGTATTTTGTAGGTGGTGCCAGTGACACAATTTCAATGCAGTTTTGAGACACGATTTGGCCGTATATCGGCTCGAGTTGGACATTCTCTTACCCCATCAGGTATGTTTATACAATCTATAATTGTCTATCAAATTTAATAATAGAATCATTTTTTTAGTTAAGAGTTTTTCTAATATGGGTAATATGTTATTTCATATTTCATGGGTTTCATACTGGTTTCTTATAGACCAGTTTCCTCCATACTTCATGGTTGGTCTTGACAATGTTACAGCTGTAGTGCCACTCAATCACTTTCATATTTTTTGGTCAGAGTGGATACTCAAGAGGGTGGTGAATTGAGTTCCAATTAAAAATTATGTTAAAAATATTTCTTTTAAAATCCCCCAATTTAAAAACTATGTTAAAATATAGTGAATTTGGAAAACTATAGTGGTTCAATTAGGTTCTTAAAAGATTGATTAGGTCTCAGTTAATTTAATCAAAAGATAAAATTAGCTTTTGAAAATAACCTACTGATTTAGAATAGTTGCAAACACTTTCTAGATTAACAATTAAAGTAACTTTAAAAATATATATATTTCAATGTAGTTAGCATCGAAATATAAGATATACTTAAAACCAAAACAAATAAGAACATAAATTTTATCCAAGAGACTTAGTCCACTCAAATAATTTATATAAATTTCATCCACACCCTAGATCGTGGTAAACAACAGTACATAGACATTCTTGGTACTAATACCTCTACAACAATTCTACGTGGGAAAATAAAACAACAGAACACTGGATTTCCAGGTCCTACATGACCTCTACCACTATCCACAGTGGGATACAAGAGATTTATAGAAGGTTTCTGTGAGGATTTAGAAATCCTCAATTTTAGCACTTGTGACAGTGTGTAAAAACAAAACACACACTTCTTAAGAAGTAAATAAATGAATCCCTGGGAGATTAAATATTAGTTTAGAATGCTCTAGTGATTCTAAGTGCAGCTATGGGCTCTTTTGATTAATCAGGAATGCTCTTGAGTCCTTCTCTAGTTTTTTCTGGAAAACATAGTGTCATTTTCTTCATGTTCAATTTGATCATCTTGAGAATGAGTGCAATCGTTGAAGCTCTTCACTATTTTTCATAGGTTCAGGTTGGGTTCTCTTCTTGTATGAATGGCCTCGTGTATGTCCAGTGTTCTTTTAGGAAGTGAGTTCTGGATGTAGCCTCTCTATTGTGTGTATTCACTACTCTTCTTTACTGCAGCTCGATCATCCTTTTATACTTTTAGCTCCGACAATGGGAATGATTACCTTTATCTAGGTACGAGGTATGGTTCTGAAATTCCAACCACTATCATTAATTAATAGCACGTGCATTAAAAACATCAAATATGACCATTTCTAAATAAAAAAATAGAAATAAATTTTAGAAACAGTGATTGGATTCCAATCAGTAGCTCCTTATAACAGTAAGCTTGTAGTGGTAACTCCTCTGTAATGGTAGTTGTTACTCCTTGTAACGGTAGCTCTTTGTGTAGTGGTGAGCTTCTATCGGCAGCTCTTTGTCCACGTACTGGTAGCTCCTTGTGTAGCAGTGAGCTCTTATCGGTAGCTCTTTTTCCTTGTACTAGTAGCTCCTTGTATCGGTAGACTTGACTAGGAGTGACTTTCTTCTATCGGTAGACTTTGTCTTTCTGTATCAGCATGATTTATAGCGGTAGAATTGCATATAGGTAGACTTACTCTAACGGTATCTCTGGTGTAATGGTAGCTCATATCGGTAGACTGGCATATCGGTAGCTCTATTTTTTACCTTACATACCGATATCTATGTTTTGTACCTTGCATTCCTGTAGAAATATTCATATCGGAAGCTTTGTTCTGTACCAGTGTACTTAGCCACATCAATAGCAGATTAAATTAGTGACCTATGTATCAGAAGATGTTTGTATATCTGTATCGGTAGATTGTGCATACTGATGGACTTATGCATATTAGTGACCTTAACAATATCTGTGTATCTGTCTGTCTATATCAGAAGCTATGTGTCTGTTCTATGCAGAACATATCTAGATTGAGTTATAAGTATTTCAAAGTATGTATAGACATAGATAAACATTGATTAAAATATTACAATGATTATTTTGATAGTTAGAACACACACACACACACACATATATATATAATTATAAGAACATATCGATATTATCAAAACATATTAAAGTATTATTGGGATTATCAAAACAGGCGAGGTCAACAATCTCCCCCTTTTTGATAATCACAACCTAGGGTATTATAATCTATGAAAATCATGAATGTATCAGAGGATATCAGGGTATTAAATTCAATTGTATTAGAGGTAAAAAAAATAAAAAAAAATTTACTAGAGTTACAAAACAAAAGAATTAGTAGTGAAATAAAATTATAAATGTATGAGAGGTAAAGAAGGAACGAAAAAGACATAAATGTATTAGATTTAAGATATTAAAAGAAAAGAGTAAGCTCATATTTCCCTTTTTGTGTATAACAGATATACCCTTCTGTATTAGAGATAGAGTTATAACATGAAATTTAGATGAAGTTCATATTGTTCTCCATTATTCTCCATAGTTGTATGTTATTCCCAGATTTTATGTCCCCCCGTTTATGTCACCCACTTGTCATAGGATTAGTTCTCCCCCTTTGTGATTATAAAAAATATGGAAACAGGAAATGAGAAAAGTAACATCAATAGAGAACAAGAACATATATATTACATGGGGAAAAGTACAAGTGAAATACAAGAGTGAATCAGAAAAAATACGAAAGATCCATATCAAAAGGCTTATCCACATAATCAATCCACTTCCTCAATATTTGATTTGACCATGGGATCAGAAGACGATTCTGGCTGGGTGGATGCAGGAGGAGGTCTAGGAACACCAATGATGATTAAAGGAGCTTGAGCTACTGATACAGTTCCTGGCTGATACTGAGTAGCTCTCTTGGTGATCATGGGAGTGAGGCTTCTGACAGCTAGAACATGAGTCATCTGAGGAATAGAGGTAGACTGAGCAGAAGTAGGCAGAGTTGGAGGCACAATTATTGGAGTACTGTCCACATGAAAAAATGGAAGCAACAATTATGAAAGTCCAAAATGTCCCTCCTCCTCTCTCTATAGCAGAAATGAAATCATTCGTGTTTTCCATAATTTTTTCCAAAGCTGGAGTCAATTTAATGAGCTTGCTTAATTGTTCTCTGAAGGCTTGATTGACAGGAGGTAATTATCTATTTTCCATATGAAGTTTGTAGTGGGTGGTCAACTGATGCTTGGTGTACAATTTCTGGAAATAAGAATCTTATTTATCCTTTACATATTTCTGAGAGGCAGAAGCTTCTATCACATAATAATGAAAAATTTTCATGATATCTCTAGTGGTAGTTATCACCTAGGTTAGGGAAGATGAGTCCACATAGCCACTGATTGATGCTGAACTATGATCCTCTTTCATCAATGCTCGAATCTGATCCAAATCTACTGAAGGTCTGGAAGAAAGAGAACTAATAGAAAAAGACACAGTTTCCATGAAACATTTAGTTATCCCACTAATAAGATTTTTCAATTCTAAATCCTGGGTGCTAGCATGCTTCTATATGGAATGCTTAAATTCCTCTAAAACTGATACCATCTGGCTAACCAAACTCTTTACAAAAGACAAATCCTTGTCTCCTTGAGATTTAGATCTCATATAGGATTCCAGAGAGACAACTAATTTCTTTAGAAATTCAACATCCTCTTCAAAGCTCAACACTTAATTCTTGCAAACCTTGACTTCATACACCATCTCTTCCACAGAGGTTGACACACTACAACCAAGAGAGAGTTCAATGGATACTTCAATGTTTCTCATCTCCTCAACAAAATAATTCTCTAAATCAGAAATAGTTGAATTCAACAACTCTTTCATCTCAGCCTTTAAAGACTCAAGGTCAGCCCTAGTTACTAGATTTTCAGTCACAACAACATGTAATCTTTATAACAAAATACTAGGCACTTAGTAATTAATAACAGACAGAATTGATGAAATCAGTGAAGTTACCATTATCCTTACTTCTTCCACAAATCTGGCCTTTAGCTCAGACATTAACTGATTCATATCAGGTTTTCTGACTACATCTTCAGGTAATAGCTCAGATAAAACGTCATAATTGACTATAGGTATACTAAGGGATGCCTCATTATCAGAATCCAAATAATCCAGTCGTCAAAACACAAAACCGCGGTCTACTTCCCATTCTTCAATTTCATCTGCTACTGAGAAACTACCATGTCTAGTTTGATGCTCTCCCTCAACTAGTGCATTCTCCATTATAGCAACAACATCTTCAGCAGCTCTTTCTTCCTCAGTAGAATAATCCTCAACCATTTCCATTTTTCTAGCAGCAGGAGGATCATCAAAAATAGAAGAAGATCTATCTACTTCAACAAGAGCAGCCTCTAAAGGCATAGCATAAATTCTAATCAAAGGAATCAAACATAAGTTGGCAGAAGCATGTGCTTCAGTTTCAGAATCTTCTACATATCCATTTTTTGAGGAAGGATGGTCTTCCTCATCAAAAGGCTCTTCTTCTTCATTTCTTACTTCCAACACTGCTTCCTTTTCAGATTATATAATTTCAGCACTTGGATGTTGGGGAATGATTGGATCCATTCCATCAGCTACAGAAGTATCCTCTTTATCAGTATCATCACTATACAGAGGTTCTTCTTCATCAGATCTTAGACCTGGATCCATCACATCCTTAGGTCTGCAAGGATGATCCACAGGATTTAACTTATCATACAGTCTCTCTTCATCACTGACCCATTCTCTTTCCCACAGATTCCAATTGATATTCTTGTATTTGCAGACAGTTCTTGTGATACAAAAATTGTTCCTTATCAGTACTGTCTCATCCCCAGACTCAGCTACACCTCTTACCATGATCGTTACTGAGATCATCTTTGCAAAGAATAAGTCATTGGTTTTTGTCTTTGGCCTGGTCATATCCTCAATTTGAACCATTAACAGCCAACACAAATTTACCTTAACACCATGGCTTAAGAGATGCAACAAATAAATATCCTGATATTTCATATTTGCAAAGTCCCATCTCCTTGGACTTAGAACATTGTGAATAAACATGAAGAGTTGTCTATTTTCTCTATCCATTTCTACAGCCACTACATTCCTAGGAGTTCCATATCATGTTAACTATTTTAAGGTGGTTTCATATGCAAATATTTTTCTAGTAGGAGGTACTGATTTAGAAAAATAACCGAATTCTCCTTCATGTGGAACCTTCAGGCATTCATCCCACTCAACAGAAGAGAAATATATCTCCTCTCCATTCAAAACAGATACCATCCTATTCTCAATTTCTTATTTCTAGAAATGAACAAACTCATAGAACTCTTTTTCTAGCTTTGGATAATAGGGACCATTATTGTTTGAGAAGCATTCTCTCCATTTCTTATCTTCCATATCTTCAATAACTAATGACTCACTGGTCATTAGCCAATCCGTACACAACTCTTTCTCAACTACTCTCTCCCTTTGAACAAGATGCGGATTCATGGGTTTCATCACTTAACTTCCACTGCTAGACTCATATTTGAGTCTCTTAGAATTCATCTCATCTTCTCTTTCAATGATAGAATTTCTCTTTACACTTGCCATTATGGATCACGGTGCTTAGGGTTTGAAAGAAGATTTTGGGAGCAACGGCTTGAAGGAAAAGGGCATGAGGTGTATTGAGAGAGGTGTATACCTGTGTTTTATCATTTAGTAATCATGAAATAAATAAATAAGACAATATTAGTAAAGTATAAATGATACAGATTCCGGCGGCTAAAAATATAGAAGTTAAAAAAACAGCGCAAATTTAACAGAAGGGTATACCGGTGAGAATTAATAATAGTGAGGCATTATTATTATTGAGTTCCACTAACAGTGAGATATAATGGTGAGGTTCATTCCAGTGAGATATAACATAGAGGTATTCTAATGGTGAGGTATAATAGTGAGGTTTCTAACGGTGAGGCTCATTCCGATGAGGTTTCTAACAGTGAGGGTTCAAACGGTGAGGGTTCTAACGGTGAGGGTTCTAACGGTGATGGTCTATCATTCCTAATTCATGTCTAATGTATCCTAATATATCCAAACATAAGGGTTTGGTGAAAATTTCAGCTAATTGATGTTCAGTACCTATAAATTCAAGAGTAATATTACCTTTTTGGTAATGATCTCTCAAAAAATGGTGCCTTGCATCATTGTGTGTGGTTCTAGAGTGAGACACGAGATTCTTAGAGATGTTAATTGCACTAGTTTTATCACAACTTATTTATACTTGTATAAAATCATATCCATAGTCCAACAAAGTAAGTTTCATCCACAGAATTTGTGAACATTCACTATTAGTAGCAATACACTCTACTTCAGTAGTAGACAGTGCAACATAATTATGTTTTTATTACACCACGATACTAAGGAATTTCCCAATAAATGACATGTTCTAGAAGTGCTCTTTCTATATAACTCGGAACCAGCAATGTCAGCATCTGAGTAACTTATAAATTCAAAATATTGTCCTTTTGGATAAAACAAACATAAATTCGCAGTATGTTTAATATATTTGAAAATTCTTTTAACAGCAAGAAAAAGGGATTATTTAGGATTATATGGAAATATTTCACACATACACACACTAAACATAAAATCTGGTCGACCAGAAATAAGATAAATTAAGCTTCCAATTACACCTCTGTAATTTTTTTGATCCACTGGTTTCCTAGATTTATCAGCATCCAACATACAGATGGTACTAATAGGTGTATCACTTCCCTTATTACTATCCAAACCAAAAAATTTTAAAATATCCTTTGTATATTTATTCAGATTTAAAATAATACCATTTTCATTTTCAATAACTTGAAATCCATGAAAATATTTAATTTCTCCCATTAAACTCATTTCAAATTAATTTTGCACACTCTTTGAAAAATAATTGAAAAATTAATGTTTAGAATATCCAAAAAAATATCAACAACATAGATATGTACTATCAAAACATCTTTAAAATTATTTTAATAAATAGATTTGGTTCAAAAATTCCTTTAGAAAAACCTTTTGTAATAAGAAAACTACTAAGCATGTCAAAACAAGATTGTGGAGGTTTTTTTAGACCATATAAAGCTTTAGAGAGTTTAAAAACATGATTTGGAAAATGAGGATTAGTAAATATAGGGGGTTTTTCAACAAAAACATCTTCTATTATGAATCCATTTAGAAAATCACTTTTAACATCCATTTGATGTAACTTGAAATTCAGATGAGCAGCATAGGCAAGTAGAATCCTAATGGCTTCTAATCTAGTTATAGGTGCAAGGTTTTCCTCATAGTCTATTCCTTCCTCTCGACTGTATCCTTGTGAAACTAGCGTTTCTTCGTTTCTAACTATATTTCCAGATTCATCAACCATGTTTCAAGAAACACATTTAGTGCCTATGGTCAAAGTGTCCTTATGTCTGTCAACTAATTCCCATACATTGTTTCATTCAAATTGATTTATTTCTTCTTCGATAGCCATTACCCAAAATTCATCATTGATTGCATAATTGATATTTTTAGGTTCTAACTGTGAAAGAAAGGCTTGATATTCAACCTATTTTCATATAAAATCTCTAGTCTGGGTCCCTCTATAAATATTACCAACAACAACATCTAAAGGATGGTTCTTTAAGATCCTAGTTGATCTATTAAAGGTAGGACTAGAAATTTCAGGTTCTTCTCTAGGTTCTGTTCCAACAAATTTGGTTTTTGGAAAATTTCTAGAATTACTCGATTTTATATCAGGTTCACTATTTTTATCATTAAGGTCCATGATAGACATATCTTCTTCAAGATTTTCAAGGGATAACTTAGGATCATGTGGATCAGTTTCATCAAATTTAATGTGAATAGATTCTTCCACACATTTGGTTCTTTTATTGAAGACTCAATAGGATTTTCTAGTTATAGAATATCCTAGAAATATTACTTAATCACTTTTAGAGGCAAACTTTCCAAGATTATCATTAGTATTATGAATAATGACTTTGCAACCAAAAACTCTAAAGTAACGAACTTTAGGATTCCTATTTTTCCACAATTCATAAGGGGTCTTCCTAAGAACAGGTCTAATCAAGATTCTATTAATAATGTAGCAAGCAATATTCATAGCTTCAGCCAAAAAATAAACAGGTAGTTCATACTCATTAAGCATAGTTTGTGAAATTTCATGAAGGGTTCTATTTCTTCTTTCAACTACACCATTCTATTGAGGTGTCATAGGGGCTGAAAAGTAGCCATTGTGTGAGCTGTAAGATTCAAAATCCTGATTTTCAAACTCAAAACCATGATCACATCTCAAGGACTTAATCTTAAGTCCACTAAAATTTTCTACAGACTTCGATTATTTAATTAAGTAGTAACAATTTCTCTTTTTTGAGCAAGAAATTATACCCATGTGTATCTAGAAAAGTCATCCAATAATACATAAGAAAGTGCTTCCCATTTAAACTAGAAGCTCTATAAGGTCCAAAAAAATCCATGTGAACCGACTCGAGAGGTTGAGATGTTGAAACTTCATTCATTTATTTAAAAGAAATGTTTTGTTTCTTTCCCTTTTGATAGGGAGTAAAAACTTTGTCTGATCAGAATTCCAGTTTGGGTAGGTCTCTAACTAAGTTCTTCCTAGTCGGTTTACCAAGTGAATGAACGTTGCAGTTTCCTAATATTCTGTGCCAAAGCCATGATTATTTATGAAATGCATTTTAACAAGTAAACATTTGTTTGGATAAAGAATTCAAATCAACTCCATAAACATTTTCATTTCTTAAAGCAGAAAATACTAATGTATTTTTAGAAATAAAAACATTGTAGGAATCATTTTCAAATTTAACATTAAAACCATCATCACTAAACTGAGAAATACTTAAAAGATTGTATTTAAGTCCATCAACAAATAATACTTTAGAAATTATAACTGAATCAGTTTTAATAATCTGGCCTAGGCCGATGATCTTTTTTTTGAGTTATCATCAATGGTGACATAGCCTCTATCAACCTTGATTAGGCTCTTGAAACATGAAAAATCTTCTATCATGTGTCTTGAACATCCACTTTCCAAGTATCATTCCTTCTTATAGGAACTTTTTAAGCCAGTTTCCTACAAAATAGTTTTATATAGAAAAGGATTTTTGTACCTAGATTTTCATGGGTCCAGACAGGTTCATAAGCAAAGCTCTAGGTACCATGACTTGTCTTATGGGTATCATATAATTTACAGAATCAATATATTTTGAAATATAAACCATTAATCTATAAATATGTAAATAACTAGTAGATGCATATGAACATCCAGAACTAGAACTAGCAGAATTCTGTCCAGATTTAGGAATAAATGTAATTTGAGTTATCTATCCCTTTCCAGGATAATAGCCTATTCCAGTGGGGTATTTTGGTGCCAATTTTTTACCAATCATTTGTGTAAGAGTGTTCTTTGCATTAGTTAACTTCTCTAGGTCCTTCATTAATTTCAAGTTAGACTATTTCAGTTTAGTATTTTCCATAAGTAATTGAGCATTATTTTCCTTTTCTATATCAAGGGAAGATTTAACAGAAATATTGAAATCATGTTATTTCTTTAAGGATCTATACTTGTCCTTCAATTCATTACAGGTTTCTTCCAGCATATTAAAATATTCAAATAACTCTTTCCTAAATATATTTTAAAATATTCAAATAACTCTTCAATAGATATATTTTCAGATTCAGAATCAAGATCAACTCTATAATAATATGAATTTAAAGAAGGAGTATCTAATGTTACCTTAGATGTGTTTTTTCAAAAAATATATGTTATATTTCTGAGTTTTTTCATTCTGAGTAGAATTAGAATCACTTGAACTGTCTTCTGAAGCACTCCATGTTTCTTTCATAGATTTCTTATACTTATTTTCATTGTAGTCATATTTCTTCTTAAAATATAACTTCAGGTAGTCTGCATTCACATGTCCTTTCCTCTTTAATTAATAATAGACAATTTCATCACCCTTATGAGACTTTTACCAGTCCTTATTCCAATGAACTTTATTGTCATATTTTCCTTTGTAGTTTGATTTTATGAATAATTTCTTCTTCCTATAAAACTTCCTCAATCTCCTGGCTACTTGATCCATCTCAGTATCACCGTCTGATGCACTCTCATCACTACTTGAGCATTCAGTTGGTACGTGAACTTTCTCCTTGTCCTTTCTCTTTGAAGCAGATGTCATGAAGGCTACTGACTTCTTCCTTGGTTCATCATCTTCTTCCATATTTACTTTAAGTTATTCTTCATACATCATTAACATGCCAATAAGTTTCTTAATAGGAAATGCACCAATATCACATGATTCTAAAATTAAAATAGATGTGCCTCTCCATTTTTCTGGTAAACATCTTAATGTCCCCCTGATCTGTTCTTTCGCATGAATATCTTTTCCGAGTCAGCTCATTTTATTTATAATTTCATTGAACCTGAGGTAGATTTCAAAAATAGGTTCATCATGCTTCATTTTAAAATTTTCATACTTAATAGTACAGGTATTCAGTCTCATTTACTTAACATTGGTTGTTCCCTCATGATAAACACCCAAAGTATCCTAAATTTCATAAGCAGTTTTACAAGAAGATATGCGATTAAATTCTTCATCTCCTAAAGCACAATATAGAGAATTCATTTATTTATAGTTATTATTGTATGTAGTTTTAGTAGGTTCATACCTAGTAATTTTTTTCTGTTTCTGGAATCTTATACTATGTCTCTATAGTTGTCAAGATGTCAAATCCCATACTCTCTAAATGAATTTTCATTTTTAGTTTCCATTGGGAATAGTTAACCCCATTAAATAAAGGTGTCCTATTGGTAGAAGCACCTTCTAATCTATTATTAATAATTAGATTTTAGCAAATATATTTAAAGAGATAATATTTAGAACTAGAAAAAATTTAAGATCATTAAGATAAAACTAAAATCACAGTTAAAAAACAGAGTATTTCAAAAACCTTTAATAATGAACAAACCTCTGATACAAAATATTGTTCGCAGTGGATACTCAACAGGGGAGTGAATTGAGTTCCAATTAAAATTTCTATTAAAATATTTCTATTAAAATCCACCAATTTAAAAACTATTTTAAATTGTTATGAATTTGAAAAACTGTAGAGGTTCAATCAGGTTCTAAAAAGATTTATTAGGTCTTAGTTAATTTAATCAGAAGATCAAATTATCTTTTGAAACTAACCTACAGATTTACAATAGTTACAAACACTTTCTAGATTAACTATCAATGTAACATTAAAACAAGTTTATATTTCAAAGTAATTAGCACCAGAATATATGATATAGTTAAAACCAAAACAAATAAGCACATATGTTTTAACCAAGAGGTTCAGTATCAAGACGAGACTTAGTCCTCTCACATAATTTATATAAATTTTATCCACACCCAAGATCGGGGAAAACAATAGTACACAGACTGTCCAGGTACTAATACCTCTACCACAATTCTATGTGGGAAAACAAAACAACAACACACAAGCTTTCGAGGTCCTAATAGACCTCTAACACTATTCAAAGTGGGATACAAGAGAGTTACAGAAGTTTTGTGTGAGGATTAAAAAATCCTCCAGTTTAGCCCATATGAAAGTGTGTAAAAACAGAACACACACTGCTCAAAAAGTAAATAATAGAATCACTAAGTGAGTAAATATGAGTTTAGAATTCTCTAGTGATTTAAAGTACAGCTCTGGAATTCTTTGAATAATCAGGAATTCTCTTGAGTAATTCTCTGGGTTTGTATGGAATACTGAGTGTTGTTTTCTTCAAGTTCAGTTTTATCAGCTTGAGAATAGGTGCAATCATTGAAGCTCTTCACTTTTTTCTTAAGTTCAACTTGTGTACTATTCTTGTATGAATGACCTCGTGTATGTCCAGGGTTCTTTTATTAAGTGAGTGTTTGGATGTCGCCTCTCTATTTTGTGTATTCACTACTCATCTTTACTGCATCTCGATCTTCCTTTAATACTTTTTGCTCCGACAATTGTAATGATTACCTTTATCTAGGTACGAGGTACAATACCTGAAATTCCAACCACTATCATTAATTAATAGCAGATGCATTAAAAATATCAAATATGACCATTTATAAATAAGCAAATAGAAATAGAGGTTAGAAGCAGTGACTGGTTTCCAATCTGTAGCTCTTTATAACAGTAAGCTTGTAGCGGTAACTCCTCTTTAACGGTAACTGTTACTTTTTGAAACGGTATCTCTTTGTGTAGTGGTAATCTCCTATTGGTAGCTCTTTGTCCTTGTACCGGTTGCTCCTTGTGTAGAGGTGAGCTCCTATTGGTAGAAATTTGTCCTTGTATCGGTAGCCCCTTGTATCGGTTGACTTGAGTAGTGGTGACATCCTTCTATCGGTTGACTTTGTCTTTCTGTATCAGTGTGATTCATAGCGGTAGAATTACATATTGGTAGAATTACTCTAATGGTAGCTCTGGTGCAACAGTAGCTCATATCATTAGACTTTCATATCTATAGATCAGTTTTGTACCTTTCATACCGGTAGCTCTGTTTTGTACCTTTCATACTGGTAAACTTATTCATACCAGAAGCTCTATTCTTTACCAGTGTACTTAGCCTCATCGGTAGCGCTGTAAATAAGTGACCTCTGTATCAGTAGCTGTTTGTCTGTCTGTATCGGTAGCTTGTGCATACAAATGGACTTATGCATATCGGTGACCTTAACTGTTGATGTGTATCAGTTTGTCTATATCAGAAGCTATGTGTCTGTTCTATGCAGAACATATCCAGATAGAGTTAGAAGTATTTCAAAGTGTGTATAGACATAGATAGACATTGATTAACATATTCCAATGATTATTTTGATATTTATCATATATATATTGAATTACAACCACATATTGAGATTATCAAAACATATTAATGTATGATTGGGATTATCAAAATAGGTGAGGTCAACAATATTGTTGAGTGACACCAGTCGGACAAAGTCATGCTCCAGCTTCTCTTGACTCAGCGGATTCCATTACCGCTGAGGCAGACAGATCCTATTCATGGGATGAAGCTGACAGGGAGGCTGGATAACGACTAGCATCGAGTACATGATGTATTTTTTGACTATTGGTGCAGATGCACAGAGTTTCATATCCAGGGAGTTTCTATAATGCAGCTCTCTCTTTCAGCGTGGCACGAGTATGAGCCATGGTATAGACTGAAGTCTATACATTATCTTACACGCGTTGGAAGAGAGATGCATATGATTGTAAGTTAACTAAATTATATTACTATGTTCATAGAGATATTTTATAATTCATTTTTAATCTATTTATAGGAGTGTCACACAGACAGTCTTATTCACATGAGTGATGAGGCTGAGGATTGAGTCTTCAGCCGGGAATCCGTTCATACTCAAGCATTGGAGCTGAGGTCATCTGTTCATGCATTTTCCGAGAGCCTCTTTGAGAGTCTGGCATGGAGACAGCAGGTTCCTACCACAGAGGAAGATCTTGCAGCAACATGCTGCTTTTCAGGAGCCATGACCATGACGATGTAGACAACATCACCCTGCACGTCAGGCCTCACCAGTTCCACTGGCAAAGGTCGGCCCTCTAGTAGTCCAGTTTGAGCCGATGCAGGATGTGCCTCAACTGTCATGGGATCCATCTTTTTTGATGGGATATCCTCATTTTTCTCCATCGTGTGGTCCATATGGATCGCAACCTTTGGGTCTAGAGTCATCTGAGCCTTGGGTTCTATACCCATATAATAGATAGGGTATAGATAAACCAAATGATTTGTTCCCCACTCTGGTGATGTCAGGTTCTTCTACCACCGAAGTGGGAGGAATATCAGGAGGGAAGTACGAGGTGGAGTTGACACTTTCTCCCACTGGCATAGATATGGGTGATATGACAGTCAATGTTCTAGCGCCTGAGTACCATCCCTCTCCAGGTCATCAGACTACCCAGAGATCTCTCTGCAGACATCCTATTATTAGACCACCATGTGGGATAGGATCTCCTCATCGTAGACATAGACATTGATTGTTTATATTCATTTATATGTTTTATGTATATGGAAATTAAAAATAATTTATAAGCTTTCAAAACCGCCTACTTGAAAGTTAAAAATGTTTGATATACGTTATAATGAAAGACTATAAAATATAATCCATAAGACTAATATAAACTACACTTTAAACATTCATTAAACATATAATAAATTTTTGAGAACAAAAAACATTTCATAAAATAAATTTTAGGAAAAATAATTTATAAGCTTTTAAAATTTCCTAAATGAAACTTAAAAATGTTTTAAGTATGTGACATTGAAAGACTATAAAATATAAACCATAAGACCAATATAAACAAAATATTAAAAATTAATTAAACATATAAGAAATTATTGACAACAAAAATCATTTCATAAAAAAATTTCATGAAACATAATTTATAAGCTTTCAAAACATCCTACTTGAAACATAAAAATTTTTCATGTACATGACATTGATAGACTATAAAATATAAACCATAGGACCAATCTAAACGAAACATTAATCATTGAAAAAACATATAAGAATCAACCCCACATCAATATGATTCATGGTATTTCTAATTTCACATTCATATATATTATTTGATGCAGAATAACATGTTATATCTCCTTTCACGGGACAACGGAATCCTTTATTCCACCTGCCATGTCTATATCAATATCAACATACGGCCACATAAGGGTATGGTGAAAGAAGTGCCATAATAAATTCACATCAGTTCCCATTCCTGTAAATACCATCCCATTCGACACCACTATGCATCAAACCATTATAATTTCTTCTTAAATTGTCACCCCATTTCCCCAGGACCAATTGATTAGATGAAACCACCAACGATTCCACAAATCCCATTGAACTCTTTATCCCCAAATCTTTATCCTTTATCATCTTCAAAAGGATACTGTAGGACCTCCTTGATCTATCCATTCCAAAGAGTAACATACAAAATGGATAGATCAAGGGCGTCATATAGTAGCCTTTTGAAGATGATAAAGGATAAATATTTATCGATGAAGAGTTCAATGGGCTATGTGGAATCGTTGGTGTTTTCATCTGATCAACTGGGCCTGGGGAAATGGGGTGAAAATTATGGAATAAATTATAATGGTTGGATGCATGGTGGTGTTTAAGGGGTTGGTATTTGCAGGAATGGGAACACATGAGTATTTCATGTGGCAAATCTTTCACCATACCCTTATACGGCTGGATGTTGATATGGATATGGACATGGCGGGTGGAAGAATGGATTTTGTTTTCCCATGAAAGGAGATATAACATGTTCTCATGCATCAAAGATTATTGATGTTTGTGTAACTAGAGACACCGTGCATCATATTGATGCAGGGTTTATTCCTATATGTTTAATCAATGTTTAAAGTATTGTTTATATTGGTCTTATGGTTTATATTTTGTAGTCTTTCAAGGTCATGTACTTGAAACATTTTTACGTTTCAAGTTGGCGGGTTTGAAAGCTTATAAATTTTTATCCTGAACATTTTTTATGAAATTTTTTATGTTTTCAACAATTTATTATATGTTTAATGAATGTTTAATGTTTCGTATATATTGGTATTATAGTTTATATTTTATATTCTTTCAATGTCACGTACATGAAACATTTTTATGTTTCAAGTAGGCAGTTTTGAAATCATATAAATTATTTTCCATGAACATTTTTATGAAATGTTTTTTTTCAATAATTTCTTATATGTTTAATAAAAATTTAATGTTTCGTTTATATTTGTCTTATGGTTTATATTTTATAGTCTTTCAATATCTTGTACTTGAAACATTATTAAGCTTCATGTAGGATGTTTTGAAAGTTTATAAATTATTTTTCATGAACATTTTTTATGAAATGATTTTTTTCAACAATTTATTATATGTTTAATTAATGTTTAAATTTCTTTTATATTGGTCTTATGGTTTATATTTTATACTTTTTCAAAGTCACATACTTGAAACATTTTTAACTTTCAAGTAGGTGGTTTTGAAATCTTATAAATTATTTTTCCTGAACAATTTTTATGAATTCTATATATAAATAAATATATAAACAAAACAAAAAAAATAAAATCAAAATTTTCAATAGTGATAATATTTAAAATTTTTAGGAATTATATAAATAAATAAAAATATAAACAAATCAAAAAAATATTTTAAAAAATAATAATTTTTTTGTTAGGTGAAAGGCGGTATCTTCCTGAACATTTTTTATGAAATATATATATAAATAAATATATAAAAACAAACAAAACATAAATAAAATTAATTTTTTTTTGTTAGGGGAAAGGCGGCATCGCGGGTGCTGCCTTTCAACCACTGTCCAAAGGTGGAAGCTGCGATGCCGCCTTTCACCTGAAATGAAAAGGCAGAATTGTGGATGCCGCCTTTGAGGTGCATTTTGTGAATTTTATTTTCCTGAACTGTTTTCAGTAATTTTTTTTAAATGTATAAAAAAAACTCTGCCACCTCCACTTGTGCCAAGAACTACCATGAAGGGTTACACCTGATACCAACATTGTACCACCAACTTTTCTTGATAAAGTGGGAAATAATCATATCTTGTAATTCTTCAGATCAATCCTGAGACCCCTCTCACTTTGATAGAGAAGAAGTCCACAAATGAGCATAATATACTAAATAATAACAATAACAATAATTATAAATTAAATAAATAAATTTAAAGAAAAAACATAATAAGATCATCTATATTTAAATAAAATAATAATTTTTTTATTAATACCAATAACATTTATAATTTTTTATAATGTAATTATAAATTTATAAATTTATATTAAATAAAATAATTATTATTATTCAATTATTGTTTTCACTAATTTATAGAACCAAGCTAGGAACCATTCCATGTTCAGTGGAAACAAATTATTCTATAGATTCTGTTAGAAGGCATTGCTCAAGTGAAGTAATGGTGAATCAAATATTGAGAATGCAATATGATTTTTCGTGATGTGAACATAGAGATAAGTCATAGTATTCCATTGGTGATGAAATTTTCAAAAATGGAGTATAAAACTCCTAAGACTAGGACATTCATAAGGACATCTTTTAAAATCCAAAACGATGAGGATTTTGGAGGCAAACCAAGAGACTGGTGTTCTAGGAGAAATAATAGAAGGAATTTCAAACATTTCGTAAGGTTGGACTATATTCCCATGTATTTTATTTCATTTCATTGATATTGTAATTGTTTCTTTTGAATTTGAATTAATCTTGGGTGATTATTTTATTTGAGGATCTTACAACTATTGGGTTCATTAATTAGTTCCTCACAATATTTCTTCTTCAAATTTCATAATTTATCTGTGAGATCAAGGTTTGAAATAAAAATAAAGTTGTTTTTCACCCTTAAATCATAAATTCTAACATTGGAAGATATTTTTTAGATATAATTTTCATGAAAACCCATTTTTTCAGTGGTTCATGAAGCATAAAAATACAAAAATCATTTTTTGGGTGTTCAATATCCTAGTTAGGGATATTAATAGAACCGATTTTCAATATTGGAAATTCAAAAATGTTTATGTGAAAGAATATATACATTAAAAATAGTTAGTTTATATTCCACATTCGTATTTAATGATTTTTTTTTCTAAAAATCTATTTCTAATTTTTGATTGTAATTTTTTTCCCGCTACATGCCTATCATTTTTCCTATTTCATGTTGTTATTCAAAAACCTCTACCTGGATTTCCAGTGTAGCATAATAAAAAAATTATATTTCAACAACTTTTTACAGGGGATTTGTTTTAAAAAATTCGTTACACATCCTTTCCTTGGGTTCAACCCTATTATCTATTATACATATAGTAAATATGACTTATAAATAATTTAAGCTGCACATATTTTTGAGGTACGCTTCATATCCTATCCCATGAAATAAACATGCCATCATATCATAACCGATAGAAAAGATATAGGTTTCATAATAATTTAATCATTTTATCACATCTTTTTCCGTGGTAAAAAAGTAGGTTTCAAAAGAATTTTAGCATTGTATAACCCATGGCAATAGAAACAGGTTTCATACAAATTTTATCATGGTATAACACATGGAAGAGAATCAAATTTCATAAACATAATGTCATCATAAAAATAATCTATTCATTTAAATATTAAGAATGGTTTACTTGGATCATATCACTTATAAATAATTGGTAATGTCAATATATGTCGTCTTAGATGGAAAATTATTTAGATCGATAATTTAAAAAATTTCTAAGGAAAATATCCAATCTTATTTGAAAAAAACATTTTAAAATGTAAAACATTTTAAAAATAATTTTATTTAAAAATAATCATGAAATTATATAAATAAATATTCAAATAAAATAATGGCTATGACTATTGGAGGTTTAATTCAATGTTTATATGACAAAATAAATATTCCTTCCACATTTTTTGTAAAATCCAAATAAGCATTGTTTGGAAAGAGGCATAAATATTCCTTTCTTAATATTTTTTAAAAAATGTAAAATATGGTTAATTTTTCTTTCAAATGTCTTAGGATAATAATAAAACATTTTTAATTTTTTTTTTTAGAAAACATATTTTTGGAAGAAAACATATTTTCGTCTAATGAGTGAAACAAATTCTAACTGTTCGAAAAAATATTTTTTTTATTATTTTAAGTACCAATGATGGGAATAATGATAATATTAATTTTAAATATCATGAATAACAATAGGATAATAAAATTAATTATAAATATTTAGAGGTGTATCATAATATTTAAATATTGGATACTTAATCATTAACAATCCTGATAAACAATGAGATTATAACATGAAACTCTTACACTTCATGAATATAAATCATAAGAACCTTGAAAGGATGAAGTTAAAAAAATAAAATATAATAAGAATAAATATATTCAAGATATTACATTACAATTGGCTGTATATACTATTTATGAAATTATATAGTTTCATAATATGGCATAAGACTCAAAGAATTAAATTTGAGACAAAAATACATTAGTTCTTTAGTAATCCTGGGAATTGTAATCGCTGATAAAGAATAACATCAAATAAAAATTTAAATATCATTAAAATAATAGAAAACTTGATATAACATTTCAAATAGGTAGTTTATACACCACACAAAATAAATGAGTGTTGAATTTGCATATGTCACCCATAAATAAAAGAGAGACAAGAAATCCTTTATTTTATGTCTTAACTTCCTTATCATTCATTAAAATATCCTGTATAAATAATATATGTTTTTATAAATATATTTAAAAAAATACCTACATATCTCATACAGTATATTATTTATTTTTTTCATTTTACAACCTATTTATTAACAATTCCATGCAAAAGTCGTGTTTCTTGTAATAACAGATATATTTTTCTTATATGTGAGGATTTGTATATTTTGGTCGTCTTAATTTGATCATGTTTTAATAATATTTATAATAATAAATATAATATAATTATAATATTTATAAATAAATTAGACTTTTAATACTAATCATGAAATATGGTTTTTCGAAAGGAAGTATGTTAAAATCACGAATACAGCAGGTTATACGTACGCATGAGTAATGTTTCCATTTTTCAACGATAATTATTGAAATGATTTTAGTAATATATTATATTTAAAAAATCATAATAGTATCATAAATACCATATTATTTATTATTCATATCATCCATGTGGTTTGGTGTGTAAATAGAGAGTCACATCACTTCACGAAGATAGTTGTCCACAAATACACAAACGATGTTATCATCTTTCAATGAGTTAAAAGGAAATAAATAAAATGATATATGAAATTATCAGAATGATAAATATTTTATTAATTTCCTAATTATTTTATTTATTTCAGATATATTTATCCTTTTTATCTTCCATTTATACTATAAGTGAAAATCTAATCACATTGCTTCACAAGGCGGTTGTCTACCATACACCCATGTGACATTAGGATATCACATAAGGAATTGAATAAAAAAAGGTATATATAATATAATTAATATATTCAAATACTTATTTTATAAACATAATTTATATAATTTTTATCCATCATTATACTCAACTATGACACATAGCAATGGAAAAAACAAATGACATCAGTTCGAGAGGTGGTAGTCTGACGTACACATAAATAATGATTTCATAACATATTTTAGGGAAATGGAGATTTTTGTAAGTCCTGAACATATCATAAAAAAATAATTATAAGGAATATAATTCGGTAATTATATAATCATGTAATAAAAATAATTCAAATAGGTGGACTAATAAATAAAGAAAAAACACTTGTTGAAAAACGTTACCTCTTCTTGGGGTATTGTCCTTAGGTTTGCACCAAAAGCTTAGATTTATCTAAAAAATAAGGATTTTAGGAAGAGATTAGTAATTATTTTATGTTATTTTAAAATAAAATGGCTGATCCAAATGGATTTTATGGTGTGAGGAATAGAGGATAATAAATGGAATTTTGGAAGTGAGGTGAGTGGCACATTTTTAATATTTTGAATGAAATAATTAAGCCCTCGTTTTTTTCTTATAATAAGGATACTTTATGAAAAAATTATCTATAATTTAATTTATAACATATAAATGTTTCCATAAAATGGTTTTTAGATAATTTTGGGTCATTTTCTACCCTTATATTTTTAGTTTGACCCCCCTAAAAACCATTTCTACATCAAACACAATAATTATTATTTTTGTTTGCACTATTCATTTTTGTCTAAAAATAAGTTGACATTATTATATGATATAAATTATTCTTATTCCCAATATGGAATCCATTTTTAAAAATTATATCCATATAAGTTTAAAATGTAATTTAAAATTAATCCTGCGAACACGATGAGAAAGTATGGTTTTAAAGGGAAAATGTTTGAAAGTTTACAATGTTTTCATATCCAATTAGAATATAAATTCTATTACAATAACAAAATTTCAATAAAATATATATAATTGAAATAATTTTACATTAAATGTAATTTAAATAAAAAATTTACTTTATAAATAATTTAATATAAAATGTAGTTTTCAATTAAAATTATGTAATCTTTAACATTTATAAAAAAATTAATATTTTCAGAAAATTCATAAAAAATAATACTAATATATATTTGATATTATGATTTTAAAATTGAATTATATATTTTAAAATTAATTTCTAAAATTTATAAAAACTAATTTTAAAATATGTTTGATATAGGTGACAAAACAAGTTTTTAGAAAATATTATTTTAAGATTAAAAGATGATTTATAATTATATGTTATCTAGAATCACATAACATGAGTGTTAAAAACATTATTGTGTATATAATTTATAAATATAATTAAAATAATTCACCAAGAGTGATTCATTTAATTTATTGAGGAAAAACATGTTTATATGATGAAAAATAGTTTTTAAAAAATTATTTCATTTATTTTCAGTTTTTTTATTTTCATTTCTAATTAAATGGTCACTAAATAATTAATCTTATATACATGTATAACCCTTATTTTCTTAATTTAGTTAATATTATTCAATATCAAATTCTAATTTCTAGAATATTATTATCATATTGAATAGTAATATTTAATATTGTGTCACGTTTCATTTAAACTCAATGTTACGTGTATCAGAAGATAAGCTCGATGTTTCATATAATATATGATAAAAATGGTGTTCTATAAAATTAGATCAAATATTAGTGTTTCATACAACACAATCTAGACTCAGTGATTCATGTAACGTAAAATATAGAAAATAAAAAATTAATTTGAGAAAAATATTTAATTAAATCTTAGGTTGTTATAGTTATGGACTTTAATTATTTCTAGTGATGAATATCTTTATTTACAAAATGATTAAATTTTTAAATTATAATAACATTGTTATCTAGATATTTTATGAAATAAAATTATGAAAAACAACAGTAAAAGGACATTAAAGGGTACTTAATATTAAACAATATTTATAAATTAATTAATGGTCATATTAATATTATATAAAGTAAATTTGGATTTTCAATGTTCAATAATATGATCCATTTTAAATTATTTAATAATATTAAATTTTGAATTTAAACTCTTAATCCTTAAGAAAATAATATTTGTGAACACACTATTGATTTTTTCCTAGAAAAGGGAACTCATTATAACACTTTCAAAACACATCACAAGTTATGTTTTATCTATTTATTCTTCCAAAATAACTCTCTGAACAACACTTTAAAAATTCATAATGTTATGTATTTTATAAATAACCTTTATACAAATGCTTTATATTCAATACAAATGAGGAAATTCCAAGACAAATATAAGAGTTTCCAAGCCCTTTATCACTTATTATTTAGGAATCTTTGTATATATTTTTTTTAAAACCTCTGATATTTTAGTAAAACCATCCAATTATTATAGTATAGGAATTAATTTATATCTAAAATGTTGATAGATCTTCCAATATCTATCATCAAACTTCTTCCATAAGAAGTTATTGCATCAGAATATGGTATTTTCTAAAAAAAACTATTTTCATTTCAAGTCTTATATTACTATTTTAAATAAAATAAATAGTAACCATAAAAGATTATATTCTTATAAAATAATGTTTTTATAAATGTCAAATATTTATTTTATTTTCCTTTCCTTTAAATTTTTCTTAAAAACATAATTTACTGTAGTAGTTTGGCGTTTCCTAAGTGAACAATACAGTTTTCATAAACATATTCCAGTCAAGGTTATTATTAATTTCATTTATTATTAATTATAAAATTATTTTAAAAATTATTTAAAAATTATATTTCATTATAATTTTGGCATCAATCATAACAATGACATTAAAAGTAAAGGAAATAGTTATTTTGAACTTTCAAAAATATGTTTATCAAGGATGATTCTAAAAAAGTAACTATTTCATGGCCTGTTGAACTCCTTTTTTTTGGAAAGAAATATAAACAATAAGCTAAAAACTATAGATATTTTGATACCATTTTACGAGGAAATTTTACTATGAAAAATATTCCAAATATATTTTATAGATTATGAATCGAGTGACCTCATAATTTTTTACCTGAAATATTATAATTCAGTAATTGATTAAAATAAGTATATAAAAGTGAATTATATAAAATGATAAAAAAATAAATTGAAATTAAGAATTTTAAAAATCAAGTAGGTAATTTTAATAAATTTTCAAGATGTTAAAAGATTTATGAGGCAATATAGAACTCAATGTAACATGTTTTATTTCAAACATTTACTTACATGTTTTGAAGTATTTCTCTAAAAACAATTATTCCTTGTACATATTATTTATATTAATCTCTATATATCACTGATTTCATATGTAAATTATCTATTATTAATAAATTTATTTACAAAGGTTTAAAAATAAATCCTTTTTACTCTTTTTAGCAAGCATTATTTATGAATTTTTTTATAGAGATGTGAAAATAATATATTTTTTAACATTTTAAATAGGAACTTATTTTAAACCATTATGAACATGATTTTTTATCTACATTCCTTTCAGAGTATTAATGGTCTCACAATTTCATATATATTTACATCTTTTTAGATATATACATTTAAAAATAATTATTTATTTTTAATTTTATGTGAAAAATTCAATGTTTGATCTTATAAGTCAAATATTTATTTTTTTTGCGTTTTAATCATGAGAAAAAGAATGGAGAACTATTTTTTATTTTATTCATGTAACTATTCTTGGAAATTATAAATGGTGATCAATGGGCTTGGTTTACATCACACAAATTCCTTGGGTAATGGATTATTTTTCAAAAAATGATATTGGAATTAAATGATTATTAGATATTCCATTAGGGGTAAGTACATGTGAATATATGTGATCAATGTAATGTCCCAAAATGACTTCATGATTTTTCTATAAATTTAATGATTTTTTATGGAATTCATTTGATTTTATAAATCAATAAGGATATATTATGAATAATTTGAAGTATTAATCTTTTCTAGGATAAAATATCACTGTTGATATAAACCTGATGATTCTATCAATATTTAATTTTTTCAGAAGATTTCATTTCTTCCTGAGGAACATTCAATGAATTTCCATTTTATATTCTTTATTATAAAGTATATTTATGATTTTATTTTGATTAATGATATTGATTTCATGACTGAATGTCTTTTTATATGAGCTCGTGGTTCAATATTTAAAGGAAATCTATTTAAATGGTGGTTTGGTATCTCGATATCCTAACAAGTTATATATTTTTTATACCCCATATTGATATTTATGCCCATCCAAAGTCTTTGAAATTTTATTAAAATAGATGAAGGATTAGTGTGAGTGATTATGAAGTCTATCCCTAAATATGATATATTGGCCTTAAATGAAGAAAGTATGTTATTTTAAGAATTAATTTTTATAATGAAAAAATTGATATATAGAAACAATTATGGGATTTTTATATAATTTAATTGATAATTATCCAAAAAGTTTAACCTATAATATCATGGGAATATAAGTAATGAACTTTTAACTCAATATTATGTAATTATATGATGGTTAAATATGATACATTACATGGGGAGAGAGTCTAGATAGTTCTTTTTCATTTTGAACCTTTAGTTACCATTAGTATTCTGGTTCTGAGTCATTATTTTCAAAAACAAAATTAATTTATTTCTGATATATTATCTTATATATTTATAGTGTTTTTAATCTTATTAATTTTATATGGAATATTTTCAAAACTTTTAGGTTTAGGTGTGTAAATAGAGATGTAACATGAGGTACACAATTCTCTCACTTGGCTTAGAAATTCATGTGTAACCCATGTGAATGTTTTTGAGTGGCACATGATCCACCAAACCATGTGGAAAAAATATGAATAACTATAATCCACCTTTTTTATAAAACCCCTTCAGTTTCTATGTGTATTTTGGATATGTTTTCTTATTGTTTGGGACGAATTAAGGATAGTTTTTATGATATTTTAGTCTAATTTGGTCAAATTAAATTTATAATTTTCATTATAAAACCATATTTGATGTGTTAAAATTTATTTTTTTAAATAATTTATGAATTTTATCAAAATATCTTGAAATAAATAATTTTTTTGATTTAATTTTTTTTCATTTTATGAATATGTGAAATTTAAAATAGTTTTCAAGTGGAACTTTATATTTTCTCAAACAAATTCATAATGAAGTTTTAAATCATTGGTGGTTTTAATATTTTCTTTAATATTAAGGAATTGGTTCTATGCTGTGTGTATACTTCGTACAAAGGAATAGGTGTCATGTTCCTAATTATTTTTACTATGCCTCCACAAAATGTCTCGATGAATCGTGGAGAGTTCAAATCATGGGATTATCCTTTTATTAGCATCACTTTTGGTTTGGATGTAATAAAATTGGTTTCTCAACCAAACTAAAATACAGATATATTGATAAATACAATCAATTATTCAATATCAGATCATGTTTTAGTATTAGTGACTTGTAATTTACTCATACTTCATTAAAACCAATGTCCTAAAGAGTTTATGATGTGGCTATAGAAGATTAAATGAATCTTTTATCTATTGGAATCTCATGAATTATGGTTAGTTAAACTTAAATTGGAATTGTTTAATATACCTAGTTAAAAATGGTGGTATACAATCATTTCACTTTGTCTACAAAATGATATGTTACTAGAGTTCTTTATGAACTAAATTATTGAGAATGATTGATCCTTTAAAAGATCCATTTGTTAAAACCTCTATTTGAATGTTGTTTCATGTGAAATAAATTCATTAGAATTTATATTCAATAACTCCATATTTATGAATTAGAACTCGACAATAAATCATGTAATGGGTAGTGTGTTTATTTTAGATTGTAATATTGAGTGTCCTTTGACTCATATGATATATATATTGGATGAAACTACGGTGGAAAATCATGATGATTTTGGAGAATATTATAATTCTATAATCATTAATCATTTAAGGATATGATCCCATTTATGGTACTACTATGTTCAACTAGGGAATATTATGCTGTATTGATTGAAATATAAAAATACCTATCATGACAGTGGTTTATTGGTTTATCTTATGAAATTCCACAAAATTAAGCATTAGAAAATAGAAAAAATCATTGTCATTTTATAGATCTAGGTAGTATTCAGATAAAGACCATTCATTTTATTTTTTCCCTTTATTCGTATCCCTCGTGTTCCATTAATTCAATTAGGATATTTTTCTATGCCAAAATATCTTTGTATTTTTGGAATCTTGTGCTCTTTTAAGATAATTTTATATTTTCTTCATTGTGGTCGTGGATATACCATTTAAATGGTACCATCACCTTGGGATATCATGGTTTCATTGGCCCCACTATGTTAGAATAGACCACAAATATTAGAGAGACATATGTAAGGTCTCGATATTCTATTTAAATCCTTAAGGCTTCATGTGCATATATATTTTTGAGTGTGGATCTTCAGAGTTCAAAAATGGTTTAGGAATCATCTCATCGGGTATTTCTTATTTTCTAATTAAATATCTTAAAATATAAAGTTTTATTCTATATAAGGTTTATTGTGTCATTAATTTAATATTTTTTTACCTTCTAGAGGATAAAATTGATATATTTGGGAGACCATTAATAGCCTTATATCAAGTATGGGATTTTGTTTTTAGAAAAATTGAGCATGAGCTGGTAACCCAACCGATACCCCAAAATATATTATTAAAAAAATGGAAAGGTTAAAAAAAATGTAGATAGATTGATAAATAAAAACACTTCTTTAATATTAGACCATGTTCGGGTATTAGTGACTTGTAATTTACTCATATTTCATTAAAAACAAGGCCCTAAAATGTATATGAAGTGACTATAGAAGATTAAAGGAATCTTTAATCTATTGGAATCTCATGATTTTTGAAGGGTGAATCATACACTGGAATTGTTTGATATTCCTGGTAAGAAATGGTGGGAGACTATCATTTCAATTTTTCTATAAAATGATAGTTATGAGAATTCATTATGAACTAAATTATTGAAAATTCTTGAACCTTTGAAAGAGGCATTTGTTAAAACCTTGATTTGAATGTTATTTCAACTTAAATCGCTTCATTGGATGTTATATTATTTTAGTCCATATTTATAAATTAGAACTCCATGATGAATCATGTAATGGGTCATGTCTTTATTTTATATTGTAATAGTGAGGGTAATTAGAATCATATGATATATAAATTGGATGAGATTACGGTGGAGAATCATGATGATTTTGGAGAATATTATTATTATATAATCATTAATACTTTAAGGATATGATCCTATTTATGGTACAATTATGATCAAATAAGGAATTATAAGCTGTATTGATTGAAATATACAAATACCAATCATCACTATGGTTTATTGGTTTAACTTCTAAAATTCAACAAGTTAAAGCATACGAAAATAGAGGAAATCATTTTCCTTTTATAGATATGTGTAATAGTTTGATAAGGACAATTCAAGGTATGTTTCCCTTTATTATTATCCCTTATGTTCTTTTAATGCTTTTAGTATATTGGTCTATGACAAAATATCTTTATCTGTTTGGTATCTTCTACTCTTTTAAGATAATTTTATATTTACTTCTCTGTGGCTATGGATGTACCATTTAAATGGCAATTCCACCATGGGATATAATGGTTTCATTGGGACCTCAATGTTTGAATAAACCATAAATAGTGGAGAGACATATGGGAGGTCTTTATATACTATTTAAATCCTTATGTTTTCATATGCATATTTTTTTTGGTGGGTGGATCATCTGAGTTAAAACATGTTTTAGGAATCATATCATCTGGTATTTCTTATTTTATGATTAAATATCATAAAATATATCCTTTTATTCTATAAAAGGATTATACTGTAATTAATTCAATATTTATTTACATTCTAGAGGAGGAAATTGATATATTTGGGAGACCTTTCATTTACCTATATCAATTATGGGATTTTGTTTTTAGGAATACTAAGCATGAAATCGTAACCCAACCCAAACCCCAAAATAAATTATTAAAAAAATTAAAGGTACAACATCTATTAATGATGTGAAAAGTGATTGAACCAATAAGGAACTTAAAGATGACACATGAAGAGAAAAAAATGAAGAAAAAAGGAATGAAAATGAAGCGGAAAGAGAAATTATAATGCCTTCATGCGAAAACCATTAAAATCCTCTTCCAAAAAAACATTGATGAAAGAGTAGGATCTGGTAACACCAGTTACAGATTTTATCTAATGGAATTATATTCAAGAAAAAACCAATGGTTTCCTTGAATAGTAAAAAATCATCATCTCCCTCCCAAATTGGAACAATATGTTTACTCTATCATGTGAGACAAATCTAGGAAGAAGTTAGGCTCTCTTCTGTGAATGAAGAAACTATAGGTAGAAAAAATCTTTTAGGACTAGTCTATGTTCATGGAAGTATAAAATCATGCAAATAAGACAACAAAAAAACCTAACAAGTCATGTATTTGATATTAAAACATATAATCAAGACAAAATTATTCTATTATCTCTTAATCCAAAATGACAATTGAAAAATAGCATATAAACATTCACAAACATGCCACCACCTATAGTTAATGAGGTGTTGTCCAAAGGAAGTCATTTGCAGAAAACCGGGCAAGATCATGAGTTGAGGTAAAAAAGATATATATATATCCCATAGAGTAACCAAAAATAAATATTTATAGCCAACTCGGGTTATACCACTCAAGAAATCATGCAACACATTCATAAATAGGGTCAATAATGTTATCAAAGTAAACTGTAAAAACCATAGAAACTGACACACAGTCAGGGGAAACTAAAAGAAAATCATTGCCAAGAAGCAAGATAAAAGATCAAACAGAGATTGAATGTTAAGAACAACTTCAACATGGGGTAAAAGAATAATTCATTTCACTGGGATTTCATTGTAATTAAAGAGTGTATTTTGTTTGGATTCTTCGACAAATATGATAAACATTCATTTTCTAATTTAAAGTTTTCTCTCTGCAGTTATTTAACCATTACTGTATATTTTGAATACAATTGTGTATTTCTCATCTAACCAATCCTACAGTTCCTATGACACCTCAACATCATATTGGTATGCATCCTAAATTTCTGAGTCAGAATCTTCATTAACACTACTATAACTAGAGTTATCTTCACTAGAGGATGTATTAGATTTTTCAGTAGTCTCAACCTCTTGGGGATATCTTGAATCATCATTATAGTTGTATCTAAATCTCTAGTAACAATTTTTCTTCCAATTTTTTTTGTAATATCTATGTTTTTGAGTCTTCTTTGGGTTTGGATTGTTGTAGACAAGCTTGATCACTAAAATCAGGTAAAGGCTCACAAGAATTAGTGTGATCAGTGTGATACTCCTCTTAGGATGCATTATGCGGTTCATTGGTATCCTTATGACCTCTCACCAGGGTAAGGGAAATAATAAAATATTCAAATGTAGTGTGATAATCGTTAAAAAAACTCAATAGGTTATTGTCCCTAAAAGAAAGTCTCACCAATTTTCATGACTGGTCAAATCCCCCATATTGAGAGTTTTCATCATTAGGATTCATATTTACATCAATTTGATAATCAAGGGGATCTTGGACCCCATAAGGTCTAGCAAAAAATGGATAAAATTCATTTCCTTTTCTGAGTCCAGCATTGGCTTACCCTTTTAAATCCTTGATATTTTATGTGTTGGAGAACACACATAACTAATATCACAATGGTTCATCGAATGAACATGATTATGCAAGGCATTGCAAAATTCAGGCATATGATCATAAAAAACTTATAGAAAGAAACTAGGATTTCCATTCTGAATTAATATTTGGGATGGAAGAAATTGGGATATGTCAATATCAACAGAAATTCAAGTGACAGTTGGTCCAGAGAGATTATTCATGGGAATGTCTAATTTGAGAGGAGTTATCATAAGATTATAGATTTGAAAAAAGGAAGATTTCTTAAACAGATGATGTGGTAAAACAGGGAAGCCAAGCCAGACTAGAACTATTGGGGATTCCGAAAATGGATTACAATTATGTGTCAACTTGAGAAAAGTCATTATGAAACCACCAATATCCCATGATCTTCATTACTAAATTCAATAGTAATCATTTAGTTAAAACCATTCCATATTACCATACATGTGAGTATTATAGTGTATTGGTTATCTAATTTTTAATGAACGGTTAATAGAAATAGTATTTCCTAACCTTATATTCATACCTATTAATCTTTCATAGGTTCTTAGTTTCCACATAGTTTGGGATGACTTTGTGGTTTAACCACATATACAGTTTATAGGAACCATCTAGTATATTCTCATGATGATGTTTTTACAGTAATGGAATGCTCATAATTAGTAGTAACTATGTTTTCTAATCACACATTGATGAGGGAAAACATGTGGAGTACCCTTAGATAGTTTGTATTCAATTTAGTGTTTTACACATGATGTACACAAGTTTTTGTAACCCATGCATCAAAACTATAATGAAATTATCAAGTGATCTAGTGGATATCACATGGTTGCAGTCCAGTTTGGAAAACACTTTAAAAACTATATAAATTTCTTATATTCTTGATTATATGAAATTACTATTCTATCCTTGTTTAATTAAAATTCTATTTGGTACTCTCCTTCCAACAATTAAAATGTATCAAGCTATAAATCTATAGGATGTAATATCTTCTTCTCATATTGTAATTCTTTTCCTCGCTCTTTTATTGTATGTTAGCTCTTCATGTTTAGACAACTATTTTCCTCCATTTCTTATATTTCCTTATTCACATGATCTATTTATTATATTATTTTCTCCTCACATCGTTGGTGGATGAACCCTGGGTTATAGATATTGTTTAATCATTGAATTTAATGTTTTCCAGGGGTTGGATTGCTCCCTTAAATTCTTTGTTCACATCCTCAATGGTTTAATGTCATTCCTACTTGATTAGGTAGGTGTTTTAATGAAAATTAATTTTTCTTAAAAACAATGTGATGATTTCATTTTATAAAAAAAATTCCATAAAATTATTCCTCTTCTTATAGTATATAAGGAATCAATAAATGGATTTCTAAAGTGTTAGGATTCATGGGCTTCTTAAAAAGTCATTTTCATATGTTTCATGTCTAATACATTTACTATAATGAAAATCTTTTCATGTCTATAATTTAATAAAATACCTATAAGGTGTATTCCTTGAAAATTAATATTTAATGGGGGGTGTCATATAATGATATTTTATATTGATATTTTATAATATTTTGGATTTATTTTCTGTTTTGAGGACATGTTTGATTAGAAATGACTGGTGGTTAATATATATACATTCATTTTTTATATTTCTTGGGTTTCTGGTTTTATTATTTG
Source organism: Viscum album (assembly GCA_963277665.1). Taxonomy (NCBI): domain Eukaryota; kingdom Viridiplantae; phylum Streptophyta; class Magnoliopsida; order Santalales; family Viscaceae; genus Viscum; species Viscum album. The sequence goes on along the minus strand of OY728120.1, from coordinate 1,156,503,778 downwards.
TATTTTATGACCTAATGTTAAAATTGGTGTTTGATACATCCACATTATGTTTATATATTTATTTGGAACTGAAATGTGATGATTGAGTCCCATCTTGGGTTTAATGAGATTTCCACTTTCAATTGATTAATTACTGATTTTTTATTACATGAACCATTGTGTAACAAATTTCATGGGTGGAAAATATTTTTAAAAGATTTTTTTTAGTTCCAGGAGAGATCCTAATGGATCATTTATCACTTTTTACATGGTTTTTATGGTACTCAAACACCCATGTCCTTGAGCTCTAGTAAAATTTATCTTATTAAATTTTGGTTAATATATAAAGTGTAAAGTTTAGTAAATGTTTTTGGGTAAGAATTATATATATTTTGTTTATTGTTCTCATCTTTTGTGAATTCTGGACCATGAAAAGTTAAAACTAGTTGTTATTTCTTTGGTCCTGACTGATGTGGATGCTACTAGTGGATATTCATAGTATGTCCAACTCAACATGAGGACACACATGGGCTTGCTTGGAAACTCCATGGATAGTTGATACATTCTAAATCCTGATCAATAAGAGGACACAATAGTTCATGTTAATTCATTGATAGTGGAAATGTTTGATTTCCTTCTCAACACTAGTGAACACTAGATAATAGTACTACATGGCTATTATGTACCCTTTTATGTTATGTCTGTCATGGGAGTATACTATATTATGATGGAACGCTACCTAGAATATCTTGTACGTTGTTGTGTAATTATTATATTGATTTAGTTAATTCAGGATTTTATTTCTATATGAAATTATTATTTAATTTATCATTAAAGTCCTCTCACGATGACATAAGTAGTTTCCCATGCTATGTATTATTTTATTTAGGTTCCATTATTTGTAGGATTTGATTATTATATTGTTTAATTTATGTTTATTATTGTACCTTGTAGTATATTGTTTGACAATATTTTATCATAATTTGTGTTTTAAATGAATTTATTTTTTAGTTCTGCTAATTGATTACTATTATGTATATGTATATGTTGATCATATTTGATTTACATGGCCACTCATTTATTTATATATTTCTTTTTTATGATTACACTATATATTATAACTTTTATTTCCCATTTTATATTCTCTATTATTTTATTTTCAAATTGGTTTGAGAAAGATTTCCAGAAGGGAAATTGGGTTTAAGAAGGATTTTACACAATGTAATGGGATTCATTTGAAATTTTTTAATTATAATTTCATTTTAAAGATGTATTTTTAAGGAAAATATGTTTTACATTTAAAACATTTTATTGTCTTTATAAATGGATTTTAATCATTCACATGATTTTTTTTACATAACATGTATGTGTTGTATTTTTAATCAAGTAATTTAAATCTATAATTTATGGATTTTCAAAGAAATTTAGTTTGATGAATTATCTTCTTCATAGAAACCTAAGAGTGAATTTTTATTCACACCGTACTTAAACCACTCTACATTTTTAGATTCTATTGATTTTTTACATTTAGGTTCTTATGGAGATATTCTTTCTAATTTATTCTCTCAAGTCACTCATAGAGAGGATAATGTCATGATATTGGAGGGAGACCTTGTGGTTATGGGGAGATTACTGGTTTGGTATTTTAGGACCCTTTTGATAACAATGGGTTTTTCATGTAACTTTTAATATCACCTTTATTTTACTTTTAGGTATTGGTTAGTCTTTTGTACACTATTTATTTAATAAAAATAGTGAGTTTTATCTTTATGTGGATTTTTTTTAGGTTTTTCATGTCAGTCCATGTTTAATTTATTGTATATATAAATTGTAATATTTCGGTATACATGGAGGAACATCATATGGACATACCATATTGGATTATTGGTTTTTTATTAGTTTATTTCATCTCAAGGGTGAAATTGTTCTCATGTGATAATATTTTTTACCCTTAATTCACCATCCTATAGAAACATGGAATGGACATAAGGACCGGTAATGGGATAAGTCATGTTTTAGGATAGGATTTTCGTGGTTGATTTATGACAATTACCCCCACTCACAACCCCATTTTCAGTCTGTTGAAGTTTCCTCAAGACTTTAAAAAACAGACATCTCTCATTTCAAACATCTGAATTGATAACTAACTAACATGGGATTAGTGGTGATAGATAGATAGAGTTTTGATCATGAAAAAATGAATCTATTATAAAATTATAGTGATTAGATAAACTTATGATGATGGACATATTATGTAGAAATAGCGGACATCAGTTAAATTGGTTGTAGTTTTTAGAAGAATAACCATTCTGTAAAGGTAGTGAGATGAGATAGGGATGGGTAATCTCATAAAAAATATGGATTCCCATACAAAGGATTCATTTTCACACAATTTACAGGTGTGGGGGGTCTCGATTCAAATATGTTATGAAATATGGGATTACATTGAACCCTATTCTATCATACCAAATGTTTATAACATTTATTTCATTTTAATTTCATTCATTATCGTCATACATGGCCTAAATATCTTCATCAACCATTTGAAAAAATTAATTTAAGGACACTAATCACAAAATATGTTTACAAGGTTTACACCTAATTTGGTTTACCATATTTTTTATATAATTAGTTAAATAAAAAGAACATATTACCCAATAATGCTAGAGATATTTACAAATCGGAAGATATAATATTTGACTAAAAAATACTTCTATTAATTGTTTTTTCCTGGGTAGTTTATATGAGTTCCACTTGTTTATAATGGATTAAAAAAACCAAAAAAAAAAATTAATTTCCCCATTTCAAAATGATTCATTACTAATAAGAAGCTCTTACCTTCATCACATCAATTTTGTGTAAGTAGAAAAGTCTTCTAGATTTATTTTCAAAAAGTTACTATGCATTGAAATGAACTCACAATAATTTAATAATTCAATTAATATATATAATCTTTCTTCCTCAAAAATTTCATTACATTTTTTTAGTAAAAATTCATCCTAACATTCCCTACTCTTCATTTTATTTCTTTCCTTTGTCAATACCATTTAAAATTTATATCACATACATATGAATATTTTATAAATATATAATATTTTTATTTATTATAAAAATATTTTTATGTATCTTTAAAATATATTCTATTAAATTATTGAATTAATTAATCGAAAAAATCGCAAAAAAAAGATTTAGAATATAGAAAAAATTATTTCCTTTTAAACCATTATAAATATCATTCATTGAACACTAAAAAAGGTTTCTAATATTGATCAATATTTTAATATTGAAAATCATTCACATATTCCCACATTTTTTAATAGATAATACGTACACAATTACTTATTATTAATCCATATAATTTATTCACACATATCTAAACCTTGAGAAAATACAATCAATTTTACATAACTTTATGTTTCACTTTTGTAATAGTTAGAATACTCCAACCATTCATACATAACTATTTTAAATTTTTAGTATCATTTATGATGTGATAGATCTTACTTATATAACTCATTTTCTGTGTTTTCCCACTTACAGAACTAGGTGACATTAGGGATTTCACATATACATTATATAAATAATTATTACATATATTATTTGGAAAATATTTCATAATAATGTATATATTGAATACATTACATATCAATTACATGAAAATTTGAAAACATTAAAAACTTCTTGAAACATATAGAAAATTCAATATATTTTATGTATCTCAATCGCTATTGATAATAAATAAATCCAACTCCATAAAACCTTTGTGGGTTCTTCATTCCCCCACATTGGATTTGTTTTCAATATATAAACTCACATAATTTCATTGTATTTTCTAAAATTGAATGAATCTTGAAACCATATTAAATGATTGAGAAATTTTTCTAATATATTTGTATCCCATTGTATCATGTAATAATATAGATTATGAAATATAAAATGTTGTATAATTCCCCTCACCCATTTTCATGGGAAGTTGTATAGGCTGATACCAGACCATAGGCTCCCTACACAAGACACTCATTGCCATGACAAGTCCCACATGGCCTAGATGTGACTACCCCAAGCCCGCCTTCCATAGGCCATGGGTTGGTGACTAGCACCTGATGGATTTTCTAAAATAGTGAAGGCATTGCCTTAGAGATCTGTACACACTCAAGATGGGAAACTGAACTATAAAAACATAAAAAGTTATATATAACAACAAGAGTATTGTACAACCCCAAGTACAACTGTAAAATAAAAATAGTGGGCAGAAATTCAAGCCCTATAAGCTGGAGAGATAGAAAACAGCCATCACATTTTCCCTAGATCTCAACCAGGAGGGTAGTAGTTGTGAGTCTGAAGTCGAAGAAAAGGATATCAACTGATCCCATTGAACCAAGCTCCACCATATCTCAAACCTCCAAAGTCTGCCTCGGAGTGTCAGTATTCTGCACTAGACACACATGTGCGGGTGGATCCCATGAAGGGATGGGTAAAACAATACCCATTAGGGGACCCTGATACCCCCAAAGTTATCTCAGTAATCCAAAAAGGAAAACACCACAAGAAATACCCCAAAGGTAATATCACAAGCATTGTCTAAATCATGAAGTACAAACCAAAAGAGACAACACTCCCTAATGGTATAACTTCATAGTTAATGGGATAGGGAAGACTAGTCATAAAGCCAGATCATCTTATCCATAGTAACTCCAGTACTGACCCATGTAGGTCTTTATATGTTGAACCGTATTGGTCGCTAGATGTTGACCCATATTGGTCACTAGTGCTGACTCGTATTTTTTGCTCCTGCTGACCCACATAGGTCGCTGGTGCAGACCCATATTGGTCAATGGTGCTGAACCATATTGGTCCATGGTGCTGACACTTCTTGGTCGTTGATGCATAGGTAGGGATGATTATCTATACAACTAGATCATCCCACTCTAGAGTTTTTTATGCTGACCCACATTGGTCTCTCTTCTTCCTCATGTCACAATATGCCAATGGATTCTCACACGAAGCATTCCTAATCTCCGGAAGGTTATTCTCCTCAATCCATTGGTCCTTTTTCAACCAATACAATTTCCTGAAAAAAATTATACCTAATTGACTACCTCAATTGAGGGGTCCAAACTTGACAGACAATGCATCGATGAGACGCGCGACCTGTGAGATATGGGAACTTTTGTTAAAAGGACATTGTTGGATTCAAGTCTGATCCAACCCAGGTCACATGTCAAACTCCATCAAAACTCAATTAGATTATCTCAAATGGACAACCTTGTCACTAGGGTCTTTATGACATAGACGACATGTTGATCGAAGACCCGGTCTATTAGTTACACCTCTTTCAATGAAATGGGGGTGATGGCACCTCAGTCCGGCCTATCTCAGTCGGGCCCGCTAGAATATTCTAAAGGGAACACTTTCCTAAAGGGGTGCAATGCCACTAACAACGTGTCAAATGGACACTGTGTTCATATGTTAGGGTTGTTTCTATATTCGGGGCCCGGTTGGGTTGCGGCCCTGTCAGACTTGGTCAGGCCGACATGATGCAATAGGTACTAGGTTCTACCTGACCCCGAATGGGTCTGACCTGTTAAAGGGTCGACCCGGTTCTACTAGGTCAAGATCTTAATGGTTCACCCGAATGGTTCGCGGTCCCGGGCCGCGGTTGGCCCAGCACGCCGGGCGGGGGGGGGGGGGGGACTCGACCAACCAAAGATGGCCCGTGGGTCTAGCCCGGTCCGCCTTCAGGCGGACCGCTTCATGTATCTATCCCCATGGATGTGGGACTGTTTTATCTAGCATGACACAACGTAGAACGGGGTCCATGCCACCCCGTCCTTCCACGACTATTGCCATCGTCAGTGCCTGTGGGAGCCAGCCATCTTTTTCATAGTTGGCTCGGGTCGAGCTCCTCTGGCCACCATGATGGACGACAACGAGATGCCTTCCATCGCCAATGACCTGTTGCCATGGGTCACCTCCGGCCTCTTCCAGTCGCCACTGGCATGGCACGCCGGCGGTTGTTTCCCTGGGCCACTAGAATGTTGTCGTCATTTGGTTACCTCAAAATCCTTACCGCCACATTTGTTGCTCTTCCATAAAGAACACACCAAGGAAAAGTTTAGTAGAGGGTCCTTACCTTGTTGGTTTCATTCCACGCCCTCCACTTTTGCATTTTTAACATGAGGAAAAATTAATAATAAAAAAAGTTAAAATAATCCTGGAGTTTAAGATCCCCCAACAACCATCCGAGTGATTAGATGAGACATGGATACACCTATTAGTCGGTTGGTCTAAGTTCGTTATATTTTTCATGAACTAGATGAGAGGGAACATGAAAGCACATAAACCCCCTACCTTTTATGACGTTCATTGCAGCACATTCTTCCTTTAGGGTTTACAGTGTCGACGACGCTTCCTAGTTCTGAACATCAAATGGAATTATTCGTCATTAGTAGTTCTTATCTGGGGTGGAAGTGTGTCAGAGATTCGCCTAAGAATCCCCCTAATCCATCCTTCTTATTTTTTCCGACATGTTGAACTATTTATAGAACCATGCTGCAACGTTTCTTTGATGATGTAACTTCACATCGTTACATAGTTTCATTTATGAAACAACATTGTTGTTTTGAACCATTAAATTCACTATTACATTGCAGAATACGAGTCATCCATGTCTTTCATTATTGTGCACATCACCACATCATTGTTTCCCCGCAACATCGTCATCCGCGACGCAACAGAGAGAAAAGAATAAAATAATTATTTTTTAATTATTTTATTATTTTTATTGAAAATCTAAAAATTTACTGTTCTGGTTGGCCCTCAATGGTGAAATTTAAGCCATTTATAGGAGAATCTCAACATTTCAGATACAATGGTTCCCTTAGATTTTTAATCCGAGCACTGGTTCGAAAAATAGAAAACGCTGCCCACACGTTTACTGAACATACCTTTAAAAAGTTCAACAATAATTAACAGACACCCTATACCCATGTATATCGATGTTAGGCCCTGCCTAATAGAAAAAAATCCACATTAATCCAACGGTACTATCAGATTCTCAATCCGAGTTACGGTTTAGAAGTTAAAGAATTTAACAATAAAATAATTAATACTTAATTATTTTATTTATGACCAAAAACAAACTTCCACTATTGGCCCACACTGACCAATGTTAGGGTGTTCATAAAGAAATAATACCCTCATGAGTTTAGTGGTGGTCTCAAATTTTTAATATGACTCAATAATCATGAGTTGTAAGAATTTAAAAAATAAAATGATTTTATTTAATTATTTTATTTATGGTTATGCTATTTTTGGGTTTTCTCACTGGAGGCCTGAGCCAACTAAACTTATGTCGCACCTAGGGTAATCCTACCATCCTGAATACAACGGTTCCCTCATATTTCTGATCCGGGAACCCATTAAATAGTTATTCATATTTTTCAAGAAAACCACTCATGTGTGTTATTTTAAACATAACAACCTTCGACGGATCATTCCGGGCTATCCAGGAAACAGAATCATGCGCCGTCAGATTTCAAAATTTCAAAATAATATTATATAATAAAAACATTATACATAAATTCCAGGACATTACATTCTCTTCACATTAGGGCTTTACATCCTTGAAATCCAAACCAAGAAAAATCAAACAAATGAGGGTTCTGAGCACGAATCTGAGCCTCCCACTCCAATGTTCTCTACTGGAGGTTCCCATTCTACCATTAAACTCACACCAGAGGGATCCACCATCCATGAAGGACTCACTCTTGTTGATTCTATATCTCTACTAGGAACTCCGTAAAATTATCCCCATCATCAATGTCTAAGTCACCCATGTCGATAACGTGCGATGTATCATGAATTAATCTTCTTAGGTGTGACACATGGAAAACATTTTATACATGGTGAATCTATGGGATAAGATCTAGACGGTACACCACCTCACCCACTCTGCTAAGAAACTGTAGACTTCCAATGAGCCTTAGAGAAATCTTTCCTCCCTGGACAAATCCTTGTAGTTCCCATTGGGGTGTGACCTGTAGGAAGACAGAGTCTCCCTCCTTGAACTCCAAGGGTCACCGTCTCCTGTTGGCATAAGGCTCCTATAGACTCTGTGTAGTCTTCATCCTTGACCACTAGTACTAATGTTGAAGGTCATGTTAGATCTTCACCACACCCAGATGTACCGACAACGGGGGATGTATGGAACTCCCTCAGTACCTCCACTCATAGCACCACCGGTACAATTGTACATCCTCTGAAAAGGATAGCATGCTCCCAACCTTTAGAATATCTTCCAAGTGTATCACCTGAGGTTATATAAGCTCATGCAGTCTCGCAGTAGCTGTCTCCAAGTTGCATCTCCCTGACTCGCAGAAGGAGTGGAGGGGAAACTACCATCGACTGGAGGTAGACTATCTCATATCTATCCACATAGGATATCTAAAGTTAGGTTAACTGATCTAAATCCTCGTTCAATAGAAGTGAAGATGATCTATGGCTAAGTGCATCTTCTACTACGTTACCCTTCCCAAGAGTATAGAATATCCCAAAGTCATAGCCCTATAAGAACTCTAGCCAATGTCTATGTCTTAGATTCACTTATTTTGTTGTGAATATATATCTGAGAATCTTGTGGTCAAAGTAAACAATGAACCACTCATCCATCATGTAGTGGTTTCGCATCTTCAGTGTGATGTCTACTGCTGCCAACTCCATGTCGTGAGTCAAAAAATTATGCTCATGATGCCTCACCTTTCACGAGCCATAAGTAATCACTTCATCACCCTGCATCAAGACAGAAACAAATTCCGACCCTGATGCATCTTAGTAAACCACGTAGTCAGTGCCCTCCTCCAAAAACCTCAGTATGGGAGCGCTTTTCAAGATCTGCCTCAGCTTCTGAAAGTGCTGCTGGCATGTATCTGACCACTTGAAGGGTTCCCCCTTCTTCCTCAAGGAAGTCATAGGTGCTGCTACTCTAATCAAATGGGGTACAAACCTCCGATAGTAGTCTGCTAATCCAATGACACTCTGCACCTCAGTAAAACTCCTAGGTGGATCCCAAGAAAGTACTGCCTTGATCTTCATTGGATTCACTACACCTACAACCTCTGAGATGACATTTCCCATGAAGTGGACCTTCCATATAAAAAAACTCACACTTCAAGAGATTCCCATATAACTGGTGATCCAAGAGTGTGTTAAAAACAATCCTAATGTGTACAACATGCTCTACCTCAGACACTATTTACACCAAGATTTCGTCGATGAATAACACTACAAACTGGTCCAAGAAGGTATAAAATATAATGTTCATGAGACACATGAACACTACAGGGGTGTTCATCATGTCGGATGACATCACTAGGTATTTTTAATGTATTTACTGCCATCTGATGGCTATCTTCAGTTTGTCCTCATCCCGCACACGAAGTTGGTGATAGCCTGCTATGAGGACTATCTTCGAGAACCCCTTATCTCCTTTCAACTAATCAAATAGATCATCAATGGTCGGAAGAGGAAACTTTTTCTTCATTGTTACCTGATTTAGGCAACAGATGTCCACACATATTCTCAAACTTCCTTATGCCTCTTGGAAAAAAAACCGACGATGCCCATGAAGAAACACCAGGTATTACGAATCCCTTACTCTGTAAGTCCTACAACTGTACCCTCATCTCCCTGAGCTCCATAGGGGCCATCCGATATAATAATGTAGATATCAGTGCTATTCCTGGGTACAAGTAAATGTGGAAGTATACCTCTCTAAGAGGAGGTAGTCCGGAGACATATTCTATAATGATGTTCTCATAATCATCCACTACCTCTAGGAACTGTGGACTTGAATCATCCACTGAATCCAAGGTGATGCAAGCTAGCTGATATGTAATTGGTTGCACCCGTCTGAGTGCAAGTCCATCTCATGCTACTCTATTTTCCTTCTCACCAATAAAGGAAATAGCCATCTGTCTCTGCACGTACATCACACTATATGTATCAAATAGTCAATATGTGTGTGAACTGATGATAGACATTCCATTCCTCAAAAGACTTCATAGGGATTAAAGGCTGCTACTAAAAGATCTCATCTGAAACTCTCTCCTCCTAGAGTAAGATCACACTATCAACACTATTGTGTGACCACTAAATCTACTCCCGTAGGTGTATCGAAACACAAAGGTTGTGCTAAATGCTCAGTCATAATTTTAGAGTCCCAAACTAAGTTCGCAAAATAGAAAGAATGGATAGTACCTATGTCGATAAGTACTGCTACGAAAGAAGAGAAGATATAGATTATACTTTGTATCATCTCATGGATGTCAGGATTTTGAGCCTCTAATATCTATATATGAGCATGTCCCTATCCGCCTGCTCCCTAAGCTCATGGTGGACTGCCTGGGGGTGGTGGTCGCAATGCCTAGTGACCCCAACCACCTCCCACTGTATGTATTTCTCCCCTTCCTCGTCTACCACCTAGCTAATGCTCATGCTCATGCCACTGCCATTACCTCAATGGTCGCTAGACCATATTCCAGTCATCTATGCTGGGAGTCAGACAATCACGAGCTCTGTAAACCTTTTCCCCACAAGAAAAACATATCATGCCTCACAGGTGGCTCCCTTTGCCGCTCAAGACTCACACCTCTGACACTGCATTCTGGGGTCACCCTTTGGAAAGTTCGACCTACTTGGGATTCTGCATCGTCTGTCTACTGCCAGCTCTATATAAATTTTCTACCTGTTTTCCGGTAGGGGATTTCAATATCATTTCGATCTTGGTAAGGAATGTATCCATCATCCAAGCTCGCTCATGCACCCCAACCTACATCGGGATGCTGAGAGAAATTGTCACAGATCTAATCTCTCGTTGGAGCCACTTCTCAAAGGTATGGTCCCGGATGTAAGGGTCACGTACCATGTTAGTGGCATATTAGGAGTGGTTAATAAATCTAATCGAATACAAAGCCATAGTCTGTCTTCCCTACTACATATGTAGAAACTCTTGTATACATACAGATTGTAGTGTCGCTGGCATAAACTCAGCCCAGAAAAGGCTCTCAAAGTCTGGCCCTATGAGGGTCTTCTCCTGATGCACTCGGAGCATCGAGCTCCAACGTCGTCCTTCCAAGACCTGAAGAAGGCGAGTGACTAAGATGTCCATCTACTTGGTGGGTGTCTCTACTAAGAAAAAGACCCGCGAAACATTCACAAGCTAGAACTCTCTTTCCTGGGGGTCCATCTTGCCTTGAAACCTCAAAGGCCTCTATCTTTGGATCCTATGAAATGTGGTCATCCAACATACATGATCCACTGGTCACATCTGCTACTCAACTGGTGGTGGTGATGCTGGTACACCACCAGAAGGTGTCATAACTGTGAGTGGTCCCTGTAATGATGCCTCGTCACCATGTGAACCACTGTCACAATCTCTAATCAGAATCCTGGTTGGCTATCTTCATTGAGTAATCCTGTAATAAACCGATGCAACACGATCAATAAGATATACCTGGTGAGATGACTTAAGAATAATCAATAAAACCCTTCAAAACACTAGAAACCAGTGTTTTCATGTACTGAGTCGAAAACAGAATTCATGGCCCTCATGTATTGATACGTTGGCTACCACACCAATAGTGGACTCCCCGAACTGAAAAACAAACAGCAGACACTTTACACCATTAGCTCATTAAAATTAGACTCTAATTTCTTCTGGTACAACTAACCGTCCTTTGATACCACTTTGTCACGACCCGTCCCACGGGACCCGGATGTGACTAAACCAAGCCCATCTTCTATAGGCCAGGGGTTGGTGACTAGAACCTGATGGATTTTACCAAACATGGAAGCAATTGGCTTAGAGATCTATACACACTCAAGACAGGAAACTGATGTATACAACCAACAAAAGTAAGTTATATCAACAAGAGTAATGTACAACCATAAGTACACCTGATAACTAAAAATAGTGGGCGGGAATTCAAGCCCTAGAAGCTGGAAAGAAAGAAAATAACTATGACATTTTTCCTATATATCAACCTGTAGGGGAGTAGTTGTGAGTCTAAAGTCGAAGAAAACAATCTCAATTGATCCCGTCGAACTAAGATCCACCAAGTCTGGAACCTCCAAAGTCAACCTCAGTGAGTTAGTACTCTGCACCAGACACACACATACAGGTGGTGCCCATGCAGGGGTGGGTATAACAATACCCATTATGGGACCTCGAGACCCCCAAATGTCTCTAAGTATTCCACAAAAGAAAACACTATAAGAAATACCATAATGTTAATATCACAAGCATGATCTACATCATGAAGTACAAACCAAAAAAGACAACCCAATCTAATGGAATAACTTCATGGTTAATGGGATACAGATGACTAGTCGTAGAGACAGATCATCCTATCCATAGTAACTCCAATGTTGACCCATGTAGGTCACTATATGCTGACCTGTAATGGTCGCTAGATGCTGACCCATATTATTCGTTGGTGCTGACTCATGTTTGTCGCTCGTGTTAACCTGTATTGGACGCTGGTGTTGAACCGTAATGGTTGCTGGTGCTGAACAATATTGGTCCTTGGTGGTGACCATTCTTGGTCACTGATGCAGAGGCAGGGATGATTATCAGTATAACTAGATCATCCCACTTTGTAGTTTCTGATTCTGACCCGCATTGGTTGCTCTTCTTCCTCATGTCACAGTCTGCCACTGGATTCTCGCACGAAGCACGACAAATATTCAAAAGGTTCTGCTTCTCAAGCCATTGGTCCTTTTTCAGCCAGTACCATGTCTTGAAAAAAATTATACCCTAGGGACTTCCCTATTAGAGGGGTCCCAATGTGACAGACGACGTGTCGATCAGAAGCTCAATCTGTGAGATATGGGAATTTTTTTTAAAAGGGTCCGATTGGATTTAAGTCTGATCCATCCCATCTCACACGTAAACCTCTGTCAAAACTCTCTTAGAGAATCTCCATGGGACCTCCTTGTCATAAGATTCTGTAGGCTATAGACAGTGCAACGATCGAACGTCTGTTCTATTAGTAACCCCCATTTCTGGGAAATGGGGGTGATCGCACCTCAGTCCAGCTCGACTCACTCGGGTTTGCTGGAATATTCCTAAGGGAAAGCTTCAAAAAAGTGGTCCCAACACCATTGACGATGTGTCAAATGGAAAACTGGTTTGTCAGTTATGAGTGTTTCTTTATTCGGGGCCAGGTTGGGTCTGGGCCGAGTCGGACTTGGTCAGGCCGGCTTGACGCAACAGGTCCCAGGGTCTACCTTACCCCTCTTGGGTCCAGCCCATTATGGGACATCCTATTTCCCCTGGGACTAGCCCATCGGGGTCAGCCCGACTGGTTCACTGGCTCGGGCCGCGGTTGGCCCAGCCCACTGGGTGCGATTCGGCCCACCCACACTGCCCCGCTGGGCCATTGGTCTGGCCCGCTAGGCCGCAGGTTCGGCCTGACCCGCTGGGCCGATCTGGCCCACGTTTAGCCTGGTCCGCCAGATGGTGGTCTACTATACATAGTTGTCCCCGCAGATTCAGGGCCACTTCGTCCGGCGTGACACGTAGCGGCGCAACGTCAGTGTCGCCCCCTCCTGTCGCAGCTGCTGCTAGCGGCGGCTGGCTCTAGCCCCCGCGGTGCACGATAGCGTGCTGCCTTCAACCACCCATGACTGGTTTCTGCGGGCCTCCTCTGGCCAGCGTTGGCATGGCACACCGACAGTTTTTTCCACGGGCCACCGAAATGCCGCCATTATTTCACGGCCCTCAAATGCCTTACCGCTACGTTCGTTGCTCCTCTACAATGAACCCACCAAAGACAAGTTTAGCAAAGGGTACAGGACTTGTTGGTTTCGACCCACTCCCTATACGTTATAATTTTAAATATGAGGAAAAATTAATCATAACAAAAGGAAGAATAATCCACAAGTTTAAGAACATGCATCAACCATCCACATGATTTGACGATATATGGATCAACCTGTTAGTCGGTTGGTCCGCATTCAGTATATTTTTTAAGAACAGGAAGAGAGGGAACAAAAAAACTCATAAACCCCTACCTTTAATGACGTTGGTTGCAGCACGTTCATCCTTGAGGGTTTATGACATCGACGACTCTTCCTAGAACCGACCATTGAAAGGGGTTATTCATTGTTTGTCAATCTTTTATATGCTGGAAGTGCATCAGAGATTCACCTGAGAATCCCCCAAATTCATCTTCCTTATTTTTCTGGACACATCGAACTATTTCTAAGACCACGCTACAACATTTTCTTAAGGATGTGATGTTATGTCGTTACGTTGTTTCATTCAGGAAACAGTGTCACTGTTTTGCATTATTAAATTCACTATTACGTTTCGAAATATGGATCATCCATGTGTTTCATTAATGTGCCTTGTTTCCACATCGTCACTGCCCTGCAGCGTCGTCGCCGCCACGCAACAGAGAGAAAAGAATAAAATAATTCTTTTTGAATTATTTTATTATTTTTCTCGAAAAGTCCAAAAAATTAACTTTTCTATCGGCCCTCACTGGCCGAAGTTACGACTTTTCTAGGAAAAATCCTAGTGTTTTGGATTCAACGGTGCCCTCATATATTTAATCCAAGCACCGGTTCAAAAGATATAAAATTTCACCCGTGCGTTTTCTGAACGTACCTTAAAAAAGATCAAAAATTATTAATTGTCACCCACAACCCACGACAGTCAAAATTAGGCTACGACTAAGGAAAAAAGGTCCCCACAAATCCAATGGTACTCTTGGATTTTTTATTTGAGTAATAGTTTATAAGTTATATAAATTAACAATAAAATAATTATTACTTAATTATTTTATTTACAGCTAAAAACTAACTTCCACTATTGGACCACACAAGCCAATGTTAGGGTATGCCTCAAGAAACCATACTCTAACGAGTTCAGTGGTGGTCTCAGATTTTTAATCTGAGTAAACATTCGTGAGTAATAAGCATTTGAAAAATAAAATAGTTTTATTTAATAATTTTATTTATGATTATTCCATTTTCGGGATTTCTCACTGGAGGCATGCACCTACTAAACCTAAGTCACACCTAGGGTAAACCCACCATCCTGAATGCAACAGTGCCCTCAGATTTTTTATCTAGGAACCCATTTAAGAGTTACTTTAATTTTTCTGGAAAACCACTCACGCAACATATTTTAATCCTAACAACCTTCGACAGATTATTTCAGGCACTCTAGGCATTGGAATTACACGCCGTCAAATTTTGTTGTCTTGATATAATTCCATATAATAAAAATTTTATACAGAAAGTTTGGGACATTACACTGATGAATTTCAATATATTCCAAGGGATTCATTAGAGATTGGGGGATGATTTACTATTTGAAAATAAATAAACAAAAACAACCATAACCATATAACAACTATATAAGTAATGGGTAAAAAATAAAACTCAATGAAAACCAAACAAACTAAACCAAACCAATAACATCAGAGTACATAGAGGAAACCAGAATTGGAAAAGGTCAAAGGCAACTAAGAAACCAACTTAGTAACTCCCAAAATTATCCATTTTTTAACTCCACATTCCATTCCCATGGTTTCAAGATACATCACCAATGAAATGAGATACCTTTTATTTACCTGTTTTTTGATATACAATATCTATAAACACATTGAATTTATGAAGAAGGGGGTGTGTATAAAACTATGTAGGATTTCCGCAATGAATTCCCATTTCATGCCACTATGATAGAACATGTTTAAACATTTATAATAAATAATTTCAATCAAATTATATAAGTTTACATTAAAGAAAAAACTATTTTCCCAAACTAAGCAGTTTTCCATGAAAATCAACAAAACAAGCCTTTAATACTTCTCACATTAAAAAAAATCTATTTGGCCACTAAGGGAAAAAGGACTTTTGCGACGGGGGTAACAACCAGTCGCAAATAACCAATTATTGGCGACGAGATTTTGTATCCCGTCACAAAAGGTTTGGCATGGATAGCGCGCCAAAAAGTGTGAAGGTTATTTGTGACGGGCCCCGTCGCAAATACCCGACGGCGATTAATAGTTTTTTACAACGGGATTTCCTCCCATTGTAAAAGGTGTGTTGGTAGGGAATATGTGCGATGGGACCCATCACAAATAATTTTGTAACTGCCGACAGTAATTAATGCGTGCGTACAAATTTGCAACAGGACCCGTCGCAAAAGATACTATTTGCGACGGGTAACCAGTCACAAATAGTCCTGTCACGAATAATCTAACCTATATATACCCCCATCCATTTTTTCCTCATTCCTCCCAATTTCAACATCTTGTTTCTCTCTGAACTCTGATTTCAGAGGGAAAATTTTTCTATGTTAATTTTTTGGGTCACGAAAAACTTGTGGAACCGTCTACATCAACATCAAACACGTTTAAAGGTATTTATGATCTATTTAATTTATTATTTATTTCAACTTTTTATGTTAATTTTTATTATAGTTGATTAGTTGTAAATAATTTGAATTGAAATTGTTTTGTCATTACTATTTATTTGTACTAATAAATTGAAATTTATAGTATTAATTTTTAATAATTATTAGTAATTAGTTATTAATAACGATAATTAGTAATGTATATAATTAATTTGTACTAATTAATAATAATTGGTATTAAATAAAAATAAATACTAATAATTAGTAATAATTAATAATAATTATTAATAAATAGTAATAATTATTAATAATTATTAATAAATAGTAATAAATAGAAATAAATTCTAATAATTAGTAATAAATTGTAATAATTAGTAATAAATTATAATAATTAGTACTAAATTGTAATAATTAATAACAAATTGTAATACTTTTTAATAAATTGTTATAATTAGTAATAAATTTTAATAATTAGTAATAAATTGTAATAATTAGTAATAAATTGTAATAATTAGTAATAATTAGTAATAAATTTCAATAATTAGTAAAAAAATTAATAAATGGTAATAAATAGTAATAAATTGTAATAATTATTAATGAATTGTAATAATAAGTAATAAATTGTAATAAATTGTAATAAATTGTAATAAATTTTAATAATTAGACATAAATTGTAATAATTACAAATAAATTGTAATAATTATTAATAAATTGTATTAATTAGTAATAAATTGAAATAATTAGTAATAATTGGTAATAAATAGTAATAATTAGTAATAAATTGTATTAATTAATAATAAATTATAATAAATTTTATCAATTAGTAATAAATTGTAATAATTAGTAATAAATGGTAATAATTAGTAATAAAATGTAATAAACTGTATTAATTAGTAATAAATTGTATTAATTTGAAATAAATTGTATTAATTAGTAATAAAATGTATTAATTAGTAATACATTTAACAATTAGTAATTCATTGTAAAAATTAGTAATAAATTGTAATAATAAGTACTAAATTGTAATAATTAGTACTAAATCGTAATAATTAGTAATAAATTTTAATAATTAGTAATAAATTGTAATAATTAGTAATAAATTGTGATAATTAGTAATAAATTTTAGTAATTAGTAATAAATTGTAATAATTAGTAATAAACTGTCATAAATAGTAATAAACATTAAGAATTACTAATAAATTGTAATAATTAGTAATAATTAGTAGTATTTATTAATAAATACTAATAATTAGTAATAATTAGTCACAATTAGTAATATTTATTAATAAATACTAATAATTAGAAATAATTAGTAATAATTAGTAATAATTAGTAATAATTTTTAATTAATTGTAATAATTATTAATAAATTGTAATAATTATTACTAAATTGGAATAATTATTAATAACTTGGAATACTTCAGAATAAATTTGAATAAATTGGAATAAATAATAATAATTAGAAAAAAATAGGAATAATTAGGAATAAATATAAATAATCCAGAATAATTAAAAATAATTAGTATTAGGAATAATTAGCAATAAATTGAATCAATTAACAACAAATTGGAATAATTGGGAATAAATAGGAATAATTAATAATAAATAGGAATAATTAGCAATAATTAGTAATAATTAGAAATAAATATGAATAATGAGCAATAATTTGGAATAAATATCAATAAATAGTAATAAATAATAATAATTAGTAATAATTAGGAATAAATTCTAATAATTATGAATAAATACAAATAAATAGAAATAATTACTAATAATTAGCAATAATTAGTAATAATTAAGAACAAATAGCAATAAATAGAAATAAATAGCATTAAATAATAATAATTTTCAATAATTAGAAATAATTAGTAATAAAGAGAAATAATTAGTAATAAATATGAATAATTAGTAAAAATTAAGAATATTTAAAATAATTAGTAAGAAATAGGAATAATTGATAATAATTAGGAATAATTGATAATATTTAGTAATAAATTGTAATAACTAGTTATAATTTGTAATAATTATTAATAAATGCTATTAATTACTAATAATTACGATTAATACAAATAATTAAGAATACTTTGCAATAATTAGAAATAATTAGCAATAATTAGAAATAAATAGGAATACTTAGTAATAAATAGGAACAATTAGTAATAATTAGGAATAACTCGTAATAAATAGTAATAATTGGTAATAATTAGTAATAATTAGGAATAATTAAGAATGAATAGTAATAATTAGGAATAATTAGTAATAATTAGTAATAATTAGAAATAATTAGTAATAATTTGGAATAATTAGGAATAAATAGGTATAAATAGGAATAGTTATTAATAAATAGGTATAATTAGTAATAATTTGGAAGAATTGATAATAATTAGGAATAATTGATAATAATTTCTTATAAATTGTAATAAATACTAATAAATACTAATAAATACTAATAATTACTAATAATAATGAATAAATACTAATAATTATGAATAAATACTAATAATTAGGAATACATAACAATAATTAGAAATAAATAGGAATAATTAGTAATAAATAAGAATAATTAGTAATAATTATTAATAAATAGGAATAATTAGTAATAAATAGGAATAATTAGTAAAAATTATAAAAAATTAGTAATAATTAGTAATAATTAGGAATAATTAGGAATAATTAGTAATAATTAGTAATAATTAAGAATAATTAATAATAATTTCTAATAATTACTAACAATTAGTAATAATTAGGAATAATTAGGAATAAATTGGAATAAAAAGGAATATTTATTAATAAATAGGAATTATTAGTAATAATTACGAATAATTGATAATAATTAAGAATAATTGATAATAATTTGTAGTAAATTGTAATAATTAGTAATAAATACTAATAATTACTTATAAGTACTAATAATTATGAATAAATACTAATAATTAGGAATACATAGCAATAATTAAAAATAAATAGGAATAATTAGTAATAAATAGGAATAATTAGTAATAATTAAGAATAATTAGTAATTATATAGTAATAATTAGTAATAATTAATAGGAATTAGTAATAACTAGTAATAAGTAGGAATAATTAGTAATTAATAGTAACAAATATTAATAAATACTAATAATTAGAAATAAATAGTAATAAATTGTAATAATTAGGAAAAAATAGGAATAATTAGGAAGGGATGCGTCAGCAACAGGAGCAGTTACGATCTCAGAAGAACCTTGAAGAGAGTTTGCAGAAGTAGCAAGAAGAGATGCATTCACAGCAGGACCATCAGAAGTAGCAGCATGAGGAGGAGATGCGTCGATGGAAGCAGTATCATTAGGAGAAGATGGAGTACATGCGTTGTCTAACTCGTAGTTTGGGGATGGTGTTTCATCCACCATCTCCTGCAGCTCCTCCACCTCCTCCAGAAGACGACCCCAATGATTTTTTATGTTAAATAAATTTGAATTTAACATTTGTTGTAATATGAACTATTTACATTTTCTGTCTTTTATACCATTGTGAATATTAGATGATTTAATTTTTAATATATTATGATTTTGTTTGTGAATATTGAAAATTTTAATAATTTTAATAATTTTTATTTTTTTATTATTTTAATGATATTAATATTATTATTTCATTAATCATAATTTTATTAAATATATTTCTTCAGAATGATATTTTTTAATGTTTTTTTTATTTTACTACTAATAATAATAATAATATTTTATGATTTTTTAATATTTTTTGTGAATATTTAGAATTATAATATATTTTTATTTTAATTATTTTAATAATATTAAAAATAATTTTTCAATAATCATATATTTATTAAATTTAGTTTTTTTATTTTTATTTATTATTTGTGATGAGATCTGTTGCGACGGATTTCCGTCGCAAGTAGTCTAAATAATATTTTTTAAAATTATTTGCAGTAGGATTAGGGACCCATTGCAAAAAAAATATTTGCGACGGGCCCGTCACAGATAGTCGAAATAATTTTTTTCCATAACTATTTGCGACTAGATTACGGGCCCATCACAAAAATGTTTATATATGTAAAGTATATAATCAAAGACTTATTTGTGACGGTGAAGTTGCCCATCGGAAAAAATATTATTTGTGATGGGCTCGTCGCAAATAATATTTTTTGCAATGCCGTTTTCCGTGACAGGCTATTTTCGATAGGACCCCATCACTAAAATTTATTTCCAATGAGATCCCATCGCAAATAGCCTGTCACAAATATCTAGATTTCTAGTAGTGGGAATACCCATTTAAAACATCCAAAAATTCACACATGAATGATCAGGTGATATTTCCAAACTCATGAGTGGTCTATCATCGATCTACCAAATCATCACAATGTAACCATATCTCAGGTTCGCTAATGGAACACTCCCATTCTAGAGGGTCATGTTATTGTAGCCCAATGCTACACACACCTTATTCAAGGTAACGTTAGTTAAATAAACTCACACCAACCATACAAGCCAAAAAATTCCAATCCATTCTAATAAAATATTTATTTTATTGAAAATAATATTAAATTTTTTTGGATGTATTTAAAATCTAACCATAATTTAGAAATCATCATTTTAAATTCATGAACCAAAAGTTTTTCTAAAAAACATCAAATTTTTAAATTTCACAAAACGATCAAAAATGAAGATTTCCACCAATAATCATAAATAAATTTCAATATTAAATTCAATAAATTCAATAAATTTGAAATATGGACTTCATGCTATAAAAAAGTGGAATCAGGAGTGAAGCAACCTACCTCCCAAACATTGGTCAAAATGATGAATGGTACAAAACATCAAAAAATTAGATCGAATCTCCTTAAAAAATCATTATATGTTGTTGCATTATAATAAAGTATATCTCATCATGATTTACAAAAAACATTAGGATTATATTCTCCATGGATTAGATCCATTAATCCAAGAGAGGGATGAAAAAGAATACTAAGGAAAACGATGAACAATGATCACTTACAAAAAAAATAAAGCCTCCAACGTACCTAGATTCACCTTGGAATCATTACTAGTTCAAGAGGAATATTATCAATAGACAAGGGAGGGAGAGGATTTTGGGTTATGGCATAATTATGATAAATTTACGCACTAAGGGTGTAAACTGTGTGAGATCAAAAAAAACTCATGTCTAAATTTTCACATTGCACTTTTAGGGTTCTCAATTCGGAAAACCATGTGCTAATGGTGTTCTATAAACTACCTTTAAACACCACTCTCACTGTTGAATTACATGGTTTGAAAAACCATGAACCAGCCATGTTATTCCTGCCTTTCCATCCTTTAATGGTTTCTCCTTGGTGGATGCATAGTTTGGCCAAATAATGTGCCAAACCGTGTGCCTACCTAGTCCCCACTATTTAGTTTCACTATTTCCTTGGAGGTATTCCAAGGTAAACTAACCATTCTTAATCCATTAACCTCTAGAGAATATAAAAAAATATTATAAATATCTTCTAATACTCATGAAACATAACCTAATAACATTAAATAATTTAATTTCATATTCTAATGATTGATTTTATGAGACCAGGTGAGATGCATTATCCTCACCAATGGTCATTTCATCCATAAAAAATTGAAAACCACCATTATCATAAAGGACTTTGGGACATTTCTCAACAATTTCCTTATCACATTCCCATGTTTCTTCCTTAATCTGACCAAGATTCTATAATAACAACACTAGAACAATTTTTTTCCAACAGAAGACTTCCCCTTGAATATCCACTATTCAAACTAGTGCATGAACTAACAATGCATAATTCTCTAATTTAACATGATCCCATTGAATCACATGGCCATGATCTGGTTGATACTTATTCAATTCAGAAACCTAAAGCACATTATGCATTTAACTGAACTTTATTAGAATGTACGATTGATATTAAACCTCTCCAACCTATTTAAGAATAAATAAAGGGCCTATATATTAAGGTGAAAAATTTCCCTTCTTCCCAAAAAGATAATCCCAATCGATAGAGAGATTATAAAAACACAAAATCAATTAACTCAAATAAAAACAAACATTTATGATGATACACTTATGATTTCAGATGACTCTGAGTTTCCTCTATTCACATCTCTATCAAATGACTTTTCTTCGACGTCTCTTGCACAAGGCTTGGTCCAACATGTTTTGTCTTACCTGTTTCCACTGAAAAAAGAGGTGAATAATATGGATTCCTATAAAATGATTCAAAAACAGTGATATATATTGAGTATTGATAACTATAGTTATACGATAAATCCCTTAATGATATTTGATCCTCCCATGGCAACCAGATTACATTACAGAATCCCTAATCAGGTCTTCCATAATATTTATCATCCTTTTGGATTGTTGATCCCATTGAGGATGATATTCCTTGATTATACCTGAGTCCCATGGTATTTATATATGGATTTCAAAAAATGAGACATAAACCTTCGATATCAATCCAATAAAATAAAAAGTAGTATTACATGGCCTCTAACCACATCAAGGATATAGATTTTTGACGGGTCCTACACCATGTTAAATTAATGAATGAGACAAAATGAGACATTTTTTTGATTTGATCCTCAAATAATCATATAGAATCATGTTTCAAAATCATCTTTGGGAGGCCTCTTACAAGATACATGGGTATCTTCTACCATTTCTAGATGGGAATTGGTAAAGACTGCAACAAAACTGCTGGCCGCTGGTGCTCAACATTAACCTGATGACATGTTAGGCATATAGAAGAAAACTAAGTGAGTCTTATTTTCTTTCCAAACCACAAAAATTATTTTTTTAGTTCCTTATAAATATTCTATATTTTATGATGAACAACCCATATTGAATATTGGTAAGAAAGACAATGTTTTTCCTGACAAGAAAAAGGCATGACCATCCGATCTTGAAACCATATACTGGTCCTCTTCCAAGATTCTATTCCTCAATGGCCACCCCACCATTGAGTTTTGACCTCATAGAAACACTTCCTATATCATATATATTTTAATCATTAACCTAATCTCCCAAATGAAGAATAAAAAAATCTATAATGATAAATGAAACTATACCTTGGTCTCCAAAATCCAAGTGTATATCGGTTATCACCGAAATTATTTACCATTGTTATGAAGCCTCTTTTATCAATCTAACTATATGAATTATTTTTAATGAATTATTCACTGAATTTCATTTACCTAATGTATACATAAATTAAAATTTAATGATTTGGTGATACATAGACCACCTTCTTTGTCTTGTATTCAAATATCTTTGGGAGAGTATTTTTTTTCAAGGTTTTATGATCCGTAATCCCCATGAATTTATCAATAAATGCATAATGATTCCATGTATTAAAGTCATGTTACCCAGAAACTAATTCCAAATCATGTGTTGGGTAGTTTTTCTCATGAAATTTTATCTATCATGGGCTATAAGCTACAACATGATCTCCCTATATGAGAACAATAGCCATACAAAATCCCAAAGAATCACAATACACCACATAACATTGTCCTAAATCTGATAATATCATGATTAGTGCTGATTTATGGAAAAAATTATGCTCCTAAAAAGATATACAATATTCATTGATCCATTGGATTTGTCTATTTAACTTTTTAAATATGTCATTGGTGAAGGTCATCATGTAAAATAATGAACAAAACATATTTAATAACCTACCAATCCATGGAAACTATGTGTTTCAAAGATATTATTTAGTGGTTTCTATGATATCAAACCACTATATTATGGATCCAAAGAAACACCTTTTTTTGAGATAATGTGTCCAAGGAAAAGTACCATTTGTATAGAAAAATCACACATTGAAATTTTGGAATACATACAATGATCCCATAAGATACACAATACTATCTCAATGTGTTTTCCGTGATCAATATTTTTCTTAGAATACATTTTATATCCTCCACAAACACCACCACAAAATAATACAAATATCTTTGTCACATATGATTCGTCAATTATATAAAAATAGCTAGTAAATTCAGAAGATATAATGAAAAAACCACATATTCATAATTGATATAACTACTACTAAAGTATTTATTCATAATATCATCCTTCATAACACAAAATTGGTGATATCATGAATGCAAGTTATTTTTAGAGAACCACTGGGCTCCCCAAAATTGTTCAAATAGACGATAAATTCATGGAAGAGGATATTGATTCATTTTTATACCATGATTAATGTTATGATAATCTTCATAAGTCCTAAGCGTTCCAACCACAATTTAAAAAAATAATAATATGTGTTTCCCAATGATACATGCTTGACTGAATGATCCCTTCTCTTTCTAACTCTTATAATTTTACCTTGAATTAAATTAGTTATGTGTGTGACATGTTATAAGATAGAAGTGAAATAATATTGGTCCTTATTAAATGATAAATAATAAAATACACATCTATTTTCAATGGAAAACATAAGAAATTATCAGAAAAAACATCATGAATTATGTAAATAATTATTTGAAAACCACTATTCCTGATCTCATCCACTGATTCCAAGGACAAGGCTGAAAATGTGATGAGATGGATCGAAATAATGGTACCAACTACCTTGTTACACTTGATTTCATGTTTTTTATCTATAAAAGAGATGTTTGATGCTGTCATTAGTTGTAAAACTAACTGTTTGGGTATAACAATTGATATCAGAATAGAACATTGTACAATAATCCATAATAAGGATTATGTTATAGAAATTCATCTCAATAATAAATAAATCACAAAGACATTTATCCCCATAAATAGTTATAAAATATGATTTTCATATCTTTTTTTGACATTCTAGGCATCAATAATGTGATCTGACAATTAATATGCAGTTCGCTCGGGGGGAAACCTAGTCGGGATTTTCCCCTTCGTGGCGGCAACATTCTCTGCACTGACCCCCCCTCTCTAATGGGGGGGGGGGGACCTCTGACACTCCAAAAGGGGAAAATTATTCCTTCACCCCCTCCATGAAGCCCAATTTACTCTCTTATTTACCTCATGTTTCACTCGGACCGAGAGTTTTGGAGTTTTATCAACCACAGAGTTCTCAGAAACATCATATCTTCTAAATAACTCATTAGTTTCTTGGTCTTTTCAATGGTGACCTCTAGTGGATGTGTTCTATAAAAACGTCTTCGATGCGTGGGATTTAAAGGACAGGGTGATAGTGGGTATGTTGGAGAGTTGAAATATTATGATACACTTCTTCTTGGAGACGGATCTCATCAGGGCCCGGTCATATGCATCTAGAAATTTCAACGGTATCTAATTTTTTCTGTTTTGGAGGTCCTTCAATTTGAATATGAAGTGTGATCCTCCAAAAATGGAGACTTGGGTTAGTTTCCCTAATCTTTGTCTTCCATTTCAAAATCCTTCGGTCTTGAATATGTCAGTGAATTTGATTAGTAGGTACATGTGTTCAGATAGAAAAACCCGAGATCTCTAATACCCCATGAATCCACTAGTCTGTGTTGAATTGGATGCCTCAAGGGTTCTATTTGAGTGTGTATGGATAACTGTTGGTGAGGAATACCGCTGCAAACAACACTGCTCTATGAGAATTGGATAAATTTCTATTCTGGATGAAAGCTTCTGGGTCACTCTCATGACTTCTGTCATAGGGGGTTTCATTTTACTTTGAGGAGTAATGATTGAGGAAAGGAACATGAGGTGTAAAGAATGGTAGAGATATCAAAACATAAGTCGATCATGGTGGATAAAAAGGTGGGCGGGGTATATCCCTCTGGTCAATTGGCGGAGACGACCCTCAGAAGCCTTGTTACATGCGAGGCGACAGTGGTAGGTCCTAGTCGGTATGTTCGACCTTGTTCACCTATAAAGAATCCTTTGAGGGTTCAATTCAATCCTTCAATTTAATACGTTTTTAATCATTTGAAGTTGGACCTGGATATAACCTCACATGTGCTTCATGTGGAGAAGTAGAGTCTGGTTCAACATGGCCTGGTTTGAGTGGAAAACCTAGCGTTTGGAAGTTTGGTGGTTGTGTTGCAGTAGGTGGGCCATGAAAAGAATATTTTGGTAGATTTTTTGGGATGTGATAATAGTGTTTTTCATCAGGGGTATCAGGGGCATGATTTGAAGGTGGCTTACCAATATTGTGAGGGGATGGAAGGGGGTCCTTCTTCTAGGTAACAGTCCCCAATTTATCAAAATAAAAAATATGAAGGGATTGCAGAAGAAGACTTGAGTGAAGGCCTCAATAACCCAATGTAGGTTGTCTTAGTATGCGTTCTTGAGTTCAATAGAGATGTAAACAGTAATTCGGTAGACAAAACACCAATCTCGAAGAGTAGAAGGAGTAATAGGAGGAGGAATGGCAGCAAGGACTAATCATCCTTACCTCCTCTGATGGAGATCCAATCTGCTATGAATGTTAAATCCAAAGACTTTGACAATGAAGAAGTGATCCATCAATGATTAAAGGTCCAGGGGGAGAATCAATTTGAATTAGTGTTATGTTCAGAGGTGGATGTTATGGAGCAGGTCTTACTCCTCAATGAATATGTATAGAAGGAAGCTAAAACGATGGGGTGGCCTCTGGAGGTGACACTCAATGTGGAAAAATATTCTTGGGTGGAAAACATGATCTGATACTTGTCAGGGGGTTCAATAAAGGGAAAATTAGCATTGAGGAGTATATACAGACCAAGGACCAGGTGGCCACTAGGTATGAAAATTTGTTGATGGAGACTCCTAACATACAGGTAATTTCTATTTCATGGATATTGGTTAGGAAAAAAATACTATGGTAAGATTAAGTTTCTTTCCAATTACTCTGGTTAATTCGGTGGTGGTTGTTGTTCAATTTGGCTATGTTAAAATTCGGTTTTAGTCTATTTTCAGATCCAATTTTTGTGTCTTGTTGAAGTATTTTGGTGTGATGCATCCTGCCTTTACAAGATCTACCTCAGATGGGGTTTAGAGCATGAAGCCTGTAACTTTGCATTCCATTTGGATTTGGAAGAATGAGAGGGAATGGATATGCCATTGGTACCGGGCTTGCACATCCTTGTGTGGGACAGTTGTCAGAGTGGCAATCATTAGTAAGGGTTTGTTGACACATGGTAGTTTCTGGGGAGAGGCATATCTGATTTTTTGGTTTTCGTTTTGTTTTGGTTAGTTATTATTGTTTTTTTTGGACATTAAGGTTTCTCACTTTTTCCTTAAAAGAGTTGTGATAATAAAAAAGTTAATTTTCAGTCATTCTTGACATTCTCTTTGTCCAGAGGAGTTTAATATTTCAAAATAGAAGGAATCACCTCAACATGAAAAATTAGAAGAGAAATATCAGAGAAGAAATAAACAAATGGGATTCACTCGTATGAAAAAAAATCTCGCATAAGGGTATCATTCAAATGAATCATACCTATCACTATCCAAAGTCTAAATTGATCATCGATGATTAATTTATCAACTCCATAGAATTTATTACATAGTGAACTATGATATTTGTTACCCAATTTACATTGCACCAGTTGAGGAGTCATTTTATACCAAGAATCATTGTGGATTCCTTAGTTTTAATAACAAGGCCTATTTTGATCCCCTCATCTTGCTAAAGCATACAATGTTTGTGAAACATGAGATGTGTCCCTAGCACCTAACAATGGAACACTATGACAATATCACCGAAGATGTCCCATATGGTTTGAAGTGTGGAATTCCCTAGGTGGTGCTGTATAATCTTTCTTCATATTCTCAAAATAAACACATTGAAAACATCCCAACTTACTCTATGATTTATGAGTAATATTTATTGACCCCACTTTTTGATTTTGAGTCATAACACTACCGTGGAAATAGGTTTTCTTCATACACTTATTACCAGAATCAGAGTTCCCATTATGTCCTATTGGTATTAACACACTTATTCTGACCATGGTTCTTGAGATATCCCCTTATTCCATTTTGTATCTATTGACCATATTTGTATAATCTAATACAAAAATAATGACAATATTTGAGAAAATGTAGGGCCTCAAACCTATTTCAAAAATTCATTCCTTTGAGGACACACATTAAAAAACATTGGGTAAGATGAGGACTAAATTAATTATTTTATACACATACTCTATCATTAAGAGCGTTTTTTGCTTCAAGATTATAAATTCTATTATTCCATAAATTATGAATCCCTAAGGATATAATTGTTTTTTGAAAAGTTATCCTAAATAATCCCATTAAATTCCTCTTTCTAATTAATCCTCAACTAGTAAACCACACCATTGAAATTTAATATCCTCCAACATGTTTTTTTCTAGCAAGACATTCATCATAACTAGTGTTCCTTGTAAATTAATGATTCCATTCATCCTATTCATCCACACTTCTATTTTTTGGGTTTTGAATCAGCCAAAAATATTTGTGGTTTTTAATTATGGAACAAAAAGAAATGATCTTATTTCAGTTGTCCATACCTAATTTCTTATCTATCCACAACATAAAAATATTATACAATACTCATAAGTAGAAATGGTACACATGTTTCATAGGTGAGTCCACATTTTCATCATCTTTTTATAATTGGTTTCTATGACATCTACCATGTTCCATTCTCTATAACCCAACAAATACACAATTTAATTTAACTCTATAACATATGTATTATTATCAATTTAAAATTTACCAAATTACTAATATCACAACATGGTTTTCCAAAATTTGTCCATTTATACTTTCAAACCATTTTTGACTATTACAGCATGCTTTTGAAAATAAAACCATTTTCAAAAAGTTTTAACTAATAAACATGTTTTCACTGATTCATAAATCATTTCTAAAATTTAATTATTTACTCATACTGGGAAGTCATTTTTATCAATTCATGTCTTTATCTTCTCTTTCGGTAATCCCATAATGATGAGGTTAGAAATACTAGATGTTTCTATAAACACTAATGTACCCAAACTCCTTAATAACATTATGTTCAATATAAATAGGTTTGCTACACCTCTTTATGTTCTAAATTTCATGTTCTAGAAAACCCTGTCCTTTATACCTACCTAAATCAAGGAATAAAAAGAATGATTTTATAAATCCTGGACCAAATGAACTGATACCATTTTCCCATAATAGTGAGTAATTGACCAATACAGATACCATTTTTAATATTCCACCACTCACCCATTGCCTTGGGATGAGACGGAGTGTGATACTTGGAATTAGATGACATCTCTATGCCAGCAAAGACTGTAAATAAATCCATGGGCTTCATTAATGATTGGGGGATGCTTTTACCTTAGAAAATTAAACAACCAATCGTAAATAACCAAAACCAAACAACCACTATTCGATGTATGAGTACAAAATACAACTCAATGAGAACCAAACCAATCAAAATGAATCCTAACTAACAATATCATAGTACAAAGTGGAAACCATATCCAACAAAACTCAAGGACAACCAAGACACCAACTAAGAAATACCCAAACTTCTCCAAGTTAAACCATCACATTACACGCCCATGGTATCATGATACGTCACAAATAGAATGAGACACATTTTCCTTTACATTTTTCTTGATATAAAATATATACTAAATCTCCAAGTTCCCAAGTAGGCCGTGAGTATTACACATAGTATAATTTCTCTTATGACTTCCCAACTCACACCACCAGGATTGAACAAGTTAGGAAATTTATATAAAATAGTTTAAATTAATTCAAATCAGTTTATATCAATGCCAAAAATATTTCTCCAAATGAAATATTTTTCCATGAAATGTAAAAAAACATGTATTTAATACATTTCCCATTTTCTAAAATCCATTTGTAACTCCCGTTCCACACATCCACATATCGAAACATGCATTCCCAAGTTATAGTTCCATAATCATGAGTTTCCACTTGCTGATCAACCATGTTTTCACAAGGTATCCATATCTAAATATATTAGAAATTTAGGCTATATCCATAGTTTTGAATTATTGCTATAGGCCTAAAAATAATGGCTATATGTTATAGAAACAGATTAATAAACCATGTCTAGTAATGGCCTGGCCATAGAGAAAGGTATATAGCCATAGTTTCCAATCATGGGTAAAGCCCTATATCCAAGGTTTGAAACCCTGGTAGAATCTTAAGCCACACAGGGTTTATCGCCACAGTTTGAAACCATGGCTATCATCAATAAAATTTCATAAAAAACCCTATCCCCCTATATATCCCCCCCTACAATAGCCCACCCCTTGAAATCCCCCCCCCCACTCCCCATGCATCCCCCCTTCCCCCATAAAAAGGCGCCCCTCCACTCCCCCTAGAAATCCCCCCTAGACAGGCCCCTAGATAGAAGCCAACTCCTTTCGGGATAGACCCTATCCTTCCTGGACAACCCCTCTTCCTGGACATACCCCCTCCTTCCTAGAAACACCCCCACGTTTCTGGATAGACCCCCTTCCTGGAACGACCCCTCCCTAGATAAACACCACCCCCTCTCTGGACAGACCCCCCTACACACCCCCACCACCCTACACACCCCTCCCTAGAAAACCCTCAATCCCACCTGCACCCCCTCCACACCCCTCCCCCTCCTTGCTAGACAGCTCACATCCTTCTTAGAAAACCCCACTTCCTAAAAAGAAACCCTTCCGAGATAGCTCCCTCATCCTTATAGGAAAGACCCCCTCCCTGAACAAGAAACACCCCTTTCTAGACATACCCCCCCTACACACCCCCATCCACTGCACACCCCTCCCCCTGCAGAACCCCTTCCAACCTGCACCCCCTAACCCCCCCCCCAACCAACCCCCTTTCACCCCCACAACACCCCTCCCCTCCTTCACGGGAAAACCACCTCTTTGTATAGACACCACCCCTCCCTGGACAGACCCCCCTACACCCCCATCCACACCCTCCCCCTACAGACCCCATTTTACCACCTCCACCCTCCCCTCCTTCTTGGATATACCCCCTCCTCCCTTTACTGAACCCCCTTACTGGACATACCCCCTCCTTCCTAGAGATACCACCCTTCCTGGACAGACCCCCTCCCTAGACAGATGACACCCCTTCCCTGGACAGACCCCCTTCTCACCCCACCCCCTACACACCGTTATCTCTTATATACCCCCTGCACACCCCCTCCCCCTACACCCCCTGAACACACCTCCCCCTTCATACCCCCCATTTCACCCCATCCACCCCTCCCATTTTTCCTATACAAACACCCCTCCTTCCTGGACATACCCACCTCTTAGACAACCCCTCCCTCCTGGACACCCACTCTCCTGGAAACCCACTCCATCCTAGACACCCCCCTCCTTGAGTTATGTGGTGTATCCAAAAGTGATGAGATGAGACCTTATCTTAGACATAAGTTTCTACCCAGAAAAATTAAGTATTTTTCATGTCTTCAAAAATATAATAACCATTTTATTATTATTTAGATTGTGTATATGGAACATGTGGATAAGATACTATAATGGAACTAATATTGGTATAAGAAGACATAATGGTTTTATAGATATCAAATTAATGTTAATCTAGAGTATGAATCATTTTCAATGTGGTGATTGTTACTTTAAAGAATTATGATCGAGTGATAATGTTTATTTGCATTAGTTATTTTCCCCATGCATAGAAACATGAGTGTTAAGGCATTATGATGGGGACATGGATCATTCCATAAGGTCTAGGTCAGAGGAAACTTTTTTTAGTGACTCTAATAATGAGTGATGTGTAGAGGATGGTATTAATGGGAAGAGACTTGGATTGGTTTGGAAGGCCTTGTGGACACATTGATATTTAATATGAATCATTATGTTAAAATATGGGTAGTTCTTTAGTGAATTGTACTATGTGTTAATTTTGATAGATGTGTGATAATTTACAGACCAATTTTATGAATGTGAATTCCCTAGAGATTTCAGGGATTATTTGGTGTACTGATGACCTCTCTAGAGTCTATGGGGATGGGTTGGTGTGTCGGTGACCACCCTAGAGTCTGTAGGGATGGTCCAGTGATTATTTAGTTAGAAGGATGGTTCTGTGAATTTTATGGAACATTCTTTATATAGGATTGGGTAAAGGTCTTCCTAAGAATATGGGTCATGGTAAAATGTGAGATGAGACCAATGGAAAATGTCTTAAGAGATAAGGTAGTAGGTCAAGATTTGGATGCATGACCATTACACGTTCCTTCTGGAAATGGGTCCTGGTTTGGATTCCACCCTACCCTGAGTCTTTTGGAATGACATGGCCATAAGAGAAAGGGAACAAGATGAGGCAACAAGGTGAAATTTTGGAATGGCACAAAAGTAGGAAAGATCAGTTTTTTGCTGTCCTAGATTACAAGGTCCTCCCAATTTAAACACTTATGTAATGGCTTTCCTCCATGAAAAATCATTCCTTAAAAACCATGTTATTATATTTATCAAAATAAGGAAGTTTGATTAAATGTGGGAATAAGACACTTAGAATGTGCAACAGTCAATAGGAAAATTACCAACATGGGTAATCCCTTATACAATGAAAGTCAAACACTTAGGTGGTGTTTGGTTATAATTGGACATTTACCACTTGTCCTTATGATATTTCAAAAGTGGATTGCAATTCACCATGAATAAGTCACTATATTTATTTCATGCCATCCAATTAGACTTTAGAAATCAAGAATAACTGTTACATAATTCACTAAATGAGGCATTACATCTCATGTTCCAATTTTACCATGTTCTGTTCCATTTAACCAATTCAATTCATTAAATCCTAGAAATTCCAATTATAATATTTAAGGGGGTCACATAGTGGTGACTTGGTCATTATAGCACTTTCCTACTTCGGATATTCAATCTTCAAAGTCTAACAACACTTTAAGGGTGTTTTAGTTCAAACAACCATTTTAATAAAAAGTGGTCAACCCCCTTCAGGGATATAAAAAGGGACAAGTATGATATATGCTTTAAGAATAAAATGAAATCATGTATAAGGAAAAAATCAATGCAATATTTTCAAGTAAAAAATATATGCATAATCTACCACTATGAGTTTTCACATACAACGTACCTCTGTTGGAGGGGTATTATTACAAAACAATGACTTTTTTATCAAACAAAACAATTATATTAACGAAAACATGATCAAGAATTGAAATTTAATATAAAAAGAAGAATTAAGAAGGTAGAAAAATTCAATATATAACATTATTGAATTAAATATTATTGGAGAGGGACCCTACCTCAAAAGAGTCATTCCACACTCGGTGCTTGCCACTTTTATCAGTGACCACTCTAAGATTCTCCAAACAACCTTCGAGCATATACACACTTTCATCTGCATAAGGACACCCTAACCCTTATGTATGTGTCCACATGGCCTTGACCATGCACAAGAAGATCCTTATATATATTCTAACATGCATAAGCCTGTTATAACCCACACACATGTGCATTTTTAATATATATACATAGGAACACCTAGAACCTTATATGTAATCATGCTTCCATGAGAGGATATACATATAACGAGAGAACTTATTATATATACGATTACCTATGCATACGCTGTGAGTAGAATTTTACTATGGTGATGCGAAATCACCTAAATATTTATCAAATTGCTATAAGAAAATTACCAGGGGTTCTAAAATTATAAGACCCCGATTATAAACTAAGAATAATTTATGAATAAAGGAAAAAGTCACATTAATCCATTGGAAGTTAACCAAACCGGGTGGAACTGCTTTACCTTTGGTGGTGGTTGCCGAAATACCCATTAACGGGTCCGAGGAGACTTCAAAAAAATTCCAGTGATCCGATGAATCATAATTAATTGAACCTAAAAATTGAAGTGGGAGGAATACGATTAATGAGAATGTCAATAATAGAACAGGTGATGATGAATAGTTTTTATATAAATGAATGAACAATAAAGATAAATTTCATACAATAGGGGTTCCATCCAATCTATATAACCGAACTCAAGAATTATACAACTCCACTTTTGTAACATGATGTTCCAATAATGACATGCACCGGGTAAGAATTAAAAGATATCATAAAAATAATTATTATGGTTAGATCTATGAAAAATATATAATCAAATTAGCACATGGAAATTGGTTACATCATACATGAATCAAGATGAAGTAAAATAAGGATTATGTGTTTGGATAAACTGTTAAAATTCTCCTATAATCTATCTGCCACCACAACTAGAGAAAATAATTTTCCTATTATAAAATTCATGAACTCTTAGAGTCTATGATACTCATATAAAAGAATAAAACATTGATAATTCCACCTAAAATTTAACAGTGTGATTATATCAACGAAAAAATATGCCTCAAGGATATAAAATCTCACTCTACATGACCAGTATTGTACTATTTCTCAATCTCTAATTATTATTATTATTATTATTATTATTATAATTATTATTAATACATTGACCAATTTTTGTTTAAACAGATATCTAGTAATTCTTGAACATAGAAAAATAATGGTATTTTATCAAACAATGGTTTTATCATCATTCTCATAATAAAATAATAAAACTAGGAATATATACTAATTAAATTTCCACAGCTAAAGAATCATTATGAATTGCCTAAGGTAGGCACATAATCAATAAAAAAATAGTTTTCTATAACTACAAACTCACTCTTTACCACATGAGTGATCATCCCTCAGATGTTAGGGTTAGGAAATATTTATCACAATCCTAATATCCATGCTAACATATTGTTTTAAATTAAAAAAAAACATCCAAACATACAACTATGTAGGAGAAAGGAACCATCATGAGGAATAACCATAATCACCCATAGTTCTAAGAATGATAGAAAATGAAGTTAAAATAATCAATCAAAACAATGGGATATTAATTTCCCTATAATAGGTTATAACTGTGGAGAATAGATCTATTTGGGGTGGCATAGTGTCCTTCCATGACTTGTTGGGACTTAAGGAATTTTATAGTTATTTGATCTTATATAGAATATAATGAATCAGGTCTCACCCAAAGGAAAGATCAATATAGGATTTGAGAATTAGAATCCATGTTACAAGACTATATCCACATTACATAATATAGTGTTTTTAATGAACATAATTATTATTATTTTTGTCTTTATTATAGAGGAATAGGTTACAATGCATAGATGGTTAGAATTATTTTCAATCCCACTAGAAATTTGTAAATATCCATGATGAATTATCTTCCATGAGATTTCAGGGATGTGCATTTAAAAGTTTGAAATATTGTCTGTTTTTAATTATAGATGATTTTACACCATGGATATTTTTACAACACCATAGTACTGATATAATGGAATTATTCTACACCACAAAAGGGATTAAATCATGAAGGGTAATATTTTGGTAGTTATA
Organism: Viscum album; assembly: GCA_963277665.1. NCBI lineage: Eukaryota > Viridiplantae > Streptophyta > Magnoliopsida > Santalales > Viscaceae > Viscum > Viscum album. Next base: position 1,156,467,997 of record OY728120.1, on the reverse strand, counting down.
TTATTGCACTATTTATCATGTATACAGGTTAAACCATGGGGACGTTCTCCATGATGTATCCTTAGTGTTTTCAAAGGCGTGCAATGAAATAAGTCACAATTTCCTCTTGGGTATGTGGTGCGTGGTGAAATTAAAGCCCATATACACATAATTAATTAAACTATGGCTATAAAGAGGATGTATCCATGAACCTATAAAATTGTGGATAAAGATCCATGGGTATATCCTATATTTATAGAAATAATAATAATAATAATAATTAGATAATGAGAGACACTAAAATACTAACCACCATAACACTGACTTGAAGAAGAATAAGTAATTCATCTTCGATGATGAGAAACAAAGATATCGAAGAATAAATTTAATATTACTTACCATGGGAGAGGGAAATTTATCAGTGTGATTATGTAAATTTTATTCCATAAAAGGAAAAGTGGAATTATTTAAAATGTATTGTCTGTGGAATATAGTGATAAATATATATTTCAGTAAAAAAATGTGAAAAAAAATTCATTCATGCCAAGAAAGAAGATAAATAGAGATCATGGTATGAGCTGTAACATGGTGTGATACCATGTAGAGAGAATAAGAATAAGATGAACTCAATGTAATATTGAATATGAACATACCTTAGCATGAGAACTGTTTGGGTTGAACAATGAATATGTTTTTTTTATAAAACCAATTCATGCATGCCAAATTGTTCTAAAAAACAATGAATAAGAATCCCTATTACAAAGAAATAAGGGTTGTGAGATGATATTATTCTTGGATAAATACAGGTGACATTGAATCCAGTGGATTTTGAAAAAAATTATTTACTAAAGAACAAGAGAAGGAAAATCATGTTTTACATGGATAAACCTCTGAATCTAATAAGGATGAATACTAGAAACATCACAAGGTTTTCATTGGTTTTCCATAGAAAGGGATGCCATAATTCTGACCTTCCATGGAGGAGTTTTATGATGATGTGACAGTGTGATCTGGGTGAACATTATGATGGAGGGGAGAAACTTCTAATGAGGACATGTTTTTATGATCTGTTTGAGTTTCTCTATATGGGTAAATAGTTATACCCATACAAATCAAACGTATTCTATATATGGGGACTAAATTTATACCATATTTTAATGTTAGAACAATTTACCCTTATGAATTTTAATGATTCAATGTATGTGAAACTTCTTTACATGGATAAAGATATTCTTCCATACGTTCAATATATATATATATAACCAAAATTTATACAACTATATATGTATTTATTCCACTATATAAAATATATTTCAAAATTTAAACACTAATGAATTTTTTAAAACAAAACTATCCAACATAAGTTTTAGTTAGTAATTATAAACATTATATTAATCAACATCTCTAAAAAATAAAACAATAAACAACAAAGTATACAATCATATTTTATCATATTAAAACATGTTTAAATCAATAAACCCAGAAAATTGTGATAAAAATTAAGAAAAATGATCATGAAAATGAAAATCACCAGGGAAATGATAACAAAATATTAAAGAATCAAATTTTCATTTAATTAATAGATACAATTCATTATATCAACAATAAAAGGTTCAAATTAAATACGAATTAAATGAATTATTCCTAATCCAATATATTAATTTATAATTTAATGAAATTATTTAAAAAAATTGTTCAGAGAGATATATCCAATATTTTCAACTGAAATTTAAATAATTAATTGAGATATTTTTTTATTTTTTTTAAAACAATAAAAAATATAAAAACGAATGTTTCACAATACTTACATAAAAATCCATAAGATAGCGTAAAATACTTTTTAGTCATTATTGAGGTTTATTATGAAATTGTTCAAAATATTTCCTCAAAAAAATAAAGGAAAAGATATAATAAGCGAACCTAATTTTTTTTTTGTAATGAAAATGGGAACAAATTTTAAAGAAGACACATACATGATTGAAGAGTTTTCCGATGATATTTTGAATAAAATGGGAATGAATAAAAAATTGAAGGAAATAAACATTCCACTAAAGAATCAATTTGAATAAGGAAGACAACCAATGATAGATTATACTTCAATTATAATCTTGATTGCTTCACAGTTGAACTAAAAATATTAGAAGATTATAGAAGTAAATGTAGGATAAAACCTCAAATTAAATGATGAAAATAACATTAAAATTTTCCTTGATATATCTAATGTGTCCAAATTTATAATCTATAAAAAATAAAAGACCATACAAAATATCGATGTGACAGTCTAAAAAAGGAGTAACCATAGTTATGCAATTTCTGATATATTGGGTACCTTATGAGCATGCGATTCAAAGCTCAAAATCCCAATGATAATGGGATAACTATAACTATTCCTATATATCAATCATATAGAGACTAAATGTGGTATGATTCCTATGGATAATTCTTCATTTTTCATAACCACCTTCTATGGAATGTTATTTTAATTTGAGAAATGAATGGAGGGGTAATGACTTTATAAGGAGAAAATCAACCCTTATGAAATATGATGAATGTGTTCATCTAATAAATAGACATGTTATACTAGGAAATTTTGTCTATATTTTGGAGGATAAAAAGGGTCCTCAATAAGAGGTGTATCAAGCACTGAGATCTTGATAATCCCATCAAATCTATGATAATGAATAAAAAAAAGATAGAACAATACAATCATTTAATATAGACTTGGATGATGTTGAAGTAAAGAAAAACTCACCTATTGAAGAATAGTCAAGGAATGAAATCATGGAAATAATGGAATAGAGGAGTAAAAGTGATCATTATCAATCTAATAAAATATAAAAAATGACGTTATAATGTGTATACAGGTTAGGAAAAAAATTCACAATTGAAGAAACTCATGAAGATACCTGAACATATGTGATTGATTATGAAATTAATGAAAATCACAAATCAGAGATACTATTCAAGGGGAGTCATCAGGGAGTCATCTGGGTGGGTATCGGGGGTGTCAAACTCGGCATTGGGGGAGTTGAGGGTTGTGGGGGAGAACCTTCAAGAAGGAATTGAGGAGGTGGGGAGGCCACTCGGAACATCTTCGCTAGTGGAGGTGGATCATGGGGAGGAGTGTTGCGATGAGGAGACAACAAGGGTGTTGAGGGTTGTTGGGGAGCTAGCCTTGGAGAGGGAATCAGGGATGTCAACCTCAGCGTTAGGGGGTGTTTATGGGGCAGATATTTCCAGAAGGAATAGAGGAGGTGGATAGGCTACATGGAGAAATTTCTCTAGATGATTAGGTTCATGGTTATGAGGCTTTAGGGAGGACATGAGGGCTATTTTGTGGAGGATAGATCGAGAAGAATTGAAAAATTAATGGTGAGTTGGGACACATACATGGATCCATGGAAATATGTCAGGATCTAGACATGGGTTTTTTTAACTAGTGGTTGTATATGTATGGCTATAGATTAGTATTCTAGTAGTTTCAAGTGATAAAATAGAACGCACACCCTCTATAGGGTCACATCATTGTACCATAATAGTACACACCCTTTATTTAAGGTCATCGCAACAAAATGAACACACACCAACCATATATTCTAAAACCCTACCCCATGAAATTATAATAAAACATTTATTTAACTAAAAATATTCCCACAAATTGTTTTCCATGTATTTAAAACCAAAACATAATTTTAAAATCATCACTATGATGTCATGAACCAAAACATTTTCCTATAAAACCATATAATTTTACAATTTTAAAAAACCATCATTAACGATTCCTTCCACCAATAATCAAATATCAATTTCACAATTCATTTCAAGAAATTCAATCAATAATAAATCAAGATTTTGAGTTCTAAACAGGAGTAGTCAAGAGTGAATCCACCTACCTGTCAAACTTATAATAAAATATATAATGATGAAAAAAACCAAAATCTTATCATGAAACTCCTTAAAATGTACATAAATATTGTCCCAATTAAAAAAACATTTATCCTTATTATTGGCCTCAGATAACATAAATATATTCCCAACAGATTGGATCCATGAATCTAAGAGAGGGAGGAATAAGAATACATAGTAAAATGACAAAGAAGGATCCCTTACCAAAAAATCTGACCTCCAATTCACATATATTCACCAAGTAATATATCATGGATATAGAGGAATGATATAAATATCCTAGGTAGGGAGTGTAATTTTGGTTATGACCTGATTAGGGTAAAATAAGTCTTTATGTTTATAAACCATGTGAGTTCCATAAATTCCGGATCTAATTTTTCACATTGCATGGTTAGGGTGAAAAATTTGGAAAACCAAGAATTAAATGTGTGCTAGAAATTGACTCCAAACACACCTATCATTGTTAGATAAATTTTTTATACAAAACATGCACCTGCCATTTTATTACCCTCTTTCTAGACTTTCACTGTTTCTTATGGGTAGATGTTCTGTTTGTCCAAATAGTTCACCCACCCAGTGCCCATAGTTTTAGTTATACAATTTTGCAAGAGGTGTTGCATGGTTTCTACTAACAAGGATCAAACTATTAACCTCCATAAAATAACCAAAATCATATTAAATCCCATATAAACATCAATAAACTTATTCCAATAACATTATATTCATAATGTACACAAATAAAGGATTAAATACTGGAAACCGGGGGTGCTACATATTTTCTCCCCATTTCCAATTAAACAAAATCAACTTTCACATAGACTATTTAAAATGATAAAAAAAATTGATAAAAAATAACCCCATAATTTAATATAAAGTCACATTAAAATTATGTTAAATCCCCCTTTGACAAAAAAAATCCATGAAATGATATAGCTTAACCACTATGCCTCACGTAAATGGGAATGGAAGAAATCTTTTTTCAACCATAATTCAATATATATATCTTTTGATAGTTTATTTTTCTATAATTAATATCATGAAAAATAAAACCCAATCTCATTTTAAATCACTTCTACAGATCTTGAATTTTTTAATTTCCATTGATTTTTGCTTCATAAATATGACATTAATCAATATACTATTTTTAAACAAGTTGGGGTTGATGCCTCTTTTTTTAAAGAAAAAGTAAATCCATCTTTTGAACTGGGTTGAAGGGTTTCTTAAACATAACCCAAATTACATGTTTAAAAAATCCCCAATTAAAGAAAAAAATCCCCCATTAATATTTTGGAATAACTTTTACAAATATTGTATTAAAAGTTAAGGTATACTTCATTGTACAAGATGACTAATCCATCTATGTCAATTTTTATTGTCATATTTAGATGTAAAATAATAATAATTTATGGTGTTCTTAATATATAATAGTTTATCACAGGTTATATACCTTTTTTGAAAACATATCTGCCCTTAAGAATTTTTATAATTTTATTATTTTCCCTCAAAACATCTCTATTTCAATATTTATACAATGACTGACACTCAATATATAATTTTTAAACCCATAAAAGAAAATAAATTTATTAAAATTCAGTTTTTGATATTCAATATCATTTTTGTCTACCTGAATCTTTTGTAAACTATAATTTTCAAAAGTCACACATCCTATATCACAAATATAAATATTCTTCATAATTTTTATATCCCAAATCATGCAGGATAAACATCCCTTTTCTAGAATCCATGGACATATAGTCAAACAATATCTTTAATAATGAAAATCCTAATAACATATACTATATATCTATCCCAAGTGTTCAAATCTATTTTAAATACATAGATAAAATCATTTATCATTTTTCAATGATTTTATACATTTAATAATATTTCCCATCATTATGGATAGAATCCCCCTCAACTCTTGTTTACTATTCCTCTATGAAAATAAAATATTTTACTAGTAGACATAGGATTGTTATCTTTGAACTCCTAAAATTTTTTAATTTAAAAATTAATATTCCCTTAAAAACATATATTAATTCTAAAATTGATTAATTTATTTTTATATGGGTATAAAATGTGTAAACCAATTATCATATTTTGGGGAAATAAGTTTTCAATTATTTCCCTCTATCTAATTTTATTTATAGATTGGTTATAACATCCAATTACATGTATTCACGAACCCCCAAACCCTTGTTTTTATCATTATTTGGTTGGGTCTTGTATCTAATGAAATTTGGATAAGTTTGGAGGCTTTTGGGTTTTGAATTGTTGGCACATGATATTTCCAAACCATGGACCCATGGATAAAAATACCAGGGACTCTTGCATGCTATTTCTTAATGAAAACAACACATTTTACTATTAAACATAAAATTTGTGTCTATGAACTCTAAAACTATAATAATTAAAAATCAGTTTTTTCCTTCCCTTCATATATGAATTATATTGAAAATAAATTTCTTATTATATATGAATTAGATTAGTAACCATTTTATCAGATTTTAGGTAAATAATCATTCTATGATTTTCCAAAATATATTTTTATTTATGGAGAGTTTCTAACATCCACTCACATGTTTTCTGTTTATCTTTAACCCTTTTTTCACCATACTTTGGTTTGGGCATGTTTAGGGTTGTTTCACATGATATTTGGAGAACATTGGAGGTTTGTTAGATTATAGGGGATTAGAGCATGTTTTTACCAAAACATGCCCCCATTGATAGAAACCCCCTTAACTCTTTTCTAAAAATCTTTTTTGAAAATGACATATTTCATTAGAATATATAGTATTTTTTGATATGAAATCTATAAAATTAACAATTTAAAAATAATATTTCCCTTATAAACATATATGAATTATATAGAAAAATAATGTTTTGTTATTTAGTTCTAAAATTAGGAACAATTTTTTCTTATTTTGGGGAAATATTTTTTATATTATATCCCTCATTATATAATTAATTATAGATAAGTTTTAATATCTTGTTACTTTACTTTAGTTACTCCTTAACCGTTTTTTATCATGCTTTTGTTAGGTCATGTTTCAAGGGAAATTTGATGATTTTTGATGATTTTTGATCTTTTAATGGTTGTTGAAAATCTTTCACAAACTATGAATCCCACTAGTGAAAACCATGTAACCATGGATAGTGTTAAGATTCAAGGTTGGTGTGAGGATTCCCAAATATTTCTCCAATAAAGGAAAGACAATACACCCCTAGATATTCTGTGTGTATGATTATGGTGCCCAATTTGTCTTATCATATAGAAATCTCATGGAAACTATGTGCATGAGTTTATATTGTTATAATATTTTAAAAAATCCCAAAACCCCCGAGTTTAACTCTCTGTCAAAAAACAATCAACCCAAATCAATAAATTTAGCTTTTAATTCTCACTATATGTGATTATAACACCTCCAAATTGTTTCCCAGGAAGATCAAAGCACGGTTGAGCATTATCAATTTTATTTGGTTAAGTGGATATACCCTCTAATAGCTTTTTCAGAGATCTCCATACATACTACATAGAGTTTTAAATATCATAATTTATTCACTAGATCTAAACATAATTTGTTTGGATCTTGATTCTACATTATGTTCCTAGATATTTGTCTCCTGGGTTCTTTGTTGGAATGTCCCATGGATGGTGTTTCTTTTCTGGATATTTGATTTGAAGGACGGTGATTCCATATTTTTTCACCTAAAATATAAATCATGGGTTGTTGAATTACATTGAAATTATATTTTAATTGATTTTAAGACATATATTTGTTATGATTTGATAATTGATTTATATGTGTATACAAATTGATAAAATACACAATTTTAATGGATGTAAAATCATGGGAAGGATTTGTTGAAAAAAATGGATGGATTTTGGAAATCCTTTTGATGAAAATTATTATAAGATAATATTGAAAAAAAATTCTTAAATTAAAATAAGTTTCTAAATGGAAGGAAATTAATAAAATATATGATTTGGTTTTCAAATGGGAAAAAGAGTCATGAAAATTTATATTAGGTAATTTTTTTAAAATGTTTTAAATTTAGTTATTAACAATTTATTTGAGGTAATTTTCCATTTAGTTGGTGTTGAGTAAATATTATCTTAAGTGAGAGTGGATATATGTTTCCACTAATTGGGAGTGTATTTAATTTTCACTTATGCTGGAGTGGATTCAATTTTACCTTAAATGGGAGTGAATGAAATTAATATCACCTTAAGTGGGGGGGGGGTGTTCATTTATTTGATTTTATACATGTAATTGATTTAAAAAACTATTATTTTCATGAATGATGATTTATATAAACAACATTATATTAAATTTTCATTTAATAAATTTTTTAAAAAAATTATATAACTTCCATATATTTGAATGAAATAATGTTTTTTATATTTAAATTATATTCCATGCCTATTTGTATTAAAATTGATCGGATGAATATTTTATTGTTATATAATATAGTACGGAAAAAATGGTGAATCGCTACCGGAATTTATAGCTCCCACTCTTCCTTTACCTTCAGTAATTTGTTGATTTTCTTATGTCTGGTCTAGGAAAAGGGAATGTTTCTCTTAGAGGTGATGAAATTTCATCATCCTTTTTTATTTTTGTGATAGAGGAGACTAATGGTGATGTTATCCAATTGTTTCATGGGATGTATAGGTTTTATATTTATAGTTGATGAGTACATTGATGATGCAATATTTTGGGTTTTGTTATATTACTTCTGTTTCTGGTACTTTCTTCATTTGGAGTGTTGTGAATACTGACTTGTAACTCATTTATATTACATATTTTTGGTAAATTCATTACCCCTTGATATTGTATGATTCCAGGTGATAGTCTCTAAGTCAAAGATATTTGGAATACCCTTCGATCCATGTTAGGGATAAATAAGTTGTCATGTTACAATGTTATACATGATGGTTAGTGGAATAGGTTTTTTTATAATTTTTCTTAACCTAATTTTTCTCACAAATGAATTTTGGGCCAACACTATTTGAATAATTATTTTAAAAATAATTGATATGTTATTTAAAAAAATTAGTACCTTTTCATTGGGCTAACAATATAAATATATTTATATATATTTTTCCTTTACTTAAATAGATCCATAAAATATTTACTAATTTTCATTAAATGTTTTTTATCATCTTCACACCTTGACTGAACATTTTCAAACTTGTTTAACTTTTATATTATATTTTCATTGGAATCATTGATCATTTTATCATGTTCAATAAATTTATCAATTATAGTTCTTAGTATATATCTATATTATGATTATTTTCTTAAGTATACCCAATTTACATTTCCCTAATTTTTATCTTCATTCATCAACATATCTACCTTATCATTGATCTCATTATATTGATCAAGAAAATTTTTAGGGTTCTCCTTCCACATATTCTCTATCTAACAATCTTTTTCTTCTTCATCACTTCTTAAGTCATGGGATATGAAATTTCTCTAATTCTTTATAACTCATTTATTCTCTAACTTAATGAATTTTGGGGATTTATCATCCTTCTATTTTATGGATAAATATTTTATTTTATAAATATGAAACTCCCTATTTTCATTTAAAAAATTATTATACATCTTATATTTAATGTCCTATTTTTATTTCTTATTTAATGGATTTTTCTATTATTTCTACTCTTCTATATCTAAAATTATATTTTTTTCATAGTAAACTCAAAATAATCCAAGAACATCACAAGTGAAACATTTTAGGGTTAATTTACCATTAAAATTTTCCCACCATTTTATTAATGTTTTAAAAATAATATATATTATTGTTTAATGTTCTTAATTGTACATAATTTTTCTTAGATTCTATTGAGGTCATTAATTTATTATCCTTTATCTTAAGATTCATCATTTATTTAAAGAAATATCTTTATACTCTATTATTTTATATTTTAAAAAAATTAATTGTATAATTTCATGGTTAATAATTATAACATTTAATTAATCTATAGGGAGATCATTCAATTTTTTCCTCTTATTAGCTGGATCTTTGATGCCCCACCCAAGGTGTATTGTTATATAATTCATTTTCAAATGCTATTTAGTTAAGATGAATTTTTTATATGAATTTATATTCATTTTTGGCTATTAAAAGTCCTATATTTATATATATAAAAAGGAGTAGGGGGAATAGTCTTTATTCCACTATAACTGATATCGATACATAACTTGTTCTATGTATCATAGATTGAAAAGTATCTTTCTGATCCATCTCATATTTTGAGAAGGAGTTATCCTAATGTTGAGCCTGATTTATACTTGATTGAGAATCTATCCAGGATTTCTGATTCTATGGACAATATACTCTGTATAAGGATGATTCCTTTGGTATTTTTTAAAAGAATCATCGTTCTAAATCTCATAATACATGGGAGTGTAAGGAACTGATGTGAGTGTAGTGGCCAAATATCTCTAATAAGAAAAAATCATGACATGTTTTCTAAGGACATGATGTTTTTACAAAAGGGAGGTTGTAAAATCCTATTATATGTATTATAGTGCTCCTTATTACTTGTTTTAATCATTCTTTGGTTGGGAGATGTTTTTATTTTTTTTGGGGTTAAATTTTAGAATTTGGGAGGCTTTTTGGGATTTTCATGATTCCTGCATGGAATTTCCAAACTATGTGCCCCACTAGTGAGAACTATGTATCCATAGATTGTGGGGATACATGTGGTTGGAATAAGGTTTTCAAATGGTGTTCCCACATAGAATAAACTACTAATGCCTAGAAATTATGGGGTCATGGTTGGGGCACATGGTTTGTCTAACAACGAGGCCCTCTCAAAGAAACATTGTGTGTATGTTTAGTTTTTCAATAATTTTTATTTTAAAATCCTAAACCCTATTGTTTAAACTTTGGTAAACCCTAAATCAACCCTAATAAACATTTTTTTACTTTGAAGGCTCCCTATAAGTGATTTGGGCACCTCTAAACCCTTTACATTGAAGATCATAGTGTGGTTGATCTCATTAGATCTCCTCTAGATAAGTGGAAGTCCTCTAAAATAGTTTATTCTAATATAGCCTTCCTTCATCCTTAGAATTTTATGGATCATTAAAAGTGTTATATATTTTAACTCCATTGGATTTTATTTTTAATATATCTTGTGTTCCAATATCTTTCATTCCTTTATTTTTCAATGGCGCGACCCGTTTCATGTTTTTTATGGATAATTGATTTAATTGTACTTGGTTTCCAAGATAGTTTCATAAGATTGAAATATTTAATTATAAGATTACATTGAAATTAAAATTTAATTTATATAATAACATTTAATTGTGTTTATTTTATGCTTGATTTGATGTAGGCATGGAAATTTGGAAAAACCAAAATTTCAATGGAATTGAAAATGATTAATTGATTTGTGGAAAATTTAGGCTTGATTTTGAGAATAAATTTTAGGAAAATTATTTTATTTTAATAATGAGAAATATAATGAAATATAATGATGTTTTTAAATGTCATGAGATGGTTAAAAATGATGATTTGTCTTTGAAGTTGAAAAAGTAATGTTTAAAATTTAAATTGGGAAATTTTATTTTAAAATGTATTAAAATTATTTATTTCGATTTTTTTAATTTATTTTCCCTTAGGTGGGTTATTATAAAATTTTACCTCAAGTGGAAGAGGGTCTAAATTTATATTAATTGTGATGGGATGTAATTTTCCATTAAGTTGGAGTGGATTTAAATTTCCTTTTTGTGGGCGTGAATGATGGTAATTTTCCCTTTAGTGTGTGAGTACATGGAGTAGTTATTTGATTTGATAAATTCAATTAATTTATAGAACTTTTTTATTCATTTAAACATATATATGTAAACTATTTTAACAAAAATTTTAATTAATCGTTTTGATTTTTTTTTATATATCTTCCATCTATTTGAATGAATGAATGTTTTATTTTGAATTTACAAATTAAATTTCCTTTCTAGTTTTATTTAAATTTATAGAAAGATTGGTTTATTGTTATGAAATTTATTATAGAACACTTTGTGATAACCTACTGGGATTTATAGATTACACCCTACCATTTCCTTCTGGAATTTGTATATTTTATTATTACAAGTCATATAAAAGAGAAAGCGCCTCTTGGAATTGATCCTTTGGGCTTGGTGTGACAGAGGTGACCCAAGGAGATGATTCCACATGTTTAATGGGATGTCTAGGTTTTATCTTTATAGTTTCTGAGCACCATTATGATGGACTATTTTGGGTTTTTTATACATGTTTTGTTTTTAGAACTTTCTCCCTTTGGAGTGTTGGGAATACTGAATTGTCACTTTTCTTTCATCTACATGTTTTTGGAAACTTTATTCCCTCTTGTTTATGAATGATTATAGGTGTAACTTCCTTATAATGATTATAAACAAACTAGTTTCTGGAATGATGGGTGACACAGCCTCAAGCGTGTCTCCCTCTATACCAATGGTTTATTAATAGTATCGAGGGTCTCAGGATGTGATAGTTGGGAGAATATACAATTTTATCATAGTTTCACAGTATCTTTATCAGATAATAAACACAATATACATTCGTGGAAGTATATAGAAAAGTATCAAAACAATATAAGAATAATATAAAAAATGAATATATAAAAATATCCAATGTCCTTTTATAAAATAAATCAATGCATGAAATAATAATGATACATTAATAAAAGTAGATTATAAAAAACATGCATTACAATATAATAAAAAAATAAATAAATTAAAACAAAGCCTCATGGGTGATATCTATGAGTTTCCTAAGCTCTAGATCGATCATTTACTCCTAACTCCTAGGTACAATAAATACAGAAATAAACTTAGATCCTAAAATATAAGGACTACTTGGGTACCAAGGGTAGCTAAGTTGGGTGTTAGATATAAATCACAGTAGGTAGGCACCCACATCGTATTTCACAATCCAAATCGTGTAACAGAATTGAATAAGTGTGTGGGTATAAATAAGAAAAAACAAACTGAATATATGAACAACCCCCCCCCCCCCAATGGTTTCTAAGGGACACCTGGTGGCTATACATTCTTCTATTAATAGAAAATATAATTATGATCAGCCACAATATATATATAGTAACAACTGGTGGAAATGGTAAAATCTCTACATCATTATAGAGTGAGATAATCTATGATACAACACTCAGGATGGTGAGTAGGCCACTAGGAATCACCCTAATCACATAACGTGACATATAAATCCCAACACCAATATAGTATCTGTGTGACAATATGATCACGACCATATGGTATAATGAAATGTTCAGACCATATAGGGATGAAACCAAGGATTATAAGAGCATGGAATCCTCATCGTTTCCCATGAGCTTTCCGATGGAATCTTGGTAAAGTAACTGGTTTGAGTCCTAGAAGCATGTATAAAAACATGTACTACTAGAGTACAAGCATGCCAGTTCCAAGGGGGTATGAAGACCCATGGAATCCTATGGAATTCCTAAATGGGATTCCATGTATCATCTAGGGTATTAATATAATAAACCATTGAGTCTATACATGGAATTCCAAAATGGGAATCCACATATCACCCAACGATTTTATATGATGAACCATCTATCCATGACATTCCTACTTGGGAATCCATGTATCATATAGGGTATTAGTATAATAAACATGATTAAATCCACGGAATTCTAATTTTGGAATCGAAGTATCATCTAAGGTATTAATATTATAAACCATTGAGACATTCTGATACCTTCTTACTTGGAAATCCATGTATCACCAAAGGTGTAAATATGATAAACCAATGATTCAGTCCATGGAATACCTACTTATTAATCCATTTATCATCCCAGGAAATAATTTGAATCAATTCATTTTAAAATAATTATTAAATTCATCTAAAGGTTAATCATCATAAATTTAACATTTCATTTAATTCATCTCATTCAATTTACCAAAGCATGTTAATTGTATTTATAAGGAACCATGGGTCACTTTGGAGGGGTCAATGGAAAAACGTAATCACATACATAGGTAATTCCAATCAAAAAAATTTCACAATCACATAGAGGGTGCCTTGGTTATTTAATAATTTAAAAAGGAAGCTTTATTTTTCTTATATCATTAATGGTCGTGTCCTAAATATGACATATTCCAAATGTAACACCAATGCATAATAAATTATCAGTACAATAGGCCATGAAAGACTAAATTATAATAACAACATTTTAGCTTAATGATAGTGCACCTCTTTTGGAGGGGTTTTGTTATAAAATCATGGATTTGTTTCATATTCAAATCTATTATCACAATTAATCAGTTCATTTTAGTATTTTAATTCAAATTATAAAAAAAGACTTAAATAAAAAACTAATGAATTATTATGTAAAAGGGAAATGTTCGGGGCCCTAACCCAAGTACCAGATCAAGCCAACACTCGACACTTGTTGTAGTTCCAACGTGAAACCTTCCCACACTCACACGCAGATACATTCATTAATATATATATATATATATATCCTAGACCTAATTCCTATATTCCGTATTCCATGAGGGAATAGTTACATAGAAGATATATATATATATATATATATATATATATATATATAGACACACACACACACACCATTGTATGTGACCATGAACCTTCAAGGTTGATAAAAACTCACCCAAAATGATGGAGGTGAACCAAAAAAAGATGAGCCATTTCTCCTTTTGTGGCGAATGCCAAAACTAGTAAGAATGGGTCTCGAGAGACCCTCTGCAAAACCTTAGTAGATCAGTTGAATGATCTAGAAGAAACAAATGAAATATGCGATCATAGGAGGGAGATGGAGGGGGTTCATAACATGTTGAAGGGGACCCTAAGGAGGGAGGTGGGAGCGTGCATCACATATGAGAGGGTAGTTGTATGAGATTTGTTTTATTTTACTTTCTATTAAATAAAATAAATTCTTAAAACATGGCATACTACACGGTTTACCCATATGGTTTACAAACCGTGAACAAACTCTATGGTGAATATTGTTAGGTTACTACCTCAAAATGACGATCGTGCAAGCTAAGTGAAATGTTTGGAATAAAATTCCCAACCTATGGAACCACCACCAATCCCTTTGAAGAAGGCTGAATGGTTTGTTGCTGTAGTCCACACGGCTTCAGACAGACCGTGCACCCTATACAACCATTAAAAAATTGATGTTTTCGGTTTGCTGCTTTGGATACTCACCGAGACACCTAAGAAACTTCTCATACCTTTACCCAAATCCAAAAAAATCACATTAAAGTGATCCAACTCAATGAATTATGTTCTAAATCAGGGTTTTAAATTTCTCCCATCTTGTAAATGAAATGGTTTAAAATACTTTTCATTTATTTCTAATTAAAGAACATAGATATCTGTAATCTCCCCATTATAGATTTTCTTTTCACCGTGAAGCCTTTAGAAAACAACCAAAATACCACCTGACCTACTAGGGTTTTTAACTCTATTTCAAACTATCACATTGTGATTCCTATCCCTCATGAAACATTAAGAATTAATTAATCCATCAATACCTGATTCAATTCTTGTTTTATATACATAATACCAAAACTGAGCTTACACGATCCAGTTAAGACATAGGCCTGATCATGTCGTCATCTCGATATATATCCGACCGATGGTGCTCCCACCCATAGGCATTAACTTAAAGAAGAAGAAAATTTCTAGCCACAATAACCCCACAATTCTAGTTTCTATATAAAGTATTCCTATAATAATTTTAACAATTACCCAGGAGTTATTTCATTAAAAATGAATGGTTTAATCCCAATCAACCTAACAGAAACCGGTTGAGCTAAAATTCTTATAGGACACATACAACCTCAAAACTACACACACCATAACATAGAAACATACATCTGAAAGGTTCTTTAAGATCATAAACATTGGAAAAAATTAAGGGAGAACTAGTTGATCCACTTGTCTAAATAATCTAGAAGATGTCTGTCTTAGAAGAATGACACTTTTAAAACTGAACTGTAATGCATTCCTCTAATGCATCTTTCATTTACAATGTGTACATTCACCAATGGCGATACCTAACTTATGTTTGGAATTCATAGGTAAAACCTTCACCAATGCATTTATAAAGGGGTATTATTTACTATACTAAGGTACTTCACAATTGATTTTACAAAGAATACGTCGGTAAAATCCACCCATGTCCAAAGATGAGAATCAACAGAGCCTAGCGTGATATCCACCTAGTGGTAAATTCAAATGAAATTCATAGAGTGAATCAGTATAACAAAGGAATTCCTACATTGAATCCTAGGAATCACTCAGGTCTAACCAAGACTTGATATGAACCATGCGCCCGTGTGAAACATTGGGAAAACTCACCCTAAAAGGTCAAAAACTTAAATCTTTAGCATGATGTAATACCAATTCTCTCATAGTGTACCTAGGAACACATCATGATAGGGGACACAATAATCCCTTAGCATAGTACATAAGTAGGAGAATGAGGATTACAAAGAAGGTTAGAAACACTTCCATTATATCAAAGATGATGTTCTCAGTACAACTTCCAACCAATAGTATATAGCCAACCAACAACAAATTCATACTGCAGAGAAATCACTGACATGATTTAATAATTAAAATCCTTAATGGAATTCAAATGAGATTGAAAATTTAAAAATTTCCTTCCTTAGTGAGTTCATTCTACTAGGAAGGTCACAAAACCACTAAAACCAACATGACGATCCCTGCCTTAGGAATGTCTTTTTCATCAACGAATTGATCGATTGTCCACTCACAAGCTCTCTAGGACCAGATTTAGTTTAAAAATGCACATGAAACTCCTATATGTCAAGATAAGATACATCAAGAGTTATAAATAAAAGTTAAAACCAAATGGATCGGCATGTCACAATAGGCGAGTCTCAAGGAACTCATCCTTAACATTGGGATGTACATGATTCCTTTAACACTCGTTGTGTACCAGGTAAAAGAACGCATACCCTGGTATTTTTTAAGAAAATTAATACACCCTCAACACTATACCTAGGCTTACCTACCCAATTCATTGATGTATTTTATGGACAATATATGATATTTAACCTCTAGTCCCATTAATCCATTCAACTAGAAACCTTAACGATGTGAAACCAAGTAATCCATCACCGAGGAAAGGAAAGGGTCATAAGACCTACAAAATGTTTGACCATTCCCTAGGCATATCAAACATACAGAAACTGAGAATTAATTGATTCTCATTCCCATAAAAGTTTCTAATACTACATGATAACCCATCGAAACATGGGCTTATATAGATGGAAAGTGTCCTATAAGGGACAACAACACTTGAAAATCCCCAAATTTGAGGAAAGTCATAGAAATCGCATGGAATTAAGTTATAAGGGTACTAACTACCACAAGATTGACCATTATGAAATAATTAGTGTTTACCCTATCCCGAGGTCATACTAAATTAATATTCTAGGCTCAAAATACTATCATTTGATCCATTTATGAAATTAAAATAATGCATATAGAAAATTATTAGGCTTCTATTCTAAGGAAACTCAAAGAGAAAAATTAAATACAATTACACGAGGGTTCAAAATAGAGGTAAAATACTATAGGTTCCAATTCTAATCCCTTTATATTTAATCACATTTAATATTTTAATCATTAAACTATTCATTCCAAACATCATGTACCACTTTTTGAAACAAATAATTCAGGAAATTTATTTTTATCCAAATACACAAGGGAAAAATGGGATGTTTTAAAAAAAATTTAAAAAATTTTATTCTTCTTGAATTTCAGTCATAATTGGGTAATTTATCAAAATAAATTTCATCTTAACAGATTCGAAATCATTCAAGGGTCCCCCAGAACCAACATGGGTTCCTTTGAAAGCAAACCAATAGTAGTTTCAAAACGTTTCAAATTTAAAACACCCATACCAAGTCAGATCATAAGATACATGTCACAAAAAACCTACTTGGGTCTAGTTTCACATTTTAGAAGGAAACCAATTTCATTTCAGATCAAAATTATATATCCCTTTACATTTATTTGAATTTCACAATACATATTTCCATTACATTTAATATGGGATTCCATTTTCCAATTCATTAATCTCCCATACACATTATGTATTGAACATTATCTCCCATTTATCGAAACTGAACTCAATTTAGAATTTATCAAGATCACATATGATGGTAATGTAATATTGGTGGCCATCTACCAACCTCCGAAGCTCCCATACACTTTATAGTTTGTCATTGGACTCCCATTTACAAAACAATTTACCTTTTTATTTAAATATTAATATCCTTTTATAATGGTTCAAATACAGAAGTTACATTTTCCTAGATATAAGGTGCCAATACACCTTACAAATTAAAACTTGATCCCATCATAATTAGAACAATTTAATTTAACAAAATAAACCGATTATATTTTAATGAAAGCTAACATGTCACTATAAGAAGCTAACATAGGGAAGCTAGATGAAATCACGTTATCATGAATTTTTAATCATAGAAGAATGATATAATGGGATGTAAATAGAAAATTCATTCGAATGAGTTCTCTAAGAAAGTATAAATCTATGTATTGAAAAACACTCAAGGAAAAAAAAATTCATTCATCTGACAACCTATAAACACAACTATGTGGCGTGGAATAATCATGACATGTTAATTTAATGTTCCATGTATAATGCATGTAATGAATATTCCTCTCCAAACCAGGGTAGGGGTAAAAATACCATAAAATCATAAACCACTATGCAATATTAATGATACCACTCACTCAAGGTGAAATTATATCAACTATAACATCAAAAATAATGAAAAAAATTCCCAACCCTGGCCACTTTTTTATTTCCCCGGGCAGATAAATCCCATGCACAACTATTGACCAACCACTAAAAAATTCATAGTATCATATCTACAAATGAAAATCAGCATGAAAAATGAATGTTTTTACCTTTTATACCACTTTGTAACATCCCAACTCGGCTTACCATCAAACCGGTAGCTGGACCAGTGAGTCACATTGCCTCAACCCTATCTCCTCATACGCTAGTGGCTACTGACTAGTAGTGAGGTTCTCAAGAGGTGTTAGTGGGGTTACTATACCCTTTTACTAGAGTTTCACTACAGTATTATGAGATAAAAACAGAATAGATAGAGAATTTATTATATTATAAATATACAAAATATCAGAATAATAATATAATAATTGATTGTAGAAAAATGGCCAGTTCCCGTCTATACAATCAATGATTGCATGACATAGTAATGATAGATAACTGAAATAATTTAACATACATAATACTTTACATTATAATATAAAAATAAGGAAATGATAGCAAATCCCCATGGTAAATATTTATGATCATCCTATGTTTCACCTCAGTCCTCTGCTAGTAACTCCCAGGGATAAGAAATATATTAGTCAACCTAGAATCGGCAAATATAAGGCCTACTCAGGTACCAAGGGTACCTAAGAAGTGTGTGATATATAAATATTTTTAGGCTTGAACCCATGATTTTTATCCCAATTCAAATAGTGTAACACAGTTTTAGAACTGTTCCAGTATAGTAAAGACAAACAAAATGAAATAATTGAACAAACATCATCCCATGTTCCTAAGGGACATGAGATGACTATACAGGATTCATATCATTGCCATAACAAGTTTGATAAGCCACCATGTATATGTATATAGTAATAACTAGTGGAAAGGGTAAATTCCAAACATCCATATAAAGTGAGAGACACAATACTACAATACTTAGGATGGTGAGTGGGACATCAGGTAACACCCAAATCATGTATCATGGTGCATAAAGCCCAACACGCATATAGTATCCGTGTAACAATACAATAATAGACTTATCGAATAATGAAACCATTAGACCATGAAGGGTTCGATACAAGGCTTATAAGATCAAGGCATCCACATCAAGTCCCATGAGCATTTCGATGTAAACTCGTTAAAGGAAGTGGTTGGGTTCTTAGGTGCATGTACACTGACATATCCTACATGAGCCCAAGAAAGCCTAATCTAAAGGTGTAGCATGGCCCAAGGCATCCCATGTAATTTCTACTTAAGAATATGTGTATCAAAGAGGGTATTAATATAATAAACCATTGAGTCTATCCATGGAATTACTACATGGGATTTCATGCCTCACACACGGTGATAATATGGTAAACCATCTAGTCCATCCATTGAATACCTATTTGGGAATCCATGTATCATATAGTGTATTAGTATAATAAACCATTGAGTCCATCCATGGAATTCCATATTGGGAATGCATGTATCATATAGGTTAATAATATAATAAACCATTGAATTCGTCCATGGAATTTCTACATGGGAATCCATGTATCACTTCCATGGAATTCGTACATGGGAATCCTTGTATCATACAAAGTGTTAATATGATTCAATACATTCGAAAATAATTTCATAAATTCATTTGATGGTTAATCATCATATGTTAATCATTTCATTTAATTAAAAACATTTAAGTTAGAAAATAACATCAATTTTAATTATAAGTCTCTATGGGTCACATTGGAGGAGTCAGTGGAAAAATGAAATTACCTACACAGGTAATTCCAATATTGAAATTGGGCCAACCACTTAAAAAGTTTCTTGGTTATTTAATCATTAAAAAATAGAAACTATGTTTTTCTAATTCCATTAAGGGACATGTTTTAAACATTCCATATTTCATATGTAACATCAAGTCATAATAAAACTTTAGTACAACAGGCTAATCTAGCATTAATGTCTAATAACTACTTTTTAGCTTGAAGACAGAGCACCTCCATTGGAGTGGTTTTATTATAAAATTCGGACTTTGTTTCTCAAACAAATAAATTGCCACAATTAAGTATATCCTTTCATAATTTCAATTAAAATTATTTAAGTATTATTAAAAAACAACCAATGCCCTGTTAAGTAAAAGGGGAAGTTGGGGACCTGAACATAAGTAGTAGATCAAGCTGACACTTGACACTTGTCAGATTTGGCAGTAACCACTCGAAACCACACTACTCTCGCACACACATACATTCACACACACAAAGAAACACATCCTTGTCCCAATGTTGAAATTATATGCACTATGAGGGAATACATACACTAATGATATATATTTATATATACACATTCCTATGTACGTGAGTACAGACCTTAAACATTCATCAAAACTCACCTGAAATGATGAAAGCGGGAAAAAATAATCCAAAAAACATCACCTTTGGTGGTGTTTTCAGAAACCCGCATTAATGGTCCTCGATATACCCTCTTCAAATCCTTGGAATATCTCATAATGTATCATAAAGAAATTGATGAAATTGGTTATTAGAGGGGGGAGTTAGAGGGGTTGTGTCATGCATCGAAGGGGATCCAGATGGGTTGGGGGGGCTCATGTCATGTATAAGAGGGGAGAGGTGAGGGATTTGTTTTATTTTATTTTAATTAAATTAATATATTATAATAGGGTATACCCACATGGTTTTCCAAACTGTGTAAAAACTATGGTAGAACAGTTTGGAAAACCATGCACAACCCTTGCATACCGCGACTACCCCCATTGAACAAGGATGCACAATTTCTTATTTTGGGCAACATGGTTTCAGAATAATCATGTGCCCTTTATAGCCTTTAAAAAAAATTCATGTTTTGGTATTGATGCTCCCAAAATGTATAGGTCCACACAAGAAACATCTCAGGACTTTACCCAATAACAAAAAAAACATGTTAATGTGTAATATCCCGGTTCCGGAAGCCTCCCATAGGTGCCCCGTAAACGGTTGGTCACATGGCGTCAAGCACATTTCCACGAATGCCAGAGGCTGATGACTAGTAGCGAGGGCCTTGGGTGTGATAGTGGTGAAACTATGACCTTATTGGAAGAGTAACACAGTGGAAGAAAACAATAATAGTAGAGGAAACAGTGAAAAACCATACAAAAGTAAATAGTGGAGGATTGGAAATAATAAACTGGAGCACATATATATATATGAATGATTCATGATACATATGTATAGGAAAGCATCCAAACAAATCACAATGATGTAATAAAAAATCAGTAAACCAAAGTAAAAATGAAAGAATGTAAACAACTCTTCAACATTGCAAGCCATAGCTTGGTCCCACGCTCTCCATCTCCATAGAAATCATGTACCTGAAGTAGAAGGGTGATTTCCCTTATCTATACCTACAACAATATAATATTTTTGCTCCCAAAAGCATGGCCCAAATAGGGTGTGAGACTAAATCCCAGTAGGAAACCACCACAAGATCTGTGCCTAATAGTTAGTGAATATATGGAAGGTAATGTTCAGAAGGCAGTAAAAAAGGAAGTACTCAGCAGTATACAATCCATAGTTTCAAAGAATTCAAATCTCCAATAACATGCAACAACTAATCAAAATAGATATGCACAACAGGTAACCCTTTGAGAAGTACCCACAGCCTATCCCCTCTTGTCCAACCTAGCAACACAATCATGCAGCTAAACACAAGGTAACCCACTAGGAAGTACTCACAGCCAATCCCCCATGGTCCTACCCAACAACACAATCAAGTAGCTAAACACAAGGTAACCCTCTGGAAAGTACTCACAGACTATCCCCTATGGTCCTACCTAACAAATACAAGCAACCCTATGGATAGCTTAATCATAGACTCTCTGAGGATGCACTCACCATCAATTCCTCCTATAGTCTCGTATCAGTATTTAAAGGCACTATAGGGAAGAACATACGTCGCATTCCCTCTGTGGCCCATGTCGTGGAACTAAATACACTCTGGGGAAGCACTCAAAGTCAATTCCCGCTATGGTCTCACATAATAAGTAAACAAACACACTAGAGAAGCCCTCAACGTCCATTCTCCCTATGGTCTATACACCAGGTTCTCACAGCCGTGTGTAAGTCAAGAAAGTGTAGCAGCATGTTTAAACCAATGAAAAAATCAAGAACTATTTGGATAGAATTCTACAACATACCAACATAATAGAGAAATAGTCACACCATCCTACAATACTATGCCTAGGAAAGTAAACTGCATCCTAACAGGAAAACTAGACCCAACGGTCAAAACAGGAAAAACATGAATTGGAAACACAGCCAATGCACACAAATTCACCCTATTCACTACCAATAATCATCTAATCAAGAATACAAGCATTGAAGGAAACAAATAAGTCTAAAATGGTAAACATAATACCTCGTTCATGGGTATTGGAAAAAATTGCCTATATAACTCAAATACATCCTACAAAAAGGAACAAAATACCTACCTTGACATTAAGATATCGCTATATGTCAACCTTGAGGCTTGAATCAGCTTAGAATGATGAAGATATTCAAAAACATCTAAAACGTTCAAGAGAAGATAACTTGAGAAAGAAGAGGAATCATGAATCAAGGCTCAAGTAGAAGAGAGTGCCTACCGAGGGAATCCCAACGCAATTGACGGCAGTCAAATCAGAGATCGAACGACGGATCAGAGAAGGATCATGGCCGTATGGGAATATCGGATGAACGGGACCTAGAATAAGGGTGTTCTATCTATCAGATCTGACTCGATTCATTTAATGAAAAAAAAAAGAAATCACAAAGTGTGTAAGTTTGAAGTACACGAAATGTATGTTTCATTTCCGTACTCCGCATTATGCAGAATCCAGGTCACCCATACATGGCTATGTGCATGGCTGTTATACGTCTAGCACATGGCTACCCATGGTAACCGAGTACGTGACATGTACTCAAAAATTAAACGGCATGTACTCAAAAAGTACACAACATGTACTTCAAAAATTTCCAAAATTTCACCTTTCTCCCAAAAAAGACTAGAAGAAAGAAACATACCTGAATAGAAGGTCCAGGTTCTTAAAAACATTCCCCCTTAAAGAAATTAGTCCCCAAATTTCCCTATCAAGGAAGATTAGAAGAAGAAACCCCAAATTGAACTGGCCACTATGATCGTATGTCTGCCTCCCTCTCCAAAGTCTCATCCTGTACTGACCTGTGCTTCTAAATTACCCATACCAGAGGAATATAACGGCCAAGGAGAACCTTCATAATTCGATCCAAAATTCGGATAGGATGCTCCTAAAATGATTCATCCACTTCAAAATCAACCTCCTCAGGTAGGAAGATGATATATTGGTTTTAGAAGTAACGTTGAAGCTGAGAAACGTGGAAGACATCGTGCATAGATCGGTACCTTTGAGGTAACAACAACTGATAGGAAACTGGTCCAACTCTCTCCAACACCTAAAATGGACCAACATACCTCAATGGAAGATAAGCCTCTCTCCTAATCCTCTTGTGTCCCAACCTCGGTGTGACACGTTGGAAAACCTTATCCACAACCTCAAACTCTAGAGGCCATCTCCGCTGATCAGCATAAGACTTCTATCGAGACTGTGCAGTAGACATCCTCTTCTGAATCAACTCTATATGCTCTGTGGTCTCCTAAACAAGATGAGGTCCCAACAAAGCTACCTCTCTATACTCTAACAAACATAAGGGTGGTCGGCATGGCCTACCATACAAATACTCATAAGGTGCCATCTGAATAGTTTACTGTAAACTATTATTGTAGGAAAACTCCACAAGAAGTATATGGTTCTGCCAAGAACCTCCAAAATCCAGAATGAATTCTTGGATCATGTCCTCAAGCACCTGAATCATACTCTCGGACTGTCCATATATCTGGGGATGGTACACTGTACTCAAATGTACCTGTTTACCCAAAGCCTTCTAAAACCCCAACCAAACCCCAGAAGTAAAATGAGTATCTCTATCTAAAACAATGGAGTGTGGATGTCCTTGTAAGAGCACAATATCACAGATGTAAAACCATCCTAGATCATCAACACTAAAGGTCTCCTTGATCAGAATGTAGTGAGAAACCATCGTAGGTCTTTAAATGACATCCCAATCGGCATCATTCCCTCGAGGAGAACATGGAAACTCGGTCACAAAATCCATCGTGACATCATTCCACTTCCACTCGGGAATGGGTAACTGCTGAAAAATCCCTACTGGTTGTTGATGCTCTGCCTTCACCTGCTGATAGGAGAAACACTTCATGGAAAAACTGGAAACACCTCTCTTCATACATAGCCACCAATACTGACTGTGTAGAACATGATTCATCTTCGTGACTCCAGAATGAACTGCCCAAAATGAGGAATGAAAGTCCCGCACCATCTCCTCGGGTATATTTGATGGCACCCATACACGCCCCTGGAAATGAATGATCTCATCCCCGCCTATAGTTCATCAAGGAATAAGTTCATATCCTAACAAATTCTCCTATTGGACTAGGCCTTCTGAATCTGATAGTTTCCTCATTCTCAATTGATCAAGAAGAGTATAGGTAAAAACAACAGAAGATAGAAATGTCTGCCCCTGTCTGTCATGCACCTCTAAATGAATCTTAGAGAATAGATCCATAAGCTGCTACTCACGGTTGGCCTCCTGTACAGCCTATATCTGAGTCCTCCTTCTTAGTGCATCAGCCATTTCGTTGCCTTTCCCAAGCGTATAGGCAAGCTCGAAGTCAAAAGACTGAAGGTACTCGACCCACCTTCGTTGTCTCAAATTCAGATCATGCTGAGTGAAGATATACTTGAGAATTTTGTGGTTGGTGAAAACCACAAAAATTCACTCCCAGCAGATAATGTCTCCAATAGTATAAGGCATGAAAAACAACAGCCACCTCGAGATCATGCGTCAGGTAATTACTCTCTTGTGTCGCAACTGCTGAGACCTATACACAATGACTCCATCCCCCTGTATAAGCAGAGCTCCCAGCCCGATACCTGAAGAATCACAATACACATTATATCTCTTTATTGTCTCTGGTAGGACTAGTATCGGTGCTGAAGTCAACCTCCACATAATCTCCTAAAAGGATGACATGCAAGAATCTGACCACAAGAACATTACAACCTTCTTAGTCAGACCCGACAGTGGTGCTGCTAAGTGTGAAAAGTCATTTGTGAAGCACATGTTGTATCCAGCAAATCCTAGAAAACTTCTCTCTCCAAAGATGTTCATAGGCTACTCCTAGGAAACTACTGATCTCACATTCTCTAGGTCAAATGATACTCCTGTCTCTAAGATAACATGACCCATTAAGTGAATCTGATCCATCCAAAAGTTTCATTTTGAGTGCTTAATTTACAACTGATTCTCTCTTAGTGTATTCAGAATTATCTCAAGATGTGTAGCATGGTTGTGTCGAGTGTGAGAGTACACCAAGATATCATCCATGAAGACCACCACCAAAGAATCAATGTATGTATGGAACACTCGGTTCATCAGTTCCATGAAAACTTCAGGCACTTTCATGAGACCGAACGACAAAACCATATACTCATATAAACCATTCCTGCTCCAGAAGGCTGTGAGAGGTATATCAAAATGTCTAACATGGAATTTATGATAACTATACCTCAATTCAATCATCGAGAACACCCAGGCTCCTCAAAACTGATCAAAGAGATCATCAATCCTTGGTAAAGGATATCGGTTCTTAACCTTCAACAGGTTCAACATCTGATAATCCACACAAAGTCTGAGGGTTCCATCTACCTACTTTGTAACACAAGATAGGTGAACTCCAATGAGAAGTACTGGGTCGGATGAAACCCTTTTACTGCAACTCCTCTAACTGCATCTTGATCTCCTGCAACTCTGGAAAAGCCATCCAATAAGGAGTAATGGACAGTGATGCTGCTCCTAGAACAAGTTCAATAGAAGATTCTACCTCACGCTTTGGAGGCGAACCTGAAAAGTCTTCTGGAAAGACATCTCTAAAATAGTCCACCACTGGAGGAAAGTCTAACATTGAATCCCCCTGATCATCTAGATATAAACTATAAATCTAGGCTGTAACTCTTCCCAACCCATGATGCTCGGGTCCTACTATGGTAGCCTAAACATCCCACTCACCCTTATGAAGAAAAGATCAACCCTCTGGTAATGAAAAACTCACCCTATGATGGTAACAGTCCATGACTGCCTAGAATGGATCTAGCCAGTCCATTTTGATAAATACATCATACCCATTCATCTCTTGGACATAGAGGTCCCATAAAAAGTGACACCCACCAACCTCTAGAGGGAACTCCTTACTATGACTTAAACTAGACATTCTAGTCCCCAAAAGAGTTTATAGTGTCCAAGTATCAGTAGAAGAAAATATACAGAGACCAAGGCTATAACAACCCTTACTTTACATACATGGTTAATACTTCAAAATTGAAGCATAATTATTACAACATATAAAAATCCATGAAAGGACCGTATAGGTATAGTGTCTTTAGAAACTGGGAAACATAAACAACTAGTTCATAATGAATCTACACTATCTCCCATTTATTTCATCATATCTATAGTCCCTTTTTGGAATATCTTACTTAATACCCTTCTTCCTGACCTGGGGAAAGAAAACATAAAAAAGGGTGGGCTCAAATGATCAGTAAGGGTAAACAAAATAAATATCAATTACATTAAATTCATAAGAACATAACATTTTGAAAATCTTATCCTGTAAAAGAGATCATAATTTCATAACATGGGATAAATCATGTTAGTGAAATGTAATCCCAATAATCATAACTTAAATCATGAAACTTTGTGGAATACACACATAATCATAGAGAATAATTTCTTATTAGTCAAGACTCATTGCCAGGACTATCTTAGTGGATAATGTCCATTTCTGAACCGAGTTCACTCGTCGTTTCAGTCCTGTTTCGCTGACCCAGTTTAACCTGCCGTTCAAGCCATGTCTATCTCATGAGATATAAAATATTTACCCAATGAATTGGAGGGAGATATAGGTCCCACCCATCTCATAATGATACCATTCTTATGTGTGGCACAAAATCATAAACCATATATCATAGCGTAACCCATGTAATAAAAATGGGAATCTTAAACATCATGACATCATAAAACGATTCATTTAAGATAAAGGAATTTATAAAAATTTTTCCATCAAAACATAATCAAATCAATGTAATAATAGGGATAGAAACAGAACCCTATATTATCTTAGATGGAAAATAATTTTGATAAAACACTTGAACTCCATTCATGAGGAAAATATCCTTTCTACTTCAAATACATTTTTCCTTTCTTAACATGTCATAAAATTTTAAACTAAAAGAAGTTGATTAAAAATAAACTTGAAAATTTGTAAAGGAAGATTCTTGGATATAATTTTTTTAAAATCCATTCATGTCGTATAAGTTATAAAAACATTCTTCTCGTACTTTTTTCGGAAAAGTCAAATAGTACCTCGTACGAAAAACGACAAAAGATTCATTTCATATCTTTTACTAAAAACTCACCGAAGGGTAAAATTGGATATAAAATATTGTAGAAAGATATAAATATTACATTTTGAGGAAACATGGATGTGGATGATAAAATACACCCTAGTAAATACTAAAGTATAAACTATCTCGGATAAAAATGAGATTGTGATATTTTCCCTTACCTTAGGTCCGATTTGCTTCGTAATTGTCCGAACATCCTGTATAATGATTTAAATAATTTTATTGACTTATTCCAGAATCATAAATATTTTTATGATATCATGTATGGTCATATTATTAGCTTCTTATTAGTAATATATTATTATTACGTGTTATTCGGGTGTTTATTACTTTTTGTTCTTATGCGTGTTTTGTCGAATAAATTCTTATTCTTCTCTTTAAGTTATAGATACCTCATTTCCAGAATGGTATTATTTTACTATATGTCATATTTATTCATTCAATTCATTTATATAATCATTATGAAATGAAGATTATGTATAACGAGTCGCATCACATTGTGGAGACGGTATTCCGTACGTACACACAAGCGATGATATCGTTCCCATGATCATGGAATTGTATTGGGGTGTATGTTTACTATTTCAGAATCAATATCACTTTACAATAATCATATATAATTACTATTTACACCATTATAACCTTCCAAGTATGGTGGTGGGGGAAAATAGATTACACCACGGTGTGGAGACGGTATTCCGTACATACGCACGCGCGGTTATTTCATTTTCCGTAGGATGGATAGATGGTGAAATAGGTTTGTTTCATAATTATAATAACATATCAGTATATGACTGATACTGATGTTATTACTTAATAATGAATCAACTAAATAAGAAGAAGTGGAAGAAGAAATAAAGATGAAAGAATCGGTAACCGGCATTACCTCTTCTTTGAAGCGCCTCTTTGAGATCTCCTCTTAGGGCAGTAAAATTGGACATTGAAGAAGACCAGGACGTCTATGATGTTTCTAGGGAAGCGGGGAAGTGAAATGGGCAAGTATTGGCCGATATTGAAAGCTAAAATTGGTGTGAGGAGGAGAGGGAGGATGTTCCCTTTTATAAGGGAGGAGAGGGGCACCTTTGGAAATATAAGAAATATTAGTTTATATCAAATCCCAACCCCACATAAAAACATCCAAAATGACTCATATACAAATATTTGATGAGATAGGGTTGTAATCTCATCAAACAATAAAATTTAGACATGTTAGGAATTTATTTTAATCATTATCACCTTGATTTATCCTTATTTATCAATTTAATTTTATTTGTGGTAATAATATTCTAAATTTTAAATTATTATCAATAATTACATATGTGGTGTGAATTTTCCAAAATATGAAACTCCATGACATTGTCGACCATGTAAATTTTAATTTATAAATTTTAATGTTTTTTGTGATTTTTAAACAATTTTATAAGATGTTATTTTTATAAAATAACAATAGTGTCAATTTTCACACTATTCATTTATTTGAATTTAAATAAAATATATACAGAAGATATATGCAAAATAAAAGCTTTAATATATTCATAAAATGTCATATGTTTCTAGAAAATTATTGGAGTCATTTAAATAGTTTGTATAATATTTATTTTAATATTTTTAAAACCATTTATTTGATATTTTAATTAATAAAATAATTTCAACATCATTATTGTGTCATAATTAATGATAATTATTTAATCCCTAAAAATTCTAAATAAACTCCTATGATGTAGATAATTGTATTAGATTTCTGGAGACTATTCATTTTTGATGTTTCATTAAGTTTATCACCAAATTAACATTATTATACTTATAAGATTTAAGAAAGTGACATGTTGTCACATTCTATGGTTTTAAAAATAATTAAATTATTTTCATGGAAAAAAGTTCATTAAATGAATCTAATCTGACCCTTATGTGATATTGGTCGACTTTTAGTCATCCAATAGGATTTTGGAATGTGTAAGGGTAATTTTATAATCTTATATTTACCCTTAATTACCGGATTTATCTTTAACTATGGTAAATAAAATTTACCGTAGTTACTATTCATAATGCCCAAAAATAAAAAGTAGCCTATAAACCTAATTTGGACCCACTGATTCCGAATATGGATTTTATTTTTCAAAATTCAAAACATAAAAGTTGCAGTAATTAATTTAAAATAAATCCCGCTGTTAAGAAAACGGGTTTTAGAAGTTAAAACATTGCCAAAGATTGAAATGTTTTTACCTATGAATTCAATGTGAAATTAATGATAATGACATAAATTATATTAAACGGTAAAAATATATTATATTTATACATTAAAACCATTCAATATTATAATTTATCCATACAAATTATCTCAATTAAAAAAGTTGTTTTTAATTAAAAATTAGTGTATTTTTACTATTCATCAAAATATGAAAGTTATCAGAAAAATATCAAAAATTTATCCAAAGTAAATTTTTATACCCTGATTCAAAAGTAGAATTTTATTTTGTCAAATTGTACTTATAAACATATCAAGGACTAGATTTAATGTGGGTGCGTCATCAAAAGGCGGCAAAACTGCATTTTTTGAAAAATACTTATTTTATAAAAAAACTGATTTTGCATTCATACCTCATTCTAGAAAATGTAGAAGATAAATTACAATGTTATAAAATTCAAAATTCAGTTAATACTATTCATAACGGCTAGTTTTAATAATATTTTAATAGAATATCGTTGTTTAGTGAAACTCGGTATTGTGTACAACGCAAGCTCTCGAGGAAGGCTGCGGTTGCGTGTAAAGAAAGTCAAGCTACTATTGTGTGTTGTGAAAGATTCCTTTGATGATTTATATAAAAACAAAATATTTCTCATAAAAGTCTCTGGTGTTACATTATAACCCCCTTAAAATGAATTTCTCCCTCCAAATTTGTCACTTTGTAACAAACAGATGAGGATACCTCTCCCTCATCATATCCTCAAGCTCCCATGTAGCTTATTCTAATTGGTGGTTCCTCCATTAAAACATTCACCATGTGAGTGGTCTTGTTCCATAGGACTTTTTCTCTACGATCCAGAATCTCTATCGGTTGTTCTATATAAGAAAGATCTTGTTCTAGAGGTACAACTTCTGAGCTGAGTAATGTGAAGGATAAGGTATGTACTTTCTCAAGAGAGATACATGGAACACATCGTGAACTTGAGAGAGATTTGGTGGAAGCACCAATCGGTAAGCTACCATCCCAACACCATCCAAAATTTCAAAAGGACCAATATATCTAGGGCCCAACTTTCCCTTCTTTCCATATCTCATGACCCTCTTCCAGGGAGATATTCGTAAGAACATGTTATCACCCACTTCAAACTCTAGGTCTTTTCATCGGTTGTCGGCATAACTTTTATGTCGACTCTGAGCTGATTTTATGTGTTGTTGAATAGATCTGACCTTTTCTGCCATTTCATCAATGAGATCAGGCCCTATTAGCTTTCTTTCCTCAAATTCATCCTAGCAAGTTAGAGTCCAGCATTTCATTCTATAGAGAGCTTCATAAGGGGCCATCTGAATACTGGAGTGAAAGCTATTATTATACAAAAATTCCACCAAAGATAGGTGATGATCCCAACCACCTTTGAAATCTATAGAGCAAGATATCAACATATCTTCTATAGTTTGAATTGTCCTCTCAGACTGACCGTCTGTCTGAGGATGATAAGCAGTGGTGAAAATCAACTCTGTATCCAGAGTATGCTGAAGACTTCTCCAGAACACTGAGGTAAACCTCAGATCCTGATCAGATATAATATAAAGTGGTACTCCATGCAATCTTACCACTTCCTTTACATATATCCTGGAAAGCTAATCCAGAGAGAAATCCTCTCTAATAGCAATAAAGTGTGCAGACTTTGTAAGACGATCAACTATGTCCTAGATAGCATTATTGCCTTTGGATGTTTTAGGAAGTCCGGTGACAAAGCCCATAGTGATTTTTTCCCATTTCCATTCAGGTATGGGTAATAGTTGTAACATCCACTTAGACTTCTGTCTCTCAGATTTAACTTGCTGACAAACCAAGAATCGAGAGACATATTCAGAAACATCTCTTTTCATGACATCCCACCAAAAGTACTCTTTCAGATCCCTATACATCTTCGTGATTCCCGGATGAATATAAAATGAAGATCTATGAGCCTCATCCAGTAGCTCCTTCTTTAATTCTGGGATGGGAGGAACACAAACCCGATTCCTGAACTTTATTATCCCATTACAATCAAGGTTGAATTCAGTTACATTTCTCACCTTCTTTTGTAACTCTACATCTTTATTCTATGCCTCTTTAATCTTCACATGTATATATGGTTGAACATTCATTTGAGAAAGATACGATTTCCCCTTCCATTATAATTCCAAGATCCATCCTTTGTAAATCCATAAATATTGGATCTTTTGTGATCCTCATCATGGATAAGCTAGCATGGTCTTGTTGATTTAATGCATCTTCAACTTTGATTGCTTTCCCAGGGTGGTAATGAATTGAGAAGTCGTAATCCTTAATCAGCTCCAACCATCTTCTTTGGCGCAGATTCATCTCCTTTTGTGTGAAAATATAATTTAAACTTGTATGATCAGTATATATATCACACCTTTCACCATAAAGGTAATGCCTCCAGATATTTAATTCAAAGATTACCGCAGCTAGCTCCAAATCATGAGTTGGGTAATTATCTCATGGATTTTAAACTGTCGTGAGGCATAATATATCACCATATCATTTTGCATGAGAACACATCCCAGTCCCTTCTTGGATGCATCACTGTAGATCACAAACCTTTCTCCACTACAAGGCAGTGTGAGCACAGGTGCACTGGATAACCTTCGTTTCAACTCTTTGAAATTCTCTTCAAATTCCTCCATCCAAACTAACTTAACTCCTTTCTGTGTCAACCTGGTGAGTGGAGTATATAATCATGTAAAATATTTCACAAAACATTGATAATATCCATCCAAACTAAGAAAACATTAGATCTCTATTACTGTTGTTGGTCTCGACCATCTTTCGATAACCTATGTTTTTGCTGGATCCATAGATATCCCCTCTTTTTAGATTATGTGACCCAAAAATGCAACTTTTTAAAGCCAAAATTCACACTTGGTAAATTTGTCATAAAGCTTCTCCTTTCTTAGGGTCTTTAATACAATTCTCAAGTGATCTTCATGTTCTTCCTTGCTCTTTGAATAGATAATAATATCATCTATAAAGACTACCACAAACTGATCAAGATAGTCTCTAAAGACTCTATTCATTAGATCCACGAAGATAGCAGGGGCATTAGTAAGACCAAATGGCATTACTATAAATTCATAGTGTCCGTACCTTGTATGGAAAGCCTTCTTTGGTATATCCTCGTTTCTGACCCTTAATTTATGATACCCTGAATGAAGACCAATCCTGTAAAAGTAATGAGCTCCGCGTAGTTGGTCAAATAGGTCATCAATACGTGGGAGAGGATATTTGTTCTTGATAGTGATCTTGTTAAGTTCTCGAAAATCAATGCAGAGTCTCATTGATGCATCTTTCTTCATAACAAATAGAATAGGTTCTCCCCAAGGTGATGCACTAGGGAATATGAACCCTTTATCATGATTCACTTGGAGTTGCTTCTTTAATTCTTGCAACTCAACTGGGGCCATTCTATAAGGTGTCTTTGAAATTGGCAAAGCACCCGGTACGAGTTCTATTGAAAACTCAACATCACAATTTGGTGGAAGACCTGAAAATTCCTCTGGAAAGACATCATCATATTCTCATACAATGGGCATATTATTAATTGTGAGTTTCTCTCCATCCATTTGAGATAAATAACCTTCATTTAGTGGAATCATGACCCATAAGATGGATGAAATTTCCACTGGAAGGTTATGTTCATCCTTGCATCGATAGATGATCATATATTGATCGGGAATATGAAATGTGACTTCCCTTCATTGGAAATTGATATGAGATCCATATAGAGAAAGCCATTCCATGCCATGAATCACATCAAATTCCACTATAGGAAAGATCACAAGATTTGCAAGAAGCAATTTCCCACAAACATCAATCAGAGAAGAATTGTAAAGTTTTGATGCGACTATTGTGCCATTAGGAGTTGTCATAGATAACTCAACATCTAATTGTTGAGGTAATACCGTGATACCCTTAGAAAATTCATCAGAAATAAAATATTGGGTGGATCCAGATCAAATAAAAAATTCTCTACTTTAGAGTGGATGGTATGTGTACCTCTCACCACTTCGTTGTCGTACTCCACATCGCCGATATTAATTTCATGTGACTTTCCTTTGTCATTGGCCTTAAGAATTTGTTGAAGTCGATCATCATCATCAACCCCTGGATTTGGGCATTGATTGGCATAATTTCCCATCTCCTTTCACTTGAAACATTGAAGTGTAGTAGGTTCATTCTGTGTATCCCTTCCATTGTTTTCATCATTAGACATATTCATCCCATTATTTCAACATTAATTTGCCTGATAACCTTCCTTTCCACACTTATAACATTTTCTTGTCCCCTTAAGACAATTTCCTCCATGTTTCTTTCCACACTTTGAGCATAAGGAAAAACTCATCTTCTTTTCAGTGTGGTCTCTAGATTTTATTTTGAATTCCATTTTCCTCTTCTTATCAAACCCATGTGATTGATGGGTTACACCAATCACCATCTCAACCTTGAGAGAAAATCGAATAATTTTCTCATAGCTATTGAAGTCCCTTATGGCTAACACCCTTCGAATACTTGGATTTAAGCCACTAAAGAATCAATTAATCTTACTCTCAGGTTGGATAATAATTCTAGAAGCGTTCCTTGCAAGTCTTGTAAAATTTTTTTCGTAGGTACCAATAGATTAATCATCCCTTTTCTGCAGTTCAATAAACTCCATCTCCATCTTTGTTCGAAGAATACGACGGAAATACTTATTGAAAAATAAGTTCTTGAACACGTCCCCTTCCATGGACTCAGTTTCATCCCTTTTCCTCGTATTCTTAATAAGATTCCACCATTGATAAACATCACCTTCCAAACGATACATTTCTAAGATCAATTTATCATGTTCATAACAATGAAGAACTTAAAATATCTTTTCAGTGGTACTGATTCATTGTTCATCCACTAATGGATCAGAAGACCCACTGAATGAAGGTGGACACTACCACATGAAGGATTCAACAGAATGTTTCTCCTTCCTTTTCTCATTTGGAAGTCCTGTATGATTCATATCTTGAGAAAGTTGCATGATCATGGCTACAAGATTTTGCAATCCATCACCCATAACATTTGTTTGCTCAGCGGGACAATCATTGCATTGCCCGTCGCATTCTACATTAACACGGTTTCTTTAGGATTCATCCAATGACTAAAAACAATAAGAATAGTGTGAGGAACACTAAATATAATAGGAAAACCACATAATCAAGAATAAAATTTCACACTCAAGGTTATATCATATGTTGTTCATGGCCATTTCTAAAACACTAAGATTTTGTTCTATGGTTAGACTTATCCTTAGGGTTCTTACTAAGGCTTTCACATCCTAGTTTCCAATGGTTGACTATACCATTCCTATGATACCAACTATAACACCCTTACATTACATACATGGTTAATACTTCAAAATTGATTCATAATTATTACAACATATAACAAAACCATGAAAGGACTGTAAAGGTATAATGTCTTTAGAAACTGGGAAACATAAACAACTGGTTCATAAAGCATCTACATTGTCTCCCATTTATTTCATCATATCTATAGTCCCTTTTTGGCATATCTTACTTAATACCCTTCTTCCTGACCTGGGGAAAGAAAACATACAAAAGGGTGAGCTCAAATGCTCAGTAAGTGTAAACAAAAGAAATATCAATTCCATCAAATTCATAAGAACATAACATTTTGAAAATCTTATCCAACAAAAGAGATCATAATTTCATAACATGGGATAAATCATGGTAGTGAAATGAAATCCCAATAATCATAACTTTTAACATGAAACTTTGTGGCATACACACATAATCATATAGAATCATTTCTTATTAGTCAAGACTCATTGCCAAGACTATCTTTGTGAACAAAGTCCATTTTTTAACCGATTTCACTCCTCGTTTCAGTCCTGTTTCACTGAACCGGTTTAACCTGCCGTTCCAGCCATGTCTATCTCATGAGATTTAAAATATTTAACCAATAAATTGGAGGTATATATAGGTCCCACCCATCTCATAATGATACCATTCTTATGTGTGCCACCAAATCATAAACCATACATCATAGCATAACCCATGTAATAAAAATGGGAATCTTAAACATCATGAAATCATAAAACAATTCATATAAGATAAAGTAATTCATAAAAATATTTCCATCCCAACATAATCAAATCAATGTAATAATATGGATAGAAACAGAACCCCATATTATCTTAGATGGAAAATAAATTTGATAAAACACTTGAACTCCATTCTTGAAGAAAATATCCTTTCTACTTCAAAAACATTTTTCCTTTCTTAACATGTCTTAAAATTTTAAACTAAAAGATTTTGATTAAAAATAAAAATGAAACCTTGTAAAGGAATACTCTTGGAAATAATGTTGTAAAAATCCATTCATGCCGTATAAGTTTTAAAAAACATTCTTCTCGTACTTTTGTCGGAAAAGTCAAAAAGTACCTCGTATGAAAAATGACAAAAGATTCCTTTCATATCTTTTACTAAAAACTCACCGAAGGGTAAAATTGGATATAAACTATTGTAGAAGGATATAAATACTACATACTGAGGAAACATGGATGTGGATGATAAAATACACCCCAGTAAATACCAAAGTATAAACAATCTTGGATAAAAATGAAATTGTGATATTTTCCCTTACCTTAGGTCTGATTTTCTTCGTAAGTGTCCGAAACTCCTATATAATGATTTAAATAATGTTATTGACTAATTTCAGAATCATAATTATTGTTATGATGTCATATATGGTCATATTCTTAGCTTTTTATTAGTAATATTTCATTATTACTTGTTATTCGGGTGTTTATTAATTTTTGTTCTTATGCGTGTTTTGTCGAATGTATTCTTATTATTATCTTTAGGTTATATATACCTCATTTACAGAATGTTATTAGTGTACTATATGTATTATTTATTCATTAAATTCATTTATATAATCATTATGAAATAAAGATCATGTAGAATGAGTTGTATCACATCATGGAGACGGTATTCCGTACGTACCCATGAGTGATGATATCGTTCCCATGATCGTGGAATTGTATTGAAGTGTATGTATACTATTTCAGAATAAATATCACTTTAAAATAATCATATATAGTTATTATTTACACCATTATACCAATCCAAGTAAGGTGGTGGGGGAAAATAGATTACACCACGGCATGGAGATGATATTCTGTACGTACACATGCACGGTGATTTCATTTTCCGTAGGATGGATAAGTGGTCAAATAGGGTTGTTTCATACTTATAATAACATATCAGTATATTATTGATACTGATGTTATTACTTCATAATTAAAAAACTAAAGAACAAGATGTGGAAGAAGAAATAAATATGAAATAATTGGTAACGGGCATTACCTCTTCTTTGAAGCGCCTCTTTGAGATATCCTCTTAGGGCACTACAAGTGGTCTTTGAAGATGACCAGAAACTATAGGATGTTTCTAGGGAAGTGGGGATGTGAAATGGGCAGGTATTAGAAGTGCTTGAAGGGTCAAATTGGTGTGATGAGGAGAGGGAGAATGTGCTCTTTTATAAAGTAGTAGAGGGGAAGCTTTTGAAATATAAGAAATATTAGTTTGTATTAAATCCCAACCCCACATAAAAACTTCCAAAATGACTCATATCCAAAGATTAGAAGATATAGGGTTGTAATATCATCAACCAATAAAATTTATACATGTTAGGAATTTATTTTACACATTATCAACTTGATTTATCATTATTTATCAATTTAATTTTATTTGTGGTACTAATTTTCTAAATTTTAAATTATTATCAATAATTATATATGTGTTGTGAATTTTCCATAATTTAAAACTTCATGACATTTTGGACCATTTAAATATTAATTTATAAATTTTAAATATTTTTGTAATTTTTAAGAAATTTTATAATATGTTATTTTTATAAAATAACAATACTGTCAATTTTGACACTATTCATTTATTTGAATTTAAATAAAATATATACAGAAGATATGTTCAAAATAAAAGATATAATAGATTCAAAAAATGTCATATTTATCTATAAAATTAGTGGAGCACATTAAATAGTCCAGATAATATTTATTTTAATATTTTTAAAACCATTTATTTAATATTTTAATTAATAAAATAATTTCAACATCAATATTGTGTCATAATTAATGATAATTATTTAATACCTAAAAATTATAAATAAATTCATATGGTTTATATAATTGTATTATATTTTTGGAGACTATTCATGTTCGATGTTTCATTAAGTTTATCACCATATTAAAATTATTATACTTAAAAGATTTAAGAAAGTGACATGATGTCACATTCATTGGTTTTAATAATAATTAAATTATTTTCATGGAAAAAAGTCTGTTAAATGAATCTAATACGACCCTTAGGTAATATAGGGCGACTTTTAGTCATACAATAGGATTTTGGAAGGTGTTTGGGTAATTTTATAATCTTATATTTACCCTTAATTACTCGATTTACCTTTAACTATGGTAAATAAAATTTACCGTAGTTACTATTCATAATGCCCAAAAATAAAAAGTAGCCTATTAACATAAATTGGACCCACTGATTCTGAATACGGAATCCATTTTTAAAAATTCAAAACATATATGTTGCAGTAATTAATTTAAAAGAAATCTCGTTGTTAAGAAAACGGGTTTTAGATGTTAAAACATTGTCAAAGATTAAAATGTTTTTACCTATGAATTCAATGTGCAAGTAATGCTAATGACATAAATTATATTAAATGGTAAAAATATATTATATTTATACTTTAAAACCATTGAATCTTATAATTTATCCATATAAATTATCTCAATTAAAAATTTTGTTTTTAATTAAAAATTAGCTTATTTTTACTATTCATCAAAATATGAAAGTTATCAGAAAAATATAAAAAATTTATCCAAAGTAAATTTTAATACCCTGATTCAAAAGATTAGATTTATTTTGTCAAATTGAACTTCTAAACATGTCAAATACTAGATTTAATTTGGGTGCGTCATCAAAATGCGACAAAACTACATTTTTTAAAAAATACTTCTTTTATAAAAAAACTGATTTTGATTTCTTACCTCATTCTAGAAAATGTATAAGTTGAATTAATATGTTATAAAATTAAAAATTTAATTAATACTATTCATAACGGCTAGTTTTTATAATATTTTAATAGCATATCATTATTTAGTGAAACTAGGTATTGCATACGACGCAAGCTATCGAGGAAGGTCGTGGTTGCGTGTAAAGAAAGCCAAGCTAGTTTTGTGTGTAGTGAAAGATTCCTTTGATGATTTATATAAAAACAAAATATTTCTCATAAAAGTCTCGGGTGTTACAAAGGCTCTCCACAATAGCAAAAAATATAAAGCTAGGGGAAGCCCTAGTATCGAAAATAGAAGAAGTAAAACTAATGAAACTAAGATCGTACCTCGTACTGTAGAGGGTTCGGGATCCTGCTCCTGTTGGGTATTATCGACTACAAATGTCTGAACACCCTAAGCAGATCCACCCTATTGCCGCTGAAATATAGGTGATGGGCTATCACGGCCACTGCCTCTGCCTCTGCCCGAACGAAAGGAAGAACTCTAGTTCCTAGACCGGTGTGAAATTGGTCGTGGTTCTCCGGAATGAGTAGTCATGGTTGAACCCATGTAACAAGCTTCTGGTGAGAATATCTGACATAAATGCTAATGGTGACCCATATTGCTTCAATATCGGCACTCCACTGGGACTCTCGGGAATTGTGGCCTCGTATGCC
Organism: Viscum album; assembly: GCA_963277665.1. NCBI lineage: Eukaryota > Viridiplantae > Streptophyta > Magnoliopsida > Santalales > Viscaceae > Viscum > Viscum album. Next base: position 1,156,427,694 of record OY728120.1, on the reverse strand, counting down.
CGCTCTTCCCGCACTAGTAGCACATCACTTGGGTACCAGAAGAAGTGTCTCTCCTCCTTTGATCACCATGCGAGGACCCCCTATGGTGATTCCTGGTGTCCATAGGAGGAATAATAACCCCAAATATTGATCATCCCTAGCTCAATACTCCAGAATCCCTCATATTGCGCTCTGTGATCAGTGCCTGGTTGACTATAGAAGTGATAGAAGTCCACCAGATGATATTCACCTGCGATCAGATGTCATGCCTCCGACCATCCATGAACATCCTTTCAAAGAATAACTAATCACCTCTTGGAATTGGCGTGATGAACTGCAACACTGTAAATCGGGAAGAATACTCCATGAATGAAGGTGTTCCATGCTCCAGACTCATAAACTCTCAGGCTTGATCAATCCTCAGGGACTCTGGATAGTAGTAGTCAAAAAAATGAGCTGGACCTCATCTCAATACATGATCTTATGGAGTCCCGACTATGAGATCATATCCCACCACCTCTTGGAGGAATCCAGAAGCATATAGCTAGCTAGCTTGACCCTCCTCTCTGGAGGCATCTCCAGATTATCAAAGATCGTAAGCATGGTTTCTATCCATGACTCTGCAGCTTGGGGTCCTCCATCCCCTCAGAAAGTGGGAGGATGCTGCTTCTAGAAGACCCGCGTCAAATCATCCATCGACGGGGTAGGAGGCGATGCTCCCTAAAAGGTATGTATCATCCTCATAAAACCTTCCCTGAACAGTGAATCAGCACCTGTGTCTGGTATAGCGGTCGTTGCCAAGACTGGCACAGCATGAGGATCTTCTGGAAGTCCCTGATCATCTATATCCGGTGTCTGATCACCACCTAGAAATTGGCGTACAGCTAGAGGATGCCTTGGTTTCTTGACAATTCAAGGTCAAGGGCACACCTTAGATCAAGAATATCAAGGACTGAGAAATATAATCATAGGAAGGGAACAAGAGAAAGAAATAATTCATGTTTTACAAAACATTACTACACGAAATGTAAAATTATTAAATAGAGTGTTCCCTTAATCCATTCACATGGACATGTAATTCTTCCAAAACTGGTCGTGTAACACCTAAACATCATGGAGTGTGGTACTAACACACAACATGTTCATGAATCTTCTTTCCCTACCTGAGTCCTTGTACATGGATAAACCACACAACTCTCTTATGAAAAGGCTATATGGCATGTTAAAAATAGACACTGTGTGTACTAGACAAGATTCAACTATCCTGTGTTGTTAGTGAAACAGACTACCACACGAATCACACTACACAACATGTTCCAGACAAACACGTCATGTACAAGGAAGGATAACACCGACCTGTGTTGTTTGTGACATGGCTAGGTACCTGGGTTCGACTACATGGTGTGTTTAAGGAAAACATGGCATGTATAGCTTAAGGTTTATCCATCCATGTTGTTAGTAACACGGGCAAACATAGGTTCAACACTAAATGAAGTGAAAAACTGATATACGGCGTGTTCCCACTAGAATTTCCCTATACCGTGTCACTTCTAACATAGAAAATGATATGGTTAGAGAGTACATGGTGTGTATATAAAGTACATGACATGTACTTAAGAAAAACAGTTTCTTCCCAAACAGAAGAACACCTAGTCTGTACATAACATTACACGCAGGGTATTCTTGGTTTTTTTGACAGTAAGCCTCATAAACTACTTCGGAACCTAGAAAAACAATGAAACGAACATTGAATGTGAAGAATTCCAATCTTTTAAGGTCTATACCCACCGTGAATCAAATTTTGGAAATTTATAAATGTTATAAAAAGGAAACAAGGAAATGATCTAACAAATTTCGGTCCATGGGGGCCCATAACACCTCAAGAACCAAAATTTGGTGTTTATTTAAACAAATCCTTACACAAACAATACCCTATCAAGAAGAATGTATTTTAACAAGGAATATTTCACAACAACATGAATATTCTACACAATATCTATTACAAAAACATGAAATTTCAAATGCATCCTAGATGGCATGGAAAATATATATCTCAAGTGATTTTAACAAGTAACTATATAATGCATGAGATGGAATACTCTCATCTCATTTATTTGAGATAGAAATAGAACCACATAAGGTTAATAGTAATATCACAAAGCATGTGCATCACTCAATGGTGAAAATCAAATCAACCTTTAACTTGAAAATCTAGAAAAATTGTAATAAATGAGGTAGCTTGGCTTTTCCATGTACACGGGTTAGCTACACCCAGGAACAACTTATTACCAAGTACCTATTCCATCTTATTAGAGGATAAAGGCTCCAAATAGTATGTCAAGAGAAAAAAAATTCATCTGATGCCACTTTGTAATGTCCCAGTTCTAGAATCCACCAAGAGGCTCCACGTAATTGGTTGGTCAAATGGCTTCAAGCACATTTTCCTGAATGCTAGAGGATTCCAACTAGAAGAAAGGTCCATGGGTGTGATAGTGGGGAAACTATTCCCTCATTGACAGAGTAACATAGCGGAAAAAAACAATAGCAGTAGTGGAAAAAGTGATAAACCATAAAAAAGTAAATAGCGGAAGACTGGAAACAATAGAATGGAGCACACAACTATATATGAATGATGTATGATTCATATTTGTAGGAAAACAACCAAAAAATCACAATACTAAAATACAATAGTACTAAACCAAAGTACAAAAGAAAGCAAGTAAAAAAATCTTTGGTATCACAAGCCATAGCTTGGTCCCATGCTCTCCAGCTCTACAATAATCAAGTGCCTATATAAGAAGGGTTCCTTCCATTATCTATACCTACAACAATATAATCCGTTTGGGCCCAAAAGCATGACCCAAATAGGGTGTGAGACTAAATCTTATTAGGCAACCACCACGAGATATGTTCCTAATAGTTAGTGAATATATGGTAGGTAAAGTACGAAAGGAAGTACACAAGGAAGTACTCAGCAGTAAAAAGTCCACAATTTCAAAGCATTAAAATCACCACATAACATGAAACAACTAATTAAAATAGACAAAAACAATAGGTAACCCTCTTGGATGTACCCACAACCTATCCCTTCTGGTCCTACCTAGCTACAAAAGCAAGCAGCTAAACACATGGTCACCCTCTGGGAAGTACTCATAGCCTATCCCCTCTGGTTTGAACTGACAACACAAGAAATTATCTAAACACTAGAAAACCATATCGGATGTAATCATAGCATATCCCCTCTGGTCCTACCTAAAAAGTACAAGCAACCATTTGGGAAGCTTAAGCATAGACACTCTGAGGAAGCACTCTCCGTAAATTCCTTCTATAGTCTCGTATTGGTATCTAAAGGTGCTCTAGGAAAGAACTTTCATCACATTCCTTATGTGTCCCATGTCATGGAACTACAGACACTCTGAAGAATCAGTCAATTTCAAGTCTCCCTATGGTCTTGAATCGTAAGTAAATAGACACTCTGGAGAAGCCCTCGATGTCCATTCTCCCTATGGTCTATACACCAGGTTCTCATGGCCCTGTGTAAGTCAGGAAAATGTAGCAGCATGTATCGGACAAGGTAAACCTCAAGAACTACATGGATATCATTCTACAACATAACAACGTAACATAACAATAGTCACACCATCCTACAATACTAGGCATGGGAAAGTAAAAAAACAACCTTATAGGAAAACTAGACCCAAAGGTCAAAACAGGAAAAACATGCATGGGTAACACAACCAACGTACAATAATTCACCATTTTCACAATCAATTATCATCTACTCAAGCATACAAGCATAGCTAGAAAACGATAGGGATAAAATAATAAACACACAATACCCCGCTCATGGTTATTGGAAAAAATTGATCATATAACTCAAATACATCCTACCAAAAGGCACAAACCACCTACGTCAATGTTTGAATATCGTTATTTGTGAACCTCAAGGATTGAATCACCTTAGAATGCCGAATATCTACAAAAACATCTAAAACGTTCAATAGAGGATAACATGAGAAACAAGAGGAATCATGAAATGAGGGTCAAGAAGAAGAGAGAGCATACTGAGGCAATACCCACACAATCGATGGCAGTCAAATTAAAGATCAAACGGAGGCTCGGGGGCTCAAATAAGGATCACGACTGTATGGGTTATCTCAGATAAACGATACCTAGATGAATAGCGTTCTATCCTTCAGATGCGACCCCAGTGCATTTAATGGAAAAAAAAGAAATTACACAACATGTAATTTTTAAGTACACGACGTGTACTTTCCATTTCTGTACCCCGCATTAGGCGGCCTCCCGGTTAACCTCACAATGGTCGTGTGTATGGCTGCTACACAGCCAGTACACGACTACCCGTAGTAACCAAGTACAAGGCATGTACTCAGAAAGTACATGGTCTATACTTCAAAAATTTCCAAAATTTCACCTTTCTCTCAAAAATGACTATAAGAAAGAAACATACTTGAAAAGATTGTTCGGGTTCTTACATAAAGCGTTCCTACTTAAGGAATTGAGTACATATGCATTGTATTAAATTCTACCCATATAGTAAATGAAAATGTTCAAAATCCTTTGGATTTATTTTCTAGTTAAAAAACAAAAAACCCTATAATAGATACTAGTCACCAAACCATGGGGATCTAGAACACCCTTCATCCCATATTAGGGTCAGATCAGCTATCATGTTACTAGGTATTTGGTATAGTTCATGAAGAAGTGCTATCATTAGATATTTAATCATATTTACATGATGTCAGTATGCATTTTGGGTTATCAAAGTAGATATGAGGTAGGATTATTATGACCTGGAGGTATTTATGAGTGGGTACCTAACCATCTCTCAATGTAATTATCCTTAACTCACAATGAGTGTTTGTGGAAAAGAATATTGAGGAATTATTTGATTTGCTTCTAGTCTTCTACCTGTTGTTGAATTGGATTATTTTGGAATCCAAATCCAATTATCTTATCTGATGTGATTGATATTCCCATTTCTCTTATTTGATTATTTGATTTGTTGATTTTGGTAATATAATAATGTCTTCGGTGTGGTTTGTTAATATTGTATAGAATCATATCCAAATTATGGTATTTGAATAGAATATTATAGAATGCTTCTGGTCAGCCATAATTAGGGATTCCTTCCATGTACCAAATTCATGTTGATATTTTTTTCCATGCATTCCATGCTCTGAAATAGTCACTGAACCCATTCTGATTCATTCTCTTGTTATGGAACCTCTAAGTGATGAATCTCAAGATTATTCCCAATATTTACTTCACTAGAACCCACCATCATTTCATGGCTCAAATTAACCTCACGTAGCTGAGGATTGGTTGCGAAAGATATAGTTTTATTTTATTTTTTTGGATGTTCCTAATTACATTAATGTGAAATGTGAAACCTTAAATCTAGAGGGACCAAGAAAGAGATGGTGGGATTTGATGGTAACGTTGAAGACTCACATGGTTTTAGAGTTGCAGGACTTGGGATTATCTTCACTGATTAGTTTTATCTAAATTATTGTTACATATAAGATAATGGAGTTCTTCAAACATGAACAGGATGACCTGAATATAATAGAGTATGCGAACCGCTTTTCTGAGTTTGTTCTGTTTTCACTTAAGATTCTATTATATGAGAAGATGAACAATTGTTAGTTAAAGAAGTTTCTTATCATAGATATCAATTTGGAGGTTTTCTTTTTGAATCTCACTTCATATTATGATATTCTAAATGGATCATTTAAGGTTGAACATGAACTAGCAGGTTAGTCTAGGTTGAAGAGAGTCCATTTTTATCCAAGTAGTAGTTTTTTGTGTTCTTTTAATGTAATTCAACAACATGATTATTGTTGTGCTGGTTCATGATAGTAGGATTCCCATATACCACCTGCAGTTCTAGGTAAAGTCCCTTTGAGTTTCTTGCAATGTGGCAAGGTTGGGAATTCAAGACATGTTTGTACTATGTTTTATTGATATGTAGTTCTTATGGTCTCTTAGGATTCCTAAAAACTTATTCCATTTATTTTCAACTCCATGTAGTGTAACAAGATCATTAATTATAAAAATTACTACAGTGAAATTAGGTGTTTTGTGAACAAAGGGGTTCTAGACATAGGAGTAAAAAACCAAGCTTCTTCATGCAGTATAAGGGACTCCAAAAGATGATGATACAAGTCCATCAACTATGATAGTTACCATCACTATAGATTCATCATTAGTGAATTTTTTTATACTGGGGTATCTCACTCATTTATATTGACTGATACTGTAGAGCTATTAAATCTTTATACGTAGATTTTATCTTATGTGATTGATATTACAATTCCCCTAGGAGTAAATAGAAAGTGGGGTCTCTATTGTTCTTCTTGTGTTTTCTCATTATCAAAGATCAATATTACACTAGATTTTCAAATTATCAATATGAAACCCCATGATGTCATTTTAGGAAGGATTTTTTCAGGTCTAATGAGGCCCAAATTGACTGAAATCTTTAATGGGTCTCCTTTACTACACCCAATGGGGTGTTCTATATCTTTTTGGGTGAATGAGACCCATGGTTGAGTAAAATTAGACATTCTTGTCCGTAGTTGGGGAAAATAATATCATTATCTTCTTTTAACGTGGAGTGAGAATATTTTAGTGATGATTTCCATATGTCTTTCATTGAGTTTCATGAAGGTTTTCATTCATATTTCATTATTATTCTACTAGAAAAATAGTTTGAGTTTCTATTAATTTGTTAGCTGAAACATAGATGGTATATATACCTTCTAAATATGTGAATCAAGTGGAAAAGAATGATTTTATGACTCAATTAGATTTTCTCTTAGATAAAGGCTTTATATTCCCAAGAATTTAACCTTTGGTGAAGCCTATTAAATTTTCTAATATAGTTGATGGAACACACCCCCTTTATGCTGATTACAAGAAAATAAACTGAGTTATAGAAAACAACTAGTATCTATTTCCATGGATCGATGGTTTGTTTGACTTGTTAAAATTAGAGAAGTGGTTTTCAATGATTGATCTTCGATCTGGTTATCAACAATTGATAATAAAAGAATCTAGCATTCATAAAACTGCAATTCAGAGAAGGGATGGTCATTCTGATAATCTTTTCATTCTATTCAATCTAACTAATTCTCTCGATGTATTTAAGGAATTTCTAAATAAGATCTCCCATCTATATCATTATACATTCATGGAAGTCCTAGTGGATGAAATATTGGTTTATTTTTAGACTAAGGAGGATCATCTGGGTCATCTGAGAGTAGTTATGGAAATTTAGTGAAATCATTAAATCTATACCATGCACAAATAATGTGATTCATAGATTTAGGAAGTGAAGTTATTGGGACATGTGGTGTCATAATATGGTAATTTTTTTGATCCTAATAAGATTAATGATGCTATAAAATGGGAGAATCCATTTAATTATTTTGAGATTTATATATTATTGGGTTTATTTGCATATTATTTCAATGTCATAAAGTATTTGTGAATTTTTTTTCATCTTTGATGATCATTCTCACTAAGAAGACAATGAATTTATTTTAAGAAGAAAAATTTTAGGGTTCCATTGTTGAACTGAAATGCCTTTTGAATTCTTCTCTAGTGTTAACTCTTGTAGACTCCAAGAATTTCTACGTGGCATTTGTGATGTAGTAGGTTTAGTTATGGCTTGTGTTCTTATTCAGGGTGATCATGTGGTACCATATAGTTCACAACATCTTAGGCCACACAAGATGAATTATCTAACCCATGATCATGATCTTATAGTTGTGATGCATGCTCTCAATATTTTTTAGTATTAACTTTTTTGGGAAATGTTTACCATGTATTAGGACCACAAGTTTCTGAGTTATATATTTTTAAAAAAACATTTGAATTGATGCCAGAGGAATTGGGTGGAGTACTTGATGTCTGTATATTTTCACTTATAATATACTCTGATGAATGGGAATATCATTGTGGATTATTTGAGCCGAAAACTTCATTCCAAACCATAAATGAATAATTAGAATAGGTAAACATTATGGTTCTTTTGCATAGTTGAATATAGGATTAAGAGAAGTATGGGATGAGGTTCTATTGGTTGTTGTTCAATTAACCTCTGCTCAAATTGAGAATATTTTATAAGAAAAATATCATGACAATTAATTCGTCATAACTAGATAATCTCATTATTGTGGGGATACTATTGGTGAATGATCATTCTCTTATAAGGGAATCTAATTATTATAGATCCGATTTGTTGTACCACTTATCATGAGAAAAGATATGATGGGTGATTTCTGTAATTCCCATTGGTTGGTGAAGCTGAGTACATAAAAGATGATCTATGGCATACAATGGTGAGTCTAGTGGCCAGGTCTGAGAAAATAATTTTCTATTTATGTTCTGCATTATTATGATTTCCAACATGTCAGGGTCAAACACTAGAAATAATTATGTTTTATTCAGCCACTTTAAGTGTTGACATGGAAGTTAGATGATATTTATATGAAATTTTTGTATTGGGCTTCCATATACTCCTAAATAGTAGAATTTGATTTGGGTTGTGATCAATCAGATAGAAAAATTAGCACACTTTAAACCCATTAAGGATGCGACCAAGTTTCAAAGGTTGTGAAATATCTCTATGAAAGATATTTTTAGTTTCACAGAGTTCTTAATTCTAAAGTCTCTGATAGAGATCTCAAATTTACCTCTCTTTTTGGAGAGGATTTTTAGAGGTGATGAGATATCAGATTTGTTTGAGTAGAACAAAAAATATGAAGACAAATGGCTAGACAGAGAGGGTTATACATATTCTGGAGGGAATGATTAATGCCTACATCCTTAACTTTTCTGGTGATCAAGATAACCACTTAAAGATTATTTGGTTTTCTTATAAAAATATTTACCAGTCCATGATAATAATTGATCATTTTGAGTCCATTTATAGTAGGTTATATAAATCAAAGTTTTACTGATAATAAATTATTGACACGTCCTTGGTTTAAATGAGTTTTGTCAAAGATATAACAATAGGGATTTCATTGATTCATCATATAATTATTACAACATGGAGTAGGTATAAATCATATTATGATAAATTTCATAGACCATTGGAGTTATTTGTGGTTGAAACAGTGTTTTCAATATGATTGAATGGGTTTTGGTTCATGTACTTTGGAATCATTGTTCTAATTCTCATGATATTAGGGAGCGCGAGGCACTAACAAGAGAGTGGTATGCTCAATCTGATAGATATAAAAAATCATTGGAATGATTTCCTATGAGTGATATTTTTTATGGTTGGGAGGTTGTAATATCCATATATTTATATTATGGAAATAATCATCCATTATTTTGATCTATATTTGAATAGGAGTTGTTTTTAGTGATATTTGGAGAATTTTCGAGGATTTTGGTCAGTGCATGGTTGTGGCACAGTTTCCCCAAACCATGCACAAAACTAAATAAAACTGCACACACCTAGATAATAGTGATATGCACAATTAGTGCATAGCTTCCCAAATCGTGAAACCGCCATAGAGAAACTGTGAAACCCAATATTGTAAGGGTGCGCAGTTTGTCAAACTATGCATCCCTCTCGAATAAATTTTTCAAATGATTTTATTTAATTCTAATTTTTTTTACTTTAAAATATTGAACCCCATGTATTAAGCCCAGATCAAACCTCACATGACTATAATCATTTTACTTTTCATTGAATAATCCAAAGAATCATTTTGGGATCTTCTAAACCATTTCCTAGGTGGATCGAATCATGGATGATCTTGTTCGACATCTTTCATATAAGTGTTTCTCTTATCTAATAGTTTATTATAATCTCCCCTTCCTTCCTCCTTATATTTTCATATATCATCATGTTTTGGAAGGGCCTAAAATTAAATTTTTTGGAAATTGATTCTATGATATGATTGAATATATTTTGGGCCTTCTTTATTAATTAGAGAGTCACATTGTATGTGTTTTTTCTAGATCTTTTAATTTACAGTAGTTGTTTCCATAATTATTTTACCTTTTATTGAAATCATGAGTTGAAATGAGTTTTTAATTTATTTAAAAAATGAAATTTTTATGATTTGATCCTTGATTATAAATTTTTATTTAGATTGACAATAACACCAAATTCAATGGAATTAAAATTGTGGGTTGTATTTGTGGAAAATGATTTCTTGATTTTTTAAATATTTTTTATGAAAATTATTTGAAGTTAATCTTGAGAAAAAAGTTTTAAATTATAATATTTTTTTAATGGTTTATAGATGATTAAACATGATGATGTTTTTTTGAAATGGGAAAAGGCATGTTAAAAACTGAAAATGGAAATTTTATTTTGAAATAATTAAAAAATATTGATTTCCAGTTTATCTGATTTAAATTTTACTTAATTTGGAGTCAATGAATTTTACATTAAGTGGGAGTGGATGTAATATTACCTTATGTGGGAGTGGGTGTAATTTTCCATTAAATTGGAGTAGATCAAATTTCCCATAATAGGTAGTGAATGAAAATAATTTCCCCTTAACTGTGGGGTGCACGTATTTTATTTCATATTAGTCATTGATATATTGAATGATTTTACTAATTCCATCTTATTTATATAAATTTTTATATATTAAATGTTTATCTATTACTCTTTTATTTTTGTTTGACATACTTGACATCTATTTGAATGAATTTATGTTTGTTATGAATATAAAAATGAAATTTCCTACCTCGTTTTATTTAAATTAGTAGAATAATTGTTCTATATTTGTAGAATTTATTATGGAACACTTGGTGAGGCCCTACTGGTATTCAAAGTTTGCACCCACAATTTTACTTTGGGAATTTGTAGATCTTCTTGTTCCAGGATTGATTAATGGAAAGGTGCCTCTTGGAGGGGGTAGATGTTTATTATCTTTTGGGATTGGAGTGATGGAGGTGACCAGTGGGGATGTTATTCACCTATTTCCTAGGATTTATTATTTTTGTCGTAATATTTCTTTAATACATAAATGATTTACTACTTTTGGTTTTGTATACCTGTTTTGTTTCATGTTTTTTTCTCCCTTCGGAGTGTTGATAATAATGAATTTTAGATCTATTGTCTCACTTTCTATGGAAAATTCAATCCATCTTGATCTGGTATGGTTCAATGTCCTAGTCCCCTACCCATGGTGGCCGAGAATGACCTTAGGGTTATGTTAGGTCCAACTCAGTTATTGATTTACTAGGGTATATGAACATGTTCGTGACATAGGTTTTTACGGTTTTTCTTAACAAAAATTTTTCCAAAAATGAATTTGGTGCCTAAAATATTTGATGAATTTTTTAAAAACATTTATATATCATTGAAAAAATGTTCCTCTATTTAATTATGCTAGAAATATATATATTCCAATCAATTAATATATATATATATATATTCATACATTACCTCAATAGCTCCATCAAAATATTCATTTATTTTTTTTAAATGTTTTTAACATCGTGTCACCTTGACTGAACATTTTTAAACACTTTCACTGTTTCTATGGTATTTTCCTTATAGTCATTGATAATTTTAGCTTGTTTAATAACATTAACATTGCATTTTCATAGTATATATCTTTGTTCATTAGTTGATTATACTCAATTTAATTCCCTTAATTTTTATTTATCTTATTCAACATTTTGATCTCATTATTGAGCTTATAATACTAATCAAGACAAGCCTCCTATTTATACTTCCACATATTCTATATATAACTTTCTTTTACATATTACTCAATGTTTAATTCATGTTCTATGAATTTTGTTTAATTTCCTAATAATTACTTCATTTTCTGACTCAATGAATTGTGCGGAGATATCATCCTTAATTTTTATTATAATTTTTTTAATATCTTAGAAACCCCCTATATTAAACAAAAAATTTATTATACTTATTTTGATTTAATATTTTCATTCAATTTCTTCTTTTGGGGAGTTTTTTCATATATCACATTTTCTGGACCTAAAATTTTATTCATTTGGCATTCAGCTAAAAATAATCCAACAAGACAAAAAGTGAATCTTCATAGGGGTAATATACCTTTATACATTCCCCTTCATTTTATGATTGTTTTAGAAGTATTATATATATATATTTTTAATTACTAAGTGTACTTCATTTTTATCATGGTCAGTTGATGTCTATACAATCTTCTCCATTATCTTAATATTCTTTACCTCATTGAAAAATTATCCTTTTTCTATTTTTTCTATTTAAATACTTGTAATTTCATAATTTAATAGGTAATAATTATATTATTTATTTCATAAATAGGAAGCTCCTTTAAATTTTTATCCTCAAATTCGGTGGATCATTAATGCACCACCTAAGGTGGGTGGAGACATAATCCATTTTAAATGTCGTTTAATGCTTTGAAATTGAATTTAAAGATATTTATTTATTATAATTTTTTATATTAATTTTTATTCCTTTTATATTAATAAATTTCATATATATATATATATATTTATTTAAGCGTATGTGGATTAGTCTTCATTCTATTGAAATATTAAAATCATGGTGGTTATTGTTCTTTAATGTTCCTCATTTAAGATATTTCCAATGAATCCCTAATTTTTGAGGATCTATAGCCTCTTTATCTAGACTATTTCTCTCATTTAATATACATTAGTAACATGAATCACATGGGTAGGAATATAATATCACTAATTCATTAGTTACTAAAAATTTTAATGGATATGAATGGTGACTTAGATTAGGTAATTTAGGCTTGATATAAATATTCTAAACATTTTTAAAAGTTAATTTTATTTTATTATTTTATTATTGTTATTTATTTAATTTTTATTATCTCAAACGGGGTTTAAAGTTTCTTTACATATATAATGATAATATTTAATGTTGTTAAATTCTTATAGTGGTATCATAGAAAAGGTGAAAGGTTAATTTATTTCTAGGATTTCTCATGTGTGAACATGTGACTGAGTGAACATATTTTTTGAGGAGCTCTATAACTGATGCAAAGAGTTTAATATCCTATGGTGTTTGGGGAAATGTAGTGATATAATAGTTTTATTATTATATTACACTAAATGTGTTCATATAAAAAACGATCCTATCATTCCACTTGTGGTATCAAATCCACACTTGAAAAATGTCAAATGAATATTTGGTATAATAATTTATCTTTTAAAGATATATTCTTACGTTATAAAATTAATTTATTTCTCACATGAATCATTGAAGGAGATTTTTATGTTTGGATTACTACACTTATAGGTAATTATGGAAAATGGGTTTTTATATAGCCCTTACGTAAAATATTAGATACCCTACTCTATAGTGTAGAAAAATCATTAAGAACAATATTTTATTAAGTATTACTAAAATAAAAATAGATTCATAGACTTAATCTATGAAATTTGGATTATTATTAAATAGTTAATGAATCATGAAGGGGAAATAAATAATTAATTAATATTAAAAATATTCATTTAATATTAATAAGTTATATACTTTTGAATTTATATAAATAAAATCATGTAAAGTCAGCTTGTGATATATATATTGTATACAGTGAGATTAAATATAAAATACCTTGTTAAATATATAAGTGATATATTCCTTCTAATAGGAATCACAATCTCTAAGATCCTGATCAATCTATTAAATGTGGTATACATAGTCGAGTGTTAATAATCTATCTTGTGTTTGGAAAAAATTGTAATAGTTATCCAAATGTGAATGTTTGGTGACACATGAATTAGAAATATAGTCAGATTTTCACCACGATGTATAGTGTTAATCATATTCCAATGTTGAAATTGAAAAGAAATTGTTCACTCAACAACCCAGGGGTTTTATTTGACACAATTAATAATATTTGTTTACCAAAATGTAAATTCTAAAAGGGATAATACTAGTTATGTTATGTTATGTAAAAAATTATAGGTCTTAGAGCACTAAGTTTATAATAGTGAAGTTTTCTATATTTATGGGATTTTATTAAATATAGGAACATATTGATGAATAAAATAAAATTTTATAATAATGGAACATTATTAAATTTATATATTCATGCTATTTAAAAAAATACTATTTATAAATAAGACTAGTCCTTGACAAGGAAAACATTAATAGTAACATTTTCATTGACTAATATCATTATTTATGTAATTATATTATAAAATAGATGAAATTATATATTTTAGATCATCCAAGCCCATATGAGAAATTTTGTTCTACCACTCAAGAAGGAAAAGATGTTAATGAAAATTTTAAAAAAGATGAAAAATACATAAGATATATTATGATACCTGGCATAATTTTCATGATATAGAAGCTATATCAATACATGGATTAATTCAATGTTATTGAAGGGATTAAAAAGAAATAATACATTCATAAGTTTATAAAATTATATTTTATAGAGATCAATTTCTCTAAATATAAATCATGGGTATTAGATACTGTATTCACATCTCATGTGTGAGGTAATTTGTAAATTCTCAAAGAATGAATAAAATTTATTAAAGGAGAAGTGGACCATTGAATTGAGAATGATGTACGGGTTTTTGAAATATTTTTTGAGAGATTAATAATTTACATTCCTTATTTTTATAATATTATTATCTTTCGACATAAATAAATTTAAAATTTATTTATGTACCTTTCCTAAATAGAGTTTTATTTTCATTAGTAATAATGAAAATGTATTTTTTTCATTATAATAAACAAATGTTTTAGAGTTATTATGAGACGTTCACTATATTATATATATTGGATATTGACTATTATTTATATAATGTAAATAAAAAAGGTAATAAATAATTTTTGAATTCCACATATCTATACTATTGTCACATAGGTCATATAAATATGAATCATAGATAATGATTCTATATTTATATATTATTAGATTAAAATGACGAAAAATTATTTGACATATGTTAATAAAATTTGTTATAAAAATTACTATATTTCAATTTTTGGGAAAAGGGAAATGAGATATTAATTTATTAAAACTCATATATACTATTGTATGTGATCCTGTATGTAATGTAGATTATGGTGTATTTTAGTACCTTATTAACTTTATTGATGATTTTAGTAGGCATGGGTAAGTTTTTATTATGAAAAAATATGAATCCTTCATAATTTTCAAAGAATTCAAAAATTATATTAAAAAATAAATATTTAAAATGTTTTAAAACATAATAATTTGATAATGAAATATAATATTTAACTGAATAATTTCATGACTGTCATAGATATTGTGTTATTTTATTCCAAATACCACCATATGGATCACCAATATTGAATAGTGTATCATAAAATTGAAATAAATTTGTTAAAAAATATTTTAATTAATGATGAGTAATTCATATTATACTAGTTTTAAGGAAATTATCTATAAACATCTTCATTTAAATTAAATTTTGTTCTATCAATTGATATTAAAAAGACAACATATGATATATAGACAAGGAATATTCTCAATTTTTCGTTGATAAGTATTTGGGGTTTTGAGGAAAATGTGAGTCATATTACCTCATGTAAACCTGAATACAAATCTAATATACATTAACTTGTTAGTTATCCTAAAAATGAAATGGGTTATTATTTTTATAATACATTATAGAACCATGTTTGTTTTAGCTTGACAAGGTATATTTTTTGAAAGGGAATTTATTTAAAAAGTTATTACAATTAATAATTTTGAAATTGGGGATATTGATGAACAAAGAGATGGTGTTATTCCTTTTATTTTTATTTAAGTAACAAAAATGGTTTTATAAAATTAATTGAATCAGTATACAAAAGAACAAACAAGGTCTAATATATTTTTTCAAGAGTCTGAATGATATGGATTTGTCATTATTGATGAAGGTGTCACAACCCCTCACTTAAAAGGTACCCCTATAGGGTTACAAATGATGTGAGAGAGATAATGACCAATGGATCCTACCTATAATAGGATACGAGTTGTAGAATAACTCGGTGGGTATATACATTACACATATAAGAGGAATTACCCTCATAAATATTTAAAGAGAACGAGATAATAAATAAAACACTGATCAACTCCATATCATAATCTAAATATAAACCATATGAATAAATGATAATGAAATCATTTGAATGTAATGTCATTAAAAAATTATACAAGCTCAAAATAATAAAATAAATACTTTATTGTGGACATGAATCTCCAATAGCTCTTGGAAAACTATATAAGTTAGTACCACCCAACTCGACCACTAACCAACTACCGATGACTATAAAATTAGTTTATATAAATTTCAGATGAGAATAACATGTTTAATTAGTGTGATCCTAGATAAAACCACTTGTATAAAATATAAAAGAAGTATACTAAATCTATATGAATAAATAAATGAATCTAACAGGTTACTTAAACATGTATATTATTCTTCTTCCATCCCCGGCATGGATAAGTCACTAAAAAATGCATAGAAGAATGATATTTTTATTGAATATATATATATATATATATATCAATTGAAGTTACCCCACATATACTTCTATACTATTTGGTCAATCTCACAATCAAAAAGATATTTACTATGATCACTATTTTACAATGTCCTCATTCACCTCATACAATCATATTACAACCATTATAGTGTCCATTGAAGACTAACATCTCTTCATCATCGTCATATCTACTAGTACCCAAGTGTATTCCAGTGAGACACTATAGTCCATGTAATTTCCTTACAATTCAATACTTCACATATATTTCACATACAATTGGGGGAAGTCATAACCACCTCATGCAGATAAAAGTATATTCTATACCTCATGAAGTTATAGCACACATAAAAATATGTAGTAAAAATGAGTTCCATAATAGAATAGGTAGGATCCCACTTAATAAATAAATCCATTGTATTCCAGGATATTCTTACACAAACTATAGGAAAAGGTAGAGTAGCGTAGAATTATAAGTTATCCATTTATTCCCACACCATCCTTGATGCTAGAGAAAACACCGTTAAAAATTTTTGTTTAAGATTCCCTACCACATTAGGTGGTGTAGTATATGAAATTAGAAAATAATAAATAATATTATAAAAAATATATTTTAAGGGAAACATCCATCCCTTAAGAACATTTTTCAATATCTTCACATTGGAACCATGAATTCTAATGCAAAATTATATAATTTAAACAAGAATAAAATAATCAAATTCACTGTTAATTAATTTATTATCCTATAACTAATTTTATTCCAATTTTATCAAAATGATTAATATTGTAATCCATTATTCTAGTTCCTTTTTATTATAAATCTATCAATTATATTCTAAAGAAATTAATTATTATATATATAAATAAGTACTGAGCCCATTTTTTATATAATCTACATAGGAATTCATAAATTCTAGAGGTGCTCTAGGAATTAACCCATACCTCCAAAAAAATTATAGTTTCCCTAGATTGATAAAAACATTACCATGTTTTTGGAAGCATATATATAAATTTTTTCCATCTATTCACCAATAAACCTTTAAGAAATGTTAAGATATATTGACTAACAAGACCCACTCTAATCACATCTCAACCGCCTAGGGTTATTTCGACACCATTGTTCATTTAATATTATATTTCTCTATCACCGTCATCAACATTCACTTCATATCTATTCTCCCAACATATTTATCAACAAATAATAAACCATCAATTTTTCCCATATCCTATAATATATTTATTTAAAAACAATTATAACAACACATGGATGTTACAAAATCTCATCTAGGATCTAAAATTTCTCATGAATTTATCCATTTTAAAAGTATTTTTTACACAAGAAATACACCATGGTTATGGAATCAAGGTAGTCAAGACTCCCACAATCAAGAATAGGTCCGTTCATCCCCAAAAATTTATTCTTAAATAAACAACCATTTTAATCCCATCTTCATTTTACTGGTTCTCTATATGTAGTTAATTTTCATCACAAAACCTGTATGTAGTAGAAAATTCATTCTAATAATATGAAAAAAATATTCTCTTTTATTATTTAATTATATTTTATTCAACTAAATGAAGAAAAATAAATTATATACTAATAATCTGTTTTGTGAAATTAATCTAATAGACTATATATTTTTTATCCATTTTAATAAATGACCCATGATAAAAAATCATCTATAATAACGGCTTAAAAATATAACACAATATCTTGTAAATATTAAAAGGTAGTGTAAACGTACTATAAACACATACGTTCACACGAAACCCGACCAGTGGTTTAATTATACAAATTTAAATGTATTGTTTTCAAATAATTTAATTCTATAAAATATTATACATAAATCATCATGTGATTTCCAAAATATTAAATATTGATTATTCTATAGGTGATTAAAAAATCATCTCAATTCAATAATTTCCCATATTATTATTGTAAATTTTTTGAATAATAATGCATTTTTTTGTTATTATTTTCTATATTTCATTGAAAATTTCAAAAATAATAATTAATTTATCATTCAATAGTATGTATTTATTTAAAATAAAAAAGACTAGTAATAGATTGAAATTTTTATGTCAAAAAATATTACTGTTATCACATATTCTAATATTTGAATTTATTAAACAGAAGTAATATTATTTAGCAAGAAATATCATTAATTTCCATCCTTGAAATTTTCAACAACAATTTTAATAATATTCCATAACTTGTGATTTACTTGTATCTTAAGATAATCACAATTATCCAGTGTAATAAATTTTACTTTTAATTAGATTATAGAAAAAAATATTACAATAATAATATTTCACTACATATGATATCAAAAAATAAAGAACAATATTTATTTATTTAATTTTACATCAAGAGATATTAATTTTCTAGTTTTTAGATAATTCCAAAATAAAAAAAATAAAATCGTACCTTGGGATTATACTTTCTTTATTTGGAAATTTATATTATATAAAAAAAGATACTAGATGTAATAAAAATACATCCCTCTAAGTGAATTTAAATATTATTTTCATGTTATGGTTAGTCAAATTCATTCATCTAAATAAAACTAAGGTGTGATAGATTCAAAAATTACATATAAAGTAATAGTGAGGGAAATTAGATCCCTAACCTATTGGCGGATTTTCACATGTAGTTGAAAAATAGAGGAGTGAAGATAAGCTAGAAATGGTCTTGATATCATGTGTAAGGGAATTGGGTTGATCAAATACCAATCAAATGACTTTATTAGTGTTGTTTGAATTCCCATACATGAGAGAAATTAAGAATATTTTTAATAGAGGTAGTATAGTTTTGATAATATTATAGATATTATCTCTCTAAATATTTTACAAATATTTGAAATACATACCATTTAATTAGTATTCAATTTAATATCTTCTTAAATATGGATTATGACTCAATTCACTCTTCCTAAAATATAGAAAAAAATTTAAACAATTCAATTAGGAATATAAAACCTTTATTTTGTGAAATTAAATCCATTAAAATTTATAAAACGAGTTACATGAGTGAAACATGAAGAAAATATGAGTTTTTTTAACAAAAACTACAATCCTTATGCAATATGAGGTATCAACATAAAGGGATTATGATTTTGAATTATATAAAAAATTATATTTTATTTACCCTAATGTAGATAAATGAAATTTCAGACTTACTCTTATTCAAATGAGGCTACGTATATGTAGAGAAGAAATTAACCATAATTATCATGATTGAATTTGGAAATACCATTATGAGGCCTATGAAAAACTAGCATTACTTTTCTACATGGATTATAAAAACACCAAAACACTTAAAAAAATTATTACCATGCATAAGGGAAAAATAAATATTATTTTTTTTACAATTACATAAACCTAAAAATAATATAAACGAGAATTTATTACCATTTATAATTTTGAAATTACAGTAAAAATTTATATTAACATTTAAAATAATTGAATTTTTTTATAACTTCTCAATAACCTTTGGAATTATGAAATCAAAAATAATTTCTAAAAACATTAAAATAAATCTCATAATTTTAAAAACTATTATAATATGTATTTTAAAATTTATGAAAACTATTATGAACTATCAGATACCCCATTATGAAAAAAGATGGATTATAAAAACATTTGTTCTATTACATTAGATATCTCAAACAATTATTGCATAGATAATTAAAACCAAATAGAGAAGGAGAGATAATGCAAGGTGAATACATTAACCACCCTATGAGCTAACTCTCAAGGATCACTCTATATTTGTAACATAACCTACACACTAGAATAAAAAAGTACTTAACCACATGACATCATCACTCAACCTTAAAATAATCTCATGAGGGAGGTAGCAATCAAATTGGTATAATCCCATTAATAAATTATCTAAAAAATTAATTAGTGAATGGATTGGGTTACTAAGCGTGCATCAGAAACTCTCATTTCTAATTTAATTCACATGTTCCTAATAAGGGAAATATAAAAATCTAATCCAAACCCAAAAAAACATGCATATCAATAAATATTTAACCAAAAAATATATTATATAATAACTCAATGGGAAAATACTAAACAATCAATTCATAAAAATTTTGAATGTAAATATAATTCTATTTACATAATATTATCACATTCGACACATATAAAATTTCTTAGGAATTATACTCAATGAGTGTATACACATTCTTTCAAATTCATCAATTAATTTCAATATATTACCATTTCATGATTTATACATAATCAATACATGAATAAATAAATAATATATCAAATTTTTTTAATGAAATCCAGAACCTATCAGACATAGAAGGTTTGGAACAATATAGGTTATCATGAACACATAACAATTTAAAATCATAATACATACTTGGATTAAATAACAATTAACATTGATTATATCTTAGAGTGTTCAAAAAATATGTGAAAAAATAATTGTCTTTTTACTCTCAATGTTTCTTTAATCCATTCTAGTTAATAAGTTCAATAAATAAAAAACCCTTTCAAATTATTTATTAATTACATTTAATTATAAATATTTTTCTTTTATTATTGTACTAATAATAAATAAAAATTCATATTACATTTTTTTAGAACATTAAATCATGTTACTATTGAATTTTACCTTAGATATTTTGAATTAAAATTTAGTATACTAGAAACAATTTAAATAAATTTTTTCTAATAATTTTCATAACATGGTTTCATTAAAATACCTTTTTGATTTTTTTAAAAAATAACTCCAAACTAAATTTTCAAAAATAGCACATGAAATAAATGAATTTTTCTTAAAATAATTACTTTCCATAGTGAAAATAAATTCTTTCACCAAAAAAATTATCAAGTTACTCTCACTAAATTTACTACACAGATTATTATTAATAATTTTGGATATTAACAAAGATAACATACCCAATGTAAAATTTTATTTTCAAAAAATATTTCATTAATAATGAAACAAATCAAACTATTCAATAAATTAGAAAATTTAATTTCTCATGCATCAAAAAATAATAATTAATCCATCCATTGTTGGAATTTAAAATATAATATTTTTTTGTGATAAACTAATTGTAAATTATATGAATTTAAAACATTCCCATTTGGATTCCAAATATTACATATGCAATATGCTTTCTCTAATGACATACATATATAGAGAAGTTAAATTCATTAATAAAATTATTTTTCTTCAATTAACATATATCTTACATGATCACTACAATGTTAATATCAATACACATAACTTCTGAATTATAATATTCATAAACCAAACATCATACATCATGATGTAGAAACAATCAAATTTGTCTGCGTAAATTATTTTCCATTCTCATTAATAAAACATCATTTACCACAAACCTTCCCAATTAAAACATTATTATATTTATCATTTACATTTATCGATTACTAAATGTTCATTCTGTTAATATCAATAGTTTGGTATTAACAACAAAAAATATTCCTAAATAGAAGAAAAAAACATAGATCGACATAAATAGAGCTTAAACCAATGATAAAATCATGATTTCTTATCCACTTCAACATGACACAATTTTATTTGGTTGACATTGACTCACATGAATGAATTTAATACACAACATATAATATAATTCATCATTATGGGAGATGTGTCCCCTATATTTCTATTTCTGAATACATAATCAAAGTTACAAGTAAAATCGGATCCTATCTAAAATAAATGCACATAAATCATAGTAAAATGACAAACAAAGTCAAAAGTATCATCCACGACATAAAAATTATAACTTACATCAATGTGTAAAATAAAATTATACAATGTAGATAATAATAGAAATATAAATGAAACATACAATATTTAATAGTATATTCCTAAAAACAGAGGAATATATATTAAAAATCCTTCCCCAATCCAAACACCAACCACAAAAACACCAGGATAAGAGTATATGATGTATTTGATAATAGTATCCCCACCCACTAGACTATATAATCAAAAATCTATTCCTGATGATAAAGTTATTGACTGATATAAACAATGTTAGATAAACCCTTCCCCTATAGTGAATTATGGAAACTCCAATCACTCATGTGAAATGGATAAAAATCAAAGACTGATTATAATATTAACTATTAAATTTAAGGGGATAAAAGTTGAATACTTATAGAATCCAAAAGTAAATTCAATATTTCCACAACACATCAAGTTAAGAACTCCGAAATCATCTAAACTAGGGATAATAAAATGACACATGAATAACATAAATAAATAATGCATCATTTCAGAAGAATATTCAATACATTTTACAATAATACACACCCAAGGACAGTAAATGTTCAATATCTTTGGAGACTGAATACATAATATAATGATTCCTGTAAATTTATTCAAAATATCCAAAAATATATATTCCCACATATTACTCAAATTAGATATACCCTACTTATAACCATTCTTCACAACCTGAGGAATGGAATCTCAAGAAAGGGTGATTAAAGATGCTCAATTTTCATAAACATGGAAGACATAAATCATTATATTAAAATATGATGAAAATGGTTTGATGACATATTGAAATTAATTTTTTTAGTAAAATATATTTATTCACCCAAAAAAACATAGATCATAAGCTTCAAAACTGATTCATATATAGAATAACAATTAATAAGTGTGTCAAAACAATAATCAATATCCAAGAGTCATAATATTTGCATGTGGCATCATTATCATATGAAGTAATAATATTATAAAAATATATAAAATAAATATCATCAATGCATAATTTTATAAGCATATATATAGGAAGAAATCATAGTCACATGTCAAAATGTGAAACAATATATTCACAATATTGTCCACAAACATTCCTATGAGAATTTGTTGAATGAAATCATACTCACGCATCAATATGTGAAAAAATATATTCATAATAATAAACATGACTACAATCATTATCTCTTGAGATATCAATATCACATTTCCCAATTCATTGAAGGGTTATATTGGATTCAACCATTACATAATCCAAAATCATTCAAATAAAATTTACAAAATCATTGAATATTCATTAGATCATTATAATATCACATATGAAAAATAAATGGATTTTATAATTATATTATATTTATAATAATTGGACATAAATTGAAATAATAAGTGTGAAATCATTTTATCATATCCCTAGTAAATTGTAAGTAACATCAAATGATTTTATCAAAGTAGAAAATTTCTTATAAGAGATAAATGGAATATTTCATGAGGAAAATACCCTATTCATTTTCAAATCATATATTAAAATCTAGAAATTTCACTAATGTCAAGGGAAAAAATTTCTTCAAAAATAACCCTCAAAACATTTAAAGGAATATTCAATGAATTGCATAATCATGATAGAGGTTAATTATATTCAAGGCTTATAAGTTAAAGAGAAATTTATTTTACACTAGTAAAAACCCAAAAAGTACCTCATTCTGAAAAAGACATGAATATTCCTTTGAAATTTTTTCTATAGAAATTAAAACATGGGAAAATTTAAATTTATATAATCTTATTATAACAGTAAAATAATTTTTATGAAAACATTTTATAGTAATCATGGATGAGGAAGAAAAAAATATTTTGATCGAAGTAAGAAATAATATATGATTTCTATACTAACATTATGTTGGTATCTTGAGTAGGTAAGTAAGGGTAAATTAAAGGAAACATGTAATATATATTAATAACTATAGGAGACAAAAATTCATGAAAAATATTGAGAGGATGATCATGAAATTTCATCATCATAAGTTTATTCCTAAATAATTCTCACTATAAATGAGATTGTTACATAAAAACCTTAACTAAAGTATCATATTTATTCATACACATTAAAAAATATATTATAATAAATATATATTCACTATAAATATTTTATATAACCAGAATAATTTATATAAAACATTTATATTAATTTCCTAAACACTCTAATCACCAGTTCATTGAAATTTTTTTATTTAAAAAACAATTTTGTGTGTTAACAAATTTGTTTTTCATCCATATTTCAGTTCAATAGTATTGGTATTTATAAATCGAACATGGATAAATAATCGATATAATATTAAAAGTGATATTTATTTATTTTATATTAATTATATATGTATACATTTTGATACATCTATAAATGTTAAATATAGAAAAATGACTCACACCATTCATAGAGACGATAGGCCAAACCTAAGCATGATCATTGTTTCCATTTTTTGTATGAATTGAATGAAATAAAGTTATATAATATTTTTTATTTATAAAATCATTATTTTATCATATAAATCGTATATATATATTCATGAAATGTTTCATTTGTTTCTTACATTTAAACCAAGAATGAAAAATGAATCACATCAATTCATGGATGTGGTAGTCCACATGTACACATGAGTGATTCTATCATTTTCCTATTGATAAGATGGTAAGAAGGTATATATGAAATTATAAATATATAATCATAATTATTTTATAAATATCATATGTAAAAAATAAACCCATCATATTTTATATGCATAAAATTTGGTGACAGAAAATGAATTGTATTGCTACACGGAGATAATAAGTTGTGTGTATACATGAGCAATATATTAACATATCATTTAATGGTAATTAGGCTGGATAATATTGGTTTTAAAATCATAATAAAACATAACTGTATTAATTTTTTAATAAATAGGATTTTTTTTATTAATATCACATACTTATAAAAGGACAAATATGAAGTAAACAAAGAAGGTGATTGGTTTGGGAGATTACCTCTTCTTTAAAAGAACTACTTTTGATATCCTCTTAGGGGAACAATGGTTGATATTTTGAGTATAAAAACAAATATATAATGTTGATATTAATTTTCAGAATATAACTATAAATTTTTTATTCATGATATATGGATCAACATGGTGTAATGAATTTAGGGAAGTGGTTTTGTATCATAATTGAGGGAAGTGACAGACCTAGAATTACAAAAAAATATTAAAATATAATCAATTAATTTTAATTTTTTTTATTCAAAATAGAAATATAATAAAACACATTATGCTATGGTCAACATATAACCATCTAATGAAATTTATACTGGTTTTGGTTTCACTTTAAACCTTGTCGATATAATTAATCTATTCAATAATCATTTTTAACCTTAACCTCAGTGATGGAATTTTAATTATAAATGGATAGAATTTTACTTATAAGGCAAAAAATATCTCATAAATGGAAAACGTACAATATTTTAGACCATATAGTATCCATAGTGTCCCCTCTAATTTTTTTTTTACAATTCTTAAATAATATAATAAAATATTATTTTCATAAAATATGATTATTTTTATTTCAGACACTATTTATATCATTTGAATTTAAAAACAACATTAAAGAAAAGGAGTTAAAATATAAACCTTTCACACTTACCAAATATGTTATATTTATCACAAAAATTCATTTAACATAATTTTTAATCCAAATTATATTACTTTTAATATTCCCACAATCCTTTATTTTTTTAATACTATGTCAATGTTACGTAAGAATTTACGGTAATTATTTATAAAATAAAAATTATAATTTAATTATTATGATATAAAAATTATTTTTTCATGAAATGAAAAATTTATAACTAAAATTATTCATTTATTATTCATATAATAAAAATATATAGTTATTAAAGTAAGGAGAGTGACATTTTGTATTTATCCTTATACTAAAATAATATATGGTTCATAATAATTGAAACATGAAACCAACAGAAAATATATTTGAGAATTGGATAGAAATGGTTTTTTAAACTAATATATTTTCACAAATTCAAGCGTTATAAAAATTTTAAAGCCTCATCCCAATGTTTAACCATGTTTTTCTCCTTTTACCCTTACCAGGCTGTCAAAAGTTAACTATGATTACTCTTCATTTTGACCCACAATGTTACTTATTTTAAATTTTTGATTCTCTTAAATCCATAAATTTAATAAGTTTTTTAAGATTCAATTTATATATGTGTCATAAATTAATTTTTAAACTGGTGTGCAAAATATGATGAAAAGAGATATATATTATTAACTCATGATTAATAAATGTTTTGAAAACAATTATAAAATTTGATAGTATATAATATTTACATTTAATTTAAATCATTAAACCATAGAGGTTAATTTAATTAATTAATATAAAACACATAGTGTACAGAAAAATTGTTTTTAGGAAATAATGTATTTTACATTAAAGTGATTTTAATTTTCATTTCTGATTATTTGATAACAAATGAATTCATCTTATTTAGGTGTAAACCATATGTTTTTTTCAATATTTAGTTAGTAAAATTCATACTTGATTTTCCAACAGCTAGACAGTATCTTTATTAATAAATAGTAATATTTTAATAGTATATCAGGTTTTATTTAAAATAATTGTTTTATGTAAATAAATCTGTCAAATAAATAACGTTTATATATAGAGAAATATATCATAAAATCTCAGAATGTTATAGAAAAAATCACAAACAGAAAAAAAAAACTTTGTGGTTAATGAAGAATATCCATCCTAAAACTAATCTGAAGACATACCCCACAGAACAGCCACCTCCTCACAATCTTAGAGGAATAAAAGAGAATACTTCCGATATATCTTACACAACATCATCACAACCAATGAAAACCCAATGATCCCACCAATCATGATTCAAACTGAATGTTATATTCACCTCCTAAAACCATCATCAAAATTACGATAAGAACCATATCCCTTATACTTCTACTGACTATTGTGAAATAACCCTCATGGTGTCCACTTCAATGTTTTGTTTTCATTAATCTCTACAATATGGTGATTTCTATCCCATATTTCTATAAATATTTAGAGTGAATCTGACAAGGAACCTAACATGGATCCATTCCTATAAAATTTGAAATGTTTGGGACTCTAACCCGGGAAAAAAATTACTTAATGTTATCTAATTATTTCATTTTAACATATTTTTAAGTGTTTATCCTATTCAAATAGAGGTTTATACAAGCATGATGTATGATAGAATCCTAGGTCTCTACCATATAATATGAACTGATTCACTTATAATATTTAGTATACATGATGTCCCTTATATTAGATCATAGTGGAACATAATGTTCGGTGTATATTCGATCTCCCTTATTTAAAACATGTGATAAACCTGGTTGATATTGACTCCCTAAAAACTATTGAATCCTCAATAATTCTTAAATCCATACTAAATGATATATATCAATCATTATCTTTATTACCACTCTATCATGACCCCTACTACTAATGGTACCCCTATTAGGCTAACTATCATAGAAGAGAGATAATTAGCCTTGAATCCCACATCCATTTTCCTATGGGTTATAAACTAACATTAACGGTATAAAAATTAATCATAAGTGAGTCATTACCACAATCAATATTTAAGGATTAATAGAAATGTTTTAATAAAAGATCAACTCCATATACTAATTGATATATAAACCATATGAATACTTTATAACATTAGTATATTAAAATAATTCAATACAAAACATTTAAAAATGATAAATACTAAAATAAATCCTCAGTAGTGACCACGAAGCTCCAACATCACATAAGAAACTCTAAGAATTATTACTACAAAACACAAACATTAACCAAATTCTGATGACATGAAAACTAGTATATATATATTTATGTTGAGAATAACATGAATATTTATTAGTATCACCCTTATAACCATTTGTGTAAATTGTAAAAGAAGAATATTAAATCACATTGAATAAATAAACGATACTAACTCACCAGAAAAACATGTAAACTATTTTCTCCCATACACACTATAGATAAATCACTTAATAATGTATATAAATATGAAAATATTTATTGAAAACACACATATGTAATTGAAGGTAGAATGTATCCACATATCCCTTGGGCTTTCACTCCCACACCTTAAAAACATTATGCTAAACTCAATACTTATTGAAGTCATATTACACCAAATGAAATCATACCACAACCATTAATACATCCCATTTAGCCCGACATCACATCATTATCATATCCAGTAGGAAAAAAGTGTATACTATAGAGATACTACATCTAGTGTATGATTATTATAAATCAAACCCTCATTGCTAATTCCCACACACCCATGTAAATACATAACCACTACATCTATATGCATTTTTTGTTATACCTAAAACCATTACAACCCTCATGTAAATTTATAGTAAAACCAAGAGATATTACAACCTAGGTTGGAACACGCCTTATTCCATAATCCACTATAGATTAGGATACACCCACACCAACTACAACCAAGGGGATAGTGGGAGAGTTTGAGAAGTAGGCCATTCATTCCATCACCATTCTTGATATTGGAGAACCCCCCCCACATTTGAGTCTTCATTTGCCTGAAAATGTGTGTAGGGTATAATATGAAATTACAATATATATATATAATAAAATCATCCACATATCAAACTATTAGAAACTACCAAGGCTTAGAATAAATATCTGCAATAATTGAAAATGAACCTCAAATACCTCTATTAAGTTATAGGTGTAAAATAAGAACACAAGCAACAAATTCACTGATTATTAATTATATATCGATTAATTTTTATTATTAAATTTTAATTTTATTTTTTAATTATACAATAATTTAATATAGTGTATTCAAAAATATAACACTACTTCTTATGTTCATCATGTAATTAATCGCTATATATACAAAAAAAATAAGAACCATCCCTTTCATTAAATTAATCCATTTCTCGATTCATATACTCGTTTGGAACTCTAGGACTATAAATAAATTAGCACAATAAAAATAGAATTACAATTTATAGAGTAAAAATGGTTCAAGTAGTTCGAGACATATAAAAAATATTTAACCATCTGGCCACCAAGAAGGTTTCATGCAAGATTTAGATACAATGATGAGAAAAACCCACATTGAACTAATCTTGACAAACTAGTGACATTCCCACACCATTGGGTATAGTATAATATTTCCAAATATCAGTAACCTCATCCATTAATGTGGCCCGAGGCTCCCAACCCATTGGTCAACATATAATCAACCATCAATATATTATTGGGCCGCTAGCCTATTTCTTTTCAAATAGATCCAAATTCTTAAAGATAAAATAAATTCACATCAAGGATATAAAAATCCTATAGTATACATATATTTCAAATTTATTTTCTACACACAAAAAATGCACCCATTATATGACATAGGATGTGAGGCCTCTTGTAATCCAGAATGGGTTTGTTCATCACAAAAAATTTATTCTTTTTAAAAATTATTTAAATTAATTATTAAATTAAATAGTTTATCATGTACTTGTTTTTTTATAAACAAACCTATAGGTTTTAGTTTATAATAACAAATAATAATTTGAAAAAATCTCTAGAATTTTTCCATAACACTATAATTATCTCGAAGATGTACAATATTTAATTTATTCATGCATCTTTCATTTAACTTATAAGTATATCTTAATTTAATTTTTTATCCATTTCAAATAATTACACAATCTAAAAAATTAAAAAAATATTTCCAATGAAAATATAGAAAAATACCTAATCAATATGATGTGGTAGCATAAAAATACTACAAACACAAGTGGTTACATGAAACCCAAACATTATTTTAATGTCCATTATGAAGTACATATCATATAAAAAAGCAGTTGTTATATAATTTTATTTCTATAATTCTAAGAATTATACAATAATTGTTAATTTTATGCAATTTTTTTTTTCATATTATCAAATAATTTCTATACAGAGAATGAAAATATAATTTTTATCTTCCCAATATAATTTTCTATATAAAGAATTATCATTCTTCTAATACAATTTGTTATAATTAATAAGTATTTTATATCTAGAAATAAAAATTAAATTTTATCCTATATTATAATTATATAAAATAATATTAAAAATATATAATATATTTTTAAAATATTAAATAATATAAAATAAGTTGGTGATTCACTGTTTTTTTCTCTGAAAATTTTTCAGATTCTTAAATTTTTAATGTCAATAAATATTAAAAAGTTTTGGTTAGTCAACTTATATTTCTTATATAATTTCAAATATATTAATGTATTTCCATTAATTTTTATGAATGAATTTAAAATAATAAATTTTAATAATATTATATGGTTTCATTTCTACTAATAATTATTTAGATATCACATGATAATATTTCAATTTCATGAATTGTAATAATATTCTTAACGTTAAAATTTTAATTTCAATTGTTAAAATTATCAACAAAATTTAAAATAATATATCTTACCATGTTATTTTTTTGTATCTTAAGATAATATTGATTATATAGAGTAAATAGTATTATTTCTATTTCAATTCTATAATTAAAAATATTACATTAACAATATTTCACTGCATTATTTCTATAAAAAAAAGAAAGAAAAATATTCCTTAAATTAATTTTTCATAATGATATATAATTTATCGTATTTATAGATAATTTTTAGAATAAAAAAATAATATAACAACATGAGATTATATTTTCTTCCTCCTAAAATTTCCAGTTTATGAAAAATATTTAATTTTCAGGTGATTATAATTTCCATCTTAAAGATAATTTCTAGTTTTTTATCTTATTATGGTTAGTCGCATTCATTCATCTAATAGAAACTAAGGAATTACATAATCAAAAATTAAACATAAAATAATCACCGGAGAAATTATATTCC
The DNA here is from genome assembly GCA_963277665.1 of Viscum album. Taxonomy (NCBI): domain Eukaryota; kingdom Viridiplantae; phylum Streptophyta; class Magnoliopsida; order Santalales; family Viscaceae; genus Viscum; species Viscum album. Next base: position 1,156,396,487 of record OY728120.1, on the reverse strand, counting down.
CAGCCCCATGGGATATGTTCATATGTAGAAACAAAAAAAGGAGGAACAGATGGACACCGTATGGAAATAAATTAAAAGGGACTCAGTTTAATGGAAGATCACTCAAAAGACTTGATGAAAATGTTTAAAAACCTAGACTCAAGATAAGTTAGGTGATGAATGGATTATATATAGTTTTTAGTAAACAATATATATGATCTCTTCAAAATATATCAGAAATATATGCTGAAATTTCTATTTAATTTGAATTCAATTTTTTTTATTTAATTCATCTTTATAACTCATATAAATATTCAAAAAAATTCAACCAAATTTGCAAATGACCAAATTAGGAATTTAAATCTTTATTTTATGATATTAAATTCCATAAAATCATGTAAATGAGTTTCATTAGTAAAAATGGAAGAAAATATGAATATTTTAAAAAATATCATTAAATTAACACAATAAATGGTCTATATGTAAAGGAAATACGATTTAAAATTGTTCTTAAAATGAAATCCTAATAACACATACTATGATAAAATAAATACTAGTCATACCCTTCCTTGAAATATGATACCTTTATGTAATGAAGGAACTACCTATAAACATGCTTAAGAAAATTTGTTTTCGAAATGTATCACTTCCCAGAAAAATTTATCGGTTCCCATACTAATGAAACATTGTATGACTTCAATCCCACATCCCTATGTGATAGTGGGTTCTGACTAGTGGAGAGTTTGTAAAAATATTACTTGCTTATACTATATCTTCATTGTTATAGTGAAAGAATCATACTAAATAAAATAAATAATATGAAATAAATAACACCATATACTAAAATTAATATAGGTTCAAAAAAAAACATTTCCCATGTAATATATAAAATGATTCCACAAAAAAACTAGGGATTATACATGTTATCATTCATATACATCACATAAAATAGTTTACAAAAGGAAAAAGCAAGGAGTACAACACTCAAAAGTGTTATGAGATCTAACATGGAACTCATCCTCCAAATATTTCCATACATGAAATCATAAATAGATTATAGGGAGATATCCATTTTCACTATAGTTATCATTGAAATGTTCTTAGGTAAAAAACATTGTCCCAAGTAGGGTGTGAGTACAATATATTAGGATACCACCATTGATGTACCTAAATAATTTAGTATGAAACATAAATTTAATTCAAATATTCCATGTACATAATCAATATAAATAACAAGAATAATATATATATGAATAAACTCTGGACCTAGTTTCCTTGGAAACACCTAAGGCTAGAACAACCTCTATCGTCCAATTCAAGATGTCTTTAAGCACATCACAGAGACTGTTCCAACCCAAACCACTCTCGACCATTGCTAATATACCAATACAAATTCCAAACTATAACTCGAGGATAATATAGCCATCACTAGGTCCCTATAATCTATTCAAGGTACATATTCAACCTAGGTTTAACCATTAACCAAAAATCCAACACCTAACCAGGGAAATCATTCACCCAGGATTTAAGAATTGATTACGGCATCAACCCTAGGTATTTTACACCCTGGGATTAACTATACGGGTCATTAAATTTTATAAAGAAAATGAATTCAAGTTATATCCCAATATTTCCATTTTATAAATAATCATTTTAATGTAAAATGATTTATTTGACATTCCTATTCAAATGTAATTCCAACTAAAATCACCAAGGAACTTTCATAATATATATCTTTTAATTATTGTAAAATAAAACACATAAGGGAAAATTTCATTTAATATGTTGACTTCTAAAAATATACACATTTATAATATGAAAATAAATTTAAAAAAATTTATTAACGTAAAATGAGTCTGACTTTTCTAATTCCACATTAAATTAACAATAGTAAGAACCAAATCAAAATAAGTCTCATTAGTGTTGTATAAAAATAATAATCCTACAAATGGATCCCATAACCATATTTTTATCACATTATAATAAAATTAAATAAGTGTAATATAACATACCAATGATTATGTTTAATACTACGGACAAAATTTAAGTTCAAGCATGACAACTGGATAATGAAACAATACTAGAACTTAATAGAAAAGACTGTGATTTTGAGGTAATATTTAGGGAATATTTTCTTTATGTGTAATAAGGATCACACAAAAAGAAGGTCAATTTTCTATTGACTGGGCGAGCTTCACCAATAATTTGGAGAGGAGAGAGGGAAATTTTATGAAAGAGATTTTAAAAAAAGGAATATAAAATTGAGTAAAAAGTACATAGGGTAGAAAGAGAAACAAAATTTTCCATAAATTTGTAATGGTGTACATGGTTTGAAAAACTATGATCCAACTATTCTTTTATCACTATCTCAGACAAGAAATTTCACATGGTCGTAGTTCCTAGTTTGATAAACCATTCACTAACTATGAGAAACAACTCCTTAATTTTCTCAAGAAAATTGAACTATTTTTTATATCCCTTTACATGGATTGAAAAATCATATTCCCATGAATTTGATGTTGAATGGTTGGGGTGTATTATTAGATAAAATAGTGCACTTATAGTATTCCATGTTATGCTTCCCAAAAACATGAATTTTTAAACCTTGAGCCCTAAAAACTATCATGAGGCCTCTCTCTTAACCAAAAAAATATTGAATATAAATTACCAATTAAAAAAATTAGCATGGAGAAAAAATAAACAATAACACACCTCATACAAAATCATGGATCTTATAGCCTCCCCGCCATATAATTGATCATCTCTAATTTTCATTTCCAAGAATCACTGAGTTTCTTTAGTGAAAGGATCAAGTTGTTGAAACAAAATTTCAGAATCACACTCCCATGTTTAATTCTTATTCTATCCATGTTTCTGTAGTATATATATTATAGGAATGGTATATTTGCATATCATCTTTTCACTACTATCCCTGATGAGAATTGTTCATTCCTTAAAGGAAGCATCGACCTCCATCTTAACTTCATCAACATCAATGATATGAGACATATCATGGTGATACCATTGAATCTAAGAGATATGAAACACTTCATGAATCAGTGTATACCTCTATTGGATATCAAGTTTGTAGGCCATAAATCCAACAATCTCCACAATCAAAAATAGCCCAACAAACCTCTGTGCCAACTTTGACTTACTCTAAAAATAACCTTTCCCCTATCCATGAAGACATTCATAAGAAGACCTTGTTTCCCAATATATAATCTATAGATATTCATACATTATAAACATTGGATCTTTTTCTTCACTGGCCATCTACAACCACTTCTAATGTAACTGGATATGCTTATAAATCTCATTTACTTCGCTTGGACTAAGAGTCACTTATTCACCCACAGCTGTCCACCATAAAGAATATCATCAAGGACAATCATATAAGACCTAAAATGGTGTAATATAAATTTAAACATGATACATTCTATTGTAATTAAATTCCAATATAGCCACATTACTCTCTCAAGATCCATAAAAATTGATGAAACATGTTTGGAGAATGTCCTTGAACACATGTATAGTACGCTCAGATTTCCCCACAGTCAATGGGTGGTAAGATGTGCATAGATGGACATATCTTCCAAGTTCATTTGGATGTCCCTAAAATATACACAATGTAAACTAGGTATCTCTATCTGAAATGATGACTTTTGTTTCTTCATGTAGGAAAATTATCTCACAAACACACAACCCGAAAATCACATAAATTATAGACTAATTATTGATGGGAAATAATTCTAATAACATCTTCAAATGTTCAATAATCACCCAAAAAACATCATTTCCCGGCTGATTCCTCTGTAGGCCTGTCACAAAATCAATTTTCAGGCCATCCTACCTCTATTCTAGAATGGTCAATGACTGGATAATGATTATAGGATAATTTTTCTCATCATTTATTTACTGGTAGGTGGAGTATTGTGAAACCAAACCATATAAGTATTTCTTTTCTCCAGGTGACTAATATTTCCTCTATAAATCATGATAAATCATTTGTTTCTTTGGATGCACAAACCATATCAAGTAATGTAATTCTGTCATATGTTCATCAGACATTCTCATACGGACTACCACTTAACCTGAAACATACAAAATATTTTTATAATTTAAATATTATTCAAGATGATGCTTCCAATCATAAATACTACCCCACATCAACAAACAATCAATGTCTAACAACCATATCTATTTCATGATGTTAATGAGTAATTAATATAGATAAAAGCCAATGTTTCCCTATGATTGTACTCATGGGAGTTAAGATGCATCTTTTCAAACCATGGAATTATCATCCAATCATAATTGAACTACAAAATCACTTATGACTAGGTTTTCTATCATAGAGAGTTGGATGAAACATTCCCGTTCCTTGAAGGGTAAAGCTAATAAGAATTCAAACAATTATAGGTACTCAACACAAATTCTTGGATAGAGATTTACGCTATATTAGGAGAACATATATCTCAATAAACTAAAAACCTTCTTCCTAAGACTTAGTTCGAACTATATTTTATGGCATGTAATATTTTAGTAAGATCTAAATGATGGGTCGTGTAGTTAAACTCATGTAGTCTTAACATATTGGAACTATAAGTGACTACCTACCCATCTGACATAAGAACCACACCCAATCCAACTCTTAATACATAAAATTATAGGTTGTACACCTTATCAAGATCAGGAGAGGACATGATCAACAAGGAAGATAACATATTCTATAGATATATAAAAGGTATCTCACAATCATCAGACTACGAAGACATCACCACATTCTTGTCTATTATTATTAACAACATTACCTAGTTGGATAAGTTTTAGAAATATCTACAACAATATCTATCTATCCTCAAGAAGATAAGAATATAAAAAACATTATTTGGCCTCTCTAAAGAAACTACTACATCAACATTCCCATGATTTATTGAAATAACTTCATTAGGTATTAAATGGCCCAAGAATTTCACTCTAAAAAACCAAAATGAACTTTTAGAGAATTTAATGTAAATATTTTTACATGAAATAGTTCTAAAAACTACCTATAGATGTTTAGAATTCTCCCATATATACATGTAGTACAAAAATATGTCATTGAAAAAAACAACCCAAAAGGAGTATAGATATGGATGGAAGACTCTATTCATCAGATCCATGAAGACCAAGGGATGTTTTATCAATCCAAATAGAAAACAAGGTTCTCATAATGAACATAAATACTAAGAAATTTTGTGTGTGGTAAATTAGTGGTAACAATATAAGATGTTGGTTCCAAAGTATAAATAAATTATGGATAAAATACAGGCACCCTTGAGTTAGTAAACTAACTCATTGACATAAGAGAGTGGATATTGGTTATGAACCATCACCTAGTTAAGCCTATGATAATCCCCATAAAACCCTAGAGTCTCATCATTATTATAGGTTAAATGAACTAGGAAAACATTGGGGGATTTTGTTTTTTGAATTAATCCTCCCACCTATTGGTCTTCTAATTGATATTTTAGTTCTAAAAGATATATTAGTTCCCTCATATAAGGATGGATAAAAATAAGATCCAAACCCCAAAAATGAAGAGTCATTAACATGATTCCTTAGTCTGATGGTAATATATTGAATTAATTTGGAAATAAATATTAAAATAAAGCATCCATAGGATGAAATATAAGATAATTATTCTCTCTCATCATGAACCAGACTAGCTACTCGAGTAGTGATTCCACCTATTCACTGAAGGTCTTATCTGACATGACATGCATGGACATCCCACTACAACAAAAATATTATGTTTTCCCCTCTAGATGTGTTAAATAATCATAAGAAAAATTACAATCAATCAATCCTTGATAACAAATAGGTGAATACATTCCATAAATTACATCAAACATCTCATCTCCAATACAAATAAGTATTATAGGAAATGACAGAAGCATATGACTAGAGCATAACTAGAACACATCTAAATCCCATCCAACATCATGACAAATGGTTTTTCAATCAAGTTAAAATCATATATATACTACAATACTAACCCCAAGCCTCTAATTAAAGAATCATATATAAAAGAGTTTTAGTCTCTCATGTTAAATAAGTACATTGTGAGAGTTGATGCGACCTAAATTATACCTTGAAAGACCGATGGTCTAAAAAACTGATCTATTTGGAATAGAGTATATAACATACAACTACCATACCCATTAATTTTTAATTCAATTTTACTTCCCTTATTCACACTCTCTTACTGACCCTGATGTCTGCACCCTTGAGCAATGTGGCCACTACCATGACCGAAGAAGTTAGAAGTTTCCCAACTACTTGACTACATTGGTGTTATACCTACCTTAAACCACAATCCATGAGATAATATTGACCCAATACCACATCTAGTTTTATTATCACTATTAATAACCAATAAAATTTCCTCATATTTATATAACGAGGGAACTCAAAAGATATACAGTGGCATTGAGATATAATGTGTCCCAAAAAACCCCTTAGAAAACATTGCACCTCACTAATCCATCTTAAAGGGAGGGTAGAGTCACAAGCCAACCAATACTGATAGCTGTCTATCAATAATGAGTCATACGATAACCTCTTTTAAATATCATAATATTTAAAACACTACATCTTTCTCCCATGAGAATAAAAATATTGTATAAGGACTCTTATTAATATTTCTTTTTGTAGTCTAATCTTGGTTCATTATATTAGAGACAGATGTTAAATGAAATTCATTACCCAAAACCATGATCTCATAGCATGATCCCTCCTCAAAGTTCATGGATATTGACACCTCATCACCGGATATGTTTCGAGTAAACTGAAATTTCCCTTTAAACAGGTTATCATAATTCACAACTGCCATATCCCATATCTACAACTTCCTAAATTTTTTGGTCATATCATATAATAGTGTTTATAGAAATAAGTGGATAATATAATTTGTATAGAAAATATTATAGTTAATCATTACATGAAAATTATCTTAGATAAGGAAATCCCACCCTCGATGCAATTCACTAGAGAATATGCAAACTACCAACTTGAACCTCATTTCATCAGGAGACCCTAAGTGATAGAGAGTGGTTAATATAGACTCCATCCAAATCTCTACCACCTATATACCACCCTCCCATATGAATATTTGAGAGTGATAATACTAGAAATTTGGGGTATGATTAGACGTAGTTAAGGAAATATTATGTGGACCCCTATCTAAGGCCATTACTACTCATAAGAGGCTCTCACAGAGCTGATCATATATAGATAGACTACTATCTATCAAAGGTTCTAGTCCATCCACTAGAGGGTGATGCTTTGACTCCCCCATTGGGTATGTGATCCAAGTTCTCAAAGGTGTTATAAATCTATAAGTCAAATATAAGATCATATAATGATTCATATACCCTTAATTTCTCATGCATTGTGAAAGGCAATACTAGCACAACAACCAATTTTTATACAGGATATAACCACAAATTTTATTAATCCCTCTATTCCATTAACTTTTATTACAAATATCTCATTATTTATCAAGATATTTTAGACATTATATTTACATTAAATCTCATCCATGTTTTTCTCAATGTTTTAATTTACATGGTATGGTTAAATAGAGTGACATTCATAAGATATTTGGGAAAAACCCCATTTGGATTGCTTACTGATATATTATTAAACCCAAAAATCATTTTAATAGGACATTATTAATAGAATTTATACCAATGTATTATCTATGGAATTTTCCATGTAAGATTACACAATATCATTATATGTGGAAACACTATATAAGATTATTTTGACACATTAAATGTTAAAACCACTTTTTATCAAAATGGAGATTCATATATGTATTAGTATATCAGATATTCATATACATGTATAAACAATGAGTAACCATACCTAGCTAGCTTAATGTATGAATGCACAGCCACTCTCATACTATCCCAAGCAGAGAAATTAAATACCAATAATCAATAACTTATAAAATCATGTTTTCCCTTCATGGGGTAAATCAATAAATTGTAAATGTTAAATTAGTAATAATAATACCATCTGAGGTGACTCAATCATTCCTTTATACATGGATTATATACTCTTAAGAATGATCTCATTAGAAAGCCATGAAACATGAAATTATTCTTTCTACTGACCTCATTATTAACACCAAATATAAGGATCTATGATACCAATTTGTAATGTTACACCACCCTAAACCACTAACTAATTCATGGAAGTGTGGAACAATACATCACCTTAGGAACAACTTCCTAAATCGTATAGGCTTTTAGGAAGCGATAAGTGTAACACCCGAGACTTTTATGTTATATAAAGAATCAAAGGAATCATTTTCTACACAACACTTGCTTGGCTTGCTTTACATGAAATCACGACCTTCCTCGATAGCTTGCATCATACGCAATACCGAGTTTCACAAAACAATGATATGCTATTAAAATATTATTAAAACTAGTCGTTATGAATAGTAATAACCAATTTTTGAAATTAAATAAATTTTATTTTTCAAAATGGACTTCATTTTTGAACTAAGAATATCGAAATTAGCCTAGGGTGAAATTTTGGTATTTTTCTGAACACTTTCAATTTTTGATGAATAGTGAAACTACTAAGTGGCAGTTAAAAAAATGAATTTTTCATAGAACATAATTTTACCGCTTTTGTGAGTGGAATTTCAAAAATCCGAGAGACACGGTTGATGTCAGTAAGTAAAATGTGGTTCAATGAGATGAAAATAATTTTTTGGTGAATAGTAACTTTTTACTTTTTTTTAAACACGGTTAAAAGTAAATAGGGTAATTAAGGGTAAAAATGATATTATTATTACCCTAACATATGTTCTAATTCTATTGTAGAAGTGTAATTCGACCAAAAAAAAACTTAGGAATAAAATATGACCATTTAGGCCCACTTGGATTATATTAGGACATTTATTATTAATTTATTTAAAGAAGGGTTAAAATAGTTAAAATCAATATTTAATAACTAAATCATATTTAATATGGGGTTATACATAAGATAAATTCGACTATAAATATTCATTAGAAATATAAAAATATTTCCTACATAATGGTATTTTATTTGTAATTTTTAGACATTAAATAATTTAATTTATTTATGACACAACGATGATGCAGAAATTATCTTATTAATGAAATATTGACATAATTGATTTTATAAATAACAAAATAAATATAATTGGAGACTTTTTATGAATTACACTAATTTTCTAGGTTAATATGACATGTTAGTATTGATTTAATTAACTTTTTTATAACATATCATTCTGTTATGATTGTCAAAAAAATCAATTACTAAATAGTGTCAAAATTGACATAAAATAGTTTTTAAAACAAATATTATATTATTAATTGTTATTTTATTCCTAAAAATCTTCTGTTCGGCCAAATGACTTAGATAAGGTTATATATATTAATAATAAACAATGTGGGGTTCGTTTGGCTTGATATAGTATGTTTATTAACCTTATAGTATAAGAACACAAGAAGACATGGTAAAAGTAAAATAATTTAACTTAATGTTAAATCTAAATGATATGGTTAAAATAGGAACCTAAACTTGTCTAAATTCTATTGGATGAGAGGATTTAGACCCATCCCCACCTTATCTTCGAAATATATCAATTTGGAGCTATTAAAAATCGAATTTGACTTTATAATAAAATAATATTTTTTGTTATTTTAAAGGTGCCCCTCTCCTCCCTTATAAAAGGGCACCTCCTCCCTCTCTTCCTCACACCACTTTGAGCCTTAAAACTCGTCCAACCCCTGACATGTTCTTCTCTCCACTTCCCTAGAGACATCCTAGAGGTTCTGGTCTTCCTCAAGGACCAATTTTAGTGCCCTAAGAGGAGGTCTCAAAGAGGCGCTTCAAAGAAGAGGTAATTTCCGTTACCAATTCTTTCACCTTTATTTGTTCTTCCACTTCTTCTTCTAAGGTTGTTTCATTATGAAGTAATAACATAAGTATCACTCATATACTTATATGTTATTATAATTATTAAACAACCCTATTTCACCATCTATCCATCCTACGGAAAACTAAATCACCGCGCATTCGTACATACGGAATACCGTCTCCACGCCGTGGTGAAATCTATTTTCCACCACCACCATACTTGGATGGGTATAATGGTGTAAATAATTACTATATATGACTATTATAAAGTGATATTGATTCTGAAATAGTATAAATACACTCCAATACAATTCCACGATCATAGGAACGATATAATCACTCGTGCGTACGTATGGAATACCGTCTCCACGATGTGATGCGACTCGTTCTACATAATCTTCATTTCATAATGATTATATAAATGAATTTAATGAATTAATGTGATATATATTACACTAATACCATTCTGGAAATGTGGTATCTATAACCTAAAGATAAGAATAAGAATTTATTCGACAAAACACGCATAAGAACAAAAAGTAATAAACACCCGAATAACAAGTAGTAATGAAATATTACTAAGAAGCTAAGAATATGACCATATATGATATCATAACAATAATTATGATTCTTTAATAATTCAATAACATTATTTAAATCATTATACAGGAGGTTCGGACACTTACGAAGCAAATCGGACCTAAGGTAAGGGAAATATCACAATCTCATTTTTATCCGAGATTTTTTATACTTTAGTATTTACTGGGGTGTATTTTATCATCCACATCCATGTTTCCTAAATATGTAATATTATTTCCATCCACCTACAGTTTTTTAAATCCAATTTTACCCTTCGGTGAGTTTTTAGTAAAATATATGAAAAGAATCTTTTGTCGTTTTTCGTACGAGGTACTTTTTGACTTTTCCGACAAAATTTCGAGAAGAATGTTTTTTTAACTTATACGGCATGAATGGATTTTTAAAACATTATTTCCAAGAAGCTTCCTTTACAAGTTTTCAAGTTTATTTTTAATCAACTTCTTTTAGTTTAAATTTGTATGACATGTTAAGAAAGGAAAAATGTTTTTGAAGTAGAAAGGATATTTTCATCAAGAATGGAGTTCAAGTGTTTTATCAAAATTATTTTCCATAAAAGATAATAAAGGGTTCTGTTTTTATCCCTATTATTACATTGATTTGATTATGTTGTGATAGAATTATTTTTATGAATTCATTTATCTTATATGAATTGTTTTATGATGTCCCGATGTTTAAGATTCCCATTATTATTACATCGGTTATGAAATGATGTATGATTTTAGATTTTGTGGCACACATAAGAATGGTATCATTATGAGATGAGTGGGACCTATATCTCCCTCCAATGCATTGGGTAAAAATTTTATATCTAATGAGATAGACATGGCTAGAATGGTAGGTTATACCGGTTCAGTGAAACAGGTCTGAAACGAGGGTGACTCGGTTCAAAAATGGGCTTTGTCCACTAAGATAGTCTTGGAAATGAGTATTGACTAACAAGAAATGATTCTCTATGATTATGTGTGTATGCCACAAAGTTTCCTGTTTTAAGTTCTGATTATTGTGATTTCATTTCACTACTATGATTTATCCCATGTTATGAAATTATGATCTCTTTTGTAGGTTAAGATTTCCAAAAGATATGTTCTTATGAATATGACATGATTGATATTTCTTTTGTTTACCCTTACTAAGCATTTGAGCTCACCCTTTTATGTTTTCTTTTCCCCAGGACATAAATAAATGATTTAGGTTAAAAAAAAATATGATCTTCATCGGAGATGTTGAAGATCTTTCACCACTATTAGAAGATTATATTCCGAGTCTCCAAAGACACTAAACTATTACAGTCCTTGTGTGTGTGTGTTTTTGTTATATACTAAGTATTCCGCAAAAGTAATGTAATGTCCATGTACGCTAGGCTTTGGGTCTCTACAGTTGGTATCAGAGGAAAGGTATAGTCAACCTTTGGAAACTAGGATGTAAAAGCCTTAGTAAGAACACTAAGGATATGTCTAAGCATAGAACACAATCTTAGTGTTTTAGAAATGGCCATGAATAACCTAGGATAAGACATTAAGTGTGAAATTTTATTCTTGATTATGTGGTTTTCCTATTATAATTAGTGTTGCTCACACTATTCTTCTTGGTTTTAGTCAATGGTTAGAACCCGAAGGAACCGTGTTAAAGCGGAATGCGACGGGCAATGCATTGATTTCCTACCTGAGCAACCAAACGTTATTGGAGCTGGAATGAAAAATCTTGTAGCCATGCTCACACAACTTTCTCAAACTATGAATCATGCAGGACTTCCAAATGAGCAAATGAAGGAGAAACATTCTGTTGAATCCTTCATGAGGCAACTTCCACCTTCTTTCAGTGGGTCTTCTGATCCACTTGTTGCTGGACAATGGATCATTACAACTGAAAAGTTATTTTTAGTTCTTCAATGTTCTGAACATGATAATGTCATATTAGCATTATATCGTTTGGAAGGTGAAACTGATCAATGGTGGAATCTTATCAAGAATACGAGGCAAAGAGATGAAATTGAGTCCATGGAATGGGAAGAGTTCAAGAAATTAATTTTCAATAAGTACATCCCTCGTATTCTTAGAACAAAGATGGAGAAGGAGTTTCTTGAACTAAAGAAAAGGATGATGAATCTGTTGGTATATACGAAGCGAATTTTACAAGTCTTGCAAGGTATGCATCTGGATTTACCATCCAACATGAATGTAAAGTTGATTGATTCTTCAGTGGCTTACAACCAAATCATCGAAGGGCATTAGCTATAAGATACTTCAGTAGCTATGAAGAAATTTTAATTTGTGCTATCAATGTAGAAATGGAAGTTGGTGTTACTTATCCATATCCTTGTTTTGACAAGAAACGAAAGATGGATTTCAAGGAGAAATCTCAGAATAATGGTGAAAAGAAGATGAATGTTTCCTTATGCTCAAAGTGTGGAAAGAAGCATGGTGGAGAATGTCTTCAAGGGACAAGTAAATGTTTCAAATGTGGAAAGGAAGGTCATCGGGCATTTGAATGCCGCAATGATGGGAAGAAGATGTCTAATGATGCAAACAAAAGAAGGGATACACAGAATGAACCTACTACACTTCAATGCTTCAAGTGCAAGGAAATGGTGCATAATGCTAATAAATGACCTAATCCAACGGTTAGTGATGATCTACATGAGAAACCACTTAAGGCAAAGTAAAAAAGGGAAGTCACATGCGATCACCATTGGCGTTGTTGAATATGACAACGATGTGGTGGAATGATTAAGTGTATATGTAATGGGATTCTAGAATAATGTTGTATACAGTATCTTGGAATATTGGAATATTTATGTATTGGTCTATTGTGGTTTTCAATAATTTTATCGCATCGGTAACCATGAAAAGTGATTGAAATATTTTTGGAAAGCAGATGATATGCACATAATGAAGGGATAAAGAGAATCTAATATGTTTGATAGTATTCATGAGATCATGATTGATATAAGGACTAAGTGATATCATGGTTTGAGTATATAGAATTTTGAGGATTTTGGTATGTTGAAAGTGTTAGCTTTTAACTGCATTCATGTTTTCACTAAGGTTCAATCAGTATTCAAGAGAGTACATGATTAAGGCCTTTGAATGATTGGAATGTGACCAACAAGATATATCTTATGATATATGGGGATCAACGATGGTATTAAATCTCTGGAAATCGTTTTCACTATATTATGAGACTGGAATGCAGTATTATAGATAAGCCTAAAGATTGGAATGGATTATGATAACCATAAGTTACTATTGGTTAACGATAGAACTTTTTTTGATATTATTTATGTAATGTAGTTTTAGAAAAAGGACAACCTGCAGGACGGGCGACAGCCCATCGCGTCGGACAAGGCTGTGGGAATCGAACCCACAAACGAAGTACGACTGGACTTTATCGCCTACCACTGGTCTACAGAAAGTCCCTGTTTAGTAGAAACTAGTTTTATTATATTAACCAGTATGATATATGAAGTATAAGTCCGTTTTAGGAACCATATATGATTAATCTCACTATAGATGGACTTATGTATTTTTTGATAACTTTTCTACCCTTTTGTTTGAGACAGATGGTTTGACCCATCCTTCTATCACATGATCTTCTTACACATCACGAATGACAAATTCAACTTCATTTCTTTAAGAGATAAATTGGAAATTGTCCAAAGAACGACCAACGGTGAGACTATACCAAAATCACGAAAGTATTTCTTCTAATTCCAATTTAATCAACTTTAGAGAAATGATCTTGAAAAACCAAAAATGTTTTCCTAGTGCTCTTATATCTGATGAATCAGATGGTACCTTATATCGTCACAAATTTATGGATTTGTGATTGCTAGCTTTTCCATAGCCATGTTCTCTATCACTCTCCATCAGAACATGATGGTTAGATTTCTCTTCCATATCCATATCTTCACCTATGTGGAAACTCAGTGATTAGTTTATTTGGGTAACCGCTAGGTTTCATACTTTTGTTTTTAAAGATTGGTTTTGGTATTCTTTTTTACGATGTGGGTTTCTATCAAAGAAACTTTCGAATAGTAAACAATTTATAACCCCGATGAATTTCGAGGGCGAAATTCATTTTTATTGGGGAAGAATGTAACACCCAAGACTTTTATGTTATATAAATTATCAAATGAATATTTTTCTACACAACACTTTCTGGGCTTGCTTTACACGAAATCGCGACCTTCCTCGATAGCTTGCGTCGTACGCAATATCGAGTTTCACTAAACAACGATATGCTATTAAAATATTATTAAAACTAGCCATTATGAATAGTAATAACCAATTTTTGAAATTTTATAAATTTTATTTTTCAAAATGGACTACATTTTTGAACTCAGAATATAGAAATTAGCCTACGGTGAAATTTTGGCATTTTTCTGAAAACTTTAAATTTTTGATGAATAGTGAAACTATTAAGTGGCTGTTAAAAAAAACTGAATTTTTCATAAAACATTATTTTACCGCTTCTATGAGTGGAATTTCTAAAATCCGAGAGACACGGTTGTTGCCAGTAAGTAAAATGTGGTTCAATGAGATGAAAATAATTTTTTGGTGAATAGTAACTTTTTACTTTTTTTTACCACGGTTAAAAGTAAATAGGGTAATTAAGGGTAAAAATGATATTATTATTACCCAAACACATGTCCTAATTCTATTGGACAAGTATAATTCAACTAAAAACAAACTTAGGAATAAAATATGACCATTTAGGCCCACTTGGATTAGATTAGGACATTTATTATTAATTTATTTAAAGAAGGGTTAAAATAGTTAAAATCAATGTTTAAGAACTAAATCATTTTTAATATGGGGTTATACATAAGATAAATTCGACTATAAATATTAATTAGAAAGTTAAAAAGATTTCCTACATAATGGTATTTTATTTGTAATTTTTAGACATTAAATAATTTAATTTATTTATGACACAACGATGATGCAGAAATTATGTTATTAATGAAATATTGACATAATTGATGTTTTAAATACCCAAATAAATATAATTTGAGACTTTTTATGAATTCCAGTAATTTTCTAGGTTAATATGACATGTTATTATTGATTTAATTTACATTTTACGAACTTATCATTCTGTTATGAGTTTCACAAAAATCAATTACTAAATAGTGTCATAATTGACATAAAATAGTTTTTAAAACAAATATTGTATTATTATTTGTTATTTTAATCCTTAAAATCTAATGTTCGGCCAAATGACTTAGATAAGGTTATATATATTAATAATAAACAACTTGGGGTTCGTTTGACTTGATATAGTAAGTTTATTAACCTTATAGTATAAGAACACAAGAAGACATGATAAAAGTAAAATTATTTAACTTAATGTTAAATCTAAATGATAAGGTTAAAATAGGAACATAAACTTGTCTAAATTATATTGGATGAGAGTATTTCGACCCATCCCCAACTTATCTTCGAAATATATCAATTTGGAGCTATTAAAAACCGAATTTGACTTTATAATAAAATAATATTTTTAGTAATTCCAAAGGTGCCCCTCTCATCCCTTATAAAAGGGCACCTCCTCCCTCTCTTCCTCACACAACATTGAGCCTTCAAGCTCAGTCAAAACCTGCCATTTTCTCCTCTACACTTCCCTAGAGACATCCTAGAGATTCTGGTCTTCCTCAAAGACCAATTTTAGTGCCCTAAGAGGAGGTCTCAAAGAGGCGCGTCAAAGAAGAGGTAATTTCTGTTACCAATTCTTTCACCATTATTTCTTCTTCCACTTCTTCTTCTAAGGTTGTTTCATTATGAAGTAATAACATCAGTATCACTCATATACTTATATGTTATTATAAGTATGAAACAACCCCATTTCACCATATATCCATCCTACGGAAAACGAAATCACCGCGCGTGCGTACGTAAGGAATACCGTCTCCACGTCGTGGTGAAATATATTTTCCACCACCACCATACTTGGATGGGTATAATGGTGTAAATAATGACTATATATGACTATTATAAAGTGATATTGATTCTGAAATAGTATACATACACTCCAATATAATTCCACGATCATAGGAACGATATCATCACTCGTGCGTACGTACGGAATACCGTCTCCACGATGTGATGCGACTCGTTCTACATAATCTTCATTTCATAATGATTATATAAATGAATTGAATGAATTAATATGATATATATTACACTAATACCATTCTGTAAATGAGGTATCTATAACCTAAAGAGATGAATATGAATTTATTCCACAAAACACGCATAAGAACAAAAAGTAATAAACACCTGAATAACAAGTAGTAATGAAATATTACTAAGAAGATAAGAATATGACCATATATGATATCATAACAATAATTATGATTCTGGAATAATTCAAAAACTTTATTTAAATAATTATACAAGAGGTTCGGACACTTATGAAGAAAATCATACCTAAGGTAAGGGAAATATCACAATCTCATTTTTATCCGAGATTGTTTATACTTTAGTATTTACTGGGGTGTATTTTATCATCCACATCCATGTTTCCTAAATATGTAATATTATTTCCATCCACCTAAAATTGTTTAAATCCAATTTTACCCTTTGGTGAGTTTTTAGTAAAATATATGAACGGAATCTTTTGTCATTTTTCGTACGAGGTACTTTTTGACTTTTCCGACAAAAGTACGAGAAGAATGTTTTTTAACTTATACGGCTTGAATGTATTTTTAAATCATTATTTCCAAGAAGCATCCTTTACATGTTTTCACGTTTATTTTTAATCAACTTCTTTTATTTTAAAATTTTATGACATGTTAAGAAAGGAAAATTTTTTTGAAGTAGAAAGGATATTTTCCTCAAGAATGGAGTTCAAGTGTTTTATCAAAATTATTTTCCATATAAGATAATAAAGGGTTCTGTTTTTCTCTCTATTATTACATTGATTTTATTATGTTGGGACAGAATTATTTTTATGAATTCCTTTATCTTATATGAATTGTTTCTTGATGTCCCGATGTTTACGATTCCCATTGTTATTACATGGGTTATGCAATGATGTATGATTTATGATTTTGTGGCACACATAAGAATGGTATCATTATGAGATGGGTGGGACCTATATCTCCCACCAATGCATTGGGTAAAGATTTTATATATCATGAGATAGACATGGCTGGAATGGTAGGTTATACCGGTTCAGTGAAACAGGACTGAAACGAGGGTGACTCGGTTCAGAAATGGACTTTGTCCACTAAGATATTCTTGGCAATGAGTCTTGACTAATAAGAAATGATTCTCTATGATTATGTGTGTATGACACAAAGTTTCATGTTTTAAGTTATGATTATTGGGATTTCATTTCAATACTATGATTTATCCCATGTTATGAAATTATGATCTCTTTTGCAGGTTAATATTTCCAAAAGATATGTTCTTATGAATATGACGTGATTGATATTTCTTTTGTTTACCTTTACTGAGCATTTGAGCTCACCCTTTTATGTTTTCTTTTCCCCAGGACATAAAGAAAGGATTTAGGTTTTAAAAAAAAGAAGATATTTATGGGAGATATTGAAGATCTTTCACCACGATTAGAAGATTATATTCCGAGTTTCCAAAGACACTAAACTATTATGGTCCTTGTGTGTGTGTGTTTTTGTTATGTACTAAGTATTCCGAAAAAGTAATGTAATGTCCATGTACGCCAGGCTTTGTGTCTCTACAATAGGAGTCTGATAATATTTTTTGGGGAGTCTATACTCTCACGGTCAAAGTTAAATAACAACATTAAACAAAGGACACAACATAAACAACCTAATACCGCAGACTATCATCAATAATAGTGCTAAGAAAATCGAAACCATGATATATCCACAATTATTATTCAAAATATCTAGGGGTTATACTTGTAATTAGCTATATAAAATAGTTATAAAACTATATAAATAGAAAATCCAAAGACTATAATAATTAAAAGTGGCTTGTTCTCTATCAAACCACCCACCCAAAGCTTCATCCTAGTATGAAATCACAGATAATTTATTGGGTTATTTTCCATATCCATACTTTCATCCATGAAATATGCTTTAATTACTAAAAAACTAACCATGTTGTGTGTGAGTAAGATGTATTTGGCCACCACCAATAGCATCCATAATTAATCTATTTTGAAATAGTAGGTACAGGAAATGATTCCTTATACCTGAATAAATTGAATAAATAGAATAATATATAAATGAATAGACACTACTGTTGGGATACGTGGTGAAACCCAAGGACAAAATCACCCACTTTTGTTAGTGAAATATGTCCCTATTAAAGATATAATGACTGTTCCAACCCAAAACACTCCTTAACATGGGTAATTTACCCCTCCATGGTCCAAACTAGCACCCAGGGGTATAATAACCATCTCTGGGGCCCACGTTTTTTACATGGGGTCAAGATTTACCCTGGTTATAACCATTAAATATGAACCTAGTGTTCACCTGATGATAGATTCACCTCAGGATTAAACATTATCTATTATGTCAAAATGAGGTCTAAGTTTACACCAATTTAAGCAATAAATTGAATATCCATGTGTCACTAAACCATGTAAACATAATTTCTCTAAGGCATATCCTATTATTTCCATGTTATAATTAAACAATTTAAAGAAAATGGGTTCATTTTACAGTCTTGTTCCAATGTAATTCCAACAACCATTACATAGGACTATTCAAAATTGAAATATTTTAATTATTATCCATGAAAACTGACAAGGTCAAATTTCATTTACAAAGTTCACTTTTAAAATAAAAAAAATTAAAACTAGAAACACATATGATAAAAAATATTATGTGTTAAATAAAGTATCAATTTTATAACACCACATTTATTTCACAATACTAAAAACCAACATAAAAAATTCCAAAGGATATGGGGTAAAGGAAATATGCAGACTATGGGTTCCCATGACCCTAATACTAATCTCATAACAAGAAGGGTCATCTAAGAGTTTTATATCATCCTAACGCAATTTTTTTGAATTGGATTAAATTTTTTCATGCATGAAAACTGACCAATGGAACAACAGGAGAATTTAAGAGAAAATAGTGAAACTATGGGAAAAAAATATAAGTCTAGATAACTCAATCCTAAGATGCATTTCACATCAGATATTGAATTTTTTTTCATATTAGAATAGATGATATCTAATTATTAGAGAAATTCCCCAAAAATATGTGAAATTAGATAAAACTAATATAATGTAACCCTACAATGATATCATGAGATAAAGGATCAGATATGATGTATAGACATATTACATGGATTTTTTCTCCTTAAATAGGATCCTAAATGAAAATAGACTAAGGGAGCTTCACCAACATTGAGGGGATGGGAAAGGGACCCATGATGAATGGACTTATTGAAAAAAGGAAGGAGATAATTTCTATAAAGGGATTAGGGTCATAAGGGAAGAAATAAAAATTTTCACTTTTTAAAAAGTAAATTATGTTTGTTTCATGATTTGGAAAACTATGATCCAACAATTCGTTCTTTACTATCCAAAACTTATAATTTCACATGGCCAAAGTGCATTGTTCGAGAAACATTTCACCAATAATTGTAAATGGATCTATAATTTTCTATAGATATTTTTTTTAGGATTCTTAGATACCTTCACAAAGTTTTAAAAACAATACATCTAGGAATATTTGGATACAAAATTGAAGTGAATGGTTATCAAAAACCTGTTCACTAATTATACACCTTGTTTGGCCTCCCAAAAAACTAAAATTTCAATCCTCAGACCCTCCAAGTTCTCCTTATGCCTCTCTATTATCCAAAATAACTCCCAAATTACATATCCAAAGAAAAAAACAAAAACAGGGTGGAAATATACAATAATTGACCTCATATAAAATCTGGTATATTATATTTTTACCCTAATGAGAAATAATGAAAAATAGTATTATTTTTATACACAATATCCAAAAATGACCAAACCCTTAGACAATGTAAAATCCGAGAATAAGGGTAAAATTAACTTTTAAAAAAACCATTTACCACTTAAATAGACTTAAAAATAATATAAAATGGTATATATTACCATCACTAATTTTGGAATCACTTCCAAATTTCGATATTATATTTAAAATATTTGAATTACTGTAAAATATCATAATAAATTCCATATTTTCCCAATACAAATTCATTTTTAAAAAATGTAGAATCACTTTTATATTTTTAAAATCCAATTTAAAACCAATTTTTAAATTTATGAAAACATAAAAGAACTTTTAGACACCCAAAAGGAAAAAGGAATGTTTGGGAAAAATTTCAATCATTTATAGAAGTTGATATTATAGTTAATGATGATGATCCAATATCATAACAATAGACTATTATAAGTTCCAAAATTGTTAAGCGGCTAAAATAAACATAATTTAAAATTTAACCCATGTATTATAATCTAGTATGAAACATACTAGATCCAAAAGAAGGGGTAAAATCCATTTGGTATAAGTCCGTATTTTTTATGATGTCTAATGTGGATAGTAGTGTTTATATCTTCAAGGATCTCTGGGTAGGTATATATTTTTTTTAAAAAAATAATGGTGTTGAATATGTAGAAATATATATTCAAGGGACTATGATATAATATACATTAACTATTTTATCTATAGTATAAAATTATGATTACGAGAAATATTAAATAGATTTAAAAATAATATTCATTTATGGATTTTCTAAAGATGTATATATGATATAACCCAAATGTTTAGAAGATCCAAAAAAGGTTTCTAATATTATTCTACTACCAAAACACATTTTTTATTTGAATAAAAATTCTCATTTTTGTAATATTTTATTTTATTAATCTATTAAAGAGTTTGAATTTATGAAATTTTTATAGGAACATTGTTTATAGAAAAATGTTTGTGGGATAATTTTTTATTTCAAATATTGTAAATTAATGGAATTATACTAATTGGAATGAAGATATTAGTGTTATGATCTATGAAAAATTATTTAGGACATTTTTTCTAATTAATGATCATGGTGAATTATTATATACAATGTTTGAAGATCTATATAGAAAAATGTAAATGATATCTTCACGTTGGTTAGAACACATAAATTAATAATATGTTAAAAGGTTTTAACATTAAAAATAATAAAAAGAGTTCTTTACTAATATTTTTGGGAATTTTTCTTTCTAGGGAACAATTTCTTTATACTAATAAAGATTAGGAGTGCATGTATATATTCCATATACATTAGAATTTGGACCAGTCATATATGTTATGTTTTGTACAATTCCTGATGTATATTTTTCATTAAGTTTGATGTGTTGATATGAATAAAATTCAAGTGAACTTAATTAGGTTATAATGAAGAATATTATTATATACATGAGAATAAAGTTAGATTTATTATTAGTTATTGTTGGTGAGTAAGAACTCACTGTAATGTGTTACACCAATACTAGTTTCCAAATTGAAAAAATAATATTAGATCTTAGTAGATATTTATGATATGACTGATTGGTGGAGATATATAGTGGAAAATTAATAATAAACCAACATTTTCTGATTCAATAGATGAGGTTATATATATTAAAACCTATAATGAATTTGAAGAAGAATCTTTGGTCAATAATTCAATTAGTGAACTAGAGATTTTACCAAGCATCATACATAAAATTGAACTCTACTATGATTATTCTAGAGTATATTTATATATCAAGTAACCCATGTATCTAACATGATAAAAATTTATTATTCCTCAATTACATATCATTTCAGAAATACTTAACCTATATTATATTAATATATTCCATGTACCTATAGTGGTAATATTTTATAACACTTAATAAATCTCTTTATGCAACAAAAGTTTCAAATCCACACCATTATCAAAGTATCATATACATGGGTGACTAGATTGTGTCAATGGGGGTGATTATTATTATTATTTTTCCAATATCTAATCATGTGTTGTTATTAAATAGTAATAAGGTAAATTATATAAACGGAAATAATTTATTATTCATTTATGTTTATTATGTAAAACATAAGAGATATGACGATGAAAACCCTCTGAAATAATTTTGATACATGGTTATCCCTGGTTGATGATTATCTAATTGGGTCATGATGTTATATTGAGATTAGTTTAGTATGATAATAGGTATAGAGATTCAAATTAAAACCCATAGGCTACAAGTTTGAGAACTTTTATTAAAATCAACCCACATAAATTACACCACATTGTATTTAATATATATTCAATTTTATTATTTTAAGTTAGAAATGTTTATAGTTCCTTCAACATGAGGTTACCAATAGGTTTAATAGTTATTAGTTTTTTAAATTTCATACCATGATAAATTTATTCAATAATTTAAATTAATAAAAAATAATTAGGTATTAAAAAAAATTTATTGATTGTACTTGACTTACCATTATAGGATGTATCCTCCCATTCAATGGGTTTTGACATCCAGGCCCTCAACATTGATTTTACAATGGAAGTGAATGTTTATTGAATTATAATTACATATGATGTAAATATATAATATTTAATTAACATGGGAATTTCTAAAAATAGATAAGCTATAACATATTATCACTATGCGGGTCTTAGGTTTAATATTTTAATTAAGGACAACAGAACATTTCTAATTGACATGTGGAAGATTAAATCACACCAAGACCCACTGTAATTTATGTCGATATTAAAAGTTTCTATACACCACTATCATTTTAGTATTATGAAATATATTAATGATTATTAATTAATTTATAAAGGTACAATGTCTAATCAAATAAGATAATTTTAATTTGTATTTTTATAATAATGTGATTAGTTTAGGTATAATAATTTTTTTGATTATTATAAACACAAATATTATTTTTTTAATTTAAAATATAAATTAAAATAATATTAATTTAATTAAATAAATATATTTCATTATAATACAAATATTTAGTTATTCATATCATTAATACTAAAATAAGTGGAAATAACTCAGAGATATGTGATTTGGGATTTTACATGGAGTAATGAACTTGTAAGGACTATTAAATAAGGAAAATTCATTAAACATACTTGAATGAAAATTTAAGAAACTACTTTTCAATATTTAACTAATAAAGGGGCTTATTAATTCACCTATAAATGAGTCTTTGGATATAAGACACTTTTAGAGACTATTTTTTAATCAAAATTTCAGTTGAATTCAATTTATTCCATCTGATTTAATTTAATTCAAATTTATATTCCATATAAGATATTTAATTATAATGGGGTATTGGGTTTAGAACTTCAATATTTATATGTATATTTATTTTATTATAATTATTTTATTTTACATTTACTGATCTTTCATGGGTTTTATAATTTCTTCCACTAAGTATCAATTGTTTATAATCCCATTAAAACCTTATACAACCAAGACCTCATAATTGTTATCCATTGTTTTTAAAAATATACCCCACTATAATATATTATTTCAAAAACCCAAATGGTAAAAAAATATATTTAATAATTATTCAACATCAATTAGTAAAAATTATTCACATAATAAGAATTTTATAATAACAAAAAATTACTCCAGATTCCACTTTCTAATGAAACTCTGAATTACAATGACCTTAAGAGCATTGGTAATTCCTAAAACATGAATATGTGTTCTTTATTAATAATTTTAACATACATATTTAAAAATAATTATATCTCATATTCTTCTATCTCGTTTTTTCTTTCATATCTCTAAATATTAAATAATCAATTGTATCCTTCATGATAGTTTCTAAATATTAATTATTATGATTTGTCATCAATTCTAGTCTCAATATAACTATAATATATTTTTTGTAAATTTTAGTTATAAATCCTTCTAAAAATATCTCAAAATAAATCATTATTATATGGAAATATTTTTTCTCATTTAAATATCCATAATTCACATGTTATGATATCTGAAAATACATTTCTAATTTCTTTCCATTAACTAGTCTTGAAAATTAACCCAATGTTCGCTTGATTTTTCATATATAATAAATACATAATATATATTCAATGACACATATCCTTAATTATCGTATAATATAACACTAATAAACACATTAATAATTTCAAATTCATTAGGTTTCACTTATATAATCTTTGGAAAAATAAAACCCTCTTATATATCTTGAAAAACTTTTGATTTTCACTTATATAAAAAACAACATATTTTTACAACTCATATTTTGTGTTTTATTTCATATATAACTAGTTGAAAATATAATTTTCCTACACATTGTAAATATCAATCTTATGTATCCATTGAAAAACAATTCACACACATATAATTAAAAAACCACTTTTCAATTTATCAAATCCAAATAATTTTATAAAATCCTCCAAAAATATAAAAAATAATTTCATAGAAAAAACATAATCCTAATTCCATGGGTTCTTCATAATTTTTAAGGTGAATTAATCATATTATTATTATTTTATTTCTCTTAAAAAAAGATTTGTTTCTATAAAGATTGTAAAACCCTATGATTTTTTAATTTATTTAATTTTATTTTAAATCTAAAATAATAAATTTCATTTATTCAAAAAAGGGAGAAATAATTTTTTTCTATACTTATATTTATAATTATTTATGTTATTTTTAGATTTTAAATGTATCAAAATTGGTTATGGAAATTATGTATAAATAAGAGTTGGAATGATAAGTATTGTTTTGATGAAAGGAATCATGGAAATTAAAGCATAGTACTATACACAATTGGGGAGTACAGTTGGGAAAAAATTTATGTTTTCATATAGAAAATCAATGATAGGAATGATTGATACATGGGTTTCTAATAATTCATAATGATCATGCATTCATAAAAATAAATTTATTTTCATGATTTTGGGACACTTTTCTATTTATCTATTCACTTTTTCACCACCCAAAATCTTTATTCCCTTTCATTTTTTCTCTTTTCCCATTCAAGTTGTTAGATATATCTTGATGATAAATTCTACATTGAATTGAATATATGATCAAGTATTATTATACATCTCCTACTAATTATTCTTATTAGTTTATTTCTAATTTATAGAATTAGAATTTCTATGATTATGAGATGGTGTTTCATGAATTCATAACATAAATCTTACAAATATTATGTATTAGATTCATAGAGGTTTAGTGTTAGTGTAATTTGGTGAAGAAAAATAATTGAATTAATTTTTAATATAATGACACCCATTTTTATGTTATTTTTAATTTGATGTAGTTTACGAGATTTTTTATTAAAATTTAATTTGTGTGAAAGGGGATATTTTATTAATAATATATCAAGTGATTATTTTTTAGTGATGAGCCCATTTTAATTTTTTATGAATATTATTTTTTTTTCAATTTCAAGTGATAAACAATAAAATATATTTATTTTTTTATTTTTAGTTCTATTCGACATTGTTTATTTGTTTTTATGGTGATTATAATAAGTTCAATTCAATATTTTAGAATTATGAATTTCAATTTTTGTGTGAAAAAGGAATACATATTTCAGTATTCATAGGACGTTGATTATTCTACATTACTTTTTCAGTCTCACAAGACCTTTTCTATATTCCATATGTCAATGACTATATTCTATGAATTTTTTGAATATTCTATAATATTTTTTCTATATTGTAATATTTTCTTTAATATATCATAAAAGACTGATAATCACAAAAGACATTTTCAGAATAACATATAATAATTTTTAAGATTTTTCATATGAGTTTTTCAGATAATGGGAGAATCCAAGGTGTTTAAATAATATTCTGATCAGAAGTTGTTAATTTATGATAATAATATAACAAATTTTTTTTCGGACAATTTTATTTTATACATGAGTTAGAATTTGGAAAAAAATTAGGCCGTGATAATCTTGGATGATCTCATTAGACTAATCATGGATCAAATAATTAGATAAGAATGTTATTAAAGGAATTTATAAAAAATTTCATAATACTTACAAAGGATTAAAATAAACTATTTTATTTTTAAAAATTGTAATCATTCATGGGATAAAAGAGAAATATTCTCTCATCCAAAATATCAAGGAATTTCAAAATTAAATACATTAAAGGGAAGAGAAATATAATGATTCTATATTGTGATTTAAAAAAATATCACAGGGTCTTACAAAATGACGGGATTTAAGAAATGAAACATGGATAAATAAATAAGAATATAATTGAGAAATATTTTCTCTATTTTCAAATTAAAATATTTGAAATTAATTATTGAGGTCAAGATAGAGATATATTTAGAAGCAATTGACGAATGATAAATCCATTTTGAGAATCTAAGGACTGTTTCAATTTTTAGATATGGAAATATTAACACATTATTATTGGATTATAAATGAAGAAAAATAATAAATTTAAAATTAGGTTTTAATAATTGTGAAATTAATACAATGTAAATAAATAAAATTATTTTATTAAAGAGAAGAAGAGAATGGAAGATCAACATGTGTTGTTGTTGTGTTTGTCAACTCTTTTGAGGAAAGAATATCTATTTCTGATAATATGGTGGATTTATTTGGGGAATTAATAAGGCACAATATAGAATGTGTTCTCTCATACATAGTCCTATAATATTGAAATCCATTTGAGGATGTCCAACATTTATTTCATTCTAGTGATATTTTTATATTAAATATGATGATCTAGAAAAAGGAAGAAAATATTACTCTTAATTACAGAGACATCTTCAAATTTATTAAATATATTTTTTAAAATAATTATTTGGGGAACCCTTTAAGGAATTTTATTTATTATGAAAAACCTTATTATTTCAATCTTTATTCAATTATTAAATTATGTATATTGTTCATATCTTATAATAGCATAAAAACCCTATGGTGGTTGGGGAATAACTCTTACCCAAAGACGTATTCAATTCAAAATTATATTCAAATTGTTAGTATTGTTACTCAACATATACATATCAAGGATTAGGTACCCACATTCATATCAAACCACATAAAAATAATACTGTTTTTCTTTTTTTCATTACTATTGTCTACCGGGTGATGGAGTGGTTAATTTATGTTTATTTATAACATAACAAGTTATATAGTTTAATTTCAAAATGGAAATTGTAAAATAATATCACTGATTCGTCCCCCCTTCTTATTAGTACAATTACTAACCAAGGTGCTTCATGTGGTTTTATATCTATCTACATTACCATTGATATACTACTATTATAAAATGTGATTTATGAAAAACATGAATTTAGTCATCTATAGAGGAGTTCTATTCTATGATTAAAGTAACTTTCATTGAATTAAGAACAAAACGCTTCTCAATATTTTGTGTCATTTCCTCTAAGTAATTAATTACTTCCTTATGTGATTGAATCCCATTAAAAGATACAATCCAATGAAATTTGTAGACAATATAAGTTTTAGTGTAAATGAAAAGTGTTGAAATGAAATTATTTTATCCTTTTATGATAAATTGTACAAAAAATGTAATGGGAATTCAGATTTACAATGAAATTTGGAAATGACTAGAGAACATGCAATGGAGAAATTTAAATATAAAACAAATAAAATTTCAAAGATATAGATTAATATTTGAAAACCTAATAATTGTTTAAGATGAGATAATTGATGATTATTTTACCATGGTGAATGAGATAGTGTGTTACATCCTACGATTGGGAGATAAATTAGATGTATCAACCATTATTAAAATTTTAATGAAATTTTTTTTAAATCGGTTTGAACTAAATATTTTTTCCCAAGAAGGGAAATAGGACATATACCATTATGATGTATAAAAACACAGTCCAAAATTATTAGATGATGAAAATAATTGTATTGAAAATGAAATATAAAGAGTAAATTTGATCCAAATCATAGAATAAACTCAATATTAAAGTGAAGAATGTTTATACATCTCCTGAATCAAAATTGTATGTAGAAAATGATAAAGGACATAATATGTTGACGACCCAAATATATAGAAACATGAAAAATAGAAAGGGTATATACAATATGACATGTAACATAATGATTTAAATGTGGAGTATTTTGACACATTTCAGCCGATTTTACATGAAATAAAAGTGTGGATTGTGAATAAGAAAACGATAGTGAAATACCTTTGAGAATGAATATATAAAGGAGGTCCAATAAATAAAAGAAATTCATTGGTAATATATAAAAATTCAGTGAATAAAAATGAGAAGTTTATTAAGTTATGAAGAAGATTAATACTCCACTTTAAGTAGTCAATTTTATGAAGGAACAAGATATATGTATAATAAAATAGTAGATAATGTTACAATCATGAAGAAATATTTCATGGTATGGAATATGGAGAATAAACCTAATAAAAAATAATTTAAAATCTATGTTTGAAATATTTCATAAGAGAAAAATACGAAAAAATAAATAAATAAAATGATTGAAGAAAGTGGTTGTGAATCTATTGAGAGAAAAATTTGAATTCCAATAATGTTTTTTTTGTAAAATTAATGTTCATAAATAATAATTTGTTTATAAATATGTGATATTCTATGAGGTTAATAATTAAGGGTTTTTAAAATAATAAGATCTAAACATAAATGAGATAATGTTTCCAAAAGTTTAGAAGATCATATTGAATTTGAGATATCATTAATATGATGTTATGTAATGATATTTTTACTCACCTCTTAATTTTGAGAAATGATGGATATAACCATATTTAAAAACATCACACCTTACACAAAAACATATCAAATATAATTCATGTAATAATGTAAGTTCTAAAATCGAATCAGGGAATACATTGGTTGAAAAAAAATATAATTTATAATTTTTAAATCCAAGAAATTTGAAAAATACCTAATAAAGAAAGATTCAAAAAAAAACATAGATGTATGTTTGAAAATTACCATGGTAACAAGTTAGAGATTATAGAAAAACTCAACAGTTTCAAGGTAGAGCTAGTTTTATGGATACTAATTTCAATGTTTATTTTTTGGCATAATGAATATGTTTTCTAGAATATAATATCTATCACATGGAATCATAAATGGATATAGTTAATGGGGATCTATTTAGGGAAACAAAATAAAATGTTTTAGTAGATGAAAACCATTATAATAAATTTTTATTAGATTCCCATCCCAAATATATTTGATTATTTATAGAATATCTATGGGTGGTGTGACCTATAAGTTCACTATGGAATGTATGATTATACTTTTGAAAAACCATTATAGGTTGTTAAAGGAAATAATACTCATTGAAAAAAAACAAAAAAATCCCTTATTATTGAAGGGTATCCATATACTTGAACAAGGGAAAAAATGGATTGTTGACAAAAACTTATATTCAAATGTGATTAGAGACACTATGAAATTGGAATATATTAAATAATATGATGGTTGTGTAATTAAATTTGGGGATTAAATCTCACCTCAGTTAAACTAAATTTGATTCATTGATATTCAATCCAAAAGTTTATGTTAAAATTTTTATTGTTTATGGATGGGAAGAATAATTATTTAATAAGTGTTTGATTTATTTATGATAAAGGAAATAAGATTATTTTCTTGAAAATAATTAGTTTATCATGATGAAAAATTTATAGAAATGTTATCGCTAGTGATAAAAGAAATAATGGTAAAATTTTAAACTGGAGACTCATCTAATTATTTTTATTTTATCTCATAATTTGAAAATAAGTTGTCCCATATGAAATTTGGCCACATTTATCAAGGATTTAAAATAAATGATTCAAATTATATGTGGTAGGATACTTTACTTATCTCAAGAGTTAAGGGGACGACAATTGTGAAACATTCCAAAAGAGAGAAATGGAATAAGTATGTAAACAAATGATGGAAATCCTTTTCACCGAATCACAAGAGATGATATATTCAAATTTATGTTGACCTATGAGGTAAAAATTCCCTTAAGTGTATCTTAAAATTTTCACATTCACATATTATTATACTAGAATAGACAGTCTAATGTTCATCCAACAAAGTAGTCTATATGTCTAAATTTTTATATAGAATAGTTGGGAAAGAATTGGGATGTGTATCAATAAGATCAAATATGATAATTGTTTGGAGTTCACAAGAAAATAATTTTAGTATTACCTTAAAATATATAGAATAAAATATTAGTATATTAGTCTATATAACCCCAAATAAATCGAGTAATAAAGGGAAAAATAAATACTCTATTGAGATAGGGAGAAACATGATAAAAATTATAATATCTAAAATATATACTAGAGTGTGGGTGAATGAATTGATGTGAATATTTCAAATAGGTTTATTTTGAGTCCCTGTTAAATATTACCTCTCATGAGATGTGTTGTAAGAATCAAATAAAAATGGACTACTTCATAGTGTTTGATAGTCCATTCTTAATGAAGATAACAAAAAAACCATTAATGTCTTTTTTCAGTAGAATATTTAAGGGATATTTATAATATATATATGAAAATGCAAATTACGTATATTATTCAACCAAATTATTTATGAAATGATATAATTTTTTGAGAGAAAAATTATTAAGAACATATTCAAAATAAATGTTAAATAAGGTGGATATTTTGAAGAATTGAATGAATACAATGAGTATCTTCCTAATAAAAATATTAATGAACTAGTTAAAAATGAGACATATGTAGCTAAATTTGATTCTAATTAGGGAAATGGAAAATAATAGGATACAGAAGTTGAAAAAGGTATTAGAAAATTATGAATCATGAGGAATTAAAGAATATAACTAAAATTGAAATTACCCATTATAGAAAAGTAGTTGAGTTATAATTTATAATCAAACAGCACTTATCCCATTAAGTGGTTATTGAAAAACTCTAATGGTATCCATAAAATGTGTCCCTATTAAGTCACTTTGTAACCATGTAAATAATATTAATGTGTAGATAACATTGAGTCTTGATGTCGTCAGATATGGTAAACTACCAATTGTTATTCTAAACTCAATTTGATTCTCACTTTATTTGCTCAAATCCTTAAAAATATTCACTCCTAAAAGTATAGGTGTGGAAAATAGATTGGATTCTTCCATTACAATAGTCATGAATAATTAATGATCCACATTTCTTTGCAATGAAAAGAGACACTTTTCGGTAGAATTTGTAATCCCAATAGATAGGTCATTTCCACCAATATAGACATCTAAAAATAATTACTAATTTTTCTAGAGAAATATTTGTAATCACTCTCTTTGGAACCTATAAATATAATATCTTCAAAATAGAAAACTAAAACAAGATTTTAAACATCCAAATCCATTAAGGAAAATAACATATCTATATTAAGAACCACAAAAGATTGATATATGTTTTTTATAAATTCTTAAACCCAGATGATCTGGCTCAAATAACACTTATATTATTGAGGAATAATATTGAAAAACCACACATTATTTCACGTGATAACCATTGTGAAATTAATATCTTAGAAAATAAAGTGCAACAACCCAGGTCTAAGCACATTGACTTATGATATCATATTATCAAAGATAATTATTTTTCTGGGGATATAAATATTGAATTAATTCATTCCAAATATTGACTTCTCAATATCATCAATAATGAAATTCACAAGGATATATTTGAGACTTTGAGGATGAACATAATTGTTCATCCCTTCTCTCTCACTTGAGTGAAATTGGAAGGAACCTCCATAATTCATGGATTTTTATTTAAAAGGGTGATATGATGTATATTTTTCTCATTATATGAATCATGTGTAATTTGTAAAGAAAACATATGCAGGAAAAGATGAACGTGTATTTGGAGTAGAGAGGGGAGTATCAAAACCTCTTGAAAAAACATTATTTTCAATGTGGGATATCATTCTCCCAATATAATTTTTTATATACTGTTGTGTTGTTAAGATAATTTTCCTCCAGAAATGTTTTGATTTGATGTTTCTTCAAGTGAGTTGTTTAGTTTACAAAAAAACCCAATGGGGAAGATCAAAGATACCATTATAATTGTATAATAATGTTGAATTATTGTCAGCTTTGATTTAGAACTACCAGAATATGTTTTTGTATTTTTTTATGTGGGTATGAACATAATATATAATATGTTAATGTTTTTTGTAATGTTTTATGTCCAATTTAGTCCATGTATGTAATTTATATGATAAATATTATAAAATATTAGTTTTATAGTTTTCATAGGACTTTGATTATCCCATAATACATTTTCAGTCTTGTAAGGAAATGGTGAGATTCTATAATAATTTTAATGAGATATCATTATACATTATAATAGATCTTATAAGACATTTTTCAAAGAGAAAAGGGCATTTTCTGTGGATATAATTAAACTTTTTGGGTGACTTTTAATATTTTTTTGTAAGTCAAAATCTTAAAAATTTATGAGAAGAATAATCATAGAATATTTCATAAGAAATTTCCTCATTCATAAAAATAGATTAGTCGTGTATTGATATACTTAAACAAATGTTTTATAAGACTTACCATGTCTTATGATAAACTAGTTTTTTCCTAACAAAAAATAAAAGGCATGGGATAAAATAGAAATTTTTACATATCAAAAATATCATGGAATTTTACAAAGAAATATTTTAAAAAGAAGAGAAATCTAACGATTATTTTCTAGAATTATGAAAATAAAAAATCATAGGATATTGGTTATAGTAGTGATTTCATTTAAGAATTATTTAAGATTAAATAAGATGATAATACTGAAATATTTTTGATCATTTGAAACAAAATTATTTGAAATTAATTATCATGGTCATGTTTGCGACATTTTTAGAATCTTTTGACCAATATTATTTATATTCCCAACAATGAAGAGTGGGTTTCAAATTTTAATATGTTTGTATAAATCAAATTACTATATGTATATAAAAGGAAAAAATTGTAAAATGAAAATTTTGGTACATGAATTAAGAAGTTGACACTCTTTAAAAAATAGATTTTAAATATCAAGGATAGAGGAAGATAAGAGAGTATTAACATGTGTTTTTACATGTTCTTCATATATGTTGAGGAAATAATATATATTACAAATCATCAAGTGGAATTCTTTTGAGAGGTAATAATTTCAATGTATGAACCTTCTATTTTAAAAAGAATTCAATCATTCCAAAATATTGAGGAAATCTTATGTACATTATATTATAGTTAAATTTCACTAGTATTCAATTTACTAAACCAATGGAGAAGGTATTATTCTCATATTTAGAGATATTTTGATTTGAATCAACCAAAAGTTTCACATTGAAGAGCATGTAAAATTAGTGAAGAATTGAGGTTTCAGTATAAACAACCCTATTATTGTTGTTTTTCTCTATAATGATTCATGTATGTACACATACCATACATTGTACTAGTATAGAAATTCATTCATGACTGAAGGGAAAAATATCCACTATCTTGTAATTACTTTAAAAATATAGAGATAATAAATGTCTCAAAACATAATCTAAAACTATAAAAAAATAATATAACCAAAATGGAAATGAAATTTGTAAATAATACCACATAATGTGTTCTTTTCATTACTATTGCATACTTTCATAGTTGGATTTAATGGTGTCTGTATTTAGGACATAAAAATATATAAAGGTTAAATTATATAAAAAAATTGTCAAATAGTACCGCTAATTCACCCCCTTCTCTATGGTATATTACCTAACACGAGCACTTAATTTTCCTATCAATTGTGATGACTAATTTATTAAAGTAAATAATGGTAGCTGTCCTTCCTACTTTGTTGACTTTTGGATACACTATGATGACTCTAAAAAAATATTGGAATATCTTTAGGTTGTTTCATTTCATATAAATGATTATATCAGGAGTCCATAAAAGTGTAAAAACCTTATATAAATTAAATTTCATTTATTAATTGTATAAAGACCATTTAAATGGATACTATTTTGTAAATTTATTTATTTTATATACTGATAGTTAAAATGGATAATTTTTTTATATAAAAATGATGAATTTGGTAAGGATATGATTACTTTTTAAATTATGGTTTTATGATTATTTATATGACATTAAAAATAATAATGAGCTTGGTTTATTGCGAGGGGACCATATTTTAAAATAAAAATGGCCCATGAATTTGGATTTCTTATATTTTGGAATAATGTTGGGTTCAACCTAAGGTGGTAAGAGTTTAATTCAATAAGTTATTGGGAAGTGTGAACATTTCATAGAATTTTGAATAGTGTCTAGAAATTTTGTGATTAGTAAGAATATATTGCAGTAAAAATTGGGTAACAAACATGGATTTTGTAACCATAATATATTTGGTTTAATTCAGGGATAATTATTGATATATATTAGTATATATGATAATATAAAATAATTTGGTGAAAATAATAGATCTGGGGTGTATGTATGGTTTATGGAATACATATGATATTATATGTATTGGAAGTTAAGTTACTAGTTTGGTTACTGGACCCTTTGTGTGAATGATGTATTGTTTAAGTAAGGAATGTCATGGGATATCAAGTTGATATATGATCAATTATAATCATGATTATAACTCATTTTACAATTTAGTACAGTATAATATAAGATTATCTTAATGTTAAGAACATTTTGAAGGGTTTATTGAATAGAAATTAAAAAAATGATGTGTATCGTATTATTTAATAAAAATTATTGTTAATAAAATATCATGCGTGCTTAGGAGTGAAATTTTTCTAATCACACTATACAATATAGTATTTATAAATATGTTATTTGATTCATTGAGTATCTGTGAGAAATATTTAGTGACTTTATTTGAAATTTAAAGGACATTTATCGTAAAAAGGTTAAATGATTCATAGAATGAGATCAGCTGTGAGTCATGTTCTCAAAAAATTTAAATAATTATAATTTATATTATGGATATATAAATAGAATATGTGTCATTCCATTGTTTGAGGCTAGTCATTATGGATGAGGGTAATTATTTCTGAAAGTGAATGTGATTTCTATGTAGTGTTGTTTTTATAGATATTTTAATTGTATTTTTGGTGATTAGTTCTATGTTATTGGTGGGATTAATGTTATATCATGGGATGAAATTTTTTGGTTTAGATCATATTGTCTCCCATGTGTATTGTCAGGATTTCCCTCTTTGGTATACCTCAAATAGAATAATGGTCTTGGGATGTTATGTGTTTTTAAATATGAATTTAATGAAAATTATACTTAGTAAATTATAAGAATATTTGATATGAAAATTTCTGATGATTTTTAAATGATATTATATTTTGGAATATGATAAAATAAACGATATGATTTGTAATATAGGGTCATGATAAATAAACTAATTGTGTTATATGGTTTGATATTTTATAAATGCAAAATATTTGAAACATTTTTTCATTCTGATATTGATTACGGGGTAATATCATGAAACTTATTATGTTTTCATTGTGACACTAACTCTAGGCTAAGCTATGATCTGGTGATTGTAAATTTTCATCTTGAGGGTGATGTTAAATAGTTATGATGTTCCAAAACTATAATTATAACTGAAGGTAGGGTTACCTATGAATGATTGTACCATTATTTTATAGGGGATCGTTTCCATTTTGGGATATTTTATATTTACTAAATAGGGAGAGATTAATATTTGATAATGTTCTCAGTGTATAAATACAAATGAGTATTACTTTATCTAATGATAAATATATTTTTAAACCTTCAAAAAGATACTTATAGATGATGGGTTGAATGTGGAATTTATTTTGAGGTATATGTTATATTTTGATGAAATTATATTTATCATTTGAGGTTGTGATTACCAAATGATGATAATGAATTCTTTTAAATACATGAAAAATTTATTTTATTACATTAAGGTAATGTAATGACGATCACTATTATTGTGGTGTGGGTGTGGATTTTATTTTATTATATTATAGTTTATCCTCCTGTTTTCTATTTATGGGATGTTATATTATTATTTCTCTATGGAATACACATCATGTAAAATTGTATTTATTTATATTTATATATCATATAATTATTTATTTTAGGTAATTTGCACCACTTAAAATTGGTATATATATATATATCTATGTTAGTCACAA
This sequence comes from Viscum album, assembly GCA_963277665.1. Classification (NCBI taxonomy): domain Eukaryota; kingdom Viridiplantae; phylum Streptophyta; class Magnoliopsida; order Santalales; family Viscaceae; genus Viscum; species Viscum album. Next base: position 1,156,359,875 of record OY728120.1, on the reverse strand, counting down.
TCACTCATATGATATTAAGGTTCGTGGATTGTATAATTAGTACACATCCCTTTATCATTCATGAAATGGTTCCTATGAATTAGATGACTTCATTTGTTTATGAATTATCATTAAAATATTCTTGAGATAGAGGTTGACACTTTTAGAATATCTTAGGTTTATAAAGCTTGAGTGGATGACATGAAGAGTTTTGTATTTCTATTTAGAAATTTATTTATTTATTGTGTGTTAATTAAAATGTTTACATATAATTTTTATTCCATGTCTATGGTTTTATTCATTAAAAGATTTATATTGTCGATATATTATATATAGATATTATTTTTTAAAATTGAGGTTTTCAGATGATGTTTTGAACACAAATTATTTTTGATTTAAATGATAAATACTTTATACATTGTGAAGCTTACAAGAGGTCCAAGCCATGTTTTCTATACAAATGTGGTATACTATAAAATTAGATTTTATTACAATAAATAATTCCACAATAATTCATTTTTACTTGTATTTTCTTATTAAAACTCTAAAAAATAAATAAGAAGTGTACATGAGACATATTTCAGTCTGATTTGGTTTCCAATGTACTTATTTATAGGTTATTACCCCTTTTTTCTTTGATAAGTATTCCCTCATGAATATATAATTATTATTATAAAACCCTATCAAAATAGTCTATATTTTTCACACTATTATCTAAATATCATTATCATTAACATGCTCTAATGATCTGAAGATAATTAATTTTTTTTATAATATGTATACCAATTAATTTTTGTTAAATTAAATTATATAGAGAATTTCAAAAAATATATTTCTTTAATATTACCTAAATAAAGAATACTTTAATCACTTGAGAATTGAAAAATGAACTATTTATAATATATAATATAATATTCATAATGTATATATAATTGAAAAATAGAGGAATACATGGTTATCTACACAAATACATTTTTAATGATATTTACTTGAATACACATCTGAAAATAAAAAGAATGTCATTATTATAAAAAGGACTAATGAATAATAAAATTTATAAAAACAAAAATATATCATAACATACAGGTAAAATCAAAATTAATATTATATTTTCCTAACTATACATACTCATTGAATTAAATAATAATAAGAAAGATATACATTAAACTATATATTTTAGAAACTATTAGAATTAAATGATAACAATTTATATTTTTAATACCTTATGAATTTGGAGATAAAATTGGGACAATTGAAAAATATAAAACTAAATAAAGGACTTAGTGACCATCCCTTATCAATGACCTCAAAACCCTAAAATCATATATATATATATATATATATGGAGATTTATTGACCAAAAATTCATTCAATGTAGTTTAAAAAAAGATTCTATAGGATAATAAATAATAAATTATTTTCTCTACCCATGTTATTAACACTAAAATTTCCACGCACACACAAATTGTATATATTAAATGTGATTGAAATCTTTTTAATAGGGAATTAAAATTGGATATTCAGAAAATTAATTCCTAGTAAAACTAAGTGTTCTCATAAAATTATATATAATATATAATAAAGTGTAATGTAATATATCAATAAAATAATAAAATATTTGACTACATAGATAAATAAAAAATGTATCAACAAGTAAAATAACTGATTCAATATATTCTTTCAATAAATGATTTATAAACTCAAATAATCATCTATTTAGTATAGGAAATAACATAATGTTTATATAAATAACATCTGATTGTAAATATATTATTGATCACCTTACATGAGTGGATATAAAATGTGGGATGTTTTTAAGACCCTGGGAGTTTATGAAATATATATTTTCAAATAAATAAATTCATTTAGATAGCTTGCAATATGTGAAAACATGAGCTTCAATGAACCACGATATAAATTATATCATATAAATATGACCATTATATCCTATTAGTTAAATTGGTGGATATAATTTTTTTTAAAAAAATTATTAAAATTATATGTGATAAACATGTCATAAAAACTTGTTGGTTAAAATTTATTATAAATAAAATAAACATTCATTTTAGATGAGGATAAATGTTTTCTTGAGAAAAACCGGTTTTATTAAAGTAGTGTATTTTTATATTAATAAATAGAATTAATTTAAATTTAGAATTTTTAATGATATTGATATATATTATATATTCAATTAATTTTATATCAATATTTTAATATTTTTTCATGTCATGGGAAAAGAATAAATCATGTTTTATGATTAAAAATGTATTATTCGAAAAAGAAATTTTGTCACATTTTCCAAACATATTTTTTAATTAATTTTCTCTAATTTTAAAAAAAAAATTCATAAAATAAACTTCATATTTTTAGTCATAATGGGAAAATTTTAATATAGTTAATATTTTAAAATATTCCAAAAAGGTAAATGTTTAGATGAAAAGAGAAATGTATAGTGTTTTTGTAAAATATTGATATTTTATTTAAAAAATTTACAAAGCCAAATCTTGTTTTAAAATGTTATAAAAGAAAAATTATTGAAATTATAATAGTATTAATCCAATTTTGGGAATTTTAATTTATTTAATACTGAATTTTGGTATAAAAACATATTATAACATTGTAATCTTTTTACTTGGAAATTGTTTTATTCATTGTGTCCATGTGTTTAATTTTTTATTTAATTATATAAATTAAGTGAGTTTAATTTGATGAAATGTTTTTGGTATTATGAATCAAAATAATATTTATTTTTTAATTTGATCAACATTATTTTTTTCATAATTAATAATAACGATTACAAAAATTAAGTTCATTAATTATGGTTTAAATGAGGTTTTGCGTGTTACATTCAGCAGTGTTGAAACTAATTTTTGTCACACATAGGATCATTATTTGATACATAAGAATTAATAGTTAGAATAAATGGATACATATTACCAGATAATGATCATTTTAGTTACATTATTGAGTTGTAAATAACCTGGTTAAATAAATAAACGAAAACTAGTTATTTTGGTGAAAAATAAAATGATAAATGTTAGTAGACATATGGGATATGAAATAACATGATTAAAAATCGTTACTATGTGTTTTAGATGTGTTTATAAATGATATATTCCCTCCACTTACATATTAATTAATTTTATAGGCACTCTGGGTGAGAGTGACTTCCCTTTTTTCAATAGTATTGGGTTTTAAAAAAAATTACACACACCCTCAATTAAAAAAGGGTTGTTATTACCCTCACTTATTAAAAAATATTTAGTATTTTTCCTCAACCAAACCTTCCCAAAATCTGTCGCAAAATTCTTATCCATGTTACAGAGCTATTATTTTTCTTAACAAATGAATCATATGGTCCTTAATAAGAGAGTCAAAAGAATTTTTCTAAGAGAAGATCATTTTCTTCACTAAGATCATTCTATTTTACTTATTATCTAACCACCATAATTAATGTACTATTAATTAGAATATAATTAAAATATTATCTAGAAAATATAATTATGTTATTATGTTTTTGGTTTAACCTATATCCATTTTATTTTCTATCAAATGGGAAATGAAACTACCGATCGTGTGTACAATGGATTACCACCTCCAAAACCTATATAATTCACTTTACATCACCTCCAATCATGAATGGAAAAAATTATGGATTAAAATTGTAAATAGGATATTCATAGAATAATTATACTTATGGAGTTATAATTTCACATATATATTCTTACTTTCCACTCCATGGAAATATGATAACATCACTCATGTGTATGGAGGACTACCATCTTGTAAAGAGTAATGATTAATTTTTTACTTACTCATTAAGTGAATGGAAATAAGGATAAATTTAATTAATATATGTGATATATATGAAATCATGAATAATTTGTTAATAGTGATATATTATTTACCTTCATTTCATTTCATCTGTCAAGAACATGAAATCAACATTCATGTGTCTGTATGGCCTACCGTCTCCATGAATGATATAATTCATTTCCTATCTCTAACTTTTATGGATTAAAATAAATAAATATATAATGAATATATATAATATTTATGTAATTTTTAACATTGTTTTGATGAAATAAAAATTATTAATGTAAAACTATTGAAAATACAAAACCAAAACATACATGAAATATGAACGAGTTATTATAGGAAGTTTTTATTTAATAAGAAATTGATAATATACTGGTTATGAAAGGGTAAAATATGTATGGTATTATATATATATAGGTTTTTATATTTAATTTATGTAAAAAAGAACATATATTTATTATATAGGAGGTTAAAATCAATATGAATAATGTTGATACTTAAGCTAATGTTTTCTCATATCACGTTTATATCCATGATAAATTTTCCATATTCACCAATTATTTATTTCATTGTAGTGTATATAATTTCTGTTTGATATATTATGTCATAAACATATTTATCTTGATTTTATAATATGGTTCATTTTAATTTATTTGTTTCAAGGGGCATATAATTCAAAATTTAAAAAAGTGGTGAAGGTTTATTTCACGATCTCAACATTATTCGGTATTGTTTATTCTTAGGACCCCCTTTGGGTAATTTTTTGAAATTTATACATTAAAAACAATTATATTATATTCTTCCCTAGTTTTCAAGAAATTTTTATATAATTATAAATTATTCCTCTCTTTAGAACTTAAAATGATTGAGAAAATGTGCTTAATGAAACAATGACATTATTTCCTTCTTTGGACAAATGTACTTTTTTAATTCATACTAATGGTTTATTAAAAAATTACATAAATTATTATGAAATTATTCAAAATAGTTATTAAAAACATTTTTACCCATGTTTTACGTTTTACAAAATGGATTTAAGGGATTATTCTTATCATTTTCTGAATGAGATACCTTTTATCCATTTTTACAATAGTATGAAAAGAATATTTTTTCTATTATATGTGATGTATATAATTAGTCACCATTATGCAGAATAATTTCATTGAATATTAATTAACATGTTTACCAAATTCTATTTAATTAAATTTTATTTCTTAATCTTCTTTAATATTTTAGTTTTTAAAATTAATTTTGAAAAATTATGTATTTATTTTACTCAAGAATTCTATGAATGATATTTTTGTGTTATTTATATTTATCAAGTATATCATCCATTTATTTTACATATTATTAACTATTGATATGATAAATCAATTCTATCCTTATCCATTATTTATATGGTTTATTATTAGTTTGACTGGGGAAAATATTGATATTCTGTATGCTACTTCTTCTTATATAGACAAGTATTCATTAAAAAGGCATATTGGTTAACTTGTATCGATTATTAATATAATGAATGAATTAGAATTATTATGTTATAGGTGGGGACCATAATTACATATCCCCTTGATATATCATTATGTCTCATGAAAAAAACTAGAATCCATATTTTGATGCGTTTTTTCCCATTTATGTAATATGACTTTGAATTAGTCCTCAATTACAAGTTTTAGATGTTAAAAATTATGCATTACATCATTATGAAATCAGTTATTTATTTATGTGTGATTATTAGATTAGTTATGATATCCATGGATATGTTTCTCGCTATTTTGAGTTTATTAGTCTAGTTTACCAATACTACTAAACAAATAGGTGAAATAGGATGAGATTCCTTACATCTTGTGATAATGTATTATATTTACTACCAACTATGGGATACAATGGGTAGGGTAATTATAGTTGGAATAAGAGGAATTTAGTGAAGACCGTAGGAACAAGATTAATGAAAAAATATCAAAGGGAGTATAATCATATGTTAAACATGGAGAATAATTTTAGAAGAACACCCTAAGATTTGGTAAGGATGATATTAAGTGGGTATTATAATAAAAACATCCCATTCTAGATACAAAATGTTGACTTTTATAATAACATTGTGAAAGGTACACTTATCATCTTCTATAATATTGATATTTTTTTTCTAATTATACCAAAAAATTTATATATGAAAATTTTTATAAGGGTACCATATTAAATTATCAATAATTAGATGTTGAGTTAGTTTTTAAATCCCATAATTGTATTATGATTTCATTTAAATTGTATGGTTGTTATCAAATTCATTTGTTTTGGAATGTGATTCCAAAAAATCTTGTTATTCTCTCACTAGTAAATTTTTATATTAACAAATGAATAGTTTTACATTCTCTATATACTATCCACATCAATTGTTGAGGAAACAAATTCATGTTTGGTATTCCAAACTGACCATTAAATTTATTTTATTGTGATAATAAATATAAACCTATAAAATAAATCCCATTTTCTATATAGGTATTGATTAATATTCAAAACGTTTTTTTATCTCAGAGAGTTGGAAACAAACTCAATATCAAATATATGTCTTTTGTGCATGAGTTTGATTTTTCATTTCGAGAAAAGTTTCATAGTCTTCAACCAAATCATGATGTTTATATTTAAAAATAACTCATACGAGTTTCTAGACCTATTTTTTAGAATCCAAACAGAATTACCCTGATTGAGTTTTTTGAATTAAAAAAGAAACTCCAGGGGATTCTTGACACGGGATTCATTAATTTGTGTCACATTGGGGTGACCTTGTTCTTTTTTATATTAACAATAAATATGAATCATTGTTACTTTGTATTTATTATAGATAACATAATAAGATACCTATCAATAACATGATTCTTATAAACCATATTGATGAATATTTTAATCAATTAAAAGGGGGTTATTACTTCTCCAAAATGGATCTTTGATATGGGTACTATCACTTGAGGCTAATAGAATAATGAAAAATATAATAAAACATTCCATATGAGGTACGAACAATATGAATATATTGTGATTCCATTTTCTCTTTTATATTTTCCAACCATATTTGTGTATTTAATAAATAAGATAATTATATATTACCTTTACCATGTTTTGTTTTATTTATGTATCATATTCATAAATATTAAAAGTTATAATATGTGCATGAAGATCTTTATTTAATTTTACATAATTACATGAGGATGGAAAGGTTGTATAAAAAATTTACCAATTGTGATTTTTTGAATCATAATGTTTCTTTCATGGATTATAAAATATCATGTGAGGGTATATAAATGGATTATTTAGAGAAAAAATTAATTGAGAAATAACCAAGACTAAACATTGTAATTGAGATATTTAGTTCTATCTCTTTGGGTAAATATTATTAATGCATTGTGTATAATTTCTCAAATATTTATAATCCAATCACCATTTTTACTCAATATGGGTCCACGATTCATTTGAAAAATAATTGAGAGGAAATTTTCATATAATTTAATAGAAGTATAGTTAGTGCACATATTCTTATATTACCCTATAGTGGTATAGGGTTTGTAATCTATAGTTCTTCATCAAAGAATGTATTTCAATGATTCATCTTGTATAATGATATGGTGATAGATTATGCCTCATGAGAATTAAAATTTCATGAGAAAAATAAACCGACCGTTGATTTGGACTTAGATTTTGATTTTTTTACATTAAATGTGTGATGAAATTTTCTTTATATTAAAATATTTGACATATATACTAATCATAAAGGTTTGACATATATATTCACTTAAGGAGAGAGGATAATTCTTCAGAAAGTATTGTTGGAGATAATTAAATATTATGATTCCTCAATACATTACCCGGGTAGGAAGGTGAAAAAGGTGGATAATACTCTTAGTTGGAAGGACCTTGATATCTTTTCTAATATGAGGATGAAAAAAGATCCAATATTTTTGAATTTACAAATGATCAATCTTGAAATATTGATCAAATGGGAATAATCACATCTTTCACAAATGAATTTTTGACCATCAATCCATATGATAATTAAAGATGCACCAAATTAAGATGGTTAGCTACAAAATAAGGTGAGAAATGTTCTTGAGTTTAACATTTATTGTGATGGAATGATAATGTTCAGGAACTATTTATGTGTCTCCTCTATACCAGATCTGGAATAGGATATGTTGGATGAGTCCCATTGTTCATCATTATCTATTAATACTATAAGTGTGAAGATTTATATAGTGTTGGGAAAGTATTTATAGAGAGACAATATGAGGACATATATCCAAAATATTGTATATCAATGTTTCGTATTCCTGAAAGATAAGACTAAGTGGAAAAAGTTTAAGAGGATGTTTCAACCCATACCTATACCAAAATAAAAGTGAATAAACACCACTATATATCTTTTCATCAGACTCCCCAAAGCACCAAAACAACTTAATTTTTTATGGGTTGTAGTCAATCACCTCAAAAAGGCATCACACTCCATTTTCATTAGAGAAAACTTTTCATTTGATCGACCTTAAGGAAGATTCATTAAGGTAGTTATAAGGTTTCATGAAATACCAAATTCAATTGTATCTGATTGGGATAAAATTCTTATCTCATAGTTTTGGAAAATTATATAGTAAGATATTTATTCATATATGAGTTTAATCCCACTATATCATCTGTAGATAGATGGTTAGTCTAAAAGGGTTATTCAAACCCAATATGATATGATGAGATATTTTTCTTCTTATTTCAAAGGCATTTGGGATTAACATCTTCAAACAAATTGAGTTTTATTACATTAATAACTTTCACATGAGTATTTATATGGTTAATTATGAATACATATATGAAAATAAGTGTATAATTCTGACATGCTGAGATGAATTTGGATATGGAAATCTATTGTAACATGATATCAATGAGGAAATTGTATAAAAATATTGTTCAATTCAACTCTACATCAAGGCAGATCAAAGTTGAAAGAACAGTTACCCATATATTTATTAACAAGATCCGGTATTTATTGATGGTGACATGGTGTTTTTATAAATTTCTATGTGGAATAAGTTTATAAGATTTTAGAATAATGGAAAGCCATTTCTTAGTTATATTGTCCCTTTTAAAATATTTATTGAGTCATGATGGAAGATTATCGTTTGGGACTTCCCCAAAACCTCCCTCAAGTTCCAGATATGTTCCATGTATCTCTCAGAAAGAAGTACATATCAGATCTTAATAAGTACCAAAATTATGGTTCATATAGCTGGACCAGGGTATTTTCGATCAATACGAACTTATAATAATACTTGATCATATACATAATGTTCTATGGAATGTGACCACTTAGTTGGTCAATGTTTTGTGGTGAAACTAATAATTTAAGGAGGCTATGTGGAAAATTGAGTATATAATGAGGTTGTAGGTTAATAATTTATTTATATTAGAGTGACATATTTTCAAAAGTGAAATTATTTTTGAAGGGTTTATAAGTTAACACGGCAAGATTTTTTGAAATGTTTTTTTTCAAATAAACTTAATGTCTTTGATATCATAAGATATATGAAAAATTGAGTTTAAATGAACCATGATATAAATAATATTATTTAGATATGGCCCTTCTAATTTAAACATTAAATTATATGTTACAAATAGGACTAAAAAAATATGATAAATTCATGGATTTCTCATTTATAAAATAAACTCATTGGTTATAAAATGATTTTAAATTTAAATAAAAATAATTTAAAATTAAAGGAAATTTTTTCTTGAAAAAAACTATTTTCATTCTCATAACGTGTTTTTTATTAATAAAATAAATAAATAACAATTTATTATTTTTAATGAAACTTATATATTAATTATTCCACTAAAATTTATATCATTTATTTAAAAAAAATTCTCTTCACGAGAAATGAATGAATCATATTTTAGGACTATATTTTCTAAAATGTTGTTTTATCAAAATTTTCACTTTTTCTAAAAAATTTAAAATGTTGGTTGGAAAAAACTGAAAAAATATCTCCTAAAATACAAATCAATTTTCTAGAACAATGTTTCTTCCTAAAATACATATCCTAGGGTCCTTAATATGATTTCCAATGGTTTTTTTTCTAAGTGAAGGTAATTTTGTTCCCAAGGATCATTATTTTTTAATTATTCTATTTCTCCCTTAATTGATGCCATGATAATTTTGTTATAATATATATTATATAAGTTATAATAATATTTTTTATATTTATTTAATATCCTATATTTATCCCCTCTTCCATTAAATTTTAAAGGAAACTATAAATCATGTGTAAGGAGGATTACCTCCTCGTGAACTGATGCAATTCGTTTTCAGTCAAAACCACTCAATAAAAGATATAATTATGGATTTTAATTATGTATATAATATTAATTACATAATTATAGTTCTATAATTATAGTATTAAATATAATTTTTTTTAATTCAGTGTGAATATAATAATGTCTCTCTTGTGAACAGAAAACTAGATCCTCACGAACTAATGTGAATAGTTATTAAATTACAACTTACATAGAAAGCAAAAAGGAAAAAAATAATTAATTTATGTGACATATATTGCATAATAGGTAATTTAAAATTTTTTATATTATTTACCATCATTTTTTCTAGCCATTAAAAAATAGGAAACAATATTCATGCATACAGTCAACCTATTGTCTACATGACAAATGTAATTTATTTTTCTGTCTCCAAACATCATAGATTACTATAAATAATATATTACAGATATATAGATATTTATATAATGGTTAAAATTTTAGTGATTATGTAACCATGATAGAAATAAAGGGAATGAAAATACCAAAACAAAAAATACATGAAAATTGATGTAGTAATTGCATAAAATGTGAATTTAATAGGGAATTGTTAATAAATGTGTATCAAAGGGACAAAAGTAAATCATATAATATATGATTTATAAAATTATGGTTATTTTATAGATTTATAATAATCATATACTAATTACATAGGATATTTTAGTGTGTTTGAGGGAATGGAACACTTAAGGTAAGGGTTTTTCATCTCATGTTTACTTCCATGAGACATATTCCATATTCATCACTTATTTCTTTTGTGGGTTGTATATACTATGCATATTATATGCTATATCAAGAATCTATTTATCTACATGGTATTTAAAGTTTAATTTTATGTTATATATTTCCATTAGATTATGATTAAAATGTTACAAAAGTGGCAAGCATTTATTTCACAATCACATCATTATTCGTGATTTATTATGTTTAAGCATCTGTTGGAGGAATTATTTGATATTAATGTCTTAAAACCCAATATATTTTAATATTATATTTTATCTCATGAACTTTTTACGTAATATTACCCTTTTTCTCTCTATTTTACATAAAATGGTTGAGAAAATCTCAATAAAGAATATATGATTATTTTTTATTCCTCAATCAAAAATAAATTTTCTTACATATCTATGTTTCTGAAAAATATTTTACAAAATATTCTAACATTCTAAAATGATTAATTAGATTACTTTTACCCATGTTTGACTCTTTATATGACACCATAAAAAAATATTCTTCTTTTTTCCAAATCAGGTACATTTTAACCTTTTTATAATAGTGTAAAGGGATTTTTTAACTTGTATGAAATGTATGAGATTAACCATTTTCATGATCACCCATTTATTGGAATCTTATTTTACTTTTCTAAAAGGTTATTTTCAAAATTAAATTTAATCCCCAATATTTTGAAAATATTTAAAAAAAATTTGAATTGTGAAATTTTTTTTTTCCTCGTTAAAATTTTAGGGATAGTTTTATGGGATAACTGTTCAATAACGACATAAAACCTTTATTATATTTATGATTAAATATGTATAATATGTATTAATAAAATAATTATTCATTATTTGGGTGGTTTATGATCATTTTAACTATGGAATGTACTAGTATCAGACATGCCAATACTTCCAATATGAACACTTATTGATTTCAAAGGCATGTTTATTTTTTATATTGATTATTAATATGATGAATTCATTGGAATTATAATTTGATGGTTGGGTCCTAAAATTATATATACCCTTAATTCCTCTGTATCTCTCATGATACAAATTTTATTGGGTATTTTTTTAGGGACTTACCCATTTATGTAAGATGTCTTAGCATGAGGCCTCTATGGTATGTTTTAGATATCCAAAGTTATTCATTCCATAATAATGAATTCACTTATTTATTTACATGTTATTAAATTAATTTTTACGATATTAGTGGATTTTGTTTCTAATCCATGTGATTATTTAAATTGAATTATTTGATACTTCTTTCTTATTTCCATATTATTAATTCATTATTATCATCTAATGTATCCATACCCTTATCAAGATTTTATATCACCCTAATATTATGTTTCTGTCACGAACCTACCCAGGTCGACCCTAAACCGGTCACCTGAGCCAATCTGCGATAATGCCCAAGAGGTGTTCTTGATCCTCCTGAGATGGCAAAAAGTGTGTGGCCATCGACAAAGTGTTTATGGGAACAATATCACCCTGGGTATGTAAATACAAGTAGAGGAAATAAAAGAGAGAAATGTATAATAAATAATCCAAAAAAAATGACAAAACATGAACTAAAGAAATAAAATCTAACCGAACTCGATGACCAAACTAACTCTGTGTTACCCCATGGTTCACTCTCCAACTCAATGTTCAAACTAATCCCAAGGTGAACGCACCCAAGATGGAACAAGTATAAGGAATAAAAATAAAAAATAACTATAGACGTGAGTATTAAAACTCAGTAAGCTAGACCATTATACTATTTACCAATGCACTACATTTATAAATAAGAAACATCAATTCTATTGTTCAACTACAATATATTAAAGTATGAATTTCTATAATCATTACTTAAAAACAAAGTAAAAATTATTTCCCATAATCATTTGAAAAACCATATTTTAACATCATGTGTTGATATTCTATTTCAAGAGGAATGTAATGATTTCATATAAAAACCCAAACTAAAGAGTTTGAGACAAATTTTCTTTTTAAAAACAAATTTATAGTTGTTAAGAAACCAAAATGTCACTTTTAATGAAAAAAAACCACACAAGGGTAACATGGAAGATATAGCAAGGGAAATGTAAATAGGTATGAAAGTATCTCAGTAAGGGTTAAAAAGATAAAAATCACTAGACATAGGTGAACCTGGGAGATCGAGAATAATTTACATGACACTAATACCTGAGACCCCATCTACAACATCATGCCACATATGATGAAATCTAACACTCCACACGCTCATCCACCCTTTCTCAAGATAGGCTGATGGAAAATCCCATAGCAATGAACCCAAACATATATGCATACTATAGGCCACTAGTCAGTACCATAACATACCCGTGTAGTACTCAAGTCAAAAAATTATCTCAATATGCTAGGTTTGTATACCACAAATATAAAATGAGGTGAGCCAATAGATGCTACTGATCATCAAATCACAACCAATATTTATAATAATAATTCATATTAATACTCACCTGAGCCTCCCCAAGGATGGATCACATGCCTTAAAGTCATGAGATACCAATGGTTCCCATCTGAGGAAACCATATAATGGAACATATGGATTCCATACTGAGGGAATACTAACCATCCTAGGTCAATGAGGCACTAGGAACATCCCTAAGAGTTTTATAACAAATACTTTACATCATTTTTTCAATGTGGCAAAAAGGGCACATAAAAACTATTTACAAAACCCAATTTTATGAAATGAATAATTTCTACATTTCCCAAAGAGGTGTAAACACATCATTTATCACATCCAAACATTGATAATACTTTTTTTAAAATATTTATATTACACACTCAAGACCCGACCCTTTTAAAAAAAATTTTAAAACATGCTAAAACACAATAAAATCCTTTGAAATAGCCAAACCACTTGGGAAACCACATAAAGAACCAAAAACATTGTTCCATACACTTTTGATACATTTATAAACCCAAAAATTTTATTTTACACCACACTTTTCTCTTAAAATATAAACAAGCATTTTATAAAGAAAAGGAGGCATGCAATGCTGAATAAAACAATATCAATTTATTACTAAACAAATTATGAACACCAATATGTATTCCATACTTTAATTTAAATTCATAAAACTTTTTTATCTTTAAAAACCATCTGCTTAAAATACCAGGTTTTCACAACACAACAAAACACACCACCCATTCAAAAACTATTTTTTAAATAAAGTGCACTCTATAAACTATAATTTCTATATTTCCCACTACCCAAATAAATTAATAAATTTATGAGTAATTTATAAAAAATCAACAAGATGCATAAAAACGTTCTGCATAAAAACACACCAAAATTTACAAAAAAATAGTATATTGAAATTAACTGCACAAATAGAAAATTTAAAACAAGACATCACATGTCGACAGTATACCAAAAAACTAACCATAATATTGCACCAAAAATATTAAAACGTATACAATGTGTGAAAAACATAGAAATAGAGTTTCTTAAATTAAAATGGGAACGTTCAAGGGAATTCCTACCTCATAACGAAGGCCTGACAACAACTCTCACTTGGTATCACCCCGTGAAAGGTGTAATACAATAACCCTACACAGAATAATAATCAAATGACAAAACCCACTAACAAAACCAAGAACAAAAAATCAAGTATAACAATATAAATGAAGTTAAAAACACACCCAAAGTGGGAAAAGGTATACCGAAGGGCTGCACATGCGAAAAGGAGGGGTTAAGACTAGAGGTGGGCCACCTGAAAGAGTTTTTAGAGGTGCAGAATGGTTTTGGATAGAAGAGGGGTCAAAAAAATGTAGGGTCACCAGTTGGGTCTACTGCACATCGATAAGGGAAGACCGGTATAAGGACCTGACCTTAAACATTACATAATCTTGAATTAAACAAATAATTCACATTTAGGATCTTTTAAGGTTTAGTGTTTTTGAGAATTAGGACATAACTATTACATCTCAAAATATTACAAAGTAGACACTTTTACATAGTTTCCATTTTTTTCATAAAATAAAAACTCTTGAAAAAAGAGTCATGTCTATTTCCAGGTATTAGTCAGAATGACTTTTCCTTGATCCCATCATTGACCATATTCAACTTTAAGTCCTATGAAAACATTTCATAACATGGGATGAACATAAAAAGATAAATAAGTGTTATAAAACAACGAATGAAAACATTTGTTCATAAATACATACATAACATGTAGAGACCCAAAGCTTGACTTACATGGACATTACATTACTTTTTCGGAATACTTAGTACATAACAAAAACCCACACACAAGGACTGTAATAGTTTAGTGTCTTTGGAATCTTGGAACATAATCTTATAATCGTGGTGAAAGATCTTCAACATCTCCCATAAAGATCATTCCCTTTTTTTCCTTACCTAAAACCTTTCTTTATATCCTGGGGAAAAGAAAACATAAAAATGGTGAGCTCAAATTCTCAGTAAGGGTAATCATGGATAAAATAAAACATACGATATACATTTGAACTTAAAAACATGAACATAATGTTTAAACATCAAAAGCTTGAGAAATGACATAAAACATGGAAGTACGTAAGGCATAGATCACAAAGAAACATTAAGAATGACAAAATAGCATGGGAATAAAACATGTAATTGTGGCATCCATTAATCACATGTAATGATTTCCATAGTATCCAAGGCATTGCTTCCAAGACCATCTTAGTGGAAAAAGTCCCTTTCTGAATCGAGTTCACTCCTCGTGTTAGTCCTGTTTTGCTGAACCGATTTAACCTGCCGTTCTAGCCATGTCTATCTCATGAGATATAAATCTTTACCCAATGCATTGGAAGGAGATATAGGTCCCACCCATCTCATAATTAAATCATTCTTACATGTGCCACAAAATTAACGTACATCATTCATAATAACCCCATAAATAAAATGGGTTTCATAAACATCATCCCATTATTACATAATCCATATAAAAGAAATTGAGATCATTTCATGATAATTAAAGTGAAACCATGTAAATCATAGAGACATTATACTTGAAACATACACATATGAAATAATGTCATCCTAGATAGAACATGGTTTTGATAAAACACTTGAAATGAATTCGTGAGGAAAATATCCTTTCTTCGTCAAAATCATTTTCTTTTCAAAAGGATACCATGAACTTTTAAAATAAAAGAATTTTGTTGAAAATAGTCATAAAATCATGTAGAGTGGGATTCATGAAAATGAGGCATTATGAAACCGTAAAAATCCGTTCACGCCATAGAAGTTAAAAATAACATTCTCCTCGTACTTTTGTCGTAAAAGTCAAAAAAGTACCTCGTAACGTAAACAAAAGAAAGATTTCTTACATACCATGTAGTAAAAGTCAAAAATGGGTAAAAAGGACATTAATAATACAAGAAAAAACTTTTATAAAACAAGGACATGGATGATATAAATTACCCCAGCAAATACTTATGAATAAGCAATCTCGGATAAAAATGAGATTTGCAAAATTATCCCTTACCTTATGTCCGATATGCTTCGTACGTAACCGAACCTCCTATAAAATGATTTAAATAATGTTATTGACTTATTACAGAATCATATTAATTGTTATGATATCATATACGGTTCACTTATGACTTTATATTACCCGTTATTTTGTAAATTCCATGTTAAAGAGCATTTTGGGTAAAATCGTTTCATTTGTTGTCCGTGTTTTGACTTGTAATTATTAATATGATTACTTAGATAATGATTACTTAATTCCAGAATATAAAACATGATTTTTATATAATATATTTTCATAATATACATATATATTAAATAGATTGAAAAATGGAATGAAATACATTGTTCATGGGGACGGTAGGCCGTACGTATGCATGAACGCTGTTTTCGTTTACTTATTGAGTTGAATGGAATTAAGTAGATGGAATACATATATATAAACATAAATCCAGTATCATTATTATGTCATATATTCCATGATTACTTATTATATATACATTATAATCATTTATGAATGGTTAATCATTTCGAATGAATCTCATCGCGTCGTGGAAACGGTATTCCGTACGTACGCACGAGCGATGATATCATTCCCATGATCGTGGAATTTTATTGGAGTGTATGTATACTATTAAAGAATCATTATAAATTTACAATAATCATATATAGTTATTATTTACACCATTATTCCCATCCATGTAAGGTGGTGGTGGAAAATAGATTACACCACGGCGTGGAGACGGTATTCCGTACGTACACACGCGCGGTGATTTCGTTTTATGTAGGATGGATAGATGGTGAAATAGGGTTGTTTCATACTTATAATAACATATCAGTATATGATTGATACTGATGTTATTACTTCATAATGAAGCAACCTATGAAGAAGAAGTGGAAGAAGAAATAAAGTTGAAAGAATAGGTAACGGAAATTACCTCTTCTTTGAAGCGCCTCTTTGAGACCTCCTCTTAGGGAACTAAAATTGGTCTTTGAAAAAGACCAGGACCTCTAGGATGTTTCTAGGGAAGTGTATACTAGAATTGGGAAAGGGTTGGCCGAGCTTTAATGCTCAATGTGGTGTGTGTAAGAGAGGGAAGAGGTGACCTTTTATAAGGGAGGAGAGGGTCACCTTTGAAATTCTTAAAAATATTAATATATAATAAATCTAACCCCACTTAAAAACATTTAAAAATGACTCATATTAGAATATTATCAGAGATAGGGTTGTAATATCATCAACCAATTAAATTTATACATGTTTGTATCTTATTTTAAACCTTATCATTTTGATTTATCCTTATTTAATCTATTTATGTTTATTTGTGTTAATAAAATTCTAAATTTTAAATTATAAAAAATAATTACTTATTTGTTGTGAATTTTCCATAATTTTATACTTTATAACATTATAGACCATATTAATTTAAATTTATAATTTTTTAATATTTTTGTAATTTTCAAACAATTTAATAATATGTTATTTTTATAAAATAAAAATAGTGTCAATTTTGACACTATTAATTTATTTGAATATAAATAAAATATATACAGAATATATGTTCAAACTAAAAGTTTTAATAGATTCATAAAAGGTCATATGTATCTATAAAATTAGTGGATCACATTAAATATTTCATATAATATTTATTTTATTATTTTTAAAACCATTTATTTGGTTTATCACTTAATAAAATAATTTCTACAACATTTTTGTTTAATTATTTAATATACTGATTTGTTGCACAAAAAATATAAAATAAAATCCTATGATGAAGATATATCTATTTACTTTCACAATAATACTTTTACTCGAATTTATCATCTTAAAATCACAGTATTTAAATTGTTATATTTATTAAATTATGAAGGTGACAACTTTGGCATCATTTAAGATAAAATAATATAAGTGTCATAATTGCTTGTATAAGACTCCAAATGGTCAAATATTCGACAAATGGTTGATTATAGTTTATATTTACATGACCAATATGTTTTGGTCAGGGTTTTGTGCCTTTTAGGGTCACTATTAGTTTAATAAAAACTATATTCTTGATTTTTCACTAGATAAATAATTTCTACATCACTAATGTGTCATAATTAATGATAATTATTTAATCCCAAAAATTTCTAAATAAATTCTCATGATACAGATAATTTTGTTAGCTTTCTGTAGACTATAAAAGTTCGATGTTTCATGAAGTTTATCACTAACTTAAAATTATTATACTTATAGTATTTAAGAGAGTGACATGTTGTCACTTTCTTTGGTTTTAATAATAATTAAATTATTTTCATGGAAAAAAGTCCATTAAATGAATCTAATCCGACCCTTAGATGATATGGGTCGACTTTTAGTCATCCAATATTATTTTTACAAGTGTTAGGGTAATTTTATAATCATATATATACCCTTAATTACCCGATTTACCTTTAACTATAGTAAATAAAATTTACCGTTGTTACAATTCACAATGCCCAAAAATAAAAAGTTGCTTATTAACATAAATTTGACCCACTGATAAAAAATATGGAATCCATTTTTCCAAATTCAATACAAAAAAGCTACGGAAATTAAATTAAAATTAATCTCATTGCCGAAAGAAAATGGGTTTTTCTTTAAAACATTGTAAAAGATTGAATTGATTTAACCTACGAATTCAAGGTAAAATAAATTCTAATGACATAAATTATATTAAATGGTAAAAATATATTATATTTATACTTTAAAACCATTCAATATTATAATTTAACCACATACGATATTACGATGAAAAAAGTTGTTTTTAATTAAAATATATCATGTTTTTACTATTCATTACAATATGAAAGTCATCAGAATAAAAAGAAAAATTTATCCAAAGTAAATTTTTATTTATTTATTACAAAGAATAATTTTATTTTGTCAAATGGAACTTATAAAATTTCAAAAACTAGATTTAAAGTGGGTGCGCCATCAAAAGGCGACAAAACAGTATTTTTTGAAAAATACTTATTTTACCCGATAAATTTATTTTGTTCTTATAACATGTTCTAGAAAATGTGTATGATGAATAATAATGTTATAAAATTAAAAATTTAGTTAATATTATTCATAAAGGCTAGTTCATAATAATATTATAATAATATATCGTTGTTTAGTAACACCCGGTATTGCGTACAACACACGCTATCGAGGAAGGTCGCGATTGCGTGTAATGCAAGCCAAGTCAGGGTTGTGTGTTGTGAAAGAATCCTTCGTTGTTTCGTATACCAGAATAAAACCATATTTCATTTATAAATTTAATATATATATATATATACATACTCAATGTTGTGTAGAATAACTGTTATCAAAATTGTGTGTAACACGATCCAAGAATAGTGTTGTGTATACTGTAAGCTAATACGGTGTTGCGTATAGCACAAGGTAATCTTGGTGTAGCATACAACACAAGACATTAATGAAATTAAGAGAATATTTTTCATAAAATCTCAGGGTGTTACATTCTACCCCCCTAAAAATGAATTTCTCCCTCGAAATTTGTCGGGGTTATAAATGGTTTACTACTCGAAAGATTGTTTAATAGAAACCCACATCGTAAAAAGGAATACCAAAACATGGATTTTAAAAACTAAAGTATGAAATGTAATGGTTACCCAAATTAACTCGTCACGGGGTTTCCACGTAGGAGAACATAGGTGAAAATATGGATATGGAAGAAAAATCTAACCATCAAGTTCTGATGGAGAGTGGTAGAGAACATGGCTATGAAAAAGCCAACAATCACAAAGCTATTGATTTGTGATGATCTAAGGTACCATCTGATTAATTGGATATAAGGGAACTAGGACAACATTTCTGGTTTTCATGATCATTTCCCTAAAGTTGATGAATTAAAATAAATACTTGCATGATTTTGTTACAATCTCACTGTTGATCGTGAATTGAAAAATATCCACTTCATCGCTTAATGAAATGAAGTTGAATTTGTTATACGTGATGTGTTAGAAGGTCATGTGATAGAATGATGGGTCATTCCATCTCTTTCAAAAAAAAGGTTAGAAAAATTTATAAGTCCATCTTATGGTTAGATTATTTGTATATGGTTCAAAAAATGAACTTATACTTCATATATCATACCGCTTAATAAAATAAAACTACTTTCTACTAACCAGGGACTTCATGTAGTCCAGTGGTAGGCGTTAAAGGCAAGTCGCAATTCGGTTGTGGGTTCGATTCCCACATCCTTGTCCGACGCGATGGGCTGTCGTCCGTCCTGTAGGTTTTCCTTTTTCTAAAACTATATTACTATAACATCCCATCAATAATATCGAAGAAATTCTATCCTTAAACAATACTAACTTATGTCCAACATAATCCATTCAAATCTTTAGGCTTATCCATAATACTGGAGTCCACTCTCATAATATAGTGAAAATGATTACCAGAGATTTAATACCATCATTAATCCCCATATATCATAAGATATGTCTTGTTGGTCACATTCCAAACATTCGAAGGACTAAATCATGTATTCTCTTGAAAAATGAATACCCATTGAACCATAGTGAAAACATGAATGCAGTTAAAAGTTAATACCTTCCACATACCAAAACCCTCAAAATTATATATACTCAAACCATGATATCACTTAGTCCTTATATCAATCATGAGCTCATGAATACTTTCAAACATTTCATTTTCTCGTTTTCCCTTCATTATGCGCATATCATATTTTTTTTCAAAAATATATCAATCCCTTTCCATGATTACCAGTACCATAAAATTATTGAAAACCACAATAGACAAATACATAAATATTCCAATATTCCACAATACTATATACAACATTATTTTGGAATCCCATTACATAAACACTTAATCATTCCACCACATCATTTTCATATTCAAAATCGCCAATAGTGATCGCATGTGACTTCCCTTTGACCTTTTCCTTAAGTGGTTGCTCATGTCGATCATCACTAACCCTTGGATTATGGCATTTATTAGCATAATGCCCCATTTCCTTGCACTTGAATAATTGATGTGTTGGTGGTGCGTTCTCTGCAGTCTTTTCATTATTCACATCATTATAAACCCTGTTTCCATTACTTCGACACTCAGCTGCTCGATGAACATCTTTTGCACACTTAAAACATTTTCTAGTACCTTTAAGACAATCTCCACCATTCTTCATTCAACACTTTGAGCTTAAGGAAACATTCATATTCTTTTCACCATTATTCTGAGGTTTCTCCTTGAACACCATATTTCGTTTTTTGTCAAAACTATGAGATGGATAAGTCACACCAACTTGCATTTCTACCTTGATAGAACAACATACAATTTATTCATAGATACTGAAGTCTTTTATAGCTAATGACCGTCGAAGATTTGGTTTTAATCCACTGAAGAATCGATCAACTTTAGTCTCAGGTTGGATGATAAATCCAGATGCATACCTTGCAAGCCTTGTAAAATTATCTTCGTATATACCATCATATTCATCATCCTTTTTCTTTAGTTCGAGAAAATCCTTCTCCATATTTGTTTGAAGAATACGAAGGAAGTACTTATTTAAAAATAAGTTTTTTAAGTCGTCCCATTCCATGGACTCAATTTCATCTCTTGTCCTTGTATTCCTGATATGATTCCACCATTGATCAGCTTCAACTTCCAAACGATATACTACTAAGATGACTTTATCATGTTCAGAACATTGAAGAACTGAAAATATATTTTCCGTGGTAATGATCCATTATTCAGCAACAAGTGGATTATAAGACCCACTGAAAGAAGGTGGATGTTGCCTCATGAAAGACTCAATAGAATATTGTTCCCTTCTCTGCTCATTTGGAAGTCCAGAATGATTCATATCTTGTGTAAGTATTGAAATAAGATTTTTCACTCCATCTCCCATAACATTTGTTTGTCCAGGAGGACAATCATTGCATTGTCCATTACATTGATCAACACGGTTCCTTCGGGTTCCAGCCATCGTCTAAAACCCAAAAAGAATAGTGTGAGAGGCAAAAATCATTCTAGGGAAAACAATATAATAAAGGGGGAGTACCTTCAATATCTAACATCTTGGGTTACCATAATTCTAGTACTATAACCTATGCTTATACTTAACCTTAGAGACATCCATAGACATATCTTAGAAATATCTCTAGGGATCTCACTAATGTTCTCGCATCCTAGATTCCAAAGGTTGACTAAACCGTTCCTCTAATACCAACTGTAGAGACCCAAATCTTGACGTACATGGACATTACATTACTTTTGCAGAATACTTAGTAAATAAAAAAACACACACACAAGGACCATAATAGTTTAGTGTCTTTTGAAACATGGAACATAATCTTCTAATCATGGTGAAAGATCATCACTATCTCCCATAAAGATCATTCCCTTTTTTTCTTACCTAAAACCTTTCTTTATATCCTGGGGAAATGAAAACATAAAAAGGGAGAGCTCAAATTCTCAGTAAGGGTAAGCATGGATAAAATAAAACATACCATATACATTTGAACTTAAAAATATGAACAAAATGTTTAAACATTAAAATCTTGAGAAATGACTTAAAACATGGAAGTACGTAAGGCATAGATCATAAAGAAACATTAATAATGACAAAATAGCATGGGAATAAAACATGTAATTGTGGCATCCATTAAAAACATGTAATGATTTCCATAGTAGCCAAGTCATTGCTTCCAAGACCATCTTAGTGGACAAAGTCCCTTTCTGAATCGAGTTCACTCCTCGTTTCAGTCCTGTTTTACTGAACCAGTTTAACCTGCCGTTCCAGTCATGTCTATCTCATGAGATATAAATCTTTACCCAATTCATTGGAGGGAGATATAGGTCCCACCCATCTCATAATGAAATCATTCTTACTTGTTCCACAAAATAAACGAACATCATTCATAATAACCCCATAAATAAAATGGGTTTCATAAACATCATCCCATCATTACATAATCCATATAAAAGAAATGGTTATCATTTCATAATAAGTAATGTGAAACCATGTAAATCATAGAGAAATTATACATGAAACATACACATATGAAATAATTTCATCTTAGATAGAAAATGGTTCTGATAAAACACTTGAAATGAATTCTTGAGGAAAATATCCTTTCTTTATCAAAATCATTTTCTTTTAAAAAAAATGCCATGAACATTTAAAATAAAAGTATTTTGTTGAAAATAGTCATAAAACCATGTAGAGTAAGATTCATGAAAATGAGGCGTTATGAAACCGTAAAAATCCGTTCACGCCGTATAAGTTGAAAATAACTTTATCCTCATACTTTTGTCGGAAAAGTCAAAAAAGTACCTCGTAATGTAAACAGAAGAAAGATTCCTTAAAAACCATGTAGTAAAAGTAAAAAATGGGTAAAAAGTACTTTAATCATACATGAAAACACTTTTATAAAACAAGGACATGGATGATATAAATAACCCCAGTAAATACTTACGAATAAGCAATCTCAAATAGAAATGAGATTTGCAAAATTATCCATTACCTTAGGTCCGATATGCATCGTACGTATCTGAACATCCTATATAATGATTTAAATAATGTTATTGACTTATTACATAATCATATTAATTTTTATGATGTCATATATAGTTCACTTATGACTTTATATTACCCATTCTTTTGTAAATTCCATGTTAAAGAGCGTTTTGGGTAAAATCGTTTCATTTGTCGTCCTTGTTTTGACTTGTAATTTTTCATATGTTTACTTAGATCATGATTAAATAATTCCAGAATATAAAACATGATTTATATATTATATATATTCTGAATATACATATATATACAATAGATCGATAAATGGAATGAAATACACCGTTCATGGAGACGGTAGGCCGTACGTACGCATGAACGCTGTTTTTGTTTCCTTATTTAGTTGAATGGAATTGAGTAGATGAAATACATATATATACACATAGATCCATTATCATTAATATGTCATATATTTCATGATTACTTATTATATATACTTTATAATCATTTATGAATGGTTAATCATTGAGAATGAATCTCATCGCCTCGTGGAGACGGTATTCCGTACGCATGCACGAGCGAAGATATCGTTCCCATGATCATGGTATTTTATTGGAGTGTATGTAAAATTTTAATGAATCATTATAAATTTACAATAATCATATATAGTTATTATTTACACCATTATACCCATCCAAGTAAGGTGGTGGTGGAAAATAGAGTACACCACGGCGTGGAGACGGTATTCCGTACGTTCGCACGCGCGGTGATTTCATTTTCCGTATGATGGATAGATGGTGAAAAAGGGATGTTTCATACTTATAATAACATATCAGTATATGAGTGATACTGATGTTATTACTTCATAATGAAACAACCTAATAAGAAGAAGTGGAAGAAGAAATAAAGGTGAAAGAATCTGTAACGGAAATTACCTCTTCTTTGAAGCGCCTCTTTGAGACCTCCTCTTAGGGCACTAAAATTGGTCTTTAAAAAAGACCAGGACCTCTAGGATGTTTCTAGGGAATTTTAGAAGATAATTGGTCAGGGTTTGGCCGAGATTTAAGGCTCAAAGTGGTGTGTGGAAGAGAGGGAAGAGGTGCCCTTTTATAAGGGAAGAGAGGGCACCTTTGGAATTCTTAAATATATTAATTTATAATAAATCAAAACCCACTTAAAAACCTCCTAAAATGATACATATTCGAAGATTATATGATATAGGGTTGTAATATCATCAACCAATCAAATTTAGACATGTTTGGAACTTATTTTAAACCTTATCATTTTGATTTATCCTTATTTAATCTATATAAGTTTATTTGTGGTAATAAAATTCTAAATTTTAAATTACAACAAATAATTACTTATTTGTTGTGAATTTTCCATAATTGTTTACTTTATAACATTATAGACCATATAAATTTAAATTTATAATTTTTAAATATTTTTGTGATTTTTAAACAATTTTATAATATGTTATTTTTATAAAATAACAATAGTGTCAATTTTGACAGTATTCATTTATTTGAATTTAAATAAAATATATACAGAATATATGTTCAAACTAAAAGCTTTAATAGATTCATAAAAGGTCATATGTATCTATAAAATTAGTGGATCACATTAAATAGTTCATATAATATTTATTTTATTATTTATAAAACCATTTATTTGGTTTATCTCTTAATAAAATAATTACTACAACATTTTTGTATAATTATTTAATATACAGCTTGTTGCACAAAAATTTAAAATAAAATCCTATGATGAATATAAATCTATTAACTTTCACAATAATACTTGTACTAGAATTTATCATCTTAAAATCACAATATTTAAATTGTTATATTTATTAAATTATGAAGGTGACAACTTTGGCGTCATTTAAAATAAAATAATATAAGTGTAATAATTGCTTGTATAAGACGCAAAATGGTCAAATATTAGACCATTGGATGATTATAGTTTAAATTTACATGTAAAATAAGTTTTAGTCGTGGTTTTGTGACTTTTATGGTCACTATTAGTTTAATAAAAACTATATTCTTGATTTTTCACTAGATAAATAATTTCTGCATCACTATTGTGTCACAATTAATGATAATTATTTAATCCCAAAAAATTCTAAATATATTCTCATGATGTAGATAATGTTTTTAGCTTTCTTGAGACTATTAATGTTTTATGTTTCATGAAGTTTATCACTAATTTAAAATTATTATACTTATAGTATTTAAGAGAGTGACATGTTGTCACTTTCTTTGGTTTTAATAATAATTAAATTATTTTCATGGAAAAAAGTCCATTAAATGAATCTAATCCGACCCTTAGGTGATATGGATCTACTTTTAGTCATCCAATTGGATTTTTCCATGTGTTAGGGTAATTTTATAATCTTATATTTACCTTTAATTACCCGATTTACCATTAACTATAGTAAATAAAATTTACCGTTGTTACTATTCACAATGCCCAAAAATAAAAACGTAGCTTATTAAAATAATTTGGACCCACTGATTAAAAATATGGAATCCATTTTTCCAAAATTCAATACATAAATGTTGCAGAAATTAAATTAAAGATAATCCCGTTATCGAAAGAAAATGGGTTTTTCTTTAAAACATTGCAAAAATCGAATTGATTTAACCTACGAATTCAAGGTAAAATCAATGATAATGACATACATTATATTAAATAGTAAAAATATATTATATTTATACTTTAAAACCATTAAATATTATAATTTAACCACAAAAGATATTATGATGATAAAAGGTGTTTTTAATTAAAATATAGCGTGTTTTTACTATTCATTAAAATATGAATGTCATCAGAATAAAATGAAAAATTAATCCAAAGTAAATTTTTATTTCTTGATTCCAAAGAATAATTTTATTTTGTCAAATGGAACTGATAATAATTTCAAAAACTAGATTTAATATGGGTGCGCCATCAAAAGGCGGCAAAAGTGTATTTTTTGAAAAATACTTATTTTACCCGAAAATTTTATTTTGTTCTTATAACATGATCTAGAAAATATGTAAAATGAATAATAATGTTATTAAATTAATAATTTAGTTAATAATATTCATAACATCTAGTTCCTAATAATATTATAATAATATATCATTGTTTAGAAACACCTGGTATTGCCTACAACACATGCTATCGAGGAAGGTCGCGATTGCGTGTAATGCAAACCAAGTCAGGGTTGCGTGTTGTACAAGAATCGTTCGTTGTTTCGTATAACAGAATCCAACCATATTTCATTTATACATTGAATATATATATATATATATATATACTCAATGTTTCATAGAATAACTATAATCAAAATTGTGTGTAACACGATCCAAGAATAGTGTTGTGTATACTGCAAGCTAATACGGTGTTGCATATAGCGCAAGGTAATCTTGGTGTAGCATACAACACAAGACATTAATGAAATTAAGAGATTATTTTTCATAAAATCTCGGGGTGTTACATAACATTAACTCTTTTAAATACCTCATGAAATCAAAAGATTTATGAAAGACACATAGAAATCATAAATCACAAAGGTAACTTGTGGCATCTATATCATACTTACATTGCAGCTATCAAAGCTACATAGGGAGTCACATTGGAATACCCATCACAGTATATACCCTAAATCACTTAGGATTAACATTCATGTTTACCTCCATCACGTTACCCAATGCATTGGAGAGCTATCTCGGGCTCACCAGCCCTAGGTTTCTCAGAGAACCACCCATATACATAAATAATTCCCAAGAACCATAACATGATCATAACACATAACAAAAGCATAAAGGAATGATAAAATTTCCACATTGTAATAACAAAATATCATTTCATGATATTGAAATAATAAATACATTCTCAAAATCATTCTCAATACCAAAATATGTAAAAAGAGTATATGTTTTTTATTTTTCCTATTAAAAACATTACTACTTGTTAAGGAAGCCAAAGATCAAATAATACTTGCGGCGGCAGAAAGGTTATTGTCACCGCTTACGTTAAATAAAATATTCATTTTTGTTGTTTAGTAAAATGTTTTGTATAAAAAGATTCCCTTTGAATGAAATGAAAATTCAAAGGGATTTATACACCATATAAAATAAAGTCATGTATAAAATTAAATATGCATCAATGATAGGAGATTGAGACGAAGTCCCTTACATCGTGTCTGACTTTACTCGATCATTCATTAATCTCCTGAATAAAAAATAATGATAATTTCAAATTTATTAAGAACATTTTTCAAGTTTATTATTCATTTTATATCACTTATTACCATGTTATAAAAATTATTTAATAATTTTAAGTTAATAATGGTCTTTTTGTCGATGTTTGTTACTTGTGTAAAAAATGAACACCTTATATTTACAAGTTGCTATGTTGTAAATAGTCCATTATATCCAGAATTATATTCATGATTTAGATTTCATATATATCATATATATCCAGTATACACATGTATTTATAATAGTACATAACATTCGGAAGTATGAAATGAAAAGCACCGTTCATGGAGACGGTAAGCCGTACGTACGCTTGAACGAAACCTTTCATTTATATTTCTTATTTTAATGGAATTAAAACATATGGATACATAGGTATATTATAATTCTAGTTAAATTTCATATATTATATCATATATAATATCATTAACTCCATCCTTTATTCATCCCACATATGGAATTAATGAGTCATATCACGTTAAGGGGGCGGTAGTCCGCAATTCCTCTAATGAGATTGTCACATTTACCCATAATGGAAACCATAAAGTTAAGATATAAATCTAAATTACAAAAGCATAAAGAAAACATAAAATTAATAAATATCATATATAAATATATTTCCATCATAATGTCCACCATGAGAGGCGGTAGGAGATAATCGAACAATCATCGTTTCCTAAGGTGTTAGTTTTCCATCCACAGAAACATTATGTTCTTCATCCATTAGATGGACGAGTGTCTATGTTTAGTTCGAATAAATCTCATAAAAAAATCCTAGTATATTGAGGATAATGTTTTTTTTATAAAATTAATGAATAAAAAGAGTTTAGGGTTGGATAAGTAAAATAATGGAAAACAATTTAAGAAAAACGATTACCTGTGATTTGGGTAACTCCCTTTGGATTGAACCAAAGGACTCATTGAAGTGACTTTTTCCTAAGGTAAGAATTCTAGGAAGAGTGGAGGTATGTATGGATCTTAATTGGGTAGAGTTTGGACGAGCCAAAAGGCTTGAGAGGTGCGAGGAATTGGTTAGAAGTGGTCTCCTTGTATAAGGGAGAGTAGGGGCTCTTTAGTAAAGTTTGAAAGCATTATTTTATTATTAACAAATATTAGGTTTCAAAAGGTCAAAAAATCATTAAAGTAAAATATAAGATAGCTCATATTAGAAATAAAATTACCCAATCAGAATTGGAATTTTTTTGGATAATATTTTTATCATTATAATCTTATTTATTTAAATCATTTATTAATGAGGTAAATACTACATCATTATTGTGTCATAAATAATTTAATATATTTGATGTATAAAAATTATAAAAAAATACCATGATATAATAAATATTTTTAACTTTCCGATGAATATTTTTTAGGAAAAAATATTACTTATATAATGCCATATAAAAATTATTTTACTAAAAGTGTTTTATTTGTGTCATTTTTGCCTTTAAATGAAATTAATTAATCTAAAGTGTCATTATCTTACATAAGTGGATACATGGGGTCCCAAAATCGACCAAAACATGCCAATGGGTGTCCATGACTCATCTAATAAGGTTTTTACAAGTGTTAAGGTAATTTTGAATTATTATAATATTCTTTTTACCTTGATTTACCTTATTTACCTTTAACTGCTGTAAATAAAAGTTAAAAGTTACTATTCAAAAAAATTATTTTTATCTTATTGAACAAAACATTACTACCTAATAAAAACCAGGTATGTCGGATTTTCGAAATTCAATTCACAGAAGTGGTAAAATTTCAATTAAATGAAAAATTCAGTTTTATTAACGACTACAAAGTGGTTTCACTATTCATGATAAATTGAAGCTTTTCAGTAAAATACCAAAAATTCAGCCAAAGCAATATTTGATATTCTGAATTCAAAAATGATGTTTATTTTGAAAAATTTAAAACATAAAAGTGTCATTAATTAATTTTAAAATTAATTCCCGTTTTTAAAACACATAGCGTGTTTTTAAGAAACAATAACTTTCAAAAGATTGACACTTGTTTATGTCCAATTTCAAAGTGAAATTAAATCCAATGACAACATTGGATTAAATGGGAAAAAACTATTCTAATTAAATTTTAAAACCAATTAAAATGATTATCTAACCATATAAATAAATTATATTAAATGACACTTTTGAATTAAATTACAATATTTTCACTATTCATTAAAAATGGTCTTTATCGGAAAATTCAAAAACAATTACACAAAGTAAATTTTGATGTCCCAATTATAAATAAGGATTCTATTTGGTCAATTAAAATGAATTAAAGTGACCAAAACTATATTTAAATAGGGTACTTTCTTAAAAGGTGGTAAAACTACCTTTTAATGTAAATTATGCTTAAAATTAGATTCATTCACATTTTAAGCCTCTAAATTTTTATTGGATTAATGTAAATAAATTTAAAAACATGTATAATCAAATTTTAGATAGTTTTGTTCATCCCTTCCAATGCAATGAATTTTAGTTAACTTCCATTTAAAATAATAATATTATATTATTAGTGTGCAACGTAAGATTCCAAATAAACCCGCTGTTGCGTATCGAGTACGCTATCAAACATTGAAACACATTTAATGTAAAATTAATATTTAATTCACAAATATTAATAAATATTAAATATGTCTTATTATTTATTTACCTAGGATTTCATATCCTTCCCCCCTTTTGGGAATTTCATCCTCGCAATTTTACTTATCAAAATAAGTGGGGGTATTTATCCCTCATAGTATTTTTAGATTCCCACATTGCCTCTTCAACCATATGGTTTTTCCAAAAAAACATTTACCTGGTGAATTGCCTTATTCCGCAACACATTCTCTATATGGTCAAGAATCTAAATTGGTTGTTCTACATAAGAGATATTCCCTTCCAACTGAACTACCTATTGCCTCAAAACAGGTGATGGACCTGGCATGTACTTTCTCAACATAAAAACATGAAAAACATTGTGTACCTGGGATGAACATGGAGGTAAATACACTCTTTACGCAACTGATCTATCTTTATCTAGAATTTCATAAGTTCCAATTAAACTCAGACTAAAAATTACCTAATTACCAAAACACATCACAATTTTCCATGGGGAAACGTTGAGATTGACATGATCACCAACCTCAAAAGAAAGATCCTCCCTCTGGTTATCTGCATAACTCTTCTCTCTTCTCTGAGCTGTTCTCATGTGCTTCTGAATAAACATAACTTTCTCTTGCATCTCTTCTACCAATTATGGTCCCATCAACTTCCTTTCACCTACTTCATCCCAAAAAGATAGTGTTCAACAACACTTTCCATATAATGCCTCAAATGGAACCATCTATATACTAGAATGAAAAATGTTATTATATGAAAATTAAACCAAAGAAAGATGTTGGTCCCAACTTCCCTGATAATCCAGTGAAAAATCACGTAGAATATCTTCCAAGGTCTAAATTTTTCGTTCTGAATGCCCATGTGATTAAGGATGAAAAGCTATACTAAAATTAAATTCAGTACCCAATGACTTATGAAGGCCTTTCCAAAAGTTATAAGTAAACCTGAGATCATGATTAGATACAACGGAGAGGGGAACTCCATGAAACCCGACTGTCTCTTTAACATACAATCGAGAAAGTTGATCTAGAGACAATGTATACCGAATAGGAAGGAAATGAGTAAATTCAGTCAATCGATCAACAATAATCAAGATTTCATTATTACCTCGAGATGTCTTTGGTAATCCCACAACAATGTTCATTTATATATTTTCTCATTTCCAATCTAGAACCGATAATGGTTGGGGGATCCCTTTCGGTAACATCCACTCTTCTTTAACCTGAAGACAAGTCAAACACATCATAGTAAAATTAGCATTATCTCTTTTCATTCCATCCCACCAGTAATACTCTCGATGATATCTGTATATCTTAGTATTATAAGGAAGAACTTAAAATGAGGAACTTTGAGCTTCACACAATAACTCATTCTTCAACTGTGAATTACAAGGCACACATAATATCATTCCAAATCACAAAACACAATTATTATCAACGTTAAAATCAGGAAACATACGATTCTGAACCAACACTACCTTTTTTAAAACTCACTTTCTTCTTTTTGTGATTTCATTATTTTGTCTGATAGAGATGATTTCACTAACGCCAGAAAAGAAAAAGAAGAATTTAATGCACCAACAACTTCTATTCCAATATTTATCAAATAAAAAACCAAAGGATATTGTTCTAAACATGGCATGGTTAATGTAACATTACTTTTTCAACTCCAAGCATCATCCAATTTATTTTCTTTTCCCGGGTGGTAATGGATCGTACAATCATAATCCTTGACTAATTCTTACCATCTCCTATGTCTCATGTTCAATTCTTTTTCAGTGAATATATACTTTAAACTTTTGTGGTCTGTATATATTTCAATTTTACTCCATACAAATGATACCTCAAATTTTTTAAATAAAAACCAACAGAAGCTAATTCCAAATCATGTGTAGGGTAATGTTACTCATGAGGTTTCAACTGAAATGAAGCATAAGCAATTACCTGATCATTCTGCATTAGGAAACAACCCAGTCCTTTCTATGAACCATCACTGTAGATAACAAAATCACCATTTCTGGATAGAAGTTCCAAAATTGGTACATTCACTAATCTCTTTTTTGATTCCTGAAAACAATCATCCCATTCTTTTTTCCTGATAAAATTAACACCTTTTTGAGTTAACTTAGTCATTGGACTAGATAACCGTGAAAAACATTCAAAAAACCACTGGTAATAACCCGCTAAAACAAGAAAACTATGAATCATAGTTATATTTGTGGGTCTTGGCCATTATTCAACAAATTTTGTTTTAGAGGGATCAATAGTTATGCCATTTTTTGAAACAATGTGACTAAGGAAAGAAATTTGTTGTATCCAAAACTCACACTTTCTAAATTTCCCAAACAGTTTCTTTTCATTTAAGGTTCGCAAGATAAACCATAAATGAATTTCATGTTCATCCTTAATTTTGGAATAAACCAAAATATCATCAATGAACACAACCACAAATGTATCCAAGAACTCATGGAAAATTCTATTCATAAGATCCATGAGTATATTAGGTGCATTGGTTAAACCAAAAGTCATAACTAAAAAATCATAATAGCCATATCTAGTATGAAACGCGGTCTTTGGAATGTATACATCCTTTACTTTCTACTTATGGGACCCCAAACACAAGTCAATCATTGAAAAATACTGAGTTCCCTAGAGCTGATCAAACAAATCATCGATTTCAGGCAAATGATACTTATTCTTAACAGTGATGTTATTCAATGCTCTATAATCAATGCAAAGTCTCATTTAACCATCTTTCTTTTTAACAAACAATACAGTATCACCCCATAGTGATGTGATAGGTCGAAAGAAACCATTATCTAATAACTCATACAATTGCTTCTTTAACTCTAAAAGTTCAATTAGAGCCATTCGATGATGGGGGTTTTGAAATTGGATTAGCATAATGAATTAAGTCAACAGTAATTTCAACTTCCCGATCAGGTATAATATCAGGAAACTCATTAGGAAAAACATCAAGGTACTCATTTACCACTGGGACATAATTAATCTGAATAGTTCCATTATTTTCAATAACATGTGCAAGTTAACATTCATTTCCATCATTTACTAGTTTCTCAGCTTTCATATATGTTATCATAAGAAAGGGTTCATTCCTGTACACAAACTGAGAATCATTCTGAAAAGAAACCTCTTTAGCACTATAGTAAATCATAGCATGATAAACAGAAATCCAATCTATAACCAAAATAACATCAAACTCTACTAGAGGTAAAACAATACGTTTTGCAGGTAGATTCTTTCCGCACAGAAGGACTTGAATGTTCTTATGTTTTCTTTTTGTCTCAACATTTAGTCCAGGTGTTTTTACCATAAGTTCTATATTCATATCTTGATATGGAATTCCCAATTTACTAGAAAACTTCTCAGAAATGAATGAGTGTGTAGAACCTAAATCAAACAACACGTTGGCATAATCTAAACAAACAAATAGTGTACCTGATACTACATCTTTTGGTGGAGCAACATCCGCTGAGGTAGTTACAAAGGATTTCACCACCCATTTCTTCTTGTAGTTTGGCTTCTTTCCCTCATTTGAGTCCTTTGATGGACACTAATTTTCATAATGACCCATTTCATTGCACTTAAAACATTTTACTGACTTTAAATCATATTTTGTCATACCATTACCCTAAACTTTTTCAGTGCAATTACAAGCCTTATGTCCAATTTTACCACATTGGAAGCACTTACTAGAATTCAAAAGACATTCCCCCACAAGCTTTTTACCACAATTTTTACAAATTGTAAACTTATTTTTTTTACCATCATACTTTTTTGAAGAGTTCTTCCCTTTCTCCATCCACCTAGACCTCTTATTATATTGTTTGTCAATGAATTCCTAATCATCGGAAAACTCCATATCCACCTTCTCTGAAGAACAAAAAGTTTTTCATAACTTTTTAACTCACGAGAAACTAAATCCCTTTGATACTTTGTCTTTAATCCTGAGTAAAAACTGTTGATTTTACTATCAAGATCACGTATGAAATTTTGAGCATACCTTTCCTATCAAGTTAATGTTTCTTCATAAGCAGCCACTGAGTCATCCTCCTGCCTCAATTCCTAGAATTGTTTTCCCATCCTAATATGAACAACCTTAGGAAAGTATTTCTCAAGAAACAATCCTTTGAATTCATCCCAATCAAGAGCATAAATCTCATCATTATCCCTAATATTTTTCACCATTGACCACCACTGATCAGCTTCACCTTCAAAACAGTAAACAACAAGACAAACCTTTTGATGTTCTGAACAACCCATGACATAAAAAATCTTTTCCAGTTCTTTAATCCACCCTTCATCTAGCATATGGTAAGATGATCCTCTGAATGATAAAGGATGATTCCTCATGAAATGCTCCACTACTAACATGTTCCTCTGTGGTTGATCTGGCTGATCCATTACATGGATACCCTTACAATTTATTGCCTGAGTCAACTATTCCATCACTACAACAAACTGTTCCGTTCCGATTCTGACCATCTCAGGTTGTTAATTTTGAAGGTTGTCATCCTC
Organism: Viscum album; assembly: GCA_963277665.1. Lineage (NCBI taxonomy): Eukaryota > Viridiplantae > Streptophyta > Magnoliopsida > Santalales > Viscaceae > Viscum > Viscum album. Next base: position 1,156,324,623 of record OY728120.1, on the reverse strand, counting down.
CTGTGGTCGTCCCAACATAGCTGCCCTTTTTCCACTATGGAAAACCATTATGAACGCAGAAATATCTTATGCGAAAAAACATGGTAATCAATAAATGCTATATGATTTCTATATTAACATAAATTACTTTATCGATATTAATTTAACAAAACCCTAACTCCTAAAGTTATCTAAACTTAACTCTGATATGAACTATAAGGACCCAGCATTAAACATTACATAATATTGAATTAAACAAATAATTCACACTGAGGATCTTTTCAGGTTCAGAGTTTTAGAGAATTAAGACATAACTACTACATCTCAAAATATTACAAAGTAGACACTTTTACACAGTTTCCATTTTTTTTCCGAAAATAAAAACTATTGAAAAAAAATTTCATGTCTAGTTCCAGGTTTTAGACAGCGTGACTTTTCCATGATCCCATCCTTGACCCTATTCATCTTTAAGTACTCCGAATACATTTCAAATCATGGGATGAACATAAAAAGCTCTGTAAGGGTTATAAAACAAAGAATGAAAACATTTGATCATAAATACATACAAAACAAGAACTCTTTTACTTACCTCATGAAATAATATGATTTATGAAAGACACATAGAAATCATAAATCATAATGGTAACTTGTGGCATCCATATCATACGTACATTGGAGCTATCACAGCTACATATGGAGTTACTTTGGAATACCCATCACTGTATATTCCTTAAATATCTTAGGAGAAACATTCATGTTTACCTTCGTCACATTATCCAATTCATTGGAGAGCTATCTCGGGTTCACCCACCCCATGTTTCTCATGGAACCACCTGTATACAAAAATAATGCCCATGAACGATAACATGATCATAACACATAACATAACCATAAAGGAAAGATAACAGCTCCACATTGCAATAACAAAATATCATTTCATGATATTGAAATAATAAATCCATTCTCAAAATCATTTTCAATAACAAAATACGTAAAAATAGTATATGGTATTTATTTTTCCTGTTAAAACATTACAACTTGTTAAGGAATCCAAAGATCAAATAATACTCGCAGTAGCGAAAAGGTCGTTGTCATCGCTTACGTTAAAAATCATTCCTTTTTGACATTTAGTAAATATATTTGTATAAAAATATTTCCATTGAATGAAATTAATAGTAAAAGGGGTTTGTACACCATATAAAATAAAGTCGTGTATAAAACTAAATATGCCTCAATGAAAGTATATTGAGACGAAGTCCGTTACCTCATGTCCGGCTTTACTTGATCATTATTCAATATATTGAATAATAAAATAAAGTTAATCTCTACTTTCATAAGAACCTTTTTCAAGTTTATTATTCCTTTTATATCACTTATTACCATGTTATAAAAATTATTTAATCATTTCAAATTAATAATGGTCGTTTTGTAGATATTTGGTACTTGAGTCAAAAATGAACACGTTATATTTACAGGTTGCCATGTGGACAATGGTCCATTATATCCATAATTATATTCATGATTTAGACATCATATATATCATATATATCCAGTATAAAAATTTATTTATAATATTACATAACATTTGGAGGTAAGAAATTAAATGCACCGTCCATGGAGACGGTAAGCCGTACGTACGCATGAACGCTACTTTCATTTCTATTTATTATTTTAATAGAATTAAAACATAATGATAAAAAGGTATTTTATAATTGAAGTATAATTTCATACATAATATCATTAACTCCATCATTTATACGGCCCACATATGGCACTAACAAGTCATATCACTTTAAGGGGTGGTAGTCCGCACTTCCTCTAATGAGATTATTGCGATTACCCATAATGGAAACCATAAATGCTTACTGTAAATGGAAATTAAAGATGCATAAAAAAAACATAAACATAATATATATCATATATAAGTATAGTTCAATCATAATGGCCACCATGAGTGGTGGTAGGAGATAATCGAACAATCATCGTTTCGTGAGGTGTTAGTTTGCCATCCACAGAAACATTATGTTCTTCATCTATTAGATGGATGTCTGTGTAAGTGTAGTTAAAATATTTATAATAACGACATACTAGTATATTGAGGATAATTTTGAGGTTAAAAATGAAATAAATAAAAAGATTTTAGGTTTGGATAAGTAAAATAAAAGAAAACAATTTAAGAGAAACTGTTACTTTTAATTTGGGTAACTCCCTTTGGTTTGTACCAAAGGACTATTTGAAGTGCATTCTGTCTAAGGTAATGCTTCTAAGAGGAGTAGAGGGATGTTGGGAGCTTAATTGGGCAGATTCTGGATGATTCAAAAGGCTTGAGAGGTGTGAGGAATTGGTTATAAGTGGTCTCCTTTTATTAGGTTAGAGGATGGGCTCTTTAAGAAAGTGTGAAAACATTATTTTATTATAAAAAAGCTTCGGTTTCAAAAGGTAAAAAAAATAATTAATGTCGAAGATAAAAAACACATATTCGAAATGAAATCATCCAATAAGAATTATACATGTTTTGGATAATATTTTAATAACTATAATCTTATTTATTTAAATCATTTATTAATTAGGTAAATACTGCATCATTGTTTGTCATAAATAATTTAATTTTTGGATGTCTAAAAATTATAAAAAAACCATGTTGTAGGAAATATGTTTATATTTACAATGAATATTTATAGGAAAAATTATTTTTTATATAACACCATATAAAAATTAATTAACGTAAATAATTTTGTTTATGTCATTTTTCCTTTAAATTAAATTAATTAATCTAATGTGTCATTATCTTTAATAAGTGGCTCCATGGGGTCCCAAAATCGACGCAAAGATTCCCATGGTCAGAAATAACTCATCCAATAAGGATTGGACAAGTGTTAAGGTAATTTTGAAGTATTATAATATACTTTTTACCTTGAATTACCATATTTACCTTTAATTGCGGTAAATAAAAGTCAAAAGATAAAATTCACCAAAAACTATTTTCTTCTTATTCGACAAAATTTTACTACCTAATAACAATCATTAATGTAGGATTCTCGAAATTCAATTCAGAGAAGTTGTAAAATTTCATTTAAATGAGAACGTCAGTTTTTTAACTACTACTTAGTGGATTCACTATTCATCAAAAATTGATGTTTTTTCATAAAAATACCAGAATTTCAGCCTAAGATATATTTGATATTCCAAATTAAAAAATGATGTTTATTTTTACAAATTCAAAACATTAACGTGTCATTAATTAATTATAATATTAATTCCCGTCGTTAAAACTAATAGCGTGTTTTTAAGAAACAATAACTATCAAAAAATTGACACTTGTTTATGTCCAATTTCAAAGTGAAATTAATTATAATGAATAACATTGAATTAAATGATAAAAATATATTATTATTACAATTTAAAACCAATTAAAAAAATAATCTAACTATAAAAATAATTTATATTAAAAAGAACTTTTGAATTAAAATACAATATTTTCACTATTCCTTAACAAATGAACTTTATCTGAATATTCAATAAAATTTACACAATGTAAATATATGATGTCCCCATTCTAAAAAAAATTTATTTGGTCAATTAGAATTTTTTAATGTGACCAAAACTATATTGAAAGAGATTTCTCCATTAAAAGGTGGTAAATCGACATTTTAATGTAAATTATGATTAAAATTAGATTCATTCACATTTTAAGCCTTTAAATTTTTATTGGATAAATGTAAACACATTTATCAAAAATTTATATTCATATTGAAGTTAGTTTTGAACATTCCCGCCAATACAACGGCTATGAGTTAACTACCATTTAAAATAACAATATTATATTATTAGTGTGCGACGTAAGATTTCAATGAAACCCATTGTTGCGTATCGGGTAATCTATCGAACATAGAATCCCCTTTAAAGTAAATTTAATATTTAATTCACAAAAATTAATAAATATGAAATATGTCTTATTCTTTATTTACTTGGGATGTTATATCCTTCCCCCCTTTTGGGAATTACGTCCTCATAATTTTACTAATCAAAATAAGTGGGGGCATTTATCCCTCATAACATTTTTAGATTACCACGTTGCCTCTTGAACCATATGGTTTTTCCACAAAACCTTTACCTGGTGAATTACCATATTTCACAACACTTTCTCTCTACAGCTAAGAATCTGAACTGGTTATTCTTTATAAGAGATATTCCCCCCCAACAGAACTTCCTCTGGGCTCAAAACATGATATGGATCTTTAATATACTTTCTCAACATCGAAACATGAAAAACATTGTGTACCTGGGATAAACATGGAGGTAATTCCACTCTGTACACAACTGGTCTAACTTTTTATAGAATTTCATAAGGTCTAATGAACCTTAGACTCAACTTTCCCTTATTACCAAAACACCTCAAACTTTCCATGGAGAAACTTTGATAAAGACATGATCACCTACCTCAAAAGAAATATCCTTCCTCCAATTATCTGTATAACTATTCTATCTTCTCTGAGCTGTTCTCATGTGCATTTGAATCAAATGATCTTTCTCTACCATCTCTTCTACCAATTCTGGTCTCATCAGATTCCTTTCACCTAATTCATCCCAAAAATATGGAGTTCGACAACACTTTCCATATAATTCCTCAAATAGAGTCATATATATACTGTAATGAAAACTATTATTATATGAAAATTCAACAAACAAAAGATGTTGGTCCCAACTTCCTTGGTAATCCAGTGAACACGCGCGTAGCATATCCTATATGTTCTGAATTGTTCGTTATGACTTACCATCTGATTAAGAATGAAAAGATATACTAAAATTTAATTCAGTACCCAATGAATTATAAAGGCCATTCCAAAAGTTAGAAGTACACCTGGGATCACATTTAGATACAATGGAGTGGGGAATTCTAGGAAATCTGATTACCTCTTTAACATACAATTGAGAAAGTTGATCTAGAGACAATCTATCCCGAATAGGAAGGAAATGGGCATATTTATTCAACAGATCAACAATTACCATGATTTAATTATTACTTCGAAATGTATTTGGAAATCCCACAACAAATTCCATTGTTATATTATCCCATTTCCACTCTGGCATTGGTAAAGGCTAAAGCATCCCTTTTGGTAACTACCGCTCTACTTTAACATGTTGGAATGTCAAACACATTATAGTAAAATCAGCAATATCTCTTTTCATTCCATCCCACCAGTAATACTCATGATGATCTCTCTACATCTTAGTACTACTAGGATGGACTGAAAACGAGGAACTTTGAGCTTCATAAAACAACTCATTATTCAACTATGAATCACAATGCACACATAATCTCTTTCCAAATCACAAAACACAATCATTATCAATGTTAAAATCAGGCAAAATACCCTTCTGAACCAATACTACCTTTTTCTACAACTCACTGTCTTATTTCTACACTTGCTTTATTCTGTATGATAGATATGATTTCAGTAACACCTGAAATGAAACAGAAGAATTTCATGCCCCAAAAACATCTATGCCAAATTTTATCAAATCAAAAACCCAAGGATCTTTTTCTAAATGTAACATGGTTAATGAAGCATTATTTTTTCAACTAAAAGAATCAGCCACTTTATTTGATTTTCCCAGATGGTAATGGATTGTGCAATCATAATCCTTGATTAATTCTACCTATCTCCTCTATCTCATGTCTAATTATTTTTGATTGAATATATACTTTAAACTTTTGTGGTCAGTATTCATTTAACATTTTACTAAATATAAATGACACCTCGGAATTTTTAAAGCATAAAACAACAGAAGCTAATTCCAAATAATTTGCAGGGTAATTTAACTCAAGAGGTTTCAACTGACGTGAAACATAAGAAATTAAATGATCATTCTGCATTAGGACACAACCCAGTCCTTTCAACAAAGCAACCCAGTATATAAAGAACTCACCATTTCTGTATGGCAGTGCCAAAACTGGAGAAATCACCAATATCCTTTTCAATTCATGAAAACAATCATCACATTCTTTTGTCCAGATGATGTTAACACCTTTTCGAGTTATCTTAGTCATTGGACTAGATAATTGTGATATTTTTTCAACAAACCTCAAGTAATAACCTTCCAAGCCTTGAAAACTATGAATCTTGGTTATATTTGTGGGTTTTGGACATTCTTCAACAAATTTTGTTTTAGCAGGATCAATATTTATGCCATTTTTTAAAACAATGTGACCAAGGAAAGAAATTTTTTGTAACCAAAACCCACACTAGCTAAATTTCCCAAACAATTTCTTTTCTTTTAAGGTTTGCAACTAAACCATTAAATGAATTTCATGTTCCTCTTTTCTTTTGGAATAAACTAAAATATCATAAATGAACACAACTAAAAACATATCCATGAACACACGGAAAATTCTATTAATAAGATCCATGAAAACAACTTGTGCATTGGTTAAACCAAAAAGAATAACTACAAATTCATAATGTCTATATCTAGTACGAAACACGATCTTTGGAATGTCTAATTCCTTTACTTTAAACTGATGGTACCCCTACCTCAATTCAATCTTTGAAAAATACTGAGATCCCTGGAGCTGATCAATCAAATCCTCGATATGAGGAAAATGATAATTATTCTTAACAGTGATGTTATTGAGTGCTCTAAAATCAATGCAAAGTCTCATTGGACCATCATTCATTTTAACAAATAATCCTGGAGCACCCTACGGGGATGTGCTAGGTCAAATGAAAAATTTATCTAATAAATCCTGAAATTGATTCTTTATCTCTAAATGTTCAATTTGAGCCATTCGATATGGGGGTTTTGAAATTGGCTTTGCACCAGGAACTATGTCAACAGTAAATTAAACATCCCGATTATGTATAATACTAGGAAAATCATTTGGAAAAACATCAAGGTACTCATTTAAAATGGGAACATCATTAATCTAAAAAGATCCTTTAATTTAAACAATATGTGCAAGGTAACATTAATTTCCATCTTTTACTATTTTCTCAGCTTTTTCATATGTTTTAAAAAGAAAGGGGTCATTCTTGTAAACAAATTGAAAATAATTCTGAAAGGAAACCACTTTAGATCTATATTCAATCTTACCATGATAAACCGAAAGCCAATCCATACCCAAAAAAATATGAAACTCTACTAGATGTAAAACAATAAGGTTTGAAGGTAGATTATTTCCGCACACAAGGAATAGAATGTTCTTATGATTTAATTTTATCTCAACATTACCTCTAGGTGTTGTTTCTGTAAGTTCTGAATTCATATCTTGATATGGAATTTCCAATTTACTAGAAAACATCTCAGAAATGAAATAGTGTGTAGTACCTGAGTCAATCAACACATTGGGATAATCTGAACAGACAAACAATATACCTGTTACTACTTTATTTGATGGCCCAACATCAACTGAAGTAGTTTCAAAGGATTCCACCACCCCTTTCTTCTAGTAGTCTGGATACATTCCTTCGGTTGAGTTCTTTGTTGGATACTCATTTCCAAAATGTCCCATTTCATTGCACATAAAATATTTTACTGAATGTAAATCAGATTTTGTCTTACCATTACCCTGATCTTTTTCAGTGCAATTACAAGCCTTATATCCCATTTTACCACATCGGTAGCACTTAGCAGAATTCAAAAGACATTCCCCAGCATGCTTTTAACCACAATTCTCACAAATTGTAAACATAAATTTCTTACCATTAGACTTTTTTGAAGAGTTCTTCCCTTTCGTCTGCCACCTCTACCTCTTATTCTATTGTTTTTCAGAGAATACCTGATCATCGACAAACTCCATTTCCACCTTCTCCGCACAACGAAGAAGATTTTCATAACTTTTTAACTCATGATAAGATAATTCCATTTTATAATTTTTCATTAATCCTGAGTAGAAAACGGTTGATTTTACTATCAATATCTCGTATAAAATTTGGAGCATACCTTGCTAGTTGAGTGAATTTTTTCTTCAAAAGCAGCCACTGAGTCATCCTCCTTCCTTAATTCTAGGAATTATTTTTTCATCCTAAGACGAACCACATTATGAAAATATTTCTCAAGAAACATACCTTTGAATTTATCCCAATCAAGAGCATCAATCTCCTCACTATCCCTGATATTTTTCACCATCGACCACCACTGATCAGCATCACCTTCAAAATTATAAACAACAAGACAAACCTTTTTATGTTCTGAACAACCCATGACATCAAAAATATTCTCCAGTGCTTTAGTCCACCCTTCAACTAGCACAGGGTCAGATGATCCTCTGAATGATGGGGGATGTTGCCTCATGAAATGCTTCACTACTATCATGTTCTTCTATGGTTGATATGGATGATCATGTACATGGATACCACCATCATTTATATCCTGAGTAAACTGTGCAATCACTACGAAAAACTGTTCAGTTCCATTTTTGACTATCTCATGATATTGATTTAGAAGGTCGTATTCCTCCTACTATCATCCCAAAATAGCTACCTTGTTTCCTCTGTGGAAAACCATTATGAACACATAAATATCTTAGGCGAAGCAACATGGTAATCTACAAATGCTATATGATTTCAATATTAACATAAATTACTTTATGGATATTAATTTAACAATACCCTTACACCAAAATTTATCTAAAGCGACCTCTGATACCAACTATATGGACCCAGCATTAAACATTACATAATCTTGAATTAAAAAATTAATTCATATTGAGGATCATTTCAGGTTAAGTGTTTTAGAGAATTAGGACATAACTATTACATCTCAAAAGATTACAATGTAGAAACTTCTACAGAGTTTCCAATTTTTTCATAAAATAAAAACTCTTGAAAAAAGAGGCATGTCTAGTTCTAGGATTTAGATAGCATTAGTTTTTCCTTGATCCCATCCTTGAACCTATTCATCTTTATGTCCTATGTAAACATTTCATAATATGGGATGTGCATAAAAAGAATAGTAAGGGTTATAAAACAAATAATGAAAACATGTGTTCATAAATACATACAAAACATGAACTCTTTTACTAACCTCATGAAATCATAAGATTTATAAAAGACACATATAAAACATAAATCATAATGGTAACTTGTGGCATCCATATTATAGTTAAATTGTAGATATCATAGCTAAATATGGAGTAACTTTGTAATACCCATCAAAATATTTTCCCTAAATCTCATAGGATAATCATTCATGTTTACCTTCGTCATGTTACCCAATGCATTGGAGAGCATTATCGAGATCACCCACCCTAGGTTTATAACATTTCCACATTGCAATAAAAAAATATCATTTCAAGATATTGAAATAATAAATCCATTTTCAAAATCGTATTCAATACCAAAATATGTAAAAAGAGTATATGGTATTTATTTTTCCTCTTAAAAACATTGCGGCTTGTTAATGGAGCCAAAGATCAAATAATACGCGCGGTGGCGGAAAGTTCTTTGTCACCGCTTACGTTCAAAAACATTCCTTTTTGTCATTTAGTAAAATGATTCGAACAAAAAGATTCGCATTGAATGAAATTAAAATTCAAATGGGATTATACACTGTATAAAATAAAGTCATTTATAAAACTAAATATGCCTCAATGAAAGGAGATTGAGACAATGACCCTTATCTCGTGTCCGACTTTGCTTGATCGTTCTTTGATCTCCTGAATAATAAACTAAAGTTATTTTATACTTGCTTAAGAACATTTTTCAAGTTTATTATTTCTATTATATCATTCAATACCATATTATAATCACTATGTAATCATTTAATGTTAATAATGGACGTTGTGTAGATATTTGGTACTTGAGTCAAAAATGAACACCTTATATTTACAAGTTGACCATGTGGTCAATAGTCCATTATATTCAGCATGATATTCATGATTTATATGTCATATATATAATATATATCTAGTATATACATGTATTTATAATAGTACATAACATTTGGTGGTAAGAAATGTAATGCATCGTTCATGAAGACGGTAAGCTGTACGTACGCATGAATGCTACTTTCATTTCAAATTGTAATTTTAATGGAATTAAAACATAGTGATACATAGTTATATTATAATTACAGTATAATTTAATATATAATATCATATATAATATAATTAACTTCATCCTTTATATGTCCCACATATGGCATTAACGAGTCATATCACTTTAAGGGGGTGGTATGCCGCATTTCCTCTAATGAGATTATCGCGTTTACCCACAATGGGAACCATAAAGGCATGTTATAAATGGTAAGATCCTCACATTTTGTATTTTTATTCATTATCCTATCCTCTGTTAGAATAGTTTGATCTCATAGAAAACATTGAATTGAGATTTAATATTGTTTTTTTGTATTATCTAAGCTATCCTTTTGATCTCCTTTTCCTTCCTTCATTGTTGACATTCCCTTTTGATAGTGTTTAATTGATCACAAATAAATGTAGGTGGTCCAGAAAACACCCTATAGTCTATTTAGAATTGTTTGAGTTAGTGAAATATTATGGTATTAGGCCATTACTACATGTAAATGAAATAGAATATTAATGGGTGCTGATAATCATGTGTTTAGGTCACTACATAGATCACTTTGGATATAATAGTGATCAGACTTGGCATGAGGTGACCCATAGGGTGAGCCTACTACTAAAAAATAATGAACTGGATTTTGTCTTAAAACATGAGTTAGCATGACATGATAACATAATTCATTTATTTTGATATAATTAAATTGGAAACATGATTATCATTTTATTGAAATGAATCGAAATAATTTGATTTGATTTTGTGTGACAAACATGCTTTTAATAATTCAATACATGACTTCATGAATGAAAGTGAAATGAAAGATAAAAGGTACTTTGCTTAATTTTTCATTGTGGTTTATGAGGCGGTGTTGTGTTATTATTCACATGATGAATTTTTTATATCTTATGATACGATGAGTATAGGGCTTCTCCCGGGTACGCTACATTGCTTATAGGTATTGAACCCATTTAGGTGTATTTCCTGTAGGTCTTGGTCTGGTTATGCTATAATGTTTATAGGTATTAGAATGAATATACTCTAAATCTTATACAGAGCTTTTATTTATCTTATGATGAAATAATTACATTGACGGTTTTTTCCTGATTATATAAAAATAATAACATAGATGGCTTACCTGGATATGCCTAAATAATAATAGAGAGGAAATTTCCAAGATTCATAATTATTCCATGGAATTTTGTTTATGGATGGAATGGTAATCTGACATACAATGAGATAATCAGTTATGATTCAAAATCATGATGAATTTATGCTATATTAATTGATTAATTAGTAATCATGTGTTATCGTTTTATTGTACAAACTATCTATGAAACAAGTTTTTTAAAACATAATGGTTCTGACCTACTGAGTTATACTCACAACCTATTTGGGACATCATTTGGTATATTAGAATATTGTGTGGAGTCGTGTTTAGAAAAGGGGAAAGGACTGTGTTGGTGGTTTTTTATTGTTGGAAGTGTTGGAGCATCAAGATTGAACCGACCAGGGATTCAGGAATGAGAACATTTTAGTTTATTTATGTCAGGTTGTTCTATTATCTGAATGACATCTTACATTCTATTTTTTTTATTTCATCATGAAATTATATGCTTCACTATTATTTGTGTAATTGGTTCATCTATTATATTCCTATTGTATGATTAACTATTTATTTTATTTTAATTACATTGATATTTTTTATTTATGTTGTATTGAAACTCTCTAACATTAGGAATAGTTTCCCAACTATGTTCAATACAACCACACTTCTAGTTAGGATCTTCTCGAATTTGGGGAGGCATGCCTAAGGTCTAATAAGGAACCTAATTTATCCATGTGAGAGAGCCTCATCTCAAGGGATGTTACAAAGTGGAATAATAGAATCATGTTTTTATCTTCTACTACATTACTATTTTTGAAAGGATGAAAAGTGACATAGAACATGTCAAGACATGGAAATGAGTTTATTTATGGGAGTATCTAACCCATATGAATGAAAAAATATTGATTACATATAGATGGAACTGTTTTTCATGGGGCAAGTTTGTTCCGGTTGATATTATTTCACCATGGGTGATTCATATTTTGTGTGATGTTATTGTTTATTGAAATGTATACTCGTGGACCGATATGGCACAAGATGAGTAAACATACATCATGATTGGCATGTTGGAATACATATATATATATATATATATATTGATATGAATTGGTCAATATTGGGATATATTTATTTCATGTGATAAATTTTTCTATATGAAATGTGAAATGATATCACTATTATATCTGATAAATTAAATTTAATTAATAATTATGTAATGAAAATGACCTTTTTAGGTCATGTTTAAAGATACCATGATCTATTTGTTCTATTTTTTGTCATATTTTTTGTTTATCCTCAATGTTATCTAGTATTTTCAAGAGTGAGTTTTTTTAAAATTCCTCCTCATTATTATCATGTTGATCTTCAAAAGAGAGGAAATCTAGACACTCCTAAGGCAGCTGAACCAAAACATTTATAGGATCATGAGATCCCTATAGAGGCATACTATTCACACTATGCCTTCTATGTATCACATGATGAGAGATTTTTAGCTACATCATCTACTTACCTTTACTAGGGAGGGAGGCCCCAAGGTAGTCGAGTTCTGGATTGAGTCACTATAGATGATTTTCATGAACACTAAGAAACATGTACATAAGATGGTGAAGATTTCATCAAATATGATTCTTTTACCAACCAATAATTGGCGGGACATTCAATTGATAGCCAGGAAATAAGAATAGTTGTACTAGAAAAATATAGAGGAAACATTCCTTTGCCACTTCATTCTGGAATGGTTGAAGGATGAGATGGCTCATGAGTTCATGCAACAAACGTTGGAGGGAATGTCAGTTATGGACTATGTTGGATGTTTCATTGAATTTTAGGGACTTGTTTCATCATTATAAGTTGATGAGTTATCTAGGTCCTTCCATTTACATGATGGAATTAGCTTTTAAACTAGTTCACATGTGAGTATATTATTATTGAGTAGCATTTCAGATGTTTTGAATTAGGATCTAATCATATAACAGAATCTAATAGATTTCCCATGAAGTAGACATTCTCTTTGAGCAAGGAAAACATGCAGGTCTTATTCTGGTTAAAAGAACCACCGTTATAAAAGTTATCACTAAGGAAATAATATGAAGAGCAATTATTTTAGTGGGAGGCCATCTTGGGACCCTGTTACATTGTAGTTCTATCAATGTGGAAATTTTTTTTCATAAGGGAACATAGTATATGTAACCCACATTGGTGTTATGTTCTAGTGGTCATCTAGGCTACATACTTAGGTTTTTAGGGGTAGTAACAATAGTTTAATGGAAGGGGATCATGTCTGGTACCAGATTCTAGGAAGGACTCAACCTCCCCTGAGCAGAGTAAAAGATGGAGTTACACTGGATGTTTAGGCCAAGGTAGGGAATGAGGTGACCAATTGTTGAAATAAATTTATTATCTAGAGGGACATCATGGGGGAGTTAGACAACTGCATTGGGTGCAGAGACAAGTCCACTAAATTCTATGTAGACTAATCTAATTTGTTTGGATGCATGACCTTCTTCTGTTAGTTTTATGAGTCTTATATCATATATGATTTCCTCTATTTTTTATACAAGATAATTGTATTCCATTATATATATATATGGTTTGGGATTGGTTTTCAAAATATTTTACATTTTCTTGAACAACAGCACATTGTTGGGAGCATGGTCCAAAAATATCAAGTATTTCAAGGATGTTTCTCTTTAAATTTGTGGTTACAGTTTCTTTTTAAATATTTTTGTACTATAAAAGATAGGTTTTAATTCAATACATTGTATGGATTGGTTAGTTCAGTACCATGTTCTTATCAAAAGATAAAATTAGAGAGTTTCCATTCAATCTCTAGAAGGAGTATGCTACATTCACCAGGGTGATTGAGATCTTCAGGCTAGTAATGCCAGATCAATTTAGTGATGATTTGATAGTCTCAAAACTCAGATGGCTATGTTTTATATATAGAATGGTGGAATTTAGAAATATTTTTTACTACAATGGTTTACCCTTTTTAGGATGTTTTTCCTAATGAGTTCTTCAGCTCAACAACTGAGTAAAGGTTTGAGTTCACAATCAAGTAGGTGTTGGTATTAGATATAGTTTGTATGATGCCTTATTGTATTGAACTAGAAGAGATTCATGAATTCAAGTTCCTAATCGAATATCTATAAACTGATGGTTTCATATGACCTAGTATGTCACCTAAGGTTTCTCTCATGCTTTTATCCAAGAAATATGATGGGACTTTACGCTTTTGTGTGGACTATATGAGATTGAACCAAATGATGGTCATAAACCAATACCTAGATCCATGATTCAATGATATCATTGATCAGATAAGAGGTTCCCATATTTTATTTATGTTTGATATGATATCATTTTATCATTAATTGGGAGTCATACCATTATACATATATCAGACTAATATTAGAATAATATATGGATTATATGAGTCTATGAAGATTTTATCCAGTCTATTGAAAGTACAGGAAATATAACTAGTTGTAAGGCCCTGGACCAAGAAGCATGGATCTGGCTCATTATTTTATCACTTTGGAATGATCACAAGACATAAAATCCCAAAGGACTCATCATTTTAGTAGACTTGAAAAAACTAGTTACAAACATAATTTTTACATTACATCATTAAATGAAAAACAATGTATTATATCATATGAAAACACTCATATCCCTTATACTATCCCTATAGGTCAGTCACAATATACTTCTTCACATACTAGGAAAAACTAAACAATAAAAGGGGTGAGATGATATGCTCATTAAGGGTAAACAATATAGTGGAATATACCATAAATAAGCATAAAATTTTAACAGAAGGTATAAAACTAAAAAAAAGCCTTTAAAACATTATATATATCATAATACAGTAAAAATAAATTAAAGAATCTCATTTAAATTTTCACATGGATATTTTAATAGTTGAATAATAACATCTAATATAAATAACTAATCTCATATTGAGGGAATGAATAATGTTTTACATATAAAACATAACGGCGAGGCCTCACCAAAGACATCTGAAAATAAATGGTTAAGGCCTTGTGACAATACAAATATGAAATAAAATGGGGAAGGACATAATGGTGCGACCCATCCTCAGTGCCCGTACCGTTACAACCCCTAGCCCACCTTCCATAGGCCAGGGGCTGGCGACTAGTACCAAAGGCATAAATCCCAAAAGAAGGGGAAGGCATTGCCTTTATAAAGTAAAAAAACACAATAGAGTACGTAAGTGAAGTAATCACTAATTAAAACTGAGTAAAAAAGTAAGTGCTGAGAAGTAAATGGGCCAGTATACAGACCCAACTAAAAGTACAGTACAACTGAAAGGGATGTACAACAGTAGTAGGTAAAACAGCATCCATGTGTCGTCCTCCAGAAACCCCACCTAAAGGGTGGGTACAGATAGTCTCCTCAGCTCATTGGGTCCGGCCGTCCGCTCCGTGTATGTCCCGCCAAGTGTTCCACCTCCAGGTACCGTCCATCTCCACAAGTCTCCACCTCAATCAGTGTTGTCCTTCATCTTCATCCAACACAATGAAGTACGGGCACAGCCCGTGCAGGGGTGAGTATACGATAATCAGTAGGGACCTCGAGACCTCTGAAGGTCTCTCAGAATCTACAAAGGATAAACCACAAAGGAAATATGAAATAACTAAGTATCAACCAACTTTACTTAGGTATATTCCAATACATATACCTAAGTCAACAATTACAAAATGGCTCCAAATCTCAAGCCAAGCACATCCTAGTCCAGACAGGAAAACAAACCCAAACCACATTGGAAAGCACAATCCAGTCCACACAGGAAGCAATTCAACCACATCGATGATAATTATTGAAAATCAAGACTCATGTCACACAGTTATATAACTTCGTATAGCGATAGATTCGATCAGATGTATCCACCAATTCATCTAATCTGTCAGACCCACATAGGATATAAGACCAGCTACTCTATCGGACCCACTCATCATACAAGTATAGAGGTCATACTGCGGGACCCACGTAGGATACAAGAATAGTATTCATCGCTGTTGGACCCACAAGGGATCCCAGTACAGTCTTCATCGCTACCGAACCCATGGAGGATCCAAGTACAGTCGCCCTCACTGCCGAACCCACTGAGGATCCAAGTACCGTCGTGCTCGCTGCTAAACCCACGAAGGATCCAAGTACCCTCATCCTCCATACCGAACCCATGGAGGATCGAGGTATAGTCTTCCTCGCTGTCGAAACCATGGAGGATCCAAGTACAGTCATCCTCAATGATGAACCCATAGAGGATCCAAGTACATTTTTCCTTGCTACCGAACCCACATGAGATCCAAGTACAGTCGTCACTGTCGCAGTCGTAGCCAGCTCTAGGGTTCCTGCACACATCACGCTTGATTATGAGTGGGTTCGCTCCTCTATCCAAGGGGTTCAATACTTCAACTGACACGATTTCCATATTTTATGTATCCCGAATTTCCGTCTCGTTAAAAGAAACACAATGCGATAGATGGTGTGTCAATCAGACGCTCGGTCTAAGAGTTATTGGCATTTCCGTCCAAGGGGCCCAGTTGGTTATTAAGTTAAATGCAACCCGACCTTACTACAACTATGTCCAAACCCCAAGTGTAGTAATCAAAAATAACCATCTCAACAAAATGATTTCAACCCAACTGACAGCTTGTCAATCGGGCGTCTGGTCCGGAAGTTATAAGTGTTTCTACTCCAAGGGCCCGGTTGGTTTCGGGTTCAAACCATCCTGGTCATACACAAAAATTCCCAAAACCATGACTGAAATATACCCAAATCACCGTCTCAATCCCAGTATCCCTTTTCAACTGACGTTGCGTCGATCGGAGGTCTGTAGCTCATGTTATGGGTAAATGACCGAAAAATGGTCCGAAGTGGGGGTGTAAGACCGGTTCGATCCGGCCCAACCTCCCCTAGGTTGGCTCAAACCGGGTCAAACCCAACCTGGGTCTGGGTCTGGCCTGACAAGGTGCAGCCCAGAACAGCGGGGTGTGACCCGGCCCGGCTGGCGTGGCCTGTTCCGCGTGACCCTCCCCTGCCCGACTGGGGGGTACACTGGCTCAGCCATTGAGCCGAGCGGGGGGCACGACCCCCCTGTTCCACGGACCCAGCGCCCATTTTGGCACCACTGTCTCCCCGGGACCCCACAACGCCGCGGGATCCCACCCCACAGCCGTGGAATCAGCCGCTGCAGGATTCTGCCGGCAGTGTGCTGGGGCACCGTTACGGTACTCCGCAGGCCACCGGAGTCATTCTGTCGGTCTGTTTTTGCTCCTGTCTGCGCCTACGGCCGTCTCGGGACCCAAGCCCCATTGAGAAGGATCCAATTTTCCATTGCAGTCCCATTTGGTTTTCTCCAATCACTACGCACATCATGAAAAAAATAGATGTGAGTCACGGCTTGTTTGTTAACCCGCACCCACCGCATTAGAGGTTCAAATCATCTCCCAATAATTTAAACGCCAAGTACAAGGGTATAATTCTCGTAAAAGAAAAATATACAAAATTTTCCCCTACCTCAACCATCGATGTCGAACGTCAGTGTCACGGTAGACGGTGTTGTAGGGAAAGGGATCATAGGAGACGTCGTAGTGCGCTGAGGAGGAAGCGATGTCTCCTCTATTAATGCAGAGAAGAGAATTGGTGGGGCGTCGTTGATCATCAAGGAACTAGAAATTTTAGTCGTTCTTCGTTAGAGGCTAGCATTCTTCCAAAAGCACAAGAGCTCTCTTGATCTCCCTCACACAATGAAATCACTTCCCCAAAATTAAATAATAGGCTCCTCATAATTATTAATTACACACGAAAAGAGACTACCGATATTAAAATCACCACATTTAATAACGGGTTGACCATTGATATAATGACGGGAGAGGTAGATCCACATTAATTAAACGCATTGGGAAATAATTAATAGGGAGGGTTTTCCAAAATTAATGAGGGTGTTTAAAAGAATTAGAGGGAAAATTAATAGTTGGGGCTCGTTTTGGCCTCACCTCCCTAGCATCCACCCTTGGTTAGTTAGGTGGATGTTGGTCCCACCCTTAACTACCCATGGGAGGAATTTAACTTCCCTACAATAATATTGTACAAAAAAGTTTATTCACCTATGAATTAAACCCCAAAATTAAACATCAAACCCACTAAAACGCAACTACTGTAAATGTCCCCTTAAGAAATTTCTGGCACTATGATTTCATCGGTGCCCTCAGATTTCAATTCCGGGCATAGGTTCAAATGATAAAAAAACCCACTCGTTCGTTCACTGAAAGTAATCAAACCAAACTTTATAAATTGATTCCGAGCACACCGGGCCTCAGAATCAAGCTCCGTAAGAAGCCACATACTCATAAAATTCAAAAGTATTTAAGAACGAAAAAACTTTCCTTGAATTTTACGGGTCTTTACATTAACCCCACCTCAGGGCTTTGCATCCCCATAAAGCTACAACATAAACTAGGGTAACAAATGGGGGTACTGAGCACGCATCTAAGCCTCCCGCTCCCATGTGATCTCTTAGAGGTTCTCGTGATTCCAAAGAATGTGCACCAGAGGAATCGACCATCCGGGTAGGACATGCTCTTATTGATCCTCAATCTCCACCAGGACCTCCGCCAATGTCGATGTGTCATCGATGTCCAGCTCCCCATTGTCGATGATATGCGTCGGGTCATGCACATATCTCCTCAACTAAGATACGTGGAAGAGGTCGTGCACCCGGTGCAACTGAGGTGGAAGGGCCATGTGGTAAGCCACCTCGCCTACCCTACTGAGGACCTGGAATGGTCCGATGAAGCATGGAGATAACTTTCCACCCCACCCAAATCTCTGTAATCCACACCGTTGTGAGACCCGTAAGAAAACATGTTTTCCATCCTCGAACTCTAGTGACCTCCATCTAATGGTGAAAGGCAGTGCTCAGGTGTAGCTTCATCCCAAAAGACTCCTGTAACCTCTTCCAAACCTGGAAATTAAAGCAAGTGTCTCGATGAGAGATGATAGATGATGGCACACCTTGAAGTCGCTTGATCTCTTGGATGTAGAGGTGTCCCAGGTTCTCTATTGAGCCATGCTCCCTGATTGGTAGGAAGTGGGCCAACGTGGTGAGTCGGTCAACAATCACCCATATAGAGTCGTTCCCTCAGGAAGTATGGGGAATCCCCATCACGAAATCAATGGATATCCCATCCCACTTCCACACCGGGACCTCTAGGGGACGAACCAAGCTTGCAGGTACCTTGTGCTCTACCTTCACTTGCTGACAAGTGAAGCATCAAGAAAAAAACTCTGATACAGCCTTCTTCATACCCGACCACCACTGCTATCGTCTGAGGTCCTGATACATCATCGCTACTCCTGGATGTACCACTACAGTGGATGTGTGGAACTCCCTCAGCACCTCCTACTATGGTGCAACGGGTACCATGGTATGACCCTTGAAGAGGATAGGTGCTCCCCGCCTTCAGAAAATCCATTGGGTGCCAGCCCTGAGGATATCTAAGCACGTCGCGCCTCACAGTCAACATCTCCATGTTGTTCCTATCTAACCCGCTGATGTAGTGGAGGAGTGACTAGGAGAGAATGTATATAGGCTGACCCATCTCTACCCACTAAGGATATCTACAAAGAGGCTAACTGCTCCATCACCTCTCCAGGTAGTTGAATTCCCGATCTCCTACTAAGAGCATCAGCCACATTGTTCCCCATCCCATGAGTATAAACAATATCAAAGTTATAAATATGGAGGAACTCAAGCCATCACCACTGTCTCAGGTTCAGGTCCTTCTTCATGAAAACACACCTTAGACTATTGATATTAGAGTAGACCGTAAACCGTTCGCTCAACGAACCATGGGTGTGACTAGACAATGTAAATAACTCTAATACACCCCTTTTCGCATATGTCCTACAAGAGAGGATAAGAATTATCCTTTTCCAAAAGAGAAATTTGATCTCATCCCCTGGATGAAACACTTTTTTTCCTAATACAATCAATCCTGACATGAACGGTACTATTTCAGGGAATGGACGACGTCATAAGGCCTTGAAGCTACTACCAAGAGATCCAAATGTTACTCTCACCTCCAAGGGTTGAGTCACACTGTTGGCAGTAGTGTGTGGTCACTAAGTCTCCTTCAGTAAGAATCTATAAAGTGAGGGTCAAGTCAATAGTTTTAACCGGGACCTCTCAATATCAACCACATAAAAAGGACAAGGAAGTAAAAATCACAAGAACAAGCGTCTTTTATTACTATAGCTCAATGTCCAAAGACACAAAGAATCCATAAACAATGACAAAACAAAGCTAGAAGCATCATGAAAAAATGTCTCCATGCCTGGAGCTAGTCCCGTTCCTTCCCGTCTCCTCCTGGAGGTCTATAGTCATAGGCCTCAGCTTCCTAAAGCTGAGCTCTCCCCTGTCCATTCGTTCCATGCGGTTGGGGTGGTCCTCTTGGTGGTGGTGGTGGTGGTACGTCCTCGAAACGTCATCCACCACCTACTGCTTGGCCAGCCCCTCTTCCACGTCTGCCTACTCTCGGTGGACCACCACGGTCGAACCTCTACCTGGGAGGTCCCTCTATTGCCTGCTGCTCATCTGCAGGGCGGGTCAGACTATCTCGGGCCATGTGGCCCTGCCAGCCGCATGCGTAGCACTGCCTGCTCCTCATATAGTTGGCTCTGCTTCATGTGCCCCACACAACCAAACCTGCCTCATGAGATCGCTCATCTGATAGTCTGGTCCTCTTGGACCTCTGCATCAACTGTCTACTGTCGGCTGCAAGAAATTTCGCAACATGTCGTCCAACGGTGGGTCTTGCCGCTGGTGACTGCTCAAGGAGACAGCTCTCCACTAGAAGGGCTCTCTCTAGCACCCCATCTTGCATTGGGATGTTGAGGGAGATCATTGAAACCCTGATCTCATGTCTGAGTCTTTTCTCAAAGGTCCGGGCCCGGAATAATGGGTCTCGTACCATGTCTGTGGAGTAGCGCTAGAGGTCGGTAAATCTTGCCGAGTACTGGGAAACTGTCATGCTGCCCAACCTCAGCTGTAGTAACTCCTGGATGCACACCGCATGGTGGGTGTATGGGAAAAACTCCGACCGGAAGAGGCTCTCAAAGTACATCCAAATTAGTGATGCCTCGTCATGCACCTGGAGCATCAGGCTCCACCATCTACATGCTGCTACTTGTAGGAGACTCTCTCCAAGGATCACCATATGGTCTGCTGGTGTCCCTACCAATCTAAATACTCTAAAGATTTCCCCCAGCTAATCCTCAGCTGCCTGAGGATCCGTCTCTCCACAGAACCTGGGCAGCCTCTGTCGTTGAAACTCGTGCAACGCACTCAGGAAGCGTGCACTCTCCGCTGCTGGGGCTGGTGGTATCAGTGGCCCAGTGCGTAGTCGTACTGCTAGTGCCTCTGCTAAAATGGGGCCTTGCACTGAGGCCTTGTCGCTCGGTGGGATGAAATCCAGCACGTAACTAAGAACCCTATATGGCTACCTTCGTGGGGCCATCCTAAAAAGTAATAGGTGCTCCATGGCCCAACAGTATACCTAGTGTGCTGACAGAAAGTAATCAAAAAAAAAACTTTTGATGGGAAACACACACGCAATCAGTGTTTTCGTGCACTGAGTCGGAAATCAGAGGTCAGGGTCCTGGTGTATGGATACTTCAGCTGCCGCACCAACACTAGACTCCCTGGACTGAAAACCGCACTCTATACTCTTAACACTATTTCTTCACAGAAAGGAAAGGTCAGAGTGCTTAGTTCTGCAGTAGAAATGACTCCTCTAATACCAATTTGTAACAACCCATCCTCGGGGCCTATGCCGTGACTACCCCAAGCCCTCCTTCCATTGTACAGGGGATGGAGACAGGCACCAAAGGCATAAATCCCAAAAGAAAGGGAAGGAATTTCCTTTATAAAGTAAACAAACACAACAGAGTACACAAGTGAAGTAGACACTAAGTAAAACTGAGTACAAAAGTAAGTACTGAGAAGTAAATGGGCCAATAAACAAACCCATCATAAAGTACAGTACAACTGAAAGGGAAGTGATATAGTAGTAGATAAAACTGCAGCACCAAGTAGTCTTGAAGAAACCCCACCTAAAGGGTGGGTACAGATAGTCTCCTCAGCTCGTCAGGTCTGGCCGTCCGCACCGTGTACGTCCTGCCAAGTGGTCCACCTTCGTGTACCATCTAGCTCCACAAGCCTCCACCTCGATCAGCATTGTATGTCGTCTACATCCAACACAACATAGTGTGGGCATATCCCATGAAGAGGCCTATATACGATACTCAATAGGGACCCCGAAACCCCAGAAGGTCTCTCAGAATCCATGAAGAATAAACCACAAAGGAAAGATACAATCTTGATGTATCATCGGACATTACGTAGGTATATACCCATACATATACCTAAGTCACCAATTACAAAACGACTCCATCTCCCGAGCCAAGAACATACCAGTCCACACATGAAAAAACAACCCAGTCCACATAAGAAAGCACAATCTAGTACACACAAGAAGCAAGTCAATCACATCAATGATAATGATTGAAAATCAAGACTCAGCTCACATAGGTATACAACTTTGTATAGTGATAGATATGATCAGATGTAGCCACTGAATCATCTAAGCTATCAGACCCACAAAGGATACATGACCAACTATTCTACCGGACCCACTCAGGATACAAGTACATAGGTCATAATTCCGGACCCACGTAGGATATAAGAACAGTAGTCATCGCTATCAGACCCACAGAGGATCCCAGTATAGTCCACATTGCTACCTAACCCAAGGAGGATCCACGTATAGTCATCCTCACTGCCGAACCCACGGAGGATCCATGTACAATCATCCTCGCTGCCGAACCCATGGAGGATCCAAGTACAGTCTTCCTCGGTGCCGAACCCACAGAGGATCCAAGTATAGTCGTCCTCGCTACCTAACCCACAGAGGATCTAGGTACAGTCATCCTTGCTGTCGAACCCACAGAGGATCCATGTATAGTCATCCTCAATACTGAACCCATGGTGGATCCATGTACAGTCGTCCTTTCTGCTGATCCCATGGAGGATCCAAGTACAGTCGTCACAGTTGCAGTCACAACCATCTCTAGGGTTTCCACACAAAGCACGCTTGATTCTGGGTGGGTCCGCTCCCTGATCCAAGGGGTTTGATACATCAACTGACACAAAGTCTAGATTTTATATATCCCAAACTTCTATCTTGTCAAAAGAAATCCAGCATGATAGACAGTGCGTCAATGGGAGGCCCGGTCTGAGAGCTATTGGCTTTTTCGTCCAAGGGGCTCGGTTGGGTTTTTAGCTAAAACCAACCCTACTGTACTCCAACTGCATCCAAACACCAAGTGGAGTATTTCAAAATTACCATCTCAACAAAAGGATTAGAACACAATTGAAGGCACATCAATCGGACCTCTGGTCCTTATGTTATAAGTGTTTCCGCTCCAAGGGCCCGGTTTTCTTCGGGTTCGAACCAACCCGGACATACCCAATAATTACCAAAACCATGATTGTAGTATACTAAAATGACCTTCCCTATCCAAGGATTCATGTGCAACTGACGGTTCATCTATCGGAGGTCCCTAGCTCATGTTATGGGAAAAAAGACTGAAAAACGGTCCGAAGTGGGGGTCTGGGCCCAATCCGACCCCACCCAACCCCCCCTGGGTCGGCCCGAATCGGATCGACCCGACCCAGGTCTGGGTCAGGCCCGACAGGGCGCGGCCTGAACTGGTAGGGCGCCGCCCGGTCTGAACAGCGTGGCCCGGTCCACGTGACCTTCCCCGGCCGGGCCGTGGGGTACGCTGGCTCGACCAGTGAGCCGAGCGGGGGGCGCGACCCCCTGTTCCACGGACGCTCCGCCAGGCTGGCGCTTCTTTCTCCCATGGATCCCACGCGGCCGTGGGATTCTCCTTTTCCTTCGCATCATCAGCTGCAGCGGGCTTCTTCCGGCGGCGCACCGGGGCGCCGTCGCCTCCAGGCGGCCGGCTGGTGCTGACCGCCACCTCCGGCCACCGGCAACGCCGCGTCGGTGACCTGCACCACCGCGGTACTCTGCATCCCACTGGAGTCATTTCGGTAGTCCGTTTTTGCTCCTTTCAGCGCATGCGGTCATCTTGGGACCCATGATCAACTGCGAAGTTTCCTATTTTCAATTGTAGTCCCATTTCTTCGTCTCCAATCACCCCGCGCATCAAGAACAAAATAGCGGTGAGTCTGATCTTGTTTGTTAACCCACACCCACCACGTTAAAGTTTCAAATCACCGCCCAACAATTTAAACACCAAGTACGAGGGAATAATTCTCATAAAAGAAAAATATACAAATTTTTACCCAACTTCAACAATCGATGTTGAACGTCGGCGTCGCGGTAGACGACATTGCGGGGAAAGGGATCGTAGGAGATGTCGGAGTGCGCTGAGGAGGATGCGGTCTCTCCTCTATTTTCATAGAGAATATAATAGGTGGCGCGTTGTCGATCTTCGAGGAACCAGTGTTCTTCGTCGTTCTTCGTTGGAGGCTGGAGCTCTTCCAAAAGCTTATGAGCTCTCCTGATCTCCCTCACACAATGAATGCTCTTCCCCAAAATTAAATAATTTACTCCTCCTATTATTTAATTACACATGCAACGAAACTCCCTAAATTTAAATCAGCACATTTAATAATGTGTTGACCATTGATTAAGGGAAGGTAAGGGTATATCCCCAATATTTAAATGCATTGGAAAATAATTAATAGGGAGGGTTTTCTAAAATCAAAGAGGGGGTTTCAAAGAGTTAGAGGGAAAATGAATGGTTGGGGCTCGTGTGGGCCTCACCTCCTCTAACATGCACCCTGGGGTAGTTAGGTGGCTGTGGGTCCCACCCTTAACTACCGAAGGGATGAATTTAACCTCACTACAATAAAATTGTACAAAAAATGTTATTCACCTCTTAATTAAACCCAAAAATATAACATCAAACTCACTTAAAAAGAAACTACATTAAATGTCCCTTATGCAATTACTGGCGCTGTGAGTTCATCAGTGCCCTCAAATTTCAATTCCGGGCACCGGTTCGAAATATAGAAAAACCCGATCATTCGTTCACTAAACGTACCTGAGCTAAACATCGAAAATTGATTCTAGGCACACAGGGCCTTGGAATCAAGGGCTGTCAGTATCCATAGACAAGTAAAATTACACAGTATTTAAGAAAGAAAAACAAAATTCCATGAAATTTCTGGTTCTTTACACATAGAATATTCCATATCAATTTTGTATCATTATACATATCCTTGCATTAAAGGTATATATTTCTACCTTACCATAACATACTATGTAAAATACATTCTTCATGTAAAAAGGGTGAAACAAAAACAATATAATCATTCATATTAAAAATAGCATGAAAAATGTTAATAAATAAACCCTAAACCATGAATGGTATAAATATAGAACTTCCATAGTAAAACATATCATAAACCCTTAAAAAAATTAAGGTAGATTGTATCATAAAAATTAAACATAATTAAGAATAAAATCTAACAAAGGATGTTTCCATAGATGAAAATAATCTAATAAAATAATTAAAATTTTCTTGATAAAATACCATTTTTAAATTTCAAAATCATTTAAAAGACATGAAATATTAAAAGATAACATTTATTTTAAAAATACCCTTGTAATAATTTAAGTTAATCATTAAAATTTTAAGTTGTCATGATGGTGTAAAAATCTATCAGTGCTATATAAGTTAAAATAAATTACTTTCATCGAAAAATTCATAATGTACCTCGTTTTGAAAACAAAAAAATGATTCTTCCAAAACATTTTATGAAAATTAAAATGTGGGTTAAAATTAATTTAATAAATATTATAAGAATATTAAGAATATTTTGAAACACATATTTAAGAATCATGGGCATGGATGATAAATATGTCATACTAAATACTTACTTATAAATACTCTTGAAAAAATGAGATTGTGTAATTAAAGATAACGTCGTATTCGCCTTAATAAACGGTGAATTAATATCCTGTATAATTTTTAAATAATGTTATTAATTTATAATGGAACTATTTCCAATACGTATTACATCATATATGATATTTTTATATCATTTTCATAATAATATTCAATTATTATCATTATTTCGAGTGTGAATTTCTTTATTTCCTATGATTATTTTTTATTGTAAGTCTTGTTTAATATGAATAAGATATATATAATTTATACCCATAATGATATTAACTTAATAAATAATATATTAATTCATTATATAATTTTTCAAAATCATTCTTAAATGGTTGTATCGGACGATGAATCTCATCGTGTAGTGGATACAGTAGGTTGTACGTACCCACAAGAAGTAGTATCATTCTACAATAGTAAGAGTAAGGAATAGTATATAATATTGATTATAAAGAAAAAATATCATGTCATATATATATTATTCACATCTATTATATTTATCATTATACCCATTGGAATAAATTATATACGAAAAACAGTTTACACCAAATAGAAAATACTTTAAGTTGTATATACACACACATGGTGATATTGTTTTTCGTAGGATAGGTAAAATAAGAATATGGTTTCCCATAATCATAAAAACATCTCATCCCATAATCGATTAGGAATTATTTCATTTGTATGGAAACAACATAGGATTATGTAGTATAAGGTAAAAATTACTTTCAAATATTTTGTAATACAATTACATCTTCTCAGAGTGTCTCCATTTGATTTACACAGAATGACTCCATAGGGTGGTTTTCTACCCAAATGATTCCCTCTAGGTTGAAGTGATATAATTTGGATAGGAAAAATGGGAAGGGTTTGGATGTGAAAGGAAAGGCCTTATAGGTGTGACTAAAAGAGAAGGATATGTTCCGTTTTATATGAGAGGGGAGGGATCTTTAAGAAACACCAAAACTGTTAATTTATTATAAATTTATTTTCGATTTCAAAAAGCACCATAGTGTGTCATTTTGAAGATAAGATGATTATGGGTTAAAATACTCTTATCAAATGAAATTTAAAATATTTTATGTCACAATATTAATGTTATTTTTTTCTTTAACCCTTTGTTAAACAATTTAACTATTACCATGATTACTTGCTTAAAAATAATTTAGGGTTAATATAGTTAATAGATTTCCAAAAAACCCCAGCTGTATAATTTATGATATAGTAAACATAAATATAGTAATTATATTAAAATTTATATTTTTTATAAATTTTATATCATTTAATACAATATTATTTATTTCAAAATCACTTTTATGTCAGTTTTGACATTATTTACTATATTATGTTTAACAATATCATAACTACTTGATTACTTAAATAAATATAAATTACCTCACCCCAAGAATTTCAAAGTCATCTAAAAAAATTGTGGATGGAATCAAATATTTTAAATTTTATGTGTTTTTAATACTATTAATATCCCCCCAAAATGGCTCGAAGGCCTTTAATTTTTATTTATTTTTGATAATCCCCCTTTCATGGGATGAGGGGGAAACCATACAAGGCCTGGGGGATTATTTGACAGTATGAGACCTATAGGTCTACGGAAATCGAACCAAAAATATAAAACATGCAATTGAGCCTCCATGTGAGTGGATAATCATATAGTCCATCTCAATAACAACAAGAGAAAGGTTGGGGTTTATACATAACTATAATCTTGACAGTGCCTCCCTCACCTCAACTTGAATAGATTCCTCAAGTCCGTAAAAAGAATGAGAAAAAGAATAATGTTTCACCTTGTGTTGTGATCCACCCACCTCCGCAAATTTTACCCATAGAATATGATCCTTATGAATTTAAATTTGGACAATTTTTAGGGTCATTTTATAATTATATTATGTTATTTTTTTACGTTTAATTACCTGAATTACTCTTGAATGTGGTAAATAAATAAACATTTATTAAAGTCAAAGTTCCATAAAAAATTAATTTAATACTACTATATCAGAAATTTAATACTAATTACAACCATTTGTGTACATTTTTCCACATTCAAACCACATAAGTGGAAAAATTCAGTTAAATGCTAGTGATGCGAGAAGGAAAATAAAAAAGACATTTAAAAGATATGTATGTTTTTATATCCAATTATATTATAAAAAATATTCCAATAACACACATTATATTAATATATGTATTATTTATCTATTGTCAATTAATAATTATTTGTATGAAAATCCAGTTTTTAAACTATAATGCAGTATTATTCACTTTTCATAACAAATAAAAACATTTTTTAAAAACACAAAAATCTCACCCTACGAAAATTTTGATATTAAAAATTAAAAAATTAAGACTTTTTTTAGAAATAAATTTTATTAATTATATAATGTGGTTAATACTATTCATAACATCTTTTTAAACGTCTAGTTTGATAGATCATAGTGTGCTTGAATATGTTGATTTCTGCATCGCAACTTGTAGATTTTCATTAAAAGGATAACGTACTATAAAATATTTGGGAGGTTACATTCTCCCCACCTTAACAATATTTGTATCCTCTCAATTAGAAATTGAAAATAGAAATAAGAGGTTGATACTAGGAAATATATTTGTAGAAGATCGAGATCGGGAATATGTTTAATAAATCATCCTATTAATAAGTGGAAAAGGGAAATGTGAGGTTTATCTCCAAATTATGATTAAAAATAGGGGAACGTTAGTGGAAAGTAGAGATGCATTCACGGAGGAAAAACCTAAATATTTATATGGAGAGAGGGAGGTCATAAATCTAAAATAAGTAAATTATTAATTGAAATTTTAGATCATCAAATACATAAACTTATAATGATTTAATATACACTTAGTTTAACAAACATTAAGGTATTAAGATAATAAAAATTCCAATATACTTTTTCTTTGTGGTGAGGTATTATTTTATTATCTATATAGGTACTCAAGAAAACATACTTTATTTCATTCAATGTCACAATGTTATCATTTCGTTGTGCTTCGATCTATTTTCACTTCATTTAATTCACCTAGAGATGGATATTCGAGATGAATTGTTAGGCATGAATCACATTTAACAAATCATACGGTCCATATGTATTTCATTAATCATTTAAATTTATTTTAAAATAAATTATTTAGGAATATAATACCCATTAAATCATACTTAAACATCAATCAATAATACCCATTGTTCAAATTAACTCATTTCACCCTTAAGACTCGACCATAATACTTCCATCTAAATTAACTATCCAAATATGTCACTAAATTTAATAAATATATCACAACATATGAATCCACAAATAATGTAATGTAACACTTACTGTCACATACCAAATATTATATCAACTCTAAATTATTAATGAAAAGTCTTACGCTTCCAAATCCTTAAAGAAGAAGAACATCTGTACAATTCTTATATATTTGTTCATGATTCTTATAACTATAGAATCATTTATGTAATAATTTATTAATCCAAATACATATAAACATTAATAATTACACTTTTTTCTCAAACCATTAACTACACTTCATCATCAATAGTATAAACATTACGTGTTTAAACTAATCTATTTTAACCATTGTCCAACACTCAAAGAACAAATTGAGAAACATTATTTATATTGATATAGTCAAGATGAATCATATAGGGGATCTCTAAATGATTCTTTATTCATCTCAATCCATAATTTTATAGTGTTAACCTAGGTTATACATTACTAAATCTAAAGGAAAATATAATAAACTTAGACTTATATGAAAAGTCATTCAAAGGGTTATGAATTATAATCAATGATTTCAAAATGCAGTTTTGAATGTCACTACAATACTTGCTTTGATACCAACTGCAATGCCTTGACAATAAAACCTATAGCCAGTGCATTATTTTATCAAATAGGCATGATCATATGAAATCAAATCCTAGTGTATTGATCAGTTTAGGAGCATTGGATAAACTAGATATAAATTAAAGTTTGACATTACATAATGAAATTAATAATCACATATTATTTTATTTGAAATCACTCATATACCTTTCAATATTCTATTAGTTCAGTAATAATATAAATCTTCATATCTTGGGAAAATTAAAATATATGAAAGGGGGAGCTTAGATGCTTAGTATGGGTAAACAATATATTATAATCCTTGCTAAATAAGAATAAACATTTAAGGAAATAGATAAAACAAAAATATAAGGCATTTAAAGATAATCTTGAGAATAATATTAAAGAATAAATCAAACAATTACATTTAAATGTTATCATAGATATTATACTAGTCGAATTACAACATCTCATATCAAAAACTAATCTCATGATGAAGGAATCCATATTTTTGTACTTCTAAAACATATTGTAAAGGCCTCAACCAAGACTTTTGAAGATAAATGGTTATGGCCTTGGATAACTCCATATATGAACATAAATAGCCAAGGCGTCAGCAAATTCAATATCTTGTTTGTCTAATGAGACCTATCGATGCATTAAGATGCTATAGCAGGCCCTTCCCATAACTTAATAAGTCCAATACATTCTTTATATGGAGTGGCTGGAATATAATCAATATAAACATTTGAATTAAAACTATCATACGAAAAGTTAATACATTACCCATAAACCATGAATGAAATGAAAATTGAACATCCAATATCAATGTTATAATAAACCCTTGATTAAAATATGTTTGATTTTATAATAAACAATTAAACTCAATTTATCATAATTTATAATAAAGGATGTTCACATAGATTAAAATAATTTAATAAAATCTTTAATATTTCCCTGAGAAGAATACCATTTTTAACTTTGAAATTATTTAAAATACACACAATTTTAAAGGAAAACATTTATATTGAAAATATCCTTGTAATTCTATAAGTTAGTATTTAAATCTATAAGATGCCATAATGGCGGAAAAATCTTCTCACGCCACATAACTTAAATAAACACTCCATTCATTGAAAAAGTCAAAAAGTACATAATTTGGAAAAAAGAAAAAATATTATTATAAAAAGTTTTATAAAATGTAAAATTTTAGTAAATATGAATTTAAAAAATTGTAGAAATAGTGATCATATTTTGAAATATATTTTTAAGAAACAATGATTTGGAAGAAAAATATGTCCCAGTAAATACAAACGTATAAACAATCCTGATAAAATGAGACTGAAAAATTAACCCTTACCTCATACTATCCTTTAGTAGAGGGTGAATTAACCTATTATATAAAGGTTAAATAATGTTATTAGGTTATACCATAACTATATTCATTATTTGGGATATCATATACGATCCTCTTATATCGTTTTCTGAATAATATTTCATTATTATAATTATTTTTGCTGTGAACTGTTTCATTTCATTATCATTATTTTGTAACGTAAGACATATTTATTATTAATAGGATATGTCTTCTTCATATCCAAAATGATATTGTGCTCAAAAATAATATATTCATTAATAATATAAATTTTCATAATAATTCATAAATTGTTTTAGTGGAGGATAAATATCATCACATCGTGGAGATGGTAGGTCATGCGTACACACGAGCAATGGTATCATTATGTAATGGTATGGGTAAGTAATTAGATATAATATGAATTATAATGAAAAAAATATCATGTAATTTTTATTATTTACATCCTTCATATTCATTTTTATAACAATTAAAATAATGTACAGATGAAAAATAGGTTACATTGCAGCATGGAGATGGTAAACCATGCCTACACACGCATGGTGATATTGTTTTTCATAGGATGGGTAATAATCAGAATATGGTTTTCCCTTAATTAAAAGAAAATCTAATAATTTTGTATATTCTATAGTTATTACTTTAGTATGTAAATATATTAGTGAAAGGAATTAGAAGATGATAATAACATTGAATGAGTTGGTAAAATAATTACATCTTCATGGAGTGTCTCATTTTGATTTGCACCAAAGGACCCCTTAGGTTGAATTTCGGCTCAAATAATGGACTCTTGGATAGATTTATGGGCGTTTTAGGATAAATGGTAGGTGTGTATCCATGAAAAAGGGATATAAAGGTGTGAATAAAAGATAAGGAGTGGCTCCCATTTATAAGATAGGGGAGGGAACTTTAGGAAACTCCAAAAATAATAATTAACTATAAATTGATTGTTGATTTAAAATATCTCCAATGTGATTTATTTAGAATATAAGATGATTATTGGTAGAAATAATATCAACCAATAATTTTTTTTCATTTTTATATCACAATATTATCCCTATCTGTTGGCTTTAATTCTTCGTTAAACAGTTTAACTCTTACCACGTCTAATTGTCTTTTTATACTATATAGTTAATATAGTTAAAATAAAATTCCAAAAGAACACAAATTTGATAATTTATAAAATATTTTAAATTATCCAAGTCATTTTTCTGAAATATATATTGTTACCATTTTTATATCATTTAATAAAATATTTTTTATTTTACAATCTCTTTTATGTCAATTTTGACACTATTTAGTACTTGAAATTTTAGAAAATAAAAAAAATTATTCCTATGAAAAAAATAAATTACACCATCACTAAAATGTTAATTAAATCAAACAAAAATCATGTTTGGAAACAAATATTTACAATTATATTTATTTTAACTCTATTAACATCATTTAATTCATTATTCCTTTAATAAATTAATTACTTCATTATTATTGTGTCACCATTTAATTTAATTATTTATTTTATAAATTTATAAATAAATTACTATGACTTATATAAATACCTTATATTTCTAAATACTATTTTTAGATGACCATATCACTTATAAAACATCCTCTTATAATTATATATTTATAAAAATTGGAATATTGAAATTTAACTCTCCTGTAAATAAAATATAACAAATGTTATAATCCGAAACAAGTGGCTTAATAAGGATCACATTTTTTTCATAAGGTTTATTGTTTTTGAAAAAAACATATAAAATTAAATTTGGACAAGTGTTAAGGTAATTTTTAATACATTATATTATTATTATTACCTTTAATTACCCTATTCAATCTTGGCCATCGTAAATAATTAAAAGTTTACTAAACATAAAATTCACCAAAAATTGTAGTTTGTCCTATTATATCAAAAATATTATACTCATTACAATCATGTATGTCCATTTTTTCAAATTTAAATAACATAAGTGGAAAAATTCAGTTTAATGGTTATGTGGTGAGAATGTGGGTAAAAGAGATTTTTAAAAGTTTAGTGTTTTTTATATCTAATTAAATTATAAAAATATTTCCAATAACAAAAATTGGATTAATTTATTTATAATTTATCTATTTTTAAATTAAACTATATTTAAATATATAATAATTATTTATATGAAAATTATGTTTTTAACCATAATGCTGTTTTTTCACTATTCAGCAAAAAATAGAATCTTTTCAGAAAAAATACCAAAATTTCACCCTAAGATAATTATGATATTTTGAATTAAAAAATTATGTCTATTTAGAAAAATATTATTTATAAATTTCATATTTTGGTTAATTATGTTCATAACTTATTTTGAAAGGACTAGTTTGATAGATCGTGGTGCGCTCAAACTCAGTGTTGCGTGAAAAACAATCTATTGAATTTCTTTAAAATGATAACATATAAGGAAATATTGGACTATTATAGTGGCCATGATTAATTAGGTATTTCATTAGTTTTTGTATCCTGTTGTGGTTATTTTTATTCAATACATTTTAGTCACTCTCATAAAAAAGATGACAAATTCCAACCTCTTCACATTGACATGAGAATATTGAGAGGGTATCAAATTTACCGAAATCCAACCAAATGTAGTTTTTAGATTTATAATGTTCACTTGTTGGGAAATGTAACCTCTTAGGATAGATATTCAGTGGACCAAGAGAAGGTTTCAGCTAGAGTATCATGGGAATGGTAAAAGAAATTCTTCTACATTCAGAGTATTCTTAGTTTTGTAGGTTATTGTCAATTTTATCCAAGACTTCACCCGTATGGAAACCCTAATGTTTGGGATGACCAAGAAAGGGGTTATGTTTTTTGATATTATTTTTCTAGGAGATGTTTTAAAGATTTGAAGGGAAGGATGATGTAATCATCGATCCTCAACTTAAATATGTTGGCTAAGTCATATATCATGTACTACGATTCATATAAAGTTGGATTTGGAGATAATATAATACATGAGGACATAGTGGTTTCTTATAGATCATGAAAGTTGATAACACGTGAGAGGAATTATCCTACTCATAGTCTAGAGTTATTTGTGTTGTTCCATTCCCTATGATAATCGAGAAACAATATTTTAGGAAAGAGTTTTGTGGTGTACGTGGACCACAAAATACTTTTTACTAATTTTATCAGTAAGACGTAAACATTCAGTAGAGTATTTGGCTTGTGTATTTGCAGTCTTTCGACTTGGGCTAGACTATACACTTATACTGGGAAACATCAATGCCAATGACATGGGATGGAATACATAGAGAGTGATATTTAAGGAATATTGTGATGAGTTGTGGATGATGGAACTCTTTTGGGATATGCATCTAGATGTTCTAAAGTCCAATGGATGAGTATATATAACTTTGGAATCTTTTATAACCCTTATTTTTGAATATATGTAGACCAAGAAGTTATCTGATCTGGAGGGATTAGCTCTGAGGGACTTCTTATCTTTGGTGATTCACCATCAGAATAGTCTCTTCATAGTAGAAATTATCTTCTTCATCATTGCTATGTATGGGATACTAGGGGATTTTGTGGGGATTTGATGAGGGAGTTTCATGATTCTACATGGGTGGTACACCTAGGATTGACAAATATGTATTATGATCTTAGTAACTATAATTGTGTCCATGAATGATGAAAGAGATATATTGATTCATAGATAGATTCCTTACCAGTTATCAGGTGAATGCGGAGCATTAGAGGCCTACTAGCCTATTCCAACCATGGACCATTCCTAAATAAAAATGGGATACTGTCACTAATTTTCTAAATAGGATTAACTAATAAACCTCATATGATTATGTATTATGGGTTATCATAGATCAACTAATGAATGTAGCTACTTTTTCCCCTATGGGATACCTTCCACTTGATGATCCATGTAGTCTCTATGTTTGAGTTATAGTTCTATTACTTGGTGTTTTGAGAAATTGACTCTCTAATATAGATCCTGGTTTCATTTCATAGTTCTGTAAGGTTCTTTAGAAGGTGTCGGGATCATAGGTTCTTCAGAGTAAAACCTCACATTTATTCTCTGACTTCCATTTTGAATTGTATTATTGAGAGTTTGAATGATATGTTTTGAGCCATTGTGGTGGATTTTGGTGGTTTGTGGGAAAAAATGTGGAACTCATATAGTATTAGTGAAATAATATACTATATGTATTGATATATATGGAATGTTTTGATTTTTTTTAAGGAAATATTTTTGATTCAACTCTTTGACGATTAGAGTTAGGTTAGAGAATGATTTTTAGATAAGATGTCATATAGGAGATGTCAGAGCAGGTTCAATTGATCTATAATAAATTAGTGACAATTCAGAGTAGGAATAAATCATACAATAGATATAATAGATGTCCTATAGAGTTTTATTTGGGTCATATTTTTTTTTTCAAGTCTCACCATGGATGGTACAACACCTTATCAGGAAACATGGAAATATATCACCAAGGTTTTTCAGAAATTTCAGATATTGGGGGGGGTCTATGCAGTGGCATACAAATTCACCTTTCCACTATAATACCATTGAATTTATGATGGTTTTCACATATAAAATCTTTTCTGATATCATCATAACCCTTTTCACATGATAGATGTTGATGACATCAATCTTGGTGTGGATGCATCCTTTAAGGAGCATCCGATATGGCTTGTGGACTGTAGTGGGATGTGTCACTATGGAATGACTATACCTCTCGTGAGAGTGTAAGAGAATCATGGTTGTTTTCAAAAGGAGAATATATAGAGGAAGTGTAATGTGCTACCAAAGTGTCTATATTTGTTTGTAGACCCCATAATAATTCAAGGAGAATTATTGAATGTTCTGGGATATATGTTTTTTCAAATTAATGAAGTCTAACAATAAATTATTCACAAAGGACTTAGAGTGTAAATTGTCGGTTTTGAATGAATCAGTGGAGGTGCATGTTTTTTTGTCGAATTAAGAATTAAATCTGTCTACTGGACACATACACATCATTAAATAGTTACATGATGTGATCCTTTTTTTAGGGAAAATACATGAACTAGTTCAGAGTGTGATACATTTACATGCCCGGGAATTGGATTGCATAATAAAATCTTAAATCATGGTTATTTTACCCTAAAATGGTGCATTTTTTGACATATCTTATAAAAAATAATATTATATTATTAATGGGGTTCACATTATGATTGTTTTTTGATCATAAGTTTTATCCATGTTTCAGGTATGATTTTATTTTAGCTCCATAAGCTTCCCTTTATCTGAAACCCTTGTTTGAATATTGTAATTTTTTTAGAAATTAATTCCCTCCAAGATTTCCCAATCTAGAGTTCAACCGGATGTGAGTTACTTAAATTTGGTTTTCCCATTAACTCTCTTACCTTCTGTTACAGTAGTGTGATCTATTGATTACAATTGAATCATGTTTTTATCTTGATATTTTATTGATCTAATTATTCCTTTTGATCTATGTCACATCCATTATTCATAATTGTTCTCTATTAAGAGTAATTCATTGATTGTCATATAAAGTTAGGTGTTCTAGAATAAATCACTATGTTATGTTTATAATTGTTTTTGTGTGTTCAATATTAGGTGATCATGTATAAATAACATGCATTTTATGTAACATTTTATTGGGTGATGATAATATTTTTTTGGACCACTACATGGATCACTTTGGATCCATTAGTGTTGATACCTTTCTTGTTTTCAACCATATGGTGAGGCTACCCTTGAAAAATAATAAATTAGTGTTTGTCATAAAACATGAATTATCATGACATGAGACCTTATGTTATTACTTCTGATATGACCAAATTGGGAAATGGATTACTAGTTTACTTAAAAGATTGGTGACACATTGATATGATATGGTTTTATACATTGGTATGTAAATGATTTAAGACATAACGTTCCAAATGAAGTGGAATTGAATGATTAAATATAATTGTATTAATTAAACTTTGTGGTTTATGATGTGATTTGGTGTTTTTATTCACATTATGACTTTTGTTGTATATTATGCTACAATGGTTATGGGATTTGAATTGGTAATGTGGAAATTATTAAAGGGCATGGCCCTATTATATTATAATTCTTATAGGGAATGGTATGGTTATGCTATAATTTATATATGCACGAGATCAGTTACGAGGAAATTATTATGTTGAGGACTTGAACTGGTAATGCTAAAATTTTACATATACAGAGGGCTTGGACCCATTATGTTGAAAAGATTATTTTTTGGTTTTGGGCTAGATATGATGAAATGATTATACTTAGGGACTTTATAGATATGTGATTATTCCATAGACTTGTACTTATGGCTGGCATGGTAGTGCTACTTTCTCATTGATATTCTAGTATGGTGTCGAAGGAGGATGATTATTATAGAGTAATAATTGTTTAATAAATAAATCTATTTATCAGTTAATTGCATTCACTTACTATCAGAATGGGTTTGTTTAAAAATGGTGGTGTTGACCCAATGAGTTTTACTCACATTATATTCTAGCCACTGATTGGTAGCCTAGAATATTACATGGATGTAGGGTTGGATATGGAAAATACCCTTATTGTGGATTTTGGATTTTTAGATGGGTTGGAGTTTAGATATGGGTCTGGTCGGGGATTCAGTATTGAGGACTATCAAGTTTAGTTTTTTCAGCTATGAATTTTATTTATATGAATTAAATTATGTCATTTAATTTAATTTCATCCTGAAATTACATGGTTTATAATTTTTTTACTTTGTTCATCCTTTACCTTAAAGTTGTTTGATATGTTATTTCGACAATTTTATTTACTCTAATATTTTTTATTTCCATTGTATTGAAATTATATACCATGTGGTATAGTTTGAGCACTATCTTCTCTACACCCTTGAAATATGTTGGAAGCCTCTCGAATATGGGGAGGTAAACATTAGGTCCAATAACAAACATGGTCTATTCACATGAGAGAGTACTGAATTAGGGGATGATACAACTAGTATTAAGTCCTGAGGAGGAAAATTTTTTAATTTTATTTTAGAGCCAATACCACAATGAAAGTATTATTATTTTTTTCTTTGTTTGAGGTGTGGGAACCATAATGAGTCTATTTTCTCTAAGGGGTGGAAAATGTAACAACTTGGACAATGTGAGTCATAAAAGACTAAATGTTACTATCCATGTTACCATGGTGAACCTTTTTCTCTATATCCCACCAGATTATAATTCTACAGTAAAGAAAGCATGACCTAGGGTTCTTCTAGGATGGGTGAACACCTGATATTTTTCCTAGACTATGTCTTAGTGAGGAAAAAACACAATAAGAATATGGGATAGCTTATGAGAAAAATCATTATTCTTAGAAATTACCCTGATGGGTAATAGATCGTGCTATTTTTTGGAAGGAGGTCGAGTTACTATAGGAGACCCATGGGGTTAGTTGAATATTTTTATGGCCTGAGGTGGTTGAGTAATTAAATCCTGTATCAGATCCAATACACAGTCGGATGTGAAGTGGCATTGGCCGGGATTAAGGTGTGGGGTCCACTATTACGACCAAGTGCTTTATGGTGTATATATTGTGACACACCTAGGAAAGTGATCCCTACAATAATAAATGATAATAACCATGATAATATGATGAAACACTCATTTCAGAAGAATATATCATTTGAAAATAATGGTTATGCAAGCTTGACATGGAGTTGTTTCTGGATGAGAGGTTTCCTGAGAAGTTTCCCATGGTCTATGTGAGTGAGGATAAAGAAAACTAAAAGAAAATACACTGGGTAATAGGGACAATCATTAGTCTAATAAGTTTCCACATTAGGTAATATTGTGTGGCTCTCTAGGAAGGAAACAAAGGTTTTATAGGAGACCTATGGGTTCATATGACCAGGTTCATGGTTCATGGTAGTCGGGTAGGGACACCTCTTGCCCGACATGCCCCATCACACCTTGATCCACCCAAAATATTTATTCATATATCTGGGTTAGGTGTGATTTGAACTATTTATTTCTTGAGTATTTTACACACCCTTTATTAGTTCATCAATTTCTTCATGTGGGGACAAAACAAACTTTAATATACTTATTTATATATACATAAAAATACATGTAAAATGATATATATATATATATATGTATGTATATATATCACTATGTGTGTGGACATATTTATTCATACTTTATATATACATACAAATTTATATAAATATAGTTATATTTAAAATTATAAATTTATGAAGATATCTATAAATATAAATTAAATATATATAAATATATGTAAATTTTCAAAAGTTTATAAAATACACAAACATATATAATTAAATATAATAATATAATTTTATAAATATAAGTAATTATATATATAAATATACAAACATAATAAATATAATTTGAAATAGATATTAATATTGAAAATTTTACATAAATATTCATGAATACATATAAATAAAAATAAATATTTATAATTATAAATAATTATAAATTAATATATATATATATATATATAAGCACACAGATACACATAGACACATATATAATATTCATGAATACAAATATTTATAAATATAAA
Source organism: Viscum album (assembly GCA_963277665.1). Classification (NCBI taxonomy): domain Eukaryota; kingdom Viridiplantae; phylum Streptophyta; class Magnoliopsida; order Santalales; family Viscaceae; genus Viscum; species Viscum album. Next base: position 1,156,284,688 of record OY728120.1, on the reverse strand, counting down.
ATATACATATATAATTATCTATAATTAAAAATAATGGCAAATAAATATATAATTATATATATATATATATATATCAACACATAGACACACACAATCATATATATAAACACACACACAGATATATATATATATATAATGACAGACACAAACACCAATCTATATATATACAAAAATATACATAAATACATATAAATATCTCTAAATATATATGTCTATAAATTAATTTGGATAAATATATATATATACATGAAAACACACAAATATATATATATATACAGATATAAAAATAGAAATTAATATATACATGCACTTATATAATTATCTATATACACATACTAGACACTCACACACACACGCATTTGAATATAAAAATAAATAAATATACATATATATACCTAAATCCATATAAATATCTCTAAATATAAATAAATTTACAAAAATATATATATTTACATTTATATATAATTTAATATAATTATACATATATATTATCATATATATATACACATATAAATAAATATATCTAAATTGACACAAACAGAAAAATAAATATCCTGACTCACAAACACAAAATTCCTCACATTCAACATCCAACCATTAGTAATTCCCATGACCTCTTAGGTTAATCCTTGATTTCCATTTATACTCATGTCTTGGAATTCCCATGAGGAAATGTTTTATGATTAAACGAGCCATGGAAAGACAATCCTAAGACCATATGAGACATTAGTATAAAATTCACCAAAATATGGAAGTCCACTACAAATTCTACACATTTATATCAAATTGAATATAAAACTAGTGAAGAAAATAATATCTACCATAATGAACAGAACACCCACTAAAAAATGTAGAAATAAAATCTCAAGAGTTAAAATTAGGGTACCATAACGTAAAATTCGGTTTCAATGGAATTATATGCCTTTTTTGACTATGAAAAACTATGGTATGATATTTTCCTCATATTAAATGTCATAAGAAATGTTGTGATATTTGACATGATATATTTTAGAGCCCAAACGAATGCTCAGATCATATATTATGACCATTTTAATCTAAAGTCACATTTTCAAATTCTCTAAGAACATTGATATTATATATATTTTAAATTATAAAAAAATTATTATATATTTTGATCATTGTTTATTTTGTATGTTTAATTTTAATAGGCCATGAAAAAAATGTACTCTCATATCAAAAGTTTTTGTTATTTAAAGATGAACTTTGGTTTCAAACATCCCTAAGAAAATTAATTAATTGAGGAATTGTTGGACACAATTTTAATATACATATATATATATATATATATATATCTTTGTGTGTGTGTTCGTGTGTGTTTGTTCGTGGTTATATTTAAATATAATCAAATCTAAATTATTACTAATTAATAATTTATAATGAAAATTTAATAATTTTTAAATAAATAATGTTTGATCCAAAAGGGGCCTAGATATCGGAGAGCTGGGTGAATCAGGGAATGAATATTGTTCTCAAATCTCTTCCTTCCCCATTGGATCATGACTTATTTATTATGAGGGACACTTTATTTTAATTTATGTTTTTATTCTGACATTATTCTTTCCTTTTTATCTGATGAAGATACACTAAAAGTAAAAAAGGAAATCAAGGAAATAGGGAATCAAATTTTACTTTGTTCACCTACACTAGGATAAATCCATGAAGCACGCAACGACTATGTGTGGATTTGCCGAATACACTAAGGATCACATTCATACTACATTTTTTGGGCTAGATAAGTTCTATGCACAACCTCACTACCTTTACAAGGTTTTGGGTCGGCTCACTGCTTTCCCAAGGGTCACTCCTTAACTCTCTTTATCGGACTCACTAGTAGTGGAAAGGATCACATTCTTCATCTTCGTTTTCTCAATGCTCTTGGAAGGGATTCAGCCACAGTTTATGAACATGTATTTCCCTTCATTATCACTAATTAATGCACCATCAATTGTAGGTATATTCTCTTTTGAATTTCATTCTTGGTTGTTCCTTTCCTTATAAGGAAACACTTAGAAGCAACATATCAAATTTCAAGTGAACTAAAATGGAATGCTCTTTACTGTAGAATCATTAATTACCTCTACTTTGAAATTTTATTCATTACATTCCATGTATTCAATTCAATAATTCACATGTAGCCACAAATAATCTACTTCTACAAGTGTTTTTTAATTGTGCAAATGCTTTATCTTCGTCTTAGTATTTTGTTTTCACCTCATAAATGATATACAATGTACATCATAATGTTAGTCTATGTAATATTCTATTTTGAACTTTTTTAATCCTTCAGTGAACTATCCTACATCCTCCATGAACTACCTTTAATCCTATAAAAGTTTAATTTCGCTACGTAGCGTGAGTGCTTCAGATTTTCTTTTTTCATCGTGGACCTCCCCATGCTTTATGGATGGATGATTATTTAGTTACCACCTCTACTATGTAGACCCTTTTCCTTTTCGAGCTATGAATCCCCAAAAAAAAATTTCAAATAATATTATAATGAACTAACTCCACCATAGAATCCTTCATTGTGAACGATTCTCCTTCCTAGAATTCTCCCTCACAAACTACATAGGACTTCACTGAATTATTCACAGAGATATGACATTTTCTAATGAAATTTTCTCTACTCAATGATTTAATTAAGGGTTTAATATTTGAAAATATATAAAAAACTAGCTAATCCAAATTACTGAAAACTTTGATATAGTATAGCCTTCATAACAAACTGTGCTATATAGACCTCATAGCTCCTTAATCCTTTATGGAGGCCAATATCATCCACAAACAATAACCCATTATGGTATCCATAATCACCACCTAAATCTGAAAAACATCAATCTTCCCACAAACATCATTCAGAAACAGCAACGAAATTGATTCTTGGACATTAGGATTTGTGAACAAGCACAATCACCTCAAAAACATTGACACGATGCCTTGAGGGATTTTTTCCCAAATTCTCCAAATTTGGGTTTATCATCAACTTTTCAAAATTGTATACATCTTCAAAACCTATTCCATCTTCTACCAAAAATAACTTCTTGTGATTCAAATTGTGATCAAATATTTACTCACACATACTCTAAGCCAACATGATCCATAATTGGTTTTAGAAATAGCTGAAATAAATATTTTTATTTTGAAAAATCACTTTTAAGGAAAAAAGTGGAGAAACCATCCAAACATAGTCAGACAATCAACCAACCACATAAGTAGTTGTTGAATACATTAATTATAGTTAAATACTATTGGAAACCTCACCTATGTATAGATTACATTGAAGGGAGGTCTTCCTATCTGAATCATTCTGGAGGAAGTCTTAAATACTGAGTGTCATCTCTCCCCACATTTGGATATGCTCTTCTACAATAATCTTTTTATTATTGAACCAAATTCCAAGAAGCCAAGTTGTTTTTGGATCAATTTACCCTAATCCTTGTTAAAGTTAGCCTCAACATACCTCTCAACCAACCTTTCAATCTCTTATTGTGTGGACTTGACCTCTAGGGTATCCACTAAATATTATTCATTGCAAAAAATTATGGTTTCCCACTCATCACATTCTATCATTTCCTTTCCACTCAGGATAGAATTAACAGCCTCAAATTCTATAGTCACTTATCCATTGGCATGTGATTCACCATCTTGATTTCCATGAACATGCTTGTTAGTGCCTTTTCCCTTGATCTTGGAGTTGATTCCTATATTATTTGGAACCATCAGAGGGAGTTTACCCTTACTTGAGGACTGAATAACAGTAGGACAAGGTAAGTTACAGTAGTCTTTCCTCAATCAGGTCCTCCGGTTATACGTAATAAATACTTCTATATCCATATTTGTGTTCTTTCCCGTCTTTGATGAGGATATAAAATAGTCTTCCTTAATTACCACTTCCATGGACTCAAAAAGGGAGTATGAGGATGAATATGTATCCTATTGGGTATCCCTCTAATCAATATATGGTTCCTCACCCTATGTAGCCTCCTTCTCAATTCCTTCCCCAAGATCATTATAGTATTATTCTCCCAAAACTGAAAACTAGTTTTGATAAATTTTTTAGAATACCTCCCCCTTTAACCTTCTCAAAATAAGAATTTTGAGCCTAAAAGTCCTGCGCTGTCATTTCTAAACCCCTAGTATAGAAAAATCCATGACCAATGTATTTAAATATCATAGAGGTCTCTTCACTAGTAGCTAGATACACACCAAATTCCTGACTCACCAAAGATTAATTGTATATATCTGATGAATCCATATACCTAACAATATCAGAATTCAATTGTGTCTCCCTCTCCTCCTATCCAACCTCCATCTGCCGAACCAGTCCCGCATTCGTGCTAACCCCATCACCTTCTTTAGCACACATAGACTCAGAAGATCATCAAACTCCCAAATACAAATTTAGTCTGCTAAAAATTTTAGAGACTATAGGGTTATGCTCAGTAATCTTTTCTAGATTCTAAGGAGCCTCAACGTATTCACATTAGAGCATAGAACCATAAGGGTATGATTTCACCACCCCAAATTACTGGAAAACTTCATCTGCCTCAGCACCTTCCATGTAAATGGGCATCCATGATCATGAGGAGCCACATTATAGACTAGGGGGCCCATTATTGACACCTGTACTAGTGGTCTTCTCCCCTTAATGATCTAGTTTTCCTCACCGGAAAGAGTGAGATAGATGAATGTGGTGAAATCATGTCATACAGAAGTGCGTCCAAGATTCAAAAACAATAGGCTTCATCCACTGAAACTATTGTCCTACCGAGATCCATATCCATTCGACTAGAGGCTTCGAGATGTCAACTTCAACACAAATACGTCGAGATATTGGATGACAAACATCACTAGTACACAATTATGAACAGAGATACTTACCAACAAAGTCCCCTAACATTTATTTAACATAAGTATTCACAAAGGGAAGAGAGAGCTCAAGAAATCCTACTCATAGAGCTGTTGTTGTCATGTACCGTTTTAGATGAAGATGGAAAGACCATCATATAATATGTAAATGGAAGTCATTGTCATAGTAGATATATCTCATATATAATGGATTATGCTTATCTTATATCATATTTTTGTCATCCCAACATCATGGGTATTTCACATTTACTCTTTGCGAAAGATATTATGGTCATTATTAATGGATGTCACAGGTCTATTTGAAATTTCAAAAAGATTTAGGAAGACTACAGTAAATTGAGTGGTCGAACAATCCATAAACCCTAGAGAAATGTTCTCATCTCTAAATTTTTTTTTGAAGGGACAAGAACAAGATTGGGTTAGTTTAGGATATCTCAAGGTTTCAATTTCCTTTGGATTTTCTAGGGGGGCATATTTCTGAAGGGGTTGTTTTCATTCATTATTTTAATGGGTTGTTGGATGGAATCACCCACTAGATTAACAATTTTAAGAACTATTTTCTCTCTTTTTGGGGGCATATTTCCTTTATCTATAGTGTTCTATATTTAATACCCATTCACATTTTATTTTATCTTTTTGTCCCTATGATAGTTATTAGAATAAAAGAGAGTTTTTTACGTGTTTTCTATGGAATGCTCAGGATGATGGAAAATTCCTTTGGTCCTCATGGGAGAGGCTTGAAATAGGTGCGGAGGTAGGTGCAATAGCTTAAGATATAATGAGGATTCCATGAAATGTTATCAATAAAAGCTTTCATGGGATGACCTCGATGGTCGTTCTATGCGGGGGATGTTTTTTGGGAATAAGTACAAGACCCCTCTTGAGGTGCCTAATGAACGAGTCACTGGATTATAAAAAAGACTTCAAGGGAAGGTAAGAGAGATTAAAAAACATTCACGATGGATCGTTGGGAATAGGGACATCATTTATTGGTATCATAATTAGGTCATGGTCATGGTAGGGTTACCAGGGTGACTTACACCACTTATACCCTTCAAGGATGCAATTCATTATCAACTTCTTATCCAAGTAACCCTTAACCCCTTGAAGTGTGCGGTGTATGAAAGCATCATTCCTATCGAGGCGGAAAATATGCTGGTTTTCACATGTTTTTATTCTACTGTATTTTACTCTAAATATTTTTAGTCTCTTCATTGCAATCACAGTTCTAGTGATAAATGGAAGGTGGATTTTCTTATGTTGGTACATTCTAATGAAATTTAATTTTCTGGTCTGGCGTATTATATTTTATTATATATTTACTGATAATGAGGTACAACATTAAGGTATTCCTCTTGTCTCAAAATTTTATTGTTGTTTTCGTCCATGTATGGAATCCATGACTCACCTTTTATTTCAAGGGGAGTGGGAAATTAGAACCTGGAGGAGGCTAGGAGAGTTCTTTAATTTCATTAGCCAGTATAATAATATAGCTAAATTCTTCCAATGCTGGTTTATTGGTACTGGTAATAATAAAATTGATCAGAAGGCTCAGGTAAATTTTTTCATGGTGGGATGCTGGATGATTAGGAAGGCCTAGAAAAAACTAAAGTTCGAGGGGAATTGAAGCTTAATGATTAAATTTTAGGTGAGTTCACAAGGCCTTGTAGTGGACCATGGGTATCTGTTGGGGATCTGGGAGAGGGTTCCATTATTGTTGATGTTGTGTAATGCTAAGGATTCTGTTTGTAGGTCTCTGTGGGTAACACTTCAAGACAGATGGTTTTAATGGGCTCTGCCAAAGGTTGGAGTAAATCTCAATACATATGGTTCGTATTTGGATGGGGTTTCTCATGGAGGCGGTGTTTTCTAGGACTGCAAAGGGTTTTGGTGATGGCCTTCTCATCTATATATGGTCATGGATATTCTCTATTGGAAGATCCTAGGGCTCTTTTCAGTGGTTTTGAAATCATTAGAATGAGAGATATGACTTTAGAGGTGGTGGATATAGATTCATTAATCATCTATAATTCTCTACATGGGAGAGTGTACATACCTTTTAGCATTGTATATTTCATCCGGAATATTATTCTCAATTGGAAGATCCTAGGGCTCTTTTCTTGGTACTTGGCATGAATGCAATAATGTTGCAGATTTTATTACATCGAAGCATATTCAGAATGGGAATATCATCATTTTTTCTAGTATTGGTCCCCCTAACCACCACCTACACCAGTATTGTAAAAGTATATGCTATCTGCCTGCATTATTATTGTCCACCCATATTGTTTTTGTTGTATCATTGCCATTATTTTTAGAAAAATTCATACTTTTAGCCAATGGAATTACAATTAGAAGCCTTTAGTTAGGCTAGAAATTGATTCTTAATTAATAGAGGGGAACCCTTCAGATGGGTTGGGAATTGGTCCTCTACAGACTCCTATATTGGTACCCTCCAACTATTCTAGGAATGGATTCACTATTATTATAGTCGAACCCTCCTATTTGAATCTGGCATGTATCCTCTATCACCTATTATTGTGGAACCCTCCAGCTGGGATGGGCATGGGTACTCTACCATCTGACTGTTTCCCTCATATTATCATAGGGAAAGGGACTGCAACAATCATCTAGAGTAGAACCCTCCAGGTGGTATGGGAATGGGTCCTCTACCGTCAGTGTGGAACCCACATAATTGGTGGTTCAAGGGTCCCCCTTCGAATATTAGATTAGAATCCTCATGTTGGATCAGGGAAAGGGTCCTCTATCAATCCATGGAGTAGAATCCTTCAATTGTACCTGTTCGTGGGTCCTCTACCTATAAAATGTAACCCTTCAACTATGTGTCATAGTGAAGAGGCACAAATTTACTTGAATATTTTCTATAGGAAATATTCGCAAGATGCTGAGTATCATTGTCGGACTTCTGGAACTCTTAGAGACACTTTTCCTGGGTTAGGCAATGAGATGGACACCCACATCCATCCAATATTGATATATATTACATAAAAAATGGGATGAGGCCAACAAAAATCAAGGAGGTCAAAAACATCACAGTCCAAGGGAATGACCCTTAACTAAGCTAACACACTTGGGGGGAGGGGAAGGGATCCTTTGTTGGAAAAATGAATACAAGGATTACTTGGAGAGGCCCGAGCAGAAAAGGGAATTAATGAATTTATTACCATCTATCCACATATGGGAGGAATCCAAAAGGATATTAAGCATACATATGCATCTCCAGATAAAATAAATTATATACCCGGTGGTGGTAATGGAATTATGAATGGTTTTGGATCAAAATGATGGAGTGTGTATCAACCATATTCAAAATAACTTAATGGTAGAGACATAAATACATTCCCTTTATCATGGCCATAACTTCTGTAGTAATATAATCACCCTACCTGAAAAATATACTATATAAAAATAAAACTGAGGTGGAACTATATAATAAAACACCTCACATCCCTTGTAACCAATCAAACATTATCTATATATGTTATGTTTGATACTACCCCCTAGAGGAATCCATCATACCCACTTATCTTGTCTGATCATATATATATATATATATATATACTTTTGTATTCATACCATTGTATTTGGTTACTCTGTTATCAAGAGTTGACAATATGCACTGGGTATGCCATGTGCTCTCTATGTTCGGCATGCCATGGCTTGATGAGGTTTCTCTCCTGTAATGTGGGGAAAAAATTGGACGTGTAATCCAAATAGACCTTATGTTAAGACCATTATTGATGTAAGAAGCTACTCTTTCTCATGCATTAGGTTGAGCTACATCCTAATTATTATCTACTCTCTCTATTCCGGTTGTATCTCTTTCTACTCCCCCTTCAGCTTTCAGGGACTCTAACTGGGTATGTATATATGCACACTTATAGAGTCTCTTCCTACATCTGTAGTGTCTTATGCATATGATGAATAGGTCATTGACGACTTCAGAGGAGCTCAGGAATACAGGGTGCTTGGGACCATGTATGGTGGTGGTAGATTGCAGATCATGATATATGCTCTCTCAGTAGTGAAATTTCCAATATTATTAGGTTGGGACAACGTTATATTTTCGAATGTATTGTTCCCTTCAATTTTTATTTTACACTATCATACTCTTGTACACCCTCATGGTTTTTTCATGAGTGGTTTATATTCCATCTGTTGCATATTTTTATTATTATTCCTCTTCACTTCTGTATTGAAATGGTCAGGTGGGTGCCTACATGTACATTTGGAAAAGGCCTATAATTTAGGATATAATTTACATACCTTTTACCCACACTCAATACTATGGAGGCGATCTTGAGTTTGTTACGGATTGATCCCAAGTTAGGGTCGGTTTGTGAAAATAATTTTCCCTTTGGTCTTCATAATATTGTTTCATATTTAAAAAAAATATGAAAAGCTGAAGTGATAAAATAAATCTTCCAACCCATATAGCAAGAGTTATGAAGGTGAAAAAATATCCCTGAAATAACTTATCATTTGAATCTTTATGATAAAACCTCATATAAAAACCTGTGAGCAACAATCAATTATAAAAAACCATAATTTGATTAAAATCCTAAACTGAAAAAAGAACCCTGAATTGGGAACCAGCCTATGGGAAAACATATTAGACATAAAAGAAACTAAAAATATATAAGGTTGGAACCAACCAATATTGAGCCTCACCATAGTCCATTGATATACCTAAGGATTCCTATCAGTGTTGAAACACTCACTATGTCTACCCATATCTATTTCATGACACACCCAAGGATCGAAATGATCCAACACTAAAATAAAATTAAAACCTATAGTAAAAATTTATAAAACATTTTCAAATCAAATCCAAATCTACTTTAATGTTTTAAAACCCACTTCTAAATCAATACCACTACATAAGAATTTAAATAAAATGTTTGTGTTACATGTTTTTTAAATAAATTCCCTATAAAAAACATTCACTTTTACATGAAATCCAATGAAACCATCAATAAAATTGATTCAACCAAAATCCCAAATAAAATTATTAAGAATTATTGTCAATTCCTAAAATTTATCTCTATTATAGAGACACCTATGTTAAATAGTATAAACCTAGCCTCCTTTTAGAACGATGATTGAAAACAAAGTGATCGACCATTGAAAGAGAATAAATTGTAAAAAATTGAAATGGATTAATAGAAAACACTATTTTATCATGAATCAAAACCATAAAAGATACCAAAATATTATCCATGATCAATGTAATGAAAAACTAGAAGGAACTCTTATTAGGAGAGGCACATTACAACAACCTTGATGATCGATCATCAAACAAGTTATCTAGAAGGAGAAGAGATCTCCAAAAATCACCTATGGTGTGATCTAGGTCAAGAGAGAGGGATTATAAAGGTGGAATGAAACAATAAATTCCCACCCAACACCCTAAAAACCATACTCAAAAAATAAATAAATGTCATTTGCTCCCATTACATTACTTGGATTACATAAAGGCTGAAAATTCCAAAACAATTGTGTCGTCCTTTATTGAAAACATTATTTTTTCCATTAAAAAAATGAATTTTTTTACAACATGTATTATTTTAATTCCCTGAACTATATTTACATCATCTTCATAGTGAAAATACATAGCATGTTATCCCTTTACATGGAATGTAATTTCCCAATAGATAGAGAATAGCACAGTTTCCTATAGAAAGCCTTCAGACCCAAACATATGTTTCTCTAGTCTTAATGAAAACCTTATAAACGCATTTATATATTTATACTGAGAATTCATTAATTCATTCAAACATATATTCTTTCACTTTAGTTCATTTAACCTATAAAATTCTGTCAATCACAGGGAATCCCACAAATTCACTTAAAAAAGGATGATGAAATAAAACATGGATATAAGGGGTACCCAAAAGAAGTATGTGAATGTTAAAATATCCCCACCATAAAATATTTATATCCCTTAAAAGTCCTCATAATCCTAGATCCACAAAAAGTAAATTCGACTACTTCCTCATCAATAATTACCTCTCCCACATCTCTTGGTTATCTCATCTGCACGGCCACAATACCCAAACTAGAGGAATTGTTTTACCAAGAAATACCTTCTCTTCGTAATCCATAATCTAAACATACTACTGAAAAATTGTAATTTCATGCTCTAGATAAACATCAAACCATCAAATTACATTAAAAGAACCTAGTATATACCTTCTCCAATGGGAAAAATTACTCACATAATGCATAAAAGTCAAATGTGATTGTAATTAAAATTGGTATTCCACCTTTCAGATTCCTCCAATGATTTAAAACGGATCAAAAACATCGATTCCAACTTACCCTACTTAACTAACTGACAATTCCCCAAGTGAGGTGAAATTATGCTAAATATGTGGTCAGAAACCTCAAACTCCAATGGCCAATTAAAATGTTAGTATAATATTTTTAATGACTATATGTCATGATCAATCATCTTTGGATCTACTACACCCTCTCTATCATCTCTTGAACAAGACTCTACCCAACTAAGTACCACTCTCCCAACTATTCCCAGCATAATAGAGATCTACAAGGGCTCTGATAAAAAAAATCAAATGACATTAACTTAAAAGAATCATGATTACTATTTTTGAAGGAAAAATCACCAGAGGTAAATGATTCTCCCAAAGTCCTCCAAAATCAAGAACATAATCCTAAGGAATATCCTCAATAACATTGATATCCCTCTATTTATATCCATCCATATGTGGCTGATATGTCATGTTGAATTTAATCTAGGAACCAATCACATCCTACAAAATTTTACAGAACCTAGATGTGAACCTTAGGTCCCTATTAGAAACAACTATATAGGTAACCCAATAAAGTCTCATAATCTCTCAATCATATATTTCCTAATGTTTTCCCACTTTTTCATTCTCTTTTATAGGAAGGAAATGTTCTGATTTCATTAGTTGATCAATGGACACCCAAATAGTATCCTTACCACTAGGACTACATGGGAAACCAGTGATAAAATCCATAAAAATATCATCACATTTCCATACAATAATGGGTAAGGGAAATAACAAACCTATAAGTATCTGGTGTTCTAATATTATTCTCTTATAAGTAAGATATAATGATAGTAAATATGTAATCAACCTCTTCATCCCCAACCACTATTATTGGCCTCTCAAATTGCGATATATCATGGTAACCATAGGGTGTATGGAAAAAAAGAACATTTTCCTATATCTATCTGCTCTATCCACAAGAAAAATGGAACAACCAACCCACTAACGAATCACATAGATCCACTGGAATGTTGAGACCACTCACTAGATGTCTCCCCACTATAATGTTTTTGACCCCAAGTGTTGGAAATAATCACATGTCACCTATTCGAGTCATACTCTCTAATAAAAAAACAATTCAGGTTTTATAAGAGAAAATAGAACCTATTCACCAATATATTACACTCCCAAAATCATCTCAAAAATTAAACTCATCAGATAAAACTCTTTAAATGATTCCTTCATATCTTTTGTCAGTAATTTTTGTATCAATGCATTGAAAACCATGATATTTTTTCCGTAAGTTCATGAAATATCAAAATCAAATCTTTGAAGGTAGTCCACCCAACATCACTATGAATACTTTAAATATCCCATGCCCCAAAAATTTCCCTTCCCAAATCGAGAACTCGCATTTGGAAATCTTATCATAAAGATGATGTTCTTTTATGTTTTTTATAATGATATAAAAATGATCAACATGCTCCTCCTCTAACTTAGAGTACACTAATATATCATCCATGAACAAAACACAAAAATAATATTCCAAAACCTAAAGAAATATCTTGTTCATCAAAGCCATAGACACCACATGAGTGTTAATATGACTGAATGGAATAACTAGAAACTCAAAATTACCATACCGTATTTTAAACACTATCTTAGACATATACCATTATTGGCTCTAACCTGGTGGAACCATGACCAAAGTTCAATATTTAAAAACCAACATTCCCCTCAAGGCTGGTAAAAAAGGTCATCAATCCTAGGATAAGGATTTTTTTTCGTAATAATAATCTGAGTTCATATTAAATATTTAATAAAAATTCATACTAATCTTTATTAATTTTTAGAAAATAGGATAGAAAAATTCCACAATGACATTCTTGGATGAATAAATCCCTTAGACTCTAGTTCCTCATGTTTGACCTTAAGTTCCACCAACATAGCAGGTTCCATTTGGTATGATGATAGGGAAATGGTCATCATACTAGTGATAAATTATATATTAAAAATGGCCTATCACTAGGGTATTAACACATAAATATCATGTATAAAGTCATCAGGGTAAACACCCACAAATGTAGGTAGTTTACTTACCAATAAATGGTAATGTAAATAAAAAAAAACTCTCTAAAAACTCGCATGGGATTACACCAACATATGTAACAACATGCCTTTCCCTTCATGATCTATAGTCCCACTCACCTAGAAAAATATGAGTGATCACATCAAAATGTAAGAACTGAACCCGATGAAGATAATAGTCTATATGTGCCTTAACATTGATCATCCAATCCATGATAATTATCAATTCGAATATATCAAGATCGAGCACTAGGAGATCCCACTCTACAAGAGAGTTAACTATCATCACCTAATATGAATAACAATTGAAACCTAGTTTTGACCTCTTTCCAAAAGGCGTGGACAGATCCTAGAAGTACATAATATGTTTCTAATTTAATCCAAACATTTAAACTACATTTAATGATATAAAATAATTAACAACACCTTTAATAAAAAAATCTATCACCATAAAAAATGATATAAATTTAATACATTTGTCTTTATTATTTCAAACTTTAAATTCCTCTGGTACATACTCAACTTCATAGAGACAAGCAGTCTCAGGTCCACTCTAATCTTTCGTAGCCATATGTACATCCAACTTAGCATGAGGATAAGACCCACCACTCTTGGAAGAGCATTGAAAACCCAAAAAAACCATTTTAGATTGTGGAGCCATCCTTACATCAATGGGATATCCTATCATAAAATTTTTTTATGGATAAATCATCCACAAGTATGAAAAATTCTACGATCCTCCACATAGTTAAGCTTAGTATGACATTTTCTCCAACACTTGAAATATACATCCTAGTTTTACCAAAGTGAATCCCCTAATGATTGTTCTGAAGAAAATTAATGTTCCTTGAGCTTCCACTATTTTATAGAAGATATACCCAAGATAACAACTGAAACAACTAAAGATCTACCCAATCCGGTTACTCTGTTTATGTTTTCTAAACCAAACATATTTCTTAAACTACATCCAAATTTTTTTAAGTGAACATGAGAATCAATATTGAAAATATTTAATGACATATTCACAATTCAATCTTCCAATTATTTATTTACTCCTTAGTGATAAGATCTGGTGCTAAATGAAGAAACTCAGAAAAATGGGAAGAATACTCTTGAACGGTATTCTCTCCTTACTCTGATGTCAAAAGCTCCTAGGTATTTACCACACAAAACATCTCAGTGTAAAACATATGATTAAATATTCTATTTAATGAATCCTAGGCAATATCATCATGAAAATATCTTTCACTATAGAGTCCCACCATCTCCTTCCCAAAACCTCAAGTATATGTGCAAGAAACCAAACTTATATCTTAAGATGTCTCCATGAATTTTAATATCCTCTCAATAAAATCAATCCAATCTTCAAAAAATTGGTTCCTTTGTCACTATGAACGTTGAGAGAATTCTGCTTAGTTAAATCTAATCAATGATCTACCACATTTATTAGGGTTTTTGATTCCCACCTCAGTATGAGTTCGAAGGGTGTATATTAGTCATTCTACAATGGAAGGTTCCACTGGAGGATTCTCCTGTAGAAAATGTCACATAGACTTCTCACTCATTTTTGGAAGATATCTCATTAGAGTGATTTTAAAATAAACTATATATAATAACCAATAATTTCATTAGGACATTCTAAAATATTATAACCACATTTATAATTCAAACCAATTCTTTAATAAAATAATTTAAATCAATTATAAATTATCCCAATTAAATAAATTACTTAAAAAGCAATGGTTTAATTTAAATAAAATTTCCATATAGTTAATTTAAATAACATCAAACAGTAAATCTCAAACTAGGTAGAATTCTTGGACAACCTATAGTAAATCGAGTTTAATCATGGAAGTGTGGTGTCCAGACCCCATTTCAGCACTTACTATCTAAATTATGACGATCTTAATCAATTATACCCCTGACATAGAACCAAAATCGTGTAGTGTTAACACACATTGGATGGGATTTCCTCTAGTACCATTTTTAATAGACCAACATGAGTCAACTAGACAATCCACTTGATCCATCCCATCATGGTGAGGTATAAAAATGATAATGGAAACAAGTCTTAAATATAACCAAAAAAGACATACAAATAATGTGCAATGTTAAAGAAAAATATACAACCATATCCATAAAATCCAATCCAAACCATATAATCATAAATAATGAATAAAATAAGACAAAAATGTCTCAATGGGACCAATCATAAAATCCAAATCAACCTGAACTGAATTGAGAAAAAACATGAGTATCTATAATTATATACACTTTCCTTCCCTTTACCTAGATCATACAATTAAAAATCTACCATCCAACCATAGGAAAAATTAGGGTGTGTGAACAAACCCCAATATGATACCACCATAGATTCTATACGTGGTCAAATATCAATAATGAAATAGTTTTAGATTTTATAACAAATTTTTTTACAACTAATTTTCATAAATCTAATCAACGTGTAAATCATTTTCCCACTAGTTTTTATAAAATCATTTTATATTTAAAAATCAATAAATATGAAAATTATAATTGAAAAAATAGATATTCAAATCCATAAATATTTATGTAATCATGTAAACAAATATACATGAAATAACCAATCATGTGATGCTATGTGATAAAATCTCATATAGAAATATGTGAGCAATAATCCATGATGAAAACAGATCATGTGATAAAAAATTTTAAATGAAAAATAATCTTGTATTTGAATGTATCCTATGGTTAAAAATAATATATATGATATATTATAAAAATAAATAATTTTTTCCAAATAATATCGATTTCTTCTATAGAACAGCAATATGCCAAAGTGTACCACCTAGCGGTGCAACACTCACAAAGGATACACATGTCAATTTCTTGATTCACCCAATGATCCAAATGTTACCATTAACAACTAAATTTTAAAACCATGTTCATAATTTATAAATAATTTTCATATCTAATTGACATCCTCATTAGAGTATCAAAACCCTCTTTAAAATTTAAACCACCACACATGAATTTAAACAAACACTTCATGTTAATAAACTATTTTTCAAAGCAAAAATCTTATAAAACACACACCTTTATAAGAATTTCCTTTATACTATATATCACTTAAAATAAATGGGATAACCAATTAAAATAATCAATATTGATAATCCATTCATCAATTTAACACATTGTATAGAAAAACCTACTAAAAATGGTATAAACTAAGCTTCCTTTAATAATGGTGATTATAAACTAAGAGATCGGCCTTTGGAAGACCAGGAAAGAAAATGATTTGGAAATAATAGATAAAAACACTATCTGATCATGAATCTGATTCAAAAAATTTAGAAAATTCATTTTTAGATGCCAAACAATAGAATAATGACGAGGAAAGAATATGAGAGAAGCACACACCAATAACAATGATGATAAACTGTTGAACATGCAATCTGAATGAAACAATGATCCCAAAATCATCTAGGATGAACTCAGAGTTGTGTGAAGAAGGATACATGTTGAATAAATGAATAAACACCATCATAGAGGACTAAAAACATAAAATCATTTGAATTTAATGTTATATACTCCCATTACAAAACATTAATTCCACAATGTCTGGAAAAGATGAAAAACACACCACTATTTATTAAAAATTTGATTTTTCCATTACATGACATCAATTATTTTCACAGTGTTCCAACCATTCATGCATAGAACAAAATTCATCATATTTTACATGAGGCAATTATATGGTGTTTCATCTCTTTATAGGGTGTGTAATTTCCCAATAGATAGATACCAGACTAGTTTCCAATTGAAATACCCTAAAGAAAAACATAAGGTTCTCTAGTCCCAAAAAACACCTTATAAATCCATTTATACCTTTGTAATTAGACACTATTAATTCAACCAAACATACATCCCCAATAATTAAGACATTATCACTAGTAAAGGCTATATATCTCCATGAAACCCACAAAGGAATCCATATAAGGATGAGGAAATAAACATGGAACAAAGGGGAAGCTGAAATAATAAACATAATGTTACATTATATCTGTATATTTTTTGGAATAATTAAAATGTAATGTTTAATGTATGCATGATATTATTGATCTATTATCAGTAAAGATATTATATTGATATAAGTAACTTCTAATACTAGTATATATTCTATCTATTTTTACTATACTATGAATAGAATCATTTTATACTGGAATAATTGGTTTATGAACCCACTAGGGTAGTGAGTGATGATGATATTTTTGTATATATAAAAAGTTGGATGTTGTGATAGATTTCATTTACTTAATGTTATCATCAATTTTAGATAATCTTTAAAATTATTAGGAGAGTATGGATATATATATAATGCATAAGAATTTTTATGATCTACATTAGGAGAGATCTAAAAATTTGTAGTCCATTGTCTCCAAGATTCTCTATACCTAGAATCAAGGGGAGGTGGTTTTAGCTAGACATCCCATAGTCAAACTGATTAGCTACATTGAGTATCTAGACATTCTAGGGATTAAACTACCTTATTATGTATGCATGAATCTCATAAATCATTCCATACTTTATAAAATCTCAATATTTTTTTGAATTTTAAAATTTACAACATTTAAAACTCTCACCAAGATATCCTTAGACTTATTTTCTAGGTAAATAAGGAAAGGGATTGTAAAGACCATTCTTTACATAAGGTGAATAATAAGAAGGGAAAATAGAAAGGTCATAAGACTAACTCTATGTCTATGTAATCTATTGAATACCCAACTAGGAGAATAATGATCAAGGGGAACGTAAAGGAACCTGATGACATTTTCATCTCATGTGGTAAGAAAGGACGTTTTGGGAAAAACATTAATGAATTGAAGAAGAAGTGAATAGTTAAAAACCCTTTATTTATATTCATCATTAAAAGTAATAATTTTATTTTAATTATTTATAAATTATATAATATATGTTTTTTATATACATGTTTAAAAAATGGGACTGAGTTAGAATGTAAATATTACAAGTATGATGCATTCACTATGGAGAAAAATAATGTTTATTCCTATATAAATATTGAGAAGAGAATGACTTCAATATTTACTGATATATTCAAGATAACCTAATTTTTATTTTAATATAACTAAAAAAATATAAATTAATAATTATCCACAATAAGACTTTGTTTCATATTTTGAAGAGATGTAGTGATGGTATTTCATACTCAATTAATAGTGTGGTAATTCTCTAATCATCTAAAATCTAAATCAGTAATCAATTATTAATATAAATATAATATAAATAATAAATTTTAAGTGAATGTAAATTCTTAGTAAAATAAAGCTGATATTAATTGTAAATTTTATATCTAGAAGTGTATTCGAGTCTCTTCTGAGCTAAGAAACAAGTTATATTGAAAAATTAACATTTAATATTTTGATAAAGAATTCATCAGAAAATAAATGTATAACATTAGTCTATTAGGGTTACATTAGAAAATCCCAAGAACTATTATTAATATATATCTATGAGGTATGTTCATATACATCATGAGATTCATTTAAGATATTTTCTGAATGCTCAGTGAAGCGACGAATTCACTTGGTAGGGTAAACAAAATCCTATAGGAAGGATTGTTATAATATAACATAACCAAGTATTCATTGATCAATAATATGTAAATTTTAAATAATATTATACTCACATTAATATATAGATCATATTTCTATTTTTTTTAATTGGGATCGATTAAATGTCTTATAAATGATGAAAATATTCCATAATTTTTTCCAATACATGTTACACAAATAGAAGAACAAAAACTAACCAATGGTCCAACTATATTGACTAATGGATATTATATTAATTTCAATATGATAATAAATTAATTATGTACACCATATAGTGTTTAATTTGAACCATTTTCTAAAAGATAACATTATCTACAAATGATCATCCAAGAAAAAATTAATTAAATATTCGTTATTTATCTTATAGCCACTAAGGATACTAATATTCCTTATTAGTGTGGAATTATTATATATTATAACATTTAATAACATCTCATTTTTAATGTTTGGGAGAAGGATATACTTAAATGAATTCTAATTTCATAAGGCATATGATTTTTTTTAATATAAACCTCACTAAGCTCAGTGGGTGGAGTTTTTATAAGAAACAAATATTATAAAAGGATGTAAAATCCCAAAGGTTGTGACATTTTCACCTAGACCCATGACATATTATTTATTATGAATACTGAGTCCTGTAAATAACAAAAGTGGAATATTTTTATGAATGAAAACTACAGATGAATTTTTTTAACGGAATCCATATACCAAAATATATGGGAAATGTATTTTGGATGCTTATATACATGATACTATAGGTGAGTTTTCAAGTAAATATATATATTAATTATTAATTTAGATACCAATAAATAATGATTGATTATTAAAATGGATTTCCAAGACATAATATTTAGCAAAAATTTTATTCAATCATCATTATATAATCCATTTTAATTAAACCTATCATTGAAAAATTATATGATCACTATATTAGGTGGTTGGATATAATCGATAATTTCCCTAATGCAGACCCTATGAAACATGTCTATATTAAATAACTAAATGGGGTGGTGACACCAATGAATTGCAATAAGATATGAAAATCTCACATCTCCAATTGTAGATTCAATAAAGAATACTGACCATAGAAATTTTTTTGTAATAAAGGAGTTACGTGTGTCTTCAATCATTTAGTGACAATAATATTTTATTCCAATTAGATATATTTAATCCATATAAAAATAGATTTTTGTATTACTAGTTTTCTTATTTTAAGGAATGAATTTATCCTAAAATTACTTTAAAATCAACCAGAGTTCTAGGGAACATGATCTATTGATATATATCTAGGGTTTCTTAAATTTATTCATAGTATATATATTACCTATTAATTGGATAATACATCATATAAAAACTAGGAAAAATTATTCCGAAGTAACATAGTATGAAATTTCTCAAATATGACATGCATGGGAATATGAATAGATTAAGAAAATATTTTCACAAGATTAATTTATAGGAAAATATCCAATATTAAATGATATATATTGAGGTTTGATATTATATATATACATTTCTCGTAGATTTTATATCTCAAACATTATGAAAAAACTACTGAGGTTTTTAGTTAGAACTATTTTAAAATACTTGAGAAAGTATAAATAAATGAGTTCCTTGTAAAGGGATATATTGGAATTATAGTGTTTAAGAGGATATAACATGAGTATTAATTTTGATCATTTTAAACTAGGATCACAGTGAGGAAAAAATATACAATAATTTCATGCAATATTTTTTGGTTTTCATATTTTCAATAATCGAGTATTTTTCATCTTTTGATGTAGTTTAAGAAGCAGTTTTGCAATGGTTTTTTCAAATTTTTTTCACACCAAATAGTATAGTATTATCATTTCCATGATAAAATTTAACTATGTTATTATCCAAGATGTTACTTTTATGAAATATAGGAAGAAGGTAATTAAAATGGAATATTAATAATTGAATCATTTTATATAGATCATGAAGTCATGATAAGTAGTTTCATGAAAAGGAAATGTGAAAATTATATTCATATCCATGAAAAAGATATTTGGTCTTAATGTTATAACCATTCCCACTATAATCATGTTTAACATGTGATAATTAAACAATCATTAATAGGAGTCTCTAATGAATGTGGGACTCTGTAGTAGAGACTACATAAGAACCTAATACATAGTAATTTATTTTATTTGTGTATTAAAATATAATAATATTATTAAATGTGTTATAACATATTTTTTAATATAATATATAAAATTAAATAGTTAATTTATTGAGAGTTTCTCTCACATTCAAAAGTAATAATATTTCTAATCTATGATTAGAACATTGAAGTACTAGAATGAAATTATTAAACATAACTTCTATTTTCATATGAAATCATCTGATTGGACACAAATGATATAGGATGATAGGGGTTGGAGGATTTTAATGCATTGCTATTTTTTATTATGATGCTCTCATTTGGTAATCCTTAAGAGATTAGGTTATGGGAACACACCCACTAGAAGAAATTCATTGTGTTTATATGTAATTAGGCATTCTTATCCACAAATGTGTCTAATGATACATTGGATGTAATATTAAAAATAATAAATATCATGACCCATGTACATTGATTTATCTCCAAAACTATAATTTCCCCTGTTTTCAGTGATGTACGACACATTTGTGCATCAGAAATAATCTGTTATTAATGAATAATTTGTTGAAGGATTTATCCCTTCTATCATTAAAAAATTTTATATCTTGACCCTTTAATAGAAATAAATCATTCAAACTAAATTCCATGTCCATTTTATATACATGGGTTCATTTTAAAATTTTAATGAATGGAATATCGAGTATATGGGTTAAAGAAATGAGTATAAATCCTTTTGGGTAAGATAGAGAGAAAAAGGGAATTAACTTATATAATAAATATTTTCATGTTGTTATTTTCATTGTGACATTAAATTCTTCTTGATGGGTACCATTAAATTTTGTTAGATGTTGATATTGGAATTTATGTGAACCCACAATTGGACACTAAATAAGATTCATTGAGGTTCACCAATCATAGTGATTCCATTGGTCTTACATTAATTATATTTGAGTTTAACAATTTAAATAAATATTCTAGAATGAGGAATGATAATTAGACTTGATTAATTGATCACATATGTTTCATCCCTATTTTCTGTGAGTTGAATACTAAATATATATTTATTTACAATAACCTGAATATAATATTTATTTATTTTTCAAATGAGTAATATTTTTTATTCAAGGTTCAGTAACTATCATGTAATTCGGATAGACCACACAATGCATTAGGGTATGGGTAATGATATACTAAATACCATTTCAATAAATATAAATTTATTTATTGATATTTATATCATCCATGAAACATGTCTTCATCAAATACATAATAATAATTATTTAATTATTTATATGTTTTCAGTTTTATGAGGATTAATGGATTGGATAAGTGTATTTGGGTAGTTACCAATCCTCTAACCCTATATCAATTTACACTTGATGGTATTGTTTTAATTGATGTGTTATAATTATTTAGTTCTGCAAAAAATTCATTCCCCCTAGGAAATTCTATTTATAAATAACTTCTATAGGTCTTAAATTAACATTGAGATAATTTCTCCTTCTACCTTCCTCCCCCTCAAGAATGATTTAACAGGAAACAACACTTCAAATCCTAATAATCCTTTTTTAATGGGAGGAAATAAATGAAATATGATTTGTACCACTGTGAAAGAACCTACAGTGTTATAAAAAACTCATTGAGATCAGTGGACGCTTGTGGATCTCTATAGGATTGATTCTACATTGTATCCTCTCATCAAAATTATGTTATAACTCAAAACATATGGTCTATTATCAATGCCTACATCAAAGAAAGAACTCAAAATAGATGTATTTTCTTATTATGAAAATAATAATTAATTAATTTTAAAATCATGTCTCTAGTTATAGGAGTATTCATTTATTATTCCACAAATATAATCATGATATATTTCATTCTTCAGAATGTTCTTATGGTTTACTCATTAAATCCAACAAACCCGAATTGGTCATGGACCCAATTAGTTTCTATTTTTTCGGAGATCTTTAAGGTCACCCTCTAACATTATGACATGATTGACTCTATGAGTGACCAGAGAGAAGGCATCGAAAAGTAGTATCTCATCGTGAACCAAAACATAAAAAAGTAAAATTATCCATTTCTAATGAATCCAAATGGTATTGATAAAGAGTGAGAAAAACAAACCCTGTGTGTTTCCACCAATAAAAGAATCCTTGCATCTCCCTTTTTAAGACAGTACAAAACATGTATTTTTAAATACTATGTATAAATGTACTAAATTTATATTTTAAGAAATAAATTCATAATAAAGTCCTTAATTACATTAAAAAAACTATTAATGAGTTTAATTTAACACATAGTTTTTTATAATAAAATTATTCTTAAAATAAAATTTATAATTAAAAGAGTGTATAAAATAATGCTTTCCATCATAGAAAATTCTTGTTTAAACCAATATTATTTATAAAAACATTTATCTAACCATTTTAAAAATAAAAAATAGAAAACACAGAATTAACAGTCTATGGAGCATCCCTAACTTAGAAGCCATTGAATCAGTGCTCTAAGTTGAGTCGCCACTTGACATCAAGAATTCCTCCATACAGTCAAGAGGTTTTTGACTAGCAGAGAGGGTCTAATAAGAAATTTTGGGATACTATACCCTTATTACCAAAGGAATTAATATTAGTTAAAAATATAAATAGTGGAAACACTATGTAATAAACATTAAACATGCTTGACCAAGCATATCCCAAAACTGATTATAAAATCACAAACCAAAAATAACTATGTCGCATCCTGCAAATAGTGCCAAAAGTGAAGGAAACCCAAAATAATAAAATATATGAATAACCAAAATGGGTATGAGATCCAAGTCTATATCATCTTCATTGATTATTTATTGCGAAATTCAAATCCCTAGCACTGGGCCTTTGTCCTTACCGAAAATAGTAACAATGAAATATGTTAAAGCATCCAATGGAGGCCAGAGTAGGGTGTGAGTATAGCTGAGTAGTCCACCACCAATGATGTATATAAAAACATTGAGTCTAACATATAGTGAATAAAAAAATGAAATAAATGATAAGGAAAACTAAGAACAACTCAGTTTCCATTATGTAACAATGTATACATTAACCATTTCAATCAGTATTACTACTATCGTCACATATTCCATCATTTCCACATAATCCATATTCATCACGTTTTCCATTAGATAGGCATCTGTTTCATTTACATAGTGGTTTAAACCAAAAAACCACTCTTCATAATGGAATAAGTTATTCCGAAATCACACTTGGTGAAAAAACGTCATAACAAATACATGAAACTCACCTTGAATCCTCGATCTAAGTGGTTTCATAAAATTAAACTATTAAGGGAATAGTGCTTCACCCCCTTCTCTAACATATGAATTATGGGGTGGAGTTTGGATACTTGGTCTAACTCGACCTATGAGTGTGGAATCTCAATTCAATACCCTACACTCCCAATCTATGTGCCCATTTTGATTTATCCAAACACCATATTGATACCATATCACGAACCATACTAATAATTATATAGACAATAATAAAAATGGATAACAATCTACATGGGAATTAATATTATTCCAGAACCCAATAACACTTTCACAATTTCAATGTCATTGTCCATTTATCCATATTGGCATTCTCGTGACCCAATGCATTTGGCATGTTCAATAATTACCTTTATATCAACGTATTTAACATATTAATTAATTCCCTTATAAAATCAAATTTAATATGTTCCCCAATTTCTAAGCCCTTACCCAATTAAAATGTTTACCATTTAATTTTTCCTAATCCTCTTACGCATTTATAACATAATTTATAAGTCATTTGACAAAATTTTAAATAACCAAATTAACCCATGATAATTTCATTCCCAACAACCCCTTATGACATTATAAACCCTAGGAATAACTAATATTTTTTTCATTTTCAACTCAACCAACCATATTAGAATCTTCTTCATGGGTGCTATAATATCACAAGTCAACTCTACACATAACCGTTCAAATTTCTAGGTTTGGGAATGCCGGCACACCCAATGGGTGGATCTAAATCGGTGGAATTATGCTCAATGAATCCTACGTGGATCATGATGGGTCCGAATAAAAAATTAGCCAACTAATTTAGAAAATCTCACTTATGGAAACAATTGTACATTAAGAGGTAGACAATATGAAAACACGGCTGGAAAAAATCTATAAAAAAATAATTGGAAATAATTTTTAGACCACCTACCTCAAATCCATTGAGTACCACACTCTTAATCATATAAATAAAACCGGATTCAATCACCCCTTAAATCCCTAACCTATATTCCGTCAGATAAATAGGGTTTTAGGACCTCATAAAAAGATTACACAAGCATGAAGACCTACTTTGGAAAAGAATAGATAGAGGAATACTAAAATAACCTGTAACGTTGATCCAAAATAGATGGCAAAAAAAATAGACTATAATCAATGGAGAATAGTACTTGGTCACTCTTAAGAGTGTCAGTTCATCACTAGGTATATAGGTAGATGAAATTGAAGAAAAATTGAGTGGGATCATTAAAATACAGAGATGGGAAAACATAATTTTTTTTAACTTTTAATAGGGAACACAATGTGTTTGCATGTTATTCCAAACCATGTGCAAGTCACATTATAAGGATGGTAGGGTCACAAGGTTACCTAGGGAGGAATTCATAATTTGAAAACTAGTTTCCAACTATAAAAAATGCCACTTCCCAAGGATGCATAGTTTGGCTCTCCCCTATTCCACAATTTATCCGACCATGACCTCTTTATCCTAGTTAGCACAGTTTGGGAACATTTATTACACAAACCATACGAAAACCCTGAAAGAGGCACACACAAAAAAAATACATTTTTACTTCACACCCAAAACCCATATAGCAACCTTGAACTCCCTCATACACCTGATGAAAATTTAACAAATAAAATTTAAATAAGGTAACAACTCTATGATAACTAGGATCTTATATCCTCCCTAACTTATAGCGACTCCTCCTCAAGATAGTCAACTTGAGAATCACTGAGATTCCAAGGTAAAAGAGATTAGTCCAATAAGCCCAAAAATATATCTCTATTTCCCAATAATCTTCCTGAACATTACCATGATACCATAAAACTCAAACCAATGACATTATCTTTCCACAAATTACTTTCTCACTATAATCAGTGATACAAATGATATGCTCCTCAAAGGATTCATCTACATAATGCTCAACCTACTCAACATAAATCATGTGAAATGGGTCTAAGTGATATTGTAGAATCTAGAAAACATGAAAAGTATCATACAAACAACTATTCCTTGGTAGAGGAGCTAATCTCTACACCACTGATCTGATCCTATCCATAGTCTCAAATGGCCCCATGTACCTGGGCACTAAATTACCCTACTTCTGAACCAAACATGGACTCGACCTTGAAAAAACCCAAAGAAACAAACAATCACCCATCACAAACTAAGAGGAATAACATTCATACATGTATACAACTTCAACCTAATCTGATTGGTTTCCACATGTTTCTAGTTCAACTAAACCTTTTCAGACATCTCCTACATAAGACTCTGTCCCAACATCTCCAACTCTCCTGCTTCTCTTGAACCAAATGGAGATCTATTCTATCTACTAGAAAGGTCCTCAAACATTTCCATCCAAATTAAATCCTTGAAACTATTTTTGTAAGAAATGTCAACCAGTGGATGTTTTTCCCCACAAACCACTGAAATCTATTACCAAATCCCTCAGCATGACCTCTAGAACCTGAATTGTGTGCGCTGACTTTTCAACAATATGTGGGTGCAAATCCGTACTCAAAAACACTGGGGTAGGAATATCATTTTTTTAATCCTTTAAATAAATGTGATTTGAAGCAAAAACAATGATCTGAAACTACCGTTTCTTATACTACATGAAACCAGACTATCTACCGAACATACAACACATCCCCCTGGTCAATAGTACAAGCCTCTCGATTTGGAATGAAATCAGACACCTTAGTTAATCAATCCAAATCCACCTAGATTTAATCATTCCGTCGAGGAATCCTCAGAAGGCCCACAATGAAGACTATTATTATGTCGTCTCACTTCTATTTCAGAATGAGAAATGGTTGTAAAAACCACTTGGGCGCTGATGCTCAACCTTCATCTACAGGAAGCTAATGCGTCATTCCACATTACCTGTAACCTCTTTCTTCATTCCAGGACACCAGTACATCCTATGAAGATCATGATACATCATATTCATACTAAGATTCACAACCCACCATGATGCATATGAATAACTCATAAAATCATCTTGCATACTCATTGTCACCACAACATGACCATGAACATAAACGATCACATCATCACCAACCATCCAACTAAAAGGTGAGTCCCCAATTTTAGTGTTTTCCCTCATATCCAAAAACATTTGATCATAATTCTTACCCACCTTGACCTCGGTAAAAATTATAGATTAAACTGCTATAAATAAAAGGGTTATCTCAACATACCCATTCTGTACCTCAACAGTTATTATATTAAAAAAATGCAATCATCTTCCACTCAAATATGGACTCCTGAACCGCCTGACCTAGTGTTTTTTAACTCTAATAATCAACAACACTGTTTTAGATTTATTAGTGTATAAATAAGCTCAAAAACAAAGGATTTCATGTACTCATCCCTTATTCACTATAGAATATCCAAATCAATATGAGAGAGGATGTACATAATACTTCTCTGATCAATATACACGATGAACCATTCCCCAAACAAGTAATACCACCAAAATATAAG
This sequence comes from Viscum album, assembly GCA_963277665.1. Taxonomy (NCBI): domain Eukaryota; kingdom Viridiplantae; phylum Streptophyta; class Magnoliopsida; order Santalales; family Viscaceae; genus Viscum; species Viscum album. Next base: position 1,156,256,919 of record OY728120.1, on the reverse strand, counting down.
GCATCAACCATTGAAACCAATTAAATATCATGCATAGTATAAATTATTTCATTAGGTCTCAACTATAATGAACCATATGAAACAACCATACCATCCTTCATGAACACTTATATTATCCCAACACCAGATGCATCACAAAAAAGGTATAATTCTTAATCGGATCAGGTAAAGATTAGGATCGGTGCGACAGTCATCAAATTTGTTACCTCTTGGAAAGAATTCTAAACCAACTATGACCATTCAAACGTGATTCCCCTCTTATTAGAACCAGAAATTGTCAATTCCATACTTGAAAGTTATTTGATATGACTTAGATAGTATCCCGATAATCCCATAAATCTTTGGATATCAGAAAAATTCTTCTGATTCAACCAAAAAATCATTTTTGGAACTTTCTTGAGGTCCACCGACACACCTTCCTCAGATAAGATGTGACCCAAGAAATACACCTTATAAATTTATAAGTGAAATTTAGATAACTTCGTGTATAACCTAATCACTCTACGTGTACTTAGAATGATTGTAATATGCTTGGCATGACCCATATGAGTATTTGAGTACACCAAGATTTCATTAAAAAAAACAACTACAAACTGCTCTAGCTAGTGGTGAAATATTTAATTCATTAAGGCTAAAAATATCTCCAGCTCATTGGAAAACCTGACGACATCACCAAAAAATCATTCAACTAGTACCTTCTCCTAAATTTAGTTCATGGTACGTCAAAAGGACTCACCCTCACCTGATGATATCCGAACCTTAGATCAATCTGGAAGAACCTTGATGCACCTCTTAGTTGGTAAAAAATATTATCAATTAATGAAAAATGGTTTCTATTATTAACCTTCATCTATTTTATTTTCCTACAGATGACACATAAAATCAATGAATCATCATCCTTCTTGGAAAACAAAACTAGAGATCCCCAAGGGGATATACTTGGATGGATGATCCCTTTACTCTTCAAATCCCCCAACATAGCCTTAACCCCATAGAGTATGTTTTTTTACTATTATATATAATAGAATAGTAACAGGTCATACCCATAGAAGCAACTCAATCATGAACTCAATGGACATATTGGGTGGAATCCCTAAGATTTTCTCATGAAACACATCCTAAAATTGTTCCACAATAGCAGGGAAAACCGTTTTCACTATTCCTCCATCAAAAAGCACTAGGCAAGCCTGTTTCACTGTGAGTTCTCACAATTGTTAGTAAAAATTCCATGCATGACCAACTAAAACATCCAACTCACCAAGATGGAAATAAGTCTGTCTCTCAAGAGATGTGAGCATTACCCAATGATGGTAGTAGTTGATATGATCAGGGTACAACAACAACCAATACATGCCCAAAATTAGATCAAAACATGAAATCTCTAGGATAAACAAGTCCCACCAAAAATAGTACCCACCAACCTCCAAAGAACAAACCTTACATTTTTTGATATCCTCATATTTGACCCCCAACAGAGTCTAAATTAACATAAATTAATATGTGTGCTCCACTATTAATCCAAAAACAACTCAAAAATAAGAAAAAAACAATGTGTGGTGAATGTGTGATATAATGCTCTAGAGATCATGTAATCTTCAAATATCACACCTTCTATAGTTGATTTTCACACATTTCCACCTACTATTGTGGACCAAACTGTGAGAATAAAATCTTCCCCTCTACCTTGAGCTCTAGCCAGAGTACCTAGCACTGCAAAAGCATATTGGTATGGGCACTCTCTCCTTGGATTAAGACATCCTCCACCATAATTTGTATGACTAGTTGACATCCAAATGCCTATCTGATACGGGGAAACCAACCCCATGCCTACACTCGAAATCTTACTCAATCCCCCATTCATACACAATTTAAAAAAATCATATAGAACCGCTACACATTACCCACTCTTACGCACACTCGACATTCAACTGGTGTTCGGGGACACCGACCCTGCATATTCCCTGACCTACCACACTGATAACAGAACACATATTAACCTTTCTGAGATGTTTACCCTCTATGACAAATCAGTGCACTACGTCTTTTATTGAAACTACAAAAATAATGCTTCCTACCCTTGGAAGCCACCCCCCTCATCTATCAAAATGGAACCCTAATTCCATTATCCAAATCCCCCTTCAGGTTCCCTTATAAGATAACGACTTGATCCACTAACTCTAAAAATCTCTTCAAATAGAAGATATACACATGTGACCTAATATTGTTTGTAAACCATTCCTAGAATTGTTTCTCTATATCTTCTTTGTTTCCATACAACATTGGAATGAAGCATCACATGTCTGTGAACTGGATTGAATAATCAATCACTAAAACAACCCCTTTTTTAAACTGATAATCCTTGTACCCTTCTCCTACATCACCGTTTCGGGATATAAGTGTTAAAGTCATTTCTTCAAGAAATTTATCCCCTTCATTCCTTCATCTATCTCATTCTGAACCACAATTTTCCCCAAATTCTATGCCAAACCTCAAAATACATAGTTTTATAACGTAACCTACTTCTCATAAGGAGTTTCCTAATGGTCAAGAATCCTCTAGATGGACTCAATCCAGAACTTTACTTCCTCTAGTCAACCCAATTTGTTAATGTTGGGAGGGTGCTTCAGCGGAAACACTCTAGTTAGCTACAACATGCTAAATCCAACCCTCCCTGGGACTCTTTCCATCATCTGAATAAAATGAATAATGTTATAATGAATATACTCTTATTTATTACCTTGAATCACTAGGTCTACTTACTACACTACTAGGGGAGCATTCTCAACAACATAGACTTTTCACCTTTCCGGCACACGTCTTTATTGATTCATTTCTCTGCAATTCCAAACACAATCATTTGGACACATATCATATATCATCCACAATTTAAACTAATATGGTTCTTCACTAGTTACAAACAAACTATTTTTCTACACTATCCCAATGGATATAATCACATATGGAACACTACCCTCTACCATACATATTGTAGGTCATGACCACAATCTATCTCTAGACACACTATTAAAACTATTTACATAGTCTCAATGTAAATACTTACTCTTAGTCATATTTCCCATTTCACGACATACTAAAATACACATTTTAACATATTTAAAACCCATTATTAAGAGCAATTATATAACCATTCTTTAACATTCCTTCTATTTTACCTATATGCATCATTATTATTAGACATTATTTTGTTTGAATTTATCACGAAGGTAAAATGAATTCCACCTTTCATATCCTACACACCCATCCCATGTGCTCATACCATGATGCACACCTCAAATCTCTACAGGTTCCTATAAAGTTTCATGAATTCATAACAATGTTCCATTTCAACTACGAGTAAAATATCAACAAACAATAACATCACACAACAAGTGTATCACCCAATACTGAAATATCATTAAATTGTAGCAATGCATAATAAGAACAACAATTACCCCTTGGGTACTTGGGTTTTCCTTCTTACGTGGGTTTTATAATACCAAGAATGAGATCATTTCCATGAACTGATACATCATATTCTACCATCTCCCATCCCAAATAAGAAGACCACTGAAAATTACAATACTAATACCACTTTATAACATCCCCATCATGGAAACCACAGAATCGATGCTCTAAGACATATCACTACATGAACTAAAGCGTTCCTCTTCACATGTAATATCATGAAGACTAGTGGAGAGGGTCTAATAAGACACATGGGGAGACTATACCATATTTTCTGGGTTAATCCACAATAACTGACAATATAAATAGTTTAAACAATATGTAATAACCAGTAAACATGAACAACCAAGAATCTCCCAAAACTGGGTACAAACCACAAAAAATAATGACTATGACATATTTTAGTAATATTACAAAATGTAAATGAAACCATGAATGAGGACAAATAGCTGAATCCCCCAAATGGGTACTGGCTTCATGTTCGGATCCTCATCTATGCATATACTAGGCCCAACTCAATTCCTTATAACTGAGCCTTTTCCCCTATCTAAACTTGTAATAATAAAATATTCTATGTTACCCATCAACGGCCCATCCAGGGTGTGAGTAAAACTCAGTATCCCACTCCAAATGGTTGCTACAGAATATCCCCAATAATTGATAGTGCAAGAAAGTATCAAATAAATGAAAAGGAAAACAAACAAAAACTAAATATCCATTATGTAACAATGTATAATTTTACCATTAATATCAGTATTATTATTATCATCACTTATTCCATATTCATAACTTTATCCATTTTCATCATGTTTTCCCGGGTTTAGGAATTTACGTCATTTACACAATGGTTTAAACCATGAAACAACTATGAATAAAGGAATAAGTTAAGTCCTTATCTGACTAGTGGAAAAATCTTCAAAAAAAATACATCACACTCACATCAAAGCCTCAGTCTAGGTGGGCTCATAAAATTAAATCATTAGGAGAATAGAGATATGTAATCTTCCTTAACCCATGCACTATGCGGTGGAGTTTGGAGCTTCAGTCTTGCTTAACCCATTGGCCTAGAACCACAAGTAAATACCCCAAAGTGCCAAACCATGTGCACATTCATATATATCAAATCACCACACACATACCATTTCAAAAACCATATTAACAAAAATACACACTACAATAAAAATCCATAATAATCAACATGGGAATTAATATTTTTCCAATACCCAATATCATATTTACCATTAACATTAATTTTCCCACTTAGCCCAACTTCCATTATCATGTCCCAACCCATTATGCATTTTCAATAATTCCCATTATATCAAACCATTAACATATTCCTTAATTACCTTATGAAATACCATTTAAAATGTTCCTCAATTCAAATTTGTTACCCATTTAATAGGTTCAAAATTTCATATACACAAATCCTATTAGGAATTTATAAATAATTCATAATCCATTTGAAAAAATCTCAATTAACCAAACTAACCCATTTTCATACCATTCCAAACAACCCCTTATGCCCTTATCAACACTAGTCATAACTATTAGTATTCTATTTTAAACTCAACCAACCACATTAACATGTTCTTCAGGGGATATATATTATTACAGGTTAACTCTACACGAAACCTTACCAATTTCTTGGTGTGGAAATGTTGGTGCACCCCATCGGTTGCCCTAAATCAGTTGAATCATCCTCAACAGATCCCACATAGATCATGAGGGTCCAAATCAACATTTAGAGACGAAATTTAACAGATATCACTTTCTGAAACCAATTCAAATCAATACAGAAGAAAAATCACGATGCACATGCAAAAATATATAACAAAACTATGGGATATAACATATAGACCACCTAACTTGAATTCGCTGACAAACACACTAATAATCATAACATTAGATTCAGATTCAATATTCCCTTGAATCCCCAACCTAGATTCCACCAGAAAAAGAATGTTTTAGGGATACAGAAGAAGATATCCCAAGATACAATCCCTAATAAAAAGAGAGAAGCTAGAAGAAGATTAAACATACCTGGAAATTGGTTCCCCAAACAACAACACTCCAAAATTCCTAGAAATTAAAGAGATAGAACTTCGAGTGATCTAGAGGTTATTAGATTGTTGATTTGAATATATATAGTAGAAATAGGAGAAACATATATTGGGAACTAAAAAAATACTAAGATTGAGAAATGGTAAATTTTTCATCTTTTAAAGGGGTGCACAGTTTTTCAGTAGGGTTTTTAAAACCATTAACAATCAACGTGAAATACATTTTCTATGGGAGGTCTGGCTGTACAACCACTGGATGAGGCTTTCATAGTATGACAAACATGTGAAAACTTTTTGGGATTCCACTACACAAGGCAGCACAATTTGTCTCTCCGCCTTGAATGGTTTACCTAAATATGCACATCCTCTTCCTAGTTAGCACGGTTTGGGAGCATGGTTTACACTAACCATGTGTCAACTGTGTAACTTGAAAAAAAATTTAATTTACGTATATATTTTGTTCCCAAACCCTTTAAACACCCCTAACTATCCTCAAAAAACTTGTTACCATTTCATTATCCAATTTTAAGGGATTCAACACAAAATTTATGAAAGGACATAACTCCATGAAAATGGGATCATACAATATATGTGAAAAAGTATATAGAAAACATAAATGAGAAATATATGAAGAAATTACCATGTGAATACAATTTTATAAATAAATAAATATATATATATATATAATATTCAACTATAAGTGGCACTAAAACCAAAAATGATCTTAAAATACTAGATGAGATGGAATATGGTCATTAAATACAGCTTATGGAAGAGTAATAATTTATAATTGAACAAGATCATAATCAATGATCTGTAACAAGGGAACCTATGTTATAAAATAAATATCATGGGAATATTCATAGGTTCTAGTGATAAAACATTGATAAAGATTTAAATTTTATTTTGATTACGAAATAGGGTTGGGATAAACAGAAACCCAATAAGACTTAAACAACTACATATATGATCCACATGTAGTGTTCCAACACACTCTAGCATACGCCCATGTAGGTAAGAAATAAAAGGTTACCCATTACCCATGAAGTACCATGAAATAATGTGTGTTCATGTATAATATAACATACACTGTATCTATAATATGTGGAGTAGCATGGACCAATACCTGATCAAATCATACTAGACATAAAATATATCCACTATCCATAGAGTTTCTACACACCAGAATATGCTATAGTCAGGTAGGAATTTATATTTATATTCCCTAGAATGTTCCAAATCAGGTAGGACTAAAGAAATATCCACTATTTATGACTCATTCTGGGGTATCATATTCTTAGGTTGAGCAATTCATACCCAATATATATAATGATTCCCAAAAAACATTTACAGAACATTACTGTTCAAAAATAATGCATACATTAACAACACATATTTCATTAGATATAAATGAAATGTGTGTCAGGTTACTATAAAAAACGTTTATTTAAGATGAAAACATCTTATTAATATCTCTCAAGGAAATAAAACCCAAAATTAATTTCAGAAATGTTTTCTATTCTGGCCTTATGTTTCACAGATGTTCATATTTGAAATTATTCTTCAAACAATCACATGACAGATGAAATCTCATTAAAACTAAAATTAAACAAAATCATCACATTATCAAAAAAAATAAAAAATATAAAATCCATGTGAAGTTAAAAAAAACCATTTTAACCCAAATTATATAAAATAAATGTCCAATCAAAAACAAGAACCATATAAACATGAAAATTATTGTATAAATACTACCAAAAACATGTCATAACCCAAAAAAATTATTAATACAAAAAATCAATCCATAATTTTATAAAATAACATTATTAAATACCATTAGGAAAAAAAATAATATTAAACTATAATATTTTAGGATAAACCAATTTTAGGTATTTTATCAATCACGAGAGATGCATTGGTTTTTTTTGTAAAAATAATATTAGAGTCGTAATCCATTAAAACAACATTTTTTATAGTAACCCAGGCTTAACATACAAGGATATTACATCCATTTAGAATAATATTCACCAAATTACAAAACTTCAATCCCATTGATCATAATAGTTTAATGTCCTTTGAAACATTGAAACATAATCTATTATCTTTTTGAATGATCTTCAGCATATCACATAAAGATCATCACCTTTAGTAATCCTACATAAAATAATTCTTCACACCTTGGGGAAAGAAATCATAAGAAATGTTTTATCTTAGATTCTCGTTATGTATAAACAAGGGAGATATTTAAGCAAAACATGATTATAATGGTATTAGAACATATTCGTAATATTATTAAATCATACCCTCCCTAAAATGTTAATAATCATGAGAAATGTCATAAATATTGGCATTTAATAATACATGAATTCATATGATTGTCGAGAACAAGAACCATGTGGTCATACATACAGAATAAGATATATAATATTTGGAAGAAACATACACATGTAACATCTTTCCCTATAATTCAAGGCACATTTCCTAGACTAAATAGAGAACTTCATGGGTATTACACCTAATGAGTGGGGAACACCACCATCCCCTATCACAGTCATTTCCATATAATGGATTAGGTTTCCCCATCATCCCATAGTGGATCTCGTTTCCACAACCTCCAATAATAAATCATGTTTTCGCTTCTTCCTATAGTGAACAAGGGTTCCCCATCTTCCATAGTGTATCAAGACTATTAACAAGATTCAAATCATTATATCTTGAGATATAATTCATTACCGAATTAATTGGAAATAGATATAGGTCCCACCAATCACATAAAAAATTCATATGTACATGTTCCACAATTTAATAAAACCTATATCATATCAATTACCATAAAAAGAGATGGGTTTCATAAACATAATATCATTACCCATTAATTGAAATGGGTATCATTAAAATTTAATAATATAAGTAGCTATGGGAAATATATAGGTCACATAATCTTTTCATTAGTGCATAACTCATGAAATGAATCTGTCTTCAAAAATCATATAATCTGTGGGAGATAAACAGGTGTCATAAACATCATTCGATCAAAAAAATTAGCATTAAAAAAAATAACATTAATGGTATTTTTGGATTATATCCTCAGTATAGAATAAAATATAACAAATTATGCCATCATAGATGGAGAAGGATTTTGAATGATCACATGAAACATTTATTAAATAAATATAAATTAATTGGGAATCATTTTTATAAAACCATTTCAAAATATATATTGTAAAAGGAATACTTTAGAATTTTATTTAATATATCTATTAATAAAAATATTCATTACTCTATGAAAAACGCTTTTAAAAACAAAAATAAATTTTAAAATCATTTTCTTCTTAAATAGACTTTAAAACATTTAATGAAATCTTGAAAATTTTTTGACATCCATTTTCATTAAAAACACCTTGAAAAAAATGAAATATTGATAAAAATTTAAAACTATTTTCATTGAAAATAATTTGAAAACCTAGAATGAAGAATTGGAATCATTTTTTTAACACATTTCAAAAAAATGTCTTTTTAAACTTATAAATAATGATTGAAATAATTGAAATAACTGTCTTTGAAAATAAACTTTTTAAAACAAATAAATGAATACTTCATAGTAATTTAAAACTATTTTCAAACTTAAATAAATTTTTAAAATAATTTTAGAAAACATGGTTTTGAATGAATAGAGATTTTCAACAAAATTGAGAAATTGGGTTTGTCATTCATAAAATCATTTTTTATTTATCTTAAGTACTAAAGAGTGATAAAATGGTGCTCACATAAGAAGATATCAGGGATAAAAGAATATAATAAAATTAATTAGTTTTATTAATAGATGTATTATAATATTTAATCAATGGAATCATAATCATAAACAATCTCGATAAATGATGAGATTTTAATAATAAACCATTACAACTTTGGTAACATTTAATCATAATAAAATTGGACTAATAACATTAAATGAAGCTAAAAAAATAATGAAAATAGGGGTATTAATGATATACCATGTATAAGGAAGTATATTCACCTCATAGAAAAATATAGTTGCATAACATTGTAGGTGTCTCAAAGAAGGAAAATTGAAACACAAGTAATTTATGAATTGGTAAATTTTGAAAAATAAACTCCATAAAATAGTGATCATAAAATGGATATGTAAAAACCCCATAATTTATTTATAATTATAATATAATAATTCAATGGTAAGTATATACCCCACAAAAAAGGAATGATTATTGAATAAGGCAGGTATCCCACGGATATAAGAAGTGAGATGAGAAAACATTTACATTAATTAATGTCTTTCTTTGTAAAAATTACAAAATCATATATACTAAATTTAATTTCATTATAAACCTACCAGCGAACTATATTATTATGTATAATACTATATATTATTTTTTTATGACTTTATGTTACCCGTTTATTAAAAAATGCATGTTAATGTTTTATTTTGGGTATTATCTTCTTTGTTTTTCGCATGATCTTAATTTGTTATATTTTTGGCCCTAATACTTACATCATGACTTCAATAATGTAATGCATGAAAAAAATTTAATTTATAATCAGTATATAATTACTTATAATAATCTATGAAAGAGATAAATAGAAAATTAAATACATCATTTAAGGAGATGGTAGGCCGTACGTATGCATGAACATTGATTTCGTTTTCTTATCATATTGAAAAAAAGAAACAAAATGGAATATATGTATATATATTAATGTATAATAATTATGGTATAATTAGTATTTAATATATATCATATAAGTTTATTAAACCTATCCTTAATCAATTTCATACAGAGTGTGAATGAATCACATCACTTTGAGGTGATGGTAGAACATTTTTTAACAAAAAAAAATATCATATTTACAGAAAATGAAAATATTTATGGTATGTGATTTATAATAATTCGAAAATCATAAAACATCTTAAATTTCAGATAAATCATATGAAAATATATTTTCTATCATAATTTCTGACAATGATATTTGGTAATGGAAAAACGGAATAACAAAATTTCGCAAGGCAGTAGTTCGTCGTATACAAGAACAGTAAGTTTGTTTCCCATTAAATGGAAGTGTGTGTATGTTTTGTTTGAACCCTTAGAGTAAAAAAACCTCAGTATATTCAAGATACTGATATTATTATATAATCCTGGACTAATAATAATTGAGGTGGTGAAGAATGTATATAAAACAAATGAACTTGGGGAATGAAGTTAATTCTTATTTTGGGAAGTCCTTTTGGTTTGCACCCAAGGGATACCATGGATGGATTTATACTAAAAAATGAGGATTCTATGTTGAATGGATGTATTTTGGAATATTATTTTACCAGATTCTGAGTGATCCAAATGGATAATGAGTTGTTTATAAGTGGTATTGGTGAGTTCCTTTTTATAGTGGAGGAGGAATGGTATTCTTGTAAATATCTGAAAATTGAATTCCACCCATTTTTTTGGTGGTAAATTTTATAAAATAAGGAATTATGTTATATAAACTAGAGTATAGGGTCTAAATATGGACATAAAATTAATTTTGGATAAGTCTCTAGGTCATTTTGGCCCATAATTGTAGGTTTTTTCCATCGTTATGCTAATTTTTCTCTTAGTCGTTATAATTAATTTGAATTACATTATATAATATATTTTGTCAAAACATATGTGGAACTTTTTTGAAATTATATGTTTTTAACATTCCAATTATAGAATAATTTTTTCAAAATTCAAATCATAGAAGTGCCTAAAAGTAATTCATTTTTATTCCCAATGATTGGATAACAAATCAGGGTTTAAAAGTAAATGTCTTCAAAATTTTGGTTAGTTTTTATATCCAATTTCAAAGTTGAATTTATTAAAATTAAATAATATGGATTAATTAAGTAATAATTGAACTAATATAACATTAAAACAAATTATAAAAATAATTTAGTATAATAAATAAATTATATTAAATAGCAGTTTCGAATTAAAATTCAGTTTTATTCACTATTCATAAAAAAATGAAGCTTCATAGAAAAATACCAAAAATTAACCATAATATTATTTTATGTTCATATTTGAAGAAATATATTTATTTTTTCAAATAAAATTTATTAAAGTGTCAAATATTTAAAATAGGTTCTCCATTAAAAGGCGGTAATATAACAATAAAGAAGAATATATATTTTTATTCTAAAAATTGGATTTATTCTTATCTTACACTTATAAAATCAATAAGATGAGTATAAAAAATATTTATTAAATATTAAATATTTATATTTTATTTAAATCATAAAAAAATTTGTTTTGTAATCATTTTTGTTAAAATTTTGTTCGTACATAGAAAAATAGTTTTCGTAGAAAAAGATTTTCTTCATTCTCAAATATTTCATACATTCATTTCTAACTAATTAAAAATAAAATGATTAATTTTATATAAATTTCTAGATCATATTTTCTCAAATTAGTTACTAGTATTCATAACTTCCGCTCCTACATCTTGGGGGTAGCTATAATAATATTTCAATTATAATATTAATTGGATATTGTAGCTAGGTAAAATCTTGGATTTGTGTGTAAATCAATCTATCGAAGGGACTTGAAATTGTGTGTAACAAATGGAAGAATAATTTTGAGTGTATCTTAAGATAATATATGTTTTTTGGGTAGTGAAATATTGACTTGGTGTTAGTTATAATGCAAGAAACACTTAGTGATTTTGTATAACAAATTCCATATTCAACGTTGCATGAAATGAAAAATAACGAATTATTAAATTAATTAAAAAATAAAAATACAAAAAATCAATGGTTGTCACATTCTACCCCCCTTAAAATGATTTTTTACTCGAAATTCATACAGATTATTAAATTTTTGAAACCTAAATATTCAATTCATAGAAACCATAATCACTAAAATTTAATACTAAAACATCATTTAAAAAGGGAATGTCTGAAACAAAAAGGTTACGCAAAGTAACACATAACTAGGTCTGAACTATGGAGAACATAAGTGGGATGTGAATACTGGACATGGATTAAAAGCATAAATAATCATACATATTGATAAATATCACTTACCACAAGAAAGTGGTTAATCTAGAGAAAGTTAAAAATCACTAAACCATAATGTGAAGAATCATTAAAGTGTCCATTGATGTCATAAGAAATGGTGATAATTGGAAAAAAATAATTTCAATTACCTTTTACTAGTTTTTAATAACTTTTTTACATGAAGATATACTTACATGATTTCATTTCCTTTTGTAAGTAACTTTTCACCCTTTGGTCGTGTCTCAAAAAATATCAACATCACCAAATTATTAAAAAGGAAGGGTTTTTTCATTCCTAAAGTACTAACAGATCATGAGATCCATGATAATTCATCCCATCTATAATCAACTAAAAAAAATAAATAGGTTATCCAATCTTCATAAATCCACATGTAGTGAGATATTACTTTAGTCTCAAAAACATCATCTGAGAAAAAACCTCAACATTCCATAAAGGGTTTACCATATAACCCATAAAAATGGTGAAAATAAAAATTATTGTAAATAAGGTGATGAAATAAGCATAAAATTAAACCACAATAAATTATAATGTATCTCTTAGTTATCACATTCAGAACATGGGAATGCCTTTATCTTATATTCTCTTGAAACATAGTAATAACCGGAATTACAATAAACAATTTTGGAATTCATGTATGATTCATTGTTCGAAATATTACTAGATATATTCCTTAAAAGAAAGAATTTTTTATCATCTTCCTTGATGAAATAAACCACTTTTTCAAAAAAAATAGTATTCAATTCTAGGGAAATCATCACTATCTAATTTACTTTGTCTATATCTATAATCCCTTTATCTGAACTAAACACATTTTTTCAAAATCAGGGAAACATTACAGTTTTCCATCCATTAATAAAAATATATCCTTTTCATTAAACCGATTTTATAGTTCTTCATAATCATTAAATATATTTTTGAAAATAAATTAATGAAAAGATATACTTAATGAGTCATATAACATAATTCCTTAATTCTTCTAAAAATACACTTTAATCATGAATTTTCATTCTAAAACCATTTATTAGGCTTCATAATCTGTTCCCTTGATACTCATTTACTAGAATATGAAATATGAATCATATATTAAGGTTCCAGTACCTCAGTCTAATCATTTTTATAACGCTTAATGTAAATAATACTAGAAGAACAAACCACACCTTTCACATGTCAATTGTTGTCTCTTTATCTTCTGTAGTATAACCAATACTTGTAGGCCTTCTTGATTGTATTCATGATATTTCCACTGAAGATATCTATTTTTATCATTCTCCTACTTTCCACATCTAAAACATTCAATGTTATCCCAGTTCATTCTTGTTCACACTATTGAATAAAACTAGTTAGAATATGGTGGTAAACACTTAACATAGAAGAGAACCAAATAATCATGAAAAATTACTTATAATAAATCAAAATAATGACACATTATTCATTAATAAAGGACACATTTGGATTATATTAGGTTATTTATAATCATATTATATTTAAAATTTTTATGATGGTTTGTAAAGAGTCCGTGAATTACCAAATCATATCCCACGAGAATTTCAAAATAGGTGTGAAGAAAGGCCCATTATCATGCACCAGTTCCCAATCATGTCTACCTCAATAAATTATTTTTGGGGTTGTTACCACTATATTAATATGTCTCGGAGCATCATCAACTTGTAGTATCTCGACAGTGATTTATTTCTAGGAAACAAATCACTCTATACTTTACCGAAATTCGAATACATTTTCCTATACTTTAACTCATCATTAACCTTATCCTTGGAGACATCCTTAGATATATCATTTAAAATATCCAAAGCTATCTCACTAGATGTTTCACATACTTGTTTTTAAAATTTTGACTAAAACATTCCATTGATACCAACTATAGTGAACCAAGCTTGAAATATTAGGATATTTCATCCTTTTAGATTAATATTCATCACATTACGAAAATATATTCCAGAGGACCATAGCATTTTAGTGTATTTAGAAACATGGAAACATAATCTTCTAACATGGAGAAAAATATTCAACATCACTCATAAAGATATTCCCCTTTATTAATTCACATTAAAACCTTTATTCATAACCCAAGAAAAAGAATCAAAATAATGGGATGATATGAGATGCTCAGGGAGGTTTAGAATGGTAGATATGTAAGAATACCATCAGAATAAGGGTATGAAAACATGATCTTAATGTTAAAATATCATAGCACTCATAAAAAGATCATAATAATGAGACCTGGAATAAATATTTTTCTTTCATAAGAAATTAAATCATATCAGAATTAAGAACACAAACCATGTGGTAATATCAAATGCATAAGACACAAAATTGTTTGGAAGACAAATAAACATGGAACATCATTTCATATAATTCAAGGCACATTACAAAAACATAATGTGGAACTTCATGGGGTCTACATCCACTTGGAGGGATCCATCACCATCCATGTCAATGTCCTTTTATTTTAAGAGATAGGGGTTCCCCATATTCCCATAGTGGATCGGGTTTCCCCATATTCTCAGAATGGATGGGGTTTACCAATGTTACCATAGTGGATAGGGATTACCCATATTTCATAGTGGATCAATCCCAACTACATTACTAAAATAATTATCTCATGAGATATAAATATTTAACCAATTAATTGGAGTGAGATATAGGTCCCACTCATCATATATTATAATCATACATACATGTGCAATAATATACTAAAACATGCATCATAACATTACCCGTAAAAATAGATGGATTTCATAAACAAAATATAATTACACATGAAATTAACTGGGTATCATAAAAATTTAATCATATCATTACCTATGGAAAATATATAGGTCTCTTAATCATTTCTTCAAAGAAAAACACATGAAAAGAACTAGTTTTAAAAAGTACATAACCTGTAGAACATAAATAGGTGTCATAAATATCATTCTATAAAAACATAAACCATTCAAGAAATAATATGAATGGTATCATGGATAACATCCACAATAGAACCTAAACTATAAAAAAGTATTCCATCTCAAATGGAGAATGATTTTGAAAGATTCCATGAATTTTTTTTAATGAAAATAACAATTCTATGAAAATACTTTTTATAAAACCATTTCAAAATAATTTTTAATAAATAAATCTTAAAACATGATTAAAAACCTTTCTTGATGAAAATATATTTTTTACTATGAAAAAAGATTATTAAAACAAAATTTATTTTGAAATCATTATTCTCTTAAAATAGATTTGTAAACTTATAAAGGAATCTTGAAAATATTTTAAAATCATTTCTCTATTAAAGACCCATTAAAAAGATAAATAAAGCATGCCAAAATTCTAAATACATTTTTCTTTGAAAATATATTAAAAGCGTAGAAGTAATTCTTGAAATTATTTAGATAACCCTTTTCCATAAAATATTTTTGAAAAAATATAAAGATAGTTTTAAATCATTGAAACAATTTTTTTTAAAAACAAAATTTTATAATCATCTAAAAGAATATTTAAAAATAATTTATCTATTTTAAAAAATATAATCTTTTTAAATCCTTTTTAGAAAAAATGGTTTTCAAAGAACACATATTTTCAACATAAAATAGAAACTATGTTACATTTTCATAAAAACACTTTCATTAGCATCAAAATAAATAAGGAGTTAAATGATGGAAATAATACATTAATACATTATCTATAACCATAGAATACGAAAATTAAAAATTTTTCTTGACAAATGGATTGTAATATTTTATCAATGGAAGAATAATCATAAATAATCAGGACAAACGATGATATTGTAGCAATAAATTGTTACTACTTTAGTAACATTGAATCGTTATATGATGGAAATAGTAACATTTAATAAAGATCAAAATATAATTAAAAGAATTAGATTCATTATATAACATGTGAAAGGTAGTATAAAAACCTCATAGAAATATATAGGATTATAATATTTCTTGAGTCTCAAAGATGGAATATTGAGATTGCGTTACTTTACTAATTTGGAAACTATTCAAATATATACGCATTAAAATAAATATCATAAAATTGATATAGAGATTCCAATATTTTTAACTATAATAAAATATAATTAAACCATGTGAAGAATATACATCATAATAAATGAACAACTGTTGATTAAGGCATGTATCTCATAGATATAAGAAATGAAATGAGAAAACCCTTACTTAAGTATTTTATTTCTTTGTACACATTCCATCATCATTTATAAAAAAAATAATTTTATTAAAAATATTCCAAAAAAAATTATTATTATATTTAATACCATATATTATTTTTTTATGAATTCTTATTACCCTTTCATTAACTACTCCATGTTAATGTTACATTTGGGTAATATCCTCATTATTTTTCGCATGTGTCTTAATTTGTAATATTTTTATTCCTCACGCTTATATCATTATTTATAGAATGTAAACCATGATATAAATGTAATTTATATTAATTATATATTTATTTATAATAATATATTAAAGATATAAATAGAAAATAAAATACATCGTTCATGGTAATGGAGGGCTGTATGTACGCATGAAAAATACTTCTCTTTACTTATCGTATTGAAAAAAAGTGATTAAATAAAATAAATGTGCATTTCTATATGTAATAATTATATTATCATTATTATCTCATATATATCATATAATATCTCTGATTCCACCTTTACTACATTCTATATAAATTATGAACGAATCAAATCACTTTGAGGTCGTGGTAGTCCACATTTCCCAAAACGAAATTATCATATTTACACAAAATGAAAAGAATGAATTTATATGTAATATAAGAATTAAATAGTATTAAATACATCATAAATATATATATATCATATAATAACTTATTTTCCATCATAATTCCCAATAATGGGAGTCGGTAATGGAAAAATAGACAAAATTTTTTCATGAGGCGATTGTTCGCCCTACATAAAAATTTAAAGTTCATTATCGATTAGATGGAAGGGTCTATAGGTTTAGATATAAAAATTAGAATAAAATATAGTTTATTTAGGATATTAATTTTATTATATAATCATGGAATAAGAATAATTTAGGTGATGGATAATAAAAATAGATGAACTTGAGAAAGGACGTTACATCTTCTCTGGGTTACCTCAATTGGTTTCCACTGAAGGGATTCCTATTATGAATTTATGCACAAATGGTGGATTATATGATTGAGGGAGTGATTTTTGGAGCATAATTGAGAGGATTTTTTCCCAGATAAATTGATTTAGTGTTCTTAAAATGTGCGAGAGGAGAGTTCCATTTTATAATGGAGGAGGAGTGGTATTCTTGTAAATTTTGGAAAATAGAATTCCATTAACATCTTTCTTATGAAATGTGGCTCCAATATTTAATAAAATTAATTACTGATTAGAATATGGTATAAATATGTCCAAAAATGGATTTTTAACATGTTTATAGGTAATTTGTGCCGTTAAGTGTGATGTTTTTTCTCTTGTTAAACAAATTTTCCTCTTCATCATTGTAATTAATTTTAATTACATTAATTAATATTTATTTTTCTAAAAATGTGTTGACCTTATTTAGAAATATATATTGTTCTAATTAAAAATTTGTAATCCATTTTTCTAAATTAAAATAACATAAGTTGAAGAAATTATTTCAAATTTAATCCCACTGATTAGATAACAAAGAAAGTATTTAAAGTAAAAATGTTCAATAGTTTGATATGTTTTTATATCAAATTTAATTGTGAAATTTAATCCAATGACATAAATTGGATTTGTTGTTATCTTATACATATGAAATATATTGGATGAGTAAAAAAAATTATTGAATATATAATATATACTTTTTAAAAAAATTAATCAAAATCGGTTTGTTTAATTTATTGAGGTAAAAATTTGTTTGTACATAGAAAAATATTTTTCTTGGAAAATGAATTTCATCATTCTAAAATATTTCTTACCTTCATATGAAACTAAATAAAAATAAAAAGAAAATTTATATATATATATGAATATGATATGTTCACAATTAATTTATTCTTATTCATAACTTCCATTCCAATGGCTAGGTGGTATATATAATAATATTTTAATTATCATATTAATAGGATATTGTAGTTTGGTAAAAACAAAGCCTTCCATGTAATTAAATCTATCTAAGGTAATTATAATTATGTGTAATACAAGACCCGAAAATTATTCCTTGTACCAAAATATAATAAAAGTGGTTCATGTAGTGCAATTTTTATTTGGTTTTTCATATAATGTGTTTCACATAATGTGATTTTATATAACAAAATCTATATTAATATGCGATTACAAGGTGAATAATTTTTGGGAACCCATTTTTTAAAAATTAATGAATTAGATGGTTTATCATGAAATGTAAATCACCTTGAAGCAACAACATAAAAATGTTTTGATGATATGAAAAGTTTTAGGAAGCAAAGATACAAGTCAGTGGAAAATATACACCTCTCTAGACATTATGAAATGAAAATTTAAGATAAAAACCCTTACTTGGGTTGTCATTACCATGGATTCAGGGAGAAAATATAAAAACTAACAGAATAATAGAGGACTCAATTTTTTAAAATTTAGGGAAACATAGGCTTAAACTTATTAACTCAAATAAAATCAAAGAGGGATGAAAAAAATTTTCAGATTAGAGATGATTAACCCATTGGGCTCTCTTAGTTAAGACATTCAAATGTGAGTATGAATAATCCCAGTTGAGGTTTCAATTTTATAATGGTGAATATGAAATTCATAAAATAATAATGGGAAGGTTTCTGGGTTTGGAAGAAAGATATACCAAATCATGCATTGACCATTCTATATGTAACACCCCAAGCTTCCACGGTACATTTCTCATTGAATAATACAATAGCTTCTATTGTACGCAACTTCGAGTTCAAACACACCACAACCACTCAAACTAGCCGTTATGAATAGTAATACTAACATTTTGAAATTTTATAAATTTTACCATTCAAAATGGACTTCATTTTTGGATTCAGAATATCGAAATTAGCTTAGGGTGAATTTTTGGTATTTTTATGAAAACATCCAATTTTTTATGAATAGTGAAAAACACTAAGTTATTATTTAAAACAAACTTTTTAATTAAATATTTAATTATATTATATAAATTTATTTTAGGTCAAAATATATATATAATATCTATATATGTTCAATTTAATTCATTGGAGTTATTTTGTAATAATATTACATATATAGAATTTTATTGAACGTTTTACCATCATTTACCCACCTCCTTTGAGCATTTGCAAATTCACATAAAATATTATTTTTCTACTTTTGTGAGTTGAATTTCAAAAATTCGAGAGGAACAGTTGGTATCAGTAAGTAAAATGTGGTTCAATAAGTTGAAAATTATTTTTGGTGAAAAGAATCTTTTTACTTTTATTTATCGCGGTTAAAACTAAATAAGATAATTATGGGCAAAAATGATATTATTATTACCCTAACACATGTCCTAATTCTATAAGATAAGTGTAATTAGACTAAAAAAATTAGGAATAGAATATGATCCTTTAGGTCCACTTGGATTAGATTCGGAAATTTATTATTATTTTATTTAAAGAAGAGTTAAAAGAGTCAACATCAAAGTTTAATAACTAAACCATTTTTAGTATTGGGTTATAAATAAGATAAATTCAACGATAAATATTAATTATAATGATAAAAATATTTCATACATAATGATAATTTTTTTATAATTTTTAGATATTAAATAATTAAATTTATGTATGACACAATGATGATGCAATAATTACCTTATTAATGAATGATTAAAATAATTGATATTATAAAAATCCAAATAAATATAATTTTAGACTTTTAATGAATTACACTAATTTTATAGGTTAACATGAAATGTTAGGGTTGATTAAATGAATTCTTTTTTATGTAATAATGTAGTTATGAATTTAACCAAAACAAAATACCAAATAGTGTCAATATTGACATAGGAGATTTTTTAAAACAGGTATTAAATTATTAATTGAAATTCTATTTCAAAAGATCTATAGATTTATGAAAGGGCTTAAATAATATTATATATGTCATTAATGAACCACTTGAGTTTTTATTCTAAGTTTATATAATGTTTATTAACTATATAATATAAAAATACAAAGAGACGTGGCAAATGTTAGACTATTTAACTAAGAGTTAAATCTAAACGATAACGTTAATATAGTGATCCAAACCTATCTAAAACCTATTGGTTGAGTGTTTTTAGACACATAAACACATTATCCTTGAAAGAAATCATTTTTGAGCTATTATAAACCTAAAATTATTTTATTATAAAATAATATTTCAATGCTTTCCTAAGGTTCTCCTCACCCCTCTTATAAAAGTTCACTTCAACTTTTCTAAAATTCACACCATCAAAGCCATTTTGATCAGCCAAACCCTACCCAAATATCCTCTAAACAGTCCTACCTTCATCATAGAGGCCTTCCCTTAGTCGGAAATCCAACTTAATGATCTCTTTTGATAAAATCAAAAGGAAGAACCCAAAGAAGCGTTAAATATTTCATCACCTCTTTCAAGCTATTTTCTACGTCCACTTACTCTTTATTTATTTTTTCCATTATAAAATAATTACTAAATTATATTATATATACTGTGATGTTATTATAAAAATGATACAACCATATTCATTATTCTATCCATCTTATAAATGAAAAAGTCACCATACGTGCGTATGCACATATTACAGTCTCCACGTCGTGGTGTAGTTTGTCATTCAAATACATCATCATTTGGATGGGTATAATAATGAGTATAAATGATGTCAATAATAAATTTAACATGATAAATATTCTTTATATATGATATAACATCCAATTATATATTATTTTAATTTAAAATAATGATATTGTCACTCATGTGTACGTACAGATTACCGTCTCCACGAACGCGATGTTATCCATTCCCCATCATATACATTCAAGAAAAATTTTCATTTGAGGATTAAAAATAATGTTTAAAGACTTAATATCATTATTAATATGAATAAGATACATCCTCTCCATAACAAACATTATTTATGTAACAATGTACATAAAGGAAAATGAATCAGTAAACACCGAAAACAATGATACTACTGAAATATCAGTAACAAATAAATTTTATAAGATCATATATGATATCATATTTATGTATATAGTACTTGTATAATTTAATAACAATGATTTAACTATTAAAAAATCAGATAATTTACCATTGAAAAGGTAAAATTACAAGGTAAGGGTTAATTTGACAATCACTTTATTATCCGATGTTGTTTTCACGTATCTACTGGGACCTCTTTATCATCCATAATCATGTTTCTTAAAAATATATTCAATGTTTTTACTATTTACTAGAATATGGGATAAATTAATTTATACACTTGTTTGAATTTTTATAAAATGGTTTGAAAGGAATCATTTCTTCATTTTCCAAACAAGGTACCTTATAACCATTTCGACAAAATTATGGTAAGAATGTTTTTTAACTTATACGGCAGGTGTGGTTATTTTCTGCCATTATGACATCGTTGAAGCTTCTCTTCCAATCGTATAAGAATAGTTTCAAAATAATTGTTTTTTATTATAATTATATTACTTTTATATGATTTAAAAATAGAATGAGATATTTCTCTAAGAAGGGTTTTGATTTCATCAATGTCAATGTCCTTTGATGGATTTTAAGATTATTTGATGTTGATTTAATATTATACAAATTGTCAATATAGTATTTAAGGTTTTGTGATATTTTTTACTGTGGATGTGTGTTTTTTTCACCATTCATGGTTTATGGATTAAGTATTGACATTTCATATGCTAGTTTTAATAAGAATGTTTGTGTTATGTTTAAACCTTTTAATATGTGGAATGTATTGGACTTCGTAAGTGATGGGTGGAGCCCGCTATAGGTCCTCGAGGCATTGGTAGGTCTCATGAGACAAACTAGTGTATTGGAAAAGGGCCTTAAAAAATTATTAATTGTTGTCTTGCCACGAGGCCTTGACTATGTGGTTATGATGTATGGGATTATGCATTCCATCATTATGAAAGTGGATATTGAAATTGCATGTGATTATTTGACTAGTAGAAAATATATGTAAAAAACTAAATGGAATTATTTGATTTTATCATTGCTATATTATGCGGAATTTTATGATTAAATGTAATTTGTTTAAGTCTTATACATTCCCATAAATGTTTATGCTTATTTATGAATGTTTCCTCTATATTGTTATCCTCACTGAGCATATGAGCTCACCCCTTTCTATGTTTTATTTTTCCAAGGAAGTGAAGTGGAATATTATGATTGACCTACCGGGATAGTCTAAGGGATATGAGTGTGGCCTATGGGGACTACATGGTTGTTATTTTTCATTTTATATTTTCATGTGAAACTTATGAATGTATCTAGTATTTCCATGTCTACTAAACCAATCAGTCTTTCGAGACTTGATCTGTTGTGATCATGAAAATGTTATGTAATAATGAAATGACTCTGGGTAACTAGGGTCAGGGTGTTACATGATATCCATGGGATCACCAATGAATTACTACACTGTTTGGCCAAACCGTTTACCAAATCGTGTCTTATTTGATTCCAAGTCAAATAATGTAATACACCCTATATGAAGATATTTCTAAAAATTTCCCCTACAACATCCAATTTAGATGTATAGTTACTACTAATTATATGAGAAAATTGTGCTAGTTATGTTCCTTTTATTAAAATAAAAACACCATGCATGCGATTAAACTACATTATTTCTTTTAACTGCATATATGATTAAACAACAAATTTATACCTACCCATTAAAAAACATATACCCCCATAAGTCTAAAATTGAAAAAAATTATGTTTGGACGATATGGTTTCTACTGACTTTGTGATGTCATGTGATAACCACTTAACTATAAGACTCACATACAGGTTAATGTCACACAATTACTTATAGTTGTATTTCATCCCTGAAATTGACTTGGTTATGTGAGTAATTATTAAAATATTGAAAATTGAATTCTATACATCACTAATTCGAGTAAACATAACAATTAAATTCAATAATATGCAATATTTATATCAGGGCGTGATAAGGAGGGTCCTTTAATACGGCCATAATGGGTTATGATGGGTTTATTATGGGATTTAGATAGAATATGAGGATGATTTTTTACATTAAAATTTCTATGTAACATTCCATATAAAAAATTCCATCATTATAAAAAATTTAATTTGGATCCCGTTTCCCATTCTACTTACCATTTTTCCCATTTTACATTCCATCAAATACCTTTCTTGTATACCAAACTATGCCTTAATGTACTGATAGTATTCATACTTTAAATAGTGCATGAGGATTATTTAAATGAAAATTGTAATATACAATAACACTAATTCCTCCACACTCCCCCTCTCACTGATAAATTCACACCCATTTCTGAAAACCAAATTATTAATTTTTTTATCTGAACTAATATTTACCAAGTTTATAATATCAATCCAACAATGTTCATAAATTTAAAAATCCAACTATCTAAATCCATAAACCCACTCAAAAAACATAATTCCTTACTATAAAACATAACCAAATTAAATTTGAATGATATGTTTTCAATAACTTTTCCTTTTGGTTCTTCCCACAATAGTTATCTAACCACCCAAAATTCATTGTTTCTATAATGTTATATAAATTATAATCCATCCACAATTATTTTTCTAATAGATACCTATATATAATATTAAACAACAAAAATTATTATTCTAGAATAAATTATATCTTATTATATTTTAACTAAATATACCCTTATTTTATTAAAGATAAATCTATAATCACATATATTCTTGCCAGTTTTGGAATTGTATAGTAATAAATTAACATAGTTCATATTTTCTACACTCACCCCCTCATATGAGTGTAGAAATTATAATATCATTTTCAAACAAACCATGATAATTTGTTATTAATTATCCATATTTTCATGATAACATAAAAATTTAATTTTGGGAACAATATTAACCAAAATGATTAATATAGATAATGAAAAAATTAAACATTTCACTAACAAACATTCAATTATTCCATGAGATATAATAATATCATTCATTTCAATTATATCAAATTTATCAAATTTATAAATATATTGTAAACCTAATAAATTAAAAAACACTAAGAATTCAAAATAATGATTAGTCATCAAAATTCCCCAATTGCTTAAAATAATGTTATGTAAAATGTTAAAAATTATGTTACATATATATCCACACACATTGGTCAAAACCAATTTGGCCCGTTATTCAAAATAAGTATATAATCCATTTATTTTTTTCTAACAATGATAAAAAATTTATCAATTCTATTTATATGCTTAAATCATAAAATCCAATTTTTGATATCAATCTTCTGAGAAAATTTTCTAAAATTAATAAAATAATTAAAATAAATATATTTTTAGAAATACATCGATCCTCGCATGTAATAAATAAATCATGTCAATTAACAAAACCCAATCTTTTTTATACACATATTTCATATAACCATCTACATTATGAATGGGGAAATGTTTTGATATAGATATTCCTCAATCCTTATTACTCAATTATTATGTACATTTATAGATAAATATAATTTTTAAATTAAAACCATCATTTAATCTAAGAGAACTCAAACCCAACATCTATACCACCAAAACAATTTGGGTATCAATTATTATCATGTTATCCAGAAATGTATATGGTATACCTCCCATGTTACAAAACTCTATCATCATTTTTAAATTACAGGGTCCCCAAACCCACACTAATAAAATTTAATTTTTAATAAGTTATCTTTTGATAACTAGAATCCAAAACCTGATTTCTATACACATTTAACTTGTTCCTCTAAAAACTATGTTTAACAGAAATATTTTATTGTGTAATTAATCTTTGGAAAAGGATTTTAATTTTTTATTTCATTAAACTACACACTGGTTTTATTATAAAAATATTTTATGACCTTTCTAAATGATAAACATTTTAAAAATATAAAAAACAAAAAATGGAAAAATATATGGGTTTATAATAGGATCCATCTTCTATAGTGCATAAATAATATAAAATAAATATATATATGAAATTAAAGAGACATATATAAACACCATAATACAAAAACATTAAATAAAAATAAAAATATGAAGGGAATATATCCATAAAATGGAAAATTGGTACTAATGATTCATGAAAAACACATTAAAACTCAAGTAGAATAATAAACCTTCAAAACCATCACATACTCCTTTAGCATTAATATACATCTCATAAATATCTTGGTGAACCTTCATAAATAAAAATGTCTTTTTTTTCTGATCATTCATTAAAAACACATAATATATTGATAGGGAGTCTGTTCAAATGACATAATCTTAGTTTCCCAATGTTACTTCAAAAAAACCAAGTGGTTTTGAAAATTTTAGATTGATGTCAATGTTTCAAGAGAATGTGACAAATTTCCCCACCTCGGTCACTTTTAAATCATAAAAATACAAAAAAAAATTATAAATAATAATATAACGTCTCTTATACCACCAAGAGAAGGATAAATATTAAAAAGGTAAACTCAAACCAATCATGTTCCCTTATAGAATTGGTATAGCTTTCCTTTATTCTGGTAATTCCATACATATATAAACGTTTTCTTATAATTAGTAATCATCATTAGGTAAACTCTTACTAAAATTAAAAAAAATACAATAACCCAGAGATAACATTCCCCTCGATTATAATTCCATCATAGGAGCGTCAAAAATATGTAAATTTTTCTACTAGTTTAAAATTTATATACATTAATAGGTAATATCACCATTAGGTTTACCAAAACTCTAGGATCATCATAAATATGTACCCATACCCACTAGTAGAATATAAATAGACAATATATATAAATTCCAACATAGGTTAAACACTTATTTCGGAACAACATAAATTGGTAAACTCTATGTTATATGAAAATAAAAACATCCATTAATTTGAAAACATGCCCTTATTAGGAATAGTACTACATAAAAATGATCAATTGGTGACCTCATCATTTAATTAAATTATTATTGAAACCATTCAACAAAAATAATGGAATAAATAAATTACTCCATGAAATATCAAGTATTTAAAATAAAATAAATTACTATAAACTAAACACTTACGTGGAAAAGGGAGAGAACCCATACCATCAAAACAATACTAATCTTACCTACTTCTGCAACAATCCACGAATCCCCCAATATATTACATTCTCCCTAGATATAAATAACATCTACATACCAGGACCTATGGAGATGAAAAATATAATAATGTAATCTATAAAACTATGATTCAGATAGATTCATCGATGATTATTACCAAAATAATCGAGTTAAGATCAACCAAATAGGGTGTGAAGTCCCTCATGAATAAAATATGGAGACCAAAAAAGAGATCATTCACTTCTACAATAAGTAAAGAACCCTGTCTAAACTGATCAACAAAACTAACAACTATTGAGCTTAATGACTTATTTACTATACCTCTAGTTGATATCACACCATTTTGATTGGACTCATATAGATTAATCTTGATCCCAATAGCAGGAGACCTCTATTTTACCAAACTAGTGATGACTAACCCCTTTAAAAGATGCTTTAAGATATATATGAATATTTAAATGTTAATATGTATTATTAGAAATATAACCTACTCCACCTCAAATATCATCTCATTATATGTTTTTAATCAACACAAATTGATCAAAATAACCCATATAAGGTGGAGGTGTCCATCTATGAATGATACATGGAATCCAATGAATAAAAAATCCATGGTATTTTCATAAAATAAAAAGTAGTTTTGTAGATCCAAAATATTTTGAAAAAATACTAAAAATACCTTATCCAAAGATATATGGATGAATATTATCTAAAAAAATCAATGATATATTATTAACATTATATTAATTTTTCTGCCAGTGTGATTCTATAACACAGAATAGCCTACTTAGTAGGGAGTGCACAATTTTTTAATTCTCCAAATAAAAAGGATAACTTTTTAAGGGCCATATAAACCTCAAATAAAGTATTTCATCCACTCAATTATATGTACATGATATATGATTAGAAAAAACACATCACTTTAAAATTATTATCCATTATATCTATAAATTCGACTTAAAAAATTTATTTTGATATATAAATTTCATTAAATGTAAATTTCTAGAATTTATCTACAATTTACTAGATAAGAATCAATTAGAAAATAAAAACGAGTTTGAAAAATATATTCATTATTATTAACCTAAGGAAGAAAGAAATATTCACCTAGTAATCCTTCTATAATATAGTATCTCTTTTTTAGAAAATTCATCAAGGTTTCACCAAAATATTCATGATAATTCAAATATACTATTTTATAATAGGGAAAATGGGAACCCCAACCCATTCATGATAATATCAAATAGGATGACCATGTTAGTTATGTATGAACCATGACCAAAGAGTGGAATCTATAAAAATGTCTGATTACTTCTTAAGAAAAAGGATAAATATTTTTCTGTAAAGACCATTTAGAGATATGAAAACTTCATCTACTAGAGGATACATACACTTTAAAATGATATAACGTTATCTATACTCAATGTGGGGTCCCCTAAAAATCAGAAAATATTTTTCCCACCCCCTATAGTACATTGTTTAAAATAGGAACCATTAAATGGATACAATTGGGGATGTTAGTTTTTAAATTTTTAATTGAGTAATCTTACTTTCAAAGGTTATAAATTTATTTTTTTATAATGAATTCACATGATAACCCTACCCATAAGAACATCAAAACTGTTATTATAAATGCACTCAGAAATCATTTGGAAAATAATTACAAAATATTTTCTCGAAAAACTAAAACATAATTTGTTCAATTTACGCATCTTATTTTCATTATTCACTAAAATAAGAATGAATCATTTAAAAGCGTTTCCACTCAACGAGATCTATACACCATATGTATTGAATATCTATTTCAAACCACACACTAAACCAAATTCTATATTCATGAAAGAAAATATATAATATTAGAAAAATATATTGAAGAAACCAGGGTATCTATAAACCAACTTAAATCATATCATGCCTATTATCCTCAAACATAAGTCAATAATTATAGTTAATTATATAGAGAAATGAGAAAAATGATTAGATATATTGGATATCTTTTCTGTAACCCACTAAAGGACATAAAAAACAATTATTCATTCATATTAGAGAGAGAGAAATAGAACCCCAATGAAGAAATGTATCTAGAAAAGAGGTCACATCACTCCAATAAAAAACAAACATATTTATAAATTTGATAATTTAAACATAATCAAATTTTAATATTATTTGTTATATCCACATAGGTGTAAATATAACCCAAACACATTTCTATTAATTTCTTGATATATATCCTAAAATTGAAAAAACACCCCATGAATATTTATACCATTAATTAAAATATGTTTTTCATTGATTTAAATAATATAAAAGTGATTCCAACTGAATTTATGGTTTTTTGTTTAAGATTATATGATAAATTACACAAGACATTCATTGAATGCATTAAAAGATGTAATGAAACTTATTCTATATGAAACCGTTAAAATATACCCCCTTTAAATAATCATGGAATATAATATAGAATATTAATATTTACAAGATATCAAACATTAATGTAAAATTATCTTCAAAAGATACATATACCTCAAATATTATCCATCCAATGGCCCTTTACCACTTTAGAAATTTCATATTCATCATGAATGGAACTAAAATATATATATTTTCATAAAAATTATAATGGGGATAGTAGTAATAAAATCCCATGATAATGGGGATTTGATGATAGTACCTTGATGTGGTGGAAAATTAATTTCCTTAACAAGGGATTTAGAGATATATATAACCACAAGTAGACCATGATAATTAATATTCACATACAATGTTCCATTATCCTTGTGGAGATTCAAGCAATCATTACTCATTGATAAATAAATAGAAAATCAATTTTTTGTGATTTCATTATTGAATCTATAAGGTCCTAGAATTCTTCACGATTTACAATCATTTGATACAAGGGCACCCATAATATACCTGTGTCTCTATTAGAAAATATAAAACACATAATCATCACACCATTATTAACCCTAACATGAATCTTCTAGATTTAAATTTCAATATTAATGAATTCATAAGATAATCTATTTATGAGATGATAACCCTTCAAATAAGTGGGACATAAATGCTTTATAATTGTCAAAAAATGACCCATGAGGGACCTTAGGCAGGCTCTAAACATGAATTTGAGACTATCTACATATAATAAACCTCCCTAAATAACATATTATTGAAAAAAATATTAAAATCCGAACATTATCTACTTTAAAATTCTATTATAGTTGGTAAATAATCAAACAAGTAATGTAAGAGATGATCCAATCAAAAATATGGACAAATATTCAAATATTGTAATTCTTTTATAAAAGGATATAAAGGAGCCTCGGTGTAGTTATTCTTTTTTATATTATTATAACACATAAATCAATTTACCAAAGCCCACCACTCATAATTTTTGACTAACCTAGATGAAACAGTAATTTTATATAAAAATAATAACACACACATTTATAGTATTAAAATATATCTATAAGGAAGGACCTAGGGCGTCAAAACCCATCCCCGGGTCCCATGTCGTGATTACCTCATGCCCGCCTCATGAAGGCCAGGGGATAGCAACGAGCACCAAGGATTCTACCTGAATGGTAGGTACAACACATCTCTGTAGGTCTTCACATCAACCTATCACCTTCATGTACCACATGATCTTGGATCCTTAAGCTCTTAGCCATGCTGGTCATCATCTACACAAGACACGACAAGGTGCTGGCAAAGACCATGCAGGGGTGAGTATAATAATACCCTATAAGGACCTCGAGACCCCCAAAGGTCTCTCTAAATTCCATAAAGGAAAAACCATAAGGCATGATCTCAATTAAAAAGCCCAAATAAAAATACTTATCTCAAACCATGTATACAACTTAGAGATCATGAATAAAGATGGTTAGTCTTAGGCTATATCATTTTATTTCATTAGCTAGTTTCCACAAAAAAACACAAAGGAGATGTTCCATTGTCGATCCAAAAAAGTGTCATATTTCACTAATCCATGTTGGGTTTCTCTAAGGTTGTTCCACATCGGGACATACACTGTTGATCCATAGAGGGTTCCTATGTTGATGAGAAACACAGGGTCTCTATGATGTCGATCAACATAGGGTAACTATGATGATGATCTACAGAGGGTCACTATGATGTTGGTCGACACATGGTCTCAATGATGCTGACCCATACAGGGTCTCTATGATGCTGATCCACACAGGTTCGAAATTATGTTTATCCACACAGGGTCACTATGATGTTGATCCACATAGGGTCGCTCTTCAATTGACAGCCAGCCACAAGATTCCCCTTACTCGGTGCACTTGAGTTCCGTAGAATCTTATCCTCAAGATATTATTAATTCCACAGTGACAAATAATTTCCACAGAGGAGTAACCCAATGTACTTCCATGTCATAATTGTTCTAACGTGACAGATGAAGCCTTAATCAGACACTTGGTCTGTGAGTTATAAGCGTTTTAGTACTGAGGGCCCGATTGGATTCATGTTCGAACCAACCCAGTAGTAATCTAAATTTATCCAATACTCGGGTAGAGTATCTTAAAAGGACCATCATGTTCCAATGATCCTAGAACCATTGATAGTTCGTCAATGAGGCGTCTTGTTTGTGAGTGTGGAATTTCAAGCGTATCTGGGATGAAAAAGCTTCGGGTCCAATATGACCCGATCAGACTGACTAGTCCTACCACGACATGGGCAGACCTGACCCGATTCGGTTTTCCCTACCCAGTCATGGTATGAATCGGGTCTGTCCTGGCCCGAACTATCTCATTCGACCCAAACGAGCTGGGCCACGGTGGTGCCTATGCCACCACACTGGTGCTGCACCGGCAGGGCTTCCGTGAGCCATTGGGTGAGCTCCAATGGTCTGTTTTCCCTTCTGATTGTTCCTATGGGACCCTTGGGATTTGGTCACCACTACATGGCTCCCGGATTCAAGATTTTATCAAGTTGAAAATCTACCCCAAATTAGTGCGACAAAAATCAAAGCATTGGAGGGTACATGCCTTGGTCATTTTCCATGCACCCTCTGAGATAGTGTCATATCAAGTGGGTAGTAAAAAATACATCTCATAAATAATGATTAACCCCATTCAAAATAACCCCTCAATAACTACCAATATTTCCATACGAATCATAGATCAAAAAAATTTGGTTGATCTATGTTGGACATGTTTTCCCTAGAATGAGGGTTTTAATTAATTAAATTACTTGGATTTAAACAATAATCCCAACCTCAAAAATATAGGGGATGTTGCAGTTATTGAAGAATAATCCATGTTCGTTGATGCCTCTGGCATTTTTCGATCCCAAATCATTTTCCCTGTCATTTTTGTCTGTGCCTCTACTCTTCATTGGAAGGGTTGATCGTTGGCACTTCATCAGAGTCCTCCCACAATATCTCACAAATCCTCCTTTTTCAAACATTTTAATAATTAAAAGGGTGAGTTAAGATTTTTACTCTCCTTTCAATTAATGGTTTCATTAATTGGTGTAATTAATGGACCACATTAATTAAATGAGGAGTGGTTAAACCATTGATTTGCAACATGAAATTAATTTCCCTCATTAAAATTCCAACAACCTCCAATTTCCCCACCACAATCACTGAAGAGGTGGTAGAAAAATAAAATAACATATTATGTTATAATATTATTCTTTCAAAAAGTATATGAAAATAAATTTTTCCCTTGAGCTCCTCTGGTCGATGTTAAGCCTCCCTTTAGAAAATCCTAGCATTGCGAATTCAATGGTGCCCTTGAATTTCAATTTCGAGCACTGGATCAAAAGTTAGAAATTACTGCTGGCATGTTTACTAAACTTTCCATTAAAAAATTTCAAATTATGTTCTGAGCACACCGTGTATTGAAATCATGTGATGTCAATTTTTGTAGACTCGTAATAATCCCATGTATTTTAAAAATTATATATATGGAATTTATGAGTTGTTAAATTCTCCCCACATTAGGGATTTTCTTCCCTGAAATCTACAACAAAACTATGGAAACAAATGGGGGTATTGAGCAGACATATGAGCCTCCCACTCCCATTTGATCTCCTGGAGGTTCCCATACTTCCACCGAACTTGCACTAGAGGAATAAACTAACCACAAAGGACCCGCTCCCATCGATACTCTATCTCCATTGGGAACATCAAAAATGTCTCCCCATCATTGATGTATAACTCACCCTAGTTGATAATGTGCGGTGGATCATGCACGTACCTCCTCAATTGTGACACATTGAAATATTTATGAAACTAGTGCATCTGTTGTGGAATATCTAGACGGTTCGCTACATTAGCTACTCTGTTGAGGTTCTAGAAAGGTCTGATGAACCACAAAAATATCTTGCAGCTATGGTGAATCCTCTATAATCCAAATATGGGTGATACCCCTAGGAATACATGGTCTCCCTCCTCTAACTCCAAGGGTCTCCATCTCTTGTTGGCATAATACTCTTGCAAGCTTTCTGTAGTCTTCATCCTCTCCTAGATGATTTGTACTTTCTTAGTAGTAGCCTCTACCAACTTTGGACACATAATTGATAACTCCCCTAAGTCTGTCCTGCATAGTGGTGATATGCATAGTCACCAATACAAGACCTCAAATGGTGTCATGCCGATGGTGGAGTGATAGTTGTTGTTTTTTTGAATCTCCACCAATGGAAGGTGACCTTTCCAAATACAACCAAAATCTAGGATACAAGAACAAATCATGTCCTCAATCATCTGTATGGTCCACTCTATCTGACCATCTGTTTGAGGATGAAAGGCCATGCTCAAACGTAGCTGAGTCCCGAATGCCTCCTGCAATCCCTTCCACAATCACGATGTAAAACGAGCATCACGATCTGAGACAATCGTTGATGGCACCTTATGATGTCATACTATCACCTATACGTAGAGGCATCCCATGATCGCTATATATCCCATCTCTCGAATGGGTAGGAAGTGGGATAACATGGTGATTTGATCAATGATCACTCAGATTGAATCATAGAACCTAGACTTACGTGGTATCCCAATCATGAAGTCCATTGATATACCATCCCACTTCCATTCTGGCACCTCAAGTGGCTGCGCTAAGCCTAGGGGAACCTGATGCTCAGCCTTCACTTTCTAAAATGTGAGGCACTTTAAAATGAACTCTGCCACTACTTTCATCATCCTTGGCCACCAGTACTCACTTCATAGGTCCGGTTAAATCGTCACCACAACAATATGTACCACCAAAGGGGATGTATGGAACTCCCTAAAAATCCCCTCCAGTAGTGTCACTGGTACCATAGTGAATACTCTAAAGAGGACAACATGCTCCCCAACAATATAAAATCCATCAGGAGCCTGTCAGGAGGATATCATAGCACATCGAGCCTCATAGTCAATGTCCCCAAGATGTTCCTCCCTGACTCGCTAGAGGAATAGGGGAGAAACTGTCATAGACTGGAGGTAAGATGCTCCATCACTATCCATGAAGGATAACCGCAATGCGGATAGCTACTCTGTCACCTCACTCTGTAACTGTAGACCATACGTCATGCTTTGTGCATCTGCCACCATGTTCCCCTTCAAACAAGTGTAGACTATCCCAAAGTCGTAGTGCTGTAAAAACACTATCCATCATCGCTATCTCAGGTTCAGGTCCTTTTTTGAGAAGATACACCTAAGACTCTTCTAATTAGAGTAGACTATAAAACATTCTCCCGTCAAGTAGTTCTACCGCATCTTTAGAGTAAACACCATTGTTGCTAACTCCAGGTCATGGTTAGCGTAGTTATTTTCAGGTTGTCTCAACTTCCATGAGCTGTAGGCGATCATTGCTCCCTCTTGCATTAGGACACAACCTAGTATGGTCCCTTATGCATCGTAGAAGACAACATTCGTAATTCCCTCTTCTAGTACCCTCAAGATAGGGGCACTCGTCAGTCTCTAATTATTCTCTTGAAAAATCTACTGGAATGTCTCTGTCCACATGAATGGTTTTCCCTTATTTTTCAAAGATGAAAAGGGTGTCTCATATCTGGAAAAGATGGTTATGAATCTTTGGTAGTACCCATCCAATCCCTGGAAACATTGCACCTCGATTACACTCCTTGGTGGCTCCCAAGCATGTATTGCTTCTATATTCTACGGATCCACTGTGACTCTAGTCTTTGAGGTAATGTGCCCCAGGAAGTGGAATTCCCGTATCCAGAACTGGAACACTGAGATTTGTACATATTTATGCTCCCCTAGGTGGGTATCCAGAACTATCTTCAGGTGTGTGGCATGCTCCCCCTCCAACGCTAAGTAAACCAAGATGTCGTCAATTAATACTACCACCAAGTGATCGAGATATGGCTAGAATATCATGTTCACTAACCATAAGAACATTGCTAGATCACTGGTCATGCTAAAGGGAATCAACATGAACTCATATTGTCCATACCGACATCTATAGGTTGTCTTCTTTATGTCCTAGTCCCGTACCCCGAGCTGATGACAACCTGATTTGAGGTTTATCATCGAAAACCATTGTGTTGCCTTCAACTGGTCAAAGAGATCATCAATACTCGATAGAGGATACTTTTTTTTCTTGATCTCCTGGTTCAGGCACTGATATTATACACAAAGCCTTAGACTCCCATATGCCTTCTGGGAGAACAAATTCAGGGATTCCCATGGAGGAACACTAGGCCTTATGAACCCCTTCCCTTGAAAGTCATCTAGATTTAATTACAACTCAAGAAGCTCGACAGGATCCATTATATATGCTAGAGTAGATATCGATTCCATCTCAGGGATTATGTGGATGTAGAATTCTACCTCTCTATGAAGAGGTAGTCCTGGAGCATCCTCAGTAAAAACATCAGCATACTAGTCCACCACTACAGGATAACTCAAACTCTTATCATCAAGTTCCCTGAGGGTAAGGCTAGCCAAATTATGTGTGATCGATTGAACCCCCCTTCAAAAAAGTCCATCCTGAGCTAAAAAGGTTCTCGTCTTTCCATTGAAGGAAAACCCGGTTCCATCCTCATGAACACACCACATGTTCCGCCTTAAACAGTCAATCTGAGCATGGACCATGGATAACCTGTCCATACCCAAGATGTCATCGTAAGGCCTCAACACTGCTTCTATGATATCCCATCTAAAGCTCTCACCTCCGAGAGTAAACTCGCACTGCTGAAACTAGTGTGTAATTGTCGAATCATCTTCTGTATGAGTATCTAATTGTAATGATATATCCAAATGCTCTACCAAAATCTCTGAGATTCGAATGAGAGGTGTGGGAATGAAAGAGTGAATATAACCTATGTCTATAATTACTAAATCTAGGGTGGAGTATAAATAGATTGTACCTTAAATAAACTCTAGAGCACCATGGTAATAGGCCTCGGTTGCCTGATGCATTGCTCATACATTTCCGCCTACTCCCAAATGTTGGGGTGGGCCACCTAGATGTGGTGGCACTAGAACCTCAAATCGCTGCACACAGCCTATTGCACGACCAACTCCTCTGCCACATCATCAATCCTAAGGAACTCCTTGCATTAATCTCTACCTCTTCCTCAGTAGTCCGTAGACCGTCTGCTGATTGTCGGTACAACCGGTCAGGCAGTCACAAGACATGTGGCCATACCCGTCACATGTGAAGCACAATCTGCTTCTCTACTAGCCTACTCTACCGTGGGAGTAAAGCATCTCCAACCAAACATAATGGTGTCATCTTACAGAAGGTTTTCCCTGCTTGGACCTCCACTTCATCTGCATAATGCCTGCTCTAGATGACTCGACAACCTGTCGTCTAGTGATGGCTCTCACCATCGGTTCCTGTTCAGCTAAGAAGATCTCCACTAACAATGCTCGCTCGAGCACTCCATCTTGCATAATGAAATTGAGTGATGTCATTGACTCTCTGATCCCACAATGAAGACCCTTATCAATGGTCAAGTCCATGATGAATGTTTCTCATTCCATGTCAGTGAAGTAGAGAGGGAGGTTATTTAATCTCCCCGAGTACTGGTCCACTGTCAGGTTTCCCTACTATATGTGTAAGAGATCCTAAATATGCATAGAGAATAATGTCGCTTGAATGAGAACCACCATTAAGAGGCTCTCAAATTTTTTTTAGGTGAGGGTCACCTCATCATGCAACTATTGCGTCAGTATCCACCATCTCCCTATTGTTCCATAGAAGAGACTAGCATCTAGGATCACTATATTGTCAGATGGTGTCCTAACTAGGGGATAAACTCATGACACAACCTTCAGCCAGTCCCCAGTAGCCTATAGATCTATCTCGGCTCAAAAACTCGAAGGCCACGGTCACTGGAACTTGTGCGACGCGCTTAGTCAGAATTCACATTTATCCAGTGGGATGGTTGAAAGTGCATCCCCGTGGATAGTGGTTCTACTGGTGCACCACCTTATTTTGTTATCTCCTTAAGAGGGCCCGGCACCGAGGACTCATCGCTCGGTGGGCCGTTATCATGAAATCTCTCTAGATTCCCAGCTGGATATTATTGTGATGTCATTTTGAAAAGAAACAGGTGAGCCAGGGTCAATAAGTTATACCTGGTGAGATAATTAAAAAAATATCAAAAGTAAACCATTTCCAAAACACATGCAATTATTATTTTCACGCACCAAGTCAAAAATCATAATTTAGGTTCGTAGTGTATGGATATGTCATCCTTTACACCAACACTTGACTCCCCGAACAAAAAACCACACTCAAAACACATAACACAATTAGTCCATTGGAAAGATAAGAGTATTAGTTCTCTAGTAGAATTGACTCCTCTAATACCACGTTGTCACGACCTGTCCCCCAAGGTCTATGATGTGACTGCCCCTTGCCTGCCTCCTGAAGGCCAGGGGATGGTGACTAGTGCCGAAGGCATAAACCTGCAAGTGGGTGGCATTTTCCTTGATACCTATACACACACACATACCCATACAAGCCCCAACTCAAAAAAGGGAAACAACATACCATTGAAAAACTGAGTACAAGTACATCCAAAAGTGAAGGGTCTAGAATACATGCCCAACTGAATGAAAAACAACTACATAAGAAAAAATATCTTGAGATCGCTTTCCAATGATCCTACCTAAAGGGAAGGTACAACTCATCTCCACATCTCTCCATGTCAACTTGTCACCTCTGCGTACCGCCTCGTCCTGGCTCCCTAAGGTCTCATCCAAACTGCTCATCGTATGCACAAGACACGATAAGGTGTGGGAAAACCCATACAGGGTTGAGTATAACAATACCCAGTAGGGACCCCGAGACCCCCGAAGGTCTCTAAGAATTCGATAATAGAAATACCATAAGGCATGATCTTAATCAAAAAGAAAAAATCAAACGTCTGAGATAAAACTAGGTATAAGACTCAAAGATCAGGTAAAAAGATGATTAATCTT
The DNA here is from genome assembly GCA_963277665.1 of Viscum album. NCBI lineage: Eukaryota > Viridiplantae > Streptophyta > Magnoliopsida > Santalales > Viscaceae > Viscum > Viscum album. The sequence goes on along the minus strand of OY728120.1, from coordinate 1,156,218,683 downwards.
TTGCTATATCATTTTATTATATTAGGAAGCTTCCCTAACTGAACCATGAAAGAGTTTTTATATTGTCAATCGACGTAGGTTTGTATGTCACTGATCAACAATGGGATACTCTAAGTCTGGTCCTCATCAGGTCGGGCACTTTTGATCCATGTAAGGTCTCTAAGATAATGATCCACACCGGGTCGATATGATTCTGAGCCACACAAGGTCGCTATGATGTTGAACCACAGAGAGTCTCTATGATGTTGACCCACACAGGGTGGCTATGATGTTGATCCACATGGGATTGTTATGATGTTGATACACACAAGGTCCCTATGATACATATCCCAACAGGGTTTCTATTATGCTGATCCACACAGGGTCACTATGATTCCAATCCACATAGGGTCACTATGATGCTGATCCACACATTGTCTCTCTTTAATTGAGAGCTAGCCACATGATTCCACGCACTCGGTGCCCTTGAGTTCTGTAGAATCTGCACCCCAAGTTATCAGTCATGCCTCAATTTCTACAAAGTTCCAAAAATGAGTAACACAAAGGACCTCCATGTCATAAGGGTTCTAACGTGATATATGATGCATCAAATGGCTGCTCGGTCGGTGAGTTATAAGCATTTTAGTACCAAGGGCCTGGTTGGATTTGGGTTCAATTCAACCCAGCCATACTCCATCTTTATCCAAAATTCATGAGTATTTCAAAAGGACAGCCTTGTTCCAAGGATTCCAGTGTCAAAGAGGGTTCATAAAAAAGATGTATCGTTTTTGAGATACAAAATTTTAAGAGTATGTGGGCAAAAAGGTTTTGGGTCCGGTCCGACCCAACCTTCCCCGACCAAGGCCGACCCGACCCAGTCCAGGTCCAACCCGGCCCAACCCGAACTAGTTTGGTTAGCCCAAATGAGCGGGGCCACGACGACCTCGACCTGCGGGGCCGTGGGACCGGCTTGTCCGAATGCATGGGTGTGATACGTGCGGGGGTCTCTCCCACTCCTAAATTGAAAAATATCTATTTGGTTTGAAATGGAGGCCCCTCGTGGTGCCTCCCCACTGTCAGTGGGACCCGTAGGGAGTGATTCCCATCAGCTATGGGTCCTTTCCATATCCTACTTCATGGTGTATGATGGTGTGCCACCTAAAGCCACCGCATCCGGCCGACGCCCACTACCCCTATTTTCTGCCTTGGCCGGCTGATGCCGGCAACCCATATTGTCCGCTCCGATAAGCCGATGCAGGCTGCCCCTGCTGTCAGTCGTCGTGCCTATGGGAGCCTCCTCTCCACAAAAGCCAACACGAGCTGGCCTCCTCCATCACCCAACGGCACTGGTCACTGTCTCCCCTTGTCACCACCGCACTAGAGTCACACCTGCGGGGATTCTATGTTCCACTAGGTGAGCTCTGGTGGTCTATTTTCCCTTTTTATTGTGCCTACGGGCCACCCGGGATGCTGCCATCTCTACATGGCTCCCAGATTCATGATAAAATGGAGTTGAAAATACTCCTCCAATGAATGCGATAGAAACAGAAGCAACAGAGGGTCCAAGCCCTGTTTGTTTGGCCCACACCCAGTACGTTAGCATCATATCATGTGGGTAGTAAATGTAACATCACACAGATAATGATTAACCCAATTGAAACATTTCCTTCAATAACCACTTGCTATTTCCAATGAATCATAGATCAAATCGTTTTGGTTGATTCATATGCTTTAGGTTTTTCTTAGAATAAGGAAATGAATTAATAAAATCACATGGATTTAAATAAAAATCCCTACCTCAAAAACATTGGGGATGTCATGATTGTGGGAGAAGAATCCTTGTTCGTTGAAGCTGCCGACGTTGGATGATCCCTGATCATTTTCCCCAATGTCATCATCCAAACCTCCGTTCTTCATTGGAAGTGTTTATAATTAGCGCTTCATCAGATTCCTCCCACAATATCACACCAATACACATTTTTTCCAAAATTTGAATAATATAAAGGAGTAGTTAAGAGTTTAACTCTCGTTTCAAATAATGGTTTTATTAATTAATGTTATTAATGAACCATATTAATTAAATGAGGCATGTCTGCACAATTGATGTGTAACCAAAGTTTAATTTCCCTCATTAAAAGTACAACCACCTCTAGTGTCCCCACCACAATCACTCAAAAGGTAGTATAAAAATAAAATAACATATTATGTTATTTTATTATTGTTTCAAAAATTCTATTAAACTAAATTTTTACCTCCACCTCTTACGGTCGATGTTAAGTCTCCCTTAAGTGAATCTCGAGGTTGTGAATTCAACAGTGTCCTCAAATTTAAATTCTATTTATGGTTCAAAATTTAGAAATTCCCCCTTGAACTTTTACCGAAGGAACCTTAATAAAAGTTCAAAATTACATTCTACGAACTTCTAGTCATAGAGTATACTACCGTCAATTTTCACAGACTCATAATAATCACAAATAATTTCAAAAAAATTATAAAGAATTTATGGATCTTTACATTCTACCCTCCTTTGGGATTTTTTTCACTGAAAGCTACAATAAAACTAGGGAAACAAATGGGGTTATTGAGCATGCATATAAATTACTATTTGTAGTTAATTTAATTTATTAAAAAAACACATTTTGGAGAATAAGTATAAAAAATATATCCCTTATATTGAATTTTTTATTATATTTTCATTTCTAATTAATTGGAAACCGATGAATTAATCTTATATTTATGTAAACCATATATTTTTCATATGTTATTTAATAATATTCTCAACCCCAAATATAAAATCTAGTTTATACCTTATTATATTATGTTATCATGTTTTAAACTTATATTATTGTTCGGTAAACCTTACTTATGTGTGTTACGCAAGCCATCGAGGAAAGTCCTTATTGAGCATAACGCAAGATAACCTCAATGTTATGTGTAGAGAAATATAAAATTTATGTTGTTTATAGTGCACATATTCCAAAAATATTTCATTAATATAAAATAAAGTATTTTTAGTGTTTATTGAAATGGAAAATTTCAAAATGACTAAATTAATTTGAAAAAGATAATAATTTCTAAAAGCTCTTTTTTACTTTCTACCACCCTTAATATTAATTTCACAATTGAAATTAATTTGGGTTATAATAGTTTTAATAATTTAAAGTTTCATTTGTTGAAACCCACATAATAAAAATGAATTCCCCAAATTCCTTTAAAATAGGATTGATGGAATAATAATGGTTACCCAAAGTAACATATTACTAGGTTTCCATATAGGAGAATATAGGTTCAGAGTAAAGATTTGACATGGTGGAATTGCATAAATATTTATAGGGAGTGATTGAGGTCAACAATCACAAATAAGAAAATAAGAAAATAAAATTTTTGGGCCTCAAAGTAATAAAATTTTGTTTACTTGAAAGGCCATTGGTTCAAAAAATAATAATGTATTAGGAAAAACAATTTATTTATCTTTATTCTATAATTGAGTAATTCTTTTATTGACCATGAATATATGTAAATATACATAGATTATATGTTTCTATAATGAAAAATAATTCATTTTTTCCTTTTATCTATTTCTATGTCACCCATTACATCATGAAATGGGTGTGAGGAAATTAACATTGACCTATAAAGCAATAAAATACACTTTTAGAGTATCCTATGACCTGTTAAAGAATAGAATGTTTAAATATTTTTATCTTCAAAAACAATATTCCTCAATCTATATACATTAAAATTAACACTACAGTTTTATTATTAATATTTACACATTAAAAATAATTAAACAATAACAATGACATTTTGTAGGCCAGTGGTGGGTGTGAAACACTTTTCATCCTTTAGTCATGGGATAAAGACCGGTGCCTTACTAGACATTATGGTTTTTCACTTGACATATTTGATGTCATTTTTTTGAAAAACACAAATATAATTTCAAAAATAAGTAAGATAGATATCCTTGAAATAATGTTCATCACTAAATTTCCTTATATCAAGGGTTATCAGTAAAACCTTCATATATAAATAGTTGATCGTATGTTTAACTTAATATTTTCATAAATTTTTAACCTTATTAATCTTTTAAATGATGAAAATCCAAAATAGTATAAAGATGGTCATGAAACCAACTTTACATTGATCCTACATATATCAATAAATGGATATTGGTTTCTACATTCCATACATGTGAATACCCTCAACATATATTCTCTTGAAACATGGTAATAACCTGAATTACCAAAAATAAAACAACAAAACATGAATAATTCCTTATACTAAAGGTTATTAAATAAATTTTTTTAGTCCAGTATGTTGTGAACATTGTCCATGATAACATATACTACTTCCCCCAAAATCATTTATTAGTTCTGAGGTTATCAATGCCTTCCAATTTAATTGTTCATATCCAGCATAACTTTGAATAACCAAAATTATCTTAACATAAGGAATATATTAAATGTTCTCTTCCCTTAGTCAAAATATTACGATGTCCTTAAAAAACATGTAAATACTTATGTAAAAAATCCTTGTATTTCTCACGACTCATATAACATAATATATGAATCCATATAATCGAAAACTATGATTATTACACTTTATACATAATCCATAACAAGGATATCTCATATTTTAATTTAATACACAATTCCTTTCACATTTAAAATGTTGTCACATCCTCGTCAACAATGTTACAATTACTTGTACCACATTACTGATTCTCTTTAGGAGCTTTCCTCATGAGACGTTGAGTTTTATAATGACCTTTTCTTCCACACATAAAACACATAACCTTTAATGACGACATAGAAAGGACAATATTATCATCCTTTTATTTAACCTGAGTCTTCATTTTTTTTTTGTAGTTACATACTTTGTGTCCTTATTTTCTATAGTAAAAACACAATCTTATTCCTCTAAGGTAATAAATTAAGAGATTATTTCCACATTCATGACAAAAATAAAACCGTATATTCATTCTACCATGGTCTCCATTACCTAAACACCCAGTGAAATCCTTTATTCTCTTACTTGGTGAGTCCGGGAGTTGGTTAAGGTATACATTGTGGATCATGTTCCTTGAAAACTGATTATTCATGATCACAATATCTTTAACTCCTATGATAATCTCACTTGACATCTCACCAAGAGACTACCCATCATATTCAATGTTAATTAGGTTCATTTTAGTTCAATCTACTAACTAAAACCCAAGAAGAATTGAGTAAAAAAAATATCATAGTTATGAACCACATAATCACAAAAATTCACTTAGAGGATGTCTAAATTATGAAACATTATTTAATCTATCAAATATTTTGTTTATTCTAGATTATTCATAATTATATTTTATTCAAATCCTTTATATTGTTTTGTGATGAGTTTTTTAATTTGAATAGCATAACGTCCGAGAGTTTCAAACTAGGTGTGTAGTAAGGCCAGTTGTTGTGCACCAGATTACCCCTAGTCCAACCCAAACATATTATCACAGTTTTTACCCCTAGCTAAATCTATTTCATAGACACATACACTTGTTGTATCTATAAAGGTATGTATTACTTGGAAAGCACTAACTTTATCCTTTACCAAAACTCTGAGACATTTTTCTAAAATTTAACTCATCCTTATACTTATCCTTACAATCAACCCTAGACATATCCTTCAAAATATACATTTTGGTCACTAATTTTATCTCATCTGAGTTTCAAAATGTGGACTAAACCTTTCCTCACATACCAACTATAGCGTACCATACTTAATATACACCAGTATTACATCATTTTAAATGAATATTCATAGCATTGAAAAAATAAAACCCAAAGGAGTGTAATAGTTTAGTGTATTTGGAAGCATAGAAACAAATTACTCTATCTTGGTGAATGTCCACCAACATATTTTATAATTATATCCACCTTTACTACTTCGACCTAAAACCCTTCCTCATAACCTATGGAATGAATACATAAGAAAGGGGTGAGATCAGATATTGAGTAAGGGTAGATAAAGAAAATGTGTAACAATAACACGAAGAAAAGCGTAAGGAACATGAACATAATATTTGATGATTATGAAATATATATTTGAGATCATAATAAATATTGTTAGTTTATAAGAAATGAATCATAATGAAACAAATAACATAATAAATGATGTTATAACATAGGAATAAAAATTTAAATGTTGAAAAAGTATTTAAAAATCATATTTAAATGTATATTACCAAGGCCTTTGTAACATGTTTTCCTTGGGTTAATCATATGTGTACCTAATTTGGGATTGGGATTCCTTCCCACATACCCTTTTGTTTCAGGCTTGGAATTTCATCCCATTTATGCTCTTGTTTCAGGCTTGGGATGTCCTCCCGTTTACCCTATTGTTTAGGGCATATGATGTCCTCCCATTTACCCTCATGTTTCAAGATTAGGATGTCCTCCCATTTATCATCTTTTTCATCATTGGGTTTTACTCTCATTTACCCTCTTATTTAGGGCATTGTATGTCCTCCCATGTACCCTTTGATCTCATTAAAAACATATCATTACCTAATGCATTGGTGGGAGATATAGGTCCCACACATCTCATAATGAAATCATAAATACATTTTCCATAAAATCATAAACAATCATATCATCACCCATGAAATGAAATGGGTATCATAAAATTGTATTCATAAAATAAACTATTGAAAAGATACATGTTCTACAATAATTTCATGAAAAACATAACCTATGAAAGAATATATATTTCATAAACATATAACCTGTGAACGGGAAATGGGTTTCATAAAAACCATGAGATCTTCCATAAACCATTTTATTAATAAACCTGAATATAACATTTAGATAATTTCCAATAAATACTGAGTAACATCAATGGATGTCATATTAGATGTAAAATAATTATGTAATATCTTTCTAAAATAGGTTTTGATGAAAATATCCCTTATTTTTTTAGAATGATTTTAAAAAACATAAAACCCTTTGAAAAATATTTTCATTGAAATAAAACTTATAATGAAAACGTGGTAATATTTTGAAAAATCTTATACTTGATAATTTACAAAATAATATTAAAAATATTTTGAAAACCATTTCCATTGAAAACATATAAAATATCTTGAAAACCTTTTGAAAACATTTTTATTGGAAAATATTTTGAAATTATGAATTTAATGAATATTAGTGAATTTTTTTTTAAATAAAATAAATTTCTAATCTTGTAAAAAAATATTCAAGGGTGTTTTGGTCATTAAGGAGGATAAACCCAAATATACTGACATTCCTTTTAAACTGAAAAAAGTTTAGAAAGGCCCCTCGATTGGAATATCATATGAATATTATGTATTAAAAATAATTCTTTTTTAAAAGTAAAAATATTGGTTAAAAGTACTTTTAAATATCATAATATAATATTAGATCACTTCTTGGAAATATTTTATAAGATATGGATTTGAATGAGCACAAATTTTTTATCGAAGAGAGAGAGTTAAAGTCGAACATTATCAAAAACACTTTCTTTTGTGATGAAGAGTGAGAAAATTGTACAGAGACATAAACATATCATGAATAACCATAGGAGAATAAAATTCATGATTTTTTATGAGATATGGGTCATAATATTCCCTTAAAGAATCATAACGATATGAAATATCGGGAATCAGTGAGATTTTTTCAATAAACTATTATAACTTTGTAACATTGAACCATACTCCACATATAAGAAAATAAAATTACCTGAAGCTAAAAATATAATGAGAGGAATTAGATTCATTATATATCATTTCATGTTTATTTTATACACCTCATATAAAACTATAGCTGTATAACATGACATGTGTCTCAACAATGGAAAATTGTAAAAAAATTACATTACTAATTTCTTAACTCTTGAATCTTAAACCCCAATATAGAAAGATCAAAAATTTGTATTGTAAATACCTATATTTTTATGTATAAGAGGCATAGAAAACATTAATGGTTAGTATATACACTATAAAAAATTACGGATAAGTGAATAAGGAATCTATCTCTCATAAATAATGAGTGATATGAAATTTCTTTACCTTGTTTCCAAACTCTGGTCGTAATCATTCAAAATGCATCTTAATAGGGTAATTACTTCTGGTTCGCACTAAAGGGGTTACTTGGAAGAATTTTTTCCCAAAGCATGATTCAAAGAATAATTTATGGAATTTGGGGAGCTATTTTGGTGTGGTTAGGCCATGGTGGCTTCAGAGGAATGAGGAAGTGGGAGGAGGGGATGTCTTTTATAATGTAAGAGGGGTGGAACTCTTGTAATATTTTAAAAGGAACCCCACCAAGATTTTTTTATTTAAAGTGGATCGATAAAGGAAAAAATTTGAGACAGGTGAGGATAAGGTAAAAAATATGGACATCCAATGACTTTGGGGCATGTTTATATGTCATTTTCGGCCTTAAGGTTATGGATTAGTCCCTTATTATTGTTAATTTAACCTTAATCATTGTAATTAATTTTAACAGTATTCACTAATATTTTTGTTCAAAAAATATTTTTAATTTTTTAGACATTATAAATTAATATGATTCTAAAATTTTAATCTATTTTTATGAATTAAAAACATAGAAGTGGAAAGGATAATTTTAATTCAGTCTCTCACCCATGTTGGTAATGGGTGGTTTTAACGTAAAAATGTTTAAATGTATTCAATGATTTTATATTCAATTTCTATATGAAATTAATTATAATGAATTAAATTGGATTTATTGGTAAAAATATTATCTAAATAAATTTTTAATCCAATTTAAAATATAATTTATCCTTGTAAATAAATTATATGAATAAATAGTTTTCAATTTAAATCCAGTATTTTAAACTTTTCATTAATAATAAATCCTAATAGAAAAATACCAAAAATTTATCACAAAATAATTTTTATGCTTAATTTCAAAAGATGAAATTTATTTTCAAATATATATTATATTAAATTTCCAAATATAATATTTAAAATAGGTTCTCCCTTAAAAGGTGGTAAAACTACCTTTATAAAATTATTGGATTCTAAGAATAAAATTGGGTGTGTTCATATATTATGTCTATAAAATATATTGAGTGAATATCAAAATTATTTTATTAAATATATAACATATATATTACAATAATTTTAAATAATAGTTGTCATTAATTTAATTTGTTATGAAAAAACGCATTTGGGTGCATAAAAAGAAAAATATATCCTTTATATTCAATTGTTTCATATATTTTCCTTTTTAATTAATTGGTAAAATATGAAATAATATAATATTTTTGTAAACCATATATTCTTCATAAGTAATTTAATACCATTCATAACGTCTTATTTAACATCTAATTTATATCTTATTATTTTATGTAATTATATTTTTAAAATATATTATTTTTCAATTAACCGTGGTCACCCATGTTACACAAGCCATCGACGAAAGTCATTATTGAGTGTAATGCATGCTAACCTCAGTGTTCCATGTAGATAAAGCTGAAAATTATGTTTTTTATAGTGTTTGTAAGAAAAAAAATTTGATTTAACATAAACTAATCTATTTATAGTTTTATGTGAATGGAAAAATATCAAAAATATTAAATTAATTCAAAAAATAATAATTGAAAAAAACTTAAGGTGTTAAAGTCTACTCCATGAAACAAATTTTTTCAGTTAGTTATATTTATAAATGTTTTAAAGTTCACCATATTAAATTCTATCTGTTCATCAAACAAAATAATATTTTCTTGTGTACGATGTATAACAGAAGAAATTATCAAAATATTTTCAGTGAATAAGTCAAATGATGATTTGATATGAGTCTATGAGTCATCAGATAAAATTAACCATATAAATTTAGTGAACAATTGATTTTGAAAAAAATCATTGGAAAAAGTATTCCTAGATAAGGGGGTAATTAATCTTTCTAAATTAATTATTTATACACAATAACTGTCTTAGAAAATATTTTTGAGTTTTTTCTACAAAGTAGTGAAATTGTACTAAATGAAGTTTCACCAAGAAAAATTCTCTATGAAGAAGTGAAGGGATGGATAGGTAGTTAGTGGTATTAGATTAATATGCCATTAAAATTATTTTATCTCACTGATTTTACCAAATAGACAACTGATTGGATGGATAGTTTCAAAAAAAGTCTAGAAATAAGTTAGTTCTCTCTACAATGCAATAATGTGAATGGCTATAAGAAGAAATATAATAATGAAAAGTGTGATGAAATTTCAATTGATATAGAGAAAACATTGAATCATATTATTAATGGATCCAACTAATATTAAAAAATATTATTATATCAATTAATCTAATCAAGGAGAACTTGGGTTTTTTAAATGAATTTAGTAATATAAAAGTGATGTATATTCCTTACATTTTGTAACCACAAAAGAATTATTTTCTAGTGGTTTTATGGTCTTATATTACATCTAAAAAATTATAAGTACTAAATACCCTTATTAAGTTTCAACCCTTGTAAATATACATTTACTTATGGTTTTACTTGTTATATTTTTTTCAAAAGAGTCATTTCATTCTTACTGGTGGAGAAGGTTATTTCTTATTTAAGAAAAAATAAAAAGTAAATCTAATTGATTCTACTCTTCCCTATTAGTGTAAAAAAGGATACAAATTATTCCTTATAATTGTTATTGTAGTGATGATATCCATTTTTGACTCTTTGTAGATGTTTCTTGAAAATATAGGTTTCCATGGATGTTCAAAACTTTGTTAACAATAAGAGGATTCTTATATTCAATGGAAAAAACAATAATATATGAAGGGATAAAATGTTAAAGTATCTTATATGCATTTTCAATAGATTTATTGAAGATAATAAAAATGATTTTTCTCTTCCTAATAATGGTGTTCCCTTCACAATGGATGATAATAAAAATATGTGGACTGTTGAGTGAGAAACAAATGTTATACTTTCCTCTCTTTCTGAAAAAGAATAATTGTGTCTGAAAGGTATTAGGATAGATAAATGAATCATGGGAAATTATAACATAATTCTTGAAGAAAGTTTAAAATTAAGGAAATAAAATTTTAATATTTGGATATTGAATTATAAAGATATTTGGATGGGAGTTGTTGAATATAAAAGTGTCTTTATTACAATAGTTAATTATATTGTAAGCACCATTTGATGTTATGGTGAGATATTTGAATATTAATCTATTATTTAAAATATTTACGAATTATTTTTGATAAATTTGATTCTAATGGATTATATTTAGATGATCGAGATCATAACACATCATATGTGGATTATATATAAAAAATTCCCATTAAATAAGAAATGAGAAGAGAAAAGGATATCAAGAAAAAAGATAAAGATGATCAGGAACTCTCTTTTTTCATAACCAAATCCACTAGGGCCTAAATAGTCGGTGAGGGGCCGAGTTTCGAAACATCTAGACTTATACCAATATGGTGGGGTCTGGTGATAATTTTTTATGGGGAACAAATGGAATAGGAGGCCTTCAGATGATGTACTCATACTCACACTACTAATTATATCCTTCAAAAAGTGAATTAGATTATAATACAGTCTATAAAATCTCAAGAAAAACTATGCATGAAATAAAATCTATGGAATTCAACATTGGGAAATAGTAATAAAAAATGAAATGGGGGGAAATGTATGCCATACCATAAGAGAATTCCCAACCTGACTATAACTGAAAATTTGAATGCTAAAGAGAGAGCGACAATTGATCACCCAGTTTTGCTACCAAATTTTGTCAATCCACCCTAGTATCAATATTCTACTCTAATTTAACATCCACACTATAAGTCATATATATAGTACATGTCCCATTATACCAAATCCTATAAATTCTTCAGTGTATTCATACCCATTAGGACATCTGGAAAACCCTAAAGGGAGAAATATAATGATACAACACTCGTCATCTCCAACAATAGAAAGAGGGAAATAAAAAATCAAAATATAAATTTAGTAATTATAAACCTAGATGAGATACAAAATTTATACCCATCACACAACCCATACTAGGATAACAATTCTTCCAACTGGTCTGAAGGTCCATCTCTGATGCCCATCATCTCACGTGTCTATCTAAAAAATCCTTTTGGAGGACTCACACCTCCCTATTTATCCACATCCCAAGGGATCACAATATCTAATATAGAAAACAGTCACTAGTATGGAAGGGGTTTCTACTTATTATATTGAGGACTCGTGATCTAGTGTGGCTGGAGGGTTTCACTCGATATGTATATTCTCACAACCTATTGTGTCTGGTGGGATTCCATATAATAGGTTGAGGAACCACACCCTATTATGAAAAGGGGGGTCCATTTAATGGTTAGATGACATTGTACTTACAACCTATTGAAACAAGGGATTCCACATAATAGATATAGGATATGGGGGACCTCACACTAATGTGATATGAGGTTTCAAACCCAACATCTCTTTGATGATCCCTATCAATCACTATTATCATTCAAGAATCACCTAATGAAGTGTAACATTTGAAACACCTCACATCATATATGAAAATACCCATGAAGGATACCATATAATTTACAATGGAAAATCGTTTGGGATATGATACTCACTGGCAGACATCTGAGTCTAAAATAAGGATATGTGAATGGTGGAAACGCCTGAGAAAAGTACATGGTGTGCACTTGGAATTACACAGTATGTGACCTTTCCATGTTAGCTAGATATTTCCTCAACTATATATGAATTAGATCTATATATAGAACTACAGTTCATGAAATGGTACTACATGGAATGTATCTACCACCCGGGGCCTTCCCATGTGCTCTTGGAAATTATTGTGTATATCATCTTGTGCCCATGTATGTATGGTTGTTATCGTGAACTTCAAGTCATACTCGAGTACATAAAAATGTCCGAGTACTCGATGATGCTTGTGTACTCTTGGTTATTCTCGTGTTTCTAGTTGTGCACGTGATTGTATACCCTCAATGAACACATTAGGATACCAGTATAGTGTCACATGGTCTGTAGTGGATCCACAGGGTGTTTAATGATTTTATTTTCCCGTGACACCAACATTTGCAACCCGGGGACTACACAAATTTTTTTCATTGAATAAACTCCATGTCGTTCAGAATTTTATAGAAACCTAGGAAGCTGAATGGACCTTTCTATGCCACCAATGCCAATTCTTCCACCTTGATTCACACTGGGGGTTCATGATCTTGGATTCCCAATCCCAATCCATAACCAATGTTCTGATTATGGATACCAAAATCACTCATGGCTCTATTGATTACTCCCCACCACTATTATCAACACACTAAATACCGATCCACTTTAGGATCACCCATAATCCACAATTCATCCCGATTATCGAAAAAATTACAATCTTGTGCATCATTCATGCAACCAATATGAACCTGTGGGTTAAATCATGCTCGAACCCACCCTTGAGGAATGATGACAAAGTCGGCCAATGGCTAAGAACACGAATAACAAGGGGTTAAATGCATAATAATATGGAAAATCTATAATTTTAGATAAATTCTCGACGAAATATAACTTATATGGGGATAAGAAAGTGTGAAAGAAAGTTAAAAAAAATATTGAATCAAATAAATTATAATAGTTTTGGAATGGGTCAAATGATGATTGGAAAAACCCAATAAATCAGTACAAAAAAATTAATATATTTATATTTCCAAAAAATATTAGATATCTAAAATATAACATTCCATCCATGTTTTAGGATCAATTTTTTTTGAATAATGATTTCTCTAGTGTTGAAGAATACCTACTACATTCTCTATAAGTTGATCCACCTCGGTCAAATCTCAATTATTCTCTGTTCTCAATCCTCCAATGAAGAATTATGAATCCTCCACATAAATCCACCCAATATTATGAGGCTAATCCAAGTGATTGTTTATATTTATATAATTATATAGGATTATATTTTGGTTAATTATTAAAATAAGTAAATAATTTATTTATTTACTTTATTGAATTCCCTCTCCATTGGATACCTAAACCATGTGTCCAACACTGACCAACCTTAAGTCCTTCCTATGTTAAACTCTACATTTAAGAATAAACTATGGTAATAGATTTCCCATCCTAGTTAATGCTTAATGAGATAATTATTTAAACTAAAATGATGTGTGAAATTTAATTAAGACATATTAATATCTTTAAAAAATAATTCTGGGGTAAGGAGACACCTAAATACCATGTTTACTCCATGGATAAATACTAATATATACCTTGAAATATTCAGAGGAAAATACAATGAAACCAAATTTGTTAAATGAATCTGTCCTTCATGGATTTTCTACTAGAAAAGAAAAATCTATACAAAAATGTAGCGACATTGAGTCTGCATCTAATTATTTCACTCAAAGTATCTTTCATGCATGCTCTAATGCTACCAAATAAAATAGACCAAAGGTATGGTCTATCCACATAGGATCCTCTCTTTCCAATCCTAGATCTCCACTAGTTACCCCATGAATGGTGATATAACCTCGATGTCAATCTATCTCTTATCAATATCATTCATTGGTTTCTGTACATATCTCCTCAACTATGATATGTGGAAGGAATCATAAACTTGATCTAGATGTGGGGGAATGACTAGGAATTAACCAACCTTTACAAATATCCATAAGATCTCTAATACCTAGATGAACCACTAGAATAACATTCCACCTCATAAAATACGAAAAATTGCTCTTCCTATGGAGGCTATTTGGAAAAAATGGTCTCTTTTCTCTAACTCAAAGGGCCTATGATGTCAGCATGAATAATATTTTTTTAAATTCTAGACAATCCTTATATGCACACGGATCACTTAAACCCTATATATAATAGAATTATCCATATTTTTCATTTATATAGAGGCCTCGACAACCTCATTCCATCATAAGGGTGGATCACATGGTCTCCCTTATAGGGCCTCAAAAGGTTCTACACAAATAGTAATGATATAACTTCTATTATAAGTAAACAATCCAAATTTAATATGGTCCTAAAATAGCCATAAAATGTCTGATATATAATATCTGAGCATATTCTACAACACCTAGATGGTTCACTCAATCTACACATCCATCTAGTGGTGAAATTACGTACTCATCATCAACTATGTCTTGAAGGCCTCCTGCAAGCCTCTCTACAACCAGGAATAAAACTGAGAATCATGGTCAGAAATGGTTACTATGGATACCCTGTGAGGACTTATGATCTCCTACGCATACAGACTATCTATACTCTTCTCCAAGCTATACACCCAGTTGGAAAGAAATTGGGTTGACTTTAGGAGTGAATCAACAGACACCTAGATAACTTCATGGACTCTCACTATATACGGAATCCCCATCATAAATTCCATAAATATGTATTCACATTTCCACTTGATGATGAAAAGAGGTTGTGTCAAACCATTCAGAAGCCTATGCTCAAAATTCAACTAATTACTTGTGATACATCATAACATATATTCAGCTATGATCTACTTCATTCCATCCCACCAGAACTACCAATAAATTTTATTTTACATATTTTCCACACTATGATGTACAAAAAAGGGGAATGTGTGAAACTAACTCATCACCTCCTAAAAAATGTGACATGAATAACTGTTCATCCTTGGGAAAGGATGACATAATCCCCTCCTTCATAAAATTTATCTGGTGCATCTCTTAATGATATATGGTAACATAAAACCACCAAGTTAATCTCTCCCAACTAGGACTCTCTCATATGCAGAAGAATTTGAGGAGTCACCACTATAAAAAGAATAAATGTTTCCCCCTATCCTTCACCAATAACGGCTTCAAAGAACCCAACAAATCATATATCTATTATACTAAATGAGATTGGGGCATCCTAATAAGGACATACTTCACCACATTTCTGTTTTATGGAGTATAAACTATCTCAATGTAATAGTCCAATAGAGACTCCAACCTACCCCAATGGATCATGTACACATCCCACTAAGTAACGATTTACTTGAGACTCTAGCATTCCATACATTAAACTAAGTCCTCTCATACAAGTTAATGCCTCCACATCTTCATAGTGAATACCACATCTTACAACTACATGTCATGAGTCACATATTTATGCTCATGTGGTCTCATGTATATTATCCCATATACAATCACTGCCTACCTATGTATCAACATACATCCGAGACTAGATCCAGATTTATCACAAAACATTACATAATGCACATCCTATGATAGGCTCAATACAAGAACTCTGATCGAACAAACCCTCAATAGATCAAAGGGTCTATGAAACCACATGGACTAGATAACATATACATTTTCCATGTCAATGTGGTAAAATGTGGTATTGTTTTTTAAATTCGAGCTTGAACCGCTTGTTGTAACCTATGAATATTTGAAAACTCCACATCATTAACATGATCTAAGGTGGTTTCCAATTAGTAACAACATCTATATTCCCTATGTATATAGTTAAAACATGTTCTGAGATCAAATTGCCAAGAAATTAATCCCCATGGATTCATTACCATCACTTTGAGAGATTTCTATAAATATGATTCTCTCATAGTAATTCTAAGACCATGATCAAATGATCTGCATGCTCCTCCTCTAATGTAGAGAAAATTATTATGTCATCAATGAAGACACCCAAAAACTAGTAAAAAAAATAGAAAATCTGATTTATAAGAAGAAAAAATAACATGGGGTCATCCCATCACACTGAAAGGCTTCTCTAGGAACTCATGGTCTTCAGAGTGACATTAGAGTTTAATATTCAAAATATCATTCCCTTGAACACATAATTGGTGGTACTAAAACATGAGATAGATACTTGTGAACCAACTCATTACTCTCAACTAGTCTAATATGTATTCAATACATAGAAAGGGGTACATTTTTTCTATTATTACCTCGTTTAGGTGATGATAATAAATGTAAATCCTCAAGATCATTCTTGTTTTTTTCGTTAACAACCCCGGAGATGCTCGTGGGAAACAATGGTCCAGATAAAACCATTCTCACTAACATCCTCCAAATACAACCACAAATCTTGGATCTTGATAAGGGACATTTTATATGTTATATAATATATCAGATCAGTTTAGGGATTTAATCAATGCAGATGTCCATCTCCCACAAAATTGTTAATCTCATAACATCTTCTGGGAAAATTTCCATTTTGTACTCCACTATTGAAGGAATATAGAAACATGAATAGCCCACTACAGCAATGGATAATCTAAAAAATGTATTTTTGATGGGATTCATCTTTAATCTCTCAAGAACCACTCAATCATCCATGAGGTGTCTCTCGAATGCAAAGGAGAATCACTTCCCATCAGCTTGGCTGAATCAAAATCCTATTTAGAGATAATAAATCTTGGACTAAACTGTGAAAAACTTTTCCATACCTAATATTAAATCATAAGATTTCTTCATGATGAAAAATAGGTCTCATGAGCTTCTATCTCAACTGAAAAAAACTAGTATAACTAGAAGATAACAGTCATTATAGAATCACAGCTAGTTGGAACCACTATAGTTAGGTTCTGGGTTATGTTATCAATGGGTAGCTCTATATCTCAAAATAGTGATAAGGATATGATTTAATTACTATATAATTTGCCTGAAAATACTTCATAAGGTTTATATGAAACACATATCATACCTTAAATTGTCTGAAGGGTTGTATGGTCAGAGCCATCCCTAGTAGGCAACCTCCCACATCCCCATATTCTTACACCCTGAGCCTATCATTGGATACCTAGTGATAGTGGTGGATGTATCTTATAATTTCACCCACCAAAATCATCTCCACACCCTATATCTCCACATAATTCTATTCAAACACCACATTGGCCACACCTAGGAGATCGCTTATCATGGCACAGCCTCTACCGTGATGGTCTATCCAATACCTAATTTCTTTATTTTGTATGTTAAGTTGAGAAATAATTTTACATGTGTCATAGACCATCATAAGAATAAAACCTCCATTATACTAGATAACCAAATCCCCTTCACTAACCCTACATTGCATGTCCTCATCCCAAAGTACAACAATGGGATGGACTCCCACATCTGAATCCTAATGACTATAACCTCTTAGATGTGGTATGTATAAGAACCATGATGAACACTGTCATCTCTATCTACTCATTTTCCTTCCTCCAAGAAGCTCCATGTAACTAGTTTCTGATCTATTACTCCTACATATGTGGGAATTCATAGGGAGACTACATTGGAATATATGTATATGCAAACCTCTACTCAAACATACATTCCTAAAAGAAGTAATCTCACACCATGTTAAGGGAGTATCACTTATAGTTTGAAAAAATAGTATGAAAACTCAAAAAGAATCACACTACACTGTTTTAGCTCAATAATTTCATAGATCTGAACTAAATAGAAGAACTATAGTTAATACACTTCACAGAATATATATTGGATGTTTGACCATGAGAGTGTCTACTAAACATGCGTCTTTTTGACTAGTTCCAACAATGTGTAGTTTATCTAGGGAAAAGGATGGGTGTCAATGAAACCATGTACACAATTAGGGTCTGAAAAATCCAAAACACGTGAATCATCAACTCAATAAAATCATTGTGGTTGGGGGATTGGGATCACCACAGAACCTCAACATTCTTTGATGCTGGAACTTGAATAGTGCACTATGTTTGTAAGGAGATTCATTTTATTCATTAGGTTCTATCTATACATTAATTGGAGTATGATCCTTTCCCTACCCTAATAGAGGAAAACCCTAATGGGATGTCCCCTTAACAAGGGCCACTTCATATAACAAATCCTCAACATGATCCAATATCTGTAAACTAGATGATTTTCTTCACAAAGGAATCATAAAATTGAGAAAGATGAACTATAGTTATTTGATCATGTATATATATATATGTGTGTGTGTGGGTGGATCTGACTCATGAATGATAGTAAAACAATTAATCATATATGATACATGAAACACTATTCCCTACAACCAATGTCTCAGAATTCCTAGTCGACAAGAAGGTAGTCAATGTCCTAGTTAATGGATATGTTTGCCATCACACCAATACCGGTTTCCCCGGACTAAAATCTATGCTCCAGAGACTCCAAATCGATTTTCCTATGTCCCCAACAAAATCCTCACCATGGTTCCAATTCAAAATATTTTCCAGAGGATGAACGACCGTTGATACCACCCTATCTGAAATTGACCCACCAGAACCCACTTGGTCGATGGAAGGGTGAGTGCGACAACCGCATTCCTAGCTCCAATGGGATTGGGGCTTTGGAAAAGCACTCAAAATTAACAAATATAATTTGTGGAATTTTACTAAGGTACCTATATTCATGCACCCATCCATATCCCTAAATAGGTTCATAGGAATATAATTAAGACTATAAAATCTATAGTAAAACCATGCATGTAATAAACTATATGGAATATATCATTGTACGATAGTAATAAAAAAATTGAATGGGGACCAGAAAAACTATCAATCAAACTATAACTATGAAATGGAAATAAAAAATGACGAATTGGATCATAATCTCTATGTATGACAACCAAACACAGTCAAGGCACCTTGGTATCACATTATTCCACTAATTCCAATGCCAATCTATCTATCATCTTCATGAGACACGACATTTGTCAGAACATTTTATCCATGGTTGAGTATATATATACCTAGGAGGATAATATGAAAACTAGAAAGGGATTAATATAAAGATAAAATAATATTCAGGTCAACCCATATCTAAGAAATCCATATGAGAGAGAAAGGGGATCTCAATCTCATATCCCAACCCAAGATGATGGGTCTTCCTACAGTTATAAAGGATCAGATCATTTTTCCAACATCTAATGTCCCTATCTTCAAAATCCTTGTGGATGACTTATACCCTACTACTACTCTACATCGCAAGAGGGAACGACCTTCAGTAGAAGACCCACATCCTAGTATGATAGGTTCTACAACTTGGCAAATAGAAGACCCATTCCCAGTAGTAAGAGGGGTCCATTAAATATGTAATTGACTATAACCCTATTGAATTATAGGGCGACACAAAGTAGGCAGAGTGTATGGGGAATCCACACCCATATTCAATAGGGGGTTACAAAACCTAAATTCTCTCTCATGATCCTTCCTGATCATTTTTATTAGTCATGCTTCACTTAAAAAAGATTTTTTTACTCTCCAAAACTCACATTGCATCTTGAAATCCACCATGAAGGATACCATAATGTTCTATGTGAAAAATTAATCTAGATTATCCTCTCATGGTCCATCATCTGAGTCTAAAAGAATTACATATTCAAGGTGGAAACTCATGACAAAACTTCATTGTGTGCACCTATGGTGACATGTCATTTTAGCATTCCAGGATACATAGATTTATCTATTCTTACATATGGATCAGATTTACATTTAGTTCTACACGTCATATCATTATAACTCATATTGTTACTCTATCACTCGAGGTCTTCCTATGATATCATAGATGTTTCATTGTACATTAGTATGTTCTCATGTACATTAGGCAATGCCCATGTACTTATGTTCATGCCCTTGTACCTAGACATATCTGAGTATAAAGTTGTTCCCATGTACTCCACATCATTCTAGTGTTCCTAGAAATTCTCATCCAAATATACACCAATAGTACATGTCATTGTTCCATCATAAGTTCTTACATCCTGGGGTGCTTCCATAAGGTGTATGATATTTTTATTCACCTAAAACCATACCCCGAGTAGCTAGGGGGCCTATAAAGTATTTGTTATTTGACTACATGCTATGTTGTTAGGTCTTCCATAAAAATATATGAAGCTATATATTCTTCACCGCAAAAATTCATCAAAACTGATTCATGTTTGGGGTCCAATATCTGGAGCCTTTTATTCTCGATCGATCAAATGTGGAAATATTCATACCACCCAAACCCCACATGACTCCATCTGTTGAACCACGCCACTGTCATCATCGCTTCTGATCCCGATCTATGGAGGAGTTTCTCGAAACCCACAATTCATATCAATCCATCCACAAATACCTATCCTGCACATTATTCTAACAACCACTCTGATTTTAGGGGTTCAATCTTGATCGAACTGATCCTGATAATGTCAAACCACAAACCAGAAATTCAATAATTAAAAATTCATAGAATGCTGGGATGAAATGGAAAATAATAGGTTAAATACATCTTTTCCCAAGAATTATCATCCAATGACCACATATATGGAGATAATAAATAATGATAAGAAGTTTAATGAGTATTTATCATATCAAATAAATCAAAAGAATTACAGAAGTGGTCATGTGAAGATTGGATGACACTATAAATCAAAGCATATAAATTAATTTATAAATAATTTATAAAAATGTTAGAAATCCAAAAAATAACATTCCATACTTTTATTTAGGAATTATTCTTTGTGAGGAATGTGTTCTCCATCAATAAAGAAGACGAATTGTGTTCACTGTCTCTTGATCCACCATAATCTGATCATCGTCATCCAATAATATCAATATAACAATAAATTGTAGGACCCCGGGACACCCTGAGAGGGGAGGGGTGAATCAGGGTGGAAACTTTTTCTTCATTTAGTTGTGGATCTTGTTCCCACGTTGGTAGGAACTACTTAAACCTGTATGATGCATATGATCAGCAATTAAACATTCACATGCAGAGAGATGACAAAACTATTTTTACTTGGTTCACCACTAAGGGATACGTCCAAGGAGCATACGCCGACAGGTTGTCAGTTGTACCTAAATCCACTATGCTTCACTAGCTATAGATTACAAGTGTTCGTGTACATTCACTCTATCCCAGGCTCACTGCCTTTACAATTGTTCAGGGATAGCCCACTGCGTCCCTCGGGTCACTCCCGTTGACTCCCCCTGGCTCACTGCCGTTGGTGAAGTCTCACTCAGTTTATAGATGTAAAGGCCTCTTCAATAGGTGTCCATTGAAGTTCTTCGTGTCCTGTTCAGCATGATACATTGCTTGCATCAGGGTTCAGATTTGATGCTCCTTTTAGTTCAATCCTTCTTCTTTAGTGCAATGAATGAATGCACTAGATCCCCTTGTCTTCGTTTTCCTGAATCACAATCACTGATGTGATTGCTTACTTAATGAAGCTCAGCTCACTCTGCGTTTTCAGAATCAGTTCTCCATGTATGCATGATACCATGCATGTATCATTTAGATTTCTTCTTCAATCTCACTTTGCACCAGAAGTATCAGGAAATATTTCATCTCTTGTGCAGCTCCAAAAAGGCGGGAGTGCTTTAACAATATCTGGATCTTTTTTTCATGCCCGGCGTGCAAGTCTCCCCCGGCGCGCACGTCTTAGGCATGCAAGTATAACCTAGCATGAAAGGGTCTCCAAAGCACCTGCGCGACTTTTCCTTCTTGAACTTCAAACCTGCGCGACTCACTTCCTTCCTTTCCCAAATCACCTGGGGCGCTCAACCATCAGTCGGCGCGCAACCTCTACTTGCGCAACCCAACATCCACTTGCGCGGTTCAACCACCTGCGCGACGAGAGCTCGAACAATCTTAAAATCTTGAGCTCCGTATGAAATGATTAGGGGTGGTCCAGTATTTATAGGCAAACTGGACCCCATGCGCGGCGGCGCGCAAGTCTTCCATCGGCACGCAAGTCTCGGCCCCTACTAGGCACTTGCGCGATCAACATCTAAACTTGCGCGAACATCTTGCATTTTCCAAATTTGGATCTTATGATCTCGAAAAACCATAGGCGCGCACGTTATGATGAATTCAAGGTGTCGGCGTGCAAGTCTCTTCCCGGTACATAATTCACCTACGCGACCTCACCAAAACTTGTGCGACCCTTATCCCTTTGCCATATTTTGATGCTCTGATCTTCAAAAAAATATGGCGCGTAAGTTTCCTATCTTCCAAGAGTATGGCGCGCAAGTCCCTTTGCCAAAATCACTCTTCTTCATTTGTTGATTTTGAGGCCCTGAAATTTGGCAAACACTGGAAAACGGCGCCACCTTGTATCTGCTATTTTTGTACCGCCTCAAGATCATCCATTCATCTGTCGATGTTCTTGAATCAAACATAGATCGTTGACCACAACTCTTGAACTCGACATGTCACCATGGAATTTCTTTTGTCAACAAATTTGTATGTTGTTTGTTAGCTTTGTCAACAAGCACGATCACCTCGACAGCACTTCTTCTTGGTGATCTGTACCCTTCTTCAACTCTTTTGCTTTTATCACAAACTCCACTATTGTGATATGAATTCTTTGAAGGATACAACATTAGTACCATCATCTTTTATGACAGTGTGATGTGCATGGACATTTCATAAGTCAACTCATTGTCACATTGCCTCCTTCATCAACCGTCATGATCAACTTCATGCAAACCATGTGATTCAATCCATCAATAAGTCTCAAGCATGGTTCACACGCAATCATGAGTAATTGCATGGTCTCCATCAAAACACATTGTTCTTATGCAATAAGGAGGAATTGCATGGTCTTCATCCAAATACACCATCATGCTTTAATCAACCTTGGATGGATTACTCCTCACATTATTCATTGTTGTAAACCATGTATCACCTTTGACACATGTTCTTTGAACTTACGATCAGCACAACAATCGTCTGAATCACTACTCCTCTACTTCATCGGAGTACTTCATGATCTTCTTCATTGTGAGCATGCATTCCTCCATTTTATTGGATTACTTCTTGATCACTTTGATTTTAATATTCCATTGACAACTATTAACAAAAAATACAAACCTATACAAAAAGTGGTTCCAACAATCTCCCCCTTTGTATTTTGTTGTCAATACCTTAAACATCTTCTGAAATGAATTTGTCAATGTCAAAATGAGAATCTTCTATTCAATCATGTTTTCTTTTCAAATGTTCATTTCACTTTATCTCCCCCTTATTGACAAGAAATACAAAGAACATGGTAGGGAGGGTATCAATCCACACTTAATAAATGTTTCATTAATAATTTCACTCTAAGTCTACTTGAGCAATGCTCGATGTAGAAAACAAGAGGATTTGATTAAGTCAACAAGGCTATCCATTATCCACAGATCATGATACCAACATGAGATGATAAATCATCTATCATGTATTCAAGGGTTTACCACTTTAATTCCTGGTAGAAGACGGTCAACTATGATAGAGAATAATCAACCTGAAACTCCTATACTCACATCAGCAAATAGATCGAAAACATTCAAGGGCAATCAGCAGGATAAGTGACCTTGGGGCACTTCCATTCTCTTTGTGTCACTGATCAATTCAGTTACTCCCCCTTTGTAAAATAATCTTTGATCTGAGTAACCAAGGGATAGTGATTGAGAAATGACATACCTTCTCCATTGACGTGTTCTTCAAGAAATTCACAGAGTAACCGCTTTTGAGTCCAGCTGGAGTTGATATTGATTGAAACAGTGATTATGGAAGCTTCTTCATTCTTCTCCTCCTCAAGGGAAACACTCCTCATCATCTTCATCAAGAGTGATCCTTCATCATCATAATCTTTGAATATCAATTGAAGAATATACTAAGGATGGAATCTTAGTCATCTTGGATATCAAGAGTTGAAAGCATTCACTACTTCTCATGTTCTCCCCCTGAGATCATGCTTCACCTTCTTGCTTCATCAAGAAGACCTACTTGGTTGAGGTTCTTTTCTCAACCAAGTTCCTCTGTTCACTCCAGTCTTCATGCCTGCACATTTGAACATATGTTCTGACATCTGTCGGTGTGGCATGGCTCTGTTCACATTCTCTTCTGCTTTGTGTAGGGAATTGTTCTGCTTAGCATCCATCATGAATGATACATTCTTACTCCTCATAAGGACTGCCTCTTGCTCTGGTATTAAGGTTAGACAACCTTTTGCAATGTGACCAGACTTCTTGCATCTCTCATACAGAACTTCTTTGACACATGTGTTTCTCTTTGTTTGCAATCTCTCCTACACTGTGTCTGCTTCATGTGAAAGTTTTCCTTTTCCTTTTTCACCATCCTTGGCCTTCCATCTTCAAGTTTCCTTATTCTTTTCAAATCTTCTGGCCAGATGACCAATATGTCATTTGGAACTTTTGCAGCTGGTTTAGGTCTTCCACATGGGTTCATCCGAGATTCATCCCACTTAGTGTTTCTTTTGGATGAATGACCCTTCAATTTCATGGATCTAAAGTCTTGGGTCCTCTAAGCTTCCCTACTTGAGATCTTCTTGGGGAAGTGTGTGTTTACAACATTCTTCTGATTTCTCCCCAAGGTAGCTGCTTCATTTTTTGACGGCATCAGAGTTCTTCTTTTCTTTTCGACAGTGAAAGCATGTTGATGTGGACATGTGCATGCATTGTGACCGCTGTCGTTGCATACATCACAGATGTTATCAAGAATTCCAAATCTGTTTGCAGTAAACAGATGCTTCTGGACCTGCTGATGTTGCTTCGTTTTCCCTGGCTTCCTTTTCTTTGATATAGGCATTCTCTATGCTTTTCCATGTAATGGATTATAAAGACAATCCAGTGCATAGTGCCCAAATCTGTTGCAGCACCAACATTGACCCACAAATCATTTCTTCTTTGTGTCTTCTGTATTAAGTTGTTGGGCCGTCTGCTTAATCTTTGGTGCTCTATTTGAGGAGCCCACTTCCTCCGTTTTCTTCCCATCCACCCTAGCCATGGTGATAGGTTTATTCTTCTCACCTTTCCTCATCCATAATTGTTTAGAACTTTTCTTCCCACCGGCACTGATTGTAGGAGTGTATTTAGAAATATGAGTACATGATGGTTTGGATGGTACCTTCACTTTCTCAGTAGCTTGTGATAGATCAAAGAGTGAAGTCATGATCTTCTTATCACATGTTGGAGGTCTTTTGACAATTGAATCCTCCAGTGAGCATTGAGTAAAAGCAGAAACTGATTCTTGATGTGGATAATCAAGAGTGGTCATAATCTTCTTATCACATGTTGGAGGCATTTCAGCTTTAGACTCATCCAACGAACATTGAGTGTATGCATCACTCATTTCATTCTTTTGTGTTATCTCAATATTTGTGTTCTCAATCTTGGTCAGCTGAGCTTCCAATTTTTGACCCACAATATTGAGGATGATCTTATGATCTTCAATCGTGATCATCTTCTCTTCACAAGTCTTCTTCAACCTTTCAACCTCATCTTCATGCATCTTAACTTAGTATTGCAACAAAGAGTCAAGTTCCCTGAATTTAATGGAAGTTTCTTCCAAACAAAAATTCTTGACTTCATTGCTCTTCTTCATCTCAGCTTCAAGTGCATGGATCCTTTCTTTTAAAGTCTTATTGACTTCTTCTTCTTCTTCAAAGACTTTCACCCATTTGATGAGCTTTATACATTCCATAACTTTTCTTTCCAACCCCTTTTCCATATTGTCATCTTCCCTTTCTAATCGATTGATCTCAACCTGCATAGATTGGAATAGGCTACAAATAATAGCAACCCTTTCATCTGGAATATCATGCAGATATGTTCTGAGTTTTTCCTAAAAGCTTGAATTAGGGGTATCATCCTTTCCTCTGGATGAGTTCTGAGCCACCTGCTTGATACTTTCCAAGCCTAATGTTTTCTCATTATTGGAATGGCATGGAGAACAAGACACTGAATCTTCTTTGGATGTGGGGGACTTCTTCTTCATCTTCTTCTCTTTCTTTTTCCTATTTTTCAATGTCTTGGTTGATATAGATTTCTGCTCAGAATTGACTGCGTCATTATCAAGACTGCTCTTCATTGTTGACTCTCGGAAAGAAACTCAAATCCTCCTCTCAATAGAATTACTGGAGAATACCCAACATACGTTAACCTTTCCCTCTGATACCACTTGTAGGACCCTGGGACACCCTGAGAGGGGAGGGGTGAATCAGGGTGGAAACTTTTTCTTCTTTTAGTTGTGGATCTTGTTCCCATGTTGGTAGGAACTACTTAAACCTATATGATGGATATGATCAGCAATTAAACACTCACATGCAGATAGATGACACAACTATTTTTACTTGGTTCACCACTAAGGGCTACGTCCAAGGATCATATGCCGACAGGTTTTCAGTCATACCTAAATCCACTATGCTTCACTAGCTGTAGATTACAAGTGTTCAGGTACAGTCACTCGGTCCCAGGCTCACTGCCTTTACAATTGTTCAGGGATAGCTCACTGCGTCCCTCGGGTCACTCCCGTTGACTCCCCCAGGCTCACTGCCGTTGGTGAAGTCTCACTTAGTTTATAGAAGTGAATGTCTCTTCAATAGGTGTGCGTTGAAGTTCTTCGTCTCCTGTTCAACATGAGACATTGCTTGCATCAGGGTTCAGATTTGATGCTTCTTTTAGTTAAATCCTTCTTCTTTAGTGAAATGAATAAATGCACTAGATCCCCTTGTCTTCGTTTTACTAAATCACAATCACTGATGTGATTGCTTACTTAATGAAGCTCAGCTCACTCGGCGTTGTCAGAATCAGTTCTCCATGTATTCATGAGATCATGCATGTATCATTTAAATTTCTTCTTCAATCTCACTTTGCACCAGAAGTATCAGGAAATATTTCAGCTCTTGTGCTGCTCCAGAAAGGCGGGCGTGCTTTAACAATATCTGGATCTTCTTTTCATGCCTGGTGCGCAAGTCTCGCCCGGAACACAAGTCTTAGGCGCACATGTATAAACTGTCACGCAAGTGTCTCCAAAGCACCTGCACGACTTTTCCTTCTTGAACTTCAAAGATGCGCGACTCACTTCCTTCCTTGCCCAAATCACCTGGGGCGCTCAACCATCAGTCGGCGCACAACCTCTACTTGTGCGACCCAACTACCGCTTGTGCGGTTCAACCACCTGCGCGACGAGAGCTCGAACAATATCAAAGTCTTGAGCTACGTAAGAAATGAGTAGGGGTGGTCCAGTATTTATAGGCAAACTGGACCCCCTGCGCGGTGGCGCGCAAGTCATCCATCGGCGCGAAAGTCTCAGCCCCTACTAGGCACTTGCGCGATCAACATCCAAAATTGGGCAAACATATTGCCTTTGCCAAATTTGGATCTTATGATCTCGAAAAACCATAGGCGCGCAAGTTATAATGCATTCAAGGCGTCGGCATTCAAGTCTCTTCCCGGTACATAATTCACCTACGCGACCTCACCAAAACTTGCGCGACCCTTATCCCTTTGCCATATTTTGATGCTCTGATCTTCAAAAATATATGGCACCCAAGTTTCCTATCCTCCAAGAGTATGGCGCGCAATTCCCTTTGCCAAAATCACTCTTCTTCATTTGTTGATTTTGAGGCCCTAAAATTTGGAAAACACTAGAAAACGGCGCCACCTTGTATCTGCTCTTTTTGTACCACCTCTAGATCATCCATTCCTCTGTCGATGTTCATGAATCAAACATAGATCGTTGACCACAACTCTTGAACTCGACATGTCACCATGGAATCTCTTTTGTCAACAAATTTGTATGTTGTTTGTTTGCTTTGTCAACAAGCACGATCACCTCGACAACACTTCTTCTTGGTGATCTGTATCCTTCAGCAACTCTTTTTCTTTTATCACAAACTCCACTATTGTGATATGTATTCTTTGAAGGATACAGCTTTAGTACCATCATCTTCTATGAAAGTGTGATGTGCATGGCCATTTCATAAGTCAAATCATTGGCACATTACCTCCTTCATCAACCGTCATGATCAACTTCATGCAAACCATGTGATTCAATCTGTCAAGAAGTCTCAAGAATGGTTCTCACGCAATCATGAGTAATTGCATGGTCTTCATCAAACCCCATTGTTCTTATAAAATAAGGAGGAATTGCATGGTCTTCATCCAAAAACACCATCCTACTTTAATCATCCTTGGATGGATTACTCCTACCATTCTTCATTATTTTAAACCATGTATCACCTTTGACACATGTTCTTTGAACTTACGATCAGCACAACAATCGTCTGAATAACTACTCCCCTACTTCATCGGAGTACTTCATGATCTCTTTCACTGTGAGCATGCATTCCTCCATTTTATTGGAGTACTTCTTTATCTCTTTCACTTTAATATTCCATTGACAAATATTGACAACAAATACAAACCTATACACAAAGTGGTTCCAACATAAATAACACCTAATCCTCCTCTCCAATCATCCCAGGATTATTTATGTATCCTTGGTGATTTTTTCTAATCGGAAATTTGTAATTGGTTATATTTATTTCATTTAATAATATAAATAAATAATTTATTTATTTCTTTTATTAATTGAGCCATCTAACATTCGCCTCAACCGAATGTCTAGAAACAACCAACCTATGGTTGTTCCAGGGGAAAACAACATATTCTAGAATAATAATTTGATTCATATATCCTATTATAGTTTCCAAACAATTGGAAACCAATTTAAACTAAAATTATTAGACCGTTTCAATTAAAAATATTTTTAATATATTAATTATGTGGTCTTGAGACACCTAGACACCACAACAATTCCAAGGATAAATCCATATATATATGTGTGTGTGTAGATAAAGGAAGAAATAAAACAAAACTAGATTCATTACATCTTTCAAAGCACAAGGGAAAGTAAAATTTAATAACGATCCCAAGGAATAAGTAATATAATCTTTCACCAAATATTATATTCGTAAAAAAATAAAGAATTCATATATGTATTTTCTATAATGGTGAAAAAAGGCATAACAATGTATAAAGGAATGTTATTTTTCATGTGATTTAGTTTTAGATATAATGAAAACATTGCTCCTATTTATAAAATATTGAAGGAAGATAAAAACACATATGATGAAAATAAAAGTTCAAGATGAAATAAAAAAATATGGTATAAAAATCAAATAAATATTCAAAGGAAATGGTTAATAAGATCTATAAATATAAAAAGAATTTTTTTTATTTATGTGTGAGGAATATAATGAAAATGAAGTTGAATTTGGAATCTATAGACATAATTCCATTGTAAAATTACATATTGAAAAGTTGAATGATAAAAATTTCACCAGTGATAAAAGAAGTAGCTCTAAATAAGAATAAAAAGAGACACATGTCAACTTTATGCTTAAATGATAGTTCATATAATGTATCTAAAATATTATTAAACATGAAAGAGAGAATGAGAGTTTGAAGAAAGAATTTATTTATGAAACCAAAAAATAATATTTTCTAATAAAAAAATCAATTTATCTAAGAGAGGTCAATGTTCTTAATAAGTTACGTGATGAAAGGGAAAAATAAACAAAAAATTGAAGAATAGATAAATTTGTTGGAAAAATAACATGATATTTTTTAACAAAAACATATGGATTATTTTGGGGGAATAACAAAATTCAAAAAATCAGTTTGGGAAGTTGTTGAATGTTATATGAAATTTAAACCTTAAGAGGATCAAAAAAATTCCTCTTAATAAGATAATTGTATGTTTGAAGATTTGAAGACTGAAAAGAGAGTTGAGAAGGGTGTGTGCAATTCCCGAACCCTGGAGGTCCAGATTCAATGCATTATTAAATTAAAATTGTATGATTACAAGGAAGTCATGTCCCAAAGGACCAAATATTTTAGTAGTTTTGGAAAACAAGATATATACATAGGTTAATCATTACTACATGAAATAAAAAATGACATATAATTTCTATGGGGAACACCCTCAAATCTATGTTTATCCATACTACTCATACACAATAAACCTCTTCACATCCTGGGGTAAAATAAATCATATGAAAATGGGTGATCTCACATTCTTAGAAAAGTTAAACAATACAATGGAAGATATCATAAACATCAACATTAGTCAGGGTGAATAACTAAAAACTCATCCCATTATAATTAAACCAGTACATATTTGGGTGGGAATTATAGATGAATAAATAATTCCATAATAAAACAAAAACATGGGTATTGTACTATTTGAATAACCTCATGAACTTTAAATTAGTAGATACATATTGAGAGAATGAAAAATGTGGGACATCATAACCATACAGTCAAGGACTCATGCCAAGACCATAAATATCCATTTTGTCAAGGCCTCGTGCCAAGACCATATTTTGTCTCATTAAACCTACCGATACACTGATGTGATATAGAAGGCCTCAATCAACACTTACTAATTCCAATTTAATCCTTTTATGAATGGGGTTAAACATAAAGAACATATGCCTTCGTATTGAAACTAACATATTAAATGTGAATAACCTTCCCAATACATTATACATAAACACTATCCATTTGAAATAAATTAGTGATTGCTAACAAGATATATAATCAATATTAAAACTAATTAGAAACCCTTCGACATCATAATTTATTTTATTTCATAATATATAATCCTCTATGAAATAAAAAATTTATCAAAGAATATTTACATAAATAAAGGTACTTTTAAATGAGACAATTGATAAATTCTTAAGAAAATAATACTTAAACATTACAAAGTGTCACATACCACCATGAAACATTCAAATCATAATCCCATAGAATAAAAATGGATAAGGAGACTCTTGATATGATATACCAAGGGGAAATGTTGTGAACAAGTCACATATCTCATAAAAGTTTATGTGAGGTGAGAAAAATCAATTATACTTTTTAATGAAAAGTTCATTTGGAAAATCATTTTAATTTTTAATAAATATGGTTTTAAACATGTATATCCTAGAAAATAAAAGGTATGTAAATTTTGATTTCATTTTAGGCAAATATGATGTCCCACTAAAGTTAAATCATCCTAAATTTTTTTTTTAAAAGAAGCGTTAATATTAAAACATTCTACTATGGTTTAATGAATTCATTAAAAATATTTTAAAGTGAAAAGGCTTGTTTGATTTCATAAATCAAGAAATTAACCAAATATCATTTTCATGTTACATTTTATGATTTTATAAAGAAAAGTATTTCTTAATATAGGTCATATAACAAGCTTCATAATAGGTATGAATTTTAGAAGTTCCTTGAATTGGGTTTCCATTTTTGAGGAATTTTTAAAATATAATTTTAAAACATGTTACTCCAAATAAAATAAAGAAGTATTATGATTGGTAAAAATATATTAAACATTAAAACGTACATTTTTATAAGTACATAAGAATAAATAATATGTTCCTTGTGGTATGTAGAGAATAAGATAAACCCAAATAGAAAATGGAGGTTTGGGTAGAAATCCTTTACCACATTATAATCAATTGATTCGTATCACCCATAATTAATAATCATAAGAGGATACGTTGTATATAAGGAAAATAAATAGATTCCTAATATTTTACATTAATGGTCAGTATACATACACCATACATAATCAATAGTAATAAATACGGAATATCTCACAAAAATGGATGTGAGATGCAGAAACCCCTACCATAAGTTGGAAGGTGTCCTCCACTTGATATTTATGACCTGAATGATCCAAGTTAGGTTCATTAATTAATAATCCCTGAACCTACACATCATTTAATTGATTTATTATAACATTATTAAGTTCATTCATGGACTTTTTGATTGGTTAAGAGGTTTAAATTCATTGTTTGGGTCTGTTTGTTTCATGATAGGTACACTTATATATGTGAATGTAGAATCATGTAAAATGAGGATGGTTGATCAGAATTGAAGATATATGTTATTATTGGGCATCTATAAGGTTACCCTATTTCTCATTTCATTTAGTTAAATGGATTTAAGATGAATCGTTATGTAAATTATTAATTGATAACTGTTTCGGTTAATTAGTGGTTATTGAACACAACGAACTCATTATTCATTTTGAATTAAAACAATGTGTAAAACAACATTACAGACCCATACATGAGACATAATACATATATTATAGTATATTTAAACCATAAAAATGGTTTCATAAACAAAATTGAATTAGGAAATTGAAATTGTAATTAAAAACCCATCATACATGAATGTGATAAATTAACACATATCAGACAATGTTTTCATTTCTCGTATAAAATAAGGGGAAAACAATAATGTTGATGAATTATTCCATTATAATAACTAAATTATAGTAAATTTCAGTTAATAGAGTTATCATAACATTTTTATGAGGAGAGGTGATGATAGAAAATTAACCAATGAAATATGAAAATAAAATTAAATAAAATAAATGAGGATTTTACCTCTTGAATATATCTTCCTTGAGAGACACTTTAGTGGAGAGGTTTTGGTATTTTTATGATATAATGAAGTGATGGACATGGGGGAATATTTTGGGATGATATTTGATCAAAATTTAGATAGGGCAGAATACTTCAGTGGAGTGAAGAGAAGAGGCAGTGAGGGGAGGGGGGTTATATTGGAGGAGAGGAGGGTTTTTCATTATTTTAATCATTAGTTTATAATTTTTCTTCAAGTAAATGAATAATGTGGATTAATATGATAAAAATATTAATTAGTTCATGTGAGTTCTAACAAATGTCCATTTTCATTATCTATAACTCAATCATGATGCATAAATTCATTTATTTAGCTCATTTTAAAATATATCAAATTTCACTATTCATCAAAAATTCATGTATTTCAGAAAAAATTAAAAAACTCACCAAAACTATTTTTCAATTTATAGAATCCAAAAATGATCTCCATTTTATAAAAATAATTTTAAAAATTGGATAATTATAATTTTTAATTAAAATCATTATTTAAATAAAAATAGAGTTTTAAAACCAATAATGATTTTATAATTCCTATAAAATTTATCTAAGGTCTTATTAAATTATCCTAAAATAATAGTACCACCATATATTTATTTTAGAATACATTTTATGAGAAATAATTTTATTATAAATACATTTATTAATTTAAAATTTTAATTAACTATTTATTACTCACAAAAATTACCACACTTAATTATTAATTAATAAAATTTTATATTTCATTTATAAGGGTCTTAATGGTTATTTATACTTAAATGAGTAATATTACTATTCATAAAGGTACAATAATATTTATATGGGTATGTAACTGTTCATATGGTTATGTCACTATTTGTAAGGATATGTTACTTTTCCACATAAAATAAGTTGATTCTATAATACTCCAAATATAATAATGAATGCAACCGTCTATGTCTATTTTTCAAAATTCAAATCACATAAGTTGAAAAATTAGGTTTTCTCGCTCGATTATAGAAAAAGTGTTGTTTTGTATAGACTCAGGGTTTCATGAATTCAATATTAAATTTTTAAATACTTGGGGTTTTATATTAATAGTGAATATATTCATAACAACATTTAGTATTTATAAAAATATTTTTAATATCCAATATATAATGGTCATATTGAGTTAAAATTTTTATTGACTGTTATTTTTTATAAAAATGATCTTTGTAAAAAAATAATTAAAAATGTATATTAAATTATTATTTTACACAAAATAACACTGCAAAATATTATTTCTTTTTAGAGCATTAATTAATTTGAAATCAATAAATTTGAAATATAATTATTTATAAGTTTTATTAATGTTAATTAAAACACATAATTAACCAAATTTATTTAAAACTATAAAAAACATTATTGGGTGTTACATTCTCACCTCCTCTAATAAATTAGTGCCTCGTAATTTATAATTGAACTTCAAAATTTAAAGGTTGATACTTGAAAATTCTCTTGTGGGTAACCCACATCAGAAATATGGTAAATAAAATATTCTCTTAATAAAATGGAAGGTGATATGAATTGGTTACTACAAAACTACGAATTCTAAGAGTAAAATATATGAACATGGCTTAATAATATAATCATATCATTATAGTGTAGACAGATAGGGAAAAGTTTCATTTAGAATGTTAACAATAAAAAAACCATAAATCTTTGATGATGTAAATAACCATTCAATACATTGAAAAAAGGTTTTAGGATATTTTTTTGTAGATCCTTTCCCTAATGTCGAGAAATTATCTCCCTCTATACTATTGTATGGATATATAAGTACTTCATACATTTCTATAAACACATTATTATCATTTTTCCTTGGAAATCCTTATTTTGTTTAGAACTACATGATCCATTCTGCTGAAAGGATCTTCTACCTTATTTTTCTGTAATCAACATAAAGTAGCCCTAATTTTTCACATTCCAAACATGTGAGTATATTCATCATGTATCCTCTTGAAATTCGGTAATAAATCAATTTACCATAAAACCTTATTGGAAGAATTCACTAATCCTTAAATATTATTTTAGATATATTCCTTATAGCCATAATTTTTGTAAACTACATCAATGATAGCATATAACACTTATAGATATGTCAATAATATGTTTCTAGTTAGTGAGTAATTATCCAAATAAATCATTTCATCATCACTATCTTAATGATCAAGAGAATATTTAGTGTTATGTTTCCCTTATCTATATACTTTCCCAAGATGTTAAATTTATACTGAGTAAATTATACTTGGTACAATTCATCATACGACCTCAAATTCTTAATGAAATAGTATCGTATTAAAATCTCCATATATTACATAACTATTATAACTAGTACATTTCTGATAATATATTAAAATGAGATGATTCTCAAAAAAGCATATTAATCATTCCACTTAATCTACAAAATTATCATTACACGGTCATTATCTAGTAAAATCATTTGGGGAATATTCCTTTAACTTGTGGGAATTTTATTCTCATAATGTCCCATTTCCTTGCAGTTGAGAAACAGTTCATTGAAAAAAAATTTCTAACCTTTACATTCATGAACTCTGTGGCACTTTTCTCTACACTTTTAATAGGCTCATTTTCCTTTTAAGAAGTCTCTAGATTGTTTCCTTACATAAGTACTACATGTTAGAAAACTACCCCTTTTATTCATCCATTTATCCATTCCTCCCTCTACCAACTTATTCTTCTCTTAATTCCCCTAAAAGATATAAAAATCATATATTTCTTTATATACCTTTTTAACAGATGATATTATCTCCTCATATGATGAGGATACTTTGGAGATTATCTTTCTTCGAAATGATTGTTTATGACCATAAGAGATATGATACTTCTTACTCTTTGCATCACCTGAATTTGTGAGGATATAATTCCTTCTCATAAGCGCCATTACTAACCAATTCCATATACTAAATAAGATAATAAAATTATAAACTCTATATAACCCTAAACATGGTATACTTCATAAGTCAAATTTATGCATCCAAAATTCAAGCACCATATTCTTTGGATACTTTAGGGGAATAAATCATTCATTATTCCTTGTAACAAAAATTTGATTTATCTTAAGCATATCCACATCGAGTTCTAAACTAGGTGTGTAGTAA
Organism: Viscum album; assembly: GCA_963277665.1. Taxonomy (NCBI): domain Eukaryota; kingdom Viridiplantae; phylum Streptophyta; class Magnoliopsida; order Santalales; family Viscaceae; genus Viscum; species Viscum album. The sequence goes on along the minus strand of OY728120.1, from coordinate 1,156,182,364 downwards.
GGCCCATTTTGGTGTCCCTGGTTACCTCGGGTCAATCCCAAAACGCCTTATCCGGGTAGTTACTCCTAGGTACGTCTGTGCCAGAACTATGTCCACTTGTAGTATCCAGAGAGGGATTTATTTTCTAGGAAGATCGAAATAATCTATTCCTTACCAAAATTGTAGGATGATCTTATATTTGTATCTCCAAGTCTGTCATAGGTTTTTATTCCCTAATATAAATTTTATAAATCTAGTTTCCAATTTTTCTACTAAATTTCCTATGATACCAACTATAACACCCAACCCTAGAAACCTAGAGTCAGTGCATTATTTAATTATATTGGCATGATTAATGGAATTTTTATCTCAAAAAACAAAATATATTCATAGTTTCGTAAAAATAGATACATACATAGGTTCAACATTACAACTTGAAATAAAAAACAATGCATAATTTTTATTTGGAACATCCACAACTCTAGGTTTATCCCTGCAACTCATTCGTAACACACCTCTTCGCATCCTGGTAGAATATAAAACATATGAAAATAGGTGAGCTCATATTCTTAGTAAAGGTTTAAAATAAATTAGAAGACATCAAAAACATAAACGTTATTCATGGAGAATAACTAAAAATTCATTCCATTAAAAATAAACTAGTGCATATTATGGCATGAATAAGAGTTGAATAAATAATTCCATTAAAAACATAATCATGGGTATCCTACTAGTCTAATAGCTACATAAACTATCAGTTACAAGATTAATAATGAGGCAACACATAATGAGGGACATCATAACCGTACTATAAAGGCCTCGTTCTAAGACCATAAATTTCTATTTTGTCAAGGCCTCGTGTCAAGACAAGAGCCTGTCTCATGAGACCTAATGAGGCACTGAGGGGCTATAACATGCCCCACCAAACACATACTGAGTCCAGTGAAATGCTCTTATGAATAGGGATAAAAATAAACATTATATACATTCATATTTAATATATAATATTAAATGTAAATAACTTTCCCCGTACATTAAATGTAAACACTAACCATTCGAAGTAAATTGGTTAATGGTATCAAGATAAAACATCCACAATCAAACTAATTAGAAAAGATTCGACAACATAATATAGATTGTGTCATAATATATAAACCTATATTAAATATAACATTCATCAATATTTTTTTACATAAATGATGAAAATTTTAAAAGAGGCCATTAACAAATTCTTGAGGAAATAATCCTTAAACAGTCCAAAGTATCGCATACCACCTTGAAAATTTTAAATCAAAATCCCTTTTAATACCATGAGAATAAGGATAATCATGATGTGATTTAGAAAGGGTATGTACATAAACCACATTCAAGGAATAATTTGTGAACAAGACATATATCTCATAAAAGTTAAAGTGAGGCATGAAAAATTCTATTTTACACTAGAAAGAAGAGTTATTTTAGAAAATCATTTTTTTTCATAATTCTTATAATAAACATGTATATCCTAGAAAATAAATAGGTATTATATTTAGATTAAATTGGAGATAGAAATTATGTCCACTAAAGTGAGATCATGTAAAAATATATTTTAAATAATCATTATAATTAAAACATTTTAGTGTGGTTCTAGGAATTCATTAAAGAGATTTTAAAGGGAAAAGGCACGTATGATTTCATAAAACCAGAAATGACCCAAAATATATTTTCATGATAAAATGTGTTATTTTAGAAGGATAAATATGTTTTCAAATAGATTATATAGTGAACTATAAAATAGGTAAAAATTCTAGAAGATCATTGAAATGGGCTTGCATTTTAGATTAATTTTTGAAATATTCTTTTAAAACAAGTAGATCCAATTAAAATAATGATGAATTATGAATGATAAAAATATATAAAAAATTAAAAAATAAATTGGTCTGATTAAATAAGAATAATTAATAATTTAATTTGAGGTAAGTTTTGAATAAGAGTAACCCAAATGAAAATGGAAGTTCGGGTAGAAATCCCTCAACACATTGTAATCAGTTAGTTCTTTTTCCCCTAAATTAATAAATTTGAAATGATAAATTGAATACCCAAGAAATAAAGAGATTCATGATATGTTAAATCATTAATAATTATGCATACACAATACGCAAGGGCTATATGTGAATAATGGATATCTCACAAAAATGGAAGTGAGGCAAGGAAACCCTTACCTTATGTCCGAAGGTGTTCTCCACTTGATCATAATTAAGTGAATAATCAAAAATAGGTTCATTAATTGATAATTATATAAACTCTTATTAATTTATCTTATTTATTAAAACCACAATATGGTCATCTATGGTCTTTTTGATTAGATAAGATGTTCAATTTCATTGTTGGGGTCTATTTGTTTCATGAGCAGTATACTAGTATACATGAATGGAGAAGCATATAAAATGAGGATGGCTTTCCTAAATTAATGATATATGTTATTAGTGAAAATGAATAAGGTTAAATTTTTAAAAATTTCATTTGGTTACTTGGATTGATTAATAAACATTATATAAATTATTTATTGACAACAGTTTGCATCAATTAGCGGTTGTCGAATACAACGAACTCATATTTCTTTATAAATCCACTCCATGGGCATAAAAAGATTCCAGAACCATAGATGAAACATATTACATATATTATATTAGGTTTCCACCATCAAAATGGTTTCATTACAAGAATTGAATATGGTAATAGAAATTGAAATCACGTCGTCATTGAAGGTGATAAATTAACACATCTCGGTTGATGTATTCATTTCTAGTATAAAAGATGGGTAAATGAGAGATGATGATGAATTATTCAATTATCATAAAATTATTATAGTAAATATATATTAATAGACTTATAATAACATTTTTATTAGGATAGGTGGTGATAGAATAAAGAAATAGAAACATGAATAGTAAATAAAAGAAAAGAAAAGAGGAATTTAACTCTTGAATATATCTTTCTTGAGAGCCTCTTTATGGGAGAGGTTTTGGTCTTTTTAGGAGAAAAAGGGATTATATAAATGGGGGAGGTGCCTGTGAGTATATTTTAGTGGAATTTATAAAAGTCGAATGTCTTATGATGAGTGAAGATAAGAAAGAGTAGGGGGGTTGTTGTCGAGGAGAGGAGGGTTTGCATTATTTTAATCATTAGTTTAGAATCTCCCCCAAGCCTATGAATAGTTTTTTTTTTGGAATGAAAATATTAAAACTATTATGTGATTTATTTAAAATGTCCATCTACATCAGACATGACTCAAGAACGATGCATAATTTAATTTATTTAGCATATTTTTTAATTATTTGAATCTCACTATTCACCAAGAATTCAAGTATTTCAGAAAAATTGAAAAGAATCACCCATACCATTTTTTGATATGTAGAATAGAAAAAAGTACTCTATTTTAATAAAAATAATTATATAAATATGAAAAAATTATTTTTTAATAAAAATTAGTATTTACTTGAAAAATATTATTTTAAAACCAAAAATGATTTTATAATACCTTGAAAAGTTATCTAAGGTATTGTTATATTATTTTTAATCATAGTACCGTAAAAAATTTATTTTCAGACACATTTTATTAAAATTAATTTTATTTTTAATAAATTTATTTATTTCAAATTGAAAATAAATATTTATTACTCACAAAAATATCAACACATAATTATTAATTAATAAAATATTCTAGTTTATTTATAAGGTGCCCAAATTTTATTTATACATACAAAGGTTAGTTACTATTCATAATGGTAGAATACTATTCATATGGGTCATGTTACTATTCATAAGGGTATGTCACTATTCATAAGGGTAAGTTACTATTTACTAAAAAATATATTGATTCTATCAGACTCCAAATATCATATTAAACACAACCGTTTATAATCGTTTATGAAATTCAAATCAAAGAAGTGGAAAATTTATCTTTATTTTCTTATTAATAACAAAGTGTTGTTTTTTAGGGACTCAATGTTTCATGGATTCAATATTAATTTTGTAAATCATTGGGGTGTCATATTAATAGTGAATATATTCATACCATGATTACGTATTTATCAAAATAATTTTGATTGAAAATAAATATTATTCCTAATCATTTAAAATATTTAATTAACTCATATTTGGGTAAAAATGAACTTTGTAATAAAATAATTGAATATATATATATATTAAAATAATCTTTTACACTTAATAATAGTACAAAATATTATTTCTTTTTTGAATATTAATTAATTTGAAAGCTATAAATTTGAAATATAATTATTTATATGTTTTATTATTGTTAATTAAAACACATAATTAACCGAATTTTTTTAAAACTTTTAAAAAAAATGTTAGGTTGTTTCAGTGTGTGTGTATCCAAAAGAACCAGAGTTGAAAATTATGAAATGTATAAGGTTTTAAAGTCTGAAAAAAAAATTATTAATAATGGATATTTTTTATGAATGAGAATAAATCTTACCAACAGAAGCAGATATTGGGGGTCTGCCCAAACATTGGTACAAATAAACATTCTGCAGTGGATAATAAGAAAGATGATAACAACTAGGTTCACAGTTTTCAGAAACATGTAAGTTAATGAGAAAAATACACTTTATATGGTTATTATTGGTATTTTGGAGCCTCTGGGAATATTAAAAAATATATTTCTTTAGTCCTAAAAATTATAATAAATTTAAGAGGACTTGAATGAAAAGCCTGAGTAGGAGTCAATCCACTAAATGAAGAAAACCTAAAAACTAATATTTGAACACGAAAAACATATTCCAACCTCCGTAAATGTTTTGTGTAAAATATATGGGGCCTGAAAATCATTTTAATGGATATATATTTATGTAACTATATCAAAAATTATTATATAAGAAATATAAAAAGATACTTGTGAATGAAGAAAATGAAAATTAATAGGCCTTTTCTATTGAAACTACTCTCAAATCTATGATAGGATAAGGACCATGGATACTATAAAGTGGGTTTTCTTCACAAATGACATTATATTTGAATTTTCTGAATAATGTGAAACATTACAAATAATGGATAATGAATTTTGGAAATTATGATTTCCTCTAAATAAAAGGCATTGTAGCTACTATGATTGAAAGAGAAATATTATATTCCAAATGATCCTTATTTTATTATTTAATTGCTTCAAAAATCTATGATAAAAGAACAAAAGATGGTTTTTTAGATATGGATATATTGAAAAAATCATTAAAGATGGTAAATATGTTATTATAGAGAAATGAACCATGTTATTCATGATTCAGGTTTTTCATGTTCATAGTTCATGTTATCTTCGAGTGACGGAAGAAAATTATTTATTGAATAAGATATTGGGATGTATGTTTTAAGGGGATATGAGATACATGAAAAATTGATAAAGTATTTCTAATAATACTAATATGAAAAGAATAATATATTGGTTTTGTTCTATATGCTATAAATAGATTATTATAAACTCAGTAAATAATAATTTTGAGATATATTCAACTCATCCCTTATATCTTATACATTATGATTTATTTTTTTCCATGAGAAAGAAATAAACAGATAGATATAAGAACATTAAATCCATTATTGATGATATTACTCGTATTACACGTATTTTTTATTTGATGAATATGTTTGATGCTCTCAAAATGGCAAATAGTCTCATGATAAGTGTTGAAAAGGAATGGTGTTATTCCATTAAGGATATTAGGACTGATAATGGTGTTGAATACAAAAATGGTATGTTTATCTATTATCTTTAAAATCATGAAATTTAATATGAATTTAGTGCACCATACACATAAAAAACATAATTTTGTTTCTGAAAAATGTAATAGAAGTTTAGTTGAGAGGGAATGAACTATATTGAATAATTAAGATACTTCTTGATTCATTTGGATGAAATCCATTAGAGTATCTGATCACATTCCAAATCCTTTTTCTATATGATAATTTAGGTAATTGATCCTTATGATATGGATTATAAATAAACTCCATGTTTTAAATACCTAAGAGTTTTGGCAGCCCATGATTTGTCAAATTAAAATGTGAAAATCTTGGGATGTTTGACTAAATAGGTGTGGATAAATTTTTTACTTCATTCTATTCCAATGGTAGAGGACACATGTGTTATAATAAATAAATAGGAAAAATTATTCACTCTATAGATATTAATGTGCTAGAAAATTCTCATATAATATTTTTATATTCTAATTGAAATATAAGATACGGTGAATAAGTAGTTGTTATTATTTTAAAATATATTAATGTTTCTTAAATAAATAATTATATAGAACCTATTTTAAATGAATATTATGACTCATCTATTTCATGTGACGAGTTCAAATCTCATTCATCTCATCCAAGTTATATAAAATAGGTTCAATTTTAAAAAATCATTGGAATTTTTAGAAAATAGTTTCAAACCAATAGGACATCAACGATTATTTTTCATACTCCGTTATAATCATAAGTTGAGACAAGAGATGTTATAAAGTCTTGGGAGCACCACGAGGGTATTGATATAATGAATGAAGAGATAGATCATGTTGAGAGGAATGAAACCTGGAATCTTATACCCAAGCATCAAAATAAAAATTTGATTGGGAAAATGGGTTTTTTAATCATGTTAAATGAAAGTAATGAAGCAACGAGAAATAAGATATGACTGGTTTGTAAAGGCTACACATAAATTGAAGGATTTTTAAGAAATTTCCCCTATTAGTGAGACTCGAAAACATTAGAATCATTCTTTTTATTACAAATTTATTAAAATAAAATCTATTACTGATGGATTTTATGTTATCTTTTCTTAATGGTGACATTTATTAATATTTTTATTTTGAACAAATATGTGGCTTTATGCATAGTTGAATCATGCTATGAAAGATTAGTATTATAAATGGGATACTTTCTTAAGGATGATCAATATTCAATAAATAAAGAGTTTATTATAACCAGAAAATAAAATAAAATCTATATTCTTCCATCATTTCAATTTGATTATTTTTGTTATATAATTAATATAGGAATGGTTGAAGAAATGTGTAAAAAAATTTAATAAATTGTTAACTTATTTGAAATTTTCATAATTTGATAAATTAAATATATTATAGCATTAGAAATCTCTCAAAAGAAAAATTAAATTTTCCTATTCGAAGAGAAATATTCTAAGGAACTTCAAAATTTTATTGGAATATAATTTAAAAAACCAATTTCCTCATCCATTTTGGTGGGAAAAAAAGTTACAAAAACATGATCATAGAAAAGAGGTTGATCATAAAGAGTTTATAAATTTTATTTGAATCATATTTTATTTAATGGATTCAAGTCCAAATATTATGTACATTGTTACATATTGTTCCAGGTATCATAGTGTACGAAATGTGTCTCATCAAATAAATAGAAAAATAAATCTCAAATATGTCAAATTCATAATTTATTTCAAAATAAAATATGAAAACACCCAAAATATGTATCTGTTAGGTTATACATATTTAAATTGTCGATGTTATATTGATAAAATAATATCCATATTTGGTTTAGCATTATTCTTCATAGAAATACATGTGAGTTGGAATAAAAACATTATCAGTAACTCTCAGTATATATCAAACTAAATACATATCTTCCACTCAATATTACATACATATAATTTTTGTGAAGACACAACTGGTATATTTTTTAGTTGTGTAGTTGTCCATTTTTTCGGTTGGTGATAATTGCATTTATATAAATATAAATATGAATTCATTTTCACAAACCAATTGTAAGAAAATTGATTTTATATATAACTAAATCAATGATCATGCGAAAAGAACTGATTTAATGTATGAGTGTTTTTTCACAGGAAATAATCTTACTGACAACTTTATTAAACTATTTTTGAAGGAAACATTTCATAAGTTAAGGATGAAAATGTTGATATGGCCTATCTCTGTCACAGATAAATTTTGTGATTTATTTGTTTATTTTTATTTTATTTGGATATATTTATAATATTACATGAAAATATGTAACATACATCTATCCAATGATATATTCTTTAGCTATCTAGGGAGGGTATATTTATAGGGTGGATGTAAAAGGTGTCTATTATGATTTTACTATGTGATAACTATTATAACAGTTTATTGAAGTGGTTGTAGGAAGTTATTTTTGTATATCTTGATGTTTGTATCAATGATGAAACTACATAGGGATTGTAAGATGTTCAAAAAGATTTTATAAAAAAGTTCATTAAATTAATTCCTATGGAAATCATTGTATTTTTGTTCAATGAATCTTGATTCCCATGCCATGTTTTCTAATGTAGTCATAGAATTCTAGAATAAGTGATCCATAACATGATTTATAATATTTTTTATATTTGTGTCCCACGGTTTATAATAAAATTAAAAGGGTGTTTTTTTGAGTCTAAAAGGATTTTGGGTATTTTTGGAAGAATATTTTTTAGGAAAGAAGAATGATTTATTGAGTATTATCTTTTGTTTTTCATCATAAATCACATAACACTGTTCCATTCCAAAGTTCTGGTTTGGTTGTATTCCAATGGACTGGATCAAATGGAAAGAGTCCATTGCATAAATTTTATCAGATAGAGTGTGCCTCGAAATTTTTATCCTATTATTATCACAGTTCAGATAAACTATAACAAATTAGGATTTTTTTGTTCCTAAAGTATCAAACTTCATGATTACAGAATGATCTCCTGATCCAATCCTATGTAAAAAATGGGGATAATAATGTTTGAATACAAAATTATCATTATACTATGTATTGTGAAGTTCATTTGATAGAAGGACCCAGCCTTAAACATTACATAATCTTGAATAAAGATAATAATGCACTTTGAGGATCTTTTCATTTTTAGATCTTTAGATAATTTGGTCAAAACATACATATAATAGCATTTAATATTACATATAGACACTTCTATAAAATATCCATATTTTCATAAAATAAAAACTCTTGAAAAAAATTTCATTTCTAGTTCCATGTTTTAGGAAGCATGAATTTTCCTTGATCCTAACCTTAACCATATTAATCTTAAAGTCATGTGAAAAACATTTCAAAAACATGGGATGAGCAGAAAAATCTCATTAAGGGATAGAAAACAAGGAAATAAAAAATTTATCCATTAATACATATAATTCAATGAAATATTAATTTTCAATCATTAACATAACACCCATGGACCTAAGATTTATGAATAACACATTGAAATCATAAATCATAAAGGTAACTTGTAGAATCCATAACATACTTATGTTGTTGCTTTTACAACTACATAGGGAGTTACTTATGGAATACCCTTAATAGTATATTACTTAAATCTTTTAGGAGAAGCTTTAATTTTTACTTTCATCACATTACCCAATGCATTAGAGAGCAATCTCGGGCTAACCTATCCTTGGATTATCATAAAACCACCCGTATATGTAAACTATTCCCAGGATCCAAAAAAAGTATAAGATATAATACAAACATAATGGAAAGTTAAAATATCCATATTTCAATCACAATATATCATTTCAAGATATTTAAATAACCTATGATTTTTCAGAAAAATTTTCAATACCAAAATAGAAAAAGAGTATATGGTATTTATTTTCATTTTAAAAACATTACGGCTTGTTAAGGAAGTCAAATATAAAATTGTGCTCACGATAGTAGAAAGGTTGTTGTCCCTGCGTACGTTAAGAAAAGAAAAATTTCCTTTTTCATTTAGTAAATCACTACATAGAAAATGATTCCCTTTTAATGAAATGAAAAGTCAATGGGTTTTATACACCATCTAATAGAAAGTCATCAATATATAAAAATATGCCTCAATGAATGGATATTGAGACGAATTCCATTACCTCATGTCTGACATGACTCGTTCATTATTTAATCTTATTAATAAAAAACTAGTGTTAATTTAAACTTTCATAAGAACCTTTTAAAATTTATTATTCTTTTTATATCAATTATTTCCATGTTATAATTATTATGTAATCATTTAAGTTAAAAACGGTTGTTTTGTCAATATTTAGTACTTGACTCAAAAATGAACTTCTTATACTTACATGTTGATCATGTGGTCAAAAGTCCATTATCTCCAGAATGATATTCATTATTTAGATATCATAAATATCTTATATATGCAGTATATATATATAATAGTGCATAACTTTGGGAGGTAATAAATAAAATGCACCGTTCATGGAGATGGTAAACTCTATGTACGCATGAACACTAATTTAATTTCAATTTCATATTTAATGGAATGAATACTTAATGAAACATAGGTATATTATTATTCAAGTATAATAACATATATATAATTTCAGTAACTCCATCCTTTATTTGTTCCATGTATGCCATGAACTAGTCATATCACTTTGACGGGGGCGGTAGTCCGCACTTCCTCAATTGAAATTATTGTGTTTACCCATTATGGAAACCATAAAGGTATGATATAAAAGAAAAATTAATAAGTATAGAGACAATATAAATATAATATATATCACATATAAATACATTTCTATCATAATTTCCACCATGATAGGTGGTTGTAGATATTTGAACAATCATCATTTCGTGAGATTGTAGTTCACCGTCCCTAGAAACAGTATGTTCGTATCCATTTGATGGAGGTGCATGGAAGTGTAGTTCTAATAAATCTTATAAAAACCACCTAGTATATTTAGGATAATGGTGTTGTTATAAAATATTTTAATAAAGATTGTTTAGGGGGTTGGAGATGTAAAATTAAAGAAAAGAACATAGGATAAGACATTACCTTCAAATTAGTTATCTCGCTTTGGTTTGAACCAAATGGTTTACTAATATTGACTACTTCCTAGTGGAAGGATTCTAGGAGGAAGAGAGGGATGTAGGTAGATTAATTGGTTGGAGTTTGGATTAGCCAAGAGGATATTGTGGTGTGAGTAATGGGTTATAGGCGATGGCTTTTTATAAGGGGGAGGAGGAGCTCTTTAGGAATGATTGAAAATATTATATTATTATATAATAATTTTTCAGTTTCTAAAGGTCAAAAATATATTTAATTCAACGATAAGGCGACTCTTGTTGGAAATAAAATAATCCAATAAAAATTAGACAGGTTTTTGTTTTTTTTAAATTTTATAATCTCATTTATTTAAAGCTGTCATTAATAAAGTAATCACTGCATCATCATCGGGTCATAAATAATTTTATTTATTTGATGTCTAAAAATTATAAATTAAATACCATGATGCAGGAAAAATTTTAATATTTCAAATTAATACTTATAGTTTAAGATATAATTATATAACCCCATGTAAAAATTTATTTACTTTTATATATATGATTATGTCATTTTTGTCTTTACATTAAATTAATTAATATAAAGTGTCATTATAACTACTATGTGGCTCTATGGGGTCCCAAAATTGACTCAACGATGACCATGGTTGTAAATGAATCAAATAATTGGATAGGACACCTTTTAGGGTAATTTAATATTATTATTATAATATTTGTTTACCCCTACTTACCAGATTTACCTGTTACCCATGATAAATAAAATATTTACTAAAGTAAATATTCATAATGTCTAAAAATAAAAGTTACTTATTTACACAATTTATACCTCCTGATTCAAAATATTGAATCAATTTTTTTCAAATACAAGACAAAAAAAGTTGCATAAATTAATTTAAATTTAATTCCCTTTTTCAAAACAAAAATGTGTATTTTTAAGAAATACAAACTATCAAAAGATTGACACATTTTTATGTCCAATTTCAAATTAAAATTAATTACAATTAACAAAATTGGATTAAATGTTAAAAATATAATATAATTAAATTTTAAAAACAATAAAAAATATAATATAACAATATAAATAAATTATATTAAAAGGCAGTTTTGAATTAAAATATAGTATTTTTAATTATTTTATTAAAAATATGAACATTGTCAGAAAAATACCAAACATTCATCCAAAGTAAATATTCATGTTCTTATTCTAAAGAAAAATATAATTTTTTCAAATAGAATATATATAATTGACAAAAAATATATTTAAAAATGGTTCTCCTTCAAAAGGTTGTACATCGACCCCTTCAAAAATATTAGATTATATATGCTTAAAATTGATTTTTTTCTTATTTTAAGCCTCTAAAATTTATGGGATAAATTTAAAACCATTTATAAAACCTGTATAATCATATTGTAGTTGTTTCTATTCATTACCACCAATACAATGGATATGAGTTAACTCTCATTTAAAATAATAAAATATTTTTATTTTTTAGTATGACTCAACATTGTGAGCAACATGAGATTTCAAAGAAACTCGTTGTTGCGTGTCAGGTACACCATCGAATATAGAATTTTATTTAATGTAAAATTAATATTTAATTAAAAAATATTAATAAAATTGAAATGTCATATTCCTTATTTACCTGTGATGTTACATCGTTCCCCCCTTTTTGGATATTGCATCCTCTAAATTATATTCACTTATCAAATAAATGGGGTAATTTATCCCCCATTGCATCTCAAATTCCCATGTTTCCACTTCAAATATATGGTTTTCCTATAAAACCATTACCTAATGAATTATCTTATTTCGCAACACTTTCTCTCATCAGTCAATAATCTGGACTATTTGTTCCTCATAAGATAGATTATCTTCCAGTAGAACTACCTATGGGATCAAAACATGAGATGGATCTAGAAAATACTTTCTCAATATTAAAACATGAAAACATTGCCTTCTTGGGATAAACTTCTAGGTAAAGACACTCTGTAGAAAACTGATCCACCTTTCTTCCTGATTTCATTGGGTCCAATGAACCTTGGACTAATCTTTCCCTTTTTACGTAAATGCATCACATTTTAACATGGAGAAACATATGGAATGAAATGATCACCTAACTTGAATGAATTATCCTTCCTCCAGTTATCCACATAACAATTATGCCTACTCTGAGTTGTTATCATGTTCTTATGAACCAATTAATCTTGTTCTGCCATCTCTTCTACAAATAATGGTCCATTCAGTTTCCATTCACATACTTCATCCCAAAAAGCTAAATTTCGACACTGCTTTCCATATAATTCATCAAATGGTTCCAAATATACATGAGAATGAAAACTGTTCTTATAATAAAATTAAACCAAATAATGATGTTTGTCCCAACTTCCCTTGTAATCCATTGAGCAAGCACGTATCATATATTCCAATGTCTAAATTGTTCATTCTGACTGCCCATCTGATTGGGTATGAAAATCACTACTAAAATATAATTCAGTAACCAACGACTTCTAAAGGCCTTTCCAAAATATAGAAGTAAACCTGGTATCATGATCATATACAATAGAGAGGGTAACACCATGAAACCTAACTGTCTCTTTATCACACAATTAAGAAAGTTGATCAAGAGAAACAGTATCTTGAATAGGAAGGAAATGAGTAGATATATCCAATCGATCAAAAATATCCAAGATTTCATTGTTACCTCGAGATGTTTTCTGAAAACCCACAATGAGGACCATGGATATATTTTCCCATTTCCACTTTGGCACTGGTAAAGGATGAAGTATCTCTTCTGGTAACTACCTCTATGCTTTAACCTGTTGACATGTCAAACACTTCATAGTAAAGTCAAAAATAAATTGTTTCATTCCATCCCCCCAGTATTACTCTTGAAGATCTTTGTACATATTAGTACTACCCTGATGAACTGAAAATGGAGAACTATGAGCATCACATAATTACTCTTTCTTTAAATATGATTCACAGCGAACACATAATCACTTCCCAAACATCAAAACACAATATCATAAATGATAAATTTAGGTGACTTACCCTTCTAAACCAACTCATCGTTTTTTGGCGACTCACTATCTTCATTCTATGCTTTCTCAATTTTGTTTGATAAATATGATATCCCTGACAACTGAAAAAACAGAGGAATTTAATACACCAAGAACTTCGCTGCCAATGATCATCAAATCTTTAATCATAGGATCATTTTCCAAATTTAACAAGGTAAATGTAGTGTTACTTTTTCAACTCAAAGTATTAGCCACTTTATTTTCCTTTCCCGTATGGTAATGAATCGTTAAATCATAATCCTTGATTAATTCAATCCACCTCTTCTATCTCATGTTCAATTATTTCTGAGTGAATATATACTTAAAAATTTTGTGGTCAGTATATATTTCACATTTTACTTCATAAAGATGATGCCTCTAAAATTTTAAGGAAAAAACATTAGTAGCTAATTCCAAATTATGTATAGTGTAATTTAACTTATGGTGTTTTAACAAACATAAAGCATAAGTAATTACCTTATCATTCAGCATTAAGATACAACTATTCACATTCAACAAAGAATCATTGTAGATAAAAAACTCACCATATCTGGAAGGCAATTCGAAAACAAGAGCATTGACTAATCTTGTATTCAATTCCAGAAAAAAAAACATCGCACTCTTTTTTTTGAATAAACTTAACACATTTTGGAGATAGCTTAGTCATTGGGAGAGATAACCATGAAAAAGTTTCAAAAAATCTCCCATAATAACCAGACAAACAAATAAAACTACGGATCTCAGTAATATTTGTTTGTCTGGTCCATTCATCAACAACTTTTGTTTTAGCAGGATCAACTAGTATGCTATTTCTAGAAATAATGTGACCAAGGAAAAACTTTTGTTGTAACCAAAACGCACACTTTCTGAATTCCAAAAAAAGATTCTTTTCTTTAGAGGTTGGAAGGACTACCCTTAAATGACATTCATGTTTTTCTTTATTTTTGGAATATACCAAAATATCATCAATAAACACAACCAAAAACATATCCAGGAACTCACAAAAAATAATATTCATAAGATCCATGAATACACCAGGTGAGTTGGTTAACCTAAAAGGCATAACAAAAAAATTAAAACGGCCATGTATAGTACGAAGTGTTGTCTTCATAATTTATGCTTCCTTTACTTTCAATTGACGTTAACCCTATCTCAAGTTAATCTTCAAAAAATATTGAGCTCTATAGAACTATTTTTGAGGTTCAAAGGCCTCTTTATTTAAATTATAATGAAAAAGAATAAAGATAAGAGGAAATAAAAGAAAACAATACCTAAAAAATACATCATCACATTTTAGAGTGGGTATTCACACTACGAAAAGGGAGTCTTTTACCCCTGTCATGGGAGTTATTACCTCTCCTCCAGGTCTAAGATTCCATCCATGGACCATTACCATCATCATCATCATCAGAGTGCTCAACAAAAAAATCCACTTTTATGGTTTCATCTTTATTCTCTCCATCACTTTTATTCCCATCATCATCACTATTAAGTGAGGATAGGATTTAAAAAGTTTTAGGAGTACCAACATTTATTTTGGTCTGAGTCTTCAATGCTTGAGGAGGGGCGATGCTTGTTAGAGAGGTAGAAGCCTTTGATCTCACCAGTTCATCATTCTTCATAGGTGTATGTGCCTCTCTTGCTGGAGGAGGCATTATAGGTGATAGCGTATCATTGTGTGATATTATAGCTGGCATGAAAACACCCAAAACAGAAATGGAGTTCCATAGGGAAACCATTTTTAGGGCAGAATTATCATTTTCTTGACTAGGAGTCAGCTCTTTCCTCATAGCAGATTTAGGTTGGATTCTCATCCTCAATTTCTTTCCACTCTATGATGGATTATTTGTGTAGGAATCGCCCCTTCTGTTGTGTTGGGTATCTTAGCCTTCTTCAGTAACTTCTCATCGATGGGCTACTTAGATCCCACAAATGTGGGCTGAACAGTCTTTCCATGAACATCAATGGAAGTTCCAGCAGTATTACATTAAGAGTGAGCGTTGGACACTAGTTTGGGTCAATAATTTGTAGTAGAGTGATTAAATTCACTTACCACCATAGGAGGGATAATTCTCAGACTCAAAACCTACAAATTTATAGGTACATGTAGTTCTCTATCAGTTGTATAAAACGTTTTAACTCTACTTCCCATAGTAGGAGTAGGTATAAGGAAACATGAATTCTTTGAAGTTGTGCCTTGTTTTTTTGGAAGTCCATTTAAGGGAAAATATCATAATCATTTTCACAAATTCCTTAGACATGGTAGGGAAGACACCTTTTCATAGCCATTATTAGGTTTCACTTCCTTGGATTTCTTGTTTTTTTATTATTGACCTTACATGAGGTTTTAATCTATAACATGGTTTTCCCTTTTCTTTATTTTGATGAAACTACAATTTTCTCCTACCTAATTATATTATCATCCTATGCTTGTGCTATATGATCTATATTTGTTTGAATTTCCACAGATTCGGTCTCATTTTGATCTTTCTCCATGTCTCTAATCAGTATATCTTTGAAAGATAGGACCACTGCAAGTGAGTCACCATATTCTACTAAATTAGCCCATGTGAAACTAGGTCAATCATTAAATTAAAAAGTAATAGGGTTTGTATCCTTCGATATGAAATAGGTGGAGTCCAACATGGATATTTTACTATGATCCTTGATCAGTTGATGAATATGAGATATCATCTTCTCCTAAACAATTTTAGAGGTTATGAGTCTGTTGGGAGAGCCTTGAGAAATATCATTTGTTGCTTGTTCTGAAGATTGGACATCGGTATCTTAGAAAAATTTATTACATTATTTACTTTAGGAATGAGACACATCGTGTCCATTCAACAATTTTGTAATGAATTTTTTTAAGGATAGTTAGACATTGAGTGTCCAATAATACAAAAAACATCACAATAAAATGGATTATTTTCATACACAATACGAAGATTAATTTCATCTTTTTGTGTGGACAAAACTACTTTATCAGCCATAGTATAACATAATTCGATCTCAACTAAAATTCTGGAAAATGACCATAAATAACATTTTCAGTAGCCAAATCCATCTGGATTGGATGCCAATCGCAGAGGCGATGTCCTATAGAATTTCATAAATCCACAAAACCCAATTTAAACCAAAAATATTAATCCAAAACTAGGAAATATGTGTATTTAATGTCATAGAGACTAAAATTCAGCTTCCATTCATGGATCCTAAGGGTTCCAGGCTTAAAATTTATGGAACCAAAGTTCCATGATTTACCCTTCAATTCAGAAGAGGGAAACAACAAGTGAAAAAACCCTCTTCCTAAATAAATGCATTTGATGTCATGAAATCCCCAAATAGAATCTAGGAGAGAGACTAAATAAAAATTTTAACAAGTTTATGAGCCTTTAGATAATGAGATCCGAAAATTAAACGAGTTCTTACAGAGATATAAGTGCTCCAAAATCACTCCCTCTAGGCAGAGACATGTGTTGTAGTTCCTTTTTTAACAATGTGTTGCGCAATACGATTTTTAGGGAAGAAGAACGAACCAGTCAGAATACAAGAGGAAAATCCACATTGATAATCATCAAAGATATGTACCATCAATGAAACATATGAATATTGACAAGATAATTATTTTCAAGAATCATTGGTGAAAATATTTAAAACTCTGGGATTCTTTAGTTCAACCCGATCCCCATTGAGGGATGGGATTTCCTTCTCATTTTCAGCCATCTGTTACCCTTTAAGCTCCCTGGAGCTAATCAACAAAATCATCGATATGAGGAAAAGGATACTTGTTCATAGTAGTGGTGTTATTAAAGGTTCTATAATCAATAAAAGTTTGATAGAACCATCATTCTTTTAAAAAATAAAGACCAGAGCACCCCATGGTGATGTGCTAGGTCGAATGAAACCTTTATCTAATAACTCCTACAATTGATTCTATAACTCCGAATGTTCAATTTGAGCCATTTGATAAGGGGGATTTGAAATTGTATTAGAATCTGGTAATAATTCAATAGTAAATTCAACTTCCCAATCAGGTATTATACCAGGAAACTCATTAGCAAAAACATCATGATACTCATTTACAACTGGAACATCATTAATCTGAATAGTTCCTTTGTTTTCAACAAAATGTCCAAGTTAAAATTCTTTTCCATATTTTACTAGTTTCTCAGCTTCTTGATATGTTTTCAAATGTAATGGTTCATTCTTGTACACAAATTAAAATTATTTCCAAAAATAAACCACTTTATCTCTACAGTCAATATTAACATGATTAACAGAAATCCAATCCATAACCAAAATAACACCAAACTATACTAAAGGAAAAATAGTAAGGTTTCCAGGTAGATTCATTCCACACACAAGGAAATGATGGTTCTTATAATTTATTTTTGTCTCAACATTTCCCCCTGGTTTTTTTACCGCAAGTTCCGGATTCATTTCCTGAGATGGAATTCCCAATTTACTAGAATGCTTCTTAGAAATGAAAGAGTGTGTAGAACCTATGTCAAAAAACACATTGGAATAATCTTATTAGACAAACGTTTTACCTGATACTACTTAATTCGATTGCACAACATCTGTTGATGTTGTTGAAAAGGATTTCACCACCCCTTTCTGTATGTAGTTCAACTGCTTTCCCTCAGTTGAGTTCTATATTGGACATTCATTTTCATAATGAAAAATTTCATTGCACTTAAAATTTTTTACTAACGGTAAATCATATTTTCTCATACCATTACCCTAATTTTTTTAGTGCACTTCTTTGACTTATGACCCATTTTACCACAACAATAGCACTTACCAAAATTAAAAAGACATTTCCCAAACTGCTTTTGACCACAATTTTCAAAAACTGTAAACTTAAGTTTCTTACTAGGAGACTTTTTTTAAAGAGTTATCTATTTTCATATTCCACCTCAACCTCTTATTCTATTGTTTTTCCAAGAACACGTGATCATTGGAAAACTCCCTTTCCACATTTTTCGCACATCGAACATGCTTTTAATAACTTTTAAACTCCCAAGAAGCTAAATACCTTCTATTTTTTGGATATAATCATCAGTAAAAACAATTGATTTTGTTATCCATATCTCATATAAAATTTAGATCATACCTTTCCAGTCATGTGAATTTTTCTTCATAATAATCCACTATATCATCCTCCTATCTCAATTCCAAGAATTGTTTTTTCATCCTAAGAAGAACCACCTTAGGATAATATTTCTCAAGAAACAAACCTTTGAATTCCACTCGATAAAGAGCATCAATGTCCTCACTATCCCTAGAATTTTTCTCCATCGACCACCACTGATCGGCTTCACCTTCAAAATATTCAACAGAAAGAAAAACCTTTTGATGTTCGGAACACCCCATCACATCAAATTTCTTCTCTTGTGCATTAATCCACCCTTCAGCTAGCATAGGGTCAGAAGATCTTCTGAAATATTGGTGATGTTGCCTCATGAAATACTCCACCACTGACATGTTCATCTGTGGTTGATTTGGATGATCTCATGCATGGATAAAACCTCCATTTATTTCTTGAGTCAACTATTTCATCACTACAACAAATTGTTCAGTTCCAATTCTGACCATCTCAGGTTGCTAATTTTGAATGTTGTCTCCCTCCTGATGTCATCCAATCATAGCTTCCATGTTTCCTCTGCGTAAAACCATTCTGAACACATAAATATTTTCAGAAAAAAACATGGTAATCTTTAAATACTATATCATTTCAATCTTAACATAATTTATTTTATGGATATTAATTTAACAATAACCTAACTCATAAATTTTTCTAAACCGACCTCTAAAACCAACTATAATGACCTGACCTTAAACATTACATAATCTTGAATTAACTTAATAATTCACATTGAGAGTATTTTCATGTTTTGACCTTTATAAAATTATGCCATAAAATATACATAACAACTGTGAATATTACATGTATACACTTCTTCAAAGTTTCCATTTTTTCATAAATTAAAAACTCTTGAAAAAGAGAACCATGTCTAGTTCCATGTTATAGACAAGATTACTTTTTCATGATCCCAACCATGACCCTATTCATCTTTAAGTCATGTGAAAAACATTTCAAAAACATGGGCTGAGCATAAAAAGCTCAGTAATATTTATAAAATAAGGGAAAAAATTAGTCTATTAATACATACAAATCAAAGAAACCATACTTTTCAAAATATAACATACTAGAAAATATCATAATATTAATGAATAACACATGGAAACAATAAATCATTAAGGTAACTTGTAGAATCCATAACATACTTACCTATAGCATTCACAGCTATGTATGGAGTTACATTTTGAATACCCATCACAGCATATTCCATAAATCTCTTAGGAGAAAAATTAATGTCTATCTCTATCATGTTACCCAATGCATTGGAGATCTATCTTGAGCTCACCCACCCTAGGTTCATCACAGTACCACCCGTATATGTAAACAATACACAATAACCATAACATATTCATAATACATAAAACCAAAAAAAGAAATATAAAATTTCAACATTTCAATCACAATATATCAAATGAATATATAAAAATAACCGGTGATTTCTGAAAACCATTTACAGTACCAAAATAAAAAAAAGATTATATAGTATTTATTTTCTTTTTAAACACATTATGGCTTGTTAAGGAATCTAAATATCAAATAATGATCATGGCGGCGGTAAGGTCGTTATCACCGTGTATGATAAAAAAAGTAACATTATCTTTTTCATTTAGTAAAACGATACTTATAAAATGAATCCATTTAAATGAAATCCAAAATCAAGGGGTTTTATACATCATATAAAATAGATTCATGAATAAATAAAAATATTCTTCAATGAAAGAAGATTGAGACAAAGTCCCTTACCTCATGATAGACTTGACTCATTCATTCATTAATCTCCTAAATAATAAACTAATGTTAATATCTACTTGATTAAGAACCTTTTTAAATTATAGTATTATTTTTATGTCACTTATTTCCATGTTATAGATATTATTTAATCATTTATGTTAATAAAGGTCATTTTTTCTATATTTTATTCTTGAGTCAAAAATGAACATCTTATAATTAGAAGTTTTTCATGTGGTCAAAATTCCATTATCTCCAGAATGATATTCATGATTTTGAAATCATATATATAATATATATCCTGTATAAATTTGTATTTATAATAGTACATATGTTTTGGAGGTATGAAATGAAATGCAGTGATCATGGATATGGTAAGTTGTATGTACGCATGAAGGCTACTTCCATTTATATTTCATATTTAATGAAATGAAAACATAATGATACATAGGTATATTATAATTCCAATATAATATCATATATATAATTTCAGTAACACAATCCTTTATACATTACTGTAGAAGCACTGTAGCAGCACTGTAGCGGCCTCTATAGCAGTACTGTAGTAGGAACTATACTGGGTACTGTAGAAGACATTGATTGGTACTATAGCAGCCGAAACTATTCATCCATCTGGGCCTTTGGGCCACTGGTTTGGTCCTTGGGTCCTGTAAGGATTTCAGGCCACCCAAGGCCTTTGGGCCACCATAATGCCTTTGGGCCACCCCATGGCCTACGGGCCACATGAATGCAGATGTACCAGTCAGACTACAAGGGAGAAGGCTTCAGAGGAGGATTCAAGGAAGGCACATTCATTGGAGCAGAGCTACCCAAATTGGAAGAATGAGAGGGTATGGATTTACCATCAGTGCCAGGCTTGTGCATCATTGCATAGGATAGGTAGCTGACTACCCCTGCAAAGGTACAATGCTGATATCATGACACATGCTGGGGATGAGCAGTTCCATGTTGTCATGTCTGGGTGATTCCCTCTAATACATATATGTCATGTAATTGTCTCTATGCCTTCGGGACTTGTAAGGGTTCCACCTCATCTCTGGAAAGGTTGATTATAAAAAATAATAAAAAATGAAGGCCTTCAGGCCATTCTGACCGACTTGGAGGGGGTGGTTGTCCACACATCCTCAAATGAAATTATCGCATTTACCAATTATGGAAACCATAAAGGTATTATATAAATGAAAAATACATATGTATAGAGACAATATAAATATAATATATACCACATATAAATACAATGTCATCAGAATGGACACCATGAGGGGCGGTTGGAGATATTTGAAGAATCATTATTTCGTGAAGCTATAGTTTGTCATCTATAGAAATAATATGTTCGAATCCATTAAATGGAGGTGAATGGAAGTATAGTTGTAATCCTTCTCTAAAAAACAACCTAGTAAATTTAGGATACTATTTTTGTTGTAAAATAAATTAATAAATATAGTTTATGGGGTTGGAGAAGTAAAATTAAAGAAAAGAACTTTGGAGAAGACATTACCATTAAATCGGGTATCTCCCTATGGTTTGAAGAAAAAGGTTTACTTGAATTTCCATATACCAAGGGGAAAGATTCTAGGAGGAACAGATGAATTTAGGAAGCTTAATTGGGTAGAATTTGGATTAGACAAGGGGCTTGAGAGGTGTGAGTAATGGGTTAGTGGTGATGGATTTTTATATGGGGGAGGAGGGGCTCTTTAGAAAACATTGAAATTAATATTTTTTATATAAAGATTTTTTGGTTTTTAGACAACCAAATCATATTTAATTCCAATATAAGATGACTATTGTTCAAAATAAAATCATACAATATGAAATGGAAAGTTTTTGGATTTTTTTTTAATTTCATAATCTCATTTATTTAAATCATTCATTAATAAGGTAATCCCTGCATCATCATTTTTTATGTAATTTTTGTTATATAACCCCATGTAAAAATTTATTTACTAAAATATATACGTTTATGTAATTTTTTTCTTTACATTAAATTAATTAATATAATGATACATTATCACTCCTAAGTTTCTATATGGGGTCCCAAAATTGACCCAAGAATTCCCATGGTCTGAAATATATCAACCAGTAGGATTAGGACACATGTTAGGTTAATTTAATAATATTATAGTAATATTTTTCACCGTTACCAGATTTACCCTTTAACCGTGGTAAATAAAATATTTACTAAAGTAAATATTCAAAATGGGAAAACATAAAAGATACCTATCTACACAATTTGGACATACTGATTCAAAATATGGAATCCATTTTTCCAAATACAAAATACATAAGTGGCAGAAATTAATTTAAAATTAATTCTCGTTGTCAAAACAAAGAAGCATGTTTTTAGAAATAATAACTATCGAAAGATTGACACTTGTATATGTCCAATTTCAAAGTAAAATTTCATCCAATGACCAAAAAATGATTAAATGTTAAAAATAAAATTTAATAACACTTTAAAACCAATTAAAAAGATAATATTTTCATGTAAATAAATTTGATGAATAGGCTGTTTTGAATTAAAATACAATATTTTTCACTCTTTCATTAAAAAAATTAACATTATCAGAAAGATACAAATATTTCATCCAAAGTAAATTTTGATGTCCCAATTCTAGTGAAGAATATTATTTTGTCAAATAGAAAATATAAAAGTTGAAAAAACTATATTTAAAAATGGTTCTCCATCAAAAGGCGGTAAATAGACACCTCAAACAATATTTGAGTATTATGCTTAAAATTTGATTCTTTCTAATTTTAAGCATCTTAAATTTATCGGATAAAGTTAAAAACATTAAAAAAACTTGTATAATAATTTTTTAGTTACTTATTTTCATTCCCGCTAATACAACGACTATGAGTCAACTACCATTGAAAATAATATTATATTATTATTTTTCAGAATGACTCAGCCTTGTGAGCAACATGAGATTTCAAAGAAACCCATTGTTGCGGGTCAGGTATGCCATTGAAAATTGAATTCACTTTAAAATAAAATTAACATTTAATACAATAATAATAATAAATATGAATGTTTCATATTCTTTATTTACCAGGGATGTTACATAAGACTAATGTTATCAGACAATATTTTAAGGATTATAAAGGTATGGAGCTGTGTCCTTACAATGTGTTATCATATATAAATTTATTAAATCATTAAATCAGTGGTTGTTTTGTTATGGGTAAAATAAATTATTCTTAGTAATTTAATCAGAATGTGTCCCTCAGAATTTTTTTTAAAGTTATCTAATATAATCCACTATATGAACCAATTTTATTAGTTCCAAAATCAAATATTAGGTTGTGTGATCCCCAAAAGAACTTGTATGTGATCATAAAATATAATAATGAATTATTTTAAATTTCGTCTATAAAATGGGCATATATAAATATATTAATTGGATAGGTTTTAGAATGATCATACTGCATTATCTATTCAATCAAATTGAATTCTTTTTATGAAGTCATTGAGAAAATGTTTCGAAATGAATTTAATCTGATAAGGTTTCCTATAAAATGAAATAGATAATATTTTTTGACGAAATTAATTAGATATATTAATTCCCTTAAAAATCATTTTTTGTTTCCCCTGTGATGTATTAAATGATAACTGGGGAATTTTTCATCAGATGGAAGAGTCTCTATGATGTCAGTCACAAAATTAAACCATTCATGTGGTATCCAAAAATATGAGTGAGAAATTTCGAATTAGAATTCATCAAAAGGACTAAAATTTTCCATAATGTTTTAAAATATTATTGACTATATATAGGGTTTAAGGAACCATACAATGTAATAGATTTGTTACATTCAATAGATTATATGTTATATTGGTTTTTAGTGTATATTTTTGATGAAGTAATCATTTGGTTGAGGAAATGATACTCATTAGAGTTTTCTTATATTTTGGTATCTGGTCAATAGTACATAGAGGCATCAGATAGATAGGGTAGATAATTGATTGTATTAACTTGGATTCAGTGGTATCTGATTACTTGGTCTTTGGAATATGTTCATCAGACTGAGTTTACTGGATTGGGGAGTGATCGAATGAATGGTTTTCTAAAAATGTCCACAGAGAAGTTATTGATCATTGTTGTGTATGAAAGTGAAGAGGAAGTTAAAGAAATTTCATTTATGTAAAGTGTAAATAAATTTCAAGTATCATAGTTACAATATTGAATACTATTAGTGAAGGTTCTTACTATTGTTACACAACATTATTACATCATTATTTCTATGTGAGAAACACATGCACTCTGTGAATGAATATAGTGATATGAATGTGAAGGAAATTACCTTATTTATATAACCACCAAAATGATTATTTTATTGTGTATTTTTTTTGTCCTATATTACTTACAAACCATTTAAAGGTCTAGTTAATAATTTTTTTAGTGAACATTGTCATTATCTATGTTCTGTTGTTGTTATCTTTTTACAGCAGATTTATTTCCCTATAACTAGAGTAAATTTCATTCTTAAGTAATAAAACATAAAAATAGAATATCATTGATTAAATACCTACCTATCCTAGTGATCACAATGTTCCTGATTAGTAATTTTAGAAATAAATTCCCCAATCATCCAAATTGGAATCATAATTAGTGAGTTATGAACACAATATATAAAATGGTTGAGATCCTTATATGATGTTTCATAATGTAGTGATAATTTACCATTGATGTGGGTAATCAGAACATCCATTGGAAAAATATATGAAATGTTACTATCACTAGAATAGTGTCATATTCTCTAAAAAGTGGGTATTATATCACTTCATGTTGACATAAACATTAAATTACTCTATAAAGCCATTGAATCTCCATTTTCATAATACTCTTGGATTTTAGTCTCATACAATATTTATATATAATTTTATTCCCTAAAATTCATATTTTATCAAGTTGGGTTTTTTATTAGTTGAAAATATCGAAAAATCAGCATTATTTCGATGATAGTGGCTTGCAAAGTAATTTTTAGGGAATTAGAACACACAAACAATGGAACACACATAAACAAAAATAGAAAAATTGAGTAACATGAATGATTTACATGGTTTAGGGTTGTGCCTACAACTATTGGAGAGAATATAACAACTCTAAATTTATTCTCTTATCTAAAAAATATTTAGATGATAAAATTAATTATAGATTACATAAGAGAATATTTATTTTATGGAAGAAATATCATGTGATTTCAAATGTTTCTTCAATGGTTTATCAGCCATTGAACATTACCCCTACTGACAACAACATGTCTATATGTTCCATTAGGACAAAAAAACTCAATTCAAATATAATATATAATCCTTCAATGAATCAATCCACTAATTGGATGTTGACCACATTGAATATACCATTAAACATCATTCCTTTTTTATATGCCTTTTAAAGAGAGCCTCATTGTGGAATTTCAAGTAGTAATACACACAAAAACGTTTTTTGGATGAAAATATTCTATATAAAACATTATAAGTCCTAACAGAATGATGAACATGGTTATATAGTAGCTTAAATATATCCATTTATAAGGAAATTTTAATAAAAAAATATATTCACACATTTTGTTCTTTTATCTACCCAATGAAATTTCATTATAGAATCTCAAATAACCATTAGAACTGAATAGTTATGGAAATGGATAATAAGATCATGAATTTAAATCCAAAAATAAGTAATATTTGAATCATATCTTTAATATAAGTCTATTATCTGATAGATAATAAATAAATTTTAATTACCAAATACATTTGACACCATTAAGAAAACATGGTCGATGAATTTATTGAATAATTGATAAAATGTATTTTTCATTAAAAATAACCTTTATATTTTGAATTGATACCCTCCTTGAATATTTAATAAACATATTGAATAAAATGTAATTGTATTATATATGTGAAATTTGTGATAAAATTTCACCATAAAAAAATTCGGATGAATACTGAAATATATAAATCAGTGATTATCAGTAAGAAACCGCAAAATAATAAGAAAATGATCTTTTCCATTAAGTATGTCCCTTATAAAAATTAAATTTAGTGTCTATCATTAATATTGTTATATTAATTCATATAAAATTTTATAAAAACAATATATTCCACACATTGTGTCATTTCACTATTTTACTTCTCTTAACATAATAACTCGTCATTTACTAGGACACTATATTTCCAATAAAAAAAATACTCTATGATATTCCATATCCTTATAATATTTAAAATTAATAGAATTATTTTATTTAATCTATTACAATAGTTTAATATCAATAATGTGTGTTATATTTATTTTAAATGATATATAATTTACAAATTACATTTAACCATTAGATATGGTCCCCATAAGTATGTTTTATCCCATACACATGAGATCCAACATGATCTCAATAAAATTAAATCTCACTCAAGAAACAAGAATTATCCCTCTCTAAATAAAGGGTATAATTTTCTTATACACAATGGAAATATATTAATTTAACGAAACTTGATATAATATTATTTCACTTTTTATAAATATATCTATATCTATAATCACTATCATTAAAGATTTTCATGGAACATATATTCTATATATAGAATTCATCCAATAATTATTTAAATTTTATATGTTATTTGATAATTTGAAATGAAAATATATACTAATCGAGCTATTTCCTTGAATAACTCATTGTATTCAAGGTTAATATCCTTTCCAAGATTAATAAACCCACATTAAAATTCTCACAAATATTAACGAAATCATAAAACACTTCTACACGAGGTTAGAAATAAATATAACACAATAAATGCAATATAATTAAAATTATTTTTTGGTTTCTAGGTCACCAAAATATCATTCTAATTACACATAACCACTAAATAAGAAAACCTGGATAGAAAATTAGTGTTCCAAAGTGTGTTTAATATCTGTTAACCACTAATTTACTGTAATATATTCATTAACTTGAACATTCTATAATTCTTCTCTGAAAAAAGTTTGAATATTTTTAAAATCATGATATAATTGTTATAGACTAATTTTGACCCATGGAATTAATAAAATCAAAAATTATAAGGATCATTGTTTAGTATGATGGCCTTAAGACCATATAACTCATTCAATTTACCTTTTTTCTAAAGACTCAAATAGTACACCTAATAATTAAAAATATATACAAAAAATAATATATATATATATATATATATTGAGAAATTTATGCAAATATGCCAAGTCTAATATGACAACCAAATTCTCATAAATAATCACATATCCTGAATGATATCACGAATTAGCCTAAAAAACATAAACACCACATTACCTTTACCTAATTATTTCAAATCATTCAATATATACATTAACATATTTTAACTATAAAAATATCTGGAGAAAAGAAAAAAATTGTGAATAAAAATTTAACCTCCCTCAGCCATCCAAATCTATCACTGATGTAAAACACTTGAAAAACCATATTTCATTTCTTATATTAGAATATGATCCTAGAAAACTAAACCAAAATCACCAATACATTTCTTCAAACACAAAAATGTAATAAAAATATTAATTAATAAAACTTTGTCTCTTTTGAAACAACTTCATTTTAAAATTGGGAAACCAATATTGATTCACTAAAAAATTAACCATTTAACTCAAACTTATATATTTAACACAATATTTAATAAAAATATGATTTCCATAATCTTTTATGTATCCCTTACGTAAAAAATTGTTAGATATTGAAAAATGTAAAAAAAAGAAACAATCTAACATATTGTTCACAACCATTATTTCCTATGATAAAATCCCGAGAGGCGTTAGGGAAACCAACCATTTTTTTATTTAAAAAATTGTCATTATTATGTGTTGGAAACAAAATAATCTCCTAAAGTAAACCAATAAAAAACACAAAATTAACATGTGTACATTTTTTAGAAAAATTATCCCAAATATCATTAAATAAAAATAAAAAATTAAGTTCAACCCAAAAATGAAAACCATTACAAGTACTTATGTAATCCCAATTGCGTCATTATTAAAACTATTTGAATAAAAGTCTTGTGATTCTTCAAGGAAGATACATTATCTAGAAAATGAAATTCTAAAAATTCCTAAATAATAATCTCCTACAAAAAAATAATTTGGAATAGAGTATATAATTGTAGGAAGAATACATGATTTTACCATTCATTATGTAATAAATAATGAAGAATTAACCACAAAAAGATACAGATCGAAAAATATTATTAATAGATCGAAGATGGGTCATTTGAGGAAGAGGCAGATAAATGAGGAAGTATGATGATTAGAATGTGAATATATATATATGGGATATAATTGTTATATTTAAACTATAAAAAAGTATCTAATAGTAGACCTAATAATATTTAATTTATTTTTCATTTATATTGAAATGATTTTTTTTCAATTTTTTACCCTAACAAATAAATGCTCCAAAAACTAACTCCTAATATATTACTCCTAAAAAAACCATTATTAACTTTTTTACTTACTTATATATGATCCCCTTGATTAACATAGGCCTTCATAAAGTCCAAATAACATTACCAAGACGACATTCCTTAATATAAAACCGATATTTTAATTTCAATCTCAATTTAAATATCATTGTTCTCTATTTAGGATAAAAAATTATTAATTAAATTTAATTATCAGGTATTGTTACAAGAATAATTTTAATGATGACAAAACAATTCACTAAATGCCTCATTGTTAAGATTGAAATTCAGATAATTTCAAAACACTTTCATTGAAAAATCATTTACAGATTGATGTTCAAGAATCTAGAATCTAACATCAATAGAAATAAAACATTGAAGATAGTCTAAAAAAATATAAATTTTTTTTTCTTGATGTAATTGATAATAACAATGAAATATATAAAAAAACAAAATTCATAGATCTGTTGATGATTAGAAATTTTATATAACCAAAAAAAAATCAACTTAAATATTATAAATGTTACTGAGAAATGAAGTGAGTTGAATTTTTGTAAGGAGAAATAGAACTCATGGATACCCTTGAACATTAATGTAATTTTCAAATGGAATGGAATAGAATATTGTTTACAATCCCCATTATTGGATTTTTTCATACCCATATCCTTCAGTAATAGTTCTGAATCAATGAATATATTTTTCAAAAAAAAGTATTTAATTTTTTAATAAATTAACTATTAAAACTAGATAAATGTAATAACTACAGTCTGAATATCAAATTCATAATTCTTTTATATAATAATATATATGAAAATTTAGAAAAAAATCATTAAAAAATAAAAAATATTTAAATGTTTTTCTACTCATCATAATTGACTTCATCATTTGTGTCCTTGGACATTAATCAACTCGCTAAGGCCCCACCTGGGTTCCTAAATTGGATAAGTGTGCTACCCTAAGACCTTCCCTAATAGGATAGGTTCTATTGAATAGTAACTATAACTAATAACACACTATCAGAGGATATGTCATATGAAACCACATGAAACCCATATATCATTATAGCTCAGATAAATATAACAACTATAATGGAAATATCTCCACTATAGAATAAAATTCATGAAAAAGAACCAATCCATAGTAATAATTAAAAATGTATAAATTCTATAACTTAAAGATAAATACATGAGACCAAAATCACATTGATTATATAGGTTCAAAACAATAAGAATGGTTACCTTATTCATCACACCAACTCCCTATAAAAGAATAAACAATAACCCTCACCGTGAAGGACCCGAAAACACTAGTTCTCCTAATTTTGTTCCATGTATAATCACCCTCAAACTACACATATTCTTCCAAAACCATAACACGTGTGGACAAAATTTCCATGAAATTTTTAGTATAAACATACTTATTAGTATTCTTAAAATTCACAGTACATACAGAATGATAGGTAAGTTTAAAACCAAAGATGAAGGAAGTATTTGAGACCGAAAAAATCATTATGAATTGAAATAATAAAATAATTAAAAATCTACCACCATTGTCATCCCTCTCTAAAAAGGTTTTATATGATAGAAAACTCTAGGTAACTTGTGAAATATAATTCCTTTAATAACAAAATATTCTATCTCCCAGTAGACTACACATTTTTTATCAAGGAAAATTAGAAGGGAAACCTGAGAAACTATATACCCAACGATAGTAAAAGATTAAGAGATATACCCCCAAACACTATATGGAAAATTATACCTACGTATTATAACATGAAAATAAAAGGCTACAAAAAAGATTAAATCGATGAAAAAACTACAACCTAAAACCACAACATGACATCGAGGATCTATAAATAATGAAAAACTCTTATAAATAAGATCAACGAACTATGAGTTATGGTAACATCACTAGATTTTATTAATTTATTAACATAAGGGTGTCTATACTAGAAGAATGAAATCATTATTCCTTCTAGAACAAATTTTATGACACAATAAAAAAATCATAACACATTGGCCTAAGAATCTCCCATTTAATGATAGGCTATAGTGGAGGACACCAAACTCACAGAGGCTTCATATATAAATTTTGGGAGTATTGACACCACCAAGGGGAAGCCCACACCACACCCAATTGTAGATTTCCCTACCACATCATAAAAAAGGAAAAATATAGAACATTAAGAGTATAATGATACAAATAGACTCCAAAAACACACTCCAGATGTAGATAATCTATTCCTTGATCTTCAATGGAGTAATATCAACATTAATATAAGAAAAATCTTATACCTCTTTGCTGATAACTATTCTGATGGAGTATCAACATCGATATCTCATTTCTTTTTTCCACTCGATCACCAACATTTTGGTGAATGGATAACTGATAATACAATTTTCTAGTAACCCACTCTCTAGATCCCACATTTATCCCATAAACATTATAATTGAGAAAAATAATTTAACCCTTAATTTCTTAAAATTATTGTTGAGTCAAAAGTTATCTTTTGACTTCTATATTTTGTTTTGGAAATAAAAAATGTCTTTTTAATTGTATCGTATTGACTCTGTCAATCGTATCGTACTGACTCTCTCAATCGTATCGTACTAACTTTATCAATGGTAATCGTACTGACTCTGCTATTCACACTTTCATTACATGTTTTGGTAATTTTTCAAAAACACTTGTTTCATATTAATCATACTATTGTTAATATTATTCATATATCTTGTTTTAACCAATATGATGTCGCTGGGTTAGTTACAAACTAATCAAAACGATGTCGTGCTTTCTGTTTCAATATGACCGTTATGATGCCAGGTGTCCAAGTCCCTCCGAGTTTTTCATTGAAATATGATCGGTCAAGGTGACATGATTGTTGGAACCTGAGGCCTATAAATAGGATCTCATTTGAAGCTGAGAGAAAGACAGAGAACGAAGAGATTTTAAAACAAGTGTGATACTTTGCTTCAATCAAGATTCTAGAGAGAGCTGTTGTGACTTCTCTCATGTTGTGTGCTTTGTGCGTCCGAACATCATATCAAGGGATTTCAAGTGATAGTAAGACAGAGGTGCCAATTACCTACAAAATCGAGGGCTTCCAGGGATAGGCAGACCGACGGTCCGATCATCATATCAAGGGCTGCCGGGGATAGGCAGACGGACAAACCGATCATCGTATCGAGGGCTTCCAAGGATAGACAGACGGAAGAACGGATCATCGTATCGAGGGCTTACCGAGGTGTTGGTGAGGTAGAAAATTTATCCTAGGTGAAAGGATAACCCTTCTCTTTTGGTCAAAAGAATTGCAGTACATTTTCTTTTCCGTTGTTGCTTGTATTAGAAAGGAATTTGTATTATTTACTTTCTTCCTTACATTCTCTATTGTAATTGTTTCAATTACAATCATTCTATTACATATTATATTGTTTGATTCTATACGCCTTTAGGTAGAATCATTCATCTTTATATTACTCTAATTATTGTGTTCATCTCGAATACAATTCGTTTACTTTTCATTAGTATTACATTACTTCATACCTTTTATATTCAATACAATTGTGGGTGTTTTTATTTGTATTTGTTTAAGACCTTTTAAACTAATATCTTAAGTGTTAAATGAAAGGTTTTTAAACCTACAATTCACCCCCCCATATTGTAATGTTCCATATAATATACATATACATCTACTTATTCGATCTAACAATTAGTATTACAGGAGGTTTCCACTGATTTGTATTTCTTGTTCTATTTTAACTACTTACTACACTAGCTTGTGGAGTGGAAACGTTTTTGTTTTATTAGATGGAAGGAATGAATATTGGGTCAATAGACAATCTGAATCCTTCTAGACCACCTATCTTTGATGGAAATGATTACGATTACATGAGAGATCGTATGAAGATGTTCGTTATCAATACTGGTGTAGAAAATTTTATCATGCTTACTGGAGGATACAAAATTCCTAATAAAGAAATCAGTACTTCCACAAACCAGGAGAAGCAAGAATATCAACAGAATTTCAAGGTACGCAATACTTTATTATGCTCTATGACCAGGAATATATACAGTCAGATATCTTCATGTGAAGCAGCCATCTGTATTTGGAAGAAATTGGAAGTCACTCATTTTGGTACATCCAAGGTTATAGAAACAAGAAGAGAAATGCTTCGAGCAGAGTATCATGGATTTGTTTTTCCTTATAGAGAGCCAGTATGTAAAGTGAAACAAAGGTTTATGACAATTGTCAACAGCTTACAATCTATGGGAGAAAAATTTCTTGATCATGAAGCTCTTTGTATAAGATTATAGATATAATTCCAAATGAATGAGAGTCAAAAAGGACAGCTATTGATGAAAATTGAAAAGTTTCCTAGATTACTCTAGTCGAACTCTTTGGAACTCTTCTACAACACGAGACAAGAATGAAAAGAGATGCTGATTTCAACAAGGAGAAGAATGGGAATGGAAGTGTAGCCTTTGCATCTAAAGCTAAAACACCTTAAAGGCTTATAATATCCAAATCCAAGAAAATTATATCTGATTCAAGTGGTTGTGATCTTTCGGATAATGATCTATCCAATCTTTCTCAGAGGATGAACATGATTGTGGGAAAGAAAGATTTCCAATATAAATTCAAAAAGAAAGATAGGAAGGATAAGAAAGATTCAGAGGTAACATGTTATGAATGTAAGAAAGCAGGACATATAAGGGATGATTGTCCTTTACTGAAGAGAAAAGAAAGAAAGCAGAAAAACTCTCAAAGAAACAAGAAAAGGTTTTATAAGAAAAAGAAAGGCTTAAAGGTAAATAATACCTAGACTGAAAGTGGTAGTGATTCTTCAGATGATTCTTCAGAATATGATTCCTCAGGATAGAGGAATTTTTGAATTTTAGCCAGATTACCAATTGAAGATCGTTGTCTCATGGCTAAGGTACATAATGCTGAAGCTATTACAAATGTCTCGTTAAATGAAAATTATAGTGATAATATATATTATGAATCTTCATCATCAGAAGATGATACATTACCTACTTTTGAAGAAGTATCTAGATTTTCTAAATTACTTGAAAACAAAAATTCTAAACTCAAGAAGAAGCTTGAGAATGAAAATTCATGAATTTTAATTTTGACTAAAGAAGTATCAGATCTTTCTAAAGATCTTGATGTGAAAACTTTTGATTTTGAAAGTATTTTAAAAACCCTTGAGAAAGTCAAATCTGATAAGGATAAACTTTCTAAGGACCTATAAACTATGTTTTTAATGAAAAATATTTTTGAGCCTAACTCTAGTTCAAATTCAAATGTCTTAGAAAATAAAAAGATAGTTTTAAAACTAAAGTCAGAAATTTTGTCTTTAAATAAATGTTTGTCAAATTTTACACATGGAAACGAAAACTTTGACAAAATGTATTCTAAAATTAGACCTTTGAGAAATTGTTCTGGTCTTGGTTATACTCATTCCAAACCTATTTTTAGTAATAACTATTTTTTTCTTCAAAAAACCTATTTTTGTTCTAAGTGTCAATGTGGAGGACACTAAAGAAGATATTGTTCTCTTAACAGAACTCAATCTTTATGATTTCATAAATCTCATTTTGAAAAACAAGTGTGGATTCCAATAATTCTTTTATATAACCCTTCTAGATCCAATCAAGTTTGGATTCCGAAAAACTAATTTTTTCTTTTTTAGGAAAATTAGAAGTGTACAAATAAAAATATTTGGTACATGGATAGTGGTTGTTCTCGACACATGACTGGAAAAAAAGATCTCTTTGAAAAGGTTTTCAAAACAAAAGGTGGAAAATTAACCATCAAAGATAATGCTCAAGGAAAGATTGTTGGTATAGGTAATATCATTTTTCTTGGAAAAGTTCTTATCAAAATTGTTTTATTTGTTAAAGGTCTTAGGCACAATATCATCAGCATAAGTAAAGTATGTGATGAAGGTTACCTTGTGAATTTTTGAAATGATAAGTGTCTAGTTGACAATTCCTAGGATGAGTTCATTCTATCTGCTCATAGGCAAGAGAATGATTACACTATTAACTTAGAAGACCTTAGGATCCAAAGCTTACCCTGCTTAAGTGCAATAGAAGACCAATCATGGCTATGGCATAGAAGACTAGGACACTGTAATCTGAGAAACCTTAGTAAACTCTCAAAGAAAAGACTTGTGAGGGGACTACCAGATCTTAGATATGATTCTTCAAAAGTCTGTGATCCTTTTCAATTTGGAAAGAAATATAAAACTAGCATTAAATCAATCAATGAAGTTTCAACTTCTAACGCATTACTGCTAGTGCATATGGATCTTTTCGGTCCCACATAAACTGGAAGCATTAGATGCAAATACTATGTATTTTTTTAGTTGATGACTTTACTAGATTTACATGGGTCTTCTTTCTCAAAAAGAAATCTAAATCCTTTTCCTATTTCAAAAATTTTAGAGCCCAAGTTAAAAATGAGAAAAACCTACCATTGATAACTATCCATAGTGATCATGGTGGTGAATTTCAACATTCAGTTTTTGAAACTTTTTCTAGTAAGAAAGGTATTACTCACAATTTCTCATCTCCAAGAACTCCTCAGCAAAATGGAGTTGTTGAAAGAAGAAATTTTATTCTTTAGGAAATGAATCAATCCATGTTGAGTGAATACTCAATTGATAAGCACTTATGGGATGAAGTTGTTAGTACTGCCTGCTATACTATAAATCGTGTTTTAACTAGACCATTTCTTAATAAAACACCATATGAGTTATGGACTGGCCAAAAACCTAAAGTTTCATACATCAATGTTTATTTGTGAAAAGTATTCTTTCTGAATACAAAAGATTATCCCCAAAAATTCACACCAAAATCTGATGAAGAAATATTTCTTGGCTATTTTACATATTCTAAGGCCTATAGAGTTTTCAATAAAAACACTTGTACTGTTGATGAAACAGTACATGTGAAATTTGATGAATCTGATCCTTTTTTTTTCATCCAACCCAATCCTACATCCTCGGATGTGTTTTCCAAAAATGTTTATCAACCATTATTAGAAGATCATTCTGATAAGGAAAATGTTCAGGAAAGTATTCCTAATAAATTTACCACAGAATATTTTTTACCATATGTTGATGAACAGGTTTTACAAAACCCAAATCAATTGTTTCTTAGGAATCATCCCAATGATAACATCATTGGTGATATAAATCATCCTATATGGACCAGAAATTCCTTAAGAAATGAAGTAGAACATCTTGATTTTCTTTCCCAATTTGAACCTAAAAGCGCAAGTGTGGCCTTAGGTGATGAAGATTGGATCAAAGCAATGCAAGATGAACTAAATCAATTTTAAAGAAATCATGTGTGGACTTTAGTTGATATACCTAATGAAACAACTGTAATTGGTGTAAAATGGGTTTTAAGAAAAAAATGTGATGAAAATGGAATCATTATAAGAAATAAAGCATGACTTGTTGATAAGGTCTATAATCATCTAGAGGGAATATACTATGAAGAAACATATGCTCCTGTATCTAAACATGAATCTATTTGTATTCTATTATCCTTTGCAGCATAATTTAATTTCAAACTATTTCAAATAGATGTAAAATGTGCTTTTCTAAATGGTTTTGTTCAAGAAGAAGTTTTTTTCGAACAACCTCCTGGTCTTCTAGACCCAAAACATCCTGATCATGTTTTAAAACTTACCAAGGCTCTATATGGTCTTAAACAGGCCCCTAGAGCATGGTATGATAGACTTACAGTATTTCTTTTACAAAACAATTATACAAAAGGTACAATAGATCCAAACCTTTTTATAAAAATGGAAAATAAATATATTTTGATTGTTCAAATATATGTTGATGACATAATAATTGGATCAACTCAGAAATCTTTAACTGATTCTTTTGCTTATTTAATGAAATATGAGTTTGAAATGAGTATGATGGGTGAGTTAACATTCTTTTTAGATTTTCAAATCTCTCAAAAACTAGAAGGAACATATATATCTCAACATAAGTATATAAAAGATTTACTCAAAAAGTATGGTTATGACAATACTAAAAGTATTATCACTCTAACCGGTACCTCAAATACACTTGATCTTGATGAAACGAGGAAACCAGTAGATCAAACAATTTTTAGAGGTATGATAGAAAGTTTGTTATACTTGATAGCTAGCCGACCAGACTTAATGTTTTTTGTATGCTTATGTACAAGATATCAATCTAATCCAAAAGGGTCCCATTTAAAATCCATAAAGAGAATATTTCAGTATTTAAAAGGTACTATGGATTTAGGTCTTTTTTACTCATCTGGGATGATTTTGTTTTAAAAAGTTTTTCAGATGCTGACTTTGGAAGTTGTAAAATGGATAGAAAAAGTACATCTAGAACATGTCATTTCATAAGAGATTATCTGGTTTCTTGGTCCTACAAGAAACAACACTCAGTAGCACTATATACTGCTTAAGCTGAATATGTAGCAGCTGGAAGTTGTTGTGCTCAAGTATTGTGGATGAAACACACACTCACTGACTATAGATTGAGTTTCTCCAGAACTCAAATTCTATGTGATAATACTAGTGTTATAGCTCTTAGTAAGAACCCATCACATCACTCTCATGCAAAACACATAGATGTTAGGCATCAATCTCTTAGGGATCACACACAAAAAGGAGATATTGTTTTACAATTCATCGGAACACAAGAACAACTTGCTGACATTATTACAAAACCATTACCTACCGATAGGTTTGAGTTTATAAAACAGAATCTACGGATGATTACATTAAATTAATCATTCATATCTACTTCATGTTTTACAATTCTCCAAACATTAAGTAACCCCCTTTGAAAGGGGGAGGACATTTCTTACTATGTTTTTTTCTTACTATGTTTCCTTGTATCTTAAGATCTTTAATATTTTACTCTTCTGGTATATCATTTACTTTTCAGTTTATCATTTTGATAGTTTTATTGTATCATTTTCTTTTCTATTTTCGTACTGTCAGATGATGGTAATGATTTTCTTTTCGGTCTTACTGTCTGATGATGGTAATAAATTTCTTTTCCATCGTATCTACTGATCATGGTAATTCATTTCTTTTCCATCGTATTGACTGATCATGGTAATAAATTTCTTTTCCATCGTATCAACAGTTCATGGTAATGAGATTGTTTTCCATCGTTCTGTCAGTTCATGGTAATGAGATTGTTTTCCATCGTATTTTCTATTCATGGTAATGAGATTTTTTTCCATCGTCTTGTCTGTTCATGGTACTGATATTGTTTTACATCATCTTGTCAGTTCATGGTAATGAGATTGTTTTCCATCGTATTGTCAGTTCATGGTAATGAGAATGTTTTCCATTGGCTTGTCCGTTAATGGTAATGACTTTGTTTTCCATCGGTATGAAGATTGATAGTATTCTTTTACTTTGTACGTTTGTGTTTTCTTTTGAACTCTACAAAAACCAACAATAACCTTAAATTCTCCTAAAGGTATTTTCTCATTTTTAAAATTCTTTTCCATTCATTTTAATCCTAACCATTGATCTATTTTCCTCTAATCTTGACCCTATAAGATCAACGCTCACCCCTGTATCACCTATATATAGCCCCCCTCCCCAAACCCACATTGGTTTTTCAGTTTTTGAGGCGAAGCTTTGTTCCACTCTTTATAAGTCATCGTACGATCATTCATCGGTTGCATCCCTATGTCTCAGTCTTCTTCCAACACTCCTGCCGATATGTCTTCGAAGGCTTTCTCGAAAAAAGGCCTTTTAAGGGAAAGGATAGTCTCCTGTGACTTCTATGATTCATATGATTCTACTATCAAGAGGATTATCTTGTTTCAAGGATGGGAGAATTTGTGTGTTGAAAAGCCTGTTTCTCAAGATCCAGTTCACCTTGATGAAGTCTGTCAGTTTTATAAAACTGTATCTTTCGACAAAGACATGACTATCAATTTTTCAGTGTACGATAGAAAGTTATTTATGTCTGTGAAACAAGCGGCTCATTTTCGGAATGTCCCAATAGAAGTTTATTCCTATTGTCCATCTCATAAATTACTATAAGAGGTCGGTACGTTTAATAGAGAAAGTGTCGATAAGTCCCTATTTTTTGTGAATGAAGAGAAAAGGAATGTGTCTCATTATTCACCGGACAAAACGTTTGTGGCTCTATGGATGCAAGGTTTTCTTATCCCAAGGAAAGGGGATAGAGAAACTCTGAATGTTTCGGATATCTTCATGTTGGACTATCTTGTCAACATGAGAAAAGTGAATCTCATAGGATATGTTTTCGAAAAAATTAAGAATGTAAAGTCAGGGGTAATAAAATCTCATTTGATTATGTATCCAGCCATTCTTACAAATT
Source organism: Viscum album (assembly GCA_963277665.1). Taxonomy (NCBI): domain Eukaryota; kingdom Viridiplantae; phylum Streptophyta; class Magnoliopsida; order Santalales; family Viscaceae; genus Viscum; species Viscum album. The sequence continues at coordinate 1,156,142,814 of OY728120.1, read as the reverse complement.
TTATTCTTGAGAGCATAATGTTTTTCAACATTTCTTGGAAAGGAAAGTTGATAGATCTAAAACCATCCTGGATTAGCAAAAGTACTTTGAATAAGTTGAATGTTTGTTTTGATCATAATTCAAAAAATTTTGTTAAGGATGTTGAAGTTTAATCTCTTCAGAATCATTCATCACAAATGATAGCCAAAGACATTCAATATAATGGTATTACTCAAAAATCTGATCTGAAAACTAGCTCAAATTCTAAGAAGAAGCCAAAGTACAGTAAAGAAGTTGTAGCCAAATAGAGAAAGGATTAGGAGCAGAGAAAGGAAGGTGATCCATAGTTCGGTCCTAACCCAGCTGAGGCTTTTGTACAAATAATAAGGGTAGAGGAAACCCTTAAAGATGAAAAGAAAAAGAATACTTTTTTGAAAATAAAGGCTCAAGACATTGATATCTCAAAAGTACTCAGAATGGTTGAGGATGCTAGTGCTCAACTGACGGAAGAAGTTCTTCAAGAAGCATTCGTACAAAGTCTTCCTGAGAAAGAAAAAGGAATTCAAATGTTAGAAGAGATACCAGAAGTTCAAGAAGAGGAAGGATATTTTCTTTTGGAATTTCATCAATGTTCGAAGAAGAGTAGAGAGGAATCGGTTCAAATGAAAAGTGAAGGTATTCAACAAGTTCCTCATACCGATAAAGAACATTTTAAATCTTCTGAAACTCTGGATAGATTTTCTTCTCATGAAATGCAAGGTACTAAATCTTCTCACACTGATAAAGTTATTGTCATTAGTGATAAAATGGAAGAAGATAGAAAGAAGAAAGAAAAAACAAAAGGAAAATAGCCAGTTGTTGACTCAAGCTGATTGAATGAACTGGCATCGTCCGATGAAGATACTGATTCAGAACACACAATCTCTCTCAAGAAGAGTGATTACATTGTCCATGTTTTGAGAAGGGTTGAGAAGACCATTCCATATTTCCCTAGGCTGGAAGCGATGATTGATTTTATTATTGACAATCAGAAGAAGAAGTTTGGATCTATAAAATAATTAAAAACTAATGTTTTGTCATTTGAAGCTGATTTGAATGTTCTTTCAGAAAGTTCGGCTGCCCATAAGAAGTCCTACAACAAGAAGACCAAGTGGTCATACAAAACAGAGAGTTCATTCAATGATCATGAGTTACCAATTGAAGATATAATAAGGTTATCAAATGAGCTTGCAATTGCTTTCAATAAGCTGGACAAAGAAACAGTTGAATGGTTGAATCTTTTGTTTTCTCAACGAGCCATTGTTCCTTCAGTAAAAGACCTGCAGCAGAGAATGAATGCCTTTCAGGCTGAGTTTTTGAATGTTTCATCTTTCAAAGATGAAATAGTTCTCTTGAAGAAACAAAACACTAGTTTATCCAATGATAACAAGATTTTGCAAGATAGAATTGGTACTCTTGAAGAAGTAATCAGAGTTCTGGAAGAGACAATCAGAAATCAAGATCAACTCCTTTCCAACCAACAAGACCTTCTCAGATCTCAGGGTGATGCTATTTCTGAAGACAAGAAGGAGATCAAAAAAGACGAAATCGGTTCTTCATGAGTTGATAAAAAAGGAGAAGTAAAGAGAAATCAAGTGACTTGTATTTGTTCTCAAGTTTAGTGTTGTTTGTTATCATAATGGAATTTTTTTTTCCATTGTCTTGTGTTTATTTTCTAACTCTTTCAGAAAATTCAAGTTTACCCCTTTCTTTTTGTAATTCACAAAGGGGGAGAATGTTTATAAAGTGGGAGAATGTTTTATCAAGGGGAAAAATTCTTTACAGCGAAAATCTATGAATATAATCCTTTGGAAAGTCCATACCTAAGGTGGAGTTAGTTGTATTCAATTTCTTATTCAGAAGAGTTTACAATAACTCAGGGGGAGATAAGTATTTTTTTTTACATAGTGTGTTGTGTTTTCCAAAATGGGGGAGATTGTTGAATCAAATGTTCTCTTTTGACTTCTATATTTTGTTTTTGAAATCACAAATGTCTTTTTAATCGTATCGTACTGACTCTGTCAATCGTATCGTACTGACTCTGTCAATCGTATTGTACTAACTTTATCAATTGAAATCGTACTAACTCTTCTATTCATTATTTCATTACTTGTTTTGGTACTTTGTCAAAAACACTTGTTTAATAATAATCGTACTATTGTTTATCTTATTCATATATCTTGTTTTAACCAATACGATGTCGTTGGGTTAGTTACAAACTAATCAAAAAGATGTCGTGCTTTCTGTTTCAATATGACCGTTATGATGCCAGGTGTCCAAGTCCCTCCGAGTTTTTCGGAGAAATATGACCATTGGAGAAGATGTGACCATTGGAACCCGAGGCCTATAAATAGGAGGTCATTTGAAGCTGAGAGAAAGACAGAGAACGATGATATTTTAAAACAAGTGTGATACTTTACTTCAATCAAGATACTAGAGAGATATTCTGTGACTTGTCTCATGCTGTGTGCTTTGTGTGTCCAATCATCATATCGAGGTCTTTCAAGTGATTGAAAGACAAAGGTGTTGATTACCTACAAAATCGAGGGTTTCCAGGGATAGGCAGACCAATGGTCCGATCATCGTATCGAGGGTTGCCAGGGATAGGCAGACGGACGAACCGATCATCGTATCGAGGGCTGTCAGGGATAGGAAGACGGAAGAACCAATCATCATATCAAGGGCTTACTAAGGTGTTGGTGAGACAGACCTTTTATCCTAGGTGAAAGGATAACCCTTCTCTTTGGGTCAAGAGAATTGTAATACTTTTTCTTTTTCGCTGTTTCTTGTATTAGAAAGGAATTTTTATTGTTTCCTTTCTTCCTTACATACTCTATTGTAATTGTTTCAATTACAATCATTCTATTAAATATTGTATTGATTGATTCTATACGCTTTTAGGTAGAATCATTCATCTTTATATTACTCTGATTATTGGGTTCATCTCAAATACAATTGTTTTACTTTTCATTAGTATTACATTACTTCATACGTTTTATATTCAATACAATTGTGGGTGTTTGTATTTGTATTAGTTTAAGACCTTTTAAACTAATCTCTTAAGTGTTTAAATCAAAGGTTTTTAAACCTAAAATTCACCCCCTCTTGTATTGTTCCATCTAATATACATATACATCTACTTATTCGATCCAACAATTATATCCAATACAAAATCATATTGATATTTAATGTTATATCCTCTAATCTTCCTTTTTAAATCTAAAGTGTTTTTAAGGATTATGTAACACTTATTCAATAAAAATCATCAGATACCTCAAAACCAAAATCACCTACTATAAAAAACTAAACCCTTGCAAAAAACCTAAATAATGTGTACCATACACTGATGATAGTCACTTTTTCCCCATCCAATCATATTCTTAATTAATATCACTACGAAGAAACTAACAATCTCTCTCCTATATGGTGTATCCATAGTCATAAATAAATCTCAATGAAATTCAGTTACATTCTCTATAACACCCATTGTATTTTAGAACCTCTTGATGGATAAGGTAAAAGGTGGGACATATATGTGGTAAATAGAATCAATTATTCAAGACCTTGTCTCAATGGATATGTCACTTTTTTATTATCTATAGGACATTCCTGACTCTTTACATTAATTTACTTGTAGGTTAAAAATATATAAGTGATTCTTTATCCTTTCATGCATTTTCCATAAAAAAAATCATCATTTCATTCCCCCATTCATTAAATCCATTATTGATAGCCATGTGTGTATGATTATAGAATTTTAATATTCAACATTATAATAGATATGATAACCATAATATAATATTCATTCCAATTAATGAAGTACTGTATTGGTATATATCGTATGGCATGATATGTCAAAGGAAACAGTTATTTGATATCCTATATAGTATCCAAATATATAGCATTAAGGGATACAATAGGCCTTTTATTAGTTGTATATCATACAATATGATATCCGTACATTATAGCATATGATATACACAAAAGGTACAATATGTGTTTAGGATTTGGGGCATATATCCATTAATATCCCACTTTCACCATGTCCTCATATACATTGGGACATTCCACCTTATATGATATCATATACCATAACTTTTCAAACCATATCAAAAACCTTATTTGGATACATTCCAAAAACACTTTTATATATCTATCATCAAATTCATTGTGTTTCAAATCATCTATAATACCTTGTAAATATCTATACAAAAATACTTTTAGATAAACTGTAAATATATTTTGAGTATCTCCATAATTTTTTTTAAAAATAATCCCCAGTTAGTGAAGTACAATGTGTAAACCCAGAATCCTTTATAAATATTAAAAACAATTAATCCTCAATTTCATAAATGATTGTATAAAGTGGCTTTCAGAAAATCACACATGCTCCTCTAACTATAAAGGGGAATATAGTGATCTATATTAAAAACATTTATCATTATACCAATATCTACAATATTTATCATATACGAGTATGAGTGATCATATAATAGCCTTTTCCAAGACAAAAAGTGACCGAATCATGTAGTTAATTTCAATACCATATTCCCTAATAATGTATTCTTGACTATGGATGTATAGAATGACTATGTCAATAAATATTCTTTCTATCATTCATCCAATAATAAGGGAATATCATATAAATAATTTCTCCGAATGGATAAAAAATTATTTTATTGATCTCAATCAAGGGATTAGAATTCATACTTTTCATACAAGAGGAAAAATCCCATCTTGGTTAAGCCTCAACTGATGAAATGATCAGCAACAGACCCAACAACCCAAAATTAGAAAAGCCTCCTGAATTGTGTAACGAGGGTACCAATTTATGATTCATCTCATGCTAGGTATCATTCCAACCTTAGGTATGAGGAATCAATATGAAAAATGTATGCTTGGTTTAGAAACTTCATTTTATATAACACTCCATGTGGTATACATAAAAGGTGATCATGTATACAAAACCCTTTTTATTCTGCATGAATATATTTTCTGTCTCTATAAAAATCCAAAAGATATTATACTTAACATTTCACCACATCCTATTATACTAAATGAAAAAATTGGTTAGGGATAACTCAGTGTAAAACTTTGAATGATTAATAATCACTTCAGTTCAAGCAAAATAAATAGTCGTCAACAAATAATAATAAATTAGAGAAAACATTTTTATAAAATTGTATATTTTATATTTTTATAATCATTTAATATTACCAACAAAACCATTCCCATGTACACATAAAACTATATACTATATTATATACCCGAAAAGTGGCCTTATGATTAATTTAATTTTAAGGTTTTCAAAAACTCATTACATCTATATTTTATTCATCCCACATCAGCATGTGAACATTAAATAAAACCCACTCATTAAACACTTCAATGGGGAACAACTTAGGAAGAAAAAATGTTTTAATCATGAAAATACACATAAATCAAACTCCTAACATCCAGTTCTTTGAATATGTATTCAAACACCTTTGCATAAATATATTGAAAGTTATATAATTAATAACCATTGTTGCCGACTTATAACTCTTTTATGGTTTATCATCATCATCATAATTATTGGATGTTTTACATTAAACTTTTTCATTGAGAACATTTTTCTAAGAAATGTTTCAATTTACATTATTTATTTACTAACATATCTTAACAAAATATAGGATATTAATTGTTATTATTATTGTATTTAGACTTATATAAAAATTGTTTTGTTGGATATGGAATTATCTATCTCAAAAATTAATATCAGTATCCTCCAAGAAACTATATATTTTTATAATATATTTCTAAGAATCAAAAAATATTTTATGTTTTGAAAAAGCACTTATTTCCATCAGTAGTAATATCCAATAGAAAAACTATTACTAATCATATCATTAATTGTATTCTTATTTTATTTTTATTAAAAATATAGGAAATTATTGGATAAAGTATCCATTTTTGAGAGGTAGGATTACATTCCCTCAAATTTTAAGAAATTTCATGGATAAAATAGTTGATCCTATATGAAACATATTTTATCCATATGTTATTTTTATAAAATGTTTTAAAATTAGATCATTCAAAACCATGTGTACTAAATAATAGCATATTTCTTATGACAAATATTCTCAAACAAAGAACATCACATATCACATAATAGAAATGAGATAACAACATACATCATTTTCATAGATCTACATGATCCTAATACTTTTAATTATACTTCATAATGTAAAAACACATTACACCAATATTTGAATACAAATGATATGTTTAATCTATTATTTCATTAATTTTAAATTCATAATATTTTCAACACTAGTAAAATATTATAACAAACCAAGTTATTGGGTGAGATAATTCGATTCTGAGAGATTCATGGAATCCTCAAATTATTGGTGTTTTATGTGTAGGAGGGGTCTAAAAGGGACATAGAGTCATGTTTAAGACATATTACTAGGTTTTGGGATATATTTGATGATGATAGAGTAAATCAAGTGTATAGTGGTCTATTATGGGGTACCTTTAAGTTTAATAAATGGATAATGTTTTCTTGGGAGGTTCATTGACCACTCAGTTGACCTAGTGTGGGTACAAATCGACAAAAATGGACCTAGTGTCATGTGAATGAGTACCTAATTGGTTTTTGTCATGTTTTTTTAACTTTTAGAGATTAAATAACTTTTTATAAAAATTAAACACCTGTGAGAGGAATAATCATTAATTCTAGTAATTTGGTATTTTTATGCCTCTCCCCTATCACCAATATCTCTTCCCCTTTGGTGAAATCTAGATTCTCTAGGTTTATTATTTATTATATTGATTTTAATTGTTTTATACGGGTAAGAATAAATGTCTTTTATCAACTATATCCATTTTTCATCAATGTTCGTGTTTTTAAATAAAATATCTAATTTAGTTCCTTTTCTATAGTTTTTAAGTCACTTATAGTCAATGTAAAATTAAGAAAAGTGATTCAATGAGAAATTTCCTACAATTTAATGGTAATTGGTCCCTAGATATATCTTATATTTATGTATACATTTATTCTTTATTTAATTGTGGGTGTGGCCGGGGTTATCTGGTTTAATGAGAATTAGGACCATATTATATGTTAAATATCCATGAGTGTGCCATGGGGTCATCATAGGTGTAAAATCCATGATATATCTTGATTAGTGTAACTTTTATACCTAAAGGGTTATGTATTATAGGTTTTTTATTCCTGGTGTAGTATATGGGATGCATCAAGTGGTAGTTGAATTATGAATTGTAGTAAAATGTGTGTTATAGTAATGTGGGTTGTAAATGTATTATGTGGGGGGATTTTAATCATCATTGAATATGGTGATGATATAGGTTCATTGGGTTGTATTCATAGATTTCTGGTGAATATGCTCACCGTGGGGGTGAATCCATTAGGGTATTAGAAAAGAAGACATAGTACATGAGGTGTTTTTGACCATTTTATATTAGTATTATACTCTATAGATGAAAAAATTAATAATAGTGATTGTGATCAGTTAGTTGGAGGAGGGATACACAATTGGTGTTTCTGGAAATTGGGTGGTTATCGTGATGAACTATTGGGGCCTTGGTAGCCTCACCATGATTATTAAGGGTAAAAAATTTTGAGTTGGAAACTATAATGAGATATTATGGTTGGTTAAATTATGACTATGGGATCATTGTGTTTAATCCTTCTTTGTATTATCATTGGTTTGGATTTGTTTAATTGAGATATGAATAGCATGTGTCACTATTATGAGAAATGTAAGAATTTTACATTAGTTTATTAAATATAATAAATCAAATAGAGAGGATCTATAAGATCTATAGTTCATTGACGTAATGGAAGTGTCCATATAGTCCTAAACAATTTTGGATTGAGGTTTCTAGAAGGAGGTTGTTAGGGAGGAGGTTCTTGGAATGTGGTATTCTCTAAGAATATATATTCCAGAAGATCAGCTATGAATACTATAGTATGTTATATGTTCATAATATAATGATGAGGTTACTTATCTATCATAGGTTGAATTCAAACTAAGAATTTCTCTATAATATCGATAAAGGTATCACTAGAATGGATGCTTCAACATATTTCTTAAAGGTTTTAACAACTATTTAATAGAGAGTAACTTCATATATATCAGAGGGTATGGCACCTCTTTCTTAGACTAACACCAAATTTGAAATTTGGATTACCTTCTTTAGTAATACATGTGACTCATTAGTCATGAGTTATAAAATTTTATTTCTGATGGAATAGAATGTTACTATGTCTCTTCTATTAATATTAGAATTTTAGTCCATACCAAAAAAAACCAAATGGTTCTTTCTATCAAATATTAACATTCGTCTCGTGAATTTTTTTTCTCTATTCAAGTGAACATGGCTGATGATTGTTCCAAGTTAGTGCATTTATATGGTTGATATGTTTACTTCTATATTCTAGAATACATAACTTCTAAGAGGTACTTCTATAATAAATTTCATCCAGAGGGATTCTAAAATTACTACTTGTGGTAGTTTATCTAAAGGATGGTATCAATGTATTCTCGAAATTTATTATCAGATCATCAATTATCAATAGGATTAAATAGTTCACTTGAAATTTTAGGTGACATTATATTCCATGTTTATTTTTTAAATTTCAGTTAGATTCATTGCCTTTTCATAGGATGTCATTGAATTATGGAATGTCCACAACTGATAGACTTGATGGAATATATTTTATTTTCTATAAAATTCATATGGAATACAAACTCATTCAGAAATATCTAAATATTATTTTCAAGGGTGTTAAACTAGAAATAATTTGTAAAGGTGAATGGGAAAAGCTAGATCAAAGAGAACATAGAGTAATATAAATTTCATTAGTCTGAAATGGGTCTTTGATTATTCAAGGTAAGAATACTATAATGAAGTTGATGGTATCCCTTGCATATATGAGAGAGAAACCTATATATCAATATAAAGTGTTCTTGATGTGGATGCTTTTTATCAGTTGGTTGTCATAAAAAATTTCTTCATCAAGTCTATAAAATAATGATCAACTTAATCTATATATATTTAGAAATTGTTAAGGTTATATTCATATACAATCATTTGTAGATTTTTTGGCAATAACCCTTACTCTAATATTGAGATTCTATGGTGACAAATTTAAGTAGTTAAAATGGAAATAATGACTTGGTTTTCACTATTTATTGTAACATGATTGTCAATGAGGATCTTTGAATAAGTCAAATTTATCTTCTTCTAGTGATGTATTGAATACATATAGAAGGGAACACTCACCTAAAAAAAATAATTTGAAAAAAACTTTAAGGAAATAAATTTATTGGAGTATAGGTAATTCTTCTATAACTAGACTTTAATACTAGAATTATTGAATGAAATTTTAACTCAAAAAAGACTATCAAGAAAGGATGAGAACCCCCAAAATGACTATAGCTAAAGAATAGAGTTTAGCATTTGATAGTAATGTGAATTTACTTCTAATTGATCCAACTCATGTTTAATTTTGGATACTATATTATAGATATTTTTTCATTCCACAAGACAAAAATTATACATATAAACTTATGTATCAAGAAAATTTGTTAAATTATATCTTTTTGATAATTAAGATATTAACATTATGGGGTACGTAGAAGATAAATTATTATAGAATAATATGAGTATTGTTTTTCTGAATGAAGTGCATCATGTTGTAAATTTTCAAAAGAACTTGATTTTAGTTGATCAGGTGGATGAAGGAGGTTACAAAACATATTTTCTGGGAGGCGTATGGAAAATTACTTGTAGATATATTTTCATAGATGTATGTATAAGATATTGGTCCTTATATAGAAAATATTGTTAATTAATATACAATTTTCTTTGAATTTTATCTTTTAAAAGTTCATAACATTGTATTGATGGGTTTGGTAACCATAGAGTGAAAGTAATGAATATTTTAGTGGAAATGTTCATATTGAATTTGTATCATCTTGGATATAAAATATGTGAGAAGTTAAAACATGGGGAGAAGAAATAGGTGTCACTACTTATATTTAAAAGAACAAAAAATGATAAAAGTTGGATTAGGTAAATATAAATATTTTTGGACCAAACCCAGTTCATTTATAGAGAAGAATTAGGTAATTTGTTACATGACTTTGTGATTGTTTAAAGAATGTCTGGGTATTAATTATAAAACATAAGAGTTTGTTTTTTTTTGAATATTTCTTCTATAAAATGGTAATTTGTTGTAGAACGCATAAAAATGTTTAAATTAATATGATTGGAAAAATTGTGGTATGTTTACAATTAAAATTTTTTATAATTTTTATAGGAACAAAGGGATAGGCATGAGAAGAATAGTCCAGAAATACCCAAAAAATGATGTAACAGTGACATTGAATAAGAAATTTTTAGATAGAATAAGAATTATTTTTTTCATTTAGGAGTTCCTAATGAGTATTGGGTAGTAGTAAATGGTACACCAACAAAATTTATAAACATAATTTTAGAAGAACTAGTTTTATTTCATTTACTTATTGAACTATGTTTTGGTATATTAGTAGAAGTTTATCATGTAAAGACCCGCAAATTTCAAGGAAATTTTTTTTTCTTAATTTTCTTGGAATTTTACAAGGGCGCAGCTTCAGACGGCACCTGATTCCGAGGCCCGGTGTGCCCGGAATCAATTTCCGAAGTTTGGCTCGGGTACGTTCAGTGAACGGACGAGCGGGTTTTTCTATCTTTTGAACCGGTGCCCGGAATCGAATTCTGAGGGCACCGATGAAATCGCAGCGCCGGTATTTGCTTAGAAACGCCTCTTCCGGGGTTGCGTTTTCTCAAGACGTGGTTTTTAAATTTTGCGGCTTTAAGTCAGAATAAAATAAAGTTGTGCGACAACTTTATTTTATTTCACTTAAACTGCTTGGAAGCCACTTAAAGTCACTTAAAGGCGGCTTGAACTGAGTTGAACTGGATAGGATGCTATCCAGAAATATCCTACCCCTTGGTAGGATATTTGTGCGGTGGGACCCGCACGAGCCCCGGCCTTTCTTTCGCTAAGTAACGCACCCGCGAAAACCCGTCAAAGTAACTGAAAAGTCAACCGACGCGTTTTCTTTAATTCTTAACAGACCATTTAATTGGGCGGTTTATTTCGTAAATTAAATGGACTGTTTCTTCGTGAATTAAATGGGTCGTTTCTTTCGAATTGATGGATCGTTTCTTAACCGGTTTCGTGTTGGCATGTTTATAAAATAAGACCAACCTAAAAATCCTTGGAAAGGATTTGAGAGAATCTTCGTTCCTCCACCCTCTCCGCGAAGAACGCGAAGAACGCGAAGAACGCCGGAACCGGAATCCGACGACGCACGATCCGCGACGTCAACAGCTTTTCCGCGACCTTCTTCTTCTTCGGTGCCTCTTCTTCCGCGGCGAACCTGCGATCGGCGGTTAAAGGTGAGAATCGAAACTTCTAAATTCTCCCTTCTTAATTTCAATAACAACGGATTTAATTAATTAAATCCGTTTGTTCTTGATCCGGAGATTGGCGACGCGACGCCGGATACCGCGACGACGCGACGATCTCCTTCTTCAGCGACGAGCGATTCCGCGACGACCTCTCGTCCGACGACGACTTCGAGGTAGGGATTTATTTTGGAAAAGTTACCCCTTTTAAATTTTCTCGTGAACGTTCTTGAAAATTTAAAAAGCCGGTTTCAAGCGAACAATTTTATCTTTAAATAAAATTGTTGGATCATGTGTTGATCATCTTATTCTTTTCTCCCGTTGTTTATGATTAACGCGGAGGGAGCGGGTCTAACGAACAAGACCCGGCAACCCTCCGCCGATCTTCCTTTTTGTGCGGATTTGGCGGGCGACGGCAAAAGCACGACGCAAGGGCCATTTGTTGATTCCGCAGTGGAGGACGCGTCCCGGGAGGAACAATGGCGCAGACGGGAGGCAAAACGGGCCACCGGAGCAACTCCGGCGGCCCGCGGAAGGAGGCGGCGGCGCCGGCGACCGGAGGCGGCGGCGCCCGGCGCGCCGCCGTGGAGATCTCCCGCCACGGCTGAAGCCGCGGCGGCGGCGGCGGCCGGTTCCGCGGCCGCGCGGAACCGGGAACGGACGCGGCGGCCCGGCCGCGTCCGCGTGACAGGCGGCCCCCCGCGGGGGCCGCGTTTCTCCAAATGTCGCGGGTCAAACCCGCGGCGGCGGCCTGCTCGGCCGCTCGGCCGAAGCCGAGCCGGCCGGTCCGGTAGGCCGGGCCGCGCCCAGGCCGGACCGGACCCGGCCGAGCCGGTTCGGGCCGGTTCGGGCCGACCCGGTTCGGCCGACCCAAGGGGGGGGTTCGGGCCGGGTCGCCCCGGGCCCAGAACCCCCGTTTCGGGCCTTCTTCGGTCTTTCGCCCATATCTTGGGCCAGGGACCTCCGATTGACGAACCGTCAGCGGCTACGCGATCCTTGGATCGAGACGGTCGTTTCGGTATATTACACTCAAGGTTTCGGAAGACTTTGGGTTCGGCCGGGTTGGTTCGTACACGAAACCAACCGGGCCCTCGGAGCGGAAACGCTCATAACTTGAGCTACGGACGTCCGATCGACGTACCGTCAGCTGTGGTAGTTTCCTCTAAGTGAGACGGAACTTTTGGCATACTCCGCCCGAGGATCGGACACAGGCGGCGTATGGCCGGGTTGGTTTTGCCCTAAAAACCAACCGGGCCCCTGGGACGAAAATGCCAATAACTCTCAGACCGGGCGTCCGATTGACGCGCCGTCTGTTGCGTTGAGATCCTGTTGTCGATACGGAACTTTTGGATACATCAACTTCGGACTATGTGTCAGTTGATGTATCAGCCTCTCGGCTCGTGGAGCGGACCCTCCTAACGAGCTCGCTATGTGCGGGAACCCTAGTGCTGGCTGTGACTTCGACGGCAGAGCAGAGATCCTCCGTGGACTGCGACGACGGCAGAGCAGAGATCCTCCGTGGACTGCGACGACGGCAGAGCAGAGATCCTTCGTGGACTGCGGCGACGACTGTGCAGAGATCCTCCGTGGACTGCGTCGACTACTGCACTCAGCGATCCTACGTGGAACAGTGCTACCGAACCTGTGTGAGCTGAATCTTCTTTTTACCTTGAGCGGTGGAGCGCTTGGGTGTAGCGGCGGACCCGTGGTACTTGACAGTGGTGGTGCGCTTGGATGCAGCAACAGACCCTTGGCGGTGGAGCGCTTGGTTGTAGCGGCAGACCCGCGATACTCTATGGAGTGTGTGCGCTTGGTTGTAGCGGCAGACCCGCGATACTCTACGGAGTGTGTGTGTTTGGTTGTAGCGACAGACCCGCGACGGTGGAGACGTGCGTGCGGAGTACGGAGACCGTGTAGATGACTGAGACCTGACGACTGCTTGACCGACTCGACTTGGAGTGAGTCGACTAGCCCAGTGGACGGAGCGCCCAGTAGTTGGCAGCAGACCCACGGCGGACGGAGCGCCTGGTAGTTGGCGGCAAACCCGCGGTACTCGACAGGAGGAGTACCTCAGTAGGCTATCTGGGTGAGCGCCCGGTATTTGGCAGCAGACCCTCAGCGGACGGAGCGCCCGGTAGTTGGCAGCAGACCCGCGGTACTCGATAGGAGGAGTACTTCAGCAGTCTTAGGTTAGTGAGCAGTACCTCGGAGTCGTGACAGGACCAATGTACACTTCAGAGATGGGGCTCTTCAACATTTACGGTTTCGATAATGAAAATCCTGGTTGAGCTGAATCTTATGTTACTCTCCTTTGTGGATTGTGTTGAACTATCCTATGTGGATTTACTGTTACTCTCCTTTGTGGATTGTGTTGAACTATCCTATGTGGATTTACTGTTACTCTCCTTTGTGGATTGTGTTGACCTATCCTATGTGGATTTACTGTTACTCTCCTTTGTGGATTGTGTTGAACTATCCTATGTGGATTTACTGTTACTCTCCTTTGTGGATTGTGTTGAACTATCCTATGTGGATTTACTGTTACTCTCCTTTGTGGATTGTGTTGAACTATCCTATGTGGATTTACTGTTACTCTCCTTTGTGGATTGTGTTGAACTATCCTATGTGGATTTACTGTTACTCTCCTTTGTGGATTGTGTTGAACTATCCTATGTGGATTTACTGTTACTCTCCTTTGTGGATTGTGTTGAACTATCCTATGTGGATTTACTGTTACTCTTCTTTGTGGATTTGAGTCTTGCTTCCTTTGTGGGTTGAGTTGTTCTTGAGCTCGTGAGCAGAGCTAGAATTGGGGACTTAGGTATATGTATGGGCATATACCTAAGTCGAGTCAGATGTTACTTCGTGATTGCATCTTTCTTTTGTGCTATATCCCTTGTGGATTTCGGGAGACCTTCGGGGGTCTCGGGGTCCTTACTGAGTAGCTTGTACTCACCCCTGCACGGGCTATGCCCGCACCTTGTTGTGTTGGTTGCAGACGACGGACAGCGCTGATCGCGGTTGGGGCGTGGAGCAGGACGGTACCTGGAGGTGGACCACTGGGCGGGACGTGCTCGGAGCGGACGTGGGACCCGAGGAGCCTGGAGGCTATCTGTACCCACCCTTCAGGTGGGATTGCCAGTGGACGACACGAGGCCGCCGTCTTTTCTTCAGTTGCTGTACTTTACTTTTCAGTTGTACTTTACAGTTGGGCTTGTATTTCCGGCCCCCTTTACTTTTCTGCACTTTACTTTCCGCTTGCTGACTCTGTGTGGTTGTTACTTATAAAGGCAATGCCTTCCCTGTTTACTGGGATTTTACGCCTTGGTGCTAGTCGCCAGCCCCTGGCCTATGGAAGGCGGGCTTGGGGTAGTCACGGCACGGGCCCCGAGGACGGGTCGTGACAAATTGGTATCAGAGGTGGTCGGTTCTACCGCGGACTCTGATCGTCCTTTCTTTCTATGTGAAGCAATAGTGTTTAGTGTATTGAGTGTGGTTATCAGTTCAGGGAGCCCAGTGTTGGTGCGGCGGCCGACGTATCCGTACACCAGGACCCTGACTTCTGATTTCCAACTTAATGCACGAAAACACTGATTGCGTGTGTGTTTCCCAAAAGGTTTAAAGTCATCTCAAACCAGGTCAGCTCACCAGGTATAAATCGTTGACCGTGACACAACTGTTCAGGATGTCACCATGCAGATAGTTAGCTGGAGTTCCGAGAGAGTTCTCGATGATGGCCCACCGAGCAGCGAGACTCCGGTGCAGGGCCCTTTTTCAGTGTTGGCACCTTCGGGTGGTGTACCAGCAGCACCACCACCCGTTAGGTAGAGGATGCCACTAGCTGACAGTGCACGCTAGCAGAGCGCGATGCACGAGTTCCAGCAGTAGAGGCCTCTGAGGATACGAGGCGAGACAGTTTTCCCAGGCAGCAGTGGACTGGATGGAGGCGGTTGCTAGAGTTCTACACCTAGCTTGGATACTAGTAGAGCGGATGATGATCTTAGCTTCTGTTGTTTCCAGTGAGTGACCATGAGGTTGGTTCTTATAGTAATGAGGCTTCGGTACGCGAACCGATACCTGGGATAGTACCTACGGGTAGTGCGCCAGCTATGTCACTACCTGTTGGTCAGTAGACCCTACCAGCGGTACCGGTAGCAGAGAATCACAGGCTTAGTGCCTTACATATGTTTTAGCACCAGATATCCCTCAAGTTTCGAGGTGAGCCTGACTCGTAGGCGGCTGAGGACTGGCTTGATGAGGTGGTTGTGAGTTTTCTGGAGCTAATACAGCTTCGACAGTACGACATGTCGGAAGCAGAGCACTCATCGTGGCTTACCAATCAATCGTAGTACTCATTGGTTACGTTGTGATCAGTTCCTTAGACTCGAACTTCTGAGCGAAGTGTGTCTAAGGGAAATCCGAACCATTACTTTTCCTCTATGCATTTCTACCTATGCTAGGATGCTAGATAAAACCTTTGTGGTTGTGAACGTTAGCAGTGAAAGGCAGGAAACTAGTGCCAGTCTCAGAGACTCGGGCGTGTAAAATGTTTCAGGAGGAGGAAGTGCTAAGGACAGATGAATCTGCAGGGTAGCAGACGTGGAAGCGGAGCTTAGAGAGCAGCATGTGGTGGTGTACATTTCGACATGTTACGACCACCCGACTTAGTAGTCCCCGCCAGGCTCAGGGAGCAGGAGGGCTGGGGAGGAGAGTAGCTGCATTGCGGTCAAGGAGTGTGACCCAGGAACTCTAAGAATGATTCGGGGTACGAATTATGTCTACTACGAGCTGCCATATCTATAGACATAGGAACCGATCATTCAACCCTTCCACGAATCATGTCCCAGACGTAGAGGTTCCGGGTAAGCCGTAGACTTGACCCTCACGTCTGGAGATACCTTTGGGAGGAGACTCGATAATCACACTTACGCCGACGGTGTGATTTGACCTCGAGGCGAGAGTTTCGGTTGGAATCTCTTGGTGGCAGCGTAGAGGCCTTACGACGTTGATCTGGGTATGATTCACAAATCATACCCCGGTTGACTGTTTTAGGCAAACGTCGGAATGGGTTTTCCTTGTTCGGCGAAAAGGAAACCCTGGGCAGCACATGTTAAACTCAGGCATAAGAGGGTGTGGCCGATCACTCTTGAGTTGGTCAACCCTACCCTTGTGGCAGCAGGAGTTTTGAGTTTCAGTTCTAACCTAAAAAGGGAAACCTCTTGAATTCGAGGGGGACGAACACGTTCTTATACGGTCTCAACCCGATGAGGTTTCGGAGATGTGGCCGAGGCGGCAGGTTATCTCCGAAGTTCGATGGGCCTTTCCAGGTCCTCAGCAGGATAGGAGAGGTGGCTTATCGCCTGGCTCTACCACCTCAGTTGCACCGGGTGCACGATGTCTTTCACGTGTCTCAGCTGAGGAGATACGTGCACGACCCGACGCACATCATCGACTTTGGGGAGCTGGACGTGGACGATGGGGCGACTTTTGCGGAGGTCCTAGTGGAGATCGAGGATCGACAGGAGCGGGTCCTACGTGGGCGGTCTATTCCTCTTGTGCGCGTCAGATGGCAGCACGGGAACCTCCAGGAGAGCACTTGGGAGCGGGAGGCTCAGATGCGTGCTCAGTACCCCCATTTGTTCCCCTAGTTTTTGATGTATCTTTACGGGGACGTAAAGCCCTGAGGTGGGAGTAATGTAAAGACCCGCAAATTTCAAGGAAATTTTTTTTCTTAATTTTCTTGGAATTTTACAAGGGCACAGCTTCAGACGGCACCTGATTCCGAGGCCCGGTGTGCCCGGAATCAATTTCCGAAGTTTGGCTCGGGTACGTTCAGTGAACGGACGAGCGGGTTTTTCTATCTTTTGAACCGGTGCCCGGAATCGAATTCTGAGGGCACCGATGAAATCGCAGCGCCGGTATTTGCTTAGAAACGCCTCTTCCGGAGTTGCGTTTGCTCAAGACGTGGTTTTTAAATTTTGCGGCTTTAAGTCAGAATAAAATAAAGTTGTGTGACAACTTTATTTTATTTCACTTAAACTGCTTGGAAGCCACTTAAAGTCACTTAAAGGCGGCTTGAACTGAGTTGAACTGGATAGGATGCTATCCAGAAATATCCTACCCCTTGGTAGGATATTTGTGCGGTGGGACCCGCACGAGCCCCGCCGTTTCTTTCGCTAAGTAACGCACCCGCGAAAACCCGTCAAAGTAACTGAAAAGTCAACCGACGCGTTTTCTTTAATTCTTAACAGACCATTTAATTGGGCGGTTTATTTCGTAAATTAAATGGACTGTTTCTTCGTGAATTAAATGGGTCGTTTCTTTCGAATTGATGGATCGTTTCTTACCCGGTTTCGTGTTGGCATGTTTATAAAATAAGACCAACCTAAAAATCCTTGGAAAGGATTTGAGAGAATCTTCGTTCCTCCACCCTCTCCGCGAAGAACGCGAAGAACGCGAAGAACGCCGGAACCGGAATCCGACGACGCACGATCCGCGACGTCAACAGCTTTTCCGCGACCTTCTTCTTCTTCGGTGCCTCTTCTTCCGCGGCGAACCTACGATCGGCGGTTAAAGGTGAGAATCGAAACTTCTAAATTCTCCCTTCTTAATTTCAATAACAACGGATTTAATTAATTAAATCCGTTTGTTCTTGATCCGGAGATTGGCGACGCGACGCCGGATACCGCGACGACGCGACGATCTCCTTCTTCAGCGACGAGCGATTCCGCGACGACCTCTCGTCCGACGACGACTTCGAGGTAGGGATTTATTTTGGAAAAGTTACCCCTTTTAAATTTTCTCGTGAACGTTCTTGAAAATTTAAAAAGCCGGTTTCAAGCGAACAATTTTATCTTTAAATAAAATTGTTGGATCATGTGTTGATCATCTTATTCTTTTCTCCCGTTGTTTATGATTAACGCGGAGGGAGCGGGTCTAACGAACAAGACCCGACAACCCTCCGCCGATCTTCCTTTTTGTGCGGATTTGGCGGGCGACGGAAAAAGCACGACGCAAGGGCCATTTGTTGATTCCGCAGTGGAGGACGCGTCCCGGGAGGAACAATGGCGCAGACGGGAGGCAAAACGGGCCACCGGAGCAACTCCGGCGGCCCGCGGAAGGAGGCGGCGGCGCGGGTCGCCGGCGCGGCGGCGCCGGCGACCGGAGGCGGCGGCGCCCGGCGCGCCGCCGTGGAGATCTCCCGCCGCGGCTGAAGCCGCGGCGGCGGCGGCCGGTTCCGCGGCCGCGCGGAACCGGGAACGGACGCGGCGGCCCGGCCGCGTCCGCGTGACAGGCGGCCCCTCGCGGGGGCCGCGTTTCTCCAAATGCCGCGGGTCAAACCCGCGGCGGCGGCCTGCTCGGCCGCTCGGCCGAAGCCGAGCCGGCCGGTCCGGTCGGCCGGGCCGCGCCCAGGCCGGACCGGACCCGGCCGAGCCGGTTCGGGCCGGTTTGGGCCGACCCGGTTCGGCCGACCCAAGGGGGGGGTTCGGGCCGGGTCGCCCCGGGCCCAGAACCCCCGTTTCGGGCCTTCTTCGGTCTTTCGCCCATATCTTGGGCCAGGGACCTCCGATTGACGAACCGTCAGCGGCTACGCGATCCTTGGATCGAGACGGTCGTTTCGGTATATTACACTCAAGGTTTCGGAAGACTTTGGGTTCGGCCGGGTTGGTTCGTACACGAAACCAACCGGGCCCTCGGAGCGGAAACGCTCATAACTTGAGCTACGGACGTCCGATCGACGTACCGTCAGCTGTGGTAGTTTCCTCTAAGTGAGACGGAACTTTTGGCATACTCTGCCCGAGGATCGGACACAGGCGGAGTACGGTCGGGTTGGTTTTGCCCTAAAAACCAACCGGGCCCCTGGGACGAAAATGCCAATAACTCTCAGACCGGGCGTCCGATTGACGCGCTGTCTGTTGCGTTGAGATCCTGTTGTCGATACGGAACTTTTGGATACATCAACTTCGGACTACGTGTCAGTTGATGTATCAGCCTCTCGGCTCGTGGAGCGGACCCTCCTAACGAGCTCGCTATGTGCGGGAACCCTAGTGCTGGCTGTGACTTCGACTGCAGAGCAGAGATCCTCCGTGGACTGCGACGACGGCAGAGCAGAGATCCTCCGTGGACTGCGACGACGGCAGAGCAGAGATCCTTCGTGGACTGCGGCGACGACTGTGCAGAGATCCTCCGTGGACTGCGTCGACTACTGCACTCAGCGATCCTACGTGGAACAGTGCTACCGAACCTGTGTGAGCTGAATCTTCTTTTTACCTTGAGCGGTGGAGCGCTTGGGTGTAGCGGCGGACCCGTGGTACTTGACAGTGGTGGTGCGCTTGGATGCAGCAACAGACCCTTGGCGGTGGAGCGCTTGGTTGTAGCGGCAGACCCGCGATACTCTAAGGAGTGTGTGCGCTTGGTTGTAGCGGCAGACCCGCGATACTCTACGGAGTGTGTGCGCTTGGTTGTAGCGACAGACCCGCGACGGTGGAGACGTGCGTGCGGAGTACGGAGACCGTGTAGATGACTGAGACCTGACGACTGCTTGACCGACTCGACTTGGAGTGAGTCGACTAGCCCAGTGGACGGAGCGCCCAGTAGTTGGCAGCAGACCCACGGCGGACGGAGCGCCTGGTAGTTGGCGGCAAACCCGCGGTACTCGACAGGAGGAGTACCTCAGTAGGCTATCTGGGTGAGCGCCCGGTATTTGGCAGCAGACCCTCAGCGGACGGAGCGCCCGGTAGTTGGCAGCAGACCCGCGGTACTCGACAGGAGGAGTACTTCAGCAGTCTTAGGTTAGTGAGCAGTACCTCGGAGTCGTGACAGGACCACTGTACACTTCAGAGATGGGGCTCTTCAACATTTACGGTTTCGATAATGAAAATCCTGGTTGAGCTGAATCTTATGTTACTCTCCTTTGTGGATTGTGTTGAACTATCCTATGTGGATTTACTGTTACTCTCCTTTGTGGATTGTGTTGAACTATCCTATGTGGATTTACTGTTACTCTCCTTTGTGGATTGTGTTGAACTATCCTATGTGGATTTACTGTTACTCTCCTTTGTGGATTGTGTTGAACTATCCTATGTGGATTTACTGTTACTCTCCTTTGTGGATTGTGTTGAACTATCCTATGTGGATTTACTGTTACTCTCCTTTGTGGATTGTGTTGAACTATCCTATGTGGATTTACTGTTACTCTCCTTTGTGGATTGTGTTGAACTATCCTATGTGGATTTACTGTTACTCTCCTTTGTGGATTGTGTTGAACTATCCTATGTGGATTTACTGTTACTCTCCTTTGTGGATTGTGTTGAACTATCCTATGTGGATTTACTGTTACTCTTCTTTGTGGATTTGAGTCTTGCTTCCTTTGTGGGTTGAGTTGTTCTTGAGCTCGTGAGCAGAGCTAGAATTGGGGACTTAGGTATATGTATGGGCATATACCTAAGTCGAGTCAGATGTTACTTCGTGATTGCATCTTTCTTTTGTGCTATATCCTTTGTGGATTTCGGGAGACCTTCGGGGGTCTCGGGGTCCTTACTGAGTAGCTTGTACTCACCCCTGCACGGGCTATGCCCGCACCTTGTTTTGTTGGTTGCAGACGACGGACAGCGCTGATCGCGGTTGGGGCGTGGAGCAGGACTGTACCTGGAGGTGGACCACTGGGCGGGATGTGCTCGGAGCGGACGTGGGACCCGAGGAGCCTGGAGGCTATCTGTACCCACCCTTCAGGTGGGATTGCCAGTGGACGACACGAGGCCGCCGTCTTTTCTTCAGTTGCTGTACTTTACTTTTCAGTTGTACTTTACAGTTGGGCTTGTATTTCCGGCCCCCTTTACTTTTCTGCACTTTACTTTCCGCTTGCTGACTCTGTGTGGTTGTTACTTATAAAGGCAATGCCTTCCCTGTTTACTGGGATTTTACGCCTTGGTGCTAGTCGCCAGCCCCTGGCCTATGGAAGGCGGGCTTGGGGTAGTCACGGCACGGGCCCCGAGGACGGGTCGTGACATATCATCTTATAATACTTATATATTTAATCTATATAAATTTCAATTAAATATATATATAATCTTGAATAAAAATATTCTTCATGATTATCCATATGTAATGGAAATAAATAAAATGAATTTTTACATTTGTATGATAAAATGTATAAACTCTAAATAAGTAAAAATATCATTTTTAATGAAAATATCTAGAGGGTTGATAGGAAAATAAAGGGAAAGGGAGTATAATAGAAAGATTCCACATCAAATAAAGCTGATGTAAATTATTATTCTAGGAGATAAAAAGGATCTAAAAAGTTCATATGTCTCGATGTTTATCATAAGATCAAATATTCAAGAATAATGTTTAATGGGATAAGTATAAGGATTATAATTTCATCTAGATGAAAAATAACAGAATGGTCAATAACTGATAAATATCATTCAACAGTTCTATATGGTGAAGTTCTAGATTCTATAGATCTGGAATAATCTGAATTGTTGCATAATTTTTAAGGATATTTATGTTTTAGATGGTTGGTTTATTGGAATGTATATATTTATAGTTTCTTAATTTAAATGAATGTGGGATAATAAAAGTCTTAAATAAATGGATAATATTGGTGATTTTATAAAGGGGTACATAGAAATAATGTAAGAGTTAGATTGACTATGAGTAAATAACAATTGGGATACAAAATAATTACAAAAAATAAATAAATCACTCGAGAACAAGTTGTTTTTCTATTGAAATAATATTTTCATAGAAGTAATAGGTGTTAGAAAAATATTGTTGTAAAAGGGTATTAGAAGAATGGAGTTATTTTCCATTCTAAAATAATTTCACTAAATTTTAAACACATTACCAGATTAATTATTTTATGATTGGTTTATTCTTGAAATTTTACCATTCAAAAAATGGATATGAATATGGATTTTCTTCTTTAGGATTTAGTGGAAGAAAATTATAATAAGAAACTGGTTGGTTTCCTGGAAAATCAAAATCAAGTCTTGGTGTGAAAATTAAAAATAATCCATTTTAGTTTGAAATATGAACCAAGTTGTTAATACTGTAAATTTAATTCCTTAGTGGAAGATAAAGGTTCCACAAAAATTAACACATGTAATTTTGTTACTGAAAGGATTTTAATGGAAATTAATTCATTATCATAATTTTATACTTGGATGGTGTGTACCTAATGTGTCTATATAATTAATATTGTTTAAAATGATCCATATAAAATATATTATATCCCATAATATATCATTATATATTCTAGAACACTTTACACCATTGTATAATTCCAAATACCAGTTTAAACCAATACATTGATAATTTGATGATGAAAATTTAGGGTGCAAGTTAAAGGGATCAAAAATTAGGAGTGAAAAAATAATCATGTCTCCTTAACCACCCTAGATTTCATGATAAATAAATAAAAACCCTCTTTTAAATCCTCACTAACTGTGAAAGACGATTAAATATCTGCATTCCAAAATCAATCACACTTGAATTTACTCAAAAATCACATACAAACGTATGAAAACATTTTTTTCATTAAACAATCAATAAAAACCCAATGAACAATCTAATTTAATATTCAATAATTAAATTAAGAACATGTAGATTCATTCCAAACCACTTTTCAATATTATAATAGATTAATCTCTTTTTATTTGGTCTCTTTTTTCTTCCAACGTCAATTCACTTGCAACTTCATTGTATAACTTTCATACCATGACAAAGGATTGGAAGGAAGCACTAGAAATCCCATTCATTCACAAAAAATATCTATATTTCATGCATGATAAATGAGGGAGAATAAAATATGTTCAAATTGTAATCGTATATGTTTTCATTTATATAAAATATTTAAAGGAATCTATGTGATAAAATATTATCACATTATTTGTATATACATCGAATTACAGAAAATATTAATAGAACATTATAATAAAATATTATTGTAGGAATCATTTATTCATTGAAATATAGAAATTTTGACTATCATAACTATCATGCACTTCATATTCATTCAATTTTTACAAACTACCATCAAAGAAGATAGATCCCTCCATCAAGTGGTATATTTATAAAGTAATGATCATAAAATAAGAAAAAATTTAATGATTCTTCTGGCCTACAACCCATCATTTTTTCCTCAATAACTATCAAAATGAAAAAAATACCCTATATAATACACGACACTTTTAAATAATAATAGAATAAATTAATTTTCTTATAATTAATTAAAAGAAATAATTTCAAAATAAACAATTAAAATCTCAAAATTTATCCTTATCAAGTAATAAATTAGATATAAAAACTAAAGAGACTCTCATTATCAATTTTATTTATAAAAAATGTCAACATTTTCAACTTAATAATCATTTCCCTCATCATCCAATAATATTATATTAGTAGACACCCCAACCAAAAATACAATATGATAAAATAAATTCACTCACAAGGATGTGATAATAAATTTCATGGTCGTGTTTGGGTCAAATACAGAAGACATTAAAACAAACTTAGAAAAAAATTCAAGAAAAATAATCATAAAAGAACAAATACCTGAATATTTATAAGTACATACACTAAATTCCAAAAATGTTATATTTTTCCAATAACTTCATCATTTTATTTATTTTATTTCTAAAAATTTCCCCTACTATTAATCCTTTTAGTTCATTATTGTTATATTGAAAATATCATTATAGGGGAATGTGGATACTTCTCACCTGAACAAAACATTTTTAAATACCCATTTGTATTCTCTCCTATAATGTTTTTTTTAAAATATCATTTTTTCAATATTCGATGTGTTTCCTAGAAGTGAAGATAAATTGTTTCTAATTTATTACAGAAAAATACATTAATTCATGTCAAAAAATCCAATACTAAATATATTTAATATTTTATAAGGTGATAAAAAAATCCAAACACAACCTGAACCAGCATAGAAGTACCCTCATGTTTTGAACATCTTTTAATTTTATGGTTTTTGAGACATATTTTATTTTTATTTTCTATATTACAATATTTATCCTAAAAAATGTGATGAAATATAAAATGTAACAAAATTAAAATATATAAAAAAGTGATTAGAAATTTATTACTTTAATTTCATCATATATAAATGAAAAGCTTGTTTCCCTAGTACAATGTATCATTTTCAAATGTGAACAATTTCATTAAGGCCTCTTATATTTTCTTAGAATAAAATAAAATTGTATTTGGATGAAACATATTGTATAATATTAATTAATTATAAATCTAGACCTCAAATATATAATAATAAATTAAAATTATTTAAATACATAATTTATTCTCTCATAAAATATTCCCAAAACTCAACCAAATCATTCCATGTGTCTTCATGAATGTGTTTCAGAAATTTTTCCTTTACATCATTGAGTATATGATTATAAAAATAATATAACATTCACTTAAATTTATAGGTTATCCTATAATCAAACACTACCTTCATTAACAAATGACAAGGTTCATCTCCATTAGGAATGTAATATGATAAATAAAACATAAAACAAGTGATGTCATATTTTTAAAAACTATAATACTAAAATAAAAATAAAAATTATAAGGACTAAATATGTAACTAAATTTCACCAAAAAAAATTATTTTTTGAAAACATCTAATATGAACTCATAAAAATAATGGTAATTACCATGAGTTATAATCCAAATGACCACTCTGGGAAGATATGTTTCTTGCTGAATCATCAACTGGTTGAACAAAGTCATTGAAATCTACCATAATATGCTCTAAAAAATTTATAGTCTTGATAAATCGATGAACCTTTTCATTTCATACATGACATATCAAATATCATCTTATACTCATACTAGTATTATCAGGAACTTTATATTGTTTGTTTAATTCATTTTTTATCTATTTAGCATAAAAAATCATAATTAAATTATGTAATAAATTTCGTTATTCTCTCATTAATGATATTGTAAACCTTAAAATAAAATCAATATTTTAAAGTATGTTTAAATAAACAAATTCAGTATATGAAAACAAATAATTTAAATAATGTGGAAAAACATACCAACAATCTATGTTTTCTCTCATTGTTTGTATTCTATATAAACAAAAGAATTGATTTTATAATTAATGGAAGAAAAATAGAAAAAAGTTCAAAAATTTCATTAACTTACCCATTATTATAAGTAGCACGAAATACTTATTAAAAGATATATCTTCAAAAGCATTCTTACATTTTATCCCTTCATACAATTAAATTGAATAAGGTTAATAAGAATATATAATTTATGTAAATGAAACATATAACAATATCATATTATGATTATTAATAAAATAAAATATACTTATGTGTTGAATTATTAATTTTATCTTTAACTATCAGTAACATTAGATGTTTTTTAAGGTAATAAAAAGGTTCTCTATTATAAATAAATAATTTTTCAAATATTTATTTGATTCTATAGGTATTTTTTCTCTAGAAGATGAGTATACAAATTTATACAAAGAAAATAGAATAAGTTACCAATATTAATCAATAATTAACTAAATATAAATAAAACATGTGTAAATTGAAATAAAATTCATAATATAATAATAATAACTGATCTCTTATAACCTCATTTTTGTTTGACTGACAAAAATCAATGGATTTCATGTCATATCCAGCTATATATGAAATAAAATAACTAAAATACAGTATAATAGAAAACATGTTTACAATATAATGTTAGATTCAAAACCATAATAAAATAAAAATATTTAAAATCTATAACTAAATAAATAATTAAGTGTTAATAAAAATATAATAATGAAAATCATAAAACATTTTATTTTTATGATCATAGTAACAAGAATCATGTTTCTATGATTTAATTACCTATCATTATTGCCATCATTACCCCCTTTAATTAATTTAAGTGAAATATCATCAATTGAAATAGATTATATATCCTATGTGGAATAATTTTACACGTTATCATCAGTTGAAAAGATAGATTGAAACTTATAGAATTCATGTATGATATAATTCTCTAATTCAAATAACACTCTTAGTATAGTGATGTTCACAACTTTCCAATTTGTTTTTATTTATAATTCCATATAAAACACTTAAATTTCTCAATATTCTAGTCCAACAGGTTTCCCCATATTAATAATCCCCATATGGTTTATGAGAGTGAATCAAAACAAAATATTTATTGACACCATCAAGGAGATTTACCAAATCACACCCAAATAAAATAACTCTCTATACATCTTGATAACTCTACTAAATAATTTCAATCGAAATATTGTAACATGATATGATTCATTTATATTGTATTATAATAACAATAATAAAAACATTCTGGGTTTTACCCTTCTTATCAACCGATTTCATGGGCCACTGATAAACCATTATAGTGACATCTGTTATCATTTTAATCCACATGTTTTGAAACTAACTTAAATTTGTAAAATTAGTATCTATAGAATTATACAGAGGTAAAATAGTTGAATCATTAATATTTAATGAAAACTCAGAATGTTATAAAAAATTAAAATTTTAAAGTCAAAGTATGATATGAAACAAAAATTATCTAAAAAGTATTTAAAAAGCTCATTTTTATGGATTTCATCAATTATTTCTATTTTGTGTTGATATTTCCTATAATAAATTTTATATTTATCCCAAAAAAAATAAGGTTTGAATTTTAGAAGCAATTAATATATAATAAAATTTATGGGAATGAATCGTAATATATATATACTTAAACATCATCATAGTTTCCCAAAATATAAATATGTGCTTGAAATATTTGGGAAATTTTAGGTTTGATATCTTTTGTTTTATTCATTACAGAACATTTTATAGAGATTATGGAAATCACTTTACATGTTTCATCACCATAACCTTCATTTTTTCTTATAGACCAATTTTTTACCATTTTAATTTCACGAAAATAAATTCACCAAAAAGTCTTATATTTGTAAAAAATGTATCCTTTAGTAGATTATTCGTCAAGGAGAATTGTTTTATGATTGTAAATTTTAAATCTCCTTTAAAACCATTAATAATTCAATATAAATATATTAATTTAATGTTTTTATAATTCAAAAAACAAAAATATTTTTTTAAAACCTATTAATTGGATACAAAAAATGATAATAAAAAACTATTTAAATTAAGCCTTAATATGAAAAAATAAATTTCTAAGTATACCATGAGATCAAAAAATAGAAGGTGGGAATATGTGCTCCAAATAACAAACTATGAAATAACTATGATTTTTTAACCAATCAAAATCTTCAAATGTTTCCACTTTTGAGAAAAAATTCCTTAACAATGATAATTTGATCAATATAGATACCACATACCTTCTTATGTTTATTTTCCATGGTGTTAATGGTTACAAATGTTTCATTAAAACATGGTGATAAATAATTTCTAAAGAAAAAAATACATCATTAAATTTTATTTTAATTTTTTACGAATACCCTTATAAAACATTGATAGAGACTACTAAATAAATAATTCTTTATTTTTTATTATCCATTAAGAAAAATAAAGTTGTTGGTAGATTTGTTTTATAATGATCCTTATATTTTTTAAGATCGTGGATTACATTTATATATACCAAGTATATATTATATTTCACTGTATCTTTTGTTTTCCACTAAAATTAAACATTATTCTAATAAAACATTTATAGACATTAATTTTTATATGAATAACATCAAAATTGTTGTGTAGAAGAATATTCTCCAAATATGGGAGTTGAATGAAAATTCTATTCTTTTTTCAAGGCATATCATCATCCCAGTTTATTTTATTATTTCATTAATCCTAGATATTTTTTCTAAATATGAAATACATAATATAATCCAAAAATTCTTATCTATTATGAGATTTAGGTGCTAGCCTTATTTCTGTTTCACCACTAAAGTCCTTTTTTATTTCGATAAATTTTTTGAATTTGATCGAAAAATAATTTATGACCCATGTAATACATTTTATAGATCTTTATCAAGTACAATGAACATGTTTCAAAATTTCAAGATGGATATATATTTTTACCAACGGTATTTATACATGATATATTTCAATATACAACAAAGTCATTAATTCTACACATTAATACTTCATTTAATAAAAACAAATATTCTTTTGATGCATCAATAGTTTATATTCCAAAATCCTATAAGACGTTCAAATCACAGACAAATGTTTCTAAAAATAAATCAATATTATTTTTATGTGACTTAGGGCTAGGTATTGGTAATGAAATAATAAAATATTAATGATTCATACATAACTATGGGTGGAAATTATAAATCAGAAAATAAAATGGGTATATAATACAATTATTAGACATCATTCCAATTTTATGAATCCCATATCTTCCCATGATTAACATAACATTTCTTGGATCACTAGAAAACTTATCATATTTCTCATTAATGTCTTTCTAGCCATATAAATATACTGATTTCATTACATTATGATCATTAACTTTCTTATGCTTCTTCCATGTCATAATAGTTGTTGTGTTTGATGAAATGAATAGAAATTAAGAATAAGTATCATGAAAAAGTGATATACAAAATTTATTGGTATTTATTATTTTTATAATTCTACCATAATTTTTAATTTTATACCAAAATTCACCATAATTTGGAAAATTATCAATTCAATGTTTTACCCTTTGTAAAAATTCGCACAATCATTTGGGCATGAATCAATACTACTATAATAAATCACAATTTTGTTGATAGTCCCTTTTACCCTCATAAATGAGTAAGATAATGCTGAATCAATGGGAATATATCTATTAAATAGTTTTATAAATTCGTCAATTTCAAATTCATTGATCCTATGTAAGAATTTTAAATTATACAATTCTATAATAAAATATAATTAAGTTAATTATTTACATATGGGGTATAGAGGTTTCCAATTATCATCAAACTATTTAAAATATTTTTTTCCTCATTATAAATACATAATCGGGTGTTTTCAAGTTTATAAAAAACAACGGAATACCCTAGAACATCAGCCATAACATATTTATAAGAATTATCATTTTTAGTAGTAAAAATGTCATTGTCACTATTAATCTTCAACTCCCCCGGAAAATTACAAAAATATTTATTTTTATCAGCATCAATTTCTTTAATAATGAGATGGTATTATATAACATATAAAAAAATAATGTTGGTTATCATATCTTCTATATCAACAAGAAATCATTTTATCCCTTTACAATTTGTAAAATAAATATCAAGCAATAAATGTATCAAACATAAATAATCTTGAGGTATTATCGATAAATTATCACAACTACTTTCATTAAATATATTCATTGCATAAGGATATTTATTTTTTTCAACATTGAAATAAAAAAACATAATAAACAATGAAGTTATTAATAAATAATATTATCATTTAATATAAATTATAAAATTTAATATCATGGAAACTAAAAATACAAACTTCAAACTATAAGAAAAAATAATGTAAAATTTAACATTTTTTTCATTTTTTTAAATTTTTTTAAGGAAATTGAATAAACTGATAAATAAAATAAAAATTAACAATTTTATAGTTGAAGATAGATGAAGATGGGGTGAATTAAACGAATACTTAGTAATATGAATAACATGATATAAATGAATCAGAGACCAAAAAAATCCTAGGTGATTACCCCTTAATGGGAAGAGGCTACCTAATAATAGTGAGTATATAGAACCAATGATTCCATGCACGATTCATATAAGGAGGTATCCATTATGTATTACGCTTCTATGTTACTAAACTATTTAGGTTTTTACCAACTTTGGATGGGGATGTGGCCCCCACTATATTATTTTTAGAAGTTGGTATTTTCTATGTAATTAGTGTGTAGATAAACGTATTCATGTTGTTTTAATTTTATATAGTATTGAATCAAGTAAGAATTGTTGAGTGGAATCTTAGTGAAATATGTATTACCAGTCTATTAGTGTGAATGGGTAGGGAATGTTTTGAAGATTAAATTAGATAAAGGTGGGGAAACGAGGAGATCTATTAGGTTTGTTAGATCACAGGATCAACGTTTACACCCAATATTGGTATATCTATAAGGTGTTTCCGATGAATGAAGAAAAGGAATTTTCAATATTATTATGATTGATCAGAAAATGATTGCTGCTAATATCAAAATTCTGGATATCAAGAGAGATTATACAGTGTTACCTCATAGGAACCTAGGGTATGTGGATCAATTTAAACATAAGAATCTATGTTAGGACAAAGAGTTGGACTACTAGGTTGTATTTGTTGTTTTTATTTTATGTTAGATCAGGTTAGTGGGAAATGATATCCTTAGTGGGGTATTGTTTAATAGCCATTGTTCCATAATATGGTGGTTAAGAATTTGTATTTTATGGTTCAATGATGTTTCTTTTGGTTGTTTTGAGGTTATTCAAGTAGGATGAAAAGATGGTGATAGTCAAAGGTTTATTAGATTTCATGGTTTTTATTTTTTTATGATCAATATTATTTTAATATGTTTTTATTTATAATATATTTTGATATATGTTGTCAAGGATATAAAATCAGGTATGGTGTATGAAGTATATCAACCCAATCCTTTTAAACATGTTATTTCATGATTTTTAAACATAAATACCCATTAATAAAACACAAGGATCATGATTTATAGTGTCTTTAGAAGTATAAGTCCATAAAATGTAAACAAGAAACTAGTAAAAGAAGTATATATTTTATTATCCATAGTGATCTCCTAAATCAATATGGTATCCTAAAACTATATACGAAAACATGGGGAATATATAAAAGAAACGCTTGAGCTAAAAATCTATGTGAGCGAATAAACACGATAAAGTAGAATTACATGTGTGTCAAAAGAATAACATGATATAATAAAAATGAAGGATCAAGACTAATAACTTATAATGAATAAAATAAAGAACATGGTATCATAATATCACATCATCGTATTTAATGTTAAAGAAACACAAAAAATAATAAAAACTAGAGTCAAGACTAACATCATATACAACATCACATGGTGGAAAGAGTCTTATAATAGATTACATTTACTACCTATTCCCATACATGACGTCTCATTATACTAAAATTTTACTCAATGGATTGGAGTGCTATCTAGGTTCACCCACAAATACTTGTTCATTATTTTGTGTTCCATTAAATGGAAATAATTCATAAGTCAAAAACATAATAATTCCCCTTGGAAAGAAAATAGGTTAAATACTATTTTCTTATATCATAATTAAATGAAATTTCATAATGAATGTATTTTATAGATGAACATAAGTCATGTATTACCGCATTAAAATTATAGATAATAAAATAGTAGTATATTTCAAATACATATATACATAACTTATAAGTAATCTAAAACAATAAATTTTATAATCATTGATGAAATTGTTTTTAAAAGATTAAACATAACATTTATTGAGAAAAATTATCTTTTCCACATATAAATAACTTCTTATAAATCTAAAAATTTATTAAAACAATTTACTAAAAAATTACAGTGGGAACATATAAAGGATTCTCCAAATAATAGTGTGAACATTATGGTGGGTAAATCTATACATGTTATATTTATTAAAAATTATTTTTTTGACGCAATACAAAAAACATTAAAAACTACCACATTTGGAAAAAGAACAGAAGAATCGATTCACACAATTTTGTAAAATTAAAAACATGGTTAAAATTTTCATTAATAAATCATTTTAATAATTTTAATTACATTTTTGAAATTATTGTAAGAAACTATGATTATATAGTAAAATTGATTTTCTTCTGAAGAGAGAAATAAAGTATGCATTTATTGAAAAAAAATATCTCAGTAGTTTTTATTAAAAAATTGAGGAAAATTGTAATATTACATGAAAATTTCCTTAATAACAAGAATATAATAAAACATATATAATTTAAAATATAATAATAAAAAATTTCACCCATGGGAGGCATAAATATAAACAATCCCAATTAATGATGGGATTGTAAAATAAACTCTTACCACTTTAGTAAATTTGGAATCATAAAATCCATGAAAAAAGAAACATATTTTGAATCATTAAATACCATGGAGATAAATATATTTATGATATAAATTTAAAACCGGTACAATACACACCACACAAAATAAATAAGTGGTGAATAAGGCATATGTCTCACAAATGTAAATGTTAGATGATAAATCTCTTACTATAAGATTAATTTAAATTAAAATCCAATTTCATGATATAATTCAAATTGAAAATGAAATTATCTTCAATAAAGAATTATTCAGGTTATTACATGTAAAAGTATTTGTATATAATTCATAAAAAATAATTTGGTGCATAATATTAAAATATGCTTCAATTAAATGAAATTGAGATGAAGCCCCTTATGGTTTAAGAAATGTCTTAATCAAAATAAATTGAATTATAAATAGACTGAATTTTAAGATAAAACACTATGATTAATAATAATTTATTTTAAATATCGAATTAGTGGTATATACCCCATTTAAAATAAATTATGTGTATAAAAGAGAATGTGTCTCAAAGGAGGATTTTTTTATATTAAAACCCTTACGTCGAGTCCAAAAATTTAATGTATAAACTCTATCTCTTTAATGGTAAAATTTTATCAATTATTTTTTATTAAGAACAATTTCAATGTTTAAAAACATCTACTTTAACCATTTACTTCATTTACTTTAATGAAATGTTTAATTACTTATTCAGTTTTGTCAAAGTCGGGTTTTTGTGGACACTCAATTCATAATTTCAAAATGAAATCATGGTCAAAGGGTTCATTATATCATAAAATCCATAAAAATCATGTAATTATTAATATTTTTATATATAAATTATACATTTAAAACCAACCATGAAATATTGTAATGAAAAATTAACTACATTACAATCATGAAGATGATAGGTTGTATGTATGCATGAGTAAAGATTCCATTTTTAAAAAATCACGATGGAAAGAAAATTTATGTTATTTTATCTTTATAAAATTATAATTATATTATAGAATCATATTAACTATATAAATAAACATAAATAAACCATCAATGTGACACAATAATAAAAAATTAACAACATCACATTGCGAGGTATTAGTACGCCGTACACATGAATGATATAATCATTTTTTAGTGGATGAAAAGTTAAGAAGGTATATAATATTTAATTCTTAAAAAATTATTAATGTTTCCTATATAAAATATATAAATATTTAATCCATCATTATTAATAGTCATGGTATGTGATAATAGAAAACAAATTATATCGGTTCATGAGGCATTAGTCCATCGTACACACAAATGATGGTTTAATATCCAATTTGTTGGATGAGTAGAAGGATTTAGAATATGAATTCAACATAATAACATCTGAATATATGGTATATTAATATTTTATTATTTAGTAAGGATTTAATAACATTTATTGAAGTATTAAATAAAATCCAAATAGAAACTCTAGGTTAAGAATGATACCTCTTCTTTCGACAATCTCATTAGGATTACACATTAAGTCTGCCTATATTTGAATTATGATCAAAAAGGACTCTAGAACATGTTGGTGCAAGTAATAAAGTAATCTTTGTATGTATTTTCTCATACAAAATTAATTTAAGGTATTTAAATTTAATTCAAGGATGTGTACTTTTATAATTGATAGGGATTGGAATTTTTGAAAATACGCAAAACTATTCAATAATTAGAAGTCACTCTCTGTCCATATTCCTAAAATATTTATAACTAATGTAGTTTATGGATGATATGTTCAATAAAAACATTTTCATTAAAAAAATAATCATTTTTAAACATGTTTTTCCATTTACATTCATGTTTACTTACATTCTCCATTTTAATTTATCACCACAGTAACTTGTTCTTCTTTACAGTTTTAATTATTAATTATGACCACAATTAAGATAAATATATTACCTAATTTAAATTATTAAAATTATAAATATTAAATCCATTTTATAAAATTTAAATTATATATGTGGATGATTTCAATTTTAAAGTGAAATCACAAAACATGTCGAAAAATAGTTTATTCAAGTAATTTATTATTTAAGAAACAAATGAACTTATATTAACTATAATAAAAATAGTAATCATTATAAGACATTAAATTAATATAAATAGACATATAATTTATAAATTCAATTTAAATCCTACTTTACTATGCGATATTTAAATTAGTTAAAATGGATAATCTTTATGCACAAAAAACATTTTATAAAAAACCTTGTTTTAACCCATGAGAATAAAAATATAGCAAAATCCTAAAATTTTCAATTTAAAATATAATAAATTAGGATATTATAAATAAATTTTTTTTACACACAACGCTTTAATAAAAAAAATAAAAAAATAAAATTTTACTCTTAAACTAGTTGATTTAATGAAATGAAATTAAAATTAAAAAAACTATATTTTTTCTATTCACTGAAACATAAATATTTTTAGAAAAATATCAAAAAATCACCCGATGTTAATTTTGATATAAATATTTTTAAACAATTAATCTATTTCATAATGAAAATTATTATAGTTATAAAAATTAATTATAATATTCTATCATGAATCCCGATAAAAATCATTTTTGAAGAAACCGAATTTTTTGAATAATTAATTCATTTATAAAAAATTGAGTTATTATTTTACAAAAAATATATAAATAAATTTCTATTTATTTAAAAAATTATATCTGTTTTATTAATTAGTTAATATTATTCATCCTCATCAATTTAATTTCTAGGTAATATATGTGATATTTAAATAATAATATTTTAAGATTATATCCAGGTTCATTTATTCATAATTTTTTCTGTTGAATATGATATAAAACATAGTGTTCATTTAAAATCTAAGGGAATTACATTATTCACCAATTAAATAAATAAACTTATTTTAATTTGAACTTGTTCAGAGTAATAAAGTGTTTAAATTTGAAAATTCCATTGTGGAAAAACCACATTATAAGAAGGGTTAATAAAATATCCTCTTAAAATAGAGAACGGGAAATTTCAGTTCATTTAGAATAATAGATATCTATGTTTCCAAGTAGGATAAAATTATTTAGATAAGAAAATATTATTTAATTATGGAGAGGGATGGATATCATCAATCATAAGAAATTGAATGGTCAAGAGAAAGTTAACAACTAAAAAACCACTGATTGGTGTTGAGTTAAAATACCATTTATTCAGTAGATAATAAGGTAATAGGATATCAATTTTTTCAAGATCATTTTCTTAGATTTGAGGGATTATTTTCCTACCAAGATTGAGAAAACTAAAAGTTATACATAAATTATATATTTTTAATTTATGAACACAATTTCTTCCTTTTTTCTACTACGGTCAATTTCTACTGAACATTTTACTCTATGGAATGAATATCCAATATAATCATGGTTGTGTCTCAAGTACTAAAATATACATTTAAAAGATGATAAGAAATATAAATGGTTAAAAAGAAATTCCTCTTAAATTTATTAAAACCAAAATGGTTAGCCTACAATAAGATAATACCCAAAGTTAAAATTAGTATAATAATATACAGAATTCCACAAAAAACCAAATGTTAAAAATATATCATTACTTAATTAAATAATCGTAATAAACATAATATTAAAGAATTTTATTACATCAAAGGTTATCTCATCCCATTTAACATAAATCTCAAAAAACATAATATAATATTTCCCTAACAATCTCATATGATAAGACTAAAGTTTATACATATATGAAACTAGTAGAACATTTCCCAAAATATCATTAATCACATCCAAATCATAAAAATTTAAAATATTTGATCCTCTAATATATTTACCCAAATAATTTAAATATTAATATACTAGATAATCAAACTAAAATCAATGTTTTATTAATGATTACATCATGTTGACAGCGGTAGGCACTACACCCTTATCTCTCTTCGGTAGCAGGTTAATGCCAAGTGGCCTTTCCAAATGTGACAGGTTTTCCTTTTTACAAAAAATATATTAATATAATTATAATAAAAACCCCATTAAATAATATTATCACCATTAAAAATAACCTTAATAATCCACGATCACAAAATCCCTTAAGGTTATTAATAACATTAATCTTATGTTAATGGCATTCATCATCAAATAGTTTTTCCACTAAACCAAATGGTTATGGTATCATAAATGTTTCTAAGACAATAATCTTAATCAAATTAGTTTTAAATAACATAAAACATCATAGGGGTAGTTTATCCATTAAACTTATGATCAACCATATACTTATTAAACTTATATTCTCTGGGTTTAACCTATGTCATCCATGATTATCATTTATTAAAGTCAGTGAAGATGTTTCATATAGAGTCTATGAATTTCCAATACATATTCCCTAGGAGAGTCAAACCATGTGTGCATAAATAGAATTTATTTACCTAGGAGACAATGGATTCAAATCCCAATACACCATTTTCATATTTATTACCTTTAAGTACCCATGTTGATTCAGACTAGAAATTTGAGTGGAAATTAAAAAAAATCATTCAGATTTTTTAAATGTAAAATAGTCATTTCCCTCTCGAAGATGATGTCTAATAAGTTTACAAACAACATTATTGGTCCCTTAATATGGTTTTATCCTATAATTAGAGTTACCTAGAATTAAAAACCATTTTAATTTTCATGGAATAATTAATATTTGATACTTAATTAACTAAATATTAATTTATTTCACTTGTTTTTTAACTATTATTTTTGAACAAAGAGACTGATTGAGATTCTATCAACACATTTGATTCTATTAAAGGGATTGTTTCACATGAGAGGAATAAACTCATGTCAGGTCTGACCCGACCCCCTTTTACTATTTCTTTTCATTTATATATTTTCTTGTTTCCTTTTATTTTCCTGTCATATCTTCTCATGAGCACCCTCGTGGGATTCATCCATCATGAGAATAAGAGAAAATATTCAGGGGGAGAGGTTGATGTAGAGAGGTAGAGAGAGAGATATTGAGAGATAAAGTGATATAGAGTATGGTATCTATAGCTGTAGAGCTCAGGACGGTTCAATTCATTATGTAGAAGTTATGAAGCATGGAAATCGGGAAATCTTTGGCGTACTCTATCCAAAGGTAGGTCATTTTTATGTTTTTACTTAAATTCCTATATATTTACCATTTTTTTATCTCCTTCTTATGAATTATTAGGACCCCTCATGGATCAATATATATCTTTTTTAGATAAATTATGGGTTTTGGGGTGATTTGGGGGTTCTCTATTTGGGAAACTCCATGTACAGAGTGTGTGGTAAAAAGAACATACATCATGTGTTCCTCCTATTTGAGGAAGATAACTTCGGAATGTATAAGTTCTTTGCCTTCAGAACACACTATATAGTATTACATATCCATGTACATGGCCATATTGATGAGTTCATCAATATATGGTTTTTGGATAATGAACACCATGTATATTGGGTACACATTGTGTAATAGTACATGGCCATATAACTATGGAACTTGGGAAGAAACACCATGTAGAGGGACATCGACATGTAGTATATTTAGATAGACCCCATGGGTGTCCCTGTCATGTAGTTGTATAGGGCCACACCCCATTTTATCTAAACCATGAATTAGTACATTTCTAGGATAGAAGTTTCAATGTACAAGTTGTGTACTTTGTGTATACTCTGTGTACAGCTCCTTTGTTTCCCTTTTGATAGTTTTCCGTGATTTTATGCCTTGAAGATGGAATTATACCCATTATTATTCCATTTTTCCTTTTTATACCTATATCATGATGGTGAAACTATTGAGGTGATTGGAGAGCTCATAAGTGGAAGTTTGATGCTTTTTTGTTTAATGGATATGTTGTCCCACTATTAATACAATCTAGTTGTCTCTTGGGAGTGATAGTTCGATAGAAGATCGTCCATGAGACATCTCTCTTGACTCACACATTTATTTCTATTCCTTTGAGGACATATCTCTTGTGAGATATTCCCTTATGTACTAAGATTCCTTGAGATTATTTATTCCCCAGGACCCCAAGTAGGATGTCTTGTCCTACGTTTCAATGTAGGGTTCCACTATTTACTTATCATTATGGGATCCCTTATTGTATTCCTAACATTTTTCTTAATATCTAATGATCCTGAGTAGGACACTGTGAATTATTTTTATACTTTGAAAATCCCAATTAGGTTTTCTCTCTAGTGTTTTGACTTGAGGGACCTGGAGGGTACCCCGTCATTTCGTGGACCCTTAGCTAGTGAATTGGGGGTTTAGGTAGTGATTCTTTCTAGTGTCACCACTAGAAACATTATGAATTTGAAATCCCACTAGGTTATGAATGTAGTGGTCGGATAGTAATTCGGTCACCATCACCCTTTTTAATATTTACCAATTTACTTTTGATGCAATTATTAATAATAGAGGTGCATCCTGGATGGTGGTTGATGAGCCAGATGTAATGATATATTTTTCATGGATTCTAATACATCCTTCTTGTGAACTAGATATTGAGCCTACATGTTTGAATATTACACTATCATGGATTCCCATACGTGCTTCTTGGGATCCGGTTGTTGAGCCTACATGTTTGGTTATTAAATTTTTAGGGATACCTAGTGGTACTTCCTAGGATCCATATTTGGGCTTTACATGATAGAGTGTGGGACATGAATCTCATCATCATTCATTGGGATGGTTGTAAATGAAACTCGATATAATTTTTGAGATATACGTAATGGATGATTATGCTTTCCCCAAGTGATTCTTAGTACTATCCCTAGGGTCATGTGGATACACAATTACTACATCTCAAAAAGGTACTTCCTAGTGATGGGGATATTAATCCACCTATTTGAATGGTTGTCGATCATATAATTATATCCATAGATAATTCCATGTAGATCTCATAAAGAAGATCCCCTTAGGGATTATTTGAGGGGAAATGTCATGATTGACTATTGACAGTGGCCTAGGAATCATACATCCTACTAGATTAAACATGAATTGGGAAACATGACATATAGATCAGTGCCTTATTTACTATATTTTACATCTATGTAAGTATTCATTTGTTATAGTGATTATAGGCTGGTAAGGGTGAAACCAAGGATGGGACATATATCCCTCTGTGGTGATGTAGCTTTTTCAAATACATTTATTGTTCTTTTTATATAAGGTACTGTTGATTGGGATCATGTACCCATATTTATACTTAATGATACATGGATTGAGTGGTATAACATCTTACTAAATTTCCCTTTTATAGTATATTCAAAAGATTTGGATTATGAACTGATGTATCGACTATTGTTGTTTTATATTATTTTATCTATCCTTACTCATGTAAATTCATATTTACCTATATATATACATATGAATGAGAATATATATACAAAAACATAAAAATATAAATATAAATGAGGTCTCATTTCCCAGTTGACTATATTTACAAACCCAGGGATCAAATGTGGTTTCTGGTTAGGTGTTTTATTTCTCCTCTTAGTTTTTTTCGATAGGCTGTGCATATTTCATGAAAATTTATCTATGATATGATATTTATTCGTTCAAAATTGTGGGGTAATGAGATTATATTGTCACCCTAGTAAATGAACCTAAATTTTCATGTGGACCATATTTTTTTATAGGTTAAGAATATATGCATGATGGGTAGGGCTAAGGACTAGTATTGTACGATTGAGAGGATCCACTAATGTGGATTCTTTTTATTAGGATGGAGAATGTTGATTGTTTCAAGGATAGTGGGTATGTTTTCTAGATCATAATTAATTTTGTAGAAATATTACAATTTTCTTTGTATACTACTATATGTATGGTTGTCTCAATGGGTGACCAGATTTGTATGTATGAATCAGACATACATGATTTTATTGAATTTCATTACTACTACAGCATGTTCTATTTCAATTTAATAATTAATTCCATTCTCTATTTACTAACTAATTTATAAGATATCTATTTATTGTTTCTATTTTTAACTCTGATATGAGGTTATAGTCTCTCAATAGGGGCACCCAAGTCCCCCACAGCTACATGGACTCCATTGGCGTATGGAGAGGAATGCTTGAGGCCTTATGGAGAACTGAAATAGATTAGCAGTTTAGTGGATTATAAGTTGGGATGTTATAAAGTTTTATTATGTATAATTATTTTAGTGTTTTATTAATATTTTGGATATGGTATATAGGATTTTTAATAATGTTTTCGAACTTGTAATGGATATCAGATAGGTGTGTTCAGAACACTTCTTTCGGTAAAAATTCTTAGTTCCTTGGATAATGGGACTGTTTTTCTTGACATGTGATGTTATAAATGTATATTACATTCCAATTCTGAAGCACATATGTTTTTTATGTGATGATTTATTTATGTATTTTTTTCATATGTCTTTGAAAGAGGCTACTAATTTATTTGACTCTTGGCGAGCAATGGCAAGAAGCATCTCGTGAATAATATTTTTCATGTAGTGTTTGCATGTTATAGGCATACTAGTGTGTGGTTATTTCTGATTATAGTAAAAAATAGTTTAATTTTTTATCAAAAATACAAATGGGTTTTTCCAGTATAGGCTTTTGTTGGCATTATACTCAATTGATATGACATTCATATATTTCCTTATGATGGAGGGTTATGTGAATTTAAGTTGAGTCATTTAGTGGTGAGGGTAATGACTCAGTCTTCATGCATGGGAGGTGCAGTTACCCTAGTTGGTTGATTGGTCACATGATTCCCATGTTTTGGACCCCTCATAGGGTGTTCATTCAATGTTTGGGTTATTTCTTGCTTTAGTAACAATCTACAAATTGTTTTCCTGTATATCTTGGAATGGAATTCTACATAACTGACCATTATTTGTGGTTATCAAGTCAGATCTCTAAGTACATTTTGGATAGGTACCAGGACATTTCATATAAAGAAACCTCGATTGTTTATTACTGTATAGGGATGCCCAGTGAGTTTTAGTTCATCATTATTCTTATTCTATATCATGATAATCATGGGGAAGTCCCTTATGTGTATTCTTGTAAAGTAATTTGATATTTGTTATATGTGGTTAAATATAGTTACCCTGATATGATACATGATTAGTTGTCCTTGGATTGAGACATAGAAACCCATTTTACTCAAAACTATGTAGTGTGATGTTCATTTTGATTTGGGAAAACATGTATGACTAGGTTTGGATTGGTTTTAGGGATTAATTTTTAGGTAGGGAGGTAGGTTATAAGATCATTTTAGACATATTCTAGTTAGTGATTGGTTTTTTGGATATAGGCATATTGATTCCCTAGGATTTTGATTAATCACCTAGGATGATTTATTATCAAGATTTTATTTTATTAGAAGGATTGTTTGGTTGCTTAGCTGAATTTAGAT
The DNA here is from genome assembly GCA_963277665.1 of Viscum album. Classification (NCBI taxonomy): domain Eukaryota; kingdom Viridiplantae; phylum Streptophyta; class Magnoliopsida; order Santalales; family Viscaceae; genus Viscum; species Viscum album. Next base: position 1,156,100,896 of record OY728120.1, on the reverse strand, counting down.
GTGTTTCTAAATTTCATATGTAGTTAGAGTGCAGAAAGATGCTCGTGACTAAGATATGGTCATGTTACGGACTACTTGGAAGGAATCCTGGAACAAGTCATGTGCTTGATTTGGAATAGGAGTACTAGGAGAGTTTCTTCATTTTTGTTAATGACGTGTCATAAAGCATGGTCAACATAACCTTGTGATGGATGACTCATGGGGTAATGAGTTGGGGGAAATTGGTATGCACTGGTTACACATGATACCATTTAAATATTAAATTGGTGAGTAAACGTTTGAAATTTGGGGACTGATGTTTTTAGGACTTTTTGTATAATTATTTCATATATATTGTGAAAAATGAAGAATATATATCAATGGTAAAGAAGATAACATGAATGAATTGGGTATTTTAATCAGGTTAGTCTATTTTTGGACTAGGACACACATTTTCAAAATATGTGGCGTATGGAGTGGTTAAAGGCATGTATAAACTTTTTCGATGTGAGTGTGGATCAGAGAGAGATATACACTCCTTTCGATTGAATTTTAGTGGGATCCTTATTAAATATTATATTACTCTATCATAATATAATATTGATTATACTAATATATTTTCATCTTTATGTCAATATTATTTTTTTAAATATACTTCCTAGATTAATAGATGAACCTATTGACATTTCCCTCATAGAGAAATATGAGGTAAGATATATGGTGGGGCATGCACTATTAGACATTTGAGGGTGGTGAAATTCATTTTCACTTGTTTTTTTTTTGTTTTTAAAGATACTTTGAGCTTTATTTTTGTTTATGAGATTGAGATAAGGGAATTACATTAGTGTGGAGTACCAGATTGGTCACAACTAAATGTATCCCATATAGGAGACAATTGTTGATGCTATGAGACTGGTCATTTGATAATCAAGATGGCATGGTAGGGAATATGGTATATATGAGATCATTCCTAGAAGATTTACCACTATGGATTCTCGTGGACAAGAAGGTTTAAGCTAGGGTGTTTGAAATGACTCATATTTCATCAGACTAGAAATTTGAGGAGAAATTTGAATTTATTATTTTAGATGTTTATGGGTGAAAAGGGTAATTTTCCTCTCTAATATAATCTCATATAATTTTTCTGACCACTCCATTGGTCTCATAATAGTGGTTTTACCCTTGGTCTATAGTTTTTTGGAATTAAGAACCATTTGAATTTTCATAAAATAATTAATTATATATTAATTTATTTGCAAGTTTTCATTCAGCTATATCATTTTAGTGGAGCATCAGATCTTGATTTTGGATGGTAATTTGGGACTAAAACTGGGACTTTTTCATTTGAGTCACATAAACTCAGGTTCGGTGTCATGGCTAGCTTGATCCCCATTTTTTGTTTTCATACATTATTTTCTTTCTTTTATTTTATTTTCCTTCCATGGATTCTCATGAAAACCTTGTGGGATTCCTCCTTTCTGAGAACAATATATAATATGAAGAGAGATATGGAGAGGGAGAGGGGGAGGAATGGAGATACCCTTGTGGATCGTGGTACTAGCTAGATCATCATGCGATAGTTATAAAGCATGAAAATGGTCAATGCCTCGAAATTGTTTTCCCAAAGGTAGTCAGTTTTTACATTTTCTTAAAAATCCCCATATATATACCATTTTCCATGTTTTAATTCAATTTTATGATAGCTTATGACCCCTAGTGGGTAGATCTATATCTATTTCAAATAAAGGGGGTTTATGGTAATTTTTTATTTAACATTCATGAAAACCCATGTACATAGTGTGTGGTTTAGAGAACACACATCACGTGTTCTTCCTATTTGGGGAAGATAAAATTTGTAAAGTACACAACATGTACGTTGAGTACGCGACATGTAGTTGTACATGACCTTGTACTTGGCCATGTAGTACATGGGTAGATGCGTATTGGAATGTATACACTGTGTAATTTGTGTATACAGTGGGTAATTGTACATGTAAGTGTAGCCAAAATACTTGGGAAGGCTCCATGTGCAGGGGAACATGGCCATGTAGTAGTACAAAACCATACCTCGAGTGTGTCCAAGCCATTTAGAAGTACATAGCCAGACCCCATGTTATCTAGGACATACCAAAAAGTGGATTATTTTAATCTTTTTTCTATGTATATCATAACATTGAAACTCTTGGGGGGGGGGATTTTAGGGCTCTTAAGAGGTGTTTTGATGCATTTATGTTCAATAGACAAGTTCTCCCTCTGGTAATCAAATATAGATTTCTCATAAGAGTGTGGATTTGATATGATATGATCCATGAGCCATCTTTCATCATTGATGTTATCATATCTCTTTCCTTCTGAATGTATGCCTTATGATCTGTACCTTTTTGGCCAAAGAGGCCATGAAATTAGTTGTTCCTGAGGATCCTAAGTAGTATGTATCTAAATATGTTTCGACCTATAGGATCCCATATATGATTCATTAGTTTACATAATGTTAGAGGATACCCTATAGTCTTCTAACCATTTTCTTTAATAGCTAATGATCTAGAGTAGGATGCCTCTGCTAACGTGTATACTTTGAGGAACCCAAGTAGGATGCCTCTATAGTGTTTCGACTTGAGTGAACTAGGGAGTATTCTAATGTTTGACTGACCCTAAGCTATTGAATTGGGAGTGTAGGTAGTGATGGTGAAAGGGTCTCCTTCGAACCCATACCGAATGTGAAATATCATGGGAAAATGATAGTAGTGGTGGGTTAGGAATTTGGACAGCCACACCCTTTTTATACATTTACCAATTTACTACTGAAGCAACGATGATTACCATTGGTTCTAACTGGTTGGTCATTGATGAACCTAAATCAGTGTGTTGTTTTTCAGGGTTTTCCAAACATTCTTCCTGGGATTTTTTTATTGATCCTATAGGTTTTATTATAACATTATCAAGGATGACCAAACATGATTCCTTTGGATATTGTGTCTAAATTTTAAACTTTTACATTATTAGGGATGCTCAGAGGTACTTCCATGGATCTGGTTTTTTATTTTTAAGTGATCCAAGGACTGACACAGCTCCCCTCATCATTCATTAAGATGGTTGGAGATGATTCTCTACACCCTTCATGATATGTACTTGATGGATGATTAAACTCTCCCAGAGAGACACCTAGGATACTACCTAGGGTCAGGTTGACATTCAATTACTACATCTCACAGAGGTACTTCATATGGATGAGGTTGTTTATTTTTTTATAATAGTGGATATTGAGAATATATGTGTGTCTAGAGAGAATTTCATATCGATGGACAAAGGGTGATCCCAATAGCGATTATCTGAGTTATAATGTGAAGATTTCATTTGGATTGGGACTGGGGAATCATACGTCAAAATAGATTACATGTGGATTGAGTAGTATGAAATCTATCTCAATTCAACATTTACTATATTTTCCATTTCTATACAGTATCCTTTATTGTAGTGACTGGAGGTGAGAACAAGTGGACTCAGGGTTAGAACATGTATCCCCTTGTGGTGACGTAACATGCTAAGATACATTTATGGTGCTGGATGAGGAAGGGATTGTATATAGGAATTATAGACCCAACGATAGAAGGAAAAGTAAAAGGCTTGAGTTGTACGACATCATGCTCAATGACCTTCCACATGATGTCCACACGGTCAGGATTACAAACCCAAGGATTGACTATTGTTGATTTATATTACATTCTCTCACCTTAGTCGTGTATATTAATATTTATGGTTATAAAAATATACATATATAAATTTATTTATCTATGGTAATATATATATACATGTATGTATCTATTGGAATATATATATACATGTAAAAATATAAATATACGTGATGGAACATTTCCAGTTGACGAGGATTATGGACCCAAGGGTCATCTATGATTTGACATAATTTTTCTATTTATCTTTTTATTTTTGTATTGTCTAGGCTATGTATATTTCATGAGAATGAAATTATGAAAGTAGATTTATTTGTTTAGTATTGGGGTGGCCTACTGAGATCATATTCTCACACGTTAATGTGCACTCTAGTGTGTATGTAAACCTTATGTAATTCTCTCATAAGGAGCATGGATACTTGATGGATAGGTTAGATGCCCACTGTTTCATGATTGAATGGAGATGTGGGTGTGGATTCATTAGATTGAGATGGAGTAGATTGACAGTGTAATAAATATTGGGTACATCATTGTATCAGAGTTAGTAGTACATACATGTACTTCTATATAAGTTTTATTTATGCAATCTTTTATGTATGTAAAGCCCAATGGGTGATAAATGTTGTGTGTAAGAAATGTTTATTTGGGATTTTATTTAATTTCATTATTATTAAATCATATTCTATCTCTATTTGTTTATTACTTCCAAAATCTTTTTATTTACTACATTTGATGATATCTAGTTATTTCATTTTTTTAATCGAATATGAGGCCATAGTCTCCCTAAAAACACACATTAGTCCCTCAATACAATTTATAAGACTCTATTATATGGAGTGATATTATTGAGTCCTTGTGTATGGTTAGTTTGAAACAGTGGTTTAGTGTAAACCGGGCTGGGACGTTACTTTTTTCCTAGGTACAATCATCTTAGAGCCATATCCACATGCAGTATCTAGAAAGGAATCTAAATTCATATAATCCATTAACTCTTCACATTACAAATTTTTTAGTATTGTTTTTAATACTTTGAATTATTCTTATACTTTTCCATATCATTCTCAATAAATTATTCTACCCCTAACAAAAAAATAAGTATATCATTCTCAAATTCCAACTATAATGCAGTAAGCTATTTACAAATGTTATTGTATTATTTTTAAATATAAATATACATTAGTAAAACACGAGGATAGTGATTCCTAGTGTATTTGTAATACATGGTTTATAATATATTAAAAGGAAACTAAATTATGACATCCATATTTTATACACCATAGTGAGCTCAAAAATCCATTTAATCCTAAAACTGAAAAGGGTAATGTAGGGAATATAAAAAATAATGATGGAGCTAAAAACCCAGAAAGGTAATAAACAAAGAAAAGTAAGCATAACATGTGACTCAAAAATATAATTTCATATCATAAAAGATAATGCACAAGAGTAATCACTTGGGAGATTAGCATTAAGAACAAGGTATCATAATACCATGGACTCAATGTAAATGTGGTAGAAACAAAAAATGAGATAAATATCAATAAAGTATAACTATATAGAAAATATCACATGGTTGAAGAATTACCAAATAGGATTAGTCTTAGTCCCTTATCAGATACATGACATCTCATGAGAAAAAAACACTAATGAATACATTAGAGCACTATTGGGTTGCACCTATAAAAACATTTTCATGGTTGTTTGTTCCAATAAATATAAATGAATCATATTTTATAAACATATGAATTACCCATTAAATGAAAATGGCTAGTCTAAACTCATGTAATATCATAATTGGGTGAAATTTCATAATGAATGAATTTGGGAGATTAACATAAGGCTTGTATTTCTCAATAAAAGTAATAAATAATAAAATTGGTGAATATATATGATAAATATATCAATAATTTAAAATAAATAAATTACATTAATTTTTTAAAGAAAATTTAAATAGAATATTTCTTGAGAAAAATAACTTTTTCACATTCAAATCACTTCTTGTAAATCTAAAAAATTATTAAAAAACAAATCTCTATAAATTAAAATATAATATTAGAATATAAGCTTTAAATAATTAAGTTATCATGATGTGTTGTAATTTAATACATGTTATATAATATCAAAAAAACAATAACTTTGTATTATTGTAAAAATGATAAAAATATAACATTTTGATAGCAACAACAATATAAATGTAAAATCATTTAATTAGAATTAAATCATGTGTAAAAATATATTTAATAATTTTTTTTATAACATTAAAAACATTTTTGAAAATTTTTCAGAAAACATGGATATAGAAGAGAAAATAATTTTCAATCAAAGAGAGAATTAAAGTCATCTTTTATTTAAAACATTTTCTTAATAATTTTAGTTACCAAATTAAGTAAAGATTAAATATTGCATGAAATATTCACAAATAACCATAGTATAATAAAATAAATTGGGTTTCATATATATTTATCAATCATTTCCCCCAAGGTCAGCTTAAACATAAGAAATCTAGAATAATGATGAGATTTTGAAATAAACCCTTACCACTTTGGTGACATTTGAATCCTAGCCATCATGACAAAAGTAACATAGAATAACAAATTAATTACCAAGGATATAAATAAATTAATTTAATAAAATTAAATTTGTAAATATATACATGACACAAAATAAATAAGTGATGAATAAGGAATATGCCTCAGGAAAGTAAAAATGAGATGCGAAATCCCTTACCACTTGGTGACATTAAATTAAAATTACCTTGCATAAAATATTTCAAAACAAGACTTAATATTAAATTAATTATAAATTATTTGTGTTATTATATGTAAACTTTACATTATATAAACCATATAATATAATTTGGTTCATTTTATAAAAATATGCTCCAATGAAATGAAATCGAGAAAAATCCATTATGATTTAAGAAATGATTTTTCTAAAAACACATAAATGTGTCAGGGAATAAAGTTGAATTTAAAATTGTTGTAATAAAAAAATATATTATTTTAAATAATCTATTGTAATTATATACACCATTTAAAATAAATTAGGTTTATAAAAGAGAATGTGCCTCGGAGAAGAAAGTTTTGTAGTGAAAACCCATACCTCGAGTACTAACTCATCATGTGTGTGCTTTATATAATCTATGGTGATATTATATCAATATTTAGTTTTATAAGTAAACATTTACTTGTTAAATACCTGATTATTTCACCATATAATTCATTTATTTTAAAAAAATATTTAATCACATATTCGGTTATGTCTATGTCATGTGTTCTAAGGATGATCAGATCATAATATCAAAGTGACATCAGTAGGTTGATGATGGAAAAAATAAGTCATTTTCCCATATTCCACAAAATAATAATCATAAAATAATTTTAATTTTTATACATAAAATATAACTTTAAAACCATCCATGAAATTTGGTTATAAAAGATTGACTATGTTAAAATCCCGGAGACTGTGAACCATATGTATGCATGAGTAACTTTTCAATTTTTCAACAATACATATGGAAAGTATTTATGTGTTATTTTATATCAATATAATTATAATTTTAACATAAATGTTGAATTATTTTTTTAAAATTAACTTATTTTTGTAATCCATATGATGCAGAAATTCAAAATTAATCGCTTCGCTTTGGGAGGTAATAGTCAAGAGTACACACGAATGATGTTATCATTTTTTAATAGATGATATGGAAAGAATTTATATAATATATAAAATTTTCATAATGATTAATATTTCAGAAAAATAATAAATAAACATTAAATCCATAATTTTGAATAGTCTTGTGATGCGATGATGGAATAAATTACTTTAGTTGGGGAGGCAGTCATCCTCCACACACACGAATGATGGATTCACTCCCCATTTGATGGAATAAAAGGCCAATGAAGGTCATCCCATTAACTTAATACCATATTATTATAGTTAGTATATTAATTATATTATATCATAATTGTTCAATAATAAATTTAGGAGGATTAAGAAAAAACTAAACAGAAATGCTCGGTTATTAACGATACATCTTCTTTAGACCACCTCTTTTGGATTATACCTTAATCCTCAATAAATTAGATTTATAATCAAATAAAGACATATTAGATGTGGTTAAGAATTAAGGAATGTATTTTGTAACTTATTTTCTATCTAAAAAATTATTTTAAATTGGGTAAAGGTGATTCTAGGTAGTTTACTTGTATATGTGAGAAGAAGTTATGTTTTTATAAATACCGAAAACCATTCTATAATGGGAAGTAAAACTCAATAAATATGCCAAAAATATGAAAATCAGGAACTATATGGGTGATATGTTTTATCCAATCATTATACATTAAAAATTAATCATATTTTAATTAATTTATTCCATTTACCTCTAAGGTTACTTACTTTTCCCATTTTAATTTTTCACCAAAGTAACTAGTTATTTTAGTTCTTACTATTCATTATTACCAAAATTAAGTTGAATATATTACCTAATATTATTAATATGATTCTAAATATGGAGTCATTTTTATCAAATTCTAATAATATAAGTGGAATTACTCAATTTAATATTGAACCCCGCAAAATGAAATAAAAATGTTTTTTCATGAAATGCGTTTTTGTAGTAATTGATGGTATTATATTAACTCTATAACTAACAATAATAATGATATGAATTTAAATTCATATAAATATAAATATAATATATAAATTTTATTTAAATCATTCCATGGTATGGGATATTGTTGTTAATTTAAATTGATAATCATTGTCCATATAAAAACAAGCTGTAGAAAACCATTACACATAAAAAACATATACCAAAGTAATGATTTTTTTTATTAAAATGAAATTAATTATATTATTATAAATAAAATGGATTAAATATTGATTTAATAAAAAAACATTAATGGGACTTTTAAATTCATTAATTTAATAAATGTAAATTACAGTTTTACAAAAATTGGTATTTTATGTATTCCCAGAAAAATCAATCTTTTTAGAAAATATAAAAATTTCTCCCTATGTCAATTTTTATATTATTAATTAAAAAATTCTATTTTATAAAAAAAAATGTGTAAAATTTCCAAACAAAATTATAATATTTTCTCATGAAAAACAATAATTTTTTTTTAAGAAATTGTATTTATTTGAAAAATTGATTTCTTTATTAAAAATTGAGTTCTTATTTCCGAAAAAAATATAATTACATTTATATTTAATATAAAAATTATATCTACTTCATATATAATTTAATTATATTTGTACCCTCTAATTAATCAACTAGGTTATAATGGTCAAATTTATATAATAATAGTTTTATAGTATATCACGGTTCATTTAATCTTAGTGTTGTGTGTTTTTTATTCTATCAAACAAAGTTTTATTTTAAAATCATTGGGTGATACATTATTCCACCTTAAATAAGTTGCATCCTCATGATTTGAACTTGTGCCCAGTAATCAAGATTTTGACATTCAAAAGTATCTTTCTGTAAAACCGACATTGTAAAATGGCTAATAAAAATCATTTTAAAAGAGAGAAAAGTAAATATAAAGTTCATATAGAATAAAAAATATTGTGTATTTTATGTAGGGGGGATTTGGTTGAATGTGAAAATATTTTCCTTGAGTAAAATCTATAACAATGTTTTATATTGATATAAATCATTTATCATAAGAAATTAAATGATCAACAAAAAGAAGCTGAAAAACCCATATATCAATGGTGAGTTAAAAGACCGTGGATTCATTAGATATGAAGGTAACATGATATGTTTTTTCTTTCAATATCCTTTTCCTATAGTCAATGAATTCCTTTACAATTAATATTGAGAACACCAGAAAAAAATTAATTGATATCATTTTTATTTTAAAAAAATAATTTCAACCTTTGGTTTTTCTTCCAAAAATTTTGACTTCACCTATTTATATATTGAATTAATATTAAATATAATTTTTTTACATTTAAAAAACTAAAATTGACATTAAATAGATCATAAAATCTATAAAAGGGTAACAATATTATTTTTTTATCATTGTTAAATCCTAAATGGTTAGTATAGTATTGATAATACTCTAAATGAATATGAATACAACAATATCAAAAATTAAACAGTAACACTGAAGTATTAACAAGATCGTTCCTTAATTAAAAAAAACATATATCCCAAATAAATTCAATAACCACAAAATTTATGAAGTTTTTTACATAAAATTTTATCTCATAACATTCAAATTATATCTCAAAAACATAACAGCATTCATCCCAAATAATAATTTAAATTAAGACAAAAGGTTATACATATCTCAACCCTATAAAACACTTCTAGACATATCATTAATCACCAAAAATTCAGAAAAATTAAAAAAAAATTGACCACTATTATGTTTTATAGAATAAACCTAATATTTATATATGATATTTTCGATGTAAAATAAATTTCTTACCCACCAGTACATCACTTTGCCTAGTGGTTGGGGTTGCAACCTTATCTCCCTTCGTTTGTAGATTTAATCCATGTAACCTGACTAGATCTGATAGGTTTTTCTTTTTACTAAAATAGTATTAATATAATATTTCTAACATTCCCATAAAATATGATAAAAATACATAAAAATAACATTAATGATCAATATCATATAAACCCTAATGGTATATATTAACTTTAATTGTATTTTTAGTGTATTCTTTTATGAATAATTCTTCCACCACAATAAAGGAATATTTTAAAATAAATGTATCTAAAAAATAATATTAATCATTTTATGATTCTATAAAATAAATCCTCAAAATTTGTATTTATGAATTTAAACTTATTATCAAAATTAGATTTATAAAACCAATAAACTTTATATTTACCAAGGTACTCTAGGATTTTCATATATTCAAGTCCTTCATGATGGTTCGTAAGGAGTCTGTGAATTTCCAAAACATATCCCATTGCATTGTAAAATGACATGTACAAAAGACCAAATTTCGTTCACTAGGTGATGATTGTGTCAAATCTCATAACACCAATTTCAATGTTATTACCCTATCGTAAAAATTTCTTAGAGTGGTATCCACTTATATTATCCAAAATGGAATTAAAATCTATGGAAACCACTTAGTCACAAAATGGGTGATCTAGAAATACCATTAAGGGAATAAAACATGATAATAAATTATATCATAAAGGAGATGGATAAAGAGTAATTTCTGGGGATATGTAGGATCAAAATAAGAATATAGATTCTCAATATACAAGAGGGGGGGTGAATTTTATACTTTAGAAATTCTGTTGGATCTTTAAAAGATGGTTTAATACTTTCTATTGTTTAACCATGTTAAACAAGGTTAATTCACAAGACCTCTAGGTTCTACAAACATGCTAGATTCCAAAAATATGGTTCCAGAAATGAAACATAAATGATGTTTACAAGGAAAAATATTATACCTTAATGCGTAGATAATATTAGTAATCAGAGTATAAACGAATGAGAAAGTATAAGATAGTTATACATTCCTTAATAATCAAAATGCATCAGAAAAAACATGAAACAATACAAGTATCAAGTATAGAATATTTTAAACCAAAGAGTAGTGTATCCAACAAGCTTGGATGAATGTCCCTCGATTTATACATTCATGGAAGTCTTTCTTACCCACACTAGGGTAAGCCATTGATTGGAATATTGATGCTTTTATTATTATCTTCGAAAACCCTCAAACATTAAAGATGTATGAACATCCACCTTCTTTATCATGGAAGTCTTCAAACGTTAAGGTAGTCGGCACCTCTGTCTTCCTATCCATAGAAGCCCTCGATTTTACCCATCAAGAATTCTAGTCACACAAAGCTCGGTGAACAAGATGTTCAGTATGCCCAATGCATGAGAATATCTCCCTCTAGAAATCACTTCAATAGCATGTGGTCTCTAGAGTTATCCACATTTTCAAAAGTAGTGAGCTTGTTCAAATGAGATCTTATTTATACACATTTTCCCAATGGTTAGCTCCCTCCTCCAATAGTCATATTTTTTCTTGCATCTTGGTGGGACCTATACACGTGTCACTCAAACAATGGTTCATTAGAAATAGAATGCACGACATCATTTCATAACTATAACAAGGTTAAGTAAAATATGTGTTCTCTATCAAATTTATTTTTTGGAGTCTAAGGAAAAATAACATTTGGACTCTAACAAGAAAAATTTCAGAGTCTATATTACATGGATATTTAGATTCGATTTTTCAATGAATTCAGAATCAGAATTCTATAGACATCAGAGTCTGAATTATGAGGAATTCATAACTGGAATTATGAGAAATTAAGAACCTGAATTCTGAGGAATTAGGAAGCTAAATTCTATGGAATTCGGAGTCTGAAATCTAAGGAGGTCAGAGTCTGAATTATAAGTAATTAAATACCAGAATTCTGAGGAATTCAGAGTCTTAATTTCAGAGAATTCAGAATATGAATTTCAAGGAATTTGGTGTCAAAATTTCAGAGAATTTAATGTCTAAGTTTCAGAGAATATTGAGTCTGAATTTCAGAGAATTTGGAGTCTGAATTTCAGAGAATTCGGAGTCTCAATTTCAGAGAATTCAGAGTCTGAATTCAGAACCTAAAAATAGAATACTCCATATCTAGGTATTTATAAAATTCTGAGGATCTAGATATGAAACCTAATCTTTATATTAGGAATAAAAAGATTTAGATACATAGAAACTAAGATATGAACAATAAAAAGTAGGTAAGGATAAATTTTCCTTGGGGAAGAACAATTTCTATATTAAGGAAAATCTATGTAAAAATAGAATTTCCTTGATGAAGGAAATTCTTCATTATTACAATAAATCTTAGGGAAAATAAAATTCTCCTTGAGATAGAGTGTTTTTGATTTTCAAAACTTAAAATAATGGAAAATTCATAAGGAAACCAAATTGAGTCAAAAATCTCCTCCTTTTTGGAAAGCACAAATATCCTTACTAAAAAGAATATAAAGAAATTGAAATTCTTATAAACATGAAAATAAAAACATATCTCCCTTTACTTATGAATCATAATGAATATGACTAACTCCCCCTTAGGCTTTGAAATGTCTAAGGATTATATTTTTGATTTCTGGAATGTGATTTTAAATTTTCATGCATATTAAAATCTTCATGATAAAAACATTCCCTTAGATGAACTCCCCCATAGGGAAATTTCTTCATTATATAGTATTATTTTTTTGACATTCCTTTCTCCCCCTTTGTGATTTTCCAAAAGGAATAAAGGGAATGTTAAAGAAAATATGGTACCTAAAATATTGTTACTAAACAACCAAAAATATGAAGTGCAACTAAAATTTCATTAATATTTGAATGAATTTGTACGATAGGGAAATACAACAAAAGATCGGATTTGAATGAAATTATCCCTCTTTCACTTTTGGAAACAACTTCTTCCTAATAGTTTTCAGCTTCTTGAGTTCATTGTGATTATCTTCCATGTGCTTGAGTAGTTGATCTTGATCTTCACTATTCTTTTACAAGGCTTTAATTTTTTCTTCTGGAGACTTGAGCATATCAGCCTGAGCCTTCAAGGATTCTTCTTGTTTAGCATGTTTTCCCAATATTTCTATTCTATGATCCCTTCCCTCTTACAACAATAAGAAATAGAATACAATTTCCCATTCAGATCTTTCACTTCTTTCTTTTTAGTAGTTTATTCAAGAGATAGATTTTGTACAAAAGACATGGTGAGATCTTTGAACTTAACATATTCATTTTCAAAATCATCCTTGACATTATCTTGAATATCATTGAAAATTCACAACTCTTAAACCATTTTCCTTGAAGAACTAGTAATATTCTAATAAGATATTTTTTGGGAATCATAATTAATGATAAAAGTTTTGAAATTGGCCACATGTTTGACACACTTATCCATCACCATGGATACTGAATCTGTTTTATGATTTAAGGAATTCTAAAGCATTTGGAATCTTGAATCTTTGCATGGAAATAACAGAATTGTACCCACCAGATTCTTCAAAGACTAAACAACAATGTCATGGCTAAGATAATATGATTCCTAATTCGAATGCTTTGTTGATGAGGATTTATTTTCAATCACATCAGCTTTCTTCTCCGATGAAGCACCAACATCATTCTTTCTGACCAAAGAATTGGTAGGAGTATCAATCATCACCTGTTTTCCCTTATCTATTCTTGAAATGATTTCTTCCTATTTAGGTGATTCATGTTCACTATTTGATAGCTGAACAATATTATAATCATCAACTTCTTCCTTCTCAGCTCCTGCCTCAACACCCTCTGGCTATTTGAAATGGATATTTCAACTATCTTCTTCAGACAATTTATTTACATCTTCCTCACCCATCTCATCTTTTTTGGTAGAATGTTTTGAAGACTCGGATTTAGATGTTTGGATTAATAACTTCTCATAAGGACTATCCTTATCATGATAATATTCTATTTGATTTATTATAACCATGTATCACCAATCCCTTCTTCATGTTCTTCCACTTATTCTTATTGCACTATTTCTTCTTCTTGAACTTGTTCCGGAATCACCATCTTCTTTCTCAGAGTCTTAGGGATTGATTTTATTAAAAAGGATTATAGTACAGAAATTTTCCCAAAAACAAATTTAGCATCCTTAAGAATAGATTGTACTATCTCAGCCTCAATCATCCTCTTCTTTTGCTTCTTCAATTTTAGTTACTTTTCAATCTCTTCAACAGCGTTTTATATTAACACTTTTTCCTCGTGAAGGTCCAAGACAATCTTAGGCTCCCCTTATTTTTTGTTTTTCTTATCCTCTCTCCATTTGGAAACTACTTCATCCAGATAAGATTTTTTCTTCTTTCAATTTGGTGGTGCAGATTCAATTTCCTTTGAAATAGAAACATTTGTTATTTCTTGGATTTCCTATACTTTCCTCTTCCTTCCACCTTTCTTGGTGTTTTTAGCTACTACAAGTTTTTTTGATAAAACTTAAACTTATTCATTTGATAAATCATAAAACTCTCCATATTCACTAGAATATCAAATTTTCATTCTCTTTAGAGTGTCATCTCTTAGCAACATTACCCTGAAATTTCTTGACTTCAATTTGCAAGAAATTCCAATTTATTCTAAACAAGAAATGATGATCTTTGATAGAATTGTGAGATACATGATAATTTGAGACTTTAGATTTCCATTCTTGATATTCTTTATCGCTACCAAAATATAATTAACTAGATTCAACTTTAGGAGGTTCACTAAGAAATCCAACACATATATACCACTTTTCTTCAGAGTATATTTATCTCCATTCCACGGAATGATAAATCCTTAAACCTAATGTTCTAGAATCAGAAAATTTGATGAAATATGAAGAATCTTCAGAGTATTGACTTCAACCTAACCAAGGAACTCTATTCCTTATAAAATCTTCTATCAACATCAGGTAACATATGCAAAAAAATTCAGATTCTCCTTCGTAAGGTATTCCAATCAGACTAGCTGCTTTAGAAAAAGAAATAGAGTAAGTCTTACAATAACTCATGAAAGAAAATTTATCTTTACCTCCTTGCTTGAAAAAAATACAGGTTCATATAACTCATCTAGAAACTCTAGAATCCCTAGATCCTCTGCCTTGGGTTTATATATAGTAATACTCTCCCAACTATTTAACCTGATGTTCATTGAGATGATTGAATCATGCTTATTAATGAAGTCCGGGTCTACTAACCATTCATGATAAATCTACCAATCATAGATTTCATTTAAGGTTGAAATTTCATTCGGAGGAGAGGCTAATTGAGACATTTGGAACTGTGGAAGACCTGAGAAATTTGGAACGGTCTTAAATAAGAAGGGAATAGCTTCAGCATAACAGAGCATGGGATTCTATGTGGGACAACCATCGGGGGGTCCTTTATATAGGCAGTTGAAGCGATGATTCAAATTACCTGATTGATCCAACAATTGAAAACATCTCTAGAAGATTTTATTATTGAGATGATAGCCGTAGAAGATTTTTGAAAGATTCTGATATTTTGAGATTTTTAAGAGAAAAATTCATATTTACGGAAAATTGAATCCAAAAATTTTGAAAATGAAAATTCTGTCACGTAATAGATGATTACGAAAATTTATGAAAAGAAAACATACCTTTCAATTTTCTAGGATTATTATTCAAAATAATGAAAAATTATTCATGAAGAACATTCAATTCAAAAATTTTGACTATGAATATTTTTATATTACGGAAAAAATTTCCTATGAAAATTTTAACTATTAATTTTTTGACTATGAATATTTTACTATGAGAATATTCATTATGATGATTTTAACTAAAACGAAAGTATACTACCCCTATAAAAAATGGTTTTTACTATCAGGATAAAGGTTTCAACAAGAATTTATTAAAGAATATTACCTTAACATTACAATTCCAAACTACTATTTAATGTATTCAAATCTATTGGATGGTAAATATTTTTTTGAAAATATCAGCAATTTGATAATGCATTCTAATAAATTGAAGAATGATATCTTCTTTTTATGATACCTAAGAAAGTGATGCCTGATATTTATCTGTTTTTCTTGAGTTTTATGTGTAGGGTTTTTTTTCTTAAGTAAATGGTTCTAGTATTATCACATACAATTTTTGTTTTGGTAAAAATCATTCCATAGTTTGTGAGTGTGTGTTGCATCCACAATACTTGAGCTTATCAACTTCTAGCTACTACATATTCAACTTTAGTTGTGGAAAGTGCTACAGAGTGTTGCTTTATTGCATGAACAAGAAACTAATAAATCTCTTAAGAAATTACATGTTTTTGATGTAATTTATTTATCCATTCTACATCCACCAAAGTCAGAATCTGAAAGTATTTTTAGAACAAAATAATTTCCAGAGTTATAAAAGATTTCTAAATATATGGTTTCCTTTAAGTAGATTTTTTTTCACTACCTTTAAATGAGATTCCTTAGTATTGGATTGATATCTTTAACATAAGAATACTAAGAATATTAGTTCTGGTCGACTAGCTGTCAAGTATAGTAAACATCCTATCATACCTCTGAATGTTGTTTCATTCATTGGTTTCCTAGCTTCATCAAGGTCAAGTGAATTTAAGTTACCAATGGGATTACTAATACACTTAGTGTTCTTATATCCATACTTTTTTAGAAGATATTTAACATACTTATATTGAGATATATAACCCCTTTAAGGTATTTGAGAGATTTTAAAACCTAGAAAAATGCTAACTCACCCATCATACTCATTTTAAACTCATATTCCTTTAGATCCAAAAAAGAATAAATTAAAGATTGCTGATTTAAACGAAATATAATTTCATCAAAATAAATTTGAATAACCAAATCATTTTTATTATAATTATTTATAAAAAGTGTTGGATCAGCATTTCCATTACCATAATTGTTTTGAAGAAAAAATCCTATAATTATGTCATACAAGGTTCTTGGACCTTGTTTAAGTCCATACATAGCATTGGTAAGTTTGAAAACATGTTCATGATGTTTTGTATCTTCAAAACCATGTAGTTGTTCCAAAAACATCCTCTTGAACATAACCATTAAGGAAAGAACATTTAACATCCATTTGAAATAGTTTGCAGTTGAAGAATGCTTTAAAAGAAAGTAGAATACAAATGGATTCTTTTCTAGCTACTCGAGCATAGGATTCTTCATAGTCTATCACTTATTGTTGATTATAACCTCTAGAAACCAATCTATCTTTATTTATTACTATGATTCCATTTTCATGAAACTTATTTCTGAAACCCCATTTTCACCAATAACTGAAGTTTCATTAGGTCTTTCAACCAAGGTCCAAACTTTATTTCTTTTTAATTCATTTAGCTCATCTTTCATTGTTTTTATCCAATCACCAACACCTAAAGATTCATCTTTGCTTTTGGGTTCTAATTGGGAAAGGAAAGCTAGATGTTCTATTTCATTTATTACGGAACTTCTAGTCCTTGCAGGATGATTTACATCACCAATGATATTATCACTAGGATGATTCATAATAAACAATTGATTTGGGTTTTATAAAGCATGTTGTCAACATATGGTAAAAATATTATAGGGTAAATGCTTCAGAAATATTTTCTTGGACATTTTTCATATCAGAAGGATCCACTATCAAGGGTTGATAATCAGTTTTTGAAAACACATCTGAGGATATAGATTGAGTTTGTTTAAAAAAATGGATCAGTGTCGCTAAATTTGACATGTACTTTTTGTTCAACAGTACAAGTGTTTTTATTAAAAAATATTTAGGCCTTAGAGGTTGTGGAGTAGCCTATAAAAATTCATTCATCCGATTTGGGTGTGAATTTATGTAAATTATCTTTAGTATTCAAGATGAATACTTTTCATCTAAATACATTGAAGTTGGAAATTCTACATTTTCTACCATTCCAAAACTTATAAGGGGTTTTGTTAATAAAATTTCTAAATAAAACTAGATTTATAGTATAACAGTCAATATATATAGCATCAGCCCAAAA
Organism: Viscum album; assembly: GCA_963277665.1. Lineage (NCBI taxonomy): Eukaryota > Viridiplantae > Streptophyta > Magnoliopsida > Santalales > Viscaceae > Viscum > Viscum album. The sequence continues at coordinate 1,156,082,712 of OY728120.1, read as the reverse complement.
ATGTTTCACTATAAAATATTCACTCAACATGGTTATAGTTATCTACATAATAATTCTATTTCTTCTTTCAACAACACCATTTTTTTAGGAGTTCACAATGCTGAGAAGTTATGAGTAATGCCTTTTTTAATACAAAATGATTCAAAATCAGAATTTTGAAATTCTCCCCCATGATCACTATGAATTGTTATCAATGGAAGGTTTTTCTAATTTTTAACATGGTCTCTAAAACTTTTCAAAAAAGAAAAGGCTTCATATTTCTTTGTTAGAAAATAGACCCTTGTAAATATAGTGTAACCATCAACTAAAACAAATAGATAATATTTTCCTCCAATGCTTCCATTTTATGTTTGACCAACAAATATCCATATTCACCAACTGTAATGCATCAGATGTTGAGATTTAACCAATTGATATAAAACATGATTTATTTTTCTTTCCATATTGAAACGGATAATAGACATTTGAAGAATCAAATATATTCTCCAGTAGATCTTTAACAAGTATTTTTAGAGAGAGTTTACATAGGTTCCAAAGGTTATAGTAACCCAACCTTCAATGCCATAACCAGGATTGATCTACCATAGCATTGAAACAACGTAGATCTTGGATCATAAAGTATTATATATTTAGTGTGTATACATTCTATTTCTTATTGGTTGAAAGAATAATCTATTCCTTGGAATTGTGTACTAATAACTATTTATTCCTAAAATTCAAAAGGTAACCTTCATCACATAAATGAATTTTGATAATGAGGATTTTATTGAGACCTTTAACAAAGAAAACATTTGAAATCGTAATTTTTTTTCAAGATGAACAATGTTACCTATACCATCAATTTCTTTCTGAGCATTATCTCAGAAAGTTATTTTTCTTCTTTTGATCTTGATAATATTTTCAAAGAAATTTTTGTTACCAGTCATGTGCTAGAATATCCACTATCCATTTAACATTTATTACTATTCTTACTATCTTTACCTTCCTAAAAACAAGATTGTTAGACTTTTAGAACCCAAACATTCTTGAATTCAGAAATTTCAGAAATCACAATTTTAGGAATCTACATTTGAATTGAAAATAAGATTTATGAAAACCTAAAGGATGATTTTTGTTTAATGATTAATTGTTTTCCCAATGCCCACCACACTAACACATAGCGATTAATAGAGCACTTTGAGGTACAAAATAATTGTTACTAAAAATTGGTTTTGAACTGGTAATACCAAAACCTAAATTATTCCTTAGAGGTCAAATTTGGGAATATATCTTATCAAAATTTTACTTACCGAAGGTAAATTTTGATAAACACTTCCTTAAGAAAAATATTTCTGACTTTAGTCTAATAACTATGTTCTTATCCTTAAAAACATTAGTTTTAGCATTACAGTTAGTCTCTGTAACATATTTCTTAGAAATTACTTTTTCTATATCCTTAGAAAGTATATCCTTCTTAAAATAATCTTTCGCATTATTTTTTGAAATAATTTCAAAATAAAGGGTTTTCTTATCAATATCTTTATAAAGATATGAAATTTCTTTAGTAAGAATAGAAATTCTAGAATTTTCCTTTTCAAGCTTTTTCTTGACTTTAAAATTTTCATTCTGAAGGATCTTAGAAATCCTAGAAACTTATTCATAAGTAGGTAATGTATTATCTTCATCAGAAGAAGATTCTTCATATGAGGATAGAAAATATTTACTATAACTATAATTAGTGTACAAGGATACATTGTTTATGGATTCAGTATTCTGTACCTTATCTATTATACAATGATTTCCAATTGGTACCTTGGCTAATAGACCAGTATTCTTCTGTCCAAAAGATCCATACTCTGAGGATTAATCAGAAGAGTCTCCGCCATTTTTACTTCATGTGTCATGAGATTTCAAAACATTCTTTGATTTAGCCTTGCAGGACTTATTTATATTCCTATGAAATTGATTTTCCTTTCTATTATTTCTCTTATGCATAGGACAATCTGGCCTCATATGACCTGATCTTTTTCACTCATACTAAGTGACTTATAAGTCTTTCTTGTCCTTTCTTTCTTTATTATTGTATCTTTATTGAAATTTATTCTATCCAATAATCTTGTTCATACTTTATGCAATATTCGGTAACTTGTTTTCTGAATATTCACTTCCACTAGATTCAGATTGAATAACAGTCTTATTAGATTTGGATCTTGTAACTCTCTCATGAGTCATGGATTTCATTTGATTTGAAGTTGTTATAAAAGTAACACTTCCATTTCAATTATTTTTCTTACTCATCTTATCATCTCTCTTCATGATGGTCCCATGTTGAAGAGGAGTTCCAAAAACCTCATCAATAGAAATGTAGGTAACTTTCTTATTTTCATCTATATCAGTCCTCATAGATTTCCATTAGTTAGGCATGATGTTTATGATCTTGTCCACAAGTTACTCATCATCAAAACCATTTTCACCCATAGATTGTAAATTGTTAACAATAGTAAGGAATTTTAGTTGTACCTTACATATGGTTTCTCCAAAAATAAAGAAGAAACCATGCGATTTATCTCTGAGCACAGCTCTTCTAGTTTTCAAAAAATTTGAAGTTCCAAAGTGAGTTACTTCAAGAATATTGCAAATAAAATTTGTTGTTTCACAAGATGAAATTTTGATATAAAAATTTCTAGTCATAGAACAACCCAATGTCTTACGTACATTGTAATTTAGTTGATATTCATGGTTCTCTATGTTGGTGAAAGTACTGACCTTCTTATCAAGAATATTATAATCTTTTGTAAGAATAAAATATTTTTCAACTCCCATGTTAAAAACTAAAGACTTAATATGATCTCTCCCATATTCATAATAATTACCATCAAATATAGGTGGTCTAGTAGGAGTAATATTTTCAATCGAACCAACATTCATTCCTGTAATATAAATGAAAATATCTATCCACACAAAAAAAAATTATAATAAATGTTTGTATACAAGGATAAAAATCCTATGAAAGGAAAAAATAGAACAATGGAAACATGAGTAAGAAAACAGATATGTGAATATATGTATTTTAGAGTCTTCCTCTGATACCAATTGTATGATCGGAATAATATTGTAGATGATCAATATACAAGAGGGATGGGGGTGAATTGAATACTTTAAATTTTTCTTTCGATCTTTCAAAGAGGGAGTAAGACTTTATATTGTTTAACAATGTTAAACAAGGTAAATTCAAAAGACCTCTTAGTTCTACAAATTGATATATTTTAGAAATATGGTTATGAAAATAAAACATAAATGAAGTTTACCAAGGCAATGACTCTACCATAAAGCATATAGAATCTTACTTATCAGAGTATACAATTTTGAGAAATTATAACATAGTTATACATTCCTTAATAATCAAAATGCAGTAGAAAACAAACTTGAAACAATAGAAGTAAAATGTATAGAATATTTTAACCCAAATGGTAGGGTATTCAATGACCTTGGATAAACGAATCTTGATTTATTCTATCAAGAAAGTCTACCTTACCCACACCAGGGTAAGCCCTCGATATGAATATCGACGTCTGTCTTGAAATCCCCACAAGCCCTCGAACTTCAAGGTAGTTGGAACATTTATCTTCCATATCAAGGAAGTTATCAAACTCTAAAGAAGTCAGCACCTATGTCTTCTTATCCCGAGAATCCCTATACTTTACATAGAAATAATTAGAGTTGTGCGAAGCAAGAAGAAAAAGATTTCCAGTATGCACAAGGCAAGAGATTATATCTCTCTCTAGAAATCACTTCAACAACATGTGGTGTCTAGAGTTATCAACTTTATCTAAAGTAGTGAGATAGTTCAAATGAGCTCCCATTTATATTCATTTTCCCAATAGTCAGATCCCTCCTCTAAAAATTATATTTTTCCTTGAATCTTAGAGGGGCATGTACAGGTGTCACTCAAACAATGGTTGGTTTAAATAGAATGCACGAAATCGTTTCATAAATATTAAAAGGGTAAGTAAAGTATAGATTCTCTATCAAATCTATTTTTTCGAGTCTAAGGAAAAATAAAGTTTGGAGTTTAAGAGGAAAACATTTGGAGTCTATATTACATGGATATTCGGAATCTATTTTTCAAGGAATTTAGAATAAGAATTCTATAGACTAAAGAGTCTGAATTATGAGGAATTCAGAACTTGAATTCAGGGGAATTCAGACCCTGAATTCTTAGGAATTCATAACCTGAATTCTATGGAATTCGGAGTCTGAATTCTAAGGAGTTCAGTGTCTGAATTATGAGGAATTCAGAACCCAAATTCTGAGAAATTAGGAGTTTGAATTCTAAGGAATTAGAAATATGAATACCTGAGAATTCAAGGATTGAATTTCAGAGAATTAAGAGCCATAATTTTAGAGAATTCAGATTCAGAATTTCATAGAATTCAGAGTTTGAATTTTAGATAATTCGAAGACTGAATTTCAGAGAATTCAAATTCTGAATTCCGAACCTAAAAACAGAATACTCCATATCAATGTATTTATACAATTTCTAGTTTTTAGATATGAAACTGAATTTTTCACATTGGAATAAAAAAATTTAGATTTAGAGAAACTAATATATGAATAATGAAAAATAGGTACGGATAAATTTTCCTTGTGGAGGAACGTTTTTTCTTTATTATAGAAAATATGACTAAAAAAAGGGAATTTCTTGATGAAGGAAAATCTCACTTAGTAAAATAAATCTTAGGGAAAATATCTTTTTTGTTGAGATGGAGTGTTTGTGATTTTCAAAACATAAGGGAATGTAAAATTCATAAGGAAACATTATTGACTCAATAGGAGAATGACATGAAGAACATGGTATCACAAGACCATGTCATAAAAGGAAATGTGGTAGCAATATAAAACATGACATAGACTTGATTCAAGTCTAACCACCTAGAAAATATCATATGGTATACAATGTCCCATTATGGATTAGGATTACTACTTAATTCCATATATGAAATATAATGAGACTAAAACATTACCCAATTCATTGGAGTTTTATCTAGGAACACCAATAATAAAATGTTTGTGTTTATGTGTTACAAAAAATTGGAATCAATCATAATACATAAAAATTTTAATTACCCTTTTAATCAAAATGGGTTGCATAATATTCTCTCATATCATAATCCAAGAAAATTTAAAAATGAAGGAATTTCATATATGAAAATATGAAATTAATTTCATCATAAAACTAATGGATAATAATATAGGTATATATTTGTGATACATATATATATATAATTTATAATAAATTAAAAACATTAAAATTTATATCATTGATGATATGTATTTAAAATGTTAAATTAAATATTTCTTAAGAAAAACACCCTTTTAAAATTAAAATCAATTCTTAAAATTATTAAAACTTATATAGAAAACATTTATTTGAAAGGAAACATGAAAACTTATAAAGTATTCTTTTAGTACCTAGATATTTAGAAATAAAATACATTGTTCAATAGAATACAAGATTTGAAACAATAAGCTTAAATTTGGAATAAAATATTATTATTTAAATGTGACTATTGTAACCTAGTTTGTAAATTTTAGGGTATAAATAAAAAAAATTAGAAAATAATTATAAATCTCATAATCCATATAAATAAAATGAATAATTATTAGTAAATAATCATTTAATATTTATTAGTTATTTTATTCTTCAAAAATATGTTTTCTTCAAAACTGGATTTTTCTTTATTTTTATGAGTGTATATAATTATTATTTTCTAAAATATTGAAAAAATTTATTTTAAAAATTTATTGTTTTAATTCATAATTTCAAAATAATCCAAAAATTAATTTTTCGTAGTTTTCTATGAAGATTGATTTTTCAACAAATAGTGAAAAATATGGTTTTTTATTGTATTTTTCTAAAGTATTTACCAGGTAAAATTAAATTTTCGATTCATATTAAAATTTAATTAGTTCTTTTTCATTTAAAATACTTCATTTATTATTTTTCAAATCGATGTTATACATGAATTTCATTTAAAAACCTTCTATATTTAAAAAGGTCAATTTTTTAAAAACATTTTTTCATTGTTTTTTTACAATTTAATGTTACACTAAATTCTCCCACATATATGTGTTTAATTTTGAATAATCGATTCCAAATTTTAAATGAGTTTTTAGAAATTTTCTAATTAGGTCCATTTTAATTTTTTGGTAAATTTGAAAATTAATCAAAGTAAAAATATTTACCAAATAGTAGGTTAAATAGGGAAACCAATGGATAAAAATAAAATGATAAGGATTGTATGATTTTATTAACAGTTATATAATTATTATATAATTCTTATATCTCATCTATAATCGTCCAAATTTCATATTTATAACCTTTTAAGGTAACTTCTATGAGTTTATGATTTTTATAATTTTTTTATGGAAACGTTAAACTTGTCACCCTCTTATTTATAATAATTAAAATATTTTTAACTTGGGTTTTTCTATAGTACATGATATAATATAACGTTATTTTGAAATAAAAATCATTTATCTAAATCATTTTAATTTATTTTAATTTTTTTAGAAATAATAACAACCATATATTCATAAACAATGTTGATGGAGTAATTATTCAATTAACTAATAAAATAAAATAAATGATATTAAAAATATTATAGCAATTTTAGTTAGATATAAATGATGAGATAAATTAATTTTATATATAAACATGAAATTATAGTTATATAATAATATTTTTAATTGAATTTTAAATTTTTTCTTGATATTATTAATTTGAAAGTAATGAGTCGATCTAAAAATTGACATTATGTATATATTGTAGTAAATATTAATTTATCAAATGATATAAAATTAATAAAAAACATAAATGCAACCAACTTATTATGGTAAGGTATAAAATATCAAACATGATACATTTATAGTTTTTTTAATTTTATAGTCACTATATCGGTCCTCAAAAAATAAAAAAACATGTTGTCACCATAAGAGTTAAAGGGGTTAAAATGGGGTTATAACCAAAATATAATGGTATAAATATAGTAATAACTTTATAAATTTTATTGGATAAGAACATTTATACCCATACTCATATTATCCAAAATATTACTCTCTCTTTTCACATTTTTAATTAAAAATTGTTTTATATTAATTTATTATTTTCTAAAATTCCAAGACTGCCCTACCCTCTCTTATAAAAGGGAACTTATTCCTCTCCTTAAACCACACTTAATAACCCATTTTTTCATGTTCATACATGGCAAAATTAATTATAAGAATCCATTAACGCATTATATAGGATATATTTTAGGTACAACACAAACCATATAATTCTTAAGGAGATAATCTAAGAAGTTTTCCCAAAGAAGAGGTATAATTTGTGTCTACTTGTATTATCTTTGTTTCTTCTTCTTCTACCTCCTTAAAATACAATTCAACTATTCAGATATTATAATAAAATTGTGATAAATACAATGATACATTATTTTGTTAAACTCATAGCTTATATTCATCTCCAACATCCATCAAATGGGAGAATAATTCATCATTCATGTGTACGGGGGACTACCACCTAGTGAACTGATGTAATTTGATTTTCATCACTGTATCTCAAGAATGGTTGAAATTATGGAATAAATGTGTATATATGTTATTCATGAAATATATATCATTCTTCAAATATCATATATATTTTTCATTCTTACTATTTCATTCACTAGAAAATGATAACATCATTTCTGCATATGTGTGGACTACCACCTCTATAAACTGATGTTATTTTATATTCATCACCACATCACATTGATGATATATGTGTGTGTGTGAGTGTGTGTGTGTGTGTTTATTTTTATACTTAAATAAGTAATATGATATGTATTATATCATTATATTTCTATAAAGAACAAAGAATACTTATTTTGCCATAATGATCATTTAAAAATGGAAACGTTACTCATGCTTATGTGTAGACAACATTCTACATGATTGTAACATGGTTACTTTTTTATAAACATGTTATAGTTATATTTAGATGTTTAATTTTTGTATAAAAAATTTAATTACGTAATGTTTATTAGTCTTTAGATGATGGAATAATTATGAATTTGACCATAGTCATCCCACCAAATTCATTATGAACATATGAATCAACAATCATCAAAATGCCTGATCTGAACATAAATGATTATGTTACTATATATTACATTGAAATAAGTGATATAAAATTTATAATAAACTATAATATATTACTAATTAATACAATATTATACTAAGATTTATATTTTGGAATATAAAGATTTTACATGACTAATCAGACTCAATGTGAGGGATTTTTATCTCACTTTTATTTTTGTGGGACACATGCCTTATATGGTACATGTTTCATTTGTGTAGAATATATACTAACCATGAATTACTTTTATTATTCTCCTAAAAATATTATATATATACACTTATGAATTTCTATATATCATTTGTATTATGATTCAATTGTTACCAAAGTATTAAGGGTTTATTTCCCAATATTAGTATTATTCAGGAAAATTTATATTTAAGAATATACTGGGGAATATTCATCTTTCGTTTTCATGTTTTCTAAAACTATTCTCAAAAAATTTTATATTATTCTCCTAAAATTTTTTCAAAATCAATTTTACCGATGTTTTTCATTTTACAAAATAGATTGGAAGGAATATTATTTTGAGGTACATTCTGATTTTTTTGGAAAAAATATGGAAGGAATGTTTTTTATAGTATACAACTTGAGAGTATTTTCCCACTATCATTATGTCTCAATTATTTTAAGATTATTTTAAAATTATAAAAGTTTATTTTCAAATAATATTCTTTCAATTTATTGTTCACATATTTTTTAAAAAGTATGTGATTTTAAAATTGAAAAGATATTTTCCTCAACAATTATTCCAAGTGGCTAATCAAAATCATTTTTTATATAAGATGGAAACCATTGATGTTTCTTATAATTTATTGGGGATATAATATAAGGATACCTACCTAATTATTTTTATAGTCATTTTGTCTTTATACAAAAAGATGAAATTCTTATCAAACACGTTTCTTTTAAATGGGTTTTTCTTTGATTAGATATTTCTAAAACACATTTCTTTTCATGGGGTTTGATATCACGTGCACACATATCTGGGGTTTTTATTATATGATGGGTGGGACATATATCTCCTAAAAATTAAATAGGTTAATAATTTTATATCATTATAGATTTAATAGAATGAATTAAATTTGAATGATCTGTTATTGGAAACAAATCGATGTTCTTAATCTGTTGTGGGAAACAAGTTTATGTGTTGGATCTGTTATGTAAAAATATTTTTGATGTCTGATTCAATGGTCATGATATTTAACAATGAAATATAAATTTTTTTCTATAATTTTTATGATTCCACACACACTTATGACATGAAATTATGGTTAACGATTGAGTAATGATGAAGTATCATTCTTATGTTTCATATATTTTGAAATGTTAATGTTTTAATCCTTAAAACATGTTTACGAACTTTTTCATGTTGTTTATAAACATCATATGTTATGGTCATTATAGTATACCCTTATAATAATCTTATTATTTCATATGGTTATTGATTAATATATCCCATTTTTATATTTATTTATCATCTTTGGTCACCCTTTCTTTTGTTTCCCTTTATTAGGTTATGAGGAATGATGGTAAAAGATTTTTGTTTATAATGGTTTTATATTTGAGGAATTTTATAGGATATATTGAAGATGTAACATTGAGTATGAATGGATGAGTATAGTGGTATATTGTGTTGATCTTTATAAACTAGTTGTTCTGGAACATATGTTTTTAATTTTTTTCATTTTTCTCTAAAACTCTAAACTTGAAAGGAACATAGGTATATAAGTGGGGAAATATTTCCTTTTTAAATTTTATGTTTTTTACTTATTTCCTATATAATTGGTCAAATATTTCCTAATTCTCTATTTATTTACAAATTTTGGTGATATCTAGTTATTTCATTTTTTTTTACTCTAATATGATGCCATATTATTTCTACAGACACACATGAGTCCCTCACTACAATTTAGAAGGCTATTATATGGAGAGGCATGCTTGAGACCTTGTGTAAGCCCAGTTTGAACTACTGGTTTAGTGTAAACAGGGTCAGGACATTACTTTTTGCCTAGGTAAAATCATCTAAGAGAAATATACAAATGCAGTATCTAGAAAGGAATCTAAATTCATAGAGTCCAATAAATCTTCACATTACCAAAATGTTAGGATAGTTTCAATTACATTGAATTATCCTTATACCATTCCATAGGGTTGTCTAAAAAATTTATACCCCTAACCCAAAAAATAAGTATATCATCCTCAAATTCCAACCATAGTGCCCCAACTGTTTACACATGTTATTGATTTATGGTTAAATATAAATATCCATTAGTAAAACACAGGGATAACAATGCATAGTGTATTTGTAATACTGGGTTCATAATACATTAAAAGGAAAATAAAACATGACATGCATATTTTATACTCTATAGTGAGCTCCAAAATCAATCTAATCCTGAAACCGAAAAGGTTGATGTGGGGAATATATAAAATAATGTTTTGAGCTAAAAACCGAGTAAGGTAATAAACAAGAAAAGTATGAATAACAAGTGAGTAAAAAATATAACTTTATACCATAAAAGATAATGCACAAGGGTAATAATAATGTAGATTAAAATAATGAACATGATATCATAGTACCATGGACACAAAGTAAATGAGGTAGAAACAAAAAAATGACATAAATATTAATAAAGGATAACTGTATAGAAAATATCACATGGTGGAAAAATTCCCATATTGGATTAGGCTTTGTCCCTTATCAGATACATGACATCTCATGAGACTAAAACAATTCCCAATAAATTGTAGAACTCTTTTGGTTCAACCATTATAACTTGTTCAAGGATATTTATTCCAAGAAATATAAATCAATCTAATGTCATAAACATAAGAACTGTACATTGTGCAGTACTGTAGTAGGAACTGTAGCATGTACTGTAGTAGGTACTTTTGCAGCGAGAACTATTCACCTTGGGCCATTGGTTTGGGATTGGAATCCTTAAGGATTTTGTGCCACCCAGGCCTTTGGATCAATTGGTATTTCAGGCCACCTCAAGGCCTTTAGGCTATATGCAGTTTACCCAGACACACTACAAAAATGGAGCAGCCCTAGAAGAGGATTTAGAGTAGGTGCACTCACCAGAGTAGAGCCAAATGGATTTTTCAGAATGAGAGGGTATTGCTATGCCATCTGGACCAGACAATGCTTGCACGAGAAGCCTTGCCATATGGCCATGAAAAGGTGGAGATCTACTATCATGATGCAGTTACTGGGGAGGGGCAGTTCTTTGTAGAAAGTCTGGTTGAATTTCTTAAGACCTTCGGGCCATGTAATCTCCTAGGCCTACGTGCCATGTAATCTCTGATCCTACGATCCTTGTAAGGGTTCCCCCTCATCCCTTGAAAGGGGGTTATCAAAAATCAATAAAAATGAAGGCCTTCGTGCCATAGGGTCCCATTGAATGAAAATGGCTTGCATAATCTTGTCTAATATCATAATTGAGGGATATTTCATAATGAATGAATTTGGGAGATGAACATAAGGCTTTTAACTCCCAATAAAAGTAATAAATAATAAAATTAGTGTACATATATGATACAAATATCAAATATTTATATTAAATATATAACAATAATGAATTTCATTACTGACAATTTTTTTAAAAAAATTTAAATTGAGTATTTCTTGAGAAAAATAAACTTTTCACTTTGAAATCAACTCTTGAAAATCTAAAAAATTATTGAAAAAAAAATTATTTATTAATGAATTTTTAATATTCAAATATAATATTAAAATAATTGAGTTGTTAGGAAGTGTTGTAATTCAATACATATCTATATAATTAAAAGAACAATCATTTTGTATTATTGTAAAAATGTCAAAAAAAAACTACACTTTGAAAACAACAATAATATTACTTTCAAACCATTTAAATTGAATTAAAACATGGTTAAAAATATATTTAAATTTTTTTTTACAATTTTAAAATGATTTTTATAATCATTTTTCAAAAACATAGATATAGAAGAAAAAAGTATTTTCAAGAAAAGATAGAATTAATGTCATGTTTTCTTCAAAACATTTTCTTAATAATTTTAGATACCAAATTGAGTACTTATTTTCTATTACATGAAAAGTTCATGAATAACCGTAGTTTGATAATATAAATTTTGTTTTATATATATTTATCAATAATTTCCCCCAAGGTAGGTTTAAACATAATAAATCTTTAATAATGATGAGATTTTGAAATAAACCCTTACCACATTAAGACGTTACATTTTTCCTAGGTAAACTCATCTTATAGCCATACCCACATGCAGTATCTAGAAAGGAATATAAATTCATATAATCCAATTACTCTTCACATTACCAAAATTTTAGGATTTTTTCCAATACTTTCAATTATCCTTATACTTTTCTATATCGTTCTCAATAAATAATTTTACCCCTAACCCAAAAAATAAGTATATCATTCTCAAATTCCATCCATAGTGCCCCCATGATGTTTACAAATTTTATTGTTTTATTTTTAAATATAAATATACATTAGTAAAACACAAGGATAATTATTCCTAGTGTATTTGTAATATTGGGTTCATAATACATTAAAAGGAAACTAAAACATAACATCCATATTTTATACTCCATAGTGAGATCCAAAATCCATTTAATCCTAAAACTGATAATGATGATGTGGGGAATACATAAAATAATGGTGTGAGCTAAAAACCAAGTAAGGTATTAAACAAGAAAAGTAAGAATAATATGTGAGTAAAAAATATAACTTCATATCATAAAAGAGAATGCACAAGAGTAATCACATGCGAGTTTAATATAATGAACAAGGTATCATAATACAATAGCCTCAATGTAAATGTTTTAGAAACAAAAAATTAAATAAATATCAATAGAGGATAACTATATTGAAAATATCAGATGGTGTAATAATTTCCATATTGGATTAGGCTTAGTCCCTTATCAGATACATGACATCTCATGAGACTAAAACACTAACCGATACATTAGAGCACTATTTGTTTGTACGCATAAAAATATGTTCAGGGTTATTTGTTCCAAAAATTATAAATCAATCTTATATCATAAACATAATAAATACCCATTGAATGAAAATGGCTAGCATAACCTTGTCTAATATCATAATTAAGTAAAATTTTATAATGAATGAATTTGGGAGATGAACATAAGGATTGTGTTTCCCAATAAAAGTAATAAACAATCAACTTGGTGTATATATATCAGAAATATGTCAATAATTTATAATAAATATATTACATTAATTTATTTCATCATTAATGAAGTTTATTAAGAAAATTTAAATTGAATATTTTTTTGAGAAAAATAAACTTTTCACTTTGAAATCACTTCTTAAAAATATAAAAAATTAACGAAAAAATTATATTTATAAATTAACATTTAATATTAGTATATATGATTCACTTAATTTATTTATCATGATGTGTTTTAATTCAATACATGTTATATAATATCAAAAGATCAATCATTTCGTATTAATATAAAAATGTCAAAAATACCAGATATTCACGAAAACAATAATATAACTTCAAAATAATTTAATTATAATTAAACATGGGTAAAAATATATTTATTAATTTTTTTTACAACTTAAAAAAAAATTAATACATTTTCAAAAAACATGGATATAGAAGAAAAAAAGAATTTTTAGGAAAAGAGTGAATTAAAGTCAGCTTTTAATCAAAACATTTTCTTAATAATTTTAGTAACCAAATGGAGTAAAGATTTACTATTACATGAAACGTTCATGAATAATCATAGTATAATAAAATAAATTGGGTTCCATATATATTTATCAATCATTTCCCCCAAGGTAGGCTTAAACATAAGAAATCTCGAATAATGATGAGATTTTTAAACAAACCCTTTCCACTTTGGGGGCATTTGAATCCTATCCATCATGACATAAGTAACATAGAATGAAACATTAATTAACAAGGATATAAATAAATAAATTTAATAAAATTAAATGTGTAATTATATACATGACACAAAATAAATAAGTGATGAATAAGGCATATGTATTAGTAGAGTAAAAATGAGATGAGAAATATCATACCATTTGGTGACATTAAATTAAAATTAACTTGGATAAATTATTTCAAAACAACACTTAATATACAATTAATTATAAATTATTTGTGGTATTATATGTAATATTGACATTATATAAACCATATAATATAATTTGGTGCATTATATTAAAATATGCTTCAATGAAATGAAATTGAGAGAAATCCCTTATGATTTAAGAAAATATTTTTTAAAAATCACATAAAAGAGACAAGGAATAAAGATGAAGTTAAAATTATAGTAATAAAACTAATATATTATTTCATATAATCAATTGGAATTATATACACCATTTAAAATAAATTAGGTTCATAAAAGAAAATGTGCCTCAATGAAGAATGTTTTGTGATGAAAACCCTTACCTCGAGTACTAACTCTTCATGTATGTACTTTATCTCATCTATGGTGACATTATATCAATATTTAGTTTTATAAATAAGCTTTTATGTGTTAAATACCTGATTATTTAAAAATATAATTCATTTCTTTTAAAAAAATATTTAATTACATATTCGGTTATGTCCATGTCTTGTGTTTTGAGGATTCTCAGTTCATAATTTCAAAGCGACATCAGTAGGTTGATGATGTCAAAAATGGGTTGTCATCCCATTTTATATAGAATAATAATCATCAAATAATTATAATTTTTATTCATAAAATTTAATTTTAAAACCAATCATAAAAAATTGTTATAAAAGATGGGCTATGTTACAATCCTGAAGACTGTGAACCATATGTATGCATGAGTAACGTTTCTATTTTTCAACAATCAAGATGGAAAGTCATTAGGTGTTATTTTCTATCTATATAATTATAATTATATCATAAATATAGTATTATTTTTTAAAATTCATTTATTGTTATCATCTATATGATGCAGATATTCAAAATGAATCGCTTCGCTTCGGGAGGTAGCAGTCCACAGCACGCACGAATGATGTTATCATTCTTCAATAGATGATATGGTAAGAAGTTATATAATATATAAATTTTTCATAATGATTTATATTTCATGAATATAATAAATAGACATTAAATCCATAATTATGAATAGTCATGTCATGCGATGATGGAAAAAATTACTTCTATTGGGGAGGTGGTCATCCTCCAAACACACGAATGATGGTTTCATTTCCCATTTGATCTAAGAGAAGGTCAATGAAGCTCATACCATTAACATAACAACATATTATTATAGTTATTATATTAATTATATTATATCATAATGGTTCAATAATATGTTAAGGAGGATTAAGAAGAAACCAAACAATAATTCTCAGTTAATAACGATACATCTTCTTTAGGCCACCTATTTAGGATTATACCTTAAGCGTTCTGATCATATAAAGACATATTATATTTTTTTAGATGTAAGGAATATATTTTTCATGTAATTTTCTATAAAAAAATTTATTTTAAATTGTGTAAAGGTGATTCTAGGTGGTTTACTGTATATGTGAGAAAAAGTGGTGTTTTTATAAATACCCAAAACATTTAAATAATGTGAAGTAACTCTCAATAAATATGCCAAAAATTGACAAATAATGGACTATATGGGTGATATGTTTTATCCAATCCTTCTCCATTAAAAACCATATTTTAATTAATTTATTCCATTTACCTCTAAGGTTACCTACTTTTTCCATTTTATTTTTTTCGCCATAGTAACTTATTTTTTAGTTAAAATTATTCATTATTACAAAAATTAATTCGAATATATTACCTAATATTGTTAATATGATTCAATATGTGGAATAATATTTATTAAATTCAAATAATATAAGTGGAATTACTCAATTTAATATTGAACCCCACAAAATGTGATAAAATATTTTTTTCATGAAATGCATTTTTAAAGGAATAGATGGTCTTATATTAACACTATAACTAACAATAATAATGATATGAATTTAAATTCATATAATATAAATATAAATATATAAATTTTATTTAAATCCTTCCATGATATGTGTTATTTTAGCTAATTAAAATGGATAATCCTTGCTAACATAAAAACAGTTTATAGAAAACATTTACACATAAAAAACTTGTACCAAAGTAATGATTTTTTTTATTAAATGAAATTAACTATATTATTATAAATAAAATGGTATAAATATTAATTTAATAGAAAATTAAAATTTTAATGTTACTTTTAAATTAATTAATTAAAACAAATAAATTATAGTTTTACAAAAAATGGTATTTTTAGTATTCTGAGAAAAATCAATCATTTTAGAAAATATAAAACTTTATCCCTATGTAAATTTTGATACTCTTATTTAAAAAAATTTATATTTTATAAAACAATATGGGTAAAATTTCCAAAAACAAATTATAATATTTTCTCATGAAAAACAATAAAATTAATTTTTGAAGAGAATGTATTTTATAAAGAATTGATGTCTTTATTAAAAATTGATTTCTTATTTCATAAAAAAATTATATTTAATAGAAAAATTATATCTATTTTATGTATAATTTAATCTTCTTTATACCATTTGATTAATCAACTATGTTATAATGGTCATATTTAAATAATAATATTTTTATAGTATGGCACGGTTCATTTAATCTCAATGTTGTGTGTTTCATATGCTGTCAAACAAAGTGTTATATTTAAATCATATGGTGGTACATTATTCCCCATTTAATAAGTTACATTTTCATGATTTGAACCTGTTCTTGGTAATCAAGATTTTGACATTCAAAAATTCCATCCTATAAAACTGACATCGTAAAATGGAAAATAAAATTCCTCTTAAATGAGAGAAAGTGAAATATGATGGTCACATAGAATAAAAAATATCGGGGATTCTACGTAGGGGAACATTGGTTAAATGTGAAAATATTTTCCTTGATTAAAATCTAATATAATTTTATCTATTGATATAAATCATTTATCATTATAAATTGAATGATCAATAGAAACAAGTTGAAAAAACCATATATCTATAGTGAGTCAAAAGACCGTGGATTCATTAGATATGAAGGTAACATGATAAAATTTTTATTTCAATATCCTTTTCCTATAGTCAATGGATTCATTAACAATTAATATTGGGAACACCTGAAAAAAAGTAATTGCTATATTTTTTATTTTATAAAAACAATTTCAACCTTTGGTTTTTCTTCAAAATATTTTGACTTCACCTATTTCTATATCAAATTAATATTCAGTATAATTTTTTTACATTTAAAACACTAAAATTAAATTTAAATAGATCATAATATCTTTAAAAGGGTAACAATCTCTTCCTCTTATCATTATTAAAACCAAAATGGTTAGTCTGGTATTGATAATACTCAAAATGAATATGAATACAATAATATAAAAAAATTAAACTATAAAACTGAAGTATTAACAAGATAATTCCTTAATTAAAAAAACATATATCCCAAATAACCTCAAAAACCTCAAGATTGATGATGTTTTTTACATAAAATTTTATCTCATAACCTTCAAATTACATCTCAAAAACATATTAGCATTCATCCTGAGTAATCATTTAAATTAATATTAAAGGTTATACATATCACATCCCTGTAAAAAATTTCAAAAAATATCATTATTCACCTAAAATTATTAATAATTCAAAAAACATTTACCTATAATATGTTTTATAGAGTAAACATAATATTTATATATGATATTTTCAAAGTAAAATAAATTTCTTAACCACCAATACATCACATTGGCTAGTGGTTGGTGCTTCACCCATATCTCCATTTGGTTGTGCATTTAATCCATGCAGCCTGACTAGATCTGATAGTTTTTTATTTTTACTAAAACAATATTAATATAATATTTCTAACATACCCATAAAATATGATAAAAATCCTGAATAATAACATTAATCATAAAATATCATGAAAACCCTAATGGTATTTATTAATATTAATCGTATGTTTAGAGTATTCTTCTTTGAATAATTCATCCACTAAACCCAAGGATTATTTTACAACAAATGTATCAAAAAAAATAATCATAATCAAATTTGGATTCAAAAACATAAATTCTCCCAATTTGTATTTATGACTTTAAACATATGATAAAAAATAGATTTATAAAACTAATAAACAGTAGCTTTAACCTAGGTACTCTTGGATTTTCATATATTCAAGTCCTTCATGATGGTTCTCAAGGAGTCTATGACTTTTCAAAACATATCCCATTGCATTGTGAAACCACTTTTACAAAAGAAATGTTTTCGTTCACTAGGTGATGATGGTGTCAAAGCCCAATACACCATTTTCATAGTTGTTACCCCATCGTAATAATTTCCTAGAGTGGAATCCACTTATATTATCAAAAAAGGAATTAAAATCTTTGGAAACCACTCACTCACAATATGGGTGATCTAGAAATACCATTAATGGAATAAAACTTGATAATAATTCATAACATGTGAGTCAAAATTATTAAATGATATCATAAAGGAGATTGATAAAGAGTAATATCCAGGGAGAATTACATAAAGAACATGGTATCATAAGACCATGCCATAAAAGGAATTGTGGTAGCAATGTAAAACATGGCATAGACATGATTCAAGGATAACCAGCTAGATAATATCATTTGGTGGACAATATCCCATTATGGATTAGGATTACTACCTAATACCATATATGATATATCATGAGTCTAAAACATTAACCAATTTATTAGAGTTTTATTTAGGAATAACAATCATAAAATGATTGTGTTTATGTGTGACAAAAAATGGAAATAAATCATAAGTCGTAAACATAAGAATTACCCTTTGAATGAAAATGGGTTACATAAAATTATCTCATATCATATTCAAAGAAAATTTCAAAATGATGGAATTTTCGATATACACATAGGAAATTAATTTCCCCATAATAAAAATGGATAATAATATAGGTATATATTTATGAAACATATATATATACTTTTGAATAAATTAATAACATTAAAATTTCTATCATTGATGAAAATTTATTTAAAATATTAAATTCAATATTTATTAAAAAAATACCCTTTTAAAATTTAAATCAATTAACAAGATTATTAAAACATATATTAAAATTATTGATTTATAAATAAAAATGGAAACATAAAAAGTATTCGGTTACTACCTAGATATCTAAAACGAAAATACAGTGTTTAATAGCATACAAGATATGAAAGACTAAGCTTAAATGTGCAACAACATATTATTATTTAAATATGATTGTTATAAACTAATTTTTAAATTTGAGGGTATGAATAAAATAATTATCTGGGAAATAAGTATAAATCTCATAATAAATATAAATAAAATGAATAATTCTAGTAAATAATCACTAAATTTTTATTATTCATTTTATTCTTAAAAAATATGTTTTCTTGAAAACTCATTTTTTCATTCTTTTTATGATTGAATATAAAAATTAATTTCTATAAGTTATAGAAATTTATTTTAAAAAAATAATTTCATTTTTGAATTCATTATTTCAAAATAATCCTAAAATTAAATTTTCAGAGCTTTTTAAGAAGATTGATTTTTCATCAAATAGTGAAAAATATATATTTTTATTGTATTTTTCTGAAGCATTTACAAATTAAAATTAAAATTTGGATTCATATTAAAATTTAATTAGATATTTTTCATTTAAAATAATTCAGTTAGGATTTTTCAAATGGATGTTATACTTTAATTTCATATAAAAACCTTCTATATCTAAAAATGTCAATTTTATTAAAAACACCTTTACATTGTTTTTTTACTATTTAATTTGAAACTAAATTCTCCCACGTATATGTGTTTAATTTTGAAAAATGGATTCCAAACATTTAATGATTTATTGAAATATTTAAAAATAGTTCCATTTTATTTTTTTCAATATGAAAAGATAACATAGTAAAAATATTTACCAAAGAATAGGGTAATTTGGGTAACTAATGGTTAAAAATAAAATGATAAGGACTGTAAGATTTTATTAACAGCTATATAATTTTTATATTATTCTTTTATCTCATATATAATCGTCCAAAGTTCATATTTATATCCTTTTAATGTCCCTTCTATGAGATTGTGATTTTTGTAATTTGTTTAAGGAAAAGTTAAACTTGTCACCCTCTTGTTTATAACAATTAAAATATTTTGGACTTGGGTTTTTCTCGAGTACATGATAGAATATAAAATTATTTTGAAATATAAATTCTTTATAAACATCATGGTAATTTAATATTATTTTTTTCAAAATAATAATAACATTATATTCGTAAACAATGTTGATGGAGTAATTGTTCAATTAATTACAAAAATAAAATAAATGATATTAAAAATATTATAACAATTTTAATTATAGGTAAATGATGAGATAAATGAAATTTATATATTAACATAAAATTTTAAGTATATAATAATATTTTTCATTGAATTTTAAATTCTTTATGGATACTATTAATCTCAAAGTAATGAGTCGATCTAAAAATTGACATTATGTATATATTGTAGTAAATAATATTTTATCAAATGATATAAAATTAATAAAAAACACTAATTCAACCAAGTTATTATGGTAAGGTAAAAAATATCACCCATGATACATTTATGGTTTTTTTTCATTTTATAGTTACTATATTGATCCTCAAAAATAATAAAACATGTTTTTATGGTAAGAGTTAAAGGGGTTAAATGGGGTTATAACCAAAATATGAGTATATAAATAAAGTAAAAACTTTTATAAATCTTATTAGGTAATATAATTTATACCCATAATCATATTATCCTAAAAATAACTAACTCTCTTACCATTTTTAGTTGAACATTATTTTATATTAATTTAATATTTTCTAAAATTCCAAGAGTGCCCCTACCTCTCTTATAAAAGGTAAATTTTTCCTCTCATTACACCATATTTAAAAACTAATTTTTTCATGTAAATATATGCCAAAATTAATTATAATAATCCATTAACGACTTATATTGGCTATATTTTAGGTATAACACCAACATTACAAGTCGTCATGAGTTAGTCAAAGAAGTTTTCCCAAAGAAGAGGTATAATTTCTGTCTTTCAGTTTTAGCTTTGTTTCTAATTCTTCTACCCCCATAAAATAAAATTAAACCATTAAAGAATTATAATAAAATTGTGATAAATATAATGAGACATTATTTTGTAAAACTCATAACTTATATTCCTCTCCAACATCTATCAAATGGGAGAATAATTCATCATTCATGTGTACGGAGGACTACCACAAAGTGAACCAATGTATTTTGATTTCCATCATCGTATCTCAGGACTAGTTGTAATTATAGAATAAATGTTTATACATGATATTCATGAAATATTTATCATTATAGAAATATCATATATAGTTTACATTATTACTATTTCATTCACTGGAAAATGATAGCATCATTCTTGTATATGTGTGGACTAACACCTCCATAAAGTGATGTGATTTTATTTTCCTCACCACATCATGTTGATGATATGTGTGTGTGTGTGTGTGTATTTGTGTATTTAAATATGTAATATAATATATATTATATCATTTTAATTCCATAAATACCATATCATACTTATTTTATTTCCATAATGATCATTTAAAAATGGAAACGTTGCTCATGCTTACGTATAGACAACATTCCCCTTGATTGTAACGTGGTTACTTTTTCATAACCATGATTAATAGTTATATTTAGAAGTATAATTTATGTGTAAAAAATATAATTATTTCAATTTTATTAGTCTTTATATTATGAAATAATTACATCTTTGACTATTTTCAACCTACCAAATTCATTATGAACATATGAATTGACTATCATTAAAATGCCTGATGTGAACTTAAATGATTATGTAACTGTGTATTACAGTGATATAAGTGATATAAAATTTATAATAAACTGGAAATGATAACTAATGAATAAAATATTACACTAAGCTTTATATTTTGGAAAATAAAGAATTTATATGAATAATCAGACTCAAGGTAAAGTATTTTCATCTCACTTTTATTTTTGTGGGATGCATGCCATCTACGGTACACATTTATTTTGTGAATTATATATACTACCCATGAATTATTTTTATTAATCTCCTGAAAATAAATTATATTCATGTCCTTAGTAATTTCTATATTTCATGGGTATTATGATTCAAATGTTACCAAAGTGGTAAGGTTCTTGTTTCACAATCTCAATATTATTCAAGAAAATTTATGTTTAAGAATATACTGGGGAATATTTATCATACATATTCATGTTTTCTAAAAAAAATTAATTTGTTTTTAAATATTTCCCTAAACTTGTATAAAATCAATTTTACCCATGTTTATCATTTTACAAAATAGATCGAAAGGAATATTTTTTTAGTTACATTGTGATTTTTCTGGAAAAAATATAAAAAGAATTTTTTTTATATTATTAGACCTGAGAGGATTTTAACACTATCATGAAGGCTGAATTATTTTAATATTATTTTAAAAATTTAAAAGTTTATTTTAAAATATTTATTTTTCAATTTATTGTTCACATATTTTTCTATAGGAATGTGATTTTAAAATTGAAAAGATATTTTCCTCAAGAAATATTCCAAGTGGTCCTTCAAAATCCTTTTTTCTCTAAGATGGAAACCTTTGATGTTAGTTATAATTTACGTGGGATCTTATATAAGGATACCTCCTTAATTATTTTTAGAGATAGTTTTTCTTTAAGGAAAAAGATGAAATTATTATCAACCCCATTTCTTTTCCATGGGTTTTCTTTGATTAGATATTTATGAAACAAATTTCTTTTCATGGATTTTGATATCACTTGCAAACATATGTATGGTTATAATTATATGATTGGTGGGACCTATATCTCCTATAAATTAAATGGGTTAATAATTGTATACCATTATATATTTAATAGAAAATAGTCGATGTGAATGATCTATTATGGGAAATAAATCGATGTTCTTATTCTGTTGTGGGAAACAAGTTGATGTGCTAGATCTGTAATAAGAAAATATTTTTTATTTCTAATTTAAATGTCTTGGTTTTTAAAATTGAAATATAAAATCATTTCAATAATTTTGAAGATTCCACAGACACTTATGACATGAAATTATTGTTAATTATTGAGTAATGATGAATTATCATTCTTCTGTTTCATATATTTTGAAATGTTAAAGTGTTATGCCTTAAAACATGTTTATGATCATTTTCATATTGTGTATAAGCATTGTATGTTATGGTAATTATATTATACCCTTATGATTATATTAGTATTTCATATGGTTATCAATTAATATATCACATTTTTATACTTATTAATCATCTTTGGTCACCCTTTCTTGTCTTTCAATTTCCTAGGTTATAAAAAATGATGGTAAATTATTTTTATTTTGAATTTTTTTCTATTTGAGAAATTTTATAGGATATATTGAAGACATAATATGGAGTAAGAAAGGTTGTGTATAGTGGGATATTTTTTTGATCATTATGAACTAGTTGGTTAGAAATTGAAGTTGTTAATTTTTTTCTTAATTCACTGGAAATCTAAACCTAAAAGGAACAGAGGTATATAAGTTGTCAAATATTTTCTATTTAATTTTTAATTATTTTTAGGGAAAATATTGGGTTTCATTTATAATTATCAAATCAAGAAATGTAAATTTTATTATTTTCGCACCGAATATGGTAGTAGAGGTTTTGGGATATTTTTGTTGGTATTTGAGTTGGGATTATTCAACTTTGTATATTTAGATATTTTCATGATAATTTATTTTAAGAGTTATAATTTCCATCATGATTATATAAGTTAGTGGTCAACCATAAGTTCTGATTCATAGATAACCCATTTCAGGTTTTAAGTGATGGAAACTTTAGCTGCCTAATTATGTTTTAGGAAAGATATATATAACACTTAGGATAAAAAATAATAATTATTAAATGAAGAATTATTTTAAATTTTTTATACATACCTCTTAATATTTTTTATAAATATTCAAGTTTTTATGATCTATTATTTTTATGTAATTTTGGGTTATTACATATTGGGGATAAAAAAATTAAATGTATGAGATATGGTTTGAGGATAAAACATTCCCCAAATAATGAATATATTAAGTTTATTTTTGAGTATGTTTACCACATATCCAAGAATTTATATGTTTTATATTAATGTAGTTTTAGAAAACAAATCGCAGGGTGTGTAACGACCCATCACATTAGTCTAGGCCGTAATATTTAAACCCATGGGTAAAAGGTGAAAAGGCAGCATGACCATCCACTAGGCTATATGATGTCATGGTTAGTAAGAAATTATTTTTATATAATAAAACTATCTTAAATATTTTATTTATGTTCATTTTTTGAATATCTATTTTATCTAATAAATAATCAGGTTTTTGGAAATTGATTTAGTGATAAATGATTAATGTTAGTTTTGAAGACATTTAATATTTTTGAACCTTATAAGATTATGGTAAATAGGATATTATTGAATTTTATTTTTTGAATAGTGGCATAATTTTCATTTGGAGGAATATATGATTTTATTGTGGGTTTATAGGGATTCGGGATATTCATGTAAATTATTAGTGTATCTAAGATATTTTATGTTTTGGTCATGCACATTTTTGGAGATAAATACTAAATTTTACTAGGAAGATGATGGGATAAAATCCTTAAAATTTTTTGATTTCAATATTAACCTGGAATAATATAAATATTTTTAAAGATAGTTATTTATTAAAATATCTTTATTAAACATTGTGTATTTCTTTTGAATTTTAGGGAATAAAGTAGTTTCCTTATATGATAAATTATTATTTTGGCAATTCATCTTATCATATGCTAACCATTTTCATTTTTTTAATACCTAAAGTTAGGAGGAATATATTTTTATTATTTTTTTGATATTGATATCCATCTGAAGCTAATTTCAGTGCTTTAGATATGAATGTTTTTTCTTCAATACTCATCATTTGGAGAAAAAGATAAGATTGTGGTGGAAATTAATTAAAAGATTAAAACATACCTGTCAAGTAAGTATATTTACTCATGTTATTAGAATACAATTTAAATTAAATTCTATACGCTTATAAATAGATATATAAAAAAACATTATTCTTTTACTTTTCATACTGATAAATCAATGGTCTTTTAAATATTCACAAATTTACAATATTGTGATCATTAAATTTGACATGATCATGTTCTCTATAACCATCCATCAGTACTTGGGAGTTCTGTTTTTCTTCCATATCCATGTTTTACCTTCCCAATAATTTTATTCTATTAATAAACCTACCATGTGTTTTCTCATGTGACATTAATGCATTCATTTATCTATTTTCAAGAGGAAATATTATTCTCCCCTTTTAAAAAGTGGGATTTTAATAAATGTATTATTAAAATTATAAACATAGTTACCAAGAAAAATTAAAATTTATTAGAACATAATTTATTAAATGATAGAATTTAATAACAATACTTATTAAAAGTAATGTCTATCTTCAATTTTGTACAATATATGGAACACAAAACATAAACATAGAAGGAACTATTATTATTTATTAGTGGACATTATAACATAGTTCTTAAAAATGTGGGTTTGAATATGAAAAAAAATTAGGTAATAAATATAAATTTAATACTAAATATAAATTTAAGTAATAATTCTTTTGAAATAATAGCTTAATTATAATTAATGTTGTTTTGTAAATAAAAATATGTTTTCTTCAAAAAATGAGTATTTATTTCTTTTTATCTATGAATATTAAAATTAATTTCTAGGATTTTAAGAAAATATATTTTTCAAAATGAATTTATTTTTTGAATTATTCATGTGTCAAGTATCTTCTAATGAATTTTTTTTATAAAATTGTTGATTTTTCAAAAAACAGTGAAAATACTGAATTTTATTGAAAATGATATTTTTTAATGTACTTATAGAGTAGAATTATATTTTGGGTCATTATTAAAATTTAATTACTTGATTTTGATTTAAAAAAAATTCATTTATGATTTTTTTTTATTTACTCATGAATTTATTATAAAATCCTTTTTATGTAAAAACCACTACTGGAATTTTAAAATTTACCAATGGTTTTAAACTATTTGTAAAGGCCTAGTTACCATTGGTATATAGTATACCAATGGTTCCATCAACCGTGGGAAATTATGGTGTGACAATAGGGAAATAACAATGGTTCTGTGAAAACCACTGGTATATGTGTCAAAATAGAATGTATACCAAAGGTTTCCTATAAACTGTTGGTATATGTGTGTTAAAGTATAACATTTACCAATGGTTTGTAAACCATTGGTATATGTGTTTTATACTTATACCAATGGTTAGAAACCATTGGTATCGAGGGCATATTGAAAGCCATAAGGCTATACCAACAGTTGTTTTATAATCATTGGTATAAACCTATACCAATAGTTATAACAAACCGTTGGAATAGTTATATTATAGTATCTATACCAATGGTTTTGAAAACATTAGTATACAAAAGCTCAGCTCCACAGCAGCAGGCCGCTCTCCCCTCTCCAGAATTGCATCAAGACAGCAATCCCCCTTCTGACCTGCAACAACACCAATACAAAATCCCCATCCAAAGTATTCAAAATTTAGATTTCATTCCAGAATTTAGAAATTTAGAAATTTAGAAATTCAAATGCAATAACAGCCGTAAGAGAAAAAGACTACATGTTATAGGATATGAAATAACACACATAAGAGTATTCCAAATTTATAATTCATTCCCCACTCAAACCACAACACCGACATACATAAGAGTATTCAAAATTTTGAATTCATTCCTCACTCAAACCACAACACCAATACACACAAGAGAAAAAAACTAAATGTTATAGGAAGCACAAGGTATGTTTAGTCATGGTCTTGGGATAAGTATCATAAAACCAAAAGAAAAACATGGGTAGAGTGGCAAGGATCATGATACCCATAAGATAGAAAATAGTAGTGGTCATGTGGTTAGTCCTTGGATGAGTTATAGGAAGAACATGGGATGTTTATATTTCATTAATGATTATGTATCCATGTATAAATGGTTCCTGATATGTTAGTGGGAAACATTGTCCAATCTAGGCATATGAGATGGGTTACCGGAATACCTTATATGTTTTTCATAGACTTATCAATTAGAATAAGGGGGTATGTGGGTAATTTTAATTTTCTCTCCTGGGTGTGATGTGAGATGAATCCCCATCTTGGGTAGTGGCTATGAATATCCAATTATGTCTTTGGTATTGGGTTACCAAAGGGACATTGGTTTGGTCCTATAACCCACTGCTTGAGGGTGGGATTGAGGTGATCCATGGGGCTATGGTGTCACCATATGTATTCCTCACCATTGTGGTATTTTTATGAGACATTAAACTTATTTTTTAAGAATATATGTGTAGACATGTTGACTGATTTGTTATATGGTATGCTTGAGTGTTCATAGGTTTCATATGAAATCACTATGTGATATTTATTTGTTGTGTGTTATTGTATATAATGAATGACCCATGATTGAGAATTAGAATATGAGTGTTGTTGCATGTTCATGATGGGATGTTGAGACTCATTCTTAATATATGAAAAATATTAATACTAAGTTAAGCCTTACCAATTTGGAGTGTAGAACTAAAAAATTGATTGACATCATATGGATCTATAGGGAGGAAGGAGTTCCTAGCCTGGGTAGAGAGAGGGATCTATTTTAGACCAAATCAAAACAGACAATAAAAAAATAGATAAATAACATTAGGACATACATATTAGAATTAAATAATTGAGTGGGGGGCTTCTTGAGGGGTGGCGGCTGTCCGGGTGGTGTGTGGGGCTGTCCAGGGTGTGGGAGTGTTGTCTGGGTGGTGTGGGGGGATGTCCAGGGGTGCGGGGCTGTCTAGGGTGAGTGGGGGTTGTCCGGGGGTGGGGGTAGTCCGGGGGTGGGGGCCGTCTGGGTTAAAGGGGGATGTCCGGGGGGTTGGGGCCGTGAGGGGGGTGGGGGCCGTTCAGGGTGGGGGTGTTGTCTATTGGGTGGGGAGTTGTTCAGGGGGGGTGTGGGGGGCTGTCCGGGGAGTGCGGGGGGCTATCCGGGGGTGAGGGGGGTTGTCTCGGGGGGGGGGGGGGGGGATGTCCAGAGTGTGTTTTCAGGCACCATAGTCACAAGACACATCTAATTGACGTGTCATCTGGCCAACCATTTCACAATTAACCCACTCTTTTTTTTCATCGGATTTCATGGTATTCTGAGGTCGTTCGGCCAATTTTGACTACCCCACGCACGCTTTTCAAGTGCTCCAAACACCTAAAAAACACATACTCTACCATTCCATGAAAACAGTGCATTTGAATGATTTTTCATCTTTTCGTACACCTCATAAATAATAATTTGGGTGGTTTCATGTTATTAAAGACATTCTGAAGTCGTTAGGTATGTATTTGACTGTAAAACGCTTGTTTTGGTCATTTACGACATGCGGAGTGTGTAATCGGCCCCCACGGTCACAAGACACCTCCGATTGACGTGCATTCTGCCAGACCATTTCACAATTCACCCACCCTTTGTTGTTGTCCAATTGCATGGCATTCTGAGGTCGTTTTGCCTGTTTTGACCACCACACGCATGCTTTTCAAGCATACCAAACACCTAAAAAACAAATATTCAGTCGTGTCATGAAAAACACATGTCTGAATGTTGTGTCATCTCCTTGTACACCTCACGAATAAAAATTAGGGTGTGTTTGTGTGATTTCAAGTCATTCTGATGTCATCCTGTACGCATTTGACCATTAAATGCATGTTTTTCTCATTTACGACACGCGATGTGTTTTTTCGGCCACTAAGGTCACACGACACCTCCGATTCTCGTGTCTTCTAGACAACCATTTCACAGTGCACCCACCCTTTGTTTTCATCAGATTTATTGGCATTCTGAGGTAGTTGGGATGTTTTTTATCACCTGACGCACGATTTTCAAGCACGCCAAACACGTAAAAAAACATATTCAGTCGTTCCACGAAAACCGCACGTCTGAATGATGTTTTGTCTTTTCTTACACCTAAAGAATAATAATTAGGGACTTTTAGTGTGATTTCAAGTCATTCTGATCTCATTGGGTTTATATTTGACAGTAAAAACATGTTTTGGCCATTTACGACACGTAGAGTGCATTTTTGGCCACTGCGGTCACACGACACCTCTGATTGACGTACCGTCTGGCCGACCATTTTTCAATTCACCCACTTTTTTTTGTCGTCTAATTTCATGGAATTTCAATGACGTTCGGCCAGTTTTGACCACACCATGCACGCTTTTTAAGCACGCCAAACACCTAAAAACACATATTTAGGCGTGGCGAGAAAACCACACATCGGAATGACTTGTCATCTTTTCGTACACCTTACGAATAATAATTAGTGTTTTTTTGTTTGAGTTCAAGTGATTCTGATTCGTTCGGTATGCATTTGACCATTAAACGCATGTTTTGGCCATCTATGACACGTTGAGTGCATTTTCGGTCATCGCGATAACACGAAACCTCTGATTGACATGTCGTATGGCTGATCATTTCACAATTCACCCACCCTTTATTATAGTCTGATTTCAGGTAATTTCGAGGTTGTTCAGATGGTTTTCACCACCCCATGCATGCTTTTCAATGCGCCAAACACCTAAAAACACATATTCAGTCGTGCCATGTGAACCTGTGTCTGAATGACGTGTCGTCTCCTTGTACACCTCACGAATACAAATTTGGGTGTTTTTGTGTGATTTCACATCATTTTTATGTCGTTCAGTATGCATTTACCATTAAACACATGTTTTGGCCATTTACGACAGGCAGAGTGCATTTTTTTCCACCGTGGTCACATGACTCCTCTAATTGTTGTTCAATCTAGCTGACCATTTCCCAGTTCACCCACCCTTTGTTTTCGTCCGATTTCATGGAATTCTGAGGTCATTCGGCTGGCTTTTACCACCCCACGAACGATTTTCAAGCGATCGAAACACCTAAAAAGCACATTTTCAGTCATGCCACACAAACCGCACGTTTGAATGATGTGTCGTCCATTCTTACACCACAATAATAATAATTAGATCATTTTCCTAAAGTAACTACACAATATGAATTTGTTTGGTTGGTTTTCGGTATGTCTGTTGTTATTTTCACTTAAAATGTTGTCCATTTCAAAGAAAAGTGAGACACATTGAGTGGTGTTGGCCACACCACGCCTCGGATTGAGGCGAGGATGACTTGTACATGTCCAAAATCACCCAGGGATTGTTTTCCTATAGCTTTAACAAAATCATAATGCATTTGGTCAGTTTTAGGTATGCAAGTTGTTGTTTATTCTTAAAATCTTGTCCATTTCCAATAAAAGTAAGACAGTTTGAGTGGTGCCAGCCAAACCCTCCCTCTGATTTGGGCAGGGTTCAATTTTTCATGTCAAATATGACTCATGGATCATTGTCCTAATGTTTCAACAGAATATAAATGCCTTTGGTCAGTTTTCTTTTATGTCAGTTGTTGTATTCACTTCAAATGATGTCCTTTTGAAACAAAAGAGAGACTTTTAGTGGTGTCGGCCACACCGTGCCTCAGATTGATGTGAGGATGACTAATAAAAGTCAAAAAAGATCCATGGATCATTTGTTTGAAGTTACAACATATTCCAAATGCATTTGGTTAGTTTTTCATATGCATGTTGTTGTTTTCACATAAAATATTGTCCATTTAAAATAAAAGTGTGACACTTTTAGTGGTGTCGGTAACACCATTCCTCGGATTGAGGTGGGTTTGACTCATACGCATCACAAATTACCCATGGATCGTTTTCCTAATGTATCACCACAATCCAAATGTGTTTGGCTGGTTTTCTGTATGCCAGTTGTTTTTTCTTAAATGGGTATCCATTTTAAACAAAATAAGGACACTTTGAGTGGTACCGGCCACACCGTGACATGGATTGAGGTGGGAGGGGGGGCAATCTGGGGGGCTGTCTGGGGTCCCAGGAGGAGGGAGGGGGGCTATCCAGGGTCCAGGAATGAGGGTGGGTAATGTATCTAAAACTCTATCTTGGTATCATACATCGAATTATTATAGGACTGCGAACCACCACGGGGTGTCGTCCTGGTGCAGGTCCAAAACACGGTATTACCGCAGCGTGACCACGGTGTGACCACGGTGTGGCCACGGTGTGACTGCAGCCTAACCACTATGTAACCACGGTGTGACTGCAGCGTGACCGCGTTGTGACCGCAGCGTGACAGCGGCATGATCACGGTGTGATAGGGGCGTGACCGCGACATGTTGGCCTGGTCCAGTGACATCCGCGAAGTAGCATATTCTGGCCCGGATTCTAAATAAATCATATTTAGTTGGCCTTCACATTATTGAAACTGACCTTTTGTTATAAAAAAATGGCTCTTGTTTCGGGATTATGTTATGATAACGATATATATTTTATATTCGTTGTTTTTAAAATTGGTTACAGGTAGTTGAAACTACTAATTGAGAGTCAAATTATCACACCCTAAACTATCACTATGAATTTTTGCAGACAGCTCCCCTCCGTTGGAAGGGTTTTATTAGAAAAATATGTATTTAGATATCAAATGAAACAATTATATTAAAGGAAACTTATTCAAAATATTCAATTCAATATAATTAAGCAGAATTAAGAAAGAATCTAAATTCAATTTAAAGCATTCTTAAATTAAAGAGACTTACATATTTGGTAAAAAATAAATAGTTATAATGAATTCAAAAATTTCCATACTAGAGTGAAAGACTAGGTTCAATCATAAAGAGTTATACAGAATTCAAAAATGAAATGGATCAATCTGCCCCTGATCACCATCATCATCACCACTATTATCATCAGTCTCATCCTCGCCGCCTTCTCTGTTCTCGTCATCATCCTTGTCATCATCCTCATCCTCGCCCTTGGCCCCATCCTTTCTCTCAGCCCCATCCTCACCCTCATCCCCATCCTCACCCTCGTCCTCATCCTCATTCTCTCCCTCATCAGCTTCAGCATCCTCGTCATCACCAGGAACGTCATCATCTCGACTTCCACTATAACTACCGCCTGGTGCATTGGATAATTCACCCATGGACAAAATATATGTCTAACAAGATACGCTGGCCTCTGGTGGAAGTGATGAAGATAAAGCGTTGATCAGTTTAATAAATTCTTTCTCCCTCATTTGAACATGTTCTTCTATCTCTGTGACCATTTTATAAAACTGTCTTGCATGCTCATGGACATGTTTCAACTAGGTGGTTCTAGAATGGATACCTAGGGAGGACCAATATCTTGTCGGGACTATATTCTTACCAGGTCGGTAGCGTACTCGACTAGAGTGCTCATCTCCCGAAACCAGATATAAATGATCGTGGGGCCCAAAATTTTCAGGCTCCTGGGCATCAAGGGCCTCTAAAGCAGCCTGTTAAAAATATTAATCAATTATTAAATTTAAAAATATATATTAAGCATTGAAAGAAACAAATTACAACTTACAATGTTTTCTTCTGTTGGTTCATTAACTACAGTTCTATATTTTTTCCTTCTACTAGAGCAAAACATTATTTCTTGAGGGATATGTTCTTCAATATTCAATTTTTTCTTCTGTAATGACATTGAAACAATATAAAGTGTAAGTATAATCATATTTTCAATATTCAATAAATCACAAAATTTAAGTAGGAAATAATAAAAAGCGCAAGTCCTTAAGAAAAATTATAAATAACTATATCGTACCAGATGCCTCTCATGATCTGACATAGTTGTGCGCCCCAAAGTGTGGAGGTATTACTTTGAATAAATGATTTTTTAGATGATTATTAATAATTATTAATTATAAATAGAATAATAATAATGAAAAATGAGAAAAATGTCATTTAAATACCTCAAATGGGATTAATACCTTAAATTTGGTCGTCGCCCAATGGGTAACCATTTGGCGATATTTCTCTATCGAGCAGTCATCCATGATAGGTAATGTCTCTAACTCTGAGCCCACTCTATCACACCATCCAACATACAACTCATGCTTATAAGCTCTCAAAATCTCTCCTAGCTCCTTTAAATGTGTTGGGCGTGCACCTTAACCATCAAGGATGTTAAATCGAAGCTGACACCCAATAGATTAATTCATATAAATAAAAAAAATACATTAAATCCAACAGATTTTTTACCCATATTTGTGCCCACGCATTATCCTTGACTTCGTGTGGAAGATGTCTCAAAGAGAGAGGGCTAACTGGAATGATGTCGGAGTATTTGGCTAGCGTCGCCAAAAAACCCTGACATTCCTACCAAGATTTATCAATCATCTGTCCATAATCATTATATTCAACCATCAACTGTGTTTGGCAGTTCCATACCACACGCAAGTGAGTACACCCCCTCCCCCATCTCTTATCAGTAGATAAATCTTTTATTAAAGGGAAAAAATATCAGTACAAGTTATAAAAAAAATAAATTTTCGTATAAAAATTTGTTAGAGTTATATAAATATACATGTGGTAGTCGGATCAATGGGTGTCACTGGATGTGCAGAAACTGAAGGAATATCCTATACAAATGGAGTGTCCCTCAGTGTACGCTCTTTGGCCACATACTGTGTCGGAGCAAGAGTCGAAAAAGGTGGAATATAATAGCTCGGAGATAATGAACTAGAATAAAACGATGATGGCACAGACGTCTGGCCAACTGGTAGTGTAAACATTGGAGGCCTAAATATCTCGTGTGTCCCTAAAGACACACTAGGATCAAAATGGGGCGTAGAAGATACGTCTGTGGTAGGGGCATAGTCCAATCGTGTATGACCAGTGGATCGTCTAACTCTCGCACCACAAGCCCTCATACAACTGACCTCAGTACTAGGACCCCCATATGATCACCTAACTCTAACTCCACCCCCTCCTACCACCAGCCTCTATTCTGGGAGCAATATCATGCTCCTCGTCGGATATCTCTCATATAGGGGGTGGATCCTGAAAAAATGTTTTACAAAAAATAAAACACATGATATTATAAGTTATTTAAATATATATATTTGGAATAAAATACTCACAATAGGGATGAGTGGAGGAATGCCCATCTGTGTCATGCGAACATTATTTTCAATAATCTTTTTTTGCCACCTCTCTTCAATGGGTGTAATTTCCTACAATGAAAAAAAATATGGAAGTAATTTGAAATAGATAACTAATGTGTAACCCAAAAAAAATATAGAAAAACCATTTGGATAAAAAAATGAAATGGATGATTTATGTTGGTTTGAAGGTAAGTACTGTGATAAACACTATGAATGATGTTGGAGAAACATATAGGTGAGAACACAACTGTATGATTCTATATATTTCCCACCACAACTTTGGGATCACAATCAACTCTGGCAATTGAGCTATTGGAGTCATCATAAGTAATAAACGGATTGCTTCCAATTGTAGTAGGGATAGTGTCAACTTCATCATCGCCATATCAAAAACTTGTCTGGGATTTAATTTAATAATTACACTTAATTTAGGATGACGGTGATCTTTGACATAAAAAAACTTGTTTCACCATTGATGCCAATACATATAGTTCATCGGTGGAAAGAGTGCGAGTCATTTCAAAAACATGAAATCCACAATCATCAATAAAGGTTCCTTTCCTCTTCATTGAATCAAACCATTGACATTTCATCATCATCAATCAACCATGTGAGTAATAATCCAAAATTATTATTTTCTCCATGAGTCCATAATAATCTACATTTTTAGAATGAGGTCTATTATCCAATGAACTAGCATAACAGTCTGTTGTGGAAGTTATCATAAGACCATCTTGTTGTGTTCTCATGTTTCATTCTCGTTCAGTGATAATAAATTTGTATCCATTGATCACAAGTGATTTACAAGAACAGAACATGGTATCTGGACCAAAAGCCAAAGCTCTTATTTCCTCAGAAAGAGAGTCTGCAGGCAAACTCGATACCTGAAATATAAACAAATAGTAAACATAAATAAATATAATTATTTTTTAGTTATTAATGAAATATTTTTACCTTCAATTTCAACCATTCATAAAAACATTTTCAATGTAAAGTATCTTTCCTTCTCAAAGATAAATAATGATGCTTTCTATATATCAATTCTTTATGTTCCATGTAGATAAAAATAATATTAGTTTAACAAATATTTAAAATTAAAAAAGATAAGATAAGAGATACATGTACAATTTACATACTTGATATACTCATCGAACAAATCAAAATTGAACAACATTGTGCAATGTGCCATTTCTCTCTCTTCAAGTCTTAATGTCGTCAATGTATATGATCATGGAATTCCTCCTGTCTGAGGAAGTAATGGAAAACTAGGTTCAATTTGATCATACTGTTCTTCTTCATTTCTCATTGGTCTGTTTATTCTTGTAGTACGATCAGACAAATACATTGAGCAGAATTCCATACATTCTTGAGCCAAGTAACAATTCACAATAGAACCTTCTGGTTAATTCATGTTCTGAACATATGATTTCAATGTGTAAATGTTTCTTTCAGTTGGATACATCCAACGGAAAGGAATGGGTCATCCAAGAAGTATTTCGGCCAAAAGATGGGCAGTCAGATGCAAATACATGTAAAAATGATGGAGGGAATATTTTCTCTAACTCACACAAAATTAATAGTGTCTATGCCAACAGTTTTTGCAAAAAAATATTCGAACAACTTCTTAGCACAAAGATCTCTAAACAAAGAGCACAACCGAATAACTGAGACTCTTACATTATTGGACAAGAGATGACAGATTGCTATTGGAATCAACTCAAGAAAAAGGATGTGATAATCATGAGTCTTCAATGATTTCACCTTCAAATCTTTTCTATTGACCCATTTTGATATATTTTTTGAATAGACATCAGGAGCATTAATAGAATCTAGCACTTCCAGAAATTGATTTTTTTTTCAGCACGTGTTATCACATAAGAATCGCATGGAACATGCCATTTATTTTCACTGATATAGACAGGATGAAATTATGGTCTGATATCCCAATCTACAATGTCACGCCAATATCGTAAATCATCTTTTTTCATCCCCTTGAAATTTAGAACAATCAAAAGAAACATTTCACATATATTATTTTCAATGTGCATTACTTCTAAAAAATGACGTAACAAGTTAGTTTACCAATACGACAACTCAAAAAATATACTCCTATTCTTCCAATTGTAACAGTTATCATTAGAAGCATTTTTCCTTTTTCTATATTTCATTACACCCTTCCCAAATGAATAACTCAAACCTTTCAACTCATTAACCACATTAGTTATAGAGATACGCTGAGGTGGATCATCAGTCTCCATGGTGTTATCAAATCATTGATGATTGATTCTATATGGATGGTTCATTGGAAAAAATCATCGATGTCCCATAAAACCAAAACTACAATGATATTTCAGTCCTATAGATCGAGTATTATTCAAATAAATAGGAGATGACAATTTTCCTTTTGTGCTCCATCCAGACATCATTGCATAAGATGGAAAATCACTGATCGGCCACATAATTTCAGAACGCATCTGAAATATGTCTTTCGAACATGCATTGTATGTAGGCACACCCACATCTCAAATAAGTTTCATCTCTTTTATTACTGGTTGCATGAATACATCTATATCATTGTCAGGATCAGAAGGTCAAGATATCAGTATACTCAAGAAATTTTAAGGCTTTTTCACACACAAACATGTGGGAAGGTTATAAATGTGTATAAAAATCGGTCATGTTTTGTGAAAAGTAAGAATATATACAAATGGATTAAAACCATCACATGAAAGACCTAGTCTCACATTACGCACATCGGCTGCAGATTCCGGATATCGAGCATCAAATATCTACCATAAAAATCCATCTGCAGGGTGAACCAACTTATCATTAATCTTTTTTCTCTTAGTGTCTTGCCATCGCATTTTTATTGATATTTAATCAGACATGAAATGGTTCGGTAATTTGGGGATTAATGAAAAGTTCCACATTAATTTTTGTGGCACACGAGATGGGGTTCCGTCATCTTTTGGATTCCATTGAGAGGTTCCACATTTGATACAATCATTTCCTTCAGTAGTTTCCTCCCAAAATAAGATGCAATAATTTGAGAAAGCATGAATTTTTGTTTGAGATTCCAAGTTCATCAACTAACATCCATGTCATATAGAGTTTTAAGGGAATATCTGCATCATCTAGAATTAAATCCTTCAAGAAGGTAAGTATTTAATTGATTTTAGTATTTTAAATCACATACATTGTTTTCCCATGAAACTATCAGATTAAAAATTCCAACTTTTTCATTTTACCACATTGTCGGTATACAGGAGTCGTTGCAGTATCATTCAATTCTTTCACCCTATAAACATAATCATTTTCATTGGATGCATCATGTGTGCCTGTATAATAATCTTGTTGGAAGGAAATCCTTTCCTTCTCTTGAATCCGAATAAATGGAAAACGATCATATATCCAACTCTCCAATTCAGTTAGATCATCAACATTTTGATATTCCATTTTCTCTTCATTGTGATACCACACATAATAGTTTGTTTTGAATCCATATTTGGTTATATGATATCTACCTACTTCATGACTCAACCAAGGTCTTCCAACACAATTAGAATATGGCCAGTGTATGCGACCACTACTAGAAGCCTTTTCAAAAGAAAACTCTAAAAAGCTGTTCAAATTATTTGTAAAATTAGTTGAAATCCAATCAGTTTTGTACATCAAACTTCTATCCATTCTATAAAAAATTGCAATAAGAAATTTCTAAGGAATTAAATAATATTAAAGTTCAATCAAAAAAAATATTTAGGTTAATGACAATTGTTTACTTTAAATAGAAGCATAACTAACACAATACTCTATATGAGAATCGTATTACGAAATGCAACAAAATATAGTGTATAAAAGAAAATAAGATACATAAATTCTAATGCCTATATTCAAGGGTTTCCCAGTCAGATATTGGAAGTGGATCAAGGAATACATAATCCTTAAGGGTCTTTTTGGGAGTACATGAGTTTTATACATTAACTTCTTCAGGGAGATCTGGATGAGGAGTAGGATGATGATCACATCAAAAGTATTTATGGCCTCATCACGTTTCACCTTAGCCATGGATTAAAGGAGCCTAGTTTTGGGGCCATAGATCATAGGTTGGTAGGGTGTATTCCTTGAATCGTGTCCCAATTGATTTTGGAGACGTAACTTCAATAGTTATAGGTATGTATTTGATTATATTAATTCTATTAGTTACCTAATGTACTACTTGGTCATCAAATTCTATTATTTCTGATCTCATTTTTTCTTTTTTTTGGTTCTTGATAGATTTCCCCCTTATTTTTCAGGGCCTTGGCACAAGCCTTTAGAATAGGATGGATCATTATTAGGAATGGCCAATGTTTCCAATAGTGGTTGTATGTCATTGACATTGATGGATTAGCATGATACAATATATTTAGAATGTTGATGTTATTTTTGGTACGAGGTAATTTACATATTATAAATATCATGTTGATTTTTATAATAAGTGGATTTATTTTACCACCCCTAATGACTTGGAGTACATTATTACTTGGGATTGAAATCTAGAGGTATGCATAGCATGTCAATGCCTAGCTATGATTAGGTCAATTATGGCATAGATGGTAGATGTTGTTCTATGAATGAGGAGGCACTAATGTCCGGGGTCCAGGGGGAGGGTGGGGGGGGGGGGTTTCCAGGTTCCAGAATGGAGGGGGGTTGTCATGGGTCCAGAATAGTGGGTGGGGGTTGTTTGGAGTCTAGGGAGGAGGGGGTTTTCCAGGGTCCAGGATGGAGGGTGGGGGTCTGTCCGGGGTCTAAGGAGGAGGGTGGGGTGGGGGCTGTCCAGGGTCCAGGAAGGATGGGGGTTTTCCTAGGTCCAGTAAGTAGGGGGTCGTCCTAGGTGGACCTCAAAACACCGAATGGGGTTCCAATCTATAGTTCTAAGAATATATTATCCAAAGCTAAAAAGATTCCACCTATAAACATGACAAATTTAAATAAGTGCCTACTGTAATTTCATGACATTTAAGTGATATGTGTTTTGTGAAAATCCTATACATTACAGTGATATTCGTGAATGATTTTTTCCCATATGTGTATGGAATTCATTGACGAGGGTGATTTATTCCATTTAACCAATGATATAGTGTATGTTTAGGATGAATTCTTGAATTTATCCAGTGTTCTAGTTTATTTTTATGTGAGGTGAGTTAGAAACCATTTTAGGTATGTCATTAGAACATGGGTTCTTCCATTTAACCATATAAGCTTGAATTTCAAGGATGAAAGTATTTTTAATGAGAAAATTACTACCCACTCTATAGTATGGTCAACAAATCATGTGGGCACCCCCATGAAACAAAGACATGTGTGAATGGAACCTTTTCAGCACCCCATTTGGCCAAACATACTTTTCACCATAAGGGATAGGCCATGTATATTTAAATGGGTATCCAAGTCATGTAATGTGTGTATATTCCCATGTACATTCCCAGGACACTAAATTATCATAAACACCATGTCAACTGTTATAAACACCATGTGAACCCTTATAACATATCATCATTATTACAACCATTAATAACAACTTATTAAACAACATTACTTGTCAACGACAATAAAATTGAACATAAATCAATAATAATATTGGATATATCAATTAAAATGAAGTCATACTATATTACATCCTAAATGACCACCCACAACTACGATTAGTGATCACAAAGAACCCCTTTCAGCCTAATCAAAAGTGAGAACAACATCACTTGCCAAAGATAATCAAATGGAAAATAAATAAATAATAATATTTTATATATCAAGTAAAATTAATTCATATTATATTACCTCCTAAATGAAAACCCAAAACCATGATTAATGACCACAAAGATCCCCTTTCGACCAAATCAAAATTGAAAAAAAACACTTAATTGCAGAACAACAAAATCAAGGAATCACTTACAGATTTGATGTGTAGAAGAAAAAAATTCCTTGATTGATGATGGATTGATATATGGAATAAGTTTGGAAGAAGGAAGATTAGATTTACGGCACCAAACCAGTAGAGCATAACTGCAATTGAGTGGAGGGGGAATGGATGCCCGTTCAATATTTAGGGTAATGTTTTCCCAATAGTTTTTAAAAACCGTTCTGAATATATGTCTTTACCAATGGTTTAAGTAAACCGTTGGTTAAAAAGTGATATGGAAGTCCTTTACCAACAGTTTTTCAAAACTGTTGGTAAAATCTTGTATAAAATCATCTATACCAACGGTTTACAAAAACCGTTTGTATACAGAGCCATTCTAAATGGTTTATATAAACCGTCGGGATGTAAGTGTTGGTAAAAGTGGCATTTCCGGTATTGAAGAAAAAATTTCTGAACAAATATATATTTTATTTTCATTTTTTCAATTTAATGTTGAATTAATTTATTCAAATTTTTTGTGTTTAATTTTGAAAAAATAATTCCTCATTTTAAATAATTTACATAAATTTTAATAAATAGATTCAATTTTTATAGATATGAATAGTAAACATACTATTTTTTTTACCACAAAAAAGGTGAATCAGGTATTTAAAAGTTGAAGTAAAATTATGAGGACTATAAAATTATCATAAAACATTATAAATCATTTTTTATAATTATATATTTTCCATAATCCTAAAATATTTAAAGTTATAATATTTTGGGGCCACTTGGATGAGATTATGACTTTTTATATCATTTTATTTAAAGAAAACATCAACAAGTAACTCTCTTTTTTTGTAAAAAATAAAATATTTTTGACATAGCATTATATAGATAACATGCTCTAAAATAAATATTTTTTTGAACCATAAAGGACATATATTAATCTTTAAAATTTATTTTTAATTTTTAGTGAATAAATAATTACCTTATATACTTATACAATACGGATGATGTAATTATTCAATTTGTAAAAAATCAAATAAATGATATGAAATTTATTATAATAAATACAATTTGAGATAAGTAATATGATAAATTATTTTTATTGGAACCTATGACATTTTAGGTATATAATAAAATATGTTTTTTATATTTTATATGTCTTTTTGGAATTATTAATGTTAATGTAATGAATATTTATAAAAATCATCATTATAGATATTTTATAATAAATAATATTTTAATACATGATAAAAAATTCCTAGATGTATTATATGCTTCCAAGTTATTAGGATAAGGTATAAAATATCAATTACTATCCTTTTATTAGTATTTAGTCATTTTATAATATCTATGTTGATCCTCAATGAGTAATAATTCATTTCGCTGTGGTAAGAGTTAATGGGGTTAAATAGGGATTATAAACAAAATAAAGGGTAGAAATATAGTAAATACATGTATAATTTTATTTGAGGGATATTATTTAGAAACATGCTCGTATTGTCTTCTAATAATCAATTTGGTACCATTTTTAATAGAAAATTAATTTATATTAATTTAATATGTTTTGAAATTCCAAGAGAACCGATCCCTAGTCATATAAATAGAATTATGTTCTTCTCATTTATTCACACTTGAAAATCCATATTTTTTGAAAATAACATAAAAAATATCTTCTTATAATTCATAAACTCATTCCATAAGCCATATTTTAGGCATAGTACTAATCTTAAAAGGCTTGAGGTGTTAATCAAAGACGGTTTACCAAATATAGGTATAATTTTTATCCTCTTGTTATAGATTTGTTTCATCTAAAACCACCATAAAATATTCTTCATCAATGGTAAAATAATAACACTATTATAATATATATATTGGTACATTAATATGTTAAAATTAAAACCTATATCAACCACCAACATCCATAAAATGGGGATAAATTATTATTCATGTGTACGATGGACTACCGCCTCAAAAACCAATGTAATTTACATTCCATCACCATCTCTCAAGACCGGTTGTAGTGATGGAATTAATGATGATATATAATATTAATGAAATATTTATCATTATAAAAATATAATATTTCTTTATACTTATTTACATTCCATTCACTAAAAAATGATACTGGTGTATGGTCGTACGTGTGGACTACCACCTCCACAAAGCGATGTGATTTGTTTTTCATCACCATATCACAAAGATGATATATTGAAAATTATATTTAAAGAAGTAATATGATATAAATTATATAATGATCATAATTGGATGTTCAAATAACACTATTCATTTTTCTACATTGATCGTCTAAAATGAAACATTACTCATCCATATGTATGTCCCACAGTCTCCATGATTGTATCATAGTTCATTTTTAATAACCATGTTTAATGGTTAGATTTAAAAGTGTAATTGATTTATAATAAATAATAATTATTTCAGGATTATTATTCCTTAGATTATATAATAATTAATTCATTGACCATATTCAACCTACTAAAGTAATTCCGGACATATAAACTAAATATCCTCAAAACTTATGTTGTAAACATAAATGAATATGTATATATATATATATCATGAAAATAATTGATATTAAATAAATAATAAACTTGATAAATGTTCTTAGGAAATTAAAAACTAACCTAATTTTATTATTCAGGAGGATAAATAATGTGCATGATGAATCAGA
Organism: Viscum album; assembly: GCA_963277665.1. NCBI lineage: Eukaryota > Viridiplantae > Streptophyta > Magnoliopsida > Santalales > Viscaceae > Viscum > Viscum album. The sequence continues at coordinate 1,156,039,824 of OY728120.1, read as the reverse complement.
ATCCAGGTAAGATATTTTCATCTCACTTTTATTTTTATGGGATACATTTTTATACAATGGGTATTTCTTATGTTTGATTCATATACTACCCAATAATTTATTTTCGAATTATCATGAAAATTCATTGATATAAATTTTCATATGAATTCTATTCTTTAATGGGTCTTATTATTGAATATTTACTAATGTTTTAATGTTTTATTTCATAATCACAACATTATTCTAGATTCTATATGTTTAAGTTTCCACATGGGAATATTTTTATTCCATGTTCTTGTATTCTAAAATAGTATTGAAAAAGTTTTATACATTTACATAAATTTTTTTAAAACATATTTTCCAATGTTTATAGTTTTTAAAATGGTTTTAAAGGAATATATTTTTTGAGGAACACTTGTATTTTTCTAACAAAAATATAGAAGTAGTTTTTTGTAACGTATACGGCATGAGGGGATTTCCCCAATAAATTTAATTGAATTTTTTTTTCAATCATCCTTCACAATTTTTTATGTTTATTTTTAAAAATTTTTTTTCATTTATACAATAATGTCTTTTAAAAAACATAACTAATTTTAAAATTGAAAAGAAATTTTCGTTAAGAAATATTCCGAGTGATCTTTAAAAAAATCATCTAAGATGACATCCTTTGATGCTATGTATAATTTCCTATGGATGTAATATAATAATTTAATCCATATTATTTCCATGGAAGTTTTATTTTTATGGAGAAAAGATGAATTTATTATAAAATCCATTTCTTTTCCAAGGGTTATGCTATGATGAAATGTTTAAGAAACCCATTTCTTTTCAGGGGTTATTATATATTGTGGAAAAATATGTATGTTTTTAATTATTTCAACAGTGGTACCTATATGTCCCTCCAATTAATTTGGAAAAGTATTATTTAAATGAGATTTTTATTATATACAAGTCGATGTTCTTGATCTGTTATGGGAAACAAGTCCAAGTGCTTGATTTTTTGTGGTGAACGTGTTGATGTGCTTGATCTATTATGTGAACCATGTTTTGATTCTAGATCTCATTATCATGGTAATTAGCCTTGAAAATGTAATAATTTATATACTTATTATAGTGTAAAATGAATTTATTACATGAATGTAAGGTTCATGATTGAGTTATGATAAATTGTCATTCTAATGATTTTGCACTTTTGAAATGTTAATGTTTAAGGCCACAACTCATGTTTATGATATTTTAATATTTGGTATGAAATTTTTACGTAATGTCCATGAAATTATACCCTTAATATTATCAAATTATTTCATATAGTTATCAATTTATATCAACCATTCCTTCCCTTATTGAGAATCTAAGTTCATCCTTTCTTATGTTTCTTTTTCCAATTTTATGAATAATGATGATAAATGATTATTGTATAGAATGGTTTTACATGGGAGAAATATTATGGTTTCCTTTTATTACTTAACAAGGAATATGAAATGATGGGTACAGTGGGAGATGATGTTGACCTTTATAAACTAGTTTTTCATTATCCCAAGTTGATAATGTTTTTATTAATTATGTAAAACTCAAAACCTAAAAGGTCCATGATTATATAAGTGATCAAATATTTTGATTTGATATTTGATGTTGTTTGATGAAAAAAATTGGAACAAATTTATTGGTATCAAAGTAAAAATTGTAAATTTTATATTTTTAGCACCAGATCTGGAAGGGTGTGTTTTAGTTCATTAAAAATCTTCAAATAATTTAGTGGTCATTATAACATGTAATTTCATACATTTTTTATAATATTAAAAAAATTATTTTGAAACTATTTTAAAAAGTTTAAAAATACCAAATATAGAAAACAAGAAGAATAATCCTTTCAATAAATTTTGAAAAAAATCAAACATATATACTACTATATTTAATGAATCATTTGGATAATTTTAAAAATATTTGTTTAAATATTTTTAGAAAACATAGATATGAAAGAAAATAAATTGACTGAAGAAAAAAAATGAAATCATATTTTCATGAAAACATTTTCACAAACATTATAATTCAGAAATAGTGGAAAGGGGTACTATTACTTTAAATTTTTTTGAATAAACATAGGATAAGAAATAATGATGTATTTTCGACATAAATATCAACAATTATTTCCAAGGGATGCATAAACATAAGTTATCCCAGATAATGATTAAATTTTGAAATAAACACTAATAAATTTGGTATATTTTAATCCTATGCTTCGTAAAATAAGTGACATAAAATGAAACAATAAATACCATGAAGAAAAATTGATTCATGATATAAAAATAAAATTGTTGGTTTATACACCACATAGAAGAAATAAGTGGTGAATATGGAATATGTAACTTGGATGTAAAAGTGAGACGAGAAATATCTTACCCCTATATATATTTCATGTAAAATCAACATGGATGAGATAATTGAAACTGAAACTTAAAATACCATGAAATATGAAGGATTAAAAGTATTTTATGTAAAAGGGTTAGTATATACACCATATAAAATAAAATGATACATGATATTAAAATACTCCTCAATAAAAGGAAACTGAGATAAAGTCCATTATAATCTAAGAAATGTCCTAATAAAATTCATTTGAAAACTGGACTCCATGGATTTTATGGTAAATTACCATTAATAATAATAATACATGATTTAAAGTGTTCAATTGGGAGTATATATACTTTTTAAAATAAATTTGGGGTAGATAAGAGTTTTTTCCTCAATGAATAAATTGTTGAGATGAAAATTGTTAGATGGAGTCCAAAATTATTGTATATATCCTTTATATCTTCTATTATAAACTTATTTCTAGTATATGTTTTAATAATAAAATTTTATAGGTTTAGTACTTGACAATTGAACCATTTACATAATTTATTTTAATTATATATTTAATTACTTTTCAATTTTGTTAACATCAGGTGGTTTGATGACCCACAGTTCATAATTTCACAATAGTATCAGTGTATTGATTGTAGTCAAAGGATCAATACTATATCATTAATAAATTAATAATAATTCATTTATTTTAATTTTTATACATAAATTATGTTTTAAAAAATCCATAAAATATGTTTATAAAAAGGAACAATGTTATAATCATGGAGATGGTAGATCATATGTACACATCAGTAACATTTTCAGTATTCAAAAATCATTATGGGAAGAAGGAAAGTGTTATATTACCACTAAATAATTATAATTATATCATAAATATTATATAATTTGTGTAAATACACTAATATATATCATTCATTTTACCCGATAACAAAAAAATGAATCATATCACTTCATGATACGGTATTCCGATGTACATACGAATGATGTTGACAAATGATTTTTCCAAAAATTTATTTTTCAAGAAATAAATGATCTTATATTAATTATATGACTATAAATCATCATTATATGAATTTAAATTCATATAAATGGATTTATAATATTTTAATATAATTGAAATGTTTCCTTACTAGGGGATATTTTAATAAATTAAAATGGATAATGTCACGACCCGTCCGCCGGGGCCCATGTTGTGACAACCCCAAGCGAGCCTTCCAAAGGATAGGGGATGGGGACAAGCACTCGAATGGCGTATCCCTATAATGGGAAGGAATTTCCTTTAAACCTGTAGAAACATAAAGACTATAACGCAACAATAATCATCCACTAAGTAACTATTGTAGTAAAAGAGTGCATAAATAAAGGGGCCAGAATAAAATCCCCCATAGGAAAAGTGAAAGTACAACTGAAAATTACAATACAATTAGAAAAAAAGGATGCAACTTCTGGGGTGTTCTTTAAGGACCTACCTGGAGGGGGGTACAGATTTCCTACTCATCACTCCATGTTCGCCTATCTCCTCCGCATACCAGCTGGTCCATGCTCCATCAACCCTCAGCCTATCTGCTCATCATCTTCACAAGACAAAACAAGTTTTGGTCGATGCCCGGGCATGGGTGAGTATAATGATTCTCAGTAGGGACCCTGATACCCCATTAGTCACCTAAAGATCCATGATGGAAAAACAACAATGCAAGGAACAATCACAAAGCATGAAGAAGTCAACAACTCTCTATAGGTATATGACCATACATATACCTATGTTATCATGATATACTTGTCTCATACATGATGGAAGAAAATCACAAATATAACACCATCAATGTAACACTGTGAAAATAAAAGTACCACACAAGTTACACCGCGATAATAACACCCTGAAGGTAAAAGTAACACACAAGTAACACCCCAATGATATGTCCACAAAGGTAACAATACCACATATGTATCAAAATGAGTATATCTCCATTAAGGTAAAAGTACCACAAAGGTATCATCGCAAAGATATCACCACGAAGATAAAATACCACACAGGTAAAAGACTAGTTAAAACAGAGTCTCTACTCAAACTAGGATTTTTAGTGAAGTATAAGAATTACTGATGATTAGTCACAAATCTAGATAATCTTATTCTGTCAAGTGTCACTTCCTCTGACCATACAGAGTCTGACCCATATAGGTTCAATAGGTACTAACCCCCGCAATGATCCACACAGGATCAAACCCACCCAGAGACGATAGATTCTAACCCCCGCAATGACCCACACAGGATCTGACCCACACCAGATCGGTATGCGCTGACCCACACAGGATCTCTAAGCACTGACCCACATAGGATCTGACCCACACACGATCAGTATGCGCAGAATCACAAAGAATCCTTGAGCGTTGACCTCTGTATGATCTATCTCCAACCTCCAACTCACTGCCAGCCACAGGATTTCGTGCACCTAGTGCGCTAGAGTTCCGTAGATTCTTCCCTCAAGATATTGGTTATACCTCGACCACAACTAAGCTCTAAAAAGGATTAATCAAAATTATAGCCATGTTTTAAGGGTTCCAATGCGAAAGAAGGTGTGTCAATCAGACGCCCCGTCTGTGAGTCATAAGCGTTTTAGTTCATGCGGCCCGGTTTGATTCTGGTTTGATACAGCCTGTCTGTAATCCAACTGTCTCGAAACTTCAAGCGGAGTACAAGAAAAGGATTGTCACAATCCAAGGATCCCAACTCTATAGAAGGTTCGTCAAACGGATGTCTGGTTCTCAATATATGGCCTTTTAATTGCTTCTAGGACAAGGTATGGTCTGACTCGGTCAGACTGACCCAGCCGGCATGGGGTGGCCCACAATGGTGTCCCGCCAGGGTAACTCGACCCTCAATGGGTGTCCCGCAAAGGGTTTCCCACAATGGCATCCTGTCCAACAAAAAGTGGTGGCCCGCAAAGGGTGTCCCACAAAGGGAGAGGCCCGACCCGTATATGGAGGCCCGAAAAGGGAATCCTGCAATGGGATGCCCAACCCATATGGGGAGCCCTATAAAGGGCCGCCTTCAAAGGGCCGACCCGCAAGGGACTGACCTGGTCATGTGATGTGAGACACGGTCTGAGGTGGAGCGCAGCCCGCTGGCAATGCGGTCCACTGGTAGGAGGCCTGACCACGTGTGGTGTGGCCTAGCTGTGGTCCACCCAATCTGACAAAGGGGGAAATGTTTCCCCCAATATCTCGAATAGAATGGGGGTCATTCAGCTTTTTGATACGGCGACACCACATTTTGGTTGCCTAGTAGCTATGAAACCAATGCAGCAGGTTCCACTTACGCTGCTACTTCAGCTACAGATTTTGCTCACCGGAAGCATGCTGGCCGCACCGCGTCTCCTTATGTGGTCGTCCGAAGTGTCGGATTCCTCCTCCAATCTGCACGGATTACGATCTGCAACCACCTGGTCACCAGTGGTATGTGACTGTGTGCCGCACCACCTCCGTTCAATGGGGCTGATGAGCGGCGACCCCTTTTTTCTCATCGAGGGTGTGTGACAGCGCACCACACCTCCTCCATGGCCAACTAGTGTCGAACATTCCGATGACCACCGCAACTTTGTGCTTTGTCCTCCTCTTGAGGCGTGCGTAGGTGAACGCTTTCTTCATAGCTGGTCAGTTTCTCCATACTAGCAGTATTCAACAGAGAATGCAAGGGTGTAGAAAATATTACCGAGCATCCGGGAAATTTTTGTTAGACCATACCCTTCACATTAGCTAAAAGCAAGAGGGAGGATAGAGGGATTCAATAAATTCACATGAAATAACGATGAATCAAAACCCCTACCTCATAAACCCATTGGATAGCACCCGGACTTGAATGTGGATCGTGTTCTTCATTCCCGTAACTGGTTCCCAACAACGCCACTCCCACATCGTCCTTCGGTTAGTGGTTCGGTGTCACCCATCACATATCACTGGGATCTGCTCCATCCTCTCAGGGTTCGGTGTCTCAGCACCCCTTCCTCACTTCGTTGTTTAGAGAAACTGCATCAATACCCCTCTCTAAACTTTATATATATTGGAGAGGGGAGGCAATGTAATGATATGGGGAATTAATGGCGGGTCATTAATTAAGATTCTTCCTTATTACCCAATGACGTTGTTATATAAGGTTGACGGGTCAAACAATTTATTATCCTAACACATCATTGTCCCCACACTCCTCTTGTCCATTGGTGGAGAAGAATGAAAATAAAATAATAAAATTATTTCATTTAAAGAAATCACAAAACATAACTTTTTCTCCAAACCTACTATGATCAAAGTAAATCCTCTATTAAGAGAATCAGGACACTATTGATGCAATGGTGCCCATGGATTTTTAATCTGAGCAATGGTTCAAAAGTTAGAAAACACCACTCCCGCGTTTATTGAATGCAGCATAAAAAAAGTCCGTAAATTATTATCAGTCACCCTTGACTCATGTCGGTCGAGGTTAGGATCCACCTAAGGAGAAAACACCCTCATGATCTCAACCGTACTCTTGTATTTTCAATCTACGTTACCCTTTAATAGTTATGGATTTTACAATAAAATAATTGTCACTTAATTATTTTATTTACAGCCAAAAACTATCATTCACTGGGGGCCCATGCCGGCCAATTTTAGTATCTTCCCAAAGAGATAATACCCTCATGAGATAGGTGGTGGTATTTTATTTTTAATCAGAGTCACCATTCTTTATTTATAAGAATTTGAAAAATAAGATAACTTCATTTAATTATTTTATTTATGGTTATGACATTTTCAGGTTTTCTCACAGGTGGCATGCACTGACTAAACATTAGTCACACATTGGGTAAACTTGTCATATTGAATGCAACGGTGCCCCCATAATTTTGATTCAAGAAACCATTTATGTTTTCTTCCAAATTTTCAGGAAAAATTCTTACTCGCACTAATTAAATTTTAAAAAAACATTGACAGATCATTCCAGGCACTCTGGGCCTTGGAATCATGCACTGTTAGATTTCATGGTCCAGAAATAATTCCATATAATTAAAAGAAATTATACGAAACTTTGTGGAAAATACATTATCCCCACCTAAGGTATTTACATCCCCCAAGTCCAAAACAAAGGCAAATCAAACAAATGGGGGTACTGATCATGAATATGAGCCTCCCTATCCCATGTGCTCTTCTAGAGGTCCTCGTGCTGCCACCGAACTCGCACCAAATGGATTGACCAACCACAATGGACTCATCATGTCAATCCTCTATCCATGTTAGGAACTCCATGAAAGTCACCCCATCATCAAAGTTCATCTTTCCCTAGTCGATAACGTTCGATGGATCATGCACGCGTCTCCTCAGCTATGACACATGGAAAACATTATGAACTCGGTGCATCTATGAGAAAAGAGATAAGTGGTATGCCACAATGCCCACTCTGTGGAGAATATTTAAGGGTCCGATGAACCATGGAGATAACATTATACCCTAACCAAATATCCACAAACCTCATCGAGGCGAGACCCGTATGAAGATATGGTCTCCCTCCACCTGTCAGCATAAGACTTCTGCCGGCTCTATGCATTCTTCACTTGCTGACATGTGTGTCATTGTGATACATGCTCTCCCATAGCTTGCTTCGTCCCTGGCCACCAGTACTGACACCAGAATTACTGGTACACCTTCACAAATCCTGGATGTATTGCTAAGGGGATATATGGATCTCCATAAACACCTCCTCTCAAAGCATCAGTGGTACCGTAGTGCATCCTCTGAATATATGACATGTTCCCCACATTTAGAAAATCCTTTAGGAGATCATCTTTAGGATAAATGAGCATGTCGATCCTTATTGTCAACGACTCAAGTTGTACCCCCCGAATTTGCTAAAGAATTGTGGGAGTGACAATCATGGACTAAAGGTAAGATGCTCCATATTTATCCATTAATGATATCCCTGGTGGGACTTGCTGCTCTGATTCCTCACTCAATAGTTGTAGACCAGAGTTGTTGTTGAGTGTGTCTGCTTCCATGTTCCCCATCCTAAGAGTACAGACTATCTCAAAGTCATAGTATTGGAGGAAATCTAGCCATCGTCACTGTCTCAACTTCTGAAATATTTTCTAACACTTCTCTATCCACAGGAACAACCCCCCCCCCCTTCTTCATCAATGATGACAAGGGTGTCTCTACCAAGGAGATGTCTAGTTCAAAAATCCGGTTGTACCCAGAAAAAGAAGAATTCCCTCTCTCTTCGGGGAGGTAATCCTAGAAACATCATTTGAAAAGATGTCCCCACACACTACGACTCCTATTGGGAACTGAAAAACCTAAAACTCTCACTGCCATGAGGTTGTGGCTGGTCGAATGAAGAGTGATCAGCTGCACCCTCCTATGAATGAGTTTATCATGTGGTTCATGGGTTTCCTTTTTCATCGACCATGGGAAAATCCATTCCAATGTTGTTGATAAATGACAACCTTTTTGCCTACTACAATCAATCTGACTATACAGTGTGGATATCCAGTCCATACCCAAACTAATTTCGTATGGTCTCGACGTTTCCACTGAGAGGTTCAAACCAAAACTCCCACCTAAAGGTTTGGATCACACCATCGGCATAAGGGTGATTTTCGAGTCTCTAACCAAAGGTATCTTTAGATGTAAGTGTCAAGTCAACAAATTAACTAGAAAATATAGGTCTTGAACAAGATTCATTGATTGAAGGAATGATTAGTTCCTATATCTATTAATAAGGTAGCAAGAAGTAGACTTAGAACATACCTCCAATCATTCCTTTAGCCCTTGGGTCACACTCCTTGACTACATGAAGCTAATCCCTTCCCCAATCCTCCAGCTCTCTGAGCCTGGTGGAGACCGCATAGAGGTGGTGGTTGTAACATGTCAAAATTTAAACCACCTTATACTACTCTCCAAGATCCACTTCCACGTCTGATTCCTTATAGATTCATTTCTCCCTATCACTTCCTCTTAACAAAACATTTACACGACTACATCTCTGAGACTAGAATTAGTTTCCTACTTTATCACTGTTAACATTCACTTGATACATCCTCTCTGCCAAAGAATAATCAACAAAAAGGTTCCATCTATCATTCTAACATAACTATGAATTATTCAAGGAAAATTATTCCCTCAGATTTACCTAAACACACCTCGATCTGAGGTCTGAGCCCTGATGCATTGATCGTAGTGTATTCATCGAGTACCTGGAATGGTCGGTACGTCTCGATGAATACACAGATACTGCCATGTCATCCTACTAAAGGTGTAAATGATCTCGGGAACACTCACCCCTTTTTATTATCTGGTAAGAGACCCCCTTCTCTGAGGAAGGTTCTCATGCTTGTCTACAGAAAATTCCCCTCTTAGCAAGATCAAGGTAATTTAAACATTGTCATCATCCTGCTGGGCCACATAAAAGGATCTCTAATAGGACTGTTATCTGATCGAATGGTTCCATGGCTTCGTGGAAACTCAGCCACAACCTCTTGCTAGTTCTCAGATGTCGGGGGATCTATCTCATCTCAGAACCTTGAATCTCTCTACTACTGAAACTTGTTCAATGCGCTTAGTCGGCGTGCACCCTCTACTGGTGGGGTTGGTGGCATCTGCTGCCCAACGGGTTGTGGTGCTATAGGTGTACCACCTGAATGTGCTAACACTATAAGAGGGCCCAACACCGAATCCTCGTCGCTCGGTGGGCCATCATCTTGTACTCTCTCGGGAATCTAAGATAGTTGTCTACTAGGATATATCCTGACAAGGAACGGGTATTCCATGATCATTAAGTTATACCTAGTGAGATGACTCCAAAGAAACCAAAGAAAAAAATTTCCAAAACACACGCAATCCGTGTTTTTATGCACTATGTCAGAAAATCAAGAGTCATGGTCATGGTGTATGGATATGTCAGCCGCTGCACAAAAACTAGATTCCCCCAACTAAAACCCACACCCATAACACTTAACACTTTTTCCATATATAAAATATCAAATTCCTAGTTCTTCATTAGAACTGATTCTTTTTATATAACATTGTCATGACCTGTCCCCCGGGGTCCGTGTCGTGACTACCCCAAGCCCGCCTTCCAAAGGCCAGTGGTTGGCAACTAGAACCGGAAAAGAGTACCACTATAACAGGAAGGAATTGTCTTGAAACCTATAAAAACAAAAAGAAAAGAACGAAAATATAAGAAAACACTATGTAACTATTGTAGTAAAAGAGTGCTGAAAGTAAGTGGTCAAAATTCAAACCCAAAATAGAAAAGTACAAGTACAACTGAAAAGTACAATAAAATTGAAAGATAGAAAATAGCTCCTGGGTCATCCTCCAGGTATCCCACCTGAAGGGTAGGTAGAGATCACCTTCTCAGCACACCATGTACACCCTTATCCTCCTTGTACCGCCTGGTCATGGCTCCCTCAACCCTCAGCCCAACTGATCATCATCTGTACAAGACACGACAAGGTGTGGGAAAGCATGTCCATGGGTGAGTATAACAATTCTTAGTAAGGACCCTAAGACCCCGCAGGTCTCCTAAAGTTCCATGAAGGAAAACCACCAAGAATGGATCAATCAAAAAGCACTAACTAGTCAGTTAATCTACAAAGGTATATGCCCATACATATACCTAAGTTATCAAGATATTCTCATCTCATACATGAGGGAATAATATCACAAAGGTAACACCACGAAGGAAAATGTACCACATAGGTAACACCGGTGAGATAACCCCCCAAAAGTAAAAGTACCACACAGGTAACACCACGATGATATCACCAAGAAGGAAACAGTACCACATAGGCATCATTCCGAAGATATCACCAGGAAGGTAAAAGTACCACATAGGTATCACCATGAATCTAAAAGTACCTCACAGGTAAAATACTTAGTTTAAACCGAGTCTCAACTCAAACCAGGTTTTTCATTGATGTATTGAACTACAGATGATTAGTTGTGAAGATAGATGATCTTATTTTGTCATGTGGTAGTGCTTATAACCATATAGAGTCTGACCCACACTGTATCAATAGGTGAAACTCACATAATGATCCACATAGGATTTGACACACCAAGATTTGATAGGTACTAACCACCGAGATGACCCGCACAGGATCAGACCCACACAAGATCGGTATGCGATGATCTGTACAGGATCACTGAGCACTGAGTCAGACAGGATCTGACCCACACAGGATCGGTATGCATTGACCTACATAGGATTTCTGAGCAATGAAATTCACCAGATCTCACCCATAAATGATCGGTATACGATGACCCACACAGGATCATCGAGTACTGACCTCTTTAGGATCTGTCTCCAACCTCTGCCTCACTAACAGCCATTGGATTCCTCACACTGGGTGCACTCGAGTTCCGTAGAATTTACCCTTATGATATAGGTCATACCTCAACCACCACTATGTTCCCCGAAGAAGTAACCCAAAGTACTTCCATGTCATAAGGGTCCTAAACTGATTGATGGTGCACCAATCGGATGGTTGATCTGTGAGTTATAAGCGTTTTAGTTCCGGGGGCCCAGTTGGATTTAGGTTTGATCCATCCCGGATGTACTCAAATTGTCTCCAAAAATCAAGTTGAGTATACCAAAAGTACTGTCACAATCCAATGATCCTATATTAGTAGACGGTTCATCAAACAGACTCCCAGTTATCAAGATATGTCCTTTTAAGTGTTTTTGGGGCCGATCGAGCCCGAGTCCAGTGTGTCCCGGTCGAACTGACCCGGCCCGACCCGGTCTGGCATGGGTCGTGGTGGGCCGTCTCACTGGGTCGAGGTCTGGTCTAGACCACAAGGGGGAGGCCCGCAAAGGTGGCCTGCAAGGGAAACCTGGGTTGCAAAGGGTGGCCCGAAAAGGGCGGCCTGACCTAGAAAAAGGGGTGACCTGCCTGGGGGGCCCAGCCCATATAGGGTGGCCCGAAAAGGGAGGCTTTCAAAGGACATACTGACACGTATATGGTGGCCTAAAAAGGTATCCTAGCAATGGGGTGTCCCGTAAGGGGGTAACCCGACCGTGTGGGGTGTGACACGGTCTGAGGCAGAGCGCGACCCGCTGGCAGGCGGCCTGACCTCAGGAGGTGTGAAAGGAAAACGTGTAGCTCGGTCATAGTCTGTCCGATCTAGAAATGGGGGAAATGTTCCCCCCATTATCCTGAATGGACCAAAGGCCATTTGGTTTTTTGAGACAGAGTCAACACTTTGGAACTGCTCGGTCATCATGGAACGCATGCGGTGGGTTCCTCTTCTGTCGCAGCTTCACATGTAGCTTCTGCTCGTCGGCGGTGTGCTGGTTGCTCCGCCTCTCCATTTGCGATAGACTAAAGTTCCATCTGCCTCCTCCAATCACCACGGCTGACGAGATATGTCCCTCTTCTCACTGGCGGCACATGATGACATGCCTTAGCTCCTCTGTTCCCCGTGACTAACGTGTCGCAACCCCTTTTTGCTCACTGATGACATGCGACAGCGTGCCAGACCTTTCTGGGGTCGGCTGATGTCGGTTGTTCTGATGAACATTACAGCTTTGTGTCACAGCATCCACTTGCAGTTTGCATTGTCACACTCCTTCATAACTGGTCGGTGTTGTTGTGGTATCGGTATTCCATAGAGAATGCAATGGTGTATCAAAGATTGCGGAGGGTTCGGGCCATGTTTGTTAGGACAACCCCTCTGCGTTAGCTCGTAAACAAGGGGGGGATTTATGGGTTCAACAAATTCACTTGAAATAAATGAGAATCAAAACCCCTTCCTCTTAAACCCATTGGAGAGTACCAACGCTTCATGTTGGATCATGTTCTTCGTTCCTGAATCTTGTTCCTAATGACACCACTCATATGTTTTCCTTTGGTTCATGGTTTGGTGTGATCTGTCATCTCCCGATGGGATCAGCTTTATCCTCTAAGGGTTCGGTGTCTCAACACTCCTTCAACACTTCTTTTCTTGGTGTTGTTGTGCCAATACCCCCTCCCTAAACTCCATATATATAGGAAAGGGGGAGGGTAAGTAACGATATGTGGAATTAATGGGGGATCATTAATTAAGAACCTTCCTAATTCCCCAACAAATTCATTACTTAAGGTTGAAAGGTTATGCCATTTATTGTCTTGACACATCATTGGATCCACACACCACGTATCCATTGGTGGAGATGAAATAATATAAAATAATAAAATTATTTTATTTCTTTTTTAAAAAAAGTCCCAAAACATATCTTTTTCTCCAGATCTACTGTGGTCGAACTTAAGCCTCCCATATTGGAATTATGGTGTTGTGGATGCAATTGTGCCCTCAAATTTTTAATCCATGAAAAGGTTCAAAAGTTATAAAATGTTTTTTAGGTGTTTACTAAAAATACCTGAAAAAAGTTCGGAAAACTAGTAATAGTCACCCTCAAATCACACCGATCGTGGTTAGGCTTCACCTAAGGAGAACACGGCCTCACAAACTCAAATTTACTCTCTGATATTAAATCTGATTTACCGTTTATATGTTATGGATTTTTCAATGAAATAATTTTCACTTAATTATTTTATTTACGGCGAAAAACTAATTTTCAATCATGGCTCGCGCCGGCCAATTTTAGTATCTTCCTAAAGAGAGAATTCCCTCACGAGATTAGTGGTGGTCTTGGATTTTTAATCCGATTTACCATTCATGAGTTTTATGAATTTAAAAAATATAATAACATTATTTAGTTATATTATTTACAGTTATTACATTTTCGAGTTTTCCCACCGGAGACATTCACCGACTAAACATAAATCGCACCTAGGGTAAACCTGTTATCCTGAACACAACGACACCCTTAGAATTCTGATCCGGCCAACCATTTAATATTTATTACACTTTTTCAAGAAAAATTCTTACGCATGCTAATTAAAGTGTAACAAAACTTTGACGGATCATTCTGGGAACTCCAGGCCTCATAATCATGTTTTGTTAGATTCCGTGGTCTATAAATAATCCCATAAAATTAAAAAAATTATAATGAAATTCTAGAACATTACAGATAATCTTTATTCACTTAAATAAAATTGAGGTAAAGCTCAATTTTTACACATTAAACCAATCTTGCACCAAAATTGTAATGACCCAAAATTTTATCAAAAAAATTCTTCTTGATCTAATTAAATGTATTATTATGAAAAATGGTGATAAAAAATATGCACTTCCTTGTTTTTATGTTTTTTTATTTCAAAATACAATTAATAATTTTTATCATTTCTAATATACTCATTGAACAATTATTACGGGATTCGTATAAATATAGGTCTTTAACAAATCTAATTTTCTCAAACAAAAGAATTGATGGCCTCATCTAGCAGACATTCCCCATATGAAGACCATTTTTCAGAGATCAGAAAGGCGGTTATGTCATTGGGCATCGCTCTTTACCAAACCCAAGCCAAGCTTCAACACGTTAAGCTCGAACAAAACCACCTTTGGGAGAAGTGGTAGTTCATAGAGATTATCACCCGAGCGATGTTATCCGAGCCACCCTAAGAGTCTGTCCCCATTGCACACCATACCCTTCGGTCTTATGCAGGTGTTATAAGGGGTTATGTAACAAGACCATAACACTATGATTTTGTGCATTATTTTTGCATATACTAAATAATATACATTCATTTTGTTATTGTTACGTTATAAATACTTTTTAAAGAACAAATAGTTTCTTTAGTTAATATTCAATTAAGAAATCTATTTTGATGAATTAATTGATTTTTAAATTAAATAATAATTTAATTAAAAATTATTAATAAATTAATTTTTATATTATAGAAATTTTTGTATAATTATTATGAATACGATTTTGATTTCTATTATGGTTTGAAAGCTATTTTTGTCAAAAACCATGAATTTTCAATAAATGTAAGTTTTTATTTTAAAAGTAAAAAATTCACATATTTATAATATTATTTAGATAAAATGAATATTAATTTTGGAATCACGATGTCAAAATTATCCAATTATTAATTTTTCATTGTTTTTTAAGACAGTCGAATTGTTTGGTAAAAACTAAATACCATTTAAATATATAATGTGCTTAATGACATCATAATGACCAAATAATGATGTAATAAAATAATATAGACATTACGTTCAGAAAATATTTGTGTTACCATTAAAATAATGTGATTTGTTTTGTTTGATTTATTTTACAATGCTTTAGTCAACCGTATAAGACTTATAAAACATTTTACCCTTTAAAATTGATTTCCTTGTGATTGTGAGTCACATACACATAAGTGACTCTATTATTTTAAAATTTTCAATAATTTGACTTATAAAATATTTTTTCCCACTCCCCTATGGAAAAACCATGGGCAAAAACCATGGGCTTCATTTTTTGTTTGATCAGTTTAATGTGTGGTGACTCAAACCTAAATAATAAAGAATTACCTCTCCTTTCCTATATAAACAAACCCAGGATCCCACTTACTCTTCACTAAAAGCCTTTGGAACTCTACCAACCAATTCTTTCCTCTCTCTTTAATCCTCCTAAGGCGCCTCAAGCTCTCAAGAAACCTCTCTTAAGCCCCTCCCAAGCCTTTGGTATCATACTTCCAAGTATCGGATTCCTTCCTTTCTCATTTTATCCATGTTTCTTAATATTCTTATGTCCTTTTATTTTAAAATATAAATGTTGGGGTTTGATTTAACACCACACTTCTACATTCCTCTTTATATTCTAAATGATGATCGACCCCTTTATCTCCCATTAATTCCTCCCATGTACACCTGTTACCATGCCGAAATTTCATAAGGGATTCCTTCCTTTCTTATTTTTATCCTTGTTTCTTTATCTTATAATACACTTTTATATTCAATGACAATATTGGGGTATGATTTCTCCCCACCGTTATATTCCCCTACTTATGTTTGAAAATATGAGAGACCTATTTCTCTATCATTAATTCCTTTTATATACACCTGTTACAATGCAAAAATTCTGTATGGAACATCTGTCTCCTCATTTAGAATCATGAAATTCTTTTGTATTTGGGATATAAATTCAATTACATATATCGGGACATGTATCTCTATAACCCCTTACTATCAATTTTTCTATACATATGATGAGACACACCTTTCTCTCTCATCAACCATTTTTATGAATTCTTATGTCACACCATTATGCAGTCGAAATTACACCATGATTTTCCATGCCAATATCATTGTTTTGTGAATACCTTACCCATTTCCCTATCCTGGGTATTCACATATATGCCCATTTACTTATTGATTAAAAATCTTCATGTATGTATTCTTAATCCCTTTATAATGGAATAAATAATGACGAATGATTCCACTTTGTATGATCCATGTGGCACACTTGTACATGAAATGAAATGTTTATGAAGGGTGCACCCTAATAGCGCCCCAATACATTGGGTAAAGATTAGTATCATGATACGTCAAGTTAAATGAGGGATTACTCATGCTAATTCAAGTAAAATGGGGATTTATTCATGCTAATTCACATGCAATGAGGGTTTACTCTTTCTCCGTGTGCAATGTTCCTTGGCTCATGCTAATACCTTGTTAAGTGTTGTTGCCACATTTCCATGTTGTGATAATCATGCTTTATCATGACATTGTGTACATCTTTCTCTTATGCTCCACTAATATTCATATTTCCTAATATTTATATTATTATTCATTTTATTCCTTGATTACACCCTTACTAGGATTTATAGCTCCCCGTTATATTATGCATGTCCCCAGGTTATTCCATTCAATGATATGTATGAGGGAATGTTGTGGTTATGTAAAGGATGTTTTCAATAAATTTGTTGTGTTGTTTATGTTCTATGTTGTTATGTTATGTTTCTAATCCCCAAATACATTAGGCATATCTATCTTATATGTTGTATCAAGTAAATTTTATGTCATAAATCATGCTTAAGTGGGTAATAAAGAGCGGGGTTGTTATAGTATGTATCAGAGGATAGGTTTATTTTGTTTGGGATTAGGATTAAAAAACCTAGTGACATCGTTAAGAATGAGACTATTTATAATAAGAAAATCAATAAATTTTGGTGATTAATGAATAAGTGTATTATCAAAAAAATACATCTATGTCTAGATACGAGAAAGTAGAGGCGGCTCTGGCATATATGTACTTAGGAATGAAAACTCCGAAAATGTGATCGGCTTTACTCGTGGTATCCTGGTACATGAAAATGGTCTTTGCTGCAATTTTGGTTACAAAACTCCCTGTAACACCCTAAGGTTTTGAAAACAAATATAGAATTGAATTTTATAATCTATCCATTGAACACAACTTTTCCTCTTCTATGTTTTGAATTTCAAAAATTGTTCATCTAGAGTTGTGTTCAGTAAGTCATTTGGAGTTTGATAGAACAAACATGATTTTTGGTGAATAGTAACATATCCTTATGAATAGTAATATGAATATTAATATGACCCTTATGAATAGTAAATAATATTATTATTTTATTTATTTAAGGAAATAAGATAATGGGATCTTATTTTTTTTTCAATGAGAAATAAAACTAATTACACTTTAAGATTGTTATTTTTCGAATTTACTATGACCTTATTTAAAAATTAAATTATTAATATTTAGAAATTTATTTTTGAAAAATGGATTTCACTTTTGAATTTTAAACTTCGAAAAATGGTAGGGGTGAATTATTGGGATTCTTATGAAATTCTAGAATTTTTAATGAATAGTGAAATATGATAAAATGCCGTATATACAAATCATCAGTTAAATACACTATTCATGACTTCACATGTGATGCAAGGACACTTGGTTCGAACTCACCTGCACTTATTACTATTATGGATCACATGAAACAACACTATTGGTTTTCTTCAGGGAAATAATAAAATAATGAATTAAATATTCAAAATTTACTCCTCTCCTCCCCTATAAAAACCCGTCACCACACCCTCTGCTCTCCACTCCTCTAAGTCCTGGATCCTCTCAATGTTCTTCTAAATTACCCTTACATAGTCTCTCCCCACGTCCATGAAGATTATAGTCTTTCCAAAAGACCAAAACCTCTTCCCTTATGGAGATTCTCAAGGAGGTTATTTCAAGAGGTAAATCACCCTTCATTTTCATTTGGTTTTATTACAATTTATCTTCTTTTTCTATCCTCACCTCACATCCTCTGTCCAAATGATCATGATAAATGCATTATCATCTATATACAAGAATTATATCATGTGAATGGAAGAACCATCATAAATATTCTTACTCCCTCCCTTTTATTTTTATAAACCAAATCGACGTCCATGAGGTTCTGATTTATAACCTTCATGGATGATGAAGTTTTGTTCTTCAATTTGATCATCATTACTGGTCATAAAACCATATTTATGGTTTAACCAGTCTATAAAATATGTACTATAACATAATTAATATTCATGAACATAATATGTACATATAATTAAGTTATATGAAAAAACAAGTTAATAATAATCAAAATATCGCCGAATAATCAAAGTGGTTGTCATCTAATGATTCATCCTCATTCCATGTAACCAAATGATAGAAATGGATATTGAAAATTATTTTTGTTCACTAATAATATTTAGTTTCAATTCAGGAGATTTACATCCATTCCACTTCATTACTTAAAATCAAGTGAACCGAATATGAAAATAAAGGAAATGAACACTCTAGAACGACGAAATTCAATACAATAACTTGTCAATAAATACATAAATGAACTAACCAGAGTTATGGTAAAATAAATACATGTTTAATATGTTCTGAAATAAGTTATTAAAAAGTATAATTTCATATTCCAGGAGCTTATGTTCAAGAGCAGAACACGTTTGGAGTTAAGGTAAGGGTTTTTCCACCAGAACATCCATTTTCATTTGGGATATATTCATTGTCTTATTACCTCAATTAAATTCTTATGTATTGTTATGTACTCATCATATATTCTATGTGAGTATAATTTATATGTTTCCAAACCAGAAACCTTCCATATTTTATGGATAGTTACACTTTTTAAAAGGAACATTCAAATTTGTTTCCAAAATACAAGCCTGGTTCAAGGGAATTTCTCCAATTCATATTTGTTTAAAAGGGGACTATATAATATATTTTTGGAAACCATTAACTTTATAAAAATACTCATTTTATTATGAAAATAATATCTTACTTCACTTCTTGTTTTATACAAATATTTTCCAAAATAACTCTTCGTTTTAAAATAAAAGAGTATTTAACTCAAAAATTGCTTAATGGTTTTATAAGAGTATTTTTGTTGATTTTCTGGTATTATTTGGTTTAATAATTTATGAATTAATATACCGTATTTTATTTAATGGTTTACAACTAACTATATAGTGGATGATCTATCCTAAAACCAGTCACCATATTACTTGGAATGGTTAGTGTTTTATGTTTAATGATGGGGGAAAGTTAGTTACATTTCATATGATAGTTTCAATATGAATTTACATGTTATTTATATTGATCCCCTCTCATATGAGGAATTCATTGTACTTATTATTTTATGGGTGGGGCCTGGTATAGACCCTCGATGCATCGGTAGGTCTCATGAGACAAACTATGGTTTCAGCACGAGGCCTTGAAAAAATTATTATTTTATGGTCCTAGCACGAGGATTAGATGGTATGGTTATGATGTCCGGAATATGAATTTCCCTCATTATGATGCAAGTATTTGAAGTTCATGTGGTTATTTGACTAGTATAATGACCATGATTATGTTTTATTATGGAATTATTTATTTATCTCATATTCATGCCATAAATGTGTACAAGTTTATTAATAAAGGCATGTGTTTTCAATTATTCACCATGTCTAATGTTCATATTATCTTCTACCATATTTCTTACTCATTCAAAGCATTTGATCTCACCCCTTTATTATGTTTCATTTTCTCAGGACATGAAGCAGTAATTTATGAATGAATTGCAAGCATAATCTAGGAGATGTGATGTTTCTAGTAGAATAAAATAGTGTTTTATTTCCCTTCATGTTGTAATGTTAAACTTATGTATGTAACTTGTTTCCAATACTACTAAAATACTCGGTCTTTTGGGATTCATATTCCTTGTATGTATGCCAACGTAATCAAATAAGGCACTGGATCTAGGCAATTGGGGTCGGGTCTTTACAGTTCGTATTAGAGGAAGTTTAGTAGAATACTTGGAAACCAGATTTAGAAAATGTATAATTAGGGAACAGTCCCTAAGATAGTCTTCAATGATAAACATACAAGAACATCCTGGTATTTTGGTAAGGAATAGATTATGTGGATCATTCAAGAAATACATCCCTGTCTGGATACGAGCAGGTAAAGGCGGCTCTAGCACAGACATACCTAGGGGTAAAACACGAAAACACCGCTTTGAGCTATGCTTGAATGGGAACCGGTACAGAACAGATGGCCTTGCTGCAATCTCAATTACAACACTCCCGAGGGATAAGCTTAGGATAATTCACATTTTCTTTACAAGCCATTATGAGTGAGTTTAATGTAAATATTCCTCAAATAAACCTCATTTCTGAATATGGTATTAGCCATTCGTAGGATCTCAAATGTTTTCTAAGTATTCTGTTAAGTTAAGATTATAAATTATGATTCATAACCTAATCTTGTGTATGCCATTATCTAGAGATGGCACCAAGTGGAAGGAGTGGAAACCACACGAACACAAGTGTCCCCTGTAGGTATTTTCCTCTGATGCAAGATAATGATGTTGGCTCTGGTGCTATGACTAGTGCTGAGAAACTGATAACTATACTGGTAAATCATACTCAGGTTAAGTATAATAACCTTACCCATATGGAGCATTTGAATCCACCACGTGGAGGAGCCATGGTAGATCAGTTTATGCGACAATAGCCTCCATCATTCAATGGGACTACAAACCCATTTGTAGCATAGTAGTCGATAAGTTCTCTTAAGAAGATATTTCTCACTTTTGGATGTAATGAAAGAGAGAAGGTTGTCATGGCAGTATATCGTCTATCGAGAGATGTGTATCAGTGGTGGTCATGAATCCAATACAAAAAGGAGGAGAAAGAGATAGAATAGATGAAATAGAGGGATTTTATAGAAATATTCATAGAAAAATATTTCCCTCGTGGGAAACGAGCTGATATTGAGAGAAAATTCTTGAATCAGAGGCATAAGGAAGATGATAATGTTGCAAGGCACGAAACTAACTTCTCAAGATTAGCACGACACGATGTAGACTACATACAAATTCTAAGGAGATAAAGTGATCGATTATTTTATGGCCTAAATCCATTCCTATGGCGGGCACTGGTCTCCCAAAGTTTTTCAACATATGAGGATATAGTTTCATTTTCCATCAAGATAGAAAAAGAATTACCTGAGTCTTGTGACTTTAAAAGAATGCAGGAAAAGAAGTGGGCTACTGAAAACTCTGGGAAAGGAAATAAAGAAACGGGGAATAAGGGAAGAGTTGAATTTCCACCATGTGAAAATTGTGGAAATAAACACACTGGTGCATTATTAAAAGGAAAAGTATTATGCTATAAATGTGTTCAAAAAGTCCATCTTTCTGGTGATTACAAAGGGAAGAAGGAAGCCAATGATTTTTAATGCTATAGTTTTTGGGAGATGAGACACTAGGCTAATGATTTTCCAAAATTTCATGGACATATGCAACAAAAAAGGTAAAGGGATTAGGGAAAAGCTTAAGAAATCAAAAATGAAGAGGATGAAGTTTCTAGTGATGTGGTGGTAGGAACATTAAATGTTTCCTCATGTTTAGGCAATGCTTTATTTGATTCTAGATCATCGCATTGTTTCATATCTTCCTAGTTTTCTAAGAAAATTTGATGTTTCCAATTTGATTTAACAAGGGAGTTGTCAGTCAAAACTCATAAGGGAAGTATCATTGCTAAAAAGTTATGTGAATTAGTTCCCATTAGGGCATATAAATTCTCCTTATCTGATGATCTCATCATCATACCCATGATTGAATTTGATATAATCCTTGGTATGGATTGGATTTCAGACCATGATGCAAAAATTTATTTTAAGAAAATGTATGTTATGATTTTTTATGACAATGATCAAGAACGCCTTATCTTTAGAGAAAAATTGTCACCACCGGTTTCTTATCAAGATCCACCCCCAGTAGCTCAACTAAATTCAATTATTGAGGAGGAAGAGAATGAAATAACTATTGGAGGGGAATGGAATGTTCACATAGAGGATGTACCTATTATGAGAGAATATTTTGATGTTTTTCCAGAAGATTTACCTGGACATCCTCTAGAATGAGAAATTTTGTTTTCCATTGATTTAATTCAGGGTTCAAGGCCCATATCGAAGACCCATTATAGAATTTCCACTATGGAATTAGTGGAACTAATTAAAAAACTATATGAATTGAGTAATAAGGGATTTATTCACCCAGGTGTTTATCTATGGGTAGCCCTTGTCCTTTTTGTTAAGAATAAAGATAGATCTATGAGGATATATATCGACTATAGAGAGATCAATGCTATAACAATAAATAACACGTATCCCCTACCTCGCATTGATGATTTATTTGACCAACTGCATGGAGCTCAATACTTTTCCAAGATTGACCTTCGATCTGGATATCATCAGTTGGGGGTGAAGAAAGAAGACAATTTGAAAACAACATTTTGAACGAGGTACGAGCATTATGAGTTTACAGTAATGCCTTTTGGATTGACTAATGCACCCTCTGTCTTCATGGATCTAATGAACAAAGTTTTCAAGGAATATCTCAATGACTTTTAAGTGGTATTTATTTATGATATCTTGGTATACTCCAAAATCTACGAAGATCAAGAAAATCACTGGTGCATTATCCTGAAGACTCTTAGAGGAAATTAATTATATGGGAAGTTTAGAAAGTGTGAATTCTTGCTTTAGGAGATTTCATTTCATGTCCATATTGTCTCTAAGTATGGAATCCTAGTTGATCCAGTGAAGAAAAAGGCAATCCACGATTGGACCATGCCAACAAACATAATGGAGGTACACTATTTTATTTGCTTAGTAGGTTATTATTGGCGTTTCGTTCAGAATTTTTCCCCACAAGCTAACCCTCTAATAAAGCTCACACGTAAAGGGGTTAAATTTGTTTGGAAAAAATATTGTGATGAATTTATCGAGGAACTGAAGAGAAGATTAGTCAATGCTCCTATATTCACTCTATCATCGGGGAATGAAGGGTTTGTTATTTATAGTGACGCTTCAATGAAAGTACATGGTTGTGTCCTTATGCAAAATGATAGGGTTATTGCTTATGCATCATGACAGCTAAAAAATCATGAGTAAAACTATCCTACTCATGATCTTGAGTTAGCTTCTGTAATCTTTGATTTGAAGATATAGAGACAATATCTCTATGGTGAAAAATGTGAGATTTGTACTGATCACAAGAGTTTGAAATATATTTTCTCATAGAAAGAACTCAACATGAGGAAAATGATATCGATTGAACTACTCAAGGATTATGATTTCACGATACACTACCACCTAGGGAAGGCAAATAAGGTGAAAGATGCTTTGAGCAGAAAGGTTTATGGTGTTTTGAACAACATGAGAGTTGAAAGGGATCATATTTTCAGGGATCTATTAAAGATGGATATGGGAATAAACATGGAAGGTCAAACATTAATATATTTTCAAATAGATTCCAAAAAATCTTTAATAGGAAGGATAAAAAGTTCTAATGATGGCGATGAGGAGTTTCAAAAGAAGATTAATGCTTCGAATGGTGGGAGATTTAGTGACTTTGTATTTGATGATGGAATTTTGAAATTTGGGAAGAGACTTTGTGTTCCCTATATAACTGATCTAAAAAGGGAATCATAGGATGATTCTCATAGTTCCAATTTCTCTATACACCCTAGTAGCAGTAATATGTATAGTGATTTGAAGGAAAAGTTTTGGTGGGACAACATGAAGAGGGAGATTGCTGATTTTGTGTCAAGATGTATAGTTTCTCAACAAGTGAAAGCTGGAAGGAAATAGCCTGGAGAAGTGTTGCAACCTCTTCCCATTCCTGAGTGGAAATGGGATAATATCACGATGGACTTTTTAATGGGACTACCAAAGACTACTAGAAGGAATGATGCAATATCGGTCATTGTTGATCTTCTAACCAAGTCAACATATTTTCTTGCAATAAGAGAAGATCTACCACTTGAACGTCTAGAAAGACTATATATTAATGATGTTTTAGACATCATGGAGTTCCCCTATCGATTGTTTCTGATCTTGATCCATGTTTTACGTCATGATTCTGGAAAAGTCATCAGAAGGCCCTAGATACTGATCTTTGTTTGAGCACTACCTACCACCCACAAACTGATGGACAATCAGAACAGACTATTCAAACATTGGAAGACATGTTGAGGTCTTGTTCACATCATTTTAAAGGCATGTGGGATCAATATTTACCTGTCATAGAATTTTCTTACATCAATAGACTCCATTCATGTATTCATATGGCACCCTATGAAGCATTATATGAGAGGATATGTCGTACACCAACTTTCTGGGATGATGATGGTGAAAGAAAGCGCATGGGACAAGAACATGTTGAAGAAACAACGGAGAAGGTGAAGATTATCCAGAACCATATCAAAATAGCTCAGAGTAGGAAAAAGATCTATGCAGATAACCAAAAGAAGGATTTGGATTTTCAAGAGGGTGATCATGTTTTCTTAAAGGTATCTCCATGGAAGGTTACTATACGATTTGGTTAGAATGGAAAATTAAGTCCGAGGTACATCGGACCTTTTGAAATTATAGACCAAATTGGAGTCGTAGCTAACCATTTGGAAATGCCGACATGTCTCTCAAAGGATCACAATGTGTTCCACGTGTCAATGTTATGAAAGTACATGTCAAACCTAACACATGTACTCACTTATGAAGAACTAGATCATGATCCCAATCTATCTTATTGTGAAGAGCTTATAAAGATTTTTTATACTGGAGAACAAGTATTTCAAAATTGGATGACTCGTCTGGTAATGGTTCTTTGGAGGAACTGTAAGATGGAGGAAGTGATATGGGAGCCTGAGGAGCATATGTTAAGGACATACCCTATTCTTTTTAGGTAATATTCTGTGAATTTCTAGGACGATATTTTTTTATGGCAGAATGTAACACCCCAAGGTTTTGAAAATAAATATACAATGCAATTTTATGATCTATCCATTAAACACAACTTCGCCTCTTCTATGTTTTGAATTTAAAAGAAAGGTCATCTGGAGTTGTGTTCAGTAAGTCATTTGGAGACTAATATAACCAACATGATTTTTGGTGAATAGAAACATACCATTATGAATAGTAATATGAATAGTAATATGACCCTTATTAATAGTTAATAATATTATTATTTTATTTTCTTAAAGCAATAAGATAATGATATCTTAATTAGTTTTTCAATGAGAAATAAAACTAATTGCACATTATGATTTTTATTTTTCGAATTAACTATGACCTTATTTAAAAATTATATTAATAATATTTAAAAAATTATTTTTCAAAAATAGATTTAATTTTTGAATTCTACTTGTTGAAAAATGGTAGGGGTGAATATTTGGGATTTTTCTGAAATTCTAGAATTTTTGATGTATAGTGAATTACGATAAAATACCGTATATACAAATTATCAGTTGAATACACTATTCATGACATCAAAAGTGATGAAAGGCCACTTGGTTTGAGCTCACATGCACATATTAATATTAGGGGTCAAATGAAAAAACACTATTGGTTGTGTTGAGGAATGTAATAAAATAATGAATTAAATATTCAAAATTTACTCCTCTCCTCCACTATAAAAACCCCTCACCACTCCCTCTTCTCTTCACTCCTCTAAGCCTTGAAGCTCCTCAATGTTCTACCAAATTACCCTTCTATAGTCTCACCCCATGTCCAATAAGCTTCTGTTCTGGCCAAAATACCAATACCCTTTCCCTTAAGGAGATTCTCAAGGAGGATATTTCAAGAGGTAAAGCACCCTTCTTTTTCATTTGGTTTCATTTCAATTTATCTTCTTTTTCAATACTCACCTCACCTCCTCTGTCCAAATGATCATGATAACTCCAGTATCATCTATATACTGGAATTATATCATGTGATTGGGAAAACCATCATAAATATTCTTACTCCCTCCCTTTAATCTTTATAAACCAAATCGGCATGCATGAGGTTCTGATTTATAACCTTCATGGACGACGAAGTTTCGTTCTTTAATTTATTCTTCATTACTCATCATGAATACATATTTATGGTTGAAACAGACTATAATACATATATTATAACATAATTAATATTTATGAACCAGAATATATACATATAATCAAGGTATATGACAAAACTAGTTAATAATAATCCAAATACCGCTGAATAATCGAAGTTGTTGTCATCTAATGAATCATCCTCATTCCATGTAACCAAATGATAGAAATGGACATTAAAAATTCTGTATGTTCATAAATAATATTTAATTTCAATTATGGAAATTTACATCCATTCCACTTCATTACATAAAAGAATGTTAACTGAATATGAAAATAAAGGAAACAAACACTCTAGAACAACGAAATTCAATACAATAACTTATCAATAAATACATAAATCAACTAACCAAAATTATGGTAAAATAAATACACGTCTAATATGTTATGAAATTAGTTATTAACAAGTATAATTTCATATTCCATGAGCTTAAGTTCAAGAACGGAACACGTTTGGAGTTAATGTAAGGGTTTTTCCACCCGAACATCCATTTTCATTTGGGGTACTTTCATTGTCTAATTACCTCAATGAAATTCTTTTTTATTGTAATATACTCATGATATAGTCAGTGTGAGTATCATTTATATTTTTAAAAACCATAACTCATCCATATTTTTTGGATAGTTACACATTTTAAAAAGAAATTTCAAATTTTCTTCCAAAATATAGGCCCGATTCAAGGGAATTTCTCCAATTCATATTTATTTACAAGGGAACTATATAATCTGTTATTGGAAACTATTATCTTTATAAAAATATTCTTTTTATTATGAAAATATTATCTTACTTCACTTATGGTTTTATACAAATATTTTTCCAAAAGAACTCTTCTTTTCAAAATAAAAGAGTATTTATCTCAAAATTGCTTAATGATTTTATTAGAGTATTATCGTTTGATTCAATGCCCTTGTTGGTTACATGGTATTATTGGGTTTAATAATTTATGAAGTCATGTACCCTATTTTATTTAATGGTTTATTACTAACTCTATTGTGGATGATCTATCCTAAAACCATTCACCATATTACGCGGAATGGTTAGTGTTTTATGTTTAATGATTGGGGAAAGTTAGTTACATTTCATATAATAGTTTCAATATGAATGTATATGTTATTTATGTTAATCATAGTTCATATGAGGAATGAATTGGACTTATTATGTGATGGGTGGGGCCCACTATAGCCCGTCGATGAATCGGTAGGTCTCTTGAGACTTACTATGGTCTTGGCACGAGGCCTTGACAAAATGATTATTTTATGGTCCCAGCATGAGGCTTGGACGGTATGGTTATGATGTCCAGCATATGCACTTCCCTCATTGTGATGCTATTATTTGAAGTTCATGTGGTTATTCGACTAGTCGAATACCCAAGATTATGTTTTATTATGGCATTTTTTACTTAGCTCATATTCTTGCAATAAATGTGTACAAATTTATTATTAAAGGCATGTGTTTTCAATTATTCACCATCTCTAATATTTATATTATCTTCCATTGTATTTATTACACTTACTGAGAGTTTTATCTCACCACTTTTTATGTTTCATTTTCTTCGGACATGTAGAAGTGATTTATGAATTACTTGCAAGCATAATCTAGGAGATGTGATGTTTCTAGTGGAATAAAATACTGTTTTATTTCCCTTCATGTTGTATTGTTAAACTTATGTATGTAACATTTTTTGAATAACACTAAACTACTCGGTCTTTTGAGATTCGTATTCCTTGTATATATTCAAATGTAATCTAATAAGGCATCATCTTGGGGAAACTGCGGTCAGGTCTTTACACTCCTTGGGGATATTCTTTTGTAAATTCACAAGCCTAGTATGAACAAATTTTAAGGGAAAAAATTCTCCAAGGAATAAATGTTGAGAAGTAGATCGTGGATAACATAGATTTAAGCCTATAGATTCATAATTTAAGGAAATATAAGTACATTATAATTCATCCAATTTTTTCTTTGAATTACCCTTTATGTGTGACCCCAAACATTCCTTTTATTCCATCCAATGTCTGGTAATATGAGGACTCATGCTAACAACTAATGTGAAGATAAATGTGATGACTGTTCTAATGATATGCCCAATATGATGGAAGTGGGAATCGTGAAATTTGTCACAATACACTCTCATTTAACTCGTCATTTGAATACATACATGGGTCCATGGGAACTTTAAACCACCCCTAGGAAAGAACAAGTAACAATCGAGAGCTTCATGATACAATGACCTCCTTCTTTTAATGGATCATTTGATCCCTCAATTGTCGAAAAATGGATCAACTCCTTTGAAAATATCTTCTCCATCCATCAATGTTCCGAACAAGAGAAGTTTATTCTCGATTCTTATCATATAGGGGGTAAAGTTGATCAATGGGGTACATTGATCAAAAATATGAAGCCTGAGGAGGAGATCGAGGTGTTGCAATAGAAGGATTTCTAGAAAATGTTTTTTGATAAATATTTTCTGTGAACCCTCTGACTTAATATGGAATGGTACTTCCTTGCCCTCATGCAAAAAGAAGACAAATCCATTGGAGCATACAAGGAAACATCACATGGCTTGCATGATACACCTCTTTCCTTTTCATTACCCCTCAAATGCAAGGTTGGCCACTTCTTTGGTGGGATAAAATCAAGCCTACTAAAATCCCTGGATATCCATGATTTTGATAGCTATGAATAAATTGTCTGATGTGCCCTCAAGGTCTAAATAGAGATCGAATAATCTCATTGGTATCAAGGGGATAACAAGTGTAAGGTGGACTTCAATTCTAGCAGTCCGATGGATAAATCCAATGATATGAAGAAAACCTAGGACCCCACATTCCAAAGGTGCGAAAAGAAGCACCATGAAAATTACTTGAAGGGGATGAGGAAATTCTTAATGTTTGGAAGATAAGGGAACCTAACCATTAACTTCTGATAGGATAATCCTACAGTTTTGATATAGCAGATGAATTCTTCATTCAAACCTCAACGCATTGTTCATTATTTCAACTGGAAAGAACCAGGGCACCTTGTAAATCAGTGCCCTAAGAAAAGGTTTTTATAAGGAAACCAACAACCTCCAAGGCTTCAAGGGAAATATTTTTCCATCACTACCGCCAAAGTGAAACTTGATAATGAAGTGGTGATAGGTAAACTAGTTATTAATTCAATAATACTGAACATAATTATTTATTCTGGTTCTACACATTCTTTTATAACATGAAAGTTTAGTAGAAAAATCCCAACACCACAAAAAATCATGGAAGTAAAGATGTTGGTGAGTATGATAAATGGGGGAATCATTTCATCACATGAATATAAATCCTCCCTTGTCATTATATTTGGAGTCAAATTCTATGTGAACCTCATCATACTTGCTATGGTGGAATTTGAAGCAATTCTCGGCAGGGATTGTGTTTCCTTATATAGATCCAACATAAGTTGTCGTGAGAGGGAAATCACTCTCCATATAGAGAATCAACACCCTAATATATTCAAGTGAAAGGAGTAAGATGAATATTATTTAGTGCCATTATATGAAGTGTGGATATTACAACCCCATGGGAATGCATATCTGGATCATAAGATTGACTCTAAGGAAGTAACCATCCTCAAATACATTCCTATTGGGGGGGAATTCGTTGAAGTGTGTCCCGAGGGATTTCATGGTCTTCCTCCTAGAAGATATATTGAATTATCAATTGAACTTATACTGAGGTAGTTCCCAATATCCAAGACTATGTATAGAATAGTTTCTGTGGAGATTGAGTTGTTAAAGAAACAACTATAGAAGAATATGAATAAAGGGTTTATATACCAATGTGCTTCACCAAGGGGTTAACTAGTTCTCTTTAATAAGAAGAAGGATTAATTAATGCACCTTTTCATTGATTATCATGAGCTTAAAAAAATCAAAATAAAGAACTTGTATCTTCTACATCAAATTGATGACTTGTTTGATAAATAACAGGGAGAACAATACATCTCCAAGGTGGATTTGCGGTCGGGATATTACTAAGTAAGGTTGAAGAATGGGGATTTCCCCAAGACTACATTTTGTACAAAGTACAGGAACTATGAATTCATAGTAATTCCTTTTTGACTCAATAATGCTCAATAAATTTTCATGTACATGATGAATAGATTCTTTACGGATTACCTTGAATAATTTTGGGTAATCTTTATATATGATATTCAAATATAATCCAAAATAAAATAGTTGCATGATGAGAATATAGGAAAAGTACTAGAGACCTGAAGAAAGGATGTGATCTATGAAAATTACAACAAATGTGAGTTCTAGTTGAAGGAAGTCTCATTCTTGGGACATACCATCATATGAAATGGAATATCTATAGATACCTCTAATATTGACGCAATTGAGGGTTGGATGAGGCCATAATTTATAAGGGATATCCATAGCTTCTTGGGGTTAAAAGGATATTATCGCCGATTGGTGAGAAATTTATCACGATTGTCCAACCCTCTTACCAAGTTAACTCAGAATAGAGTAATGTTTTCTTAGAGTGATGAACATGAAGAGAGATTCTAGGAGTTGAAAAGGAGACTTATCACTGCGCCCATACTCACACTCCCAATAAGTGGAGAATTCATTGTGATGTATAGTTATTCTTCAAATATGGGATTAGGTTGTGTGCTGATGAAAAATGATAAAGTGATATCCTACGTCTCAATGAAGCTGAATATCCAAGAGAAAACATATCCCACACACGATCTGTAGTCGGTGGTTGTGATATTTATGTTGAAAATATGGTGCAATTATATATATGGGTAGTAGTGTGAGATATATACTGATCACAAGAGCCTCAAATATATATTCACAAAAAAATATCTTAATATACACTGATGAAGAGGGATTGATCTCATCAGTGATTATGACAGCTCAATCCACTACCACCCTGGTATGGAAAACAAGGAGGCATATGATCTAAGTAGAAATAATCCTATATCTTTATATATAATGAGACATTAAATGGATTCAAACATCTTATATTTTTATAGGATGGACATGGGAATCATTAAGGGAGGAACATAATCAATCCTTTTTCATATTATTTCACAACCATCCCTCTTGGAGAAAATAAAGGACTCTAAAAGAAAGGATTTCGAAATTCTGAAAAGGGTGAAAGAAATCAAAAATGGAAAATCATCAGAGTTTGTGGTTGAAAAGGATTGAATTGTGATATTTGGGTCATGATTATATGTACCATCTAATCTAGAGGTAAATAATAAGCTTTTATATGATGCACATAGCTCAACCTTCTTTATTCACATAGTGAGCAGAAAGATGTATTGAGATCTCGGAGAAACTATTGGTGGAATGATATGAAAATGGATACTTTTGAATATACATCAAATTTCCGAGTATATTGGCAAGTGAAGGAGTATATGATAAATTATAAGGGGATGACGCAACCACTACCCATACCAACATAGAAGTGGCAGAAAATTACTTTGGAATTTGTCACTGGACATCCAAGTACATCCAGAGGATAAAATGATTTATGGGTTGTTGGGGATCATCTTATGAAGACATCTAAATTTATTTTAATTCGATAGGATTTCTCATTTTATCAAACTGTAATGGTTTACATCAAAGAAGTGGTAAGTCTGCATGGAGTACCACTATCTGTTGTATATAATCATGATCAAAGATTCACCTTGATGTTCTGGAAATGTCTCCAACATTCTAAAAGCACTAAACTGAACATCAGTATGGATTATCATCCTCAAACTGATGTCCAATATGGTCTAACTATAAAGTCAATAGAAGATATTTTAAGATAATGTTCTATGGACTTCAAAGAAGGATAGGACCAGCATCTTCCACTAGTTGAATTCTACTACAATAACAGTTTCCACATGAGGATCTGAGTGGCACCATATGCAGCCCTTTATGGGAAAAGGTGAAAAACACTGGTGTATTGGCATGAAGTTAGTGAGAATAAGATTCTAGGACCTGAAATGGTCGAAGAAATGGTGGAGAAGGTGAAAACCATTCAGCAGCATATCAAGGTAGCCCAAAGTCGGCTGAAGTGTTATGTTGATTACTGTCGATAAGAAATTTAGTTCAAAGTTCGATACATAGTATTTCTATGCATATATCCATGGAAGAAGGTCATGAGGTATATAATTAATGGTATATTAAGTCCTAGGTAAATTGGCCTTTTGATATTCTTGACCATGTTAGGGAAATGGCCTATCGACTATCACTTCCACCTACTATGGCCAAAGTACATGATGTCTTTCATGTTTCCCTCTTAAGGATATACATACCAGACCCTACAGAAGTACTCTCTTCAGGGGTAGTATAGTTTGAAGATGATATTTATTATGATGAGCATCTAGTGAAGATCTTATATTGTAAGTAAAAATTTATACAAAATAAGACAATGTCCCTCGTCAAGGTGATGTGGTGAAACCACATGTTTGAAGAAGCAACATGGGAATTAGAGGAAGTGATAAAGTAGAGTTACTTGCATATTTTTTAGTGTGGGAAAAGAGAATTTCATGGGAAAAATTTAATAAGGGGGAAAATTTTATTGACCCAAACTTTTATCAATGAAAATTACAATTGATCAAATTAAATATCTTATTATGAAAAATGGTTATATAAAATATGCACTTCCTTGGTTTTATGATTTTGGATTTAAAAATACCGTTAATAATTGTTATCATTTCTAATATATCCATTGAGCATTGATCACAGGATTAGTATAAATATAGGGATTTAACAGATCCAATTTAATCAGAAAATGGATGTGATGGCCACATCCAGTAGACTTGTCCCATACAAAACCCATATGTCAGAGCTCCGAAAGGAGGTGGCATCATTGGGATTCACTCTTGACCTAGCCCAAGTTGAGCTTCAACACATTTTGTTCAAGAAGAACCACCTATGGTGTGAGGGGAAGTTGATAGAGTTTACCACCCAAGCGAGGTTATTCAAGCTACCCCAAGAGTTTGTCACCATCACAATCCATACCCTTCAATCTTATGTAGGTGTTGTAAGGGGTTATTTAACAATACATTAGCCCTATGATTATGTACATTATTTTTAAATAAATAAATAATATACATTTATTTTATTATAGATATGTTGTAAATAGTTTTTAATGAAAAAATTTTATTTCTAGTTAATATTCTGTTAAGAAATCTATTTTGATGAATTAATGTATTTTTTGAATTGAATAATATTTTAATTAAATATTATTTCAATATTAATTTTTATATAATATAAATTACATTATATTTACTATTAATACGATTGTGATTTCTATTATGGCTTGAAAGCTATTTTTGTCAAAACCCGTGACTTTTTGATAAATGTCAGTTTTGATTTTAAAATTAAATAATTTCATATTTATAAAATTATTTATATAATATGTATATTATTTTTGGAATTATTCCATCGAAATTTTCCAATGGTGAATTTTTCAAAATTTTCTAAGGCAGTCGAATTATTAGGAAGAATTATATACCATTTAAATATATAATGTGTTTTATAACATCATAATGAACGAATAGGGATGTAATAAAATAATATGAAAATTATGTTCATCCAATATATGTTTTATCATTAAAATAATGTAATTTTAGATTTTTTATTTATTTTAAATGCTTTAGTGGGCCCTTCAAGACTTATAAAATATATTACCTTTTTAAATTGATTTCTTTGACAGTGTGACTCACCTCTACATAAGCAACCCTATTATTTTAAGAAGTTCACCCATTGAACTTATAAAATATTTTTTTCCACTTCCCTTTAGAAAAAACCATAGGCAAAAACCATGGGTTGGCTAGTGGTTTGGATTAGTTTAATGTGTGGTGACCCAAACCAAAATAATGAAGCATTCCCTCTCCTTTCCCATATAAACCCACCCAATATCCCATTTCCTCTTTACTAAAAGCCTTTGGAGCTCGAAAAAACCCTTCCCTCCTCTATCTATAATCCCCCCAAGGTTCCCCAAGCTCTAAAAAAGCCACTCGCAAGACCTTCCTTAGCCTTTGGGATCACAATTCCATGTAAGGGATTGCTTCTTTCTCATTTTATCCAAGTTTCTTAATATTTTTATGTCCTTCTATTTTATAATATAAGTGTTGGGGTATGATTTTGAACCACCCGTATACTACCCTATTTATTTTCTAAACAATGATAGGTCCATTTGTCTCTCATTAATGCCTACCATGTACACCTGT
The DNA here is from genome assembly GCA_963277665.1 of Viscum album. Lineage (NCBI taxonomy): Eukaryota > Viridiplantae > Streptophyta > Magnoliopsida > Santalales > Viscaceae > Viscum > Viscum album. The sequence continues at coordinate 1,156,004,942 of OY728120.1, read as the reverse complement.
TACCATGCTTATATTTCCTAAGTAATTCCTTCCTTTTTGATTTTTATCCATGATTTTTTATGTTGTAATACCATTTTTATTTTAATTAAAAATGATGGGGAATGATTTCTCACCTACCTTATATTACCCTAATTATGTTTTAAATTAGGATAGATATCTTTCTCTCTTATTAATGCCTCTTATGTACACACGTTACTATGCAGAACTTCTATAAGGAATTTCTCTCTCCTCATTTACAATCAAGAAATTCTTTTGTATTATGAATATAAATTCCATTACATATATTTTGGAATGTATCTATATGAACAACTTAATGTCCATTTCATTTATATATGATGATACACCCCTTTCTCTCCCATCAAATATTTTTGTTAATTCTTATGTCACGTCGATACACTTCCGAAATTGTACCACAATTTTCCAAGCCAATGACATTGTGTAGTGAATATTGTACCCATGTATCTATAAAGGGGATTATCCATTATTTGAATTTACATATTCATTATAAATATTCATGTATTTATTCCATATCCCATTATAGTAAAATAAATTATGATGAATGATTCCATGTTGTATGATCCATGTGGCACACTTATGCATGAAATGAAATCTTTATGAAGGGTGCGCCCTGATAGTGCTTCAATGCATTGGGTAATTATTAGTATCATGATATGTCAAGTTCAATGAGGGTTTAATCAATATAATTAATGTAAAATGAGAATTTACCCATGCTAATTCATGTGCAATGAAGGTTTACTCATGCTCCATGTGCAATGATCCATGGCTCAAGTAAATACCATGTCAAGTATTATAGCAACATTTCCATGTTGTAATAATCATGATTTACCATGCCTTTATTTTCATGTTTCAATTATGATCCATTTATATTCCTACTTTATAACAAGTATTTTATTATTCATTTTATTACATGTTTACTCCCTTACTAGGATTTATAACTCACCCTTTTCTTATGTATGTCCTCAGGTTATCCCATGTAATGCTAAGTACGAGGGAATGTTATAGTTTTGTAATGGAAGTTTTAAATAAAGATGTTGTCTATTTTATGTTCTAAGTTGTTATTTAATGTTACTAATCCCCAAATTCACTAGACCTCTTGATATTCAATGTTTTATCAACTGAATTTTATGTAATAAATCATGTTTAAGTGTGTAATAAAGAGAGGGGTTGTTATAAAAATCATCAGAATTAATAATTAAATTGAAATTAACTAATTTATTATAAATAAAATGGATAATATATAACATATAGTGAAAAAAATATAATTCACATTTTAAATTTCATTATTGGATGAAAATAATTGGGAGTTTCGCAAAAAATTACATTTTTCATTATTCGTTGAAAAATCAATCTTTCACGAGAAATCACAAAATTTCACCCAAAGTTAATTTTAATATGATAGTTTAAATAATTGTATTAAATTGATAAAATATCATTTTTTAACATTTTAAAATTTAATTATAGTATTTTCTCAAATAAACAATGAAAATCCTTTTTGAAGAAAACATATTTTTTGGAGAATAAATGTCTTTGATGAAAATTGAGTTCTTATTTCCTACTAATTTATAAATATATTTTTATTGAGTATTAAAAGTATATATGATTCATAAATAAGGAATTAATATTATTTCTCTCCAATTTAACATCTAGGTTTAAATTATCATATTTAAATAATAATGATATAATAATAGGATATCCGGTTATGTTTAATTTCAGTGTTACATATTTTAAATTCCATTTAACATGGTTTTATTTTAAAATTATTGGGTGTTACATGAATAATATTAATTTTTGGTTCTAATAGATATATTTTGGGATGATGGTTGGTACAATTCGATTGTTGTGTTCGATAGGCATGTTAGAGTGTAATCGATTCAGTGATTCCTACAGTGGGGAGTACCCAGGGATGAAACTGTGTGTTTGACTTATTTTTATTGGTAAATTTTGTGAAAATAGGTGTATTAACAATCATATTGGTATTTTGGGGATTATTGAAGTGATATTTTTAGGTTTTACTTAGCTATGGTTAATGTAGTGGTCCGAACGTAGCACGAGGATGAGTTGTCATATGGTGGGGATGTTTTAACAACTTCAGTTTAATTTTAAGATAATTTGGGTTTTATAGTGGCCTAAAAATATGTAATTAGATGTTTTTAAGAAGTCATTTGAGTCAATAAAAGTCCAGAAAATTGATTTCATAAGGTTATATGTAGTATTGGGGTCATTTATTTGATGATAGATAACATCATGTACCTAATGTCCAAGTACCCCGTACCTGGCGGAAGTAATTGGTGTGTAGATGGCCCTATGAGATCCATCATCCATGTTTTGGGAACAAGAGGTACCTGGAGGCCATAATCTATTAGTTTTTAGGTTATCAGGTGACCAAAAGGTGTATCTATTGTTTTTTTAAAGAATATTCATTTATTATGTTATTAAAATTCTATAAAAATAGACATCAGTGAAAGTACCTTTCATTCATCCTACGTAGTGGGAAGATTTATCATTATCCCCTCTATTCAATCTCACTTACCGTTTTTTGGATTCCACTAATTTCCAATTCATTCCTCAGTCTGTCAATGTCTATGTGTCACCATAGATATGGATCTATTTTTGTAATCCTCAATTTCTATTGTTATTATTGATGTTTTTTGTTTCAAATATGATCTTCACATTATATAATTTCTAATAGTTGTTTGATATCTAACATTGAAAGTTTAATTTAGGTACGATATTTTTTTTTCGTTTCTTATATCTAAAAGGTAAATTTTCCGGACTGTTTATACTATTTAATTTATGTTTAGGGCTTTTGTGGTTATGCGTTTGAATATAATTGTGTGAGCGACAAGAAATTTGGACAAGATTCAGTAATCGGTGAATATAAAGTTGTCCTTGGGGTCTTATAATTTATAACATAATGGGGATATTTGTTGTGTCAATTTGGTACATGGTGGATAATGGGATTAATTTTGTTTTGACTGTTATGGGGGTACATGGGATGACTCATGTGGTTCTTGAATTTTGAATTGGTAAAACCTGTGGCTAGTAGAGATGTGGTTTATCAATGAAACATGAGTAGTGATGTTAAAAACAAATTAATATGGTGTCCATTAGGTGTCATCAGGTTATTTTCATAGATTTTTTATGATTCTTCTCACAATGGTGTTGAATCTGTTGGGCTGAAACGCATACTGGATAGGGCCCAAGAGTTGGTTTTGTTCATTATATGCTAACGAATCATATTTGGATTGTGTTGTTGACCACTGTGATAGGCTATATATATTTCTAAGGAATCTAATAAAATTAGTTAGTGATCATGATCACTGGTCAGGGCCTTTGTAGGATCATTATGAATGGTAATCGTCAATTTTGTTCAATTGAAAATTGCAAAGGGATATTAGTGACTTCTAAACATTTACATAAAGATATGATTATTGTGATCGAATAATGGGAATCATAGGTGGTTTGGAATGGTTATGTTGTGGATTTAAAATAATTTTCAATTTTTAGTTATGGGATAGATGGAGGGTCATTTTTCTAGAAGGTCTGATAAATTGTGGGTACCTCGTCCCACTTTGGAAATGTCTGAACCTGGTAAAGATTTGACTCATGGATTATTGCCCGTAGGGTGGAGCATAATTTTTTTGCATCTGTTCTTTTAGTTTATTAAAAAATTATGAATTTAATATACATATATTCATGTTTATTTTTACTAGGGACACTATTGGTGGAGGCTTGTTAAGTGTTTTATTCACCAATATATGTGGTATCTTCAATAAGCTTTCAATATTTATGTTTCATGAATCAGGTGAAGGTAAAATTTCATATTCAAGGTCTTGTAGGGAGGAGGTGTGGTAGAAGCCTGAATAGTGGGTCACATGTTGATATTTTGGGAGACAATTTATGTGGTTTTATTTTTCCTTTTTGTAGCTATATCCTTTGGTATTTTTTGGTGTATGTAGGCATTTGATCATCCCATAGGTGACATCAATCTTTCTGTATGGATGGTATAATATATTAATTTCATTTTGGTTAAGAATGTTATATGTTTCTTTATTCCTCTTATTTTTATGATATTTATAATTATTCAATATTTCTATAACTAATTTTTTTATTTTTATTAAGTTATAGTTCCCCTATAGTCACCTCTTTGAATATCTCTACTATTTATTATACTTTACAATATTAGGAGGAATTTTTGTAGTCTATGGTGCCCCAATTTGGTCACACATTTGGTTGGTTGAGTTGGCATATGAAACAAATATACATTCGATATTGTATACCCTTTAAATAAAATAATTGATTTCAATAATATCAATATATGGCATTGAATATATATGGAGTTTTTCAAACCCCTCAAAGTGTCTTGAACATTTTCATCTGATATGGAAACATTTCTTCTCCATCCTAACTCATTATATAGGATTTAGTAATCAAGTCTACCGATTGGACAAGTCCAAACTTATTTATCCATATGAAACCATTATCCTCTTATATTTTCGACATAATTTGAGAACATAGACCTTAAATTTCATTCTCATATATCCTATAATGTTTAGTAAATAAGGAAAAAAATTAAACCCATACACATTATTTAATCTTTTTCAATGACTATTACATAATGAATTTTATAGCTAGAACAATCCTTAAATGAAACCTCTAGTCCCTCCAAGTCATTAACATTAAAATCATATTTAATACATTATAAAAGACTAAATATTATTCTCCTATCATAAAACTAATTATTTTGAAACCTTAATAGAATCATTTTATGCTTCCCAAAAGCCTCTAGATCAACATAATAAACTAATTCAATCATTGGATACTCAAGATAGTAGTTTCTCCAATAAGAATTGTTTTCTTTTTCTAAATAATTAATCATAGGTTTCTACTAATATATTTTTTACATTAATCTTATCATTTATTAATATTGATCTCAAAGTCATTTTGGATGCTGATGATGCCATTTATTTCTATAGTAAAAGCTTTGATCTGATGAGTATCTTGTTTTCAATTTAATTAATAGTTAATTTTATAAAATAATATTACTCTAAAATGATTCCACTATTTGAATAATATCATATCCATTAGTCGGCCAAGATATATATTTCACTAATATTTTGGACTTTTAGTGTTTATTCATACCAAAGCTATATAAGTTAACAATGTTATCAATAATATCATGTATAAATCATGGATTGCTGTTCAGAAAACTCCTTTCCATAATCCATTATACGGATTCCCTCAATACTATTCCTCTAATAACATAATCATATTAGGGTATCATAGAAAAATATAACCCAATGTAAATTCCAAAAATCGACATGTAATCCTATCATTATCACCCATTAAATGTTATCTTTATAAAAGATAATAATAAGAACCCAAGTATAACATGATCTTTCTTATTTGGATGATTGAGGTCTTGAGAAATGTCTTCTTTGGAAGGAATTGAAAACTTATTATATTTTAAGTGGGATTTAATCACACCATATATGCTCATGTTATTACCTATTATGTTTTCATGATTATAATGATTTTATTTTTAATCGTACATCATTACACTAAATAAAAATGATCAAATCTATTGACCTCACCTATTTTGATAATCTCAATTATGTTCTAACATGTTTTGTTAATCCTATCTGTATGATAAATTAGGTCATCCTACTCTTGAGTTGAAAAAAATGTCAAAATAATCATTTTAATATGTTCATAAATGATTATCTATGTTTATACATGTGTTGAAGTAATACCAACACAATATAGATATGATTTGCATCGAAAAGATAAGTGTTATTTTTTTTGAGTTTCTGATACAGACAGACAGATAGATATAGATATGTAGTCTACTGATACAGAGAGACAGACAGTTATCAATATGAAGTCTATTGATACAGACAGATAGAAAACTACCAATATGTAGTCTACTGATACAGACAGACAGACAGCTACCAATATGAAGTCCACTATTACAAACTGATAGATAGCTACCGATATAGGTGAGTTGGTGATGAATAGAGCCACTGATACAACAATTCTACCTATAGAGAAAAGATACAGATAAGAGGAGATACTGATACAGAGTCACTATCATTGATACATAGTCTACTATCATAAAGAGTAACATCTATTGATATAGACCTACTGACTCAAGTCCACTAATACAAGCTTACTGATACTAGGAGCTACCGATAGAAACCATTCACTGTATCTATAAACCCTACTTATATTTTCTTATTAAAGATGATCAAATTTGGTGTTTTAAATCAACTGGTATTAATTAATTAATGATAGTTGAATGTCCGGGAATCATACCTCGTACCTGTAAAAAGGTAATCATTCCCATTTCTAGAGCTAAAGGTATATAAGGGAGCCATGAACTACTAATGACGTGTCGGTTGGTTGGTCAGTATTTTTCATGAAAATATAAGAAAATATTCTAGATATACACAAGGAATGACATGCCTAGAAGAAGAAGGAAGAATACATATTGAATTTGTAGAACCTGGACATTCAAGGAGAAAAGAGCTTCAACGATTTCACCTTATTTCAAGATGATCAGGCTGATCATCCTAGACCTGGATGTCAAATACAAAAACGACACTCGGTTTTTCTTGACTAAAACTAGAGAGGGACTCAATGCTTCATTTGAATAAATCCAAGGAGTCCATATCTTTAATCAAAACACATAGAGTATTCTAAACTCATCTCTATTTTTTTGGCTCTATTGTGTTTCATTTATTTACATTTTGAGAAGTGTCTGTGCCCTTTATTTTTAGGCACACACTATCTCCTATGTTGAACTGGAGGATTTCCAAATCCTCACTCAATCATTCCCTTATACTCTTATATCCCACTGTGGATAGTGGTAAAGGTCTGTGGACCTAGAAATCCTGTGAGCTGTTGTTATTATTGCTTTCCCACCTAGAACTTTGGTAGAGGTTTGAGGACCTGGACAGTCTGAGTACTGTTGTAAACCCTGATCCAGGGTGTGGAGAATAGTTTATATAAAATTTTATGAGAGGAATAAGTCTCATCTTGAGACTACACCTCTTGGTTAAAACTGTTGTGCTTATTGATTTTGGTTAAAACTATTGTGAATATTCCTTTGCTATGTACTTTAAATTAAAATCTATTTTCAAGTTACTCTGATAGTTAAACTAGAATGAGTTTGTATTTATTGTAACCCCGAAGGTTGTTTTCCAAATCTAATCTAATCATCAGATTAGATTAACTAAGAACTAATCAATCTCTCGAGAATCTAACAGAACCTTTACTGGATTACAAATTCACTATATTTTAGCATATTATTTAATTTGGGGGATTTTTTTAATATAAATCATATTAATAGAAATTTTTAATTGGAACTAAACTGACCCCCCCTCATGAGTATCCACTCCGACCAACAAAATCATATTAATGTGTAAGTAATTACACAACTAAAAACCAAGATAGAGTTACGGTATAATGAAACTAAATCAATTACAATACCAAGCATGTAACACCTCAAATACATGTATAATAATTTACATAAGAAGTTTAAACACATTTAACCTGAAAAATACATCAAAATTAATAATATGCAATGTATATCCCTGAATTAGAACACATCGAATAAAATAAATAAATGAACAATTTATATATCTAAACATGTCATAAACATTTATAAACAATTTATAAATAAATCTATAAATTTTTTTCAATATAACTATGATTTATGTATTTTCGATAAATAATTAAATATAAATACATTATATTTAAATCTAATATGAACTTCTTAAAATTATCCTTTATATAAAATTTTATTTAAATATATGATAACTAAAATATAAAAATTATATATATGAACTATTCATATATTATGTAAACATTATGAAAATAACATATTTGATAACATATAAACCTGTATAATATGAACATCTTAAATCTTACTTTTATAGGGTCTAAAATTTTCCAAAATAAGTCCTTTTTACATTTACAATTCAAATTAGTAACTATGAACAATTCATGATTAAATATAACCTATTTTATAATTAACCATAATTTTTAATTTATAAACACATTATAAACTACCCAAGTAATTTTCACAAAAACAAATATCTATATGAAAATTGAAATTCATTCCATATAATTATGAAGATATTTAAAATTCACATTCAATATTATAGATATTTATATTTAATAATTTTTTTATAAACAATTAATGATAAAGTATAAATATGTTAAAATTAGTTAATTTATAATCATATTTATATATTAAAATATATCTTTAAATAACACTTTATAATTTATAAATCTCTAATAAAATATTTAATTTAATTAAAAATTGGAATTTAAATAAATTAAATTTATATGAATATAGTATTCTATAAAATACCAATATCATAAGGAATTATTTTCTCCATTATCAGTCCTATTTAGTTATGGATAATTCATTGACTGTTATATATCCTTTGGAACATTGGAAGTAATATAATATTATATGTTATATATCGTAATATTGACATCATACTCTGTTTTTTAAATGCTGGTCAACACTATCATAAGTTATGAAACAATATATCATATATCACGATAAACGTAAAAGCGAAGGATTTCAACTATGTCAATAACTAGGATATCCTATATAATAATGCATGAATATATTGTAGTTTATGGTATCATATGTCATATAACCATGAAAAAAACAATATTTCAATTGATTATTATAATAAGAATTATGGTATAAAAAATGACAAACATTTCCTCATTGTAAACATATTTTTGATAGTTAGAAATCATGCTATGTATCTAATGCCACTACAAAGTTTATAAGGATTGAATAACAATTAATTTATATAGTGGAAGTCATTAGAAACTAAAAACCCATTATCACCATTTTATTAAAAACAAAATCCATTTATAAACACAGTGAAAAACATTTTCCATGAAATATTGATAGCCTTTGCTGATACCTTTAGTCATATTCATGATGAAGATCCTTCAAAAGAAATAACATGTTACTTTCCCCTGGTGTATACAAGAGAATAACTAAAGCATCCAATTCTTATTTGGGTTTTCCTATAACTCACATTGTATTTTGGTACCTCTCAATAGAGAAGGGAGAAAGAGTAAGAAACTTTCTATAGGTATAATTAATTGTACAATCCCTAATATCAATAGTTTTTTCCAATTTATAAAGTCTATGAGGTATTCCGAGTCCTTTAAATGTATTTACTCATCTGATACATAATGTATGAGTAATGCTTCCTTTTTCCATGCACTGTTTATGAAAATGAATCATTTGATTCTCCCATGTGTTTCATCTATTCATAATATCCTTAAAAATTATTTTTAAATTTTAATGATTAATGTTATACTATGATTGATAATTATCAAATATGATTCATGCATATAAAAACATTAATATCACAAAAAAATATCATTTGGAATTATTTTTCAATGGTATCAGTGATATGATATCTTATATCATATCAAATCATATAACCTCAAGGAATATGATATGCCTTTTATTTGGATGTAGTACAATATGATATCCATAAATTTTCTCATAAAATATAGAAAAAATCAGCATATACACATAGGATTTATATTATATCTCCATATGAAACCACATTAAGGAACTTTTTGGAAGAAGCAAACTTTCATAAGATCTATATAGATATATAAGTAACCCTAAATTTCCTTGTTTTTAGGAGGTAAACCCATGTAAATTTTTAATGAGTCTTAATATTTTTGACTCCTTCATCATCCATCGAGAAATCATTAGATACAAAAAATCTACATAATCTATATGGGTGAATTTCAAAGAATCATAACATTACTAAGAGTGTTTCTAAAACCATACCTACTTAAAAATATCACTCTCTCACAATCATTGACCATATATATCTAAAAAACTCAATCTACCCAAAAAGATATTGAAAATAGAGTATGATAGAAAAGGGTTTTTACCATTGTGATCCGAATAAAAAATATTAGGATATCATTTTTACATACACCATTCTAATTCATGGGGAAAATGATTGAAAATAATTTTAATAGATGGAACCAATACCCACAGGGGCTCATAAGGAATTCCCTGTGGAACTATGAGAAGGGGGACCTTCATATGGGGGTGTGTGTCCTCAACATGTTTGGGGAAGATCATAAGTTCATCATGGCAGATGAACCCTATACCTTATAAGTCAATTCATTTGGGATCAAACTGGGGGTTTGTTTCCTCACTCTACTATATTATTAGGTTATCCTAGTGAGGTTGATTATCTAAAAAGGATTTCAAGTACCTCTTGGTCCACCTAAGAGGGTGTTTGATTGGATTCCTATACCACATACCTCAATGTTCATGTTAGGCTAGTGAAACTGAACAACTAACACTAACTACCCCACAGTCAGGAAAGAGCCATCGAAAATGTGTGACCTACTCCATTATTCAAACCAAAGATCAGTCCAGGTTTACTCATTTATCGAGAAAATCTCACTGACCTAGCATACTATTCCAATTACAAATTGGGTATGTATCCCCATGATCTTAACCAATTTAATATCCAATGTGCCCTATAAAACTAATGAAGAATTTTTTCTTCTTTCAACCATGTTTTAGAATCAACAGAATCTATTATAATGTTTCTGAGATGATTTCATAATCTATAATATTAATTCAAGTGGTTTTGTGATTATATTATTAAATAAAAAATATAAGAATTAAAACTAAAATATGGATTATTCTTGATGTTTAAATATTTATTTTTTTCGTTTTTAGGCATTTTTGGGATTTTCTAAGGCTTCTGAGTTTCCATAAATATTATATAATTGTGTTAGAATTTTGATAATTTTAATATAGTTTCTATTTTTTGTTACATAATAAGTAAATGGAATCTTTCTAAGACATCAAATTCATTTTATAGAACTTATATGGAATCCTTAATACATTGTTACTGATTTTATAAGACTTTGATATATCGTAATGAATTTTATAAGGAGCATAATATTTTTTCTGGGGTGTATTATTATTTTTTTTAGAATCATGACAAGTTTCACACAATTAGGATTTAGAAATTAAAAGATATCATAAGATTACTAAACTATTTTATAAGACATTATAATCCCTTTTAAATGCTAGTTAGGGTTTGAAAAATTAAAAAAATTAATTAAACTGTCTGGATTTCCTAATACTTACTATTTATTATGAAAATCAGTTATTGAATGAATGATTTTCCATATGAAATGGGACTCACAACTACATAATACATACAATGAAAATCATATGTGTCTCCATGAATCTATGACTGTGAAATTTTTTAATTATTTGGAATAATTGATTCATGATATTTACATAATAAATATTATAAATAAATTAAATGATATGATATTGTTCTTATCTTAAGATCATAAATTACGAGCTGATAATTATGTTGTGTATCTAGATGGGTAATTATAGTGTTGTTTCATGATGAGATGTGTCCCTATATGAATAATATTTTTTGGGATACAAGACATAGATGGTTTGTGAAATTATTAAGGGGTATCACCAAAAAACATGTTGAAATTCTCAAATAAAATTATTTGAATATTATTTTGAGAAATATATGTTGATGAAATATTTTGGTATTTTTTATCAATAAAAATGATAAAAGGGGATGTATTGTAAACTGATAGGATATTTTTTTGGGGAAATCATTTTGAATCGATAAATTTTTAAATACTTGAAGGATTACGCAGTAAAAATATATTTAGAGAATACTCTTAGTGGAGATATGGATTGGAATTTACTAAATTTAATTTTATCCATATTATTCATATTTATCAGATCAAATATGTAAAATTAGAGATAAAATGGTCACCACTACTAAAATATAATAATATAATGATATGAATAGAAAATAGTGGTTCAAGTAGGGTGTTTATAAGATAGGAGGGAACTTATATATCCAAAGTATTAATTAATTTGAGTATGAGAATAATATCATTATAGATATAAAATGAATGATAAATATAGACAATAGTATTTTAAACTATGTTTATTAGAGGTTAAAGATCCTGAAGAGGAGATATTATTTATTTATTATTATCTTGAAGGATCCAATAGGAATATTATCATATGTTATAAAATAAACCCAATTTTTTTTGTGATTTATTTCACCATGAGTAAGTATTTGATGGACTGTGTGATGATGATTTTACAAATTTTACCACCTCTCATTATATGGTGGAAATTATGTGACTCATGCCGTATAACTAGTAATTATTAAAAGTAGGTAGTTTCCTTGGGGCCAATACATGTAAAAATATCTTGTACCTTTGTAGTTTTCATTTTTATTCAAATACAATAAGGTTAAGAGTTTTTAATTTAGTGTATTGGATATAATAGCTCCTAGAGGAAGGTTTTTTAAAAAATATAACAACATTAATTCAACCCCCTTTTAAGTGTTTCAAACAATTCTTGGGAAATTTAATTAGTCTCAGAGAAATCAATTTCCCTATAAAATATCTTTATATTTCATTAAATGGGACACCTTAATTTTTTTTATAGTGGAAGTGTCCCCAAATTAAATGGAAAAACTATTATACCTGTTATAACATGTTATAATATTATATTCAATATCTTAGACATGAATTTAAATATACATAAACTATTAAATTTTCACGAATTGGTCGAAATATAAAAATTTATTTAATTATAAAAGAAATTTATAACTTGGTTTCTAAAAAAATTATGATGTGGGAATGTTTGATAAAGAAAACATTAATGACTACTTTCCAAGACAAAATTATATTGTGGATAATAATCAAGGGTTTAGAGAATAGTTGTATGACTCCATAATTCATAAAAAATCATGAATATCTTTACAAAAATAATTTATCCTAAAATATTATGATTAGAAGGTATAGAGGATCTTTATATTGATTAATTTCACAACACTCCCATTTCTTATGAAATGATAAATAATCATGTATTTAAAAATAATATAAAAGAGGAAATTGTTTTTTAGTCCATGAAAAAAATTATAAAACAATGTTAAAGATGTTAGAAAATAAATTTAATCTGGTGATGATGATGATTAGTAATGATATTAGAGAATTATGGATTATATTTAAAATAAATTAAGAAATGTTGGTAAAAATGTAAAGGAAAACACTACCTAATTTTTTTCAGATATTTTGGAATTGGGCAATTTTCAATTTTCCTCTCAAAGAAGAAAGTGGTGTCTATATACAGAGTATGAACAAGATGATAATCCTCTTGATAAGGAGTTGGGTAAAATTTCCAATTAATTGAACAAATTTTTTGAAATAAATATAATGTTTTCATAGAGTAAGAGAATAAGTTTGATGAGAAAAAAATAAGATAACGTTTTATCAAGAAATAAAGGGGAAAACTATGACCCTAGTAGCCCTGAGTAGGTGGTAAATTTATTAAATTTGAACTAGATGTAAGTGATCACATCCCAATTTACCAAGTAGTTTATTAGTTATGGAAAATATTATTCATACATGAATCACACATTAAAATTCAAAAACTGAAATAAAAAATAGTTAGAGAAACTAATTTTGTCCTTGAATTCGTTTATAAATTTTATTATCATATCTTGTGGAAAGCAAATAAAGGGTGACGTAAATTCCTTCAAAAGGGTTTCATACATAGGATTCATTCATGAGTAAATTAAGCATAATAAATATGGGAAATTTAATAAACTAAACACATTATATTTAATAAAAAAATAGAGAAAAGTATGCATCTATAGAAAAAATCAATGTAGTAATCTAATGGATAATAATTAAAATAATTAAATTATAATTGAATTAAATTCATCATATTATATATCATAATCCCAAAAATCATCAAGATGTAATATATCCTAATGAAAAAAGAGTAATTTATTAAATTCATTACCACTTGGTAAGCTTTATGTCAAATTACATTATATGGAATAATTAAAAATTAAACTTTTAATTACATTATCTATATAGGATTCATGATATTACATTTAAAATTTAATTATATACACTATGTAACATAAATGAGGTTCATAACATCAAAATATGCCTCAACGAAGGAAAATTGAGATGAAGTCACTTACTTCCCATTTCCCTTTAGTCGACCATGGCTTAACCATTTTTATAATGGATTTAAATATGTTAGTGAATTATAAAAAACCATATTCATGTTTATAATATCACATATGATGTTCCTAAAAAAATATTATCACCCATTCATTACTAAATTTTCCTTATTACCATTGTTTTTTGTGTTAACAACTTTCTTTTTTCACATATATTTTGTCATGGAAGCTCTGGTTCATAGGAATATGATATAGTTCAATCATCTACAAAATTATATTATTCTTATAAACATAATAATATTCATTGGATACATTTTTATAATCATTGTTTATATTTATTCATGTAAAATGAATCACATCACTTCGTGGAGATGATAGGTCATACGTATGCTCAAGCGATGATATCATTTTTTAATGGGTGAAAGGGTAACAAAATATATGGTATAAAAATATTCTAGAAGAAATATTATTTAATTATTATACTACTAATTAAATATGTTTTTCATTAATACTAACCATGTGACTCATTGATTGAAAAAAATTAATATGATTCTCGAGGTGGTAGTTTGTCCTACACATGAGTGATGAATTTATTTCACATTAGATGGAGAAGGTTATGGATAAAAATTATTCCAACATCATAATAACATATTATATTATAAGAGATACTGGTTTTTTATATTTTAATTTTTAATTCAATATTCATGGATGAAAACGAATAACTAAAAAGAAGGAACTTAGTGAAGATAATTACCTTCGCTTAGATGGACTTCCATTGGATCTCTTAACAAGGACCCTAGGGTTCATCTTTCGGAAATACCATAAGCTCTAGATTGTGGATAAGGGTGTTTGGGAGATATTTATTTAGGGTTTATTTGATCTATATTTATTTATAGTTGTAAATAAGTGAGGGGATGTGTTCCCCTTTATAATTGAGGAGGAGTATCATTTTGTAAATACCCAAAACTATTCAATAATGGGAAGTCGCACTCACCCCAAGTACTTCCAAATTGAAAAGTAAGGGGTTTTAGGGAACATAATGTATATAAACACACCAAAAACAAGAAATAATCATTTTTAAACATGTTATTACTTTTATCTCTATGGTTACTAAACTTTTCCATTACAGTTTTCACCAGGTAACTAGTTTTTTTAACAAATTTAATTTATCTGTTATTCCTAAAATAAAAAGATCATTGGTACATAATATCGACCAAATAATTTTTCATCATAAATAAAATTTATCAAATAAAAATTCCATTTGTGGGGAAAATTAATTTTATCCCAAGCACATATGACATGAAAAAACCTTGTTTTAAATATACCTTGGGAATTATTATTTTTACTGTTTTTACTATTCATTATGACCAAAATACAAATTTAAATTGTTACCTAATAATAATTATTATAATTATAAATACATAATACATTTTATAAAATTCAATAATTATAGGTGGAAAAAAATTATTTAAAATTGAAACCATAAAATGTGTCAAAATATGGTTTTTCAAGAAATGCATTTTTCAAGTATAAGATGATTTTTATCAAAAATATCTCTTGAAATCATAATTATATGGATTTAAATTCATATATTTATATATATAATACAAAAAATATCATTTAATTATTTTCCTACTTTTTGTTAATTTAGTTAATTAAAATGGATAAACATTATGCACATTAAAACAGTTTTCAAACAAAGGTGTTTTATGCGTAAAAATAAACATAGATAAAATTACTATGTAAACCTAATTAAAGTATGTAATAATATAAAAAATCAAATAGATAATACATACATTAATTTTAATTAAATTAAAATCATAATTTATCTTTAAATTGGATTATTTGTTGAGAAAGAATAAATATTTTACAAATGCGGTATTTCCCACTATTCACTAAAAATCCCTATTTTTAGAAAAATAAAAACATTCTCCCAAAGTTAATTTTTACATTATTATTTATGATATTATGTTATTTTTATAACTATAATTTCTAAAATTGGATTTAATTAATTATCTCATTTTCTCACATAAATAAATAAAAACATTTAAGAAAAATAATGTTTCAATGTTTGTAAGGAATTTACTGAAAAAATGTGTTATCATTTAACAATATATTTATTCATAATTTTCAGAAAAATATAATTCCAATACATATATTTAATTTTAATGGCAACGTCATAACAGTCATGTTCAAATGGTATCTCATAGTTCGTTTAGGATCTGTGTTGCATGTTGTATTTCTATTGAATATAGTTATAATTTTAAAAACATGGGTTGTTACATTATAATAATATTTTATAAATTGAATAATATATTTTCCATCTAGAAAAAATAATATATATAAATATAATTACTGTAAATGTATAATTTCATCATTTATTCAATTTCAACTATAATCTCATTCATTCCTCTAAATGATGAGTATTTGCGATGAATTGTTTTCATGATTAAAATGTTATAATAAAATTATAATATATCACATGATTCCAAAGAATGATATCAATATGTTCCCCCAAACATTATAAATTAACCAAAACCAAAAAGGTAACAATAATTTAATATAATTTCTAAAATTAATACACCTTCATATTAGTCTCTAATGACAAAGATCAACATAAATCTTTTCATAAATAAATAACCATACAACCCAAATTACCACCAAATTCCACAATTTAATTGTGTTCTTCCCAAATAATCATTCATTCTAAATCATATGTTATACCTAAGGGTTACATATACCACATCCAAATGAAACATTTCTCAAAATATCCAAAACCACATCAAAATCCAAAAAATTCCAAACTAAAATTGATGCTATAATATTTTACATAAAATAACCTTCTTATATATACATAAAAAAATATAAGTAATTTCATATTAACATAGAAATCCCATAGGTCTGTTGTAGGTGTATCACCCTTATTTCCCTTTGGTTGTGGGTTAAATCCTTATCACCTTTCATGATGAAATGATTTGTCACCTAACATACAATTGATCCTTTTTTCTAAAATTATTTTTATATAATGCCTAAAATATTTCTAAAATTATTATGAAATTATTCAAAATAAATTTAATCAACAAATAAATTTTTAAATATTGAAGTATTTTATTAATCATTTTTTCAAAAAATCATATAATCATAACTGACTATTCTTAGTTTATTATTAATTATCATATTAACAATAAATTTTCTCAATAACATTAAAATTATGTCCATAAAATATATAATCATCCCTCCTAAAACTAAAACATAGACTACACCCAAGGGACACATTATCATAAATGTCTCCCAAAATACCCCTAATAATTTCGAAATCAACCATATCATACCTCTAAAGGTGTATCGATGGATTCAAATATATGATTAAAAATATAAATATCATCAAAAGAATCATTAGGTTTATCCCATATCACAATATTATATCATATGTTTTCATATGTACTGTTGTTTAATTTATCAAAATTGGTTTATATAGAAAATGTGTAATAACCCATGAATTTCCCCCAAAAATGTAAAATAAGGAGTCTGAAAGGTGAACACCCACCATGAACCAAAATTATTGCCAATATATACTAAAAAATACTTTTTAGGGTTGTATCCTATGGATGAGTTTATTAAAAATCCATATTCACTTGTAGTATCCAATGTGGAAGGTATTTATTGGAATCCCAAATAAAATCTTCCTTAATAAAACATTTTGGTGTTGTACTATAATTAATATTATCTGTAAATTCAATCATAGGGTTATGTTTCTTAATCTGCTTTTTTAATAAATATAGTTTCCATTTTTTCAAGTAATCTTCCTCTTATACAACCTATAAACACTCCGACCCCTGTAGTGAATCGTTGGTGGTAACATTATTGAATTTTCACTAAATACAAGCTATCACATCCCAAAGGCTGAATAGTTTATTATTCCTAGTAAAAATTATACCTTTTTCAATCTTAGAATACTTTTCAAAACCTGAAGTACAACAAATTTAGATTAAATATTCTTCCATAATGAATTCATTCATAAATTAATTCATCAAATCCAAGGGAAAGTAAAAAATAAAGGTGATCTCAAATCCTCATTTAGAGTTATGTAGAGTTGAATCTATCAAGAATAAATAAGGACTAATCTATTTTTAATTGTAAATAATTAAACCACGTGTCATTTAATCAATAACATTAGCATGAAATGAAACCATGGATAATATCAATGTATTAATTTAATCGATAATAAAAATAATAATAACTAAATTCAAATTTAAGAAACTGTATTATATTGGATCTCATGATCTTATATATTATGATATTTATACCATTAAAATATTTTACTAAGATTTTTTAATTAATGGATAGGTATTAAAAAAATCCATTTAATTTGTCTATCCAAATTATTCACCTCAAGAGATGGTTGTGGCATTTAGGGGATATCTATATGAGGTACCCACCTACCACTACATGTCCAATGAATTCCTCATATATTTGATGATCAATTAAATTCATAAACAATATGTATTGTTAAGAAAAATGTTTATTTAGTATACAAAATGGATTTATCAATGTTTCTGAAAGTCAATCAATTAACATTGATAGTAAAGAACCATATTTAAAAATGGTATAATTTTTTTGAAATAATTTTATCCATGATACAAATAATATGAATATTGTAACGAAATTTAATTTCAAATGAAAATTTATCATAAGAAAGAGAATGTTATAAGAGAATTTTTACAACAACAAAATTAATCAAAAAGTAAATTTCAATAGTTTCCATAGCCAGATTATTTATAAAACATAAGAATAAATGATATGTATGGTATTATTAAAAAATACCCTATGGATCTTAAGTAAATTAAAGGCTTGTTATATTTTATAAATATAAATACAATAATTATATCATCAAAAACATTCTTGAGAAAATTTTCTTTTATATTGAGATACAATTTTTAAGAGCTAAAAATTACTAGAATATTAAGAAAAAAAATTTAGTTTAAAGTAACCACATAAAAATATAAATTAGTTTTCAACGAATATAAGGGTTATGAAATAGGAAAAAATTCATGATATTTATGTTAAACAAGTATTCCTTTCACATTTAAACAAAAAATTCAAAAGTTCATCATTCAAAAAGAGACAATAAGATTCATTTTAAAAAATATTAAAACAAGTTAAACATGGGTAAAAATATCATAAAAAAATATTTTTAAAATATATAAAATATTTTTTAAAACATTTTTAAGAAAATATGGATATGGAAGTAAAATCATTTTCATTTGAAAAGATAAATAAAGTTAGCTTTCTTGGAAACATTTTTATTAATAATTTTAAGTTCTAAAAAGTGTGACATGGTACCAGTTCTTGAAATTTTTATTAATAAATGTAGAATAATTAAATTAAATGGTTATTATAGATAAATTATCAAATAATTTCCTTTAATGGAAATTCAAGCATAAAAAATCCCCATTAAAGTGAGACTACAGCTTATACCCTTACCTCTTTTGTTGATTTTGAATGATGATCCACATGAAAGAAATAACATCAAATTAAAAGTTAAATACCAAAAATATAAATATATTTATGATATCACATATTAAAGTTGTAGTAGAAACACCTCATAAAAATAACATGGTTCATGGTACCAAATATGTCTCAATGGAGTGGAAATTGAGACAAAATCTCTTACAAAGATCATACCACTAATGTAAGGATTAATCAATGAATTGATTACATGAATAAAATCAAAATACACATAAAAAGATTAAAAACTACATAAAATAATAAACACATTGAAAACATAACCATAAAACATCGAATACAATGAAGAAGCAACACAACCCAATGAAAAGAGATTGTGTTATGAAATTTCTTACCACTTTTTAACTTTAAAACAAAATCCCCTAAGTTGAAATTATTAAAATGGAAAAATAAAAAACCATGAAGTATTATAGATTCATTATATTACATGTAAAAGATAATTATATACACTATTTAATAGAAATTAAGTGCATAACATAAAAATAAGCCTCAGTGAAAGGAAATTATAATGAAGTCCCTTACCATACATATTCCCTTAGTTAAACATGAATTAAATTCTTGTATAATGGTATAAAAATAGTTATTAATTTATAAGAGAAGAAAATTAATAATTATTATATTATATATGATCATATTATAACATCTTATAACCCATTTGTTAATAATATTTCATTATAAAATTTTTTCCAATTGTTAACTAATTTTTTTTCTCATGCATTTTTTGTGAGGAATGTTTCAGTTCTTGTGAATATCATATAGATACATAATATATATTCTATAAATTTATATTTATTCATTTGATAAATTTTTATAACAATTATTGAAATTTAAACATTGAAAATGAATCACATCACTTTGTGCAGCTGGTAGGTCGTACATACACGCGAGGGATGCAATCATTTCTTTAATTGAAGAATGGTTAAAAAATGGATGGTATAATAATTTTATAGAATCAATATTATTTCATAAATATAATATTTATCCATTATTTTCATCATTATGACTATCAGTGGGAGTTAGTTATGGAAAACAAATTACATCATTTCACAAGGTGGTTGTCTACCATACACATGAGAGATGGATTTATTTAAAATTTCATGGAGAAGTAGATAGATAAATATTATTCGATAAACATAATAAAGTCTTATATTATTTTATTTTATATTGTTATTATTTTCAAATTATTAAGAAAAAATTGATGGTTTAAAATAAAGATGTAAAAAAGAAAGAGCTTAGTGAAGTTTATCACCTTCACTTTGAAAAATTGCCTTTGGGTCTCTTATGAAGAATAATTGGGCTGGTATTTTGAGAAGAATAGTAACTCTATAATATCAATAAAAGGTTATACGAAATATTTTTTTAGGTTCTTTTCTATATAATTGGATTTAGATATGTTACTATTTAATGGGAGGGTTGTTATTTTATTATTTTAGAGGGGTGGCATTTTTGTAAATACAGAAAGCTATTCACTAAAGGGAAGTCACTCTCAACCCATGTGCCACCAAAATTGATAAATAACAAGGTAAATGGAAATTTAAGGTTTAGAAGAACCAACAACAAAAAAATAATCATTTTTAGGCCTGTTTTTTCTTTTACCTCCATGGTGACTCACATTTACCAATTTAGATTTCACCCCAAAAACTAGACTTCTATTCTTTTTTAATTTATCCATTATGCCTAAAAAATTGAAAATTATTTAATAATTTGGTCCCATTTGTTATTAATAATAAATAAAATTTATCAAATAGAAATTTATTTTTGGTAAAAATTTAATTATAACCCAGGTTAATGTAATGAAGAAAATCATGCTACAACATTAACCATGGTAGTTAAATTTTTTACAGTCTTTACATCTCGTTATGAGTAAAATTTAATTTGAAATTTTAAATAATATTAATTTTATGATTAATAATTTTTAATCTATTTTATCATATTAAATTCACTTAACAAGAAAATTTTAATAAAATATTGAACCTGTAAAATGTGTTGAATACTATTTTTTGAAGAAATGTGCTTTCAAGCATAAGATGATCTTAAATTAACATTATGAACAATGATCATCATTATAAGTATTTATATTCATAAAGTTAGATATATAATCTATATTTTTTATTTATATTATTACTAATTATTTTTATTTTTATTTATTAAAATGTAGAAATATATATACTTAAAAATTGTTTTAAAAAAAGTACAGTTTTCAGCCTAAAAATAAAATTATAAAAACATATGATATAAATATGATAAATATTTTATTAATTTCAATAAATATAATGAAATAATACTTATGTTACTAAAAAAAATTAAAATCATAATAGTAATTTAAAGTAACTTAATTTGTAGAAAATAAAAGGCAATATTACAAAAACGGTATTATTCACTATTCACTGAAAAATGACACGGTTAAAAAAATACACAATTTTCAAAAAAAATGTTATTTTTTACATGTTTTTTGAAAAATTAATTTCATTTTTTAAAATAAAAATTCTAAAATAAGAAGTATATAAATGTATTATTTTCTCACATAATGTAATAAAAAATATTTTTTTGAAAAATATATTTTTTGAAGTATGTAAAGGCTTTACTAAATAAATTCCTTATTTTATAACACATTTTACTTATCTATAAAAATTATTCATAATTTAAAAAATGTTTTTATTACTATTCATACCTTGAATTTTAATAGTCACGTAAAAATGGTCAGGTGTAAACATTATATCACTATTTTTTTATGATTATTGTGGTGTGCCATATAATCACTCGAATATAGTATTCATTTTAAAAACTCAAGGTTTTAAACCATTAATAATAATAAAAAATCACATAATTGATGGATCATGTTTATGAATATGAATAAATCTCAAGAAATGAGATAACTTAAGATGAGAGACCATATTTATAGAACATGTTTAAATGTTAACATGAAGTCTTCTTGGGGTGGAACAAGAATTCATGAAGAAAATATGTCTTCTTATGAAATAAAATTATTAAATTATTTAAAGAAAGAAATACATACTCAAAAAGGTAGATGATTACAATGATAAAATAAATAAACTCTAAAAATAATTTACTAAGTCGGAAAAAATGGGGAAGTATCCCAATGAAAAATTTAATATAAATAAATTTGAGGTAAAAAATTATAAAGTTATTTAAAGTTGAGAGATATCATAATATGATTAATGGAGAATTATATAAGGGTTTCTAGGTTAAATATGAATCATATCAATCTGCTATGATTCATTACCCAAAATGATATGTTAAATATGATCATATTTAAATTAAAATCAAATATCTTATTTATATTTGTTAAGGTTCAATTATAATTTTGGAGAGTTATCGGATAAGAGTAATGATAATAAATACTCTTATATGTAAAATTAAGAGAATAATGTCTTAAAATGATTGATTATATAAACATATAAGTGATCATAGGTTATGGTTGGTCATTAATGAAAAATATTCCAAAGATAATTGTTATCTATGTTGAAGACCCAAATCTAATGTTTATTACTTGAGTTGTGTAATTTTTTACAACAAAGCATATTAAAGTTATTATAATTTGTCAGTAACTTGAAATAGTTATGAATTAAATGATTTTTACACTAAATATAAATGAATAAATTTACATAACATGAAAAATAGTTTAGTGAAGGAGAAATATATAAAGAAGCGAGTTTGAAATCTAACCACTAGAAATTGGTTTGATTTCACGGACTAAATATATGAATGATATTACCAAATGTTCCATGATTCTGAATAGTGGATTTCCAATTTTCTAAAAAATATTTCATATAATGAGAGAGAAAATAAAATTTATACAATTAAGGGAGAACAAGTGCCACTCATTAATGTAGTTGCATTTAATTAGTTCCAAAGAAATAACATATGGATTCTTGACAGTTGTTTTCCTGAAAAATGACTAGAGACATGAAAAAACATAAGAGTATTGAAGATATTAGTTAAGAATTGTTGATTTTTGGAAATTATTTTCATCATAAAATCATATTAGTTGGTAAACCTGTTATTGATGCCAAAAAGGAAAAATCCAAACATGTATTCATTCTTGTAGGGAATAAAAACAATATATAAATTATGATCCCACTATATGATGATAGAAATGAGGATATTTTCAAGAAATAATCATGTTTCAGTAATATATTAATTAATTTTAAGATCATCACTGAAGGTAAAAGAAATGTTTTCAATCTGTTTGCATTCTACGATCCCACTAATTCATGTTATTTGAGTACCAAATATGAAATAAAACTATGACACTAAATAATATTCCATCTTAGTCAATGAATAATTTATAAAATTATATATTATAATGTAATGAAAGAACTAACCTAATTTAAAAGGAGATATATGTTGTATTTAAAATATTTTAGGAGGGTAAAATTTCTCAAAAACACATAAAAGGTGGACATTCAGTCCATCGGGCCACTCAAACACATTAATTTAGATTTTTGTGGTATAATGAGAAATTATTCTTCCAAAGGTGATATAATTTCAATACTTTTATTGATGATTACACTAAGGTGACCAATTTCAAGTTCATGAAACATAATTCAAAATATATATTGATGTTCAATATCATTACAATATATGTTGAAAAAGAACCTCGATTCTGCATCAATAATTTGAGATAAAATATTAGAAAATAGTAAAAAAGTAATGCATTTGAAATGTATCATTCAAATACTATGTCTAAACATAAATATAGTTCACCATATACAACCCTAAAAATGATCTAGCTGAAAGAAGGAATGGGATTTTGGTTGAGATAGGTAGAACAATTCTAGATGAACACATGTTCACTATATTTTTCTAGAGAGATGTTATATATAAATCTATACACATACAAAATTGGTATTTTTTGAGTTCGGAGACACACATGAAATAATATGAAATGTGGTACAAGAATAATCCATTAGTTATATATATCAAAAATTATTTTGTAGTCATTGTTACATTAATTTTAAAAAATTATCTTAGAATATGAAAATAGAAATTATAAGTAGTGAACATCATCAGTTACATATCAAATTAAAGATGCTTAAAATGATTTAATGATATGATATAAAAAATAGATTATTATATTCATGTGAATATTATTAAAAATTAATGCATTTTCAATGTAACAAATGGAAAAAAATTAAAATTTTGATTCAAATGGATTAAATATTTCCAATATAGGGAATGATGAAGAAGATAGAAATTTATCAAATTATATTAAAGTTTATATTGAGGAAGGTTGTGGATTATAATGATCAAGTTCAAGTTTATAAATAGAAAAATTTATGAATGAAGAATAATTTCTATTTGGAAAGTATAATTGGAAATTAAGAATCTCCAAAGAAAATAAGATGAATATTTGTACTCAAAAATAAAATTGATCTCTTTAAAAAAATCTATCAACAAACTATAGAATAATTATTTGAGCATGAGGAATGGATTAATTAAATGGATTGACAACTAAACCATATTTAGATTAATTTCAATTGTAAACTTATACCAAGGCATAGAGGAAAAATTATTTATTGATACCAACTGGGTATTTAGAAAAAATTAAATGAAAAGTGACATGTGTTAAGAAACAAGCCCATATTGGTATGAAAAGGTTATTTATAGGTAGAAGACCAAAATTTTTGAGATACTATTATGCTAGTGTAAATACTAGTGGCTATCATGATGTTTTGGAAATAGAATCAATAAGTCCCTAAAAAGTATTAGAAATGGATTTGAACTCTTACTTTTAAAATAGTGATCCAGAAGAAGAAATTTTCATTTAGAAGCAATAAATATTTATTCTCTTGAAATTTGATATCATGGTATATAGGATTAATCATAAATTTTATTATATAAAAGATGATACTAATTCCTATTTATATAAATTTGATAGCTACCTAAAGAAATTGAGTTTATTAACGGGAATGATGATATAAATATTCATTTAAATGAGTGTCTATAGGTACATTAAATATCATAGTGTTTGTGGATGAAATTATATTTATAAGAGATAAATAATATTTCTATGTTGAATTTTCAAATCAAATAAAAATTTACTTTTAGTTTCAATATTGGGTTTGATGAGATGTATTTTTTTTTATTATAGGTTATTCTAAGAGATAAAAAATATTCTAATCCCAAGAAAAATATTCTATAGAATCTTTAAATTTATTTGGAATATATGATTCAGAAGATGATTTAATGCTAAATGTATTTATAAATATAATTATAAAGGATGAAATTTGAAGCATTGTAAATGAGAAATATTTCTAAAAGGTCATTGGAAGTATGATTTATCTAATAAAATTGTCACCAAATATGGTTTATACAGTAAAAATTTGGGAAATATATAAAAGTGGACTTAAGGAAACTAACATGTTAGTATCAAAAATAATTAAAAGGTATATCAATTTAACTTTGAGTCATTTTCAACTATACATAATAATCTCATAATTCATCTATTTTTTATTCATATATGCATACCGGGTTAGTTATTACACTAAAATAAAATCTATATCTGGTGGATAATTATTTTATGTGAATTTTGTTTAATATAAAATTATAAAAATGTAAAGTTAAATTTTATTGATAACATATGAGTAAAAATCTATTTCTGAAACCTATTCTTTTACACAGATGCTGTGGATGAATGTTTATAAAGAATATCTAAAAGTAAAATTTGATAATACATTGAATATTTATTGTGATAATCATAATTCTAATAATCTACCAAATAACCCAATATAACACTCAAGATCAAATAAAATTGATCTCAAATTTAAATTCAGCATATAAGAATTCCAAAATGGTGATTTAATGATAGAATATTTATCCATAAAAGACCAATGATTAGATATCTTCAAAAATATAATTCTATGATAGAGGATTACAGATTTTATGTCTTAACATATTATTCAACCTTTCTCTCTAACTTTTGGATGAGTGAGGTAAACCCATATAATTATTTTAATGGAATTTTTAATATGGGAGAGAGAGTTTAATCTTATTTGTTAAAGGGGGAAATGTGAAACACTTTATTTATATGTTAATATAAATTTGTGGTCATCAAAGTGACTTTTCTAAATAGTTGTCGACACCATGGGAGATAATTCTCACAAAGGCATTGTTGTATCCAAAAGTGAAGTTATAACACTATTCTATCTTAATAAAGTTATATTATTTGATGATTATTTTGTGATAATTATTTATTTTCAGAAAAGTGTATCGAAGAGTAAAAAAAGTTGATTAGTTTTTATAATAAATCCATAAGGGATAAAAAATACCCTAAATAATTGAAAAATGATTTTATTTGTATTTAAATAAATTTGAGAATTAGTAGATGTTGTTCAAAGATTTTTTTGATGATTTGAGAATATTTGAAATTAATTCATGATGTCCTGTTATTATTTGATGAAAATTGGAAATACGAAGTTGATATTTAAACATGGATATGTCTTGGTTTTTTTGTAAGACTTTTCATATTCTATAATATTCTTGATGGGATCCTGTAAGGATTTGGTGGTTTTTAGAATGTTTTCGAATTTCATAAGGCTTCAATATATTTTGAGATACATTTTATCATGGATCATTAAATTAGTAAATTCTAACTTCATAAGAATTTTGAATCATTTGTAAAAAAAATTATGAGTCTGTAAGACTTTACTGAAAATTTTATAAGACATTATGAATAAATAAAACATTAATGTGAAATATAATACTTTTTCGAGGCACAAAATGAATTGATGATAACATTTATAATTTTTATGTAGTTATAATTTGGTCAATTTTTAAGACTATAAGATGCTTGTAATATTCAACAGGACTTACTAAGACTTAGGAAATATCAGTTGTTGTTTGAAAATTAAGAAAAATGCATGGAAATATAGGGATTTTAAAGGACATACTTAGTATTATGAAAATCAGTTACTAACTAATAAAATGGGAAATGAAAAAGGGAATCATAGAATAAGTAAAAATTATGATGAAAATTATAAGATTCACCTTCAGTCCACCAGTTTGTGAAATTTAACGATATTTATGAATATTTATTTGATCAAATTTGTATGAAAAAAATTCTAAATTAATTAAATAGAATGGTATTGTTCTAATATTAAACAAATAAATTAAGTATTGCTGAGTATGTTAAGATTTATCCCAATTAATAAGAATTTTTTAATTTTGGTGACATGTGTAACACTATGAAGTATATTGATGGAGAAACTAGTCATAGATGGTTCAATGAAATGATGAGTGGGTTTCACTACTAAAACATTTGTTAATTCTCAATAGAATATATTGGATAAATTCTTTTAGTGATTAATACAATGGAAATACTTGATTATTTTATTTATCATCTAAAAAGATAAAAAATATGATATGGAAATTACGAAAAGTATTGTGGGTGAATGACCCATATTAACTATAAAATGAATAAATGAATGGAGGGTAATGTTTTGAAAATTTATTGAGAGAATATTCTGGATGGCGAGATGGCATGGACTTTACAAAATTTCATTATTCGATATATTTTAGACATTCCAGATTAATGGGGAACATATTATAGGGAATATGGAAACTATGACTAGGAAATGTTGACACACTGATAAGAATAGAAAAAATTAATTGAAGTAGGGTCTTCAACAGAGAGGACAGAACTTCCAAATCTTGAGTATTTTCAGAACTGGTTTTGAGATACATATCATTACATTTATATAATCAGTGATCAATTACACTTGATATTTTTTTATATTTTTTATCATAGGTTATATATACTAAATAGTTGAGCATATTATATTCTAATTGACTTGAGGTCTCAAAGATGAAGATTATCATTATTTGTAGAAGCTGCTAAAATTTTCAGGTGGTCACTCTCACTATTGTGAAGCTCCTATAATTTCAAGAATTATTCTTTGAAGGTAAATGATGATGTATAAGTTTTTAATTCACTATAGTATTAATATTATATCTATTTTAACTAATTCATATATTTAGTGTATGATTTGTGACTCTTATTGAATAAACAAACCTACCTATGAGTAAGTACCCATCTTGGACCAAAACTTTTAAAAGTTTTTGTACCCTATGTACTTATCAGTTATATTTAACTCAGTTAATTATAAATTTTATTATATTACACGATTGGAATTTGACATATCGTAGTGGATAATTTTTATTAAAAAATGAAATTGTAAAAACAAACTACTATTTATTCAACCCCCCCCCCAAAGGTGCATCCCATTCTTGGGGCCCATCAACGATCTTGATCAAAACCCAAATCCACATATTCCCTTAAAAAATAATTGATAATGAGGGTCTCAATGTTAAAACCATTACACCTCTAGTCCACATCTCAACACTATTCACATGATCCAATGTAATGGTAAATTCTCATCGACAAGTCCTTCTAGACTATGCCAACATGTATCTCCCCACTGCAACCTAAACTGAGACATGCACTACTTGATCATTCCATCCTCATTTACCAATAGCACTTATCTTTGACCACTGTTTGGTTCATTATAACTTTACCATTCCATTTTAATGATAATGGGATAGGTATGATATATATATATATATATAAGGGGATGTAATGGAAATATGTATGGACACCCCAGTGAAGCACCACTGATTATGGCCAATTCCCCTATGTCATTTCATGAGCTATGCTCGATGATGGAGGGGATATGGAACAATTGATATATTTTTAAATCTTCCCATTCTTTGATGTTACAGTTTCATCCTCCATTATTTGTCATAGAATTATAATTTTTAAAATAAGAAAAATTATATAATAATTCCATGGACTTCCCCAATGAAATGAGATTAAGTTTCTTTTTTTGATAAAAATGAATTAGGAGATATAGTTAAAAATGGTGAATAAAAAATTAAAACTCTTAAATAATAGAGAAACATAACCATAAATAGACCTAACTCATGAAGTTTTTATTTATTCATTGATATCTGCCTCGAATTCCATTATCTTTCAACTCCACTATGATCAAATTGAATAATATTCCCTGCCTAAGTTTTATTACAAAGGATAATTGATCCTAATTAAAGATAATAAAAAATAATTTCTTATAGAGGGTTATTTTAACCAGTTATTTGTATTAATGTCTCAAAATAATACCATTTTTGGTTATATAATCCAATTGAAAAAACCATTACTCTGCTTGGAAAATATTTTTATCCTAAGACAAACTATGATGAATGATTTTATATCTTGGTATCCATTTAGGATATTCGATTATTAATGATACTTTTTTTATATTGGATTTATATATTTATTAAATAAGCAATAAAAACTCTACCACCATAGAATTTCACAAAACCCCAATATAAAGGAAAACACTACATTCTATGTCTAATGAAAACCATTGGAATAAAAATCTAGGTAGTTCCCTCAAATAAATTTACTATTTTACCATCTCATAGCTATAATCCATAAATCTTAAGAATATGCTAAGACATATTGGGAGGAAATATGGGTCACCCTATTCTATCCACTTATAATATTTTCACCCTTGAAAAGAAACAACTGGAGATGCTTAATAATTAACAATATTAATCTACCCCATATGAAGGGATCATATTCTTTCACATATACTTCTCCCATTATTGATGATCTAAATCTCTTGATAACCCCAGGTCAAAAGAAAAAATATTCTCCATCATTAACTTTCATTTAGGTTTATTTTTCTAGGACTCCCAATATTATAAAAGAAAAAAACACAAACATGATTCCAGTAATTTCTTCAACCCAATCAGAGTATCAAATTTTGTAACCTTGGCAAGGTGTTTTCACCAAAGGCATTACCCATACCTAGGTTATAACTTCCATTAAGAAATGAAAAGAAAACACGAATTATTGACATAAACATTGAAATGATTTGAAGCAAAATATATATTTTAGAAATAATGTCATACTACCGGTCATTATTGAGATAAATTTGGGACTACCACATGATTTCCAATCAAGCCACTCAAAAATCATCCATTAATGCATCAATGACTACACCAAACCATCCTCAAAACTGTTTCAATGTAATAAATTACTAGATATTTACAATTTTTGTACATAAACTATATAATAATATATAAATATTTGAACCACAATATCACTATTGAAGGATAATACCAATCTCCCCGTTTTTATTCCACCAAGCCTCTTGATGATAAACACGCATACACCTCTAAACCTAGTTAGTTTCTCATTCATCATCATAGATGTCCTAGTTGAGTAAAATGAACACATAAAAAACACATAAAACTTCTTAAACCACCATGAATTCATATACCATCACTTTGGTATGAAATTCTATCACAATCCAATTAAAATGGTCGTAACCCATTTAGATTACCACGATCAATCATCTCCAAACAAAAGGATAACCGTTACCACAAATCAATATACTAAAATGAAAACCTGTTGAACCACATTCCTCATTAATGTACCATACATCTAGGATATATATAATTTTTTTCTCAAATTATCAATGAATACAATTAAAATACCCACACAAAAATCTTGAGTCATTTATAATTTCACTTCCCAAGTCCTTGTAGGAAATATTTTCATCAAATTCTCACATTATGTTCATTGACATTCTATATAATTGAAATGGAAAACTACACAATTGGTCATATAATTTCAAAGAACCATGATCCACTAGGATAGACTCATTTTAAACCTTTATTCATGATACCCCATATGAAACAATGGTGAATATCATTATCTTTCAGAATCACATTGCTTAATCCATAAATTCTTATCACTCCAACATCTATGGTAACCGAATCATCCCTCTATATCAAATATTAATCCTCATAAAAAGTTATTGAATAATATTTAATTATGTGAAATGAAAAGATAAATAGTTATAGTAATTAGTCATGATTTAATATTGATAACTTCATTAACCCTTAATGGAAAAAATTAATCCTCATTGAACACCCTTCCATTGAAACCTCATCCTTTAGAATCTAAAAGTATCTTATTCTTGCTAAAAAATAAAAAATAAAATATATTAAATCTTTATCATTAGATGATGATTAAATGAACAATTTTTTCCATCAATAAATATGTTTCAAGAATCAAAACAAGAAAATAACCAATCACTCCTATCATTCATAAGCTTCCCTACGTAGAATCAATCCAAACACCAAAATCACTTCCCTAATGACAGATCCCAAAGTTCTACATTTATTCAAATAGTGAGATTATTAGGATTATACCCTAAGGTATGTGGTTATTAAAAATATCATATAATAGAAAATATCTCACTAATCACTGAGCTATAGTGGAATATTCGCACCTCACTGAGGAAATGAGTATAAGATAATAGTGTACACAACACCGCTTGTGGGGGACCTACACCCCAGTCATCGAGTTATTTTCTAAATCCACTGATGTTGGACATGTACCCCGTTCATTCAGGGAGTACCAGTGTAAAATTAGACATTGTATCCACTAAAATATTCCACAATCTTGTGGGTCACTTGCCCTCAAGCACTCCTTCCCGTACACTGATGGCCATCGACTACTAGCGAGGATCCAAGGTTGTACAATTGGGAGAATATATATCATGATAAGAGTGAAACAATAGTGTAAAAAATATATAAATAGTGGAGGAATAATAAATGACAATTAGATATTTGATGGAAAAGAATCCAAATGTAATAAATAACCAACATCAATAATATACAACATCATATACCAAATGATGTAACGTCATGTTAGTATCAAAAGGAAACAGGCAGACATGGAAGCAGGCATCCATTACAATACATGTATCAAATGATCAAAAATACAAAAAAAATCCTATATCCAATATAATCACAATCCATAGCTCGGTTATGTTCTTCCCCACTCCCATGTTATAAATACTTATGTATCATTAATTGGGAGCATTCCCCTGTCCCTACTTACATCAACATAATCTACCTCATTACCATCAGTGGCCTGGATAGGGTGTGAGATAAACTCAATAGGAAACGACATAAAATGCCTATTAATACCTAGTTAGTACATATAATATGTTTAGTGTGCATATATAATAAATTATAAGCATTAATAGAAACTATAAAGTGGTTTTCTCTTTTTCTTAAAGGATACCAGGCTGACACTACATGATTTGGCCCTTTCCAAATAATCTATGAATAAGTAACCATGAGTATATGTATATATGATAAGTATATATAGTGACATATACATCTATATATATGGTTACTTATACTAGTTTAGACATGATTTATAACTGAAGTGCGCATGGGTAGTATCATGAGACCTTCAAGTGACAATGGAAACCATTTTTAGTATCATAATAGTAAGGAAATCATTCTCATTTATTATAGTTGTAGGGACTCCATACTCGTTTATCATATTAATATGGTTACAATACCCATTTATCATAATCGTTAAGAATCACCATGTGTATTCATCATTTTTAATAAGGGTCTCCATTCCCATTTATAGTAATCTATAAGGGTCTTCAAGCCAATTTATCATAATATAGGGATTTCATTCCTCTACCAAATAAAATATGATTTTCATGATCATATATCAAATCAATGTTGGGATTACATTCCTAAATCATAATAGTAAGATCCCAATTACCTAATCATAATAGTAGGGTCACCATGACCAAATTTATTGTTTGGTCATCATGCCCAAATTAAAATCATATGTAGTCAAAATTCATTAGTAAGATCGAATATATGGATATTAGTTCATCATAATTATTCTTTAAGAACTGGATAACCATTTTTCTATTAAAATATGTGATGTGTTTGTACCAATCACATTCTACTTAACTCAATATAGCCTTATAAGTGTGTTTTACAAGCTATGAAACTATAATTATACTTTATAAATTATGATAGCACCTTCATGATGTAGTGTCAAACACATTGATGGGTGTTTCAGATATATTACCATGAAATTCAAATAAAAATATAAAGTGTGAACCCAAATGGGTGGATCACATTGATGTCAATGACCTTTAACATGTTTTTGGATATAAGTGAGTCTGTAGCTTCCAGAATATGGTAAATAATTAAATTATGATTTATTTTAGGGGCATCACTAGGGTAAAATGGCATTGTTTTACATGGAATGTAATATAAATCATCAAACATTTGGGGGATAATTACTATACCACCTACATTATTCAAATTGATGAAAAATCATCCAGTATTGGCCTCTAGTTTGGTCCAGATCATAAGAGAATAGTAAAATAGATGAACACCCTAAAAATAAGGCATATGAGCATGTACAAAAATAGCATCATCTATAGGAAGAACTATGAAGGATATATATTATGGGGTAAATCACATATCAGTGGAAATACATTGAGTTTAAAAATTTCAAATTTCAGTTTAGATTTAACAATTATAGAAGAACATTTCTTTAAAAGAGGATAATCTCGGAAAGCCGAAAAAAGAACCCCATATTAGGAGGAGTAAAATTAGAAAGGGGGATAAAATTTTAAGTATTTAAAGTAAAATTGGTAAATCTTCCAAAAAATAAGGGGACACATGGTTTTATGATCGGTGTCCCAACCGTATTTGACCTAATTTCTAAATAGTGAGCTCACATGGTTTATTCACATGATTTTTGAAACTTTTCATAGACTGTTCTATTTGGATCTATTAGGAATTGAAAAGTTTTCACAATATCCTAAATCCTAGGTCAAATAGGTAGGGAAAACTATGTGGATCACTGTTGATCATTGAATCACCCCTTAATATTTGGTGAAACTATATGAACTGGGTTTCATGGTTTCTAATAACCATGCAGCCAAATTTTTTCTTCCACCATTCAAGGTTTCTCACTCTAAACAAGCTCCAAACACCCATATTTCCACTATATCTTCTCCAGTAATTCATATAAGGTTAACAATAAGTAATTAACATAAAAATTATAGGATTTTTACCCCATATGAAAACTATGTTCTTATAGTATTCCACCCTTAAATGAACTCAACCTCGAGTTCCCATTCCAAGCATGGTGATATCTCATCTATGAATAACTACTTCAACTGAGCATGTACATAAGCCTCTAACTCCCAAGTGTCATATTGTACATTGTTGTTCCTCCATAGCACCCATACTAAAGGGATATACAATCTATAAAGATCCTTCATGCTCTGATAAAAAATTCATGTGGGATACACCACAAAATATGTATCGAAATCCAACTTGACATCATTATGGTCAAATGTATGAGATAGGTCAGCATGGTAATGGTGATGCTATGAAATGTGGAAGACATCATGCATAGAACAATATGTATTACGTAATAGAAACCCATAGTATACTATACAAAAAATATCTAATACATTAAAAGTCTATATAAAAGGAGGCGAAAACTTCCCTTATCTTCGTCTCTACCTATGCCCATGTCTGGTTGATACCTGTAAGAAAACATAATACTCGACCTCAAATTCTAGAGTTCAACAATAGTGATCAGTGTATGATTCATATCTAAAATGAGTAGTATTCATCTAATTTCTAATTAAATTCACTTTCTCTAAAGTCTCCTACACGATTCAAAGACCTAGTAGCACTACATCTCCAACCTCTAACCAGCAAAGGGATGAACAGAATGACCTACTATATAAGACCTCAAACGGAGCCCACCGAATTGTTTCCTAAAATATTTTATTTTAGGAAAAATCAATGGGAGGGATATGATTCTCCCAAAAACCATTGAAATCAATGACACATTCCTAGTTAATGTCCCCCAGCACATGTATAGTCAATTATGATTTTCCACAGGAATTAGGGTAAATAGATGTACTTAGAAGAACACGTGTACCCAAAGATCTCTACAAACCTTTCTATAAATTTTATGAGAAAGTGGGATACCTTCTTCAATCAATCCACAACTACCTAAACCATGTCAATACCTTAAGGAGACCATAGTAAAACAACCAAAAAATCTATCATGAAGTCATATCAATTTAATTATAGTACCAAACATAGCTATAATAATACAACATATCACTGGTGGTCCGTCTTTACATGCTGAAAGGTAAAACACCTATGAATAAAACTCACAATCTAAAATGTCATCCCAGTCCACCAATATAGGAGGATCATATAATAATATATCTTGTAGATTCATGGGTTCACTACCCACTAAGATGTAGAGTACTATCACATTTTAACCTCTCTCATGTTTTTAGTAACCCAAATACAACCATGTATACACTGGTTTTTATCTCCATCAGTTGACCAATCTGGAGTTGGGACCTATCTAGAAAAACCTTCCTATAGGAACAAAGCATCCATATCTGAAAACCTCCTTCCCATCACAATATCAATGAGTTAATTGGTAACATAAAATGATGCCATAATAAACCACTCATTAGTCTCTTTAATGTCAAGATTTATATCATAAATAAGGGCCATCAATTATCATTCATCACTAGCATTATAAATGGATTATGACTAATTTTTATAGATTAGTTATTCAACTACCACATTTCCCTTTCATGGATTATAGGTAGGCTCAAATTCAAATGAATGAATGTATTAAACCCGTATTCACTTTTTGAGATTCATCTCGCACTCTATAAAGATGATTTTGCAGATTTTTTGGAAGATAAACACCACAAAATGCATTCCCAACAGGTAATACTCCAATAATAAATGTCATGAACAATTGTTGTAAACTTATGTTGATTAATTAGGTAATTATTCTCCTGAGTCCTCAATTGTCACAAACATTATGAAATAAATTGAACATCCTACATAAAAAAATATTCGTTTCCCAATACCTAATGCATCATAATACACATTATACCTTCTTCTTGACTCTGGAAAAAATCATGTTTGATGTTGAAGTCACTCTCCATTTCAATTTTTTAAAGGCTATCTTTTAGTATTATAATCATATATAAAATTATCACTTTATTAGTAAATCCTATAATAGATTCTTTTTAGAATGAAAATTATTTTATGAAGCACTAGTAATAACCAGATATCCCCATGAAACTCTTTTTTTCAAATAGGCACTTGGTATTCTCCTGAGTAAATATAGTTCTCATCTTCTATGGGCCAATTTCTACTCCTAATTCTAAGATAATGTAACCTAAGAAGTGGTCCTTTTTTATCCATAAGTCGAACTTTTCGATCTTATCATATAACTTATTCTCTTCCAGTGTACTCAATATGATCTTAATATGTTTGGAATGGTCTCTTTGAGTATGAGAACAACCAAGATGTCATCAGAAAACCATGAAAAAGTAATACAAGTAAGAATAGAAAAGCCATTTCAAAAATTCCATGAAAATATTAGGTTTATTTGTGAAACAAAACAGCATAACCAAATACTTATATAAACTATACTAACTTCTGAAAGATGTACATGGTAAATTTGAAGTTAGGAATTACACCTGATGGTAACCTGATCTCAGGATTATTTTTGATAACAATCTTGCTATTGAGAGTTGATTAAAGAGATCATATATTTCCAATAATGGATAATAATTATTAATATTACATTTATGAAAATTTTGTTAAACCACATATATCTTTAAGGTTATATTAATATTTTTATAGAAAATGATAGATGAACACCAGAGAGAATTATTGGTCCTTACAAAATCATAGGCTTCCAAATCCCTTAGCTTCCTCTTGAGCCCCTATAACTAAGAAGTAAAAATACTACCGGGAGGAATGGATATTGGTGCACCTTGAGGGACTATCTTGATTGTAAATTCTACCTCTCTTTTAATAGATATTCCATAGAATTATTCAAGGAATACATCCATAAAATGGTATAAAATGTGAGGTAACTCATCTTGATGTAACACCAAATCATTATTATGAAGGCTAGTAATCTGGTTGGTTACTACACCTAACCCAATAAAATCTAGAGAATCTTTACTTTTCTACATATCCTATTCATCCTTGTAAAGGATACTAATACCCTATTATGATGTAACTGATACTATATGGTAATAAAATTCAACATATGTGTGATGGGGATCCAAACAGTCCATCCTAATAATGAAATAAAAACTAATCTTCTTGAGAATTAATTAGGCCCATAATAAATGATTATTTCTAACTCTGGGTGGAATTACATAC
This sequence comes from Viscum album, assembly GCA_963277665.1. Lineage (NCBI taxonomy): Eukaryota > Viridiplantae > Streptophyta > Magnoliopsida > Santalales > Viscaceae > Viscum > Viscum album. The sequence goes on along the minus strand of OY728120.1, from coordinate 1,155,967,227 downwards.
ATTTAATTACACTCTCTAAACTCATACCAAAAGAGGTGTCATGAAACATCATGACATAGTTGTACTCAATATCAATCTTAAGGCTCTCTAGAAAATTATCAATGATGATGGAATGTGTAGAAAACATATTGAATAAATAAGATTCAATAGTAGAGGTTTATAAAATATTACATCAAGAATTATATGACCCAACACCCGGCTAGTCTAATTTAGAATAGACTAGATAAATATGGAATGATCCATAGCTTGCGGATACAACCTAATAACCCTGAGTGGGTTTACTATACCGGTGTTCTGTAACTAAATCTTGACTACACTGGCCACAAACTCCACCTCTGCATGTGTTGCAGGTAGTACTTCATCTCAATAATTTGAAAGGTTCTCTTTGTCACACTACTAATGCAGAAGCTAATATGGATCCACACCCACTAGGCATAGATGGGAAGGTCCGGTAAAAATTATGAAGTTTCCCTAAACCGTCAGAGCATTGGTAGTCAACAGGGTCTCTATCACACTAAGGCTCCTTATCGTCAATATTCCCACATTGGTGAAAAAAATGTAACTATTAGTGTTGTTCATCTGGATATCACTACTTTAAGTATCAAAACATCGCTTTCGTCTGATAGTTGAACCACTTCCTTGTCTTTATCTGAACCACCCTCGACCACACCATCAGCTTCCCTAAAGTTTATCTTGGTGATAATATTTTGTTTTACTATATCTAAATTGGTAGTCAACTGGAAAAAACTCCCCTAAAATTGAATAGGATTCATAATACCTTCTTCAAATCATCTCTCTTTGTCTAGATCATTATTAGTATAGATAACATCAATGTTTTGAAGATCCATAAAACGATATGAATAGTCCATAACAGACATAAAACCTTATCATAGGTTCTTCAACATCCTTCCGTGATCATCCCACATGATCTGAGAGAAAAAATATCCATATATGTAGGATTATAAATCCCCCAAAATCACTTCTTGATACTGGCCTTCCTAGTTCAGAAGATCCCACCAACATTTGGCGGATCCAAAAAGAATATATGTAGAAAGTATCATTCAATTCTCATGAGGTGTATCAAGGTTCTCAAATATAGATAAGATGGTATCCATCCATAACTCTATATCCTTGGGTCCACTATCGTCAAGAAAAGTAGTTGGATGCTTCTATTAAAAATCATGTGCTAACTCTCCCATAGAATAGGTTGGTCGTGTAGCTCTCAGTATTGCCTTTATAAGAAACAAAAACTCCCCAGGAAACTATACGTCATCAACCATATAAAAAATAATAGGAGGTTCTATAAGTGGCACAACTAGAGGTAGCACTAGTTCTATAGGTCCTACCACCTCCAAACAATGGTCATCACCACCCACCTAGTGCATGAATAGAGGATTTCATGGTGGGATAGCTCTAAAAATCCCAAACTCATGCCTCATATGGGTTTATAGTGATAAATAATAGAGATGCATGTATTGAATGGGCACAACCCTTACTATATAAATATTCACTCCCCTCTTCCTACTCCTAAATCTAGGTTTGGGTGATATGAACAATCAAGAAAAATGCGAGACACTGCCCACTTCCCACTACTATGGTTAGATCCAAATCATTTTCAGTATTTCACAGGACATGTCCCAATATATGGATATCCAATTTCAAGTTATGTAGTAAAAACATATTATTTTTCAATTGGAATCCCCATTCATGGATTACGGTATTAAAATTTTAGATTTATCAATTCTTTTAATTACACATTAGACCATTTATCTGATGTACCATTTACAATTTATACAGGTGAATTCATAATAAATTGAAATTGGTAGTTCATTTAACATCATCCTAAACCTTAAATTCATTATAATAATGTAAAAAGATTATATTACCTGATTTGATTATATTGATCATAATTCCTAATAAATAGTGGAACATGTACTCTTTTGATTACAAATGAGATTCATCAATTATAAATAAACTAACATGTCAGTTTATGTAACCTCTCTTATATAACCCAAACATGTGATAATTGTTTAGTTGAGGTTCCATCAGAAAACTATGATGTAAAAAAACATTTATGTTGATGCAGAAACATTAGTAATCTGTTATCTAGTCTCATTTTTTCAATAAATATTAGTTTCATAAGTGATATCCATTTCTAGGAACATGTAGTAAGTATCATGTAGTCATGTAATTTAGACTACATGGCATGGAATAGTGGATGACATGTTATTCCTATAATTTTCCAAGAATGATGTATGATCAATTCCTACTTGTTGTATTTATCCATAGATTTAATATAATCCAACATCATAATAATTATAACACCAAATATAGATTGTGTCACGTAGTAGTGGAATCTAGTAAACTATAAAATACACAAACCATATCATCATTTCCCATTCCAAGGTAATTTGGTTTTTCCTGGCATGTGGGTTAACTTCTCCTAGGAATAGATCATTACTAAAATCCAACACATTCATACTCTCTGGTCTAATATTACAAAATGATAAGATAAATGGAATGAAAGATACAATGATACAAATTTATGATGTCCTATTCTAGGAGGCCCTAAACGATGCCCCATGCTGATGGGTCACTTGGCCTCAAGCGCACCTCCCCGTATACCATAGGATATCGGATAGCAGCGTTGGCCAAGGTGGTACATAGGAGAGACTACACCCCCATGATCATAGTAACACTATGGTGATATATATATATATATATATATACAGTGAAAGCATAATAAATGAAAACTTAACAGTGGAATGTTATGCATCCAAATGTAATTAACAACCAACATCAACAATATCCATCATCATATACAAAATGATGTAATGTTATATATCTATCAACCAAAAACTTGAAGACATGGAAATATGCATCCAGTTCGATACATGTATTAAAAGATAAAAAAACCAAAAATTATATCATTAATTTCATCATGATCTGTAGCTCAAACCAGATCATCCCCACTATTATGCTATAAACACTCAAGTATAAAAAACTTGGCTCTTTCACATGTCCTTTTAGGAATCCATATAATCATCTTGGGTTCCATCGGTGGCCTAGATAGGGTGTGAGATAAAATTATTAGTCCACAACCAATGCTTTCTATAAATACCCAATCATTGTATTTATATAATATAATAAGTCTATTGATATCATAAATTATATGAAAAAATAGAAAATGTAAAGGGGTTAGATCTAGTTCATGAAAGATACCTTGATGACACTACCTCATTTTTATCATGTCAGTTTGTCTCCAAAAAAGCAACAACACATTTACATATATATGGTCTGTATATGCAGTGATCTATAAAGACATATATATATATATATATGAATACTGATATTGTTCTAGACCTCATGTGTAACTCAGATATTTATGGTTAGTACCATGCGGAAGTATCACAATATAGGGTCTCTATTCCCAAGTGTCACTAATATAAGGGTCTCTATTCTCAAGTGTCACGGATATAAGGGAATCCATGCATATGTATCACAATATAGGGATGTTAGGAACACACATAAAAGGGAATCCATGCAGAAGTATCACAATATAAGGGAAGACATGCAGAAGTATCACAATATAGGGATGTTAGGAACATACATAAAAAATTAAGGATGTTATTTCCATATATCATATCAATGTAAGGGATTCCATGCATAAATCATAAAAGTAGTGGAATAATGCTCGAATCAAAACTTTAGGGCCACCATTCTCTTATTAATTATAGGGTATTCATACCTTAATTATAAATCATAAGCAATCAATTGGAATTAGTAAGATCCAATAGATTATTCATAGTTTATTTTAATTCCTATTTAACTAGGGAATAATCATTGTTATATTAAAATATGTGAAATTGTCATTCCACTAACATTAAATTTAATTCAGTGTAGTCTGATAAGAGTTATAGCCATGATACACCCCTACAACTATCCATTATCAATTTTTATATAACATTCTTCAGGTCAGTCCAAACAAAATGTGTGTATTTTGGTTATATAAACATGAAAATAAAAAAAATCCTAAAAATGTATAACCTAATGGGTGTTAGGCCAATGTTTGTTTTTAGTATTGGTTCTCAGTCGATCATTATGATGATGAATGAAAGGATGATGAGAAATATGATGAATTGGAATTTAGATAGAAAGGTATTGAAATAAATACATCAATCATATTCAATGTATATTATATTGTGATATTTATAAGATGTCAGAAACTATTGAAAATTGTATTCCCTATTGAAATCAGAATGTTTTTTTGTGGGTGATTAGTTTTGTAGGTAAAGGATAACGAAATATTAAATCACATTGTGTACTGGAATAATTTTATTTTTTTGAAAATAATCATACTCTTGTTATCGAATGAATCAAAGTCGTTATTTTAAAAGAATCATACTCACTGTGAATGTCCATCATAATGAGAAAAATCATTTTTGGAAGAAATTTTTTGACCAGACGTTCCTTTGGTCTAGAATGGGAGAAGATATTAATGAGGAATTAATTATTATTAGATTCAGTTTGAATTTGATTTGAAAAAGTGATTTTTTTACTAAAATAAATTAAATGGAACAATTCTTTTCTATTTTCGAGTTCTCATCAATCATAAGTTGAATTGAGATATTGTGATGCATGATAGATTGATGAAAGGGGATTGAAAAGGTAGTTTCTATTAAGAGGTGGTTCCAGTTTAAGAGAAGTTGTCAATTGAAAAGGTGGTGCAGACTAGAGAAGGTGGACCCAGTTGAAAAGGTGGTGGAGATTTACTATTGAATATTTCTTCCATCAAACACATACTAAAAGATCATAATCAAGAAAATTGTACCTTGAATGATTGTACCTAGTCCAATTGTACTCAGAATGATTGTAATCTTCATATCATAATCAGGATGAGTAAAATGGCTATATGAATTTCTAAAGGAAGAGACAAATGAACCCTTATTTACTCTCAAATTTTATTTTACAAGTAGGTCAAGAGAAGAATATAGGAAGATTTTTTTATGTGGGTCAAGAGAAGATAAGGAGAAAATCAGATCAACAATGTATTCAAACATTTCAGAAGTTTCTAATTACTTTTTAGGTTTCCATTTGGGTCAAGAGAAGAGGATAAAATGATGTTTGGAATCTCTAGTGGGTAAAATAATAATAGTGATGGAGGTAGCTGAAAGAATTTTCAAGGGGGGTTTATAAATTCAAATGAAATATTTTGATTCAAATTGCTGTTGAGAATCATAATCATCAAATCAGAACGATATCCATTTATTCATATTTTTTTCAATTGATACATATCATTGTATCGAATAACCAGATAAAGAAAAATCAGACTCATGTATTGAAATTATATTAAAGATTAAAATAGAAGTATGATGAAGGAGATGATGTTTGATGAATAATCAAGATTCTTAGAGAAGCATTGAAAATGTTATACTATCTCAGGTATTTTAGGATGAATTCATATTTGAGTGAATTTAAGTGTGCGTGAAAGTTTTTTTGTATTTCCACCAAAAAATACCAAAAACATTACTAATCATATTTAATAGTGGACCATATAAATACATATGTTCTTATGGATGTGTGTTTGTTTTTTTCAGTAAGTAATTTGATCATTAATAGGAGGTGAATGTTTTTTCAATTGAAATAAAACATAAAAGAAATATTATAATTGATTCAACCCTAACCCTCTCAAGGATACAATCACTATTACTGAGAACCTATAATTTGTATCAAATCAAGGTTCCCTTCGCTCATTCTTTACATAAGTATTTGAATAAGAAATTTTTATTGATAATTTTAGCAATGTAAACAATAAAGGGATTCTAATTTTAAATTATATGAATTATCATACGTGGGAAGGAAGAATGATTACATATAATATCTCAATTTAGTATGATGTTTCAAGAGCAGTTACAGATGGTTTACCTCCAGGTATTGAGAATTCCCCTCTCACAAATTCTGATATGATAAATCATGGGAATAATAGAATAGTCCATAATAATTTACTCTAATAACTTTCTAAAGATAGTTTCTAAGGGTAAAAAGAGTTTCCACTTCCAAAGGAATGTCAGATAACCTATAAAAATTTATTAAATAAATACAATAGTAATGATGGAAAAGTTACAAATATGCAGATTGAAGTATGAAGACCTTAAGATAGGTGAGAAGGAATCGGTTGATGAATTATTTACTAAGGTAAATAAAATTATAAGCACTATTGTATGTCTTAGTGAAAAGTTATTATATTTTACTATAGTTTAAGAGATATTAAGAATTTTTATTGATAAGTTTGATTCTAAGGTTTCCTCATTAAAAGATAGAGATCCTGAAACATTGTCTATAGAATGTTTTCATATTACTCTCATCAGTTATAAAATGCGAATAGTTAATGATGTGAATTTAAAAACAAAATATGATGGAGAAATTTATTTCAAGGCTATCAAGAAATAAATATTGAATATGATTCATGAAGAAGAGGAAACTGAATATTCTCATCAAAAAATAAGGTACGTAAAAGTATAAATAAAATTTTATCCTTATTTTATAAAAATATGAAAATATATATAGGTAAATACAAAGGGAAACATCCCTTAATTTTTTTTGTATGTGGATATGTTGGTAATTTTGTTTCCAATTATCCTCGAAGAGGTAATTAAGATTAAATTGATGAAGAACAATGTGAAGAAGAAGAAATAAGGCCACGAAGATCATGGAAGAAAAAGGATGATAAAAAAAATTATATTCCAAGAGGGGATATTTGAAGTTCTCTAAATCCAAAAGGATATATTGTTTTTTAAACAAGATTATAGTGAGGAGGATACAAATAATCATGAAGACAATAGGATTATTTCAAGTGTTAATGAGGAATGTTATTCTATAAATGAATGTAGTTTTTCTGAAGAAGAATAAAAATAAAGTGAAAAAAATATGAAAAATACATTGCTCATGATGTGGAAAAAAATTCTATCGCAAAAATCACTGAAGATGAATTTAGAATCATCCGTTATGATAATTATTAAACTCAACATGAAAATCATAATAAAGAAGAATGTTAGGAATGCTTGAGTAAGATCAGAAGACATGAAAAGAAAAACATGGTGTTTGATGTTGAATGTTTCCCAATAATTCATGAAATTTTTTTAGAATGTAAGAACAAGATTATAGTATATATTGCTGATTTAAATAAATATATTTATTAATAAAATAATCCTAATGACCATTTGGAGGTAATGCAAAAATAAAAGGAAGAAGAGTAAGAAATTTTCCAACAAAAGTTATCTAAAGCTGAATTGTGGAATACATGTTCCAAAAAATCTATCAATGATACTTATGAATGTTATTAAAATGAGAAACTAGATAAGGTTTAAAAAAATTAACCTTAAAAGGGTGAAAATAAATATGGAACTGTTTCTCAAAAGAAGAATGATGGGAAAGCCATATATGTGGCCAAAACCGAAATGGCTGTGAATTCAAAAGTCACAAAATACCATGACTCTAAAATTATTTTGAAATAAACTAAATCTAGAAATGTTTTAAACACTGATGGTTATGATAAATCAGAAAATAAATTGGAGAAAATAATTGGTAACAAAATGGTTGGTGACTCAGAAAAAAAGGAGAATAAGGTATCTGAGAAATGTAGTAACAATTCTGGACATTATGGAAGTTTCAGTGGAAATGATCCTTCAATAGATATTACTGATATTGTTATGGATTTATATGCACTAAAAATATGTGTTTTTTTAACAAATAACATTTATATTATCCAATAGGTTATGAATGTTAAAGGCTGGGGTGAAGTCAATATCCTCTAAGAAATAAGCTTGGGAAGGTTATTTGGAAGAAACATGAGAAGAATGGAGAAAAGATGGAAAATCAGTTCCAATAATTGGAAACTATTTGGTAAAGGTTTGATCAACTTGTACGCCTTGAAAAAGGATGTCTTTTTTTTTGTTACAGGAACAAAAAATGGTTCTAAAAATTCTCAAAAGCTGAATGTTTTGGAAGTTAAGGAAGAAAAACATATGGAAAACATTACAAAATGATTATAACAAAGTTGTCTCGGTGGATGAAAAAAAATTTACATCCTCATCAGAAGAATGTATATATAATAAATAATATATTAAAAAATCTGAGAAGGATTATTAGAATGAATAAATCAAGTTAAATGAAAAATCCAATTAGAAGAAGAAAACATAAAGACTGAGAGAGGTCTCTCAGTCCGATTGTTCTTTCTATGAAACAATAGAGGTTCCTCATTACTCCATAAAATCTTTTTATACATGTGATAACATTTAGTGAATTGAAGGACTGTAAATATGGAAGATGTAATTGATGATACTCTTTCTATTATTGAAATAAAATTAATGAGGTTATGAAAAATAACAGTTTTTTAAAATTTATGTTTTTTTGTACACCAAAACATTCTGATGTGTTTGTTGAGATAGGTTTAGGTTACTTTTTCCTAAAAAAAATCTTACAATGATTACAGCATTCATGGGAATGCTGAAAGAAACATGAAAAATTATTACATGAATGTTTTATTATGGGAAAACTTGATCACCTTGATTGTGCACTCCTATTATCAACATTGTGGTCGAGCACATGGATTTTGAGTTGTTTAGTAGAAGGATTTTTTTAAGAAACTCATGTCATACCTTGGATGAAGAAAAGTTCCAAACCCTATAAATTGACATCATTTTTCTTCAAGGGATAATCATATCATGATGCTCCTTTGAATTTTATTGTCGATAAGTGGGATAGATAAGAGAATGGGGATAGATAAAAGAAATAGGGGGAGCAAGAAAGGAATAGAGAGAAAAAAAGTACGAAAAGTTCTATGTGGTCGAAGTGACTGCATTGTTTTTTGATAGAAAATACAAAGGGAATATTTTTTGGACTATGTTTTTTTTGTTTTACTTTTTTTCATTGAATAAGTTTGATGAATAAAGAAAAGATAGTGAGAAAGATGATGAATGGGAATTTGTATTGAAATGGATTGAAATAAAGATTTCAACCAAATTCATAGTATATTGTATGGGGATATTGATAAGAAGTTTGAAACTATTGGAAATTGAATTCCCCATCCTAATCCAAGATAAGTATTATCAGTGATCGGTTCTATAGGGAAACAATATTGAAATTATGAATCAATTTTTTTGGAAATAATTTTATTTGTTTTGAAAATACTTAGACTCATGTTTTCCAAATAATCAGACTCTTTTTTTCAAAATAATTGTACTCACTATGAAATTATATCATAATGATAAGAATATTTTTTTGAAGAAAAGGATTTGATTGGAAATTCCTTGGGTCTAGAATGGGAGAATATTGTAATGAGAAATTGAATATCATTATATTCACTCTAAATTTGATATGGAAAAAGTGTTTTTTATGAATACTCTAAGTCACTATGAATAAGATTAATTAAATGTGGAGATTCTTAGTTATATTTTAATTCTCATAAATTAAATATTGAATGGAGAACTTATTATGCATGATTTGTGGAATAAATGGTTTGTGAAAAGGTGCGGCTGATTGAAGAGAAGTTGACGATTGAAATGGTTGTTCCAATTAAAAATGTGGTGCCAATTAAAGAGGTGGTTCCGATTGAAAAGGTGGTTACGATTTACTGTAGAATTTTGTTTTCCATCAACCACATAATAAAAGTTATGTATAAAAATAATCCTTCCTAAAATGATCGTACCCAGGATAATCATACTACAAAAGATCATACTCTACATATCGTAATAAGGATGAGTTAAATTTCAGATTGAATTGATAAAGATAGAGACAACGGAACACTGATTTACTCTCAAATTTTCTTTTACAAGTGAATCAATAGAAGAAGATAAGAAGATGTTTTGTTTAATTGGGTAAAGAGGGGATAAGGGGAAAATGAAATCAATACTGTAGTCAACCATTTCAAAAGGGTTGAATTAATTTTTAGGTATCCTTTTGTGTTAAGAGAAGAGGAGAAGATAATGATTTGAATATCAATTGGGTCAAATAAAAAAAGGTAAGGGGATTTTTGATTGATTTTTCAAGTGGTATTTTTACATTCAGATTATAAATGTGGATTCAAATTGGTTTTTAGAATAATTTTCTACAAATTGAAATTGTATTCATCTCTTCATTAATTTGTGTTCAATTGATACAGAGATTTGTATTGATGAAATTAGATTTATAAAAAGCAGACTCATGTATTTAAATCATACTCATGATTAAAATTTAAGTTTGAATAAGGATATGACGTTTGAATATTAATTGAGAATCATTTAGAATCATTAAAAAATTCATAATTTCATTGAGATTTCAAGAGAAATTATGATTTTTGTTAATTTAGGAGAGGAGGAAAGTTTTTGGGATTCCTGTCTAAATCTATTTTGGGTCACCTATAAAAGGAAAAAATTACATGGTCCATTCCTTATAATGGAGTAATATTACCTACAGTAGAGATAGAAGATCTAATTTTTCAGTGAGAGGAAGTGATACTATTTTATTTTGTATCGAAGAAATTTCGATGTGAAGAATGTTGTATTCGGTTAAACATCGTATTAGGCTTGATTAATCATGTTTGGTATTTCTATATTTGGTTTTTCATACTAATTAATAATCATACTGATTTTATCATACTCAGGAATTTAATTAGTTCCAATTCATTTCTATTATATTTTATTTAATAAAAATCATACCAGGAGAATCATACTCCGAAGAATCAGACTAGGATAACCATACATGGAGGAATCCGACTTGGAGAATCGGACCCAAGAAAATCAGACTAAGTATTATGAAAATAATTTCTAGGAGGTTCTTAGCTTTATTTAGGGTAATTAATTGATGATTTGTCTTTAAATTGAATAAATTTGTGGAATTTAAAATAGGCATATGTAACATGAGTTGTTATATAATAATTGTGTTACACTTTTTTTTAAGAGGGTGCGCACACACTTTTGGATTGTCTTCAAATTGCTACATGAGTAATAGGTAATATCATACTTAGTGTAATCCATGGATTGTTTTCTAGTGGATTGTGTGGTATTAGATTTTATCCAAACCATATCAAGGGAATAACTATTCATTTTGAATAGTTAACCTTGTAAGTACATATTTTCATATAGATGTGTGTGTGTTTTGTTTTCAGTACGGAACTAAATCTTTATAGGTGGTAAAGGTAGTTTCAATTGAAAGGAAATAGAAATGAAAAATTATCACTGATTCACCCCATCCCCCTCTCTGTGATATAATCACTCTAACTACGATCACACAAAGGGGTGGACCACATTGAGTTTAATGGCCTCTAATGTATTTTGGGATCTAAAATATCTATTACATTCCATAATAGGTCATCCAATTGAATGTAGATTCATTTTAGGGGAAATGATCAATGAAACTAATGTGAAAACACAATGAATAAAAAAAGAATCAAGATCTTAAGGGATAATTACAATTCCATCTAACATAAGTCTGACAAGGATCATTCATCTAATATCGGCCTTCGGTTTGGTCCAAATTTGAAGAAAACTACAAAAAAAATTAATCCTCTAGAAAAAGGGCATATGATATCACAACCAAATAGAATCATCGATTAAAATAAAAATGAATAAAGGAGACTGTGTTGTGAAAAGTTACTTTTGGCTATCCAATGACTTGAAAAGATATTGAATTAGAGTTTGGATGGAATAATTATTTGAGAACCTAGCTAGAAGGAATAATGTCCTATCAATGGAGATAGAAGAACCTCTAGTCAGTATGATGAGGAAAATAATAACATGCTTAAATTTATAATAATTTAATGTGAAAACAGTAATTTTATCCAAAAATAAGGTTTCTCATGTTTTTTAGCAGATTTGGTCAAACCGAGTGCTTATCATGTGAGGCCTACAATCGAAGTAGGGAGCTCACAAGGTCCATGTGTACTTTTTGATAATCCCTACACAAACCACATTATTTGGATCTATTAAAAAATTTAAATCTTTTTCTTGGTCATATGGCTTAGGCCACAATGTTAAGTAAAATTGTATTGACCACTACCAAGCATTAAATTCCCCGCATAGTTAAGAGAAACTACTCAGACTAGGTGGAACTGTTTCTACCAATTGTTCATCCCATTCATTTCATTAACTACTATGGGTTTCGAGATCCAAAAAATCCATAGAAATTTTTTTCCTCCATATCTTCATTATTCATTCATATAATTTCAAAACCAATTCGTTAAAGTAAAAAAATTAATGTATCTTTACCTAATATAAAAATATTATTACCATGAACTCTTATTGATGAAGGACCTTTACCCATTTCATAGGGGTAGTACATACTCCTGCTAATGGATTACCCGTACACCTATCATTCAGGGATTACTTACTCCCAATGATAGAGGATCCACAACCTAGTCATCTATGGAGTACCTAACACCATAAATCAAATATGGGACCTATGAAATTTCAATTATTTTAAATACTGAGTGACTATCAAACTTTTTCAAGTATATGGGGGACCCACACCACATTCGTGATAGATTGAAAATGGTAGGTCCCAGCCTCAAACATATACTGATCATTCTTAGACCCTTGATCCTTATCTCAATGCAAGGGTTATGAAATTAAAATTCTCTAAGTAAGAGTCCACAAATATATCAAAATAATTTCAACATAGAATACACACACTATCTTGAGTGGTCCTTTTTATGATGTATTTAGTAGGTTAACACTACACATAAAACGAATACATAATCACAAGAATGACAACATTCATATCATGTTGACAAATCACTACAATTAGGATACCATAGCACTGAAACATCAATTTACTTTCATTTTTTAGAGTCCTGAACCAATAAAATTATACCTAACGAGAAATGTTTTATGTTATTGAGTTAGTCAAAAAGTTATCAATGTCCTCGTATAGAAATTCATTAACCACCATATTCCCTAGCTATTCTCTTTGTCCAAACAACTAGACTCAAATACCCCAACAACGGTTGCCCCAATTTTCGCAAACTAGGCCTCATGAGACTCCGCACTCCAAAATTCTTCTATATGACACAACTTAATCTAATACCCATCTAACATTACCTGGCCCACCATGACACTACATGGGTTAGTAGTTAGTCCAAATGTTTCACCTCATGTTTTTTAGCACTAATAGGGTATAACATTCCCTTAGATACCTTATCCTATCAACCTATAACAAAACCATACTTATCTCTAATGAAAATAAATTAAATAACAATATATAAAACATCAAAACTATTGAATCATATTCATGAAATAGACAAAAAACATTCATATTAATGAAACTGGTACAAACGATGTTTTGGAAAAAACATATGACCAAACTAAAATGTTGAAGATATGTCCAAAATATATTGAAATATAAAATTATCACCACATTAAATCCTAATACATTCAAAATAAATAATTTCTACACCAATCACCACTAAACACCAGCTTCTACAAGTTCATATCCACCATAAAACTGCAAATCAACTATATTGAACAAAACCCATGTGATAATAATTTTGATGTAGGAGTCAGTATAAATATACTCATTAATTTCCCTAAAAACAATATATTGAAAAACTGTCTGGCTAATTAAAATCCAAATATGGAGTAATAATATAATTCATAGATAAACATTAAGGATTGTTATAATTAAAGTAGTAAATAAGACCAAATGTTACATTATATCTCTAAAACAGTTATATTCTATAGCAACCATGAGGTAGATTGTGGAATGTATGTCTCTAAAAATCTAAACTATCTAACTCTTTATTACCACACCATCCTTTTAAATAGAATTGAAAAGTGAAACTAGAAAAACCACAAAACACACCCTAAAAATATCCCTAAATATATAACCTCAAATATTATATGAAAAACTATTCCAATATACTATCTCTTTATAATACAAGGATATTACATAGCTCAAATCCATAATGAAAGAAACATTCAAGCCTATGCAGCACTTTTTGGTTAATTGGTAGAGTTAAAGTCACAGATTTATGATCACTAAGCAATAAGTTACACCAACCTCACTAAAACCTCCTTATAACTTTTAATGAGGATCATCAAGCTAGATGTGTTAACATATTACTTTTTCTAGAAAAACTTCTTATTAACTGAGAACCCATCATTCCCAATGCATTAAAAAATTTCCCAGTTATTCATTGGATGTTTTTTAAGTAATTATTTTTATTAAACATATAAGATTAAATAATTGGTTTATTATGTACCATTATTTTAAATTTTTCTTTATATATTATTTTTCATTATACTTTTATAAAAATGTTAATTTCATCTTAGTCACTCTATAATTTTCATTTTGAGAAATATTTTAACACTTGTGTGTATTTATAACACTAAAAATTCAAATTCATGTAATACTAAAAAGAAATATTTTCATTATTTTAAGAATTTTTTTATTAATATGATTTTTACTCTAAGACCCATCCTTCCCAATATTTTTGATCATATACTCTCAATATCTTGAAATATATTGGCGTCTATTATCTTGTCCAAAAATATATGATGAGTGTTTCTCTAATGATACAGAACAGTTTGTGAATGTATTTTTTATGACACTGCATTAGTAAATAGTTGGTGAGTTTCCCTAATGAGTTTATATAAGGAAAATAATTAGTGAACAATAGCATTTAAACTGTTAAAAAGAAATACATTACTGACTATAATGGTTTGGACATTTTAATGTAGTTACTTTTCATCTCTTTGGTGTTTCAGGTCATAGGAGGAGAATTAGAGGAAGGAATTAAGAGTTGATCAGGATTATTTGATTTAAAGGGGGTGTGTTGTTGAGTTACAAATTTATTTACATAGTGAATAATTGGAAGATAGATATATGATGATATACTCCACTAAACTATATCATAATGTATGGTTCTGTGGAATTATTATATGATTTGAAATATAGGGATTAATCACAATACATTATTTCTGACTAGAAGGGAGATATGTATTGCTTCATGATGGTTTTTGTTACATCATTAATGATCATCAGTTAATATTACATGTGTAATGTTATGGTGTTGTTTGTTTTACTGTGGATTATTTTATTTTAGTATGTTTTGGGGTTAAAATTACATGAGGAATATTTTCAAATGGCATTACGGGTTGATAAATGGTGTCTTAGGTGGTTTATTTTCAAGGATCCATAAATTGTTTGCAACATTTTTTCATGTTGTTTTAAGTTTTTCAATTGTGTATGATTGAGGTGTATCATGTCTGATAGAGGAAGATGAGGTTAACATCATTTTTCTTGGATTTTCAATAATTGTGACACAACTTCCATGTTTTCATTGTAAACATTTATAATTTCCTGGTACCGGTGCCACATATTGGTTCCCCGATCTGGTCGGTCGCATGATATCAATCATATCACCTCATAATCTATATGCTACTAACTAAAAGTGGGGTTATAATATCGATCATGGGGATAGTATTCCCTCTTTTATCAGTGTAATACACCAACTGAAAATAAGAAACAATGATAGAATAATAACAACCATAACCAAAAGGATACCAATATCACAAGATGACAAAAACTAGAAATACTATATCAATACTAAATAGTATACATTCCATACTAAAATACTGGTCATTTTCTAATCTAAAACTAATAATTAATGACCCAAATAATTCACAACTGTTTCCCAAACCATGTTTAGTTCCCTCATTCATTATCCATCCTCACCTAGCAATAAAACAAAGGGCCCCTAGCCTATATCCCATCCTACAACCATGAAATATATTTGGGTACCGATCAAGGTGTCTGAGTAGTGTGTGACTAAAAATCAATTGGCCATCACCAACAACATATAAAAAAATAGAATCTGTAACAGTGTATTATTTTTTATAATGAAATATTTACATTTTGTAAATATATAGTAGTCACATTATCAATTATTTTTTATTTAACCAAATAAACCCCTAGGTTCCCAAGGACACTAGTACCTCAATACCGACTTTATCCCATGCTAGATTAAGAACCATATCACATTTTAACATCAAAAAAGTTTTTAAAAAATAGGATTTCATTATCTAATTTGTGACAATTTATAAATTGAATATTGTAACCATAGTCCAATGCCTATGTTTTCTGTCTAAGTCCTTAGGCCTAGGATCCCATTGGCTTTTGATGTAGAAGAACATGCCCCACTCATGAATATAAATTTATCACTATGGTATTTTTATGCAGATGGCCTTGTCCCACACATGAATATAAATTTATCACTATGGTATTTTAATGCAGTAGGCCTTGTCCCACACACAAATATCACACAATCCCATATATCCCAAATTCATGTATATCATAATATCACATCAATCATTATTGATCAACATTAATCATCTTACCACATTTTTACCACCACAAAATAACAATAATTAATTTTCCAATTAATTAAAAAACTCAGCAATTCCACAACATGTATTTTCATTAAGTAATTCAAAAATTAATTAAACATGTAAATTTCATTACTAGTTCAAAAAATATTTCATCACATCAATCATATTAATTAATTAAACAATTAATTAATCAAATTTTCAAACCCAATGTTTTAGATAATTAATTCATCAGTTAATTATTCCATCAGAATCAATTTACAAAGACCAAAATAAACTCAATAATTAATTATATAAAATCAATAATACCAATATCCCCAATTACTCAATATCTTAATTAATTAATTCTCCTACATTAATTAATTCTATTTTGGAAAATATAATTACAAATCATCCCATAAAAATTCTTCAATTTGATACACATAATAAAAAATCAATACATCAAGATTATAATTACAGAAAACCTTTCTTCAATATTGTGACAATGATTTCCATTGAAAGAATCCCTGATTTGTGTGGGAAAAATTATTTAGAACAAGATACAGATCTAAAACCCAAAAATGAGATTAAAAAATAAGATCCCTTAAATCTATATTTTAATCCACGATCCTAGATCAAAATTAAACCAAAAAATGAAAGATCGATCCAACAGATCATTCGAGAAGAGTGGGAAAACAATTGGCATGAGATCCTCTTCCAGATAGGGGATAAGTTCTTCAATCTAGGATTTAAATCACCAACAAAGGAGGTTTTTAGGGCTTATAATCCATTTAGGAGGCTCTAAAATTATAAAAGGACGTTAGTGATCAAATAGGGTTCGATTTGGGTTAGTTTTAGGGGTTCATGTAATTTTAAAACTAATTTTTAATTGAATTAGAAAGGTCATAGATGGTTTTATGGATAGGGGTTCACAATTTCCTTTAATAATGTTCCTTAACCATGCACCTATTATAAGTGGTTAATGGTTCCCCCTTTTAGGGAACACAGTTTTACAAATAATACACCATCCATGAGAAATCCCTCTCTCTAGGGTTGTATAGTTTATTGTGCCAATGTGTGTGGTTAGGGAAAACTATGTGCCAACCTTGCACTATCTGATTTCTCCCATTTTTCTAAAATTTAAACCAAAACACACCCCAACATAAATCCCAAAAAAATTACTCAACCAAAGGAAAAAATATCTCCTTTATCCAAGATCAATACATATCTAGAAAATATTTGGATCTTACAATCATTTCACATTATAACATCTCATCCTCAAGCTATACTGCCAAAGGTCTCTATGTTTTTATGTTAAAAAGACCTAACCAATGAGCCCTTATACTTGCTTCTTTATCAAATGATTCCTCCTAAACATGGCCATGCTACCACAACACATGAACTATCAACCTATTCTTTCCTTGAAAACATTCTCACTATGATCCAACACACATATTAGATTCTTCTCAAAAGATGCATCTATCTAAATCTCAACACCATCTGCATCGATCACAGAAGAACGGTCAGGGTGATACCTTCATAATTGTGACACATGTAATAATTCATGCATATCATTGTATCTATATGGAAGAGTCAATTAGTATGTCACTGGATCGATCCTCTAAATAATATCAAATAGTCAAATGAATATAGGAATCATATTTTCTGGACATTGTACCCTACAGTGGCCCAATCCAGGTGAAACTCGATGTAATACACGAAAATCCTCTATAAAATATAGGGGTCATCAATTTCTATCATCGTATGACTTGTTTCTACTCCGAGCCTTGTCGATATGATTCCAAATAAGTTTTACCTACTCTAATGTATCCATCTTGAGTCTTGATCCCAATAGATCAGACTCACCTACCTCTATCCATCATAGTGGTGTTATTCATTTCCTACCATAAATATATTTTTATGGTGCCATATATATGGTTTCTCGATAACTATTGTTATAGGTGAGCTCCACTGGTGTCCGGTGATTTTCCCAAGTC
This sequence comes from Viscum album, assembly GCA_963277665.1. Lineage (NCBI taxonomy): Eukaryota > Viridiplantae > Streptophyta > Magnoliopsida > Santalales > Viscaceae > Viscum > Viscum album. Next base: position 1,155,948,893 of record OY728120.1, on the reverse strand, counting down.
TTAAAAACGTTTTGAACACACACTCTAAACATATCATTAAGAACCATTATCGTATGTTGTAACTTCCCATTTTTATGTGGGTGGAATGTTGTACTCATAAAAAACTACATACCTAGCACCTTATGTAAGCCATTCTTGAGGCATGATATAAAATTAGAGTCATGGTATGAAACTATAATACATAGATCCTCGTACAGACAGTCTATCTCTGAATCAAATAGTTCTCTGAACTTATCTAATGAGAAAGCCTCCCGTAATGTTAATAAATGTTCTTCCTTCAGATGTATTAGCAAAAAAACCCAAAATAGTGTCATTATTTTAAGTTATATTTGGGAGACCCACCAAAAAATCAGTGGTCAAATCATTTCAGATCCATTCCATAGTGTAATATAGATGTATTAAACCACCATGTCGTTGATTCTCAGCCTTCTCCTACTGATAGGTGTAGCATCATATGAAAAACCCTGGTATCTCCTTTTTCATGCCTGGCCACCAAAGTCATCTTTATAGGACATAGTAAATTTTATTCACACTAGAATGTGCTACCCAATTCAAGGCGTTCAACTCATGAACCAGCTCCTCTCTCATGCTCGTAGCCACAACAATCTGATTATTAACATAGATAATCTCAACGTCATCTATGCACCAATTGAAATCTGAATCCACACAATCAAGGTTTTCCAACAAGGTGAAGTACTCAGTATTCTCACAGTGCATGTCTCTAATCCGCCTCAAAAGTACAGACTCCACTAAAACTAATAATAGATTTATCTTCACATGAATCTCTAGAACCGAAATATGTATCATAGACATCAAAGTCATCATCATCCACTTAGAAGTAGACCCTTGAACACACAGAGTTTGAGTTTTCCTACTCAAATCATCATCCACATTATTTCCCTCTTAGGGTTAATATGCTAGCTTAAAATCAAATGACTACATAAACTCAACCCATCTGCACTACTAGATATTCAAATCTTTTTGGGAGAAGATATACCTTAAACACTTATGCCCAACAATAACGTAAGCTTTTCACCCAACAGATAATGTGGCCAACACCATAAAGAATAAACCACCATCGCCAACTTGAGTCCATGTATAGGGTAGATCCATTCATGTGGCCTCAATTACCAAGACCCATACTCCATAACTCATTCACCTTGTATCCACTTAGCCTTGAGTAGGATCCAATAAGAATCATAAATAATCGTATAGTCCTCACATGAATCTGGTAGGATTAGGATTATTTTTATGTCAACTACATTTCAACTCATGGATGGAATTATCATATGATTTTGACCATTAAAACTTTACCCCCTTCTTGGTCAAGCACGAAATTGGTTATTACAATCAGTAAAACTCATGAATAAATCTCCAATAATATCCAAATAACCCCAAAATTCCACAAATATTACAATCATTCTTGAGATGCTACCATGAAACAACTACATGAACCTTATCTACGCCCACTAACACACCTTCATCTAAGATGATGTCACCCATGAAGTGTACCTAAACAATCCAAAATAGAAACTTATATAGCTTAGAATATAGATGATTCCCTCTCAGTATACTCATGATTATGTCAAGATGTTGGGCATGATTGTTATTATTCATCAAGTGCACCAAGATAACATCCACAAACATTACTAGAAACTACTCCATGTATATATATAACATTATATTCAAGAAGTACTTAAACACTAATATTGTGTTCATCAAGCCATAAAGTATTACAACAAACTCATATAGTCCATACCTCCAACTCATATTAGTTTGAGGTATATCATATATTGAAACTCTCAACTACGGATACCTTGATCATATGTGGATCCTGGAGAAAAAAAAATAACCAATCAACTGGCCAAGCAGGCCATCAATATGTGGTAGAGGAAATAATTTCTTCACTTTAATCTGGTTCCATGTCTAATAATCAACACACAAGCATATAGTCTTATTATATTTCTTAGCAAACAACATTAGAGAACCTCATGGAGATTTACTCGGTCGGATGAAACCATTATCCTCCAAATCATCCAGTTGACCCTTGATCTCTTGATGGTCCATCGATTACATTCTATATGGTGGAATAAAATTTGGCTCATCACCCGTCAGGAGATCAATAGTAAATTCAACACCTCTCTAAGGTGGAAAACCTGAGAAGTTATCAAAATACACATCCTAAATCTGGTCCGCTACAGGTGAAAATACACCTTTATTTGTACCTCCATCATCCCGAAATAGACTAGACAACTAGGTTTTGAGCTCTCTTAGTTACTGAGTAATTGGCCCTAATTGACCTTCCTAGATATCCCACTCTCCATGGTGAATATATTTTTCTCCCTTAGGAGACCTAAAAGTAAATATCCTATGGTAATAATAAATTTTGGCTTGTTATGATATAGACAATTCCATACCCATGATCAATATATAGGCTAACATTTTTAGGTTGTAAAGATACCCCAAGAAATGATACTCCCCAACCTTGATAGAACACCCTTTTAATAAAAATATGTCCTTCAAACGTACTCCCAATGGTGTATATTTAGTAAACACCCCACTCATGAACTCCACTTCCAGGCTCAAACCATTAATTTTTTTTGAAAAATAATGTAAAGATAGAAACCAATATCAAATAAGGAACTGGATAATATAGAATCTACAAGAATAGTATATATAACTATTGATCATCCAACCACTCTATCCATAATTCCAGGTTGAATGGAATGCAACTTTCTTTCCCCTCTTCCCTATGATGGAGCCTGAGTCCCATGAACTACACCACTCTACTAATATGAGTGCTCTTCTATAGAATCACTATGTCCATTGCCTCTACCGCCACTGCTAGTAGAACTCTTTCTATTAGACTGATTTGGTGTAAAATATTTCATTCCCATACATTTATTCTACCTAGATGCTTTGTCATTTCCAATATATCAAGGGTTCCATCCAAACCTCTGTAAAATACCAATCCTTATGTAGGAATTTCACTCTACCAGTAGTCATGGGAACTATCTATATAATTTTCCCAACCTACCACACTAATGATAGACCACTCAAGAAAGTCCCTATGTAACTGATCCCTCTGACTATCCACTTTTCTTTCTACTACAGTGGATGTCATTATAATAATGATGCTTCCTCCTCTATGAAGTTGTACCTCTTGGTCGGCTAGTAGAATCCAATTATCTTCCACCAGATGCCTCTTTCATGTTCCCCTCAGATATGAGAGCCTGATTCACCAATTCTGAAAACTTATGTATCCTTAATATATTAACCTTATAATTAATCTCATATTTCATCCCATCCTAAAACTATTTTTTAAGTATCCTCATATGCTTCCAATGCTATAGGAAAACACTATAATCTATAAAGAATTTTTCATAGACCACCACAGACATACTCCCCTGATTCAATCTCATGAAATCATTAACTCCCTCCCTTCTGAGTGTCTCAAGATAAATGTGATCCATGAAACTATCCAAAAATCCCTTCCGCCCCATAGTCTTGATTTGTCCATCTTGAGTATGGATGTCCAACCAACACTTTTCATGAACATGAAACATGTATTAAAATAGTTTCAATCTCTTTTATGAAGGAGTCTCTAAGTTGTCAAGTATAGTCTGGATAGACTCATTTTAAAACTCTGCTACCTCAGGTCCACCATCTCTAGAAAATGATAGAGTTTACAATAACTGTAACTCCCTCTTTAGATAAGATATGTTCTTCACAACATTTCTTAGGTATCTTTCATGGAAATTCAAGAACTAAGATAATTTATCTTGGAACCTCTCTTAACATCCTCACATGGAACTATATGTGCCTCAGGTTCCACCACTAGTGAGTCATCCATTGCAATGCCCTCTTTTCATCCTCTCAACATTGTTCATCATGGAGGCATAACTCTAAAATTACAAATACGGACCTGAGGACATATTTCACAAAATTAACACATTTAAGAGATACTCAATAATCCACAACAAGTCGTTTCCCCAAACCATCCCACACATTCAAAATCGACGAACTATCACTACCCTTAATCATCCTACACTTAGGTATTGGTTAACAAGGTTAAACTCATTATAATTATTTAGTTTTTCATTTAGACACCCAATTATCTCATATTGAATTATTTTGCAATTACAAATCTCATAGTAGGCACATTTAATTTACATTGCACAAGTAAAAATAGTTCCATTTCAATAACAAACCCATAAATCGTTTTCCTATGTATTCATAAATTGATTCATGTCAAAAAACAATCATGACTTCTTAGAATAAAGCATGTATACTCAACTCTCAGTCCATACTAGGACATGAGTGAAATCTAGAAAAATCAATCAAATAATAATCACATCACACAAAAAGTATGTCACCCAAGGTGAAACAATATTCAACTTTAACAACACAGATCAATAACATCAATCCCACCCTATATACATGGGTTTTACCCTGTACATGGGTTTTTAACTCTCATGTACAAGCTCAAAACCAAGGCCTGACTCTTCATAGTCTGATGTCTACCTTTCCCAAATATACAATCAAAATAAATGAAAATAAATCTCCTTTCCTTCCACTTTTTAAAATCTCATACTAGGTTTCACACACAGGTTCCATGATCTAGTCAGTCACATGACCTCAAGCGCGCCTTCATATACACTAGACTTTACCGATTAAATGTGAGGGTCTAATATCGATCTTGGCAGGACTATTCCATATTTTATTAGAATAATAAACCATTTTAAAATAGAAAAAAATAATAATAATGACCATATCCATAATGATACAAATATCACAAGATGAAAAAACTAGAAACACAACATCAAAACTGACCATTATACATTCCATACTAAAATACTTGTCAAGTGGAAAAAATAAACTCTAATTTAAATACACTAATAACTCCGAAGTGGATCCCAATCCATGTATGGTTCCCTCACCCATGTTCCATCCTGACTCAAAAATCAACCATATTTCCCCTTTCATTTATCAGGTCATGAAACCATGAAATCTATTTTTGTACTAATCAGGAAGTCCGACTAGGGTGTGAGTTTAAATCAGTAAGCCACCACCAATGATGTATAAAACAAAATCTAGTCAATAACAATGTATGTTGTTTCATAAATAAATAATTAAAATTCATACGTAAATACATGTCACGTTATCAATTATTCCTTATTTGACTACAAAAACCACCAAGTGCCTGAGGACACCTTTTCCACAATACCAACATTATCCCATGCTAGAGTATGAACAATATCACATTTACACCTCAAAATTCATTTAGTAAATTGAATTTCATTATCCATTTCATTTCAATGTATAATACGACTATTGGATCCAAAGTCAAATGTCAATGATTTGGGTCATGGATGACATTCATATGACCCATTGGGTTTTGATGTAGTAAAAAATGTCCCACTCAAGAATATAAATTAATCATTATGGAATTTTGATGCACCATTAATGTTCTCATACATGAATATCAATTTATCACTATGGGATTTTGTTGCAGTAGCCCTTGTCCCACCCACCAATATCACATAGTCACATATGTCAAAAATTCAAATATATCATAATATCACATCAATCATGATTAATCAACATTAATCATCTTACCACATTTTTATCATCAAAAAATAAAAATAATAAAATTTAAAATTAATTTATCAAACTAAAAAATTTCACAACACATCATTTCATTAATTAATTCCACAATTAAATAACCAAAAAAAATTCATTACTAATTTTACAATTAGACCATCACATAAATCCCATTAATTAATTCCACAATTAATTAATCAAATTCACAAACCAAATAATACAAAAAATTAATTCATCAATTAATTATTCCACCTCACTCAATTAAATATCCCCATAATTATTTAAATAATTAATTATCTTAAATCCACAATACCAATATCCCATATTCTGTAATCCCAAAAATAATTAATTCCCCCAATTAATTAATTTGATTTCAGAAAACACAATTGCTAATCAACCAATAGAAATTCTACAATTACATACTCATAATCAAAATTAAGAATTTGGGATTAGAATGATAAACCACCCACCACAATTTTGTGACAACACTAACCAATATAAGAATCTCCAATTTTTGTAGAAGAATGTCACTGAATGAGATCTGGTACTAAAATATCAATCCATGATCTAAAAATATGAGATCCAATAAATCTAGATCTAGATCTAAAATCCATTTACTAAATCTAACCAAAATAGGGAATATAAATCCTTCAATGGATGGAAAAAATGGGTATAATAATAAGAAAACAATCGGAATGATATCCCTTTACAGGGATGGGTGAATATCTTTGATCTGGGTTTTGAATCATCAAGAATATAGGTCATGAGGTTATAGAATCAATCCCTTGGGATTTGTATCCTGAAAGGACATCAAGAGTTGAATAGGGTTCAATTTTGGTGAGTTTTAGGGGTTCGAGCAATTTTAAAACAAATTTTCAGTTTAATTAAAAATTTCATACGTCGTTTCGAAGGTTGGGGCATAGAGTTTCCTCAAACTATTTTCCTTAACCATATGCCTCTTCTAGAGGGGTTCTTGATTTATCCTTTTAGGGAACACAGTTTGAATATTCAACACCCCAACCCCTCTAGATCATAGTCGGTGTATTACTTATAACATTAAAATAATTAAGAGGAATGAAATATTGAAGATAAGAAAATTTTAGTAGCCTCGAAGAAACTAAATACATAAATTCAACTCAAATTACATTGGAAATGTAACAAAAATACCATACCTAACAAAACGAAAAACAAAACTGGATCCACAAAAACTCAATAAATGGTCTCCTCTTAAAAATATATTGAAGGAATAAAAATAAAAGGGCTAAGATAAAATGATCAGTAAGGGTTACATGTAGTTTAATAATGAATCAATAATAACTGAATCATAAAAAAATATGGCATGCTGAATAAATGAAAAACACACGCCACTAATTACCTGAGAATGAAACTGCATCCATAGATTTTTTCATAGTGACAACCTCATAGATTGTAATAACTGAAAAGGAATGAAGATAATTCTTGTTAAATGGATGTTATGTATCTGGCACATTATACCATTATACCATTGAAATGGTTTATGTCTCTGGGTAAAAACTAGTCTGATATTTTTGAAACAAACTCAAAAGTTATGTCGCCAACTGATTTGTCTCATGAGACCTTTTGATGCATCAAGGGGCTATAACAGGCCCCACCCATCCCTGCATGTCCAAAACATTATTTATACATATAATAAATACAGGTATAATATACCTTCTCAATATCCATATAGATTATAGAATATATATTCATCAATATTTCCATAGTTAAAACAACATTACAAAAAACATTGTATGTAAAAGGCTATACGGCTTAAGAAAAATTTCATATCTATGAATCCAAAATATGGATAGCTAATAGAAATGGAATTTCAAATTAATGTTGATATCAAATGGGAATTATGTACACCACAGAAGAATTATTAGGTGCACAATAAAAAGTAAGTCACAAAGAAATGGAAAATGAGCCAATGTTACTTACCAAATTGTAGTTAATCAAATAGTATGACCAAAAGTAAATAACCATAAATTTAATTATTACATACATTTAATATAAATATAATAATGATTTTATACATCAATATTATGTATACATATTCCAAATAAAAGAAATATGTGGTGAACAATGGGAATCTCGCGGAATTGAAACTAAGATGAGAAACCCCATACAAACATTTTGGCATGGTAACGAGCGATCTTGAGAGGTATTAAAGTGAATTAAAGGGGTAACCCATAATTTATATATCATTAGGGTAGTATATAAGAGGTGAAAAAACATTCCACATCATTAGGAATTAAAAATAAAAGGATACAACATATGGTGATTCTTTAAAAAAATTGCGAGAGAGGATCCCTTACAAAGATTGTATCATTAGAGTGATGATAAATAAATGACATATTTATGTCTAAAAAATAAAAAACCACAAAATATAATTGGATATATATTATAAAACAATTATAGGTAATTGAAACATGTTACAGGAAAGACAAAACCAATGAAATCGATGTGTAACTAAATGAATGGAAATCGAGTTAAGATATCCCTTACCTCGTGTTAAAATTCCTTAAAATATGTTAAAAACTCCTATAATATGGTTTTAATAGTGTTATTAAATTATTAATGATCTAAACTATTGTGTATAACCATTTTCCAACCATTTATTGAATATATTTTTTCCATTGTTTCGGGTAAGTTCATCTCATGGCATCAAAGGTTGGCTTATTATGGAATTACTTATAAAAATAAAAAATAATACATTATTTATAACATATATATATATATATATGTTATTTTAAACTATTAAATGTGATTTGAAGCTTCCCATGATTGTGGTAAATTGAAATGAAAATGCATCATCCACAAAGAAAGTTAATAGACACACCATAGACAAGGATTTTGTTATTTAATAATAAAAGAAGAAAATAATAGACTTTATGATTCATATACCATTAAAAAAAATTGCAGTGTATATATAAAACTAAATTTATCATGAATCATTGGATAATAGATAGGAATAAGTTATAAGTGAGAAATAATTTGAAATATAAGAAGAAGGAATCTTACCTCATGAAAATATCTCTTTTTAAACCTCCTAAAGGATCTTAGAAGTGGACTTTTTGTTAGAACAGAAGCCTAATAATGTTTTAGGGGATATGGAGGATGGATGTTTTTAGTGTTTTTTCAAACAATAATGCTTAAGGTGATTAATATTTGTGAAAGATAGATTCTCCTTTTATATGTGAGGTGAAGGGTAACTTAGGAATTACAAAAAATATTAAATTTTAATAAATAAATAATCACTTTCAAGGCATCCAAAAAGGAATAAAACTAAATGGGATTTCATTTTAGAGTTAATATTATCATTTTGGGCCATGCTCAAAATTTTTGTTATTTTTAAATAATTTAATAAAATATTTTATTCATGAAAAACTATTTTTTCTGTATAAAAAAGATTTATAAATGAGACTTTAAACACATAAAAAAAAGTTTCAAAGTAGAATAAAATTTTATATTATATAATATAAATGTCATATACATCTATTTAATCCTTTATTAAGCTTAAAAATATAAAATTTCATTTATTTTATTATGTTTAATATCATTTATTTTTTTTATTCGTTAATTAAATTGTTATTGCTTCATCATTGGGGAAGAAATTATTGTATTTATTTCTTGTCTAAAAATTAAAAATAAAATAATATAATAAATATAATATTATTATGTTTCCAAAGAATAAATTTTTTCCATTAAATCTTAAGAAATACCTTATATTAATAATGTTATAAAAACTAAACAATATAGGGTGAACACTTTTCATTACTTTCAAATAAGATTATCTAAAGGTATTAAATTCATTCTTGTGAGATCAAAGTGTCCCCAAATCAAATAAAAAATATGTGATATTCTAAAATAACTTATATAGTATTTTTTTGTCCAAATATGAGTCATTTAACAATTATTTTATATTTAATTAAAAACATTTTATTTATTTTTCTTGTTCTTGCAAAAGTACTACATCGGCATTTCATAAGAATTAATATCAATTATTCCAAATTTTAAATTTAAAAATAATTTAATATCATAAATATAAATTAATTTGGTTTAAAATAAAAGTATAAATTTGTTCATAATGTATATTTACACTAATACATAGCAACATATATTCTTAAATTTGTTATTTTTCCTTCTCCTTCCCTGTGCAAGCATTACAGAGACATTTGAATAATTCTCATGTTATAATAAACCAAAATTTTACATTAATAATAAAATTCATAAAAAAATAAATAATAATATATAAATAATCTAAAAAAATAATTTTTATCACTTAGTTTTTATATATAAATTACCAATATTGCCTTTGTCAGCGCTGCGAGGGCACTACGTCGATATTAACAATGATTTTTATACTTATCATGAAAAATATACACTTCATGTTCTAAATTAATTCTTTACAATATTATACATGTAATATAATTATTTAGTTAATAAATAGTTTAAGTAAATTTTTATTTCATAATAATTTCATGACGATTTCATGAAAAATGCAGTATTTTATAAAAAAAATTATTTTTTTAACTATTCAACATAAATTAAACTATTTCTTAAAAATACCAGAAATTCAATCAAACATTTTTTTACTTTTACAATCCAAAATGGAACTCCATTTTAAGAAAATAAATTTCCAAATATGGTAGTTTTAATATTTAATTTAAATCATTATTTAATCAAAAAATACAAACACATAAAGTATTCATCTTCATTTTAAGGTGCCTAAATTTATTTACACATTCATGGATATGGATACCATTCGTAAGTGTCATATTACTATTCATAAGTGTGTGTTACTATTACTAAGGATAATTTACTATTCAAGTTACTATTCATAAGAGTATATTACTATTTATAATGGTCATGATACTATTCACAAGGCTACATTACTATTCATAAGGGTCATGTTACTATACCTAATGGTACATTACTATTCATGTTACTCTCCATAAGGGTACATTACTATTCACTAAAAATTATGCTTTCCTTATCAGCCTCTAAATATCTTACTAAATGAAACTAGGTATGTCAATTTTTTCAATATTCGAATAACATAGGTGGAGAAATTTTATTTAGAGGATAATTTATAATTATCTCCTATTACCAAGTGTTTTTTCACGAAGAGTCAATATTTTATGTATTATAAGCTATCTAATGAATTGAAATTATTCATACTAAAAAATATTGGGGTGTTATATTATTCTCACCTTCAGAAATTTTTTCCATGATATTTTTCGTGTATAATGCCATCAAAAATAGATGTTGGTGGTTTTTTATTCTAGTACTCTATGTATATCATGAGGTTGTGTTCCCTAAACTATGTTTTTTAAATCTTGTTCCCAAGATTTCTAATAATCTTCATCTGATAAAAATAGTAACACCCTGAACCCTCTAGACCAGATCCTGTGAATTAGTTATTAAATTGGAATGATTAATACGAATGAAATCCCAAAGGATCAATTAGTTTGTTAGTCTTGATGAAACTAGATACATAGATGTAGCTCAAATTACATTGGGAAGGTAACAAAAATATAATATATAACAAACACAAAAATACTGCATCCACAAAAACTCAATGAATGGTCTCCTATTCAAAACATATGGAAAGTATGAAAATGAATGGGGTGGGCTCAAATGATCAGAAACAGTTACAAGTATCGAAACAATGAATCAATAATAACTGAATGATAAAAAAAATATGGCATGGTGAATAAATGAAAAAAACACCATTAATAATCTGAGAATGAAACTACATCTATAGATATTGTCATAGTGAAAACCTCAAAGATATTAATAACTTAAAATAAATAAAGATAATTATTATTAGTTGGATTTCATGTATCTGACACATGATAACATTATATCATCTAAACGATTTATGTCTGTGGGTAAAAACCTGTCTGATTTTTGGGAACAAACTAAAAGGGTCTGTCGCTAACAGATTTGTCTCATGAGACCTGTCGATGCATCGAGGGGATATAGCAGTCCCCAACTATCACATCATGTCCAATTAATTCTTTATACATAGATTTAATACATGTAAAAAATGCCTTTTCAATATCCCTATACAGTAGAAAACACGGATTCATCAATATTTCCATAGTTAAAACAACATTAAAAAAACACTTTTTGTGAAAGGGTACACATCTTAAGAAAATAATCATATCTATGAAACCAATATATGGATATCTAATAGAAATATAATTTAAAATTAAACATGATCTCAAATGGGTATTAGATACACTATATAAGAATTATTAAGTGCACAATAAAAATTAAGTCACAACGAAATGTAAAATGAGACAATGTACCTTACCACATTATAGTCAATCGAATTGTATGACCAAAATTTATTTACCATAAATTTAATTATTATATAAAATGAATATATTGATAATAATGATATTATACATCAATAGGTAGAACACATATACAACATAGAAGAAATATGTGGTGACCAATGGAAATCTCACGGAATTGAAAGTAAGATGAGAAAGCCCTTACAAACATTTTGGCATGGTAACAGGTGTACGTGAGAAAGATTTATGAGAGGTAAAGGGGTATCCCATAATTTATATATCATAAGGGAAGTATGGATGATGTACGAAAACATTCCCCATCATTAGGAATTAAAAATAAAAGGACACGCATAGGGGGGATTCATTAATAAAAGTGAGAGAGAGGATCTCTTACAAATATTGTATTGTTAGAGTGGGAACAAATAAATGACATATTTATGTCTGAAAAATAAAAATCCACAAAATATAAGTGTATATATAGTATAAAACAATTATAGTTCATTCACATGTATTATGGGAAATAAAAAACCCATGGCATTGATGTTTAACTCAATAAATATAAATTGAGTTAAGATATCCCTTTCCTCGGGTTCAACATCCTTCAACATTGTTCAAACCATCATTCAATATAGATTTAACAGTTTTATTAAATTATTACAGAACTAAACTAATTTTTATAATACCATACATAATTTTCATTGACCATTTTCCAACCATTTATTAAAAATATTTTGTCTTCCCATTGTTTGGGGTAAGTTCTTATTATGGTTTCAAAGGACATTTTATCATTAAACTACTTAAATAATAATAATTGATAACATATATATATATATATATATATATATATATCATTTTAAACAATTACATGTAATTTGAAAATTCCAATTATTGTGGTAATGTGAAACAGAAATTCATCATCCACAAAGGTGTTTAATTGACACACCACAGAAGGTGATTTTGTTATTTAAGAATAAAAGATGAAAATAAAAGACTTTATTATTCATATATCATTAAAAAAACATTATAGTATATATATAACACTGTATTTGTCATTAATCATTGGATAATATATATGGATAAGTTATAAGTGAGAAAGAATTTGAAAGAGAAGATGAATGAATCTAACCTCTTGAAAATATCTCTTTTAAAACCTCCTTAAGGCATATTGGAGTGGTATTTTATTTTTCCAAAAGTAATAGAATGTGCTATAGGGTATGGAGGATGGAATTTGGTAAATTGTTTCCAAACTAGAGGCTTATGGTGATTAATATTTTTGGAAGAAATATTCTCCTTTTATAAGTGAGGTGGAGGGTAACATTGGAATTATGAAAATTATTAAATTATAATAAATATATTATCAGTTTCAAGACTTCCAAAATAGCCTAAAACTAAATTAGATTATATTTTTGAGTGCATTTTATCATTTTTGACCTTGTTCGGTAATTTTTATATATTTAAATAATTTATTACAATATTTTATTCATGAAAAATAATTTTTTCAATATAAATACTATTCATAAATGAGACATTAAACACATGAAAACAAAGTTTCAAAATCAAATAAAAATTTATATTATATATTAAAATTGTCATATTCATTAATTTAATAGATAATTTGCTTAAAATTTAACATTTATATTTAATTTATTATTTTTAATATCATTCAATTGATGTAATCATTAATTAAATTAATACTATATCCTCATCATGGAAGCCATTATTATTTTATTTCATTTCTAAAAATTAAAAATTAAATTCTATGTGAAATAAAATCTTTTTAGGTTTCTATATAATAATTTTTTTCATATTAAACATAAGAATGACCTTAAATTAAAAATGTTATAATAACTAAACATTATAGTGTGAACACTTTTTCTTACTTTAAAATAAAATATTCTAAAGGTCTTAAAGTGATTATTGTGGGTCCAAATTGTCCCCAATTCGAATAAAAAATATATAATAATCTAAAATTACTTCTATCGTATGTTTTAGCTAAATTATGTGTCATTTAATAATTCAATTAATTTTAATTAAAACCATTTTATTTATTTATCTTATTCGGGCACTGTTACTTCGTCGGCATTTCATAAGAATTCGTGTTAATTATTCCATATTTCAAATTTTAAAATAAATTACTATCATAAAAATAAAATACTTAGATTCAAATTAAAAGTATAAATTTGTTCATAATGTATATTTAATCTTATACATAACAACATATCTTCTTAAACTTGTTATTTTATCTTTTCATGCCATGTGCAAGCATTAAACTAACATTTGGATAATGCTATTGTTATATAACATTAAAATTACAGATTAATAATAAAATACATAAATAATACATAATAATTAATAAATAATCCATGAATATAATTTTTAGCAGTCAATTGTTATATATAAATTACCAATTTTGACTTTGTCTGTGATGGGAAGGCATGACGACGACATTAACAATGATTTTTAAACATATCATAAAAAATATAAATTTCATGTTCTAAATTATTTATGTACAATATTTAACAAGTAATATACTTATTTATGTATTAAATATGTTAAATAAATTTTTATATCATAATAATTTCATGATGATGTCCTGAAAAATGTCGTATTTTATAAAAACAGTATTTGTAAACTATTCAACAAAAATTAAACTATTTCGTAAAAATCCCATTTATTCAACCAAACATTTTTTTTGACATGAATAATTAAAAAAGGGACACTATTTTAAGAAAATAAATTTCTAAATATGATAAATTTATTTTTTTATTTAAATCATTATTTAATCGAAAATTACAAACTAATCTTTATTTTTAAGGTGCTTAAAAATTTATTTATTCTTTCACTGGTATAGATACCATTTATAAGGGTCATATTACTATTCGTAAGGGTATGTTACTATTCCTAAGGGTACATTACTATTCACGTTACTATTTATAAGGGTACATTATTGTTCACTAAAAATTACATTTTCCTTATCAGACTGTAAATATCTTTCTGAACACAACTGTGTATATCTGTTTTTTCAAAATTCAAATCACATAGGTGGAAAATTTATGTTTACTGGAAAGTTTACAACTATCTCCTATAACCATGTTTTGTTTCATAGAATCAATTTTTTATGTATTATAAACTGTCTAATGAATTTCAATTATTTATATGATAAAATATTGTGGTGTTATATTATTCCCACAGTCGGAAATTTAACCCTAAAAATTTTTCATATATAATTCCTGCAAAAATAGATGTTGGTGATTCTTATATTCTTGACCTCTAACTCTATCATAGGGTTATTATAAGGCCCCGGCCTTAAAATTTACTTAATATTGAATTAAAAGAATAATTCACGTTGAGGATCTTTTCAGGTTTAGAGTTTTAGAGAATTAGAACATAACTATTACATCTCAAAAGATTACAAAGTAGTCACTTCTACTAAGTTTTCATAATAAAAAAACTCTTAAAAGAAACATGTCTAGTTCCATCTTTTATATAGCATGACATTCCCTTGATCCCATCCTTGACCCTATTCCACATTAAGTCCTGTGAAAAACATTTCAAAAAAAACTTGGGGTGAGCATAAGAAGCTCAGTAAGGGATACACAAAGAATGAAAATTGTTAGTTTATCAAAACAACAAGTAAACCATGTATACTTTATCAAAGTAATACTTTTCACCTTTATGAAGTAATAAAAACTCTTCACTGAATAAAGTATCATTACTTACCTTTTTGTAACCAAAGGATTACCATAAAACCCATATAAAGAACACATAACATATATAAAGGTAACTTGGGACATAAACTTACTTAAGTGGAGTAACCATACGGTCGGCTTCCACACATATCACTTAATGGAATAGCCATATGGCCAATTTCCATACATACTTAATGGAATAGCCATACGGAAGACTTCCATACCCAATGCATTGGAGGTTATAACGTAACCACCCGTCCTGGTATTCACGGCACCACCCTTCATATGGTTTATAACGTAACCACCCGTTAAAATGTCCAAGTACCAGTATAAAATCATAAAACATAAAACCAATATAAAGGAATGATAACATATAACATAAATATATTGACATAATAGAATCCTTTATCAAAACCATTTTCAATACCAAAATACATAAAACAGTATATGTTATTTATTTTATTCTAAAAACAATACGGCTTGTTGAGGAAGCCAAAGACCAAATAATACTCGCGGCGGCGGAAAAAGTCGTTGTCACCGCGTACGTTAAAAAAACATTCCTTTTTGTCGTTTAGTAAAACGCTTCCTAGAAAAAGATTCCTTTTGTATAAAAGTAAAAGTCAAAGGGTTTATACACCGTATAAAAGAATGTTGTGTATAAAACGAAATATGCCTCAATGAAAGGAGATTGAGACGAAGTCCCTTACCTTGGGTCCGACTTGACTCGATCGTTCTTTAACGTCCTGAATAATAAACTTGAGTTAATTTATACTTGATTAAGAACCATTTTAAAGTTAATTATTCTTTTTATATCACTTATTGCCATGTTATAAACATTATGTAACCATTTATGTTAATAATGTTTGTTTTGTCAATATTTGGTTCTTAAGTCGAAAGTTAACTTCTTAAAATTACATGTTGTTCATTAGGTCAAAAGTTCTTTATATGCAAAATGAAATTCCCGATTTGGATATAATATGTATCATATATATCCAGCATATACATGTATTTATAATATTACATAATCATTTAGAGGTAAGAAATGAAATGCACCGTTCATGGAGACGGTAAGTCGTACGTACGCATGAACGCTACATTCATTTCTTTGTCATATTAGTTGAATTAAAACTAAATGATAGGTATGTATATTTTAATTCCATAATTATATTCATCATTTAGATATATCATTAATTATATATATACATTATATACATGTAATTTTAATAGTACATTACATTTGGGGATAAGAAATGAAATGCACCGTTCATGGAGACGGTAAGCCGTACGTACGCATGAACGCTACTTTCATTTCTATCTCATACTTTAATGGAAATAAATAATAATGATATAGAGGTATATTATAATTCCAGTATAACATCATATGTAATAACTTTAAATCCATCCTTTACACGTCCCACATATGGCATTAACGAATCACATCACTTTTAGGGGGCGGTAGTCCGCACTTCCTTAAATGAAGATATCGTGTTTACCCATAATGGAAACCATAAAGGTATGCCAAAAATGAAAAAAACAGAATCTTAAAGAAAACATAAACATATTATATATCATATATAAAAATAGTGAAATCATAATGGCCACCCTTGAAGGTGTTAAATGAGTATTGAACAATCATCGTTTCGGGAGGCAGAATTTCTCCATCCACGGAAACCGTATGTTCTTTAACCATTTGATGTAGTTGTGTGAGAGTGTAGCTCAAATAAATATTATAACAACATCCTAGTATATTTAATATACTGGTTTTGTTACAAAATAAGTAAATAAAAAGAGTTTATATGGTTGGAGAAGCAAAATAAAACAAATGAACAAGAGAGAATGAATTATCTTTAAAAGTGTAACTCCCTTTTTATTTGAACCTAAAGGCTTCCTTTGAAAGGATTCTTCCCAAAGGGAATCCTCTAGGATGAGGAGAGGGATGTGGAGAGAGTAATTGGGCAGGGGTTGGCCGAGCCAAAGGCTTGATAAGTGTGTGAAATGAGGTAGAGGTGGGGGCCTTTTATAAGAGGAGAGGAGGGGCACTTTTAGAAAGTAAAGAAATATTACATTATTTGAAAATGTGTTTCGGTTTTAAAAGGTCCCACATTGATATAATTCCTGGATAAGGTGATAAGGGTTCGAAATCCACTCATCCAATTGGATTTGTACATGTGTAGTTCATAGATTTTTTATTATCTTTCCATTTTATTTAAATCGTCAAATAATGATGTCATCACTGCATCATTATTATGTCATAAATATTTTAATTTATTTAATGTCTAAAAATTATAAAAAAAATACTATAATGTAGGAAATATTTTTAGCTTTCCAATTACTATTTATAATCAAAAATCTGATCTTTATATCCCCATGTAAAAATTGTTTTCGTAAAACGTATTATGTTTGTGTCATTTTTATCTTTACATTAAATAAATAGTTATTTATTTCATTTCCCAACCAAAATGTCCCCATGGGGTCCCCAAGTTGACCCATGACTTTTATTGGTAAGACATGACACAACCAATAAGGTTGGGACATGTGTCTAGTTCATTTCATATTATTAAAGCATTATTTATACCTTAAACTACACTAATTACCACTAATCGCGATTAATGAAAAAAAGTTACTATTCACCAAAAAATTATTTTAATCTCATTGAACCACATTTTACTTCTTAATGACAACCATGTATGTCGGATTTTCAAAATTCAATACACATTAGTGGTAAACTTTCATTTAACTGAAAAACCAGTTTGCTTGATTACCACTTAGTGGTTTCACTATTCATCAAAAATTGAAGTTTTTCAGAAAATTACCAAAAATTCACCCTAAGCTATATTTGATATTCCGAATTCAAAAATGAAGTCCATTTTACAAAATTCAAAACATATAAGTCAAATTAATTAATTTAATAATTAATTCCCGCTGTCATGACAAATAGCGTGTTTTTGTGAAATAATAAGTATCAAAAGATTGACACAAGTTTAAGTCCAATTTCAAAGTGAAATTGATTCCAATGACCACCATTGGATTAACTGGTAAAAATATTTTCTAATTTCAATTTAAAACCAATTAAAATAATAATCTAATCATATAAATAATTTATATTAAAAAGAGGTTTTGAATTAAAATACAACATTTTACACTATTCATAAAAAAAATGAACTTTATCAGAAAGGTACCAAAAATTTACACAAAGTAAATTTTGATGTCCCGATTCTAAAGAAGAGTTATATTTGGTCCAAAATAAAGTATAAGAGTGATCAAAACTATATTTAATGACGGTTCACCATTAAAAGGTGATAAGTGAACCTTTAGTGAAAATTAGAGTATATATGCCCTAAAATTGAACTCTTTCCGTATTTTAAGCCTTTATCTTTTATTGGGTAAATGTATAAACATTTAAAAACATATCCAATCATATTTTAGTTATTTCTATCCATTCCCGCCAGTACAACGGCTACTTTTTAACTAACATTTAAAATAATATTATTTTATTACTAGTGTGCTACGTAAGTTTCAAAGAAACTCATCGTTGCGTATCGGGTACTCTATCGAACATAGCAACCCCTTTAAAATAAAATTAATATTTAATTCGTAAATATTAATAAATATGAAAATTATTTATTATTTATTTACCTGGGATGTTACATCCTTCCCCCCTTTTGGGAATTGCGTCCTCGCAATTTTATTCACTTATCAAAATAAGTGGGGGTATTTATCCCTCATAGCATTTTCAGATTCCCACGTTGCCTCTTAAATCACATGGGTTTTCCACAAAACCTTTACCTGATGAATCAACTTATTCCGTAACACTTGCTTCTTGTGGTCAAGAATCTGGACCGGTTGTTCCTCATAAGAGAGGTTCTCTTCCAGCTAAATTAGCTCTGGACTCAAAACATGAGATGGATCTGGCATATACTTTCTCAACATCGAAACGTGAAAAACATTGTGTACCTGAGATAAACTCGGAGGTAAAGCCACTCGGTATGCAACTGATCCAACTCTTTCCAGAATTTCATATGGTCCAACCAACCATGGACTCAACATTCCTTTCTTACCAAATCTCATCACACTTTTCCAAGGAGAAACCTTGAGAAAAGCCTGATCACCTACCTCAAAAGATAGATCCTTCCTCCGGTTATCCGCATAACTCTTCTGCCTGCTCTGAGCTGTTCTCATGTGTTTTCTGAATCAACTAAACTTTTTCTGCCATCTCTTCTACCAATTCTGGTCCCATCAGCTTCCTTTCACCCACTTCATTCCAAAATGCTGGAGTTCGACACCGCTTCCCATATAATGCCTCAAATAGTGCCATCTGTATACTGGAATGAAAACTGTTATTATAAGAATACTCAACCAAAGAAAGATGTTGGTCCCAACTTCCCTGATAATCCATCGAACAAGCTCGTAGCATATCCTCCAAGGTCTTAATTGTTCGTTCTGACTGCCCATCTGATTGAGGATGAAAAGTTGTACTAAAATTTAATTCAGTACCCAACGACTTCTAAAGGCCTTTCCAAAAGTTAGAAGTAAACCTGGGATCACGATCTGATACCATGGAGAGAGGAACTCCATGTAACCTGACTATCACTTTAAGATACAACGGGAAAGTTGATCTAGAGAGAAAGTATCTCGTATAGAAAGAAAATGAGCAGATTTGGTCAAGTGATCAACAATAACCCAGATTGCATTATTACCTTGAGATGTCCTCGGTAATCCCACAACAAAGTCCATGGATATGTTTTCCCATTTCCACTCTGGCACTGGTAAAGGCTGAAGCATCCCTTTCGGTAACTG
Source organism: Viscum album (assembly GCA_963277665.1). Classification (NCBI taxonomy): domain Eukaryota; kingdom Viridiplantae; phylum Streptophyta; class Magnoliopsida; order Santalales; family Viscaceae; genus Viscum; species Viscum album. The sequence goes on along the minus strand of OY728120.1, from coordinate 1,155,928,480 downwards.
CTGCTCTGCTTTAACCAGTTGACATGTCAAACACTTTCACAGTAAAATCAGCAATGTCTCTTTTCATTCCATCCCACCAGTAATACTCCCGCAGAACTCTGTACATATTAGTACTACCAGGATGAAAAAAAACAACTCATTCTTCAACTGTGAATCGCAAGGCACACATAACCTCTTCAGAAACCTCCAAAAACAAACACAAACTTATCCAAGAACTCATGGAAAATTTTATTCATAAGGTCCATGAATACAGCAGGTGCATTGGTTAACCCAAAAGGCATAACTACAAATTCATAATGGCCATATCTAGTACGGAACGCAGTCTTCGGAACGTCTGCTTCTTTTACTTTCAACTGATGGTACCCCGACCTCAAGTCAATCTTCGAAAAATACTGAGCTCCCTGGAGCTGATACCACTTCATTCGATGGCCCAACATCTGCTGAAGTTGTTGCAATGGATTTTACCACCCCTTTCTGCTTGTAGTCTAACTTCTTTCCCCCAGTTGAGCTCTTCGTTGGACACTCGTTTGCATAATGACCCATTTCATTACACTTAAAACATCTTACCGTTGGCTTTTCATTTCCTTCTTGATCATCTTCCTTACAGTTACGAGCAATATGACCAGACTTACCACACCGAAAGCACTTACCAGACTTGGATAAACATTCTCCAGGATGCATTTTACCACACTTCTCACAGGATGGATATTTGGTTTTCTTACCTCCTTGCTTCTTTAATGAATTCTTCCCATTTGCCTGCCAACTAGACCTCTTATTTTGTTGTTTGTCGTAGAACACCTGATCATCGGCAAACTCCAATTCTACCTTCTCAGCACATCGAACAAGATTTTCATAACTTTTAAACTCACGAGAAGCTAATGCCCTTTGATATTTTGGCTTTAACCCTGAGTAAAAACGATTTATTTTACTTTCAAGGTCCCGGATAAAATTTGGATCATACCTTGCCAATCGAGTGAACCTTTCTTCATAGGTAGCCACTGAGTCTTCCTCTTGCCTAAATTCCAAGAATTGCTTTTCCATACTAAGTCGAACAGCCTTAGGAAAATACTTCTCAAGAAACATACCTTTGAATTCATCCCAGTCAAGAGCATCAATCTCATCCCTATCCCTTATATTTTTCACCATCGACCACCACTGATCAGCTTCACATTCAAAACGGTAAACAGCAAGACTAACCTTTTGATGTTCTGAACACCCCATGACATCAAAAATCTTCTCTAGTGCTTTAATCCACCCTTCATCTTTCACAGGGTCAGATGATCCTCTGAATGATGGGGGATGTTGCCTCATGAAATGTTCCACCACTGACATGTTCCTCTGCGGTTGATCTGGCTGATCTCGTGCATGGATACCACCACCATTTATAGCCTGAGTCAACTGTGCCATTACTACAACAAACTGTTCAGTTCCAATTCCGACCATTTCTGGATGCTGATTTGGAAGGTTATCTTCCTCCTGATGTCGTCCCAACAAAGCTGCTGTGTTTCCTCTGCGGAAAACCATTCTGAACACCGAAATATCTTAGTCGAAGTAACATGGTAATCCGTAAATGCTATATCATTTCAATCATATTATAATTTAACACTTTTCTAACTCCTAAAGTTGTCTAAACCGACCTTTGATACCAACTATAAGGCCCCGGCCTTAAACCTTACTTAATATTGAATTAAAAGAATAATTCACGTTGAGGATCTTTTCAGGTTTAGAGTTTTAGAGAATTAGAACATAACTATTACATCTCAAAAGATTACAAAGTAGTCACTTCTACTAAGTTTTCATAATAGAAAAAAAAACTCTTAAAAGAAACATGTCTAGTTCCATGTTTTATATAGCATGACATTCCCTTGATCCCATCCTTGACCCTATTCCACATTAAGTCCTGTGAAAAACATTTCAAAAAAAACTTGGGGTGAGCATAAGAAGCTCAGTAAGGGATACACAAAGAATGAAAATTGTTAGTTTATCAAAACAACAAGTAAACCATGTATACTTTATCAAAGTAATAATTTTCACCTTTATGAAGTAATAAAAACTCTTCACTGAATAAAGTATCATTACTTACCTTTTTGTAACCAAAGGATTACCATAAAACCCATATAAAGAACACATAACATATATAAAGGTAACTTGGGACATAAACATACTTAAGTGGAGTAACCATACGGTCGACTTCCACACATATCACTTAATGGAATAGCCATACGGCCAATTTCCATACATAATTAATGGAATAGCCATACGGCCGACTTCCATACCCAATGCATTGGAGGTTATAACGTAACCAACCGTCCTGGTATTCACGGCACCACCCGTCATATGATTTATAACGTAACCACCCGTTAAAATGTCCAAGTACCAGTATAAAATCATAAAACATAAAACCAATATAAAGGAATGATAACATATAACATAAATATATTGACATAATAGAATCCTTTATCAAAACCATTTTCAATACCAAAATACATAAAAGAGTATATGGTATTTATTTTATTCTAAAAACAATACGGCTTGTTGAGGAAGCCAAAGACCAAATAATACTCACGGCGGCGGAAAAAGTCGTTGTCACCGCGTACGTTAAAAAAACATTCCTTTTTTTCGTTTAGTAAAACGCTTCCTAGAAAAATATTCCTTTTGTATAAAAGTAAAAGTCAAAGGGTTTATACACCGTATAAAAGAAAGTTGTGTATAAAACGAAATATGCCTCAATGAAAGGAGATTGAGACGAAGTCCCTTACCTTGGGTCCGACTTGACTCGATCGTTCTTTAACGTCCTGAATAATAAACTTGAGTTAATTTATACGTGATTAAGAACCTTTTTAAAGTTCATTATTCTTTTTATATCACTTATTGCCATGTTATAAACATTATGTAACCATTTAAGTTAATAATGTTTGTTTTGTCAATATTTGGTTCTTAAGTCGAAAGTTGACTTCTTACAATTACATGTTGTTCATGTGGTCAAAAGTTCTTTATATGCAGAATGAAATTCCCGATTTGGATATAATATGTATCATATATATCCAGAATATACATGTATTTATAATATTACATAATCATTTAGAGGTAATAAATGAAATGCACCGTTCATGGAGTCGGTAAGCCGTACGTACGCATGAACGCTACTTTCATTTCATTGTCATATTAGTGGAATTTAAACTAAATGAGAGGTATGTATATTTTAATTCCAGAATTATATTCATCATTTAGTTATATCATTAATTATATATATACATTATATACATGTAATTTTAATAGTACATTACATTTGGGGATAAGAAATGAAATGCACTGTTCATGGAGACGGTAAGCTGTACGTACGCATGAACGCTACTTTCATTTCTATATCATACTTTAATGGAAAGAAATAATAATGATATAGAGGTATATTATAATTCCAGTATAACATCATATATAATAACTTTAAATCCATCCTTTACACGTCCCACATATGGCATTAACGAATCACATCACTTTTAGGGGACGGTAGTCCGCACTTCCTTAAATGAAGATATCGTGTTTACCCATAATAGAAACCATAAAGGTATGCCAAAAATAAAAAATACAGAAGCTTAAAGAAAACATAAACATATTATATATCATATATAAAAATAGTGACATCATAATGGCCACCCTTGAAGGTGTTAAATGAGTATTGAACAATCATCGTTTCGGGAGGCAGAATTTCTCCATCCACGGAAACCGTATGTTCTTTAACCATTTGATGTAGTTGTGTGAGAGTGTAGCTCAAATAAATATTATAAAAACATCCTAGTATATTTAAGATACTGTTGTTGTTACAAAAGAAGTAAATAAAAATAGTTTAGAGGGTTGGAGAAGAAAAATAAAACAAATGAACAAGAGAGAATGAATTACCTTTAAAAGTGTAACTCCCTTTTGATTTGAGCCTAAAGGCTTCCTTTGAAAGGATTCTGCCCAAAGGGAATCCTCTAGGATGAGGAGAGGGATGTGGAGAGAGTAATTGGGCAGGGGTTGGCCGAGCCAAAGGCTTGAGAAGTGTGTGAAATGAGGTAGAGTTGGGGGCCTTTTATAAGAGGAGAGGAGGGGCACTTGTGGAAAGTAAAGAAATATTACTTTATTTGAAAATGTGTTTCGGTTTTAAAAGGTCCCACATTGATATAATTCGTGGATAAGGTGATAAGGGTTCGAAATCCACTCATCCAATTGGATTTTTACACGTGTAGTTCATAGATATTTCATTATCTTTCCATTTTATTTAAATCGTCAAATAATGATGCCATCGCTGCATCATTATTATGTCATAAATAATTTAATTTATTTAATGTCTAAAAATTATAAAAAAAATACTATGATGTAGGAAATCGTTTTAGATTTCCAATGACTATTTATAATCAAAAATCTGATCTTTATAACCCCATGTAAAAATTGTTTTCGTAAAACGTATTATGTTTTTGTCATTTTAACCTTTACATTAAATAAATAGTTATTTATGTCATTTCCCAACCAAAATGTCCCCATGGGGTCCCCAAGTTGACCCATGGCTTGTCTTGGTCGGCCATGACACAACCAATAAGTTTGGGACATGTTTCTATGTCATTTCATATTATTAAAGCATTATTTATACCTTAAACTACACTAATTACCACTTATCGCGATTAATGAAAAAAAGTTACTATTCACCAAAAAATTATTTTAATCTCATTGAACCACATTTTACTTCTTAATGACAACCATGTATGTCGGATTTTCAAAATTCAATACACATTAGTGGTAAAATTTCATTTAACTGAAAAATCAGTTTGCTTGATTACCACTTAGTGGTTTCACTATTCACCAAAAATTGATGTTTTTCAGAAAATTACCAAAAATTCACCCTAAGCTATATTTGATATTCCGAATTCAAAAATGAAGTCCATTTTACAAAATTCAAAACATATAAGTCAAATTAATTAATATAATAATTAATTCCCGCTGTCATGACAAATAGCGCGTTTTTGTGAAATAATAAGTATCAAAAGATTGACACCAGTTTAAGTCCAATTTCAAAGTGAAATTGATTCCAATGACCACCATTGGATTAACTGGTAAAAATATTTTCTAATTTCACTTTAAAACCAATTAAAATAATAATCTAATCATATAAATAATTTAGATTAAAAAGAGGTTTTGAATTAAAATACAACATTTTACACTATTCATAAAAAAAATGAACTTTATCAGAAAGGTACCAAAAATTTACACAAAGTAAATTTTGATGTCCCGATTCTAAAGAAGAGTTATATTTGGTCCAAAATAAATTATAAGAGTGATCAAAACTATAATTAATGATGGTTCACCATTAAAAGGTGATAAGTGACCCTTTAGTGAAAATTAGAGTATATATGCCCTAAAATTGAACTCTTTCCGTATTTTAAGCCTTTATCTTTTATTGGTTAAATGTATAAAAATTTAAAAACATATCCAACCATATTTTAGTTATTTCTATCCATTCCCTCCAGTACAATGGCTACTTGTTAATTAACATTTAAAATAATATTATTTTATTACTAGTGTGCTACGTAAGTTTCAAAGAAACTCGTCGTTGCGTATCGGGTACGCTATCGAACATAGCAACCCCTTTAAAATAAAATTAATATTTAATTCGTAAATAATAATAAATATGAAAATTCTTTATTCTTTATTTGCCTGGGATGTTACAGTTATGTTCCCTAAACTATGTTTTATAAATCTATTTTCCAAGGTTTGTACTAAACTTCCTTGGATGCCAACTGTAACACCCGAACACCTCTAGACTAGAGCCCATGCACTACTTATTACATTGGCATGATTAAGAGGAATTAAATCCTGATGGAATGATCAGTTTAGTGTTCATGAATAAACAAGATACATAGATATAAATAAAAATACATTTTAAAGGTAACAAAAATACAATACATTAAAAAAACAAAAAAAACTACATCCACAAAAACTCAATAAATGATCTCTTCTTAAAAACATGTTGAATGTAAAAAAATATAAAGGTTGAGAAAATATGCTCAGTAGGTGTTACAAGTAGAAGAAGAATGAATGAATAATAAATGAATCATAAACCAATATGCCATGGTGTATAAATGAAAAAACAGAGGCCATTAATAATCTAAGAATGAAACTGCATCCATAAATTTTATTATTGTGAAAATCTCATGGATAGTAATAAATAAAAAGGAATAAATATAATTCTTATTAATTATAAATCATGTATCTATCACATGATACCATTATATAATAAAAAATTTCATTTTTGGGGGTAAAAACCTGTTTGATTTTTGGAAACAAACTCAAAGGGTCTATCACAAACTGATTTGTCTTATGAGACCTATTGATGCATCGAGGGGCTATAGCTGGCCCCACCCGTCACTGAATGTCCAAATAATTCTTTATAAACATATTTAATAAAATTTAAATATTCCTTCTCCATATCCATATAGAGTAGAGAATACTGTTTTTTCAACATTTCTAGAGTTAAAACAACATTCCAAAAAATCAATGTATGGTATATAGCTTAAGAAAATAATCCTATCAATGAAACCAGAATATGGATATTTAATAGAAATATAATTTCAAATTTAATGTGATCTAAAATGGGAAGTATGTACACCACGTAACAATTGTTAGGTGCACAATACAATGTTATTCACAAGAAAATCAAAAATCAAACAATGTTCCTTACCACATTGTAGTGAATCAAATTGTATGATCAAAAGTTAATAATCATAAATTAAGTCATTTGATACCATGAATATAATGATAATAATGATATTATACTTCAATAGTCGGTAAACATATACAAAATACATGAAATATGTTGTGAAAAATGAAAATCTGACAGAATTGAAAGTGAGATGAGAAACCCCATACAATCATTTTGTCATTGTAACAATTGTTCTTAAGATAGCTTAATGAGAGGTAATGTGGTATCCAATCATTTATATATCATAAGGGTAGTGTGGGGTAGGTTTGAAAACCTTCCCCATCATTATGAATTAAAAATAAAAGGACACAACATAGGGGGCACTCATTAATAAAAGTGTGAGAGAGGATCCCTTACAAAGAGTGTATCATTAGAGTAAGGATAAATAAATGAAATATTTATGTGTGAAAAATAAAAAACCAGAAAATAAAAGTGGATGTATATTATAAAACAATTAAAGGTAATTCAAACATATTATGGGAAAGAAAAAATCAATGACAATGATGTTTAACTTAATGAATTGAAATTGAGTTATGATATCCCTTACCTCGGGTTCAACATCTCTCAAATTTGTTCAAACATCTTGTAATGTGGTATGAAGAGTGTTATTAAATTATTAGAGAAAAAATATCTTTATAATACCATATATAATTTTCTTATACCATTTTCCATCATTTTATTAACAATATTTTGTTTTCCCCATTGTTTTGGTTAAGTTCTTATCATGGTTTCAAGGGTTGGTTTATTTTGAAATTCCTTGTAAAAAGAAAAAATAATCCAGAATTGATAACACACACACCCACACACATATATATATATAGGTCATTTTATACAATTACATCTGATTTGAAACATCCCATGATTGTAAGAAAGTGAAACTGAAATGCATCAACCACAAAGGTGGTTAATTGACACACAATGGTCAACGATGTTGTTATTTAAGAATAAATGGAGAAAATAATAGACTTTATGATTCATATACCATTAACAAAAAAATGTATATATATAACAATGTAGTTTTCATGAATATTTGGATAATAGATTGGGATAAGTAATAAGTTAAAAATAATTTGAAAGGGAATAAGAAGGAATCGTACCTCTTGAAAATGTCTCTTTTAAAAAAAATTAAGTCGCATGGGAGTTTTCTTTTTGTCAGACCTGAAGAAAAAGAATGTGTTAAGGGATATTGATGGTTTAATTTTGCATAGTTAGTCTAAACAAGAAGTCCTAAGGTGATTAATATTTGTTAAATAAAATGTCTCCTTTTACAAGTGAGGTGGAGGGTAACATAGAAATTACTAGAATTGTTAAATTATAATAAATATATTATTGGTTTCAAGACATAAAAAGGCCTAAAACAAAAACGGATTACATTTTAGAAATAATATTATCATTTTTAGGCTTTCTCAATAATTTTGGAATTTTTAAATAATTTAATACAATATTATATTCATGAAAAAAAATTTGTTCAACATAAAAACTATCATAAATGAGACTTTAACACATCAATAAAAGTTTAAAAATCCGATAAAATTTTATATTATATAATATTAATTTCATAATAATCTATATAATCCTTGAATTTCCTTGAAAATATAAAATTATATTTATTTTATTATTTTTAATATCAATTATTTTATTTATTCATTAATTAAATAAATATGGCATCATCTTTGTAGAAGCAATTATTGTATTTATATATTTTCTAAAAATTAAAAATAAAATTTTATGAAGAATATAATCTTATTTGGTTTTCAAAGAATATGTGTTTTTGAATATAACATAAGAAAAACCTTACATTAAAAATTTTATAATAAATAACGTTTATAGTGTGAACACTTTGCCTTAATTTTATATAAAATATTCTAAAGGAATTAAAGTTATTCTTGTGTGTCCAAAGTGTCCAAAAATAATATTAAAAATATATAATAGTATAAAATTACTTCTATAGTATGTTTCAGCCAAAATATGGGTAATTTAGTAATTCTTTTATTTTTAATTGAAATCATTTTATTTATTTTTCTCATTCTTGCACAAGTACTGCATCGGTGTTTTTTATGAATTAATGTTAATTATTCCATATTTAAAATTTTATAAAAAATTACTATCAGAAAAATAAATTAATTAGGTTAAATATAAAAGTCTAAATTTTTCCATAATGTATATTTACTCTTATACAAAACAAGATAACTTCTAAATTTTTTATTTTGCATTTTCTTTCCATGCGAAAGCATTCCAGAGACATTTGGATAATGCTTATGTTATATAACACTATAATTATAAATTAATAACAAAATATATATAAAATTAAAAAAAATTAATAAATAATCCATGAAATTAATTTTTATCATTCAATTATTGTATATAAATTACCAATTTTGAGTTTGCTAGCATAACGCAAGAACTGTATCGACATTAACAATGATTTTTATTCTTATCATGACAAAAATACATTTCATGTTCTAAATTAATTCTATAAAACATTTTACATGTAATATAAATATTTAGTTAATAAATTGTTTTAATAAATTTTAATATCATAGTAATTTCATGAAGATGTCATGAAAATTTCCGTATTTTATAAAAACAGTATTTTTTTACCATTCAAAAATAAATTAAATTATTTCATAAAAAACCCATAAATTCAACCGAACTTTTTTATGACGTGTATAATCCAAAAAGGAAATCCATTTTATGAAAATAAATTTCTAAATATTAAAAATATAATTTTTAATTTAAATCATTCTGTAATCGAAAAAAACACATAAAGTATTCAACTTCATTTTTAAGGTGCCTAAATTAATTTATACTTCCATGGGTATGAATACCATACATAAGAGTCAAATTACTATTCATAAAGGTATGTTACTATTCCCAAGGGTACATTACTATTCTAGTGAGTATTCATAAGGGTATATAACTATTTAGAAGTGTCATGTTACTATTCATAAGGGTATATTACTATTCATAAGGGTTATGTTACTATTCTTAGGGGTAAATTATTATTCAAGTTACAATTAATAACGGTACATTACTATTCACTAAAAATTAGGTTTTCCTTATCAGACTCAAAAAAAATTACTGAATGCAACTGTGTATGTCAATTTTTTCAAAATTCAAATCACAAAGGTGGAAAATTATATTTACTGGATAGTTTAAAACTATCTCCTTTAACCAAGTGGTTTTTAGCAATGACTCAATGTTTTATGTATTATAAGCTTTCTAATGAATTTAAATTATTCATACCATAAAATATTGGGGTCTTATATTATTCCCACCTTCAGAAATTTCATCCAGAAAATTTTCCGTGTATAATTCCCTCAATAATAGATGTGGTTGGTTCTTCTACTCCTGTACTCTAACTCTATATTAGGGTTATGTTCTCGAAACTATTTTTTCAAAATCTAGGTCCTGAGGTTTCTACTAAAATTCCTATGATACCAACTATAACACCTAGACCTCTCTAAACTAGAGCTGGTGAATTACATATTACATTGGAATGATTAAGAGGAATGAATCTAGAAGGAATAATCAATTTAGTAGTCTTGAAGAAACTAGATACATAGATATAACTCAAATTACATTTGTAAGGTAACAAAAATACAATACATAACAAAAACTAAAAAAATGCATCTAAAAACTCAATAAATTGTCTCATCTTAAAATCTTTGTGAAGGAAAACAACTAAAAGGCATGAGCTCAAATTCTCAATATGGGTCACAAGTAGAAGAATCATGAATCAATAATAATTGAATCATTATCCAATATGGCATGGTGAATAAATTAAAATCACATGCCATTAATAAACTGAGAGTGAAACTACATCCAAAGATTTTTACATAGTGGAAACTACAATGATAGTAATAAATAAAAATGAATAAATATAATTATTATAAATTATACATCATGTATCTAGCACATGATACCATTATACAATTGAAAATTATTAAGTCTGTGAGTAAAAACCGGTCTAATATTTTAAAACAAACTAAAAGGGTTTTTCGCTAACTAATTTGTCTCATGAGACCTATCGATGCATCGAGGGGCTATAGTGAGCCCTGATCGTAACTACATTTCAAAAAAATTATTTATACATAAATTTAATACATGTACAATATTACTTCACAATATCCATTTAGTGTAGATAATACGGATTCATCAATATTTTCATCGTTAAAACAATATTTCAAAAAACACTGTATGTGAAAGGGTATATAGATTTATAAAATAATCATATCCATGAATCCTAAATATGTATATCTAATAGAAATTTAATTTCAAATGAAAATTTATATCAAATGGGTAGTAGGTACACCACATTAGAATTATTATGTGCATAATACAGAGTAAGTCACAACGAAATGGAAAATGATATAATATTCTTTACCACATTAAAGTCAATCAAATAATACGACAAAAATATAATAAACATAAATTGAATCATTAGATACAATGAATATAAAGATAATTATTATATTATACATCAATAGGCAGTACACTTATGCCAAATACAATAAATATTTGGTGAACAAGGTAAATATTACGGAATTTAAAGTGAGATGAGAAACACCTTATAAACATTTCGGCATGTTAAAAGGTGTTCATGAGAGGGATTAATGAGAGGTAAATGGGTATCCTATCATTTATATATCATAAGGTATGTAAATGGGGGTTCTAAAACATTCCCCATCATTAGGAATTAAAAATAAAAGGACACAACATTGGGGGGATATTTTAATAAAAGTGAGATAGATGATCACTTACAAGGATTGTATAATTGGAGTGAGGATAAATAAATGAAATATCTATGTGGGACAAATAAAAATCAAAAAAATATAAGGGTATATATAGTTTAAAATAATTATAGGTCTTTTACACATATTATAGGATGGAAAAACCCAATGACCTTAATGTTTTACAAATTGAATTGAAATTGAGTTAAGATATCCCTTACCTCAGTGTCAACATCATTCAAATTTGTTCAAACATCTTATAAAGTGTTTGAATAGTTTTATTAAATTATTAAAGAACTAAATTACTATTTATAATACAATAAATCATTTTCTTATACCATTTTCAAACCATTTATTATCAATATTTTGTTTTTCCCATTGTTTCGGGTAAGTTCTTTTCATGGTTTCAAAGGTCAGTTTATTTTGGAATTCCTTGTAAAAATAAAATATAATCCAGAACTGATAACTTATATATATTTAGGTAATTTTAAAAAATTACATATGATTTTAAACTTCTCATGATTATTGTAAAGAGAAATGAAAATGCATCATTTACAAAGGCGGTTAATTGACACACCACGGACGACAATTTTGTTATTTATGAATGAAAGAAGAAAATAATAGACATTATGATTTATATACCATTAACACAAAACCATTAATGTATATATATTTCTCTGTATTTTTCAGGAATCATTGGATAATATATAGGTATAAGTTATAAGTGAGAAATTATTTGAAAGAGAAGAAGAAGGAATCTTCCCTCTTGAAAACACCTCTTTTAAAAACTCATTTAGGCTCTTGGGATTGGTTTTTTTGTTAGACCAGCATCACGATAATGTGTTGAGGTATATGAAGGGTATAATTTGGTGTAGTGTTTCTGAAAAAAAAAGGCTTATGGTGTTTGAAATTTTTGATAGAAAGAGTCTCTTTTTATAAGTGAGTTGGAGGGTAACATAAGAATTACAAATACTATTAAATTATAATAAATATATTGTAGGTTTAAAGACTACCAAAAAGGCCTAAAACTAAATGGGATTAAATTTTAGAATCAATATTATCATTTTGGTAATGGTTCAACAAATTTGGTTTTTTAAAATAATTTAATACAATATTTTAAACATGGAAAACAATTTTATCAACAAAAAACTATTCATAAATGAGACTATGAACACATCAAAACAAAAGGTTCAAAATCGAATAAAATTTTATATTATATAATAAAAATGTCATATTCATCTATGGAATCTGTGAGTTATATTAAAAATATAAAATTATATTTATTTTATTATTTTAAATATCGTTTATTTGATTTAATCACTAATTAAAGTAATACAACATCATCTTTTTAGGATCCATTATTGTATTTTTTCTTGTCTACAAATTAAAAATAAAATTCTCAAAAATATATAATCTTATTAGGTTTCCAAATAATATTTGGTTTCGAATAAAACTTAAGAAAACCCTTACATTAAAAATGTTATAAAAACTAAACATTATAGTGTGAACAATTTTTCTTACTTTTAAATAAAATATTGTAATGGTATTAAAGTGATTCTTGTGTGTCTAAAGTGACCTAAAATAGAATAAAAAATATATAATAGTCTAAAATTATTTCTATAGTATTTTTTAACAAAAATAAAGGTCATTTAATAATTCATTTAATTTAAATTTAAAAATAAATGTATTTATTTTTCTTATTCTTGCACAAGTACTGCATTGGCATTTCATTATCATTATTGTAAATTATTCCATATTTGAAAAATAAAAATAACTTAATATCATAAAAATAAATTAATTATCTTCAAAATAAAAGTCTAAATTTGTTCATAATTTATATTTACTATTATACATAACAAGATATCTTCTTAAATTTTTTATTTTACCTTTTTTTTCCCTGTGCAAGCATTGAAAAAACATTTGGATAATTATAATGTTATATTACACTAAAATTATAAATTAATAATAAAAATATAAATAATAATTAATAAGTAATCCCTGAAATTAATTTTTATCACTCAATTATTATATATAAATTACCAATTTTTACTTTGTCAGCGCTGCGCAGGCACTATGTCGACATTAATATTGTTTTTTATACTTTTCATGAAAAATATACATTTCTTGTTTTAAATTAATTACATACAATATTATACATGGAATATAATTATTTAATTACTAAATAGTTTAAATAATTTTTTATGCAATAATAATTTCACCATGATGTCCTAAAAATGGTCGTATTTTATTAAATTACTATTTTTTTAACTATTCATCAAATATTTAACTGTTTACTAAAAATACCAAAAATTCAACCAAACATTTTTTGACATGTATAATCCAAAAAGGAACACCATTTTAAGAAAATAAATTTTTAAATTTTAGAAATTTAATTTTTAATTTAAATCATTATTTAATCGGAAAATACAAACACATAATGTTTTCATCTTCATTTTTAAGGTCCCTAGATTTATTTACACTTTCATTGGTATGGGTACCATTCATAAGAGTAATATTTCTTTTCATAAGGGTATTTTACTATTCCTAAGGTTAAATTACTATTCATGTGACCATTCATAAGGGTATATTTCTATTTATAAGTGTCATGTTACTATTCGTAAGGGTACATTACTATTCATAATGGATATGTTACTATTCCAAATGGTACATTACTATTCAAGTTACTATTCATAAGGGTTCATTATTATTTACTAAAAATTAAATTTTCTTTATCAGACTATAAATATCTTACTGAGCACAATTGTGTATGTTAGTTTTTTCAAAATTCAACTCATATAGGTGGAAAAATTATGTTTACTTGCTAGTTTATAACTTTCTCCTATAACCAAGTGTTGAATCACAAAGACTAAATGTTTTATGTATTATAAGATATATAATTAATTGAAATTGTTCATACCATAAAATATCGGGGTGTTATAGAAAAACCATGCATCAGCCATGCAAAACCCCCTTTCCAATGTTGCATAATTGCTGGGATAAGGCACGCGGTAAAGAAAAAACATGTACAAACCATGAACTGCCCTCTTTTGTACATTTTTCTCAAATTTTAATTCAAACACACCCCAAGGTATAACCTAAAAAAATTACACAGCACAAGGAAAAATAGATTGTATAAAAATGCCTCAGGAATCTCCAAAAAAATCCAAGATATTATAACTCTATTGGTGATTTTAGTTTTAAAGAAATTTTATCGAAATGTTTTGAAGTGATTTATGGTGGATTATGTAATGACTTCATGATAATTTTTTGACTAAATATTATTAAGGTGTGACCCTTAACATTTCGTTGTAATGGTGCATTCTCACTTCATAAAAATAAATTCAAGTGTTCTTTTAGTTTCTTTCTTATTCCAACTATTTGCCCAGATCCCTAGGTGTATTTATGAGTGTATCTATAGAATATAGATCATCCCTTGGTGGTTTTTTATTCTCATGCTTAATATATTAGTTCCTTGGGATCTTATTTGTGACTTTTTTTATTTTACTATATTATTCCCTTTCCCTCTCATTTTATTCCTTCTCATAATCCATGGAAGTGGTTTTTTTGTTAATAATAGTCTTGGATTATGGATTAGATGGAATGTTTTGTGAAATAATATATTGATGTCTTTAAATGGGTATTTTCAATAGTTTTATTCATTAATTTATGTTCATTCATACAGATCATTAATTCTATTATAGACGTAGGGGATTCAAATATTCTCGTTTGTTAATTTTTTGTGACTTTTAATATCCATGATTTATTTTACACTAGGTGGACATTATGAATTAACCAAAATAAGATAATAAATTTGAGAAAATAAATTTATATTTAAGGGGTGATTCATATGTGCTTTACATAAGTTCATGTTTATACTTATTTTTTCATGTTTCTCAATTGATGGTTGATACAATGATTAAAGATTCTATTATTGATTTAGTGATTGAATCACCTTATATAAATATCTAGAAACATAAATATAATGAAGAAAATGTTGCCTTTTAAATATTAAATCATTAATGATCTTTTTTCGATGGTGTGTTGAATGAATAAATAAGTATCACTTGAGAAGATGGTTTAAAGTTGTTTTCTATGGTGCCTTTTGTTACATGTTTTTGTTTTTATACCGTCTACCACTAATAATTTGATAATCATGAAAAAAAATTTATAAGTTTAAGGTATGGTATTCTAAAACAGAATTTATGTACTTATTCTAAAAATTAATTAATTATTATGGAATTATTATTAAATGGTGATAGTTTGGTGTGACTTTATTCTGGAATTACTTTTATTTTTCATTTTCATACCATGTTTAGTCTTTTTTATTATTTGAAGTGAGTATTGGAATATGGTTTGTGTTTATTGTTTTATGTGGATATTATGGTTAAAATCAAGGGTGTTGATGTGTATCTATGTGAATATTTGTCATGATTAGTGTGATGGAAATTAGTTAATGTTTTAGAAGGTGTGGAATGATACTGTAGATGTTAGTTTGAATTAGAGTAGTGGTTGTTGGAGTGGGTTTATGTTTTGGTTGATGTAATTTTGTCAGAGTTCTGTGGGTTTTTTTCATACATTCTAATTAATATGCTTTTCAACAAGAACTAAAATTGAAAACAAATAACTACCAAATAAATTGAATATTTTTAGGGGTTAATGAGGTTTTGGAAATATTAATTGATGAATTGGGTAAATTATATTTCCTAAGTGGGTTGTTTCAATGAAACGTGTATAGTGATTTTAATTATTGAAATTTTTAATTGAAATGGGATTTAATTTATAAAATGGTGGTTTTTTTAATGAGATACATAGTTACTACCACAAGATAAAGGTCCATATAAATGCGGGAAATCATTAAAAAATGGTTTGATGTTGAATAAGGATAATGAAATATATTATTGTTAGGAAATCAAAAATATGGTATTAATGAATGATTTGTTAAATTGGGTTTTATTTATGTTTTGAGGATAATTTATGGAATCAGACTTGTCAGGCATGATTGGCAAGTTCAATTAGTGATTTTTAGTGTTAGATGGTTATAATTAAGTAGATATTTCAGATCGAAATTGTAAGGATGTTCTAACTTTGGGTTTACCCTTAGTCAAGTCTTAGTGTGGACTATTATGTGATTTCATTTTATTATTATTTAATTCTTAGCATAATCCATGTGGGAAACACTTCTGATTCCCATATTAGGACATGGTTTCTAGTTTTCCTTCCTTACATCAAGAAAATAATGGAAACAATTTGTTACCTTCTCCATCTTCCTCACTCTCCTTTTAAATATATTATAGACTATGATGGATCAAGATAGGTATAGATATATGGGCTATGGTGGATTGACTTTATAGAATATATATATTGTCAAACCTGATTTTTGAAGTTGTTATGTGGATACATGGTGGGAGACGTGATTGGTAAAACAATTGAATGAGGTTGATTTCCATAAATTTTACCCAACTATGATTAAGATATGATGTGTGGTTGTAATCAGGTATGTGGTGTGGAATATGTGTCAATGGGTGTGATATGGTATTTGGTGGAATATGTGTTGTTATTGTTGTGAGGTGGTATGTGGTCATGTGGACATGTGGATGGGGAAGGGATTGTAGAATAATATAGATGATGTTGGACCTAGATAGAGACTAGATCAGTGGGAAAGTGTTCACAGGGCACCTTCTTTATTTAATAATTGATACTACATTTCGGTACATGGGTGCATTTTTGGGTGAGTGATCCATTGTGATGATGGAAGATAGTTAACCTTATGGTGGTGTGAGTTATTTTTGGTTATTATTCATTAAGTCATTAGAATGAATCTTCATCATTTCTTAATAGGTTTTGAGGGTGGTCCTACAATTTATATGTGTATTATCACCCCTTTATATAAATATATTAATATTTGAAAGAGGGTGTCTATAACTACCCAAATATAACCCAACCTTAATTACATATATTATAATTATATTTCATCACATACATCCTAAATACCTTTATTTTTAAGTTTGTTAAGGATTTGAAACCCTGGGATATTACAAAACTTATACTTATAACCAGTGTATATTCATTTCCAATATAATTCGTAAAATGATACAATTGCATCACTCAATAAAAATCTCTATAACTAAAACTTTTACTTTTTTACTATTACTACTCATCCTTAGACACCATAAAATCATTTTAAAATTTGGTATGCAAGTAAAAATCTTATTAATAGTTATAAAAATAAATAAAACCTATTAATCAATTGAAATACATGAAAACCCATGATAAGTTTATCCATTAAATAATAGGCTTTAAGGTCATATACACTCATATTTACATATGAAAATAAGTTCCTTTTATCCATGAATTATATTTAATAACCTCATAAACATCATAATTAAATTGATCAATATTTATGGATTCCTGGGATATCATATTCATAATAACCCTGATAATGACCCCTACAGTGAAATGACTCATTCTATAACATCTAATATATTTTATTGGGTGAATAAATCATTACACAATTCATTTATGGGCTGTATATTGGGTCCAACATTAATCTTTTTTGATGAATAAGAACCATTACATGGACAAAAAATATTGATCATTTATTTCATCCCATACACATAATGATTTAAGATTACTTGAAAAAATAAAATGAACTAAAAATAATGGGTTGAAAAATAATTTAGTAATAAAAATTGAAATTAGAACATAAAATATTTAATGAAATTAACAAAAATATGAGAATAAAAAAATATCTCAAAAATAGTAGGGTGAGATGAGAGAAAAAATTTGAAAAAATTTAATAGAAACCACTTTACCTAGATTCTTTACTTATATCATACAACCTATATATTTCTAAGTAATAAAGTTATATTAATTTTTTAATTTATTTTGAACCTTTTAAATTATTTTTTCCTATTTCATTCACTTATTATCTTTATTTATTTATTTATGTGGTTAATTTTCCATGTTTTAATCATTTTGAGGTTGTCATGTATTTAGTTATACGTAGATTTGATATAAAAGTAACCATCAAAAATAGGTGTACAATGGTTCCCAAATATAAATGATGATTAAGTTATATGTTTTATTCCATTATAGAAGAATAAGAGTTAAATATACTGGTAAAAAGATACCATTTTTGAAAATCTTCCTTGTTAAGCGTGTTTTAGATGTCTAAAAATGAATTGTATTTAATATCATTATTATAATGAATACTTTAACAATATAGAATCATAAAAAAAAATTTAATTATTAATTTATATTATATCCTGAAATTCATTTTTAAGAATATCTGTTTAAATATTAATTTAAATCGAAATGACCACTTTTCACTTAGGTATAGTAAAACCATAATGGGAGATGATGTTTTATAAATGAGTTCAAAATAATAGAAATACTATTTAATTATTGAGTTTCCTTAATAAAATGGGGAAAATTATAATACTATTTCAAATTAATATTAATGTTTACCCGAATTATGTAAATGGTAATAGAATAATTGAAAATTAAAGATGTGGATTTTGAGGCCCATACTTCTAATAGTGTGATGGATTTTGAAAAGGTTGGTATAGAAAGAAAAAACATGATATATCATGAAGAATGTATCAAACCCATTATTTATAAAATATGAATATAATAGTTTCAGATAATTAATATGGTTTTCAAGAGTCTTAACATAACATATTCTTGAATAAGAATGGAACATTTGAGTTTGGAACACTACCATGCTTCCAAAATCATGTCCTTTAGATATAATCTTAATCCTTTAAAGAAAGTATATCATAATATTCTATAGCCTTATGAATATGGAAAATATTTTTATAAAGATATTTGGGAATATTTATTAGGTAATAGTGATCTTTATAAGTTTTTTATAAAGGGGGGTGAAGTTCCCAGTGGATCGTGTAGGGACACTCAGAGAGGAGGTGAATTAGTGGTAACTTATTTTACAAAATTAAAATTTATATTTTTGAATTATCAACTCTTTTTATTAAAACCACTATCTCTGTTAAGATATATGGATCTATTAATTAATTATAAATAACCAAAGTAACATGAAATTCATATATTAAACAGTAAACAACAACACATGGGGTTTTTAAAACGTTTGGTCCTAATGTGTGTACCCAATCCTTCTTATATTTAGGTCTTGTTATGAGACACAAATATTCATCCACCAATGTTTTAACGCATGTCATATTAACCCCACTCCTATAGGGGAAGACCTCTTGGGTATAATTGATAGATGGTTCTCAATTAAAATACATTTAAAAAAAGAGTTTTTTCCATCCTCCTTCTCTATCGATATGATATAATTTAATATAATAGGTTGAACGAAGTGTTCTTCCTCAAATAATTGAAAAACCATTAGGTAATTATAAAATAAGGAAATTATAAATACTTGAGTGTTTTTAATGAAAAAATAGTTTTCTCCTAATAGGTTATAGAATACTTATCCTTCTATATGTAACATTACAAGATTTTAAGAATAATTATACATTACATTACAAGACAATGATCCTAATGTCTAGTGTCTTGGAAGACTAGGTACATAAAACTAAAAACATGGAACATAAAAAATATTTTTTAGTTAATCATAAAAATGAGCTCCTAGATTCCATTTTTCTCAAACATATACATTGGGTACCCTAGGGAACACATGAAAAAAGGGATGATCTAAATAGCCTAATAATGGAATAACCATAACAACAAAGCATTAACACGTGTGAGAGAAAGCATGAAATGATGATGTAAAAAGTAATGTATCATAGGGAATAATAACATATAAACATGGAATCATATAAACATGGATTCATAATAATGTGGCCGCAAAATAAAACATGACTTTAGAAAAATCCATGGCTAACTACCAAGATTGTTGCACATGGTAGCCCAAACCAAGGTTAACCGCCAAGACCATAACACATGATATCACAAGCCAAGGATAACCGCCAAGACTGTCACAAATAATTTATCATGTGACTCAACATTACCTAATGAATTTTAGTTCTATCTGGGTTCTCCCATATTAATATTTCATGAATATTATTTCCACATAAAGAATCATACATAATAAATCTTACATAAGAATAAGGGTTACCCATGGAATGAATTTGGTACCATAATCATGACATAAAGCATAATAAATGGCATATCATAAAAGAGTCCATGAATGAAAGGACCAAATATATATGTGGACATTAATAAGATAAAATAGTCATGTATCATGTTATGTGATGTCAATTCTATGTTATAACATATAAGAAATGTATTTAATAATTTTTTGCAATAAATTTTTTTTCTGTGGCTTTAAAGAAAATACTATAGAGACTTTAAAATTGAACAGGGAACAATACATTGTATAAAACTAGATATGAACAAAAAAGGTTCTAACAATAAAAATAATTGATTTTATAAAGAAATTAGTGGCATAAAATAGAATATAGAGTGAACTTGAAATCAGGTAATGAATCCGGAAGCTCCCTCAAAACAGGTTTGCTTATCAAGAAGTATTGATGAGGGAACAAATTAAAAACATATATTTCCCAAATAGAGAATGATGAAAGGGTATTGATAAATTAATTTGGTAAATATACACAAAATTTAAATTATTCACATAAATATATAATATAACTTAATTTTTGTAAAAGTAAGCTAACCCAATCTAAAGGAACAAAGGAGGTTTTGGTAGAATCCCATTCTTATTATCGGCCTAGTATACTGTGTACTTAAGAGGAATAAATGAGAGATAAATGGGTTTATAATAACATAAAAAACATGAGGGAAGTATGGGTGAGGTGTTACAACAAACCCTATCAATAGGGATTACACATAAAAGGGCATAACAAAGAGGACATTCTTAAGTAAAAGTGAAATTGACAGAATCCTAACATTATGTATGAAGGTGTTCTCCACA
This sequence comes from Viscum album, assembly GCA_963277665.1. Taxonomy (NCBI): domain Eukaryota; kingdom Viridiplantae; phylum Streptophyta; class Magnoliopsida; order Santalales; family Viscaceae; genus Viscum; species Viscum album. The sequence continues at coordinate 1,155,907,101 of OY728120.1, read as the reverse complement.
TGATATTAATGGACTGAATAATCAAATTAGGTTCATTAATAAAAATTTCAAGAACCTAAATAATATTTTATTGATATATTATAATATTATTAGGGTCATTCATGTCATTTATGATGAGTCAAAATGTTCAATTGCATTTTTTTGGAGAATTTGGTTCCTTTGTTTTAATGATCAGTTCAATAATATTCATGTTTGGATAAACATGTAGGATGAAAATGGATGTCAAGAATTTAACTTATATGAAATTAGTTAAAAACAAAGGATTAAATGGTTATAAAATTCATTTGGTTATTTGAAGTGAAGGAGAATCATTATATAAAACATTAATGATAAACACTTGGATTAATTTGTGATTTTTCTCATAATTAACTGGTTTTGTATTATTATTTTACATAATGTGCACAAAAGGATTATAGAACATAACATAAGATATAATAATTTTTTTTTCTAATTCAATCATAAAATTGGTTTCATGACTAGAATTGAAGATGGTAACAGAAATAGATAACCCATCATCCATGAATGTGATAAGTTAACACATCTCGAACGATGTTTTCATTTAATTCACATGAATGGATGAGAATTGAGATATGAAAACTATTTATAACATTATAAAAAAAAATTTACATGTATGGTGTTGTAGTTTTAACACCATTTGGATGAGGAGTGGTTATGAAAGAAAATAGAATAGAGGAACATGAAAAGAAAATAAAATAAAAGAAAAAGAATTTTACCACTTCACTTAATCTTCCTTGGGTGACACTTAAAAGGAGAGGATTTAGTATATTTATAAATCCAATGCCTTCGGGGTGTGGGGGAGATATTTGGGAGATATTTGGGATGATTTTAAGTAAGTCCCAGGGCTTGAGAGGACTGAAGAGAATAAGGGATTGTGGGTGGTTTTTATATTGGTGGGGAGGAGAGTTTTCTTAATATTTTAAAAATTGTTTTATTATTCATCAATAAGACAAGAAATATTAATAATTATTATGACAAAAAATATTAATAGGTTCATTTTAGTTTGAAAAAATCACCATTCACATCATCCATGACTCAAGCATGATGCAGAAATTCTTTTCTAATCATTTTTTATGAATTATATTATTTTATTATTCATCCAAAATTCAAGTATTTTAGGAAAATCATAAAAATTCACCCTAACCATTATTTGAAGTGTAGAATCCAAAACTGAACTCTATTTTTTAAAAATAATTTTTTAAACATGATTAATTTAGTTTTTAATTAAAATCATAATTTACTTGAACAATACATATTAAAAAACTATAACCGATTTTATAATTTTTTTAAAAATTATATAGGGTCTTATAAAATTAACATAAAACTAAAAGACATAAAAACAATAATTTTTGTATAAATTTTGTAAAAATACATTTTCATTTTTAATTATTAAATTATTAAAAATAAATTAAATAAAAATTTATGATGTATAAAAATTCCAACACTGTCATATTGTCACTGATATGATGGATAAATTTTATTTATAATTTCATTAGTAAAGTTACAATTTACTTGGATGATTTACTATTCATAATGGTTATATTACTATTCATAAGGGTAACATTACAATTCATAAGGGTCAATTACTCTACAATAACAATTAAGTTTGTCTTATCAAACTCTATACATCTTACTGATTATAGTTGGGTATGTCATATTTTCTAAATTCAAATCACAGAAGAGAAAATATAATGATTAAAGGTCATACAGTTATTAATAGTTCATTATTTAGTTATTTCATGTTATTATATTAAATAATTTTAAGAATTTAATTTCCAATTATATACCATTAGGACGTTATATTATTCCCCCCTTATGAAATTTCACCCTCAAAATAAGGTTTTACATTCTAAGACAAAAATAGGTGTGTGTCCTTCTCCTTTATTACCTCATCCAATTCCCATATATCCTCTTTGTACTTATTGTTCATCTATCTTAATTAGACTAGTTGAGTTGTCTTTTTTCATATAACATTATCTCTATGATCAAATATCATCATTGGATGATCCTCATAAGAAAGATCATTCTCCAATTATACCACCTAAAAAAAGATTACCTGTGAAGGATGGTATGTACTTTCTCGAGAGGGATACATGGATGACATCTTTTACATTAGATGTGGTATGTGGAAGTGATATTCAATAGTCCATAGCCCTAATAAGATCAAGAATCATGAAGGGGATGATGTACATGGGACATAGCTTTTTTTCTTCACAAACCTCATGATATTCTTCCGTGGAGATATACGTAGAAATATCATGTCTCCAAATTTGAACTCAAGGTCTCATTGACAGTTGTCTGTATAAATATTTTATCGACATTCGGCTACCTTGATGAGTTGCTAAATGGTTTTCACCTTCTCCACCATTTCATAATCCATTTTAAGTCCGGGTAGTTTACGCTCATTGTCTCCATCCAAACACTCTAGCGTTCCGCACCTTTTCCTATAGAGGGCTTCATATGGTGTCATTCAAATACTCAAGTGGAAACTATTGTTGAAGGATAATTGAACCAGTGGAAGATATTGGTCCCATACTACTTTTTAGTCCATAGAACATGCTCTCAACATATCTTCTAGTGCCTGAATTGTTTGTTCATATATTCCAAGAGTTTTAGTATGGTAGGTCATACGAAATTTCAGTTCAGTCATTAGAGCTTATTGGAGACTTTTCTAGAACATCAAGGTTAATCTCAAATATCTTTCAGATATAAAAGATATTATTACTCCATGTACCCATGCCACATCATTGATATATATCTGTTCAATTTGATCCAATGAGAAGTACCCTCGAATCGTGATAAAGTTATTTGTATTTTTAAGATGATCCACAATGACTCATATAGCATTGTTTCCTCAAGATGTCCTTGGATGCATGGTGACAATTTCAATGGTGATGTTCTACCACTTCCATGTTGGTATGGGTAGTGGTTGCATAATACCCTTAGACTTATGTCTTTCATCTTTAAATTGTTGACATAACAAGAACTTTGATGTATATTCAGCAATCTCCTTCTTCATATTTTCCACCAAAAGTTCTCTTAGAGATCTCAATACATCATTTTTCCCCCTGGGGGGATTGAGAATGTTGAGCTATGTGGATCATTAAGAAGCTCCTTCTTTTTATCTACATGTTATGAACATGTAATTGTGACCCAAATCTTATAACTCCTTCTACATGAATCATGAACTCAGAGGATTCCCCATTTTTTATTGCCTCCACCCTTTTCTGAATTTCCATATTTTTCTTTTAGAATCCTTTATTTTATATATGATGGATCATTGAGAAATCATTTGAGAAAGGATTTATTATGTTCCAACATTAATAATTTACATTTCTATCCTCTAAAAATATAAGAATATTGAATAATTTTCAAAACTTATAATTTATAATGATGTAGGATTATTTCTACTCAGAGCATCTGCCACCTTATTTTCCTTACCGATGTGGTAGTGTATTGAGAATTCATAATCATTAATGAGATCTATCCATCATAGATAGCACATGTTATGATATTTAAGTGTGAATATATATTTTAGACTCTTTTCATCATTATATATATCACACACCTCCCCAAAGAGATAATACAACTTGATTTTTAACACAACGATTATTGCCTCCAAATCCAGATCATGAATGGGATAGTTTTTCTCATGGATTTTAGGCCTCCGTGATTCTAAGGCTATCAATTTATCATTTTTCATCAGCACATGGCCTAAGACCTTATATGAATCATCAATGTACACCACAAATAGTTCTCCACTTGTTGGGAGTGTGAGTACTGGTGCAGTGATTTGCCTATTTTTTAACTCCTTAAAATAGTCTTCACATTCCTATGTCCAGAAAAAATTCACCCCTTTTTGTGTCATCTTGTTAATTGGGTTCTAAAATCTTGAAATGTTCTTAAAATATTGTTGATAATACTCGGATAAACCTAGAAAGAAGGGAATCTCCAATACAGATGTTGGCCTGGGCCACTCTTCAATTACTGTTGTCCCAGAAGGGTCCAGAGATACCCCTTTGTTGGTGATAACATGCCCCAATAATGATAATTCCTCCACCAATAACTCACATTTATTGTACTTTGTGTACAGATTCTCCCATCACAAAATCTTTATCATAGTATTCAAATGCTCCTCATGTTCCTCCTTGCTCTTGGAGTATATCAGAATATCATCAATAAAGGCTATAACAAATTTGTTTAGGTAATATCTAAATACTATATTAATTAATTCAATTAAAATTTATAGATAATTAGTGAATCTGAAGGGAATCACTATGAACTCTTAGTGTCCATATCTCATTAGAATGGTAGTATTGGGAATATCTCCCTTCCTCGCCTTTAATTGGTGATATCCCGACTGAAGGTACGCCTTAGAGAAATAACTTCCCCCACGAAGATGATTGAACAAGTCATATATCTATGGGACGAGATACTTTTCATTATCTTGATTTATTGAGTACACAACAATCAATGTAGTGGTGAATTGATCCTTCCTTCTTTTTGAATAATGGGATTGATGCACACCATGGTGAAGTACTCGGGCGTATAAAACCCTTATCCATATTGTAATGTAACTACTTATTCAGCTCCTCCAACTCTATAATGGTCATTTTATAGGGCCTCTTTGATATTGAATGAGATCCATGAATATGTTAAATTGTGAAATCAACCTCTCGATCAGGAGGAAGACCAAGAAACTCTTCGGGTGATACATCAGTGTAATCCCCCATGATAGGCATGTCTAAAAGTATGATTCTCTCCTTTGTCATGATAATTTGAGCTAGACATGCTTTCTTATAAGGAATTAATATCGATAATTGATACAATTATTCTAAAGGTCATTCATCTTATTCATTAAACTTGAATGAAATTGGAGGTTGATTTGGGATGTTAAGAGTGATCTCCCTTTCCCGATACTTGATGTTGGATTTTTATAAATACAGTCAATCATTGCCCAAAAGAGTGTCAAACTACACTAAAGGAAGTATAACGAAATTTTCTGGGAGGTTCAGTCCAAAAACATTACCTGGGGAGTATCTATAAACCATGGATGAAATAATTTAACAATTATCTATTCTCACAAATAACATATCCTCAAAAATTTTGAGGTGGATTTTGAATAGTTCTACTAAACTTATAAGATTTGAAAGACCGCATAGAACCAGAATCAAATAGTAAGTTTACTATTATTGAAGGAACAACTCGAATAACTATCACCACATCATTGTATGGAACCACCTAAGTAGTAGTGATAGAATAATCCCTTCCTTGTTTCCTTGGAGGATGTTATTGATTGCATCTCACAACCCTCAGCTTATGTAATTTGTTCACATAATGATCATGCTCCATGTAGTTGTAACACTACACTACTGGTTGAGTTTTTATATAAAAAATCATTTTTTATTCCATATTCGCATGATTCTCCATATCTCATTGATATTTTTTAGCTAGATGTCCCGTGTTTCCAAATTTGAAGTAATTACTAGTTCCCTTTAGATAGTTCCCATGATGCTTCTTCCCACAATTTTTACACGTGGGATGATCAGGCTTCTTTCTAGAATAGAATTTATTTTATGGGACCACCCACATTAGATTTTATTTTCCACTTATTTTCACTGATCCCACAATATCACTGATGTAATGACCCGTAAAATTCAAGGGAAATTTTTTTCTTAATTTTCTTTAGAATTTTACAAGAGCGCGGTTCAGACGGCACCTGATTCCGAGGCCCGGAGTGCCCGGAATCAATTTCCGAAGTTTGGCTCGGGTACGTTCAGTGAACGAACGAGCGGGAATTCCTAACTTTTGATCCGGTGCTCGGAATGGAAATCTGAGGGCACCGATGAACTCGCAACGCCGATGCGGGACGAAAGTTAGTTTTTGGGAGAATTATAAAAAGTTGAATAAAAAAATGTGGAATTCTTTTTATTTTACTTTTGTAGGTTAACTCCTCTCAAAGAGAGTTAGGGGTGAGACCCACACCCACATTACCACCCTTGAGAGGATTAAGTGTGGTGGGACCCACACGAACCTAAGCCTCTCATCTTCCCCCTTAAACTCCCCTCTCTCCCTCTTAAAAGTTTGTTAACTTAACATCTAATTAATTACACATGACATGTATAATTAATTAAGTGTTATGTTTTTGAATTTGAAGTTTTGAATTCCTTGGCTTGGTAAATAAAATAAGGAGGAACCTTATTTTATTTGGTTAGTTTTTGTTTATTCATCTTGAGAGGTTTGAGAGTTTTTTTCTTCCTTCTTCAATCTTTGATGAAGAACGCTCAACTTGAGGAAGAACGCTCAAGCTCCGACGAAGAACGCCACTCCTCTCTTCTTCGTCTTCCGTGTCAACGAGAGGGAACACTGCTTCCTCCATGGACCTTCTTCGTCGGCATACGAAGATTCGCCAACGACGTATCTCTTCGGGCGTAACTCTTCGTCAACGGATTTGACGAACGACTACCGCGACGCCCGACCTCCGCGACGTTGTCTTCCGCGGGACGTTGACAAATCTTCGAACCTATACCCAAGGTAGGGGTTGTTGATTGTTGTTTAATTATTTTATTCTTGCTCGTGGTTCGCATGACTAATGTGAGGATATTGAATATTTAAGTTGTGTTTTAACGTGAGGGGGCCGGACTGCATGAACACGGACGAACCCCCTCCATCGTTCTTGTTGATTTACCTTGCGGGTGGAAACAAGGTGGCGTGGTGCCGTCGCACCACGCGGTTAATCGTGCAATTATATTACACGAAGCCGTCGCGCCGCGCCATGGAAGGATCATCAAGAACGTGACGATGTCGCGCCGCGTTGAAGGAAATCAAGGTGCGGCGGAGGGGCGCGGTGCCATCGCACCACGCCGGACGACGAACACTGCGGCCAGTTCCGGGCCGCGGCGGAACGAGGAGACCGGCGGCCGGGCCGCCGGCATCGGAAGCCGAAGAGGGGACCGGATTTTCCGGTCCCATTGGAGAAAACCGGCCGGCAGTTGGCCGGCCGGAAGGTCAAAGGCCGGGGGAATAAATTCCCCCGGCCAGCTCTAAAAACCCCCCTCATTTAAGAGGGGGGTGGTTCCTTGAAAGGGGGGGGGGAGGAGGCCCCCTGGTTTTTCTTCAAGCCGGCCCCCACGTGGGGGCCGTTTTTTTTACAAAGGGGGCGGCATATAGCCGCGCCGGCCCTTCAATCAAGCCGGGGATTGATCCCCCCCGCGTGCTGCCTCCGTGCGGCGCCAGGCCGCCGCACCGCCGCGCCGCCGGCCGGCCGGCCGGCCAGGCCGGGTCGGACCCGGTTCGGGTCGACCCAGTTCGGGCCGACCCAGGGGGGGTCGGGCCGGGTCGGCCCGGACCCGGACCCCCCGTTTCGAATCAGTTTCGGTCTTTTGGCCATAACTTGAGGCACGGACATCCGATCGACTAACCTTATGCGGAAACGCGATCCTTGGATCGAGACGGTCGTTTCGGTATATTGCACTCAAGGTTTCGGATTACTTTGAGTTCGGCCGGGTTGGTTCGTTCACGAAACTAACCGGGCCTTCGGAGCGGAAACACTCATATCTTGAGCTACGGACGTCCGATTGACGTGCCGTCAGCTGTGTTGTCTTCCTCTTAGTGAGACGGATCTTTTGGCATATTCTGCCCGAGGTTTGGACACAGATGGAGTACGGTCGGGTTGGTTTTGCCTTAAAAACCATCCGGGCCCCGGGGACGAAAATGCCAATAACTCTCAGACCGGGCGTCCGATCGACGCGCCGTCTGTTGCGTTGAGTTCCTGTTGACGATACGGAACTTTTGGATACATCAACTCTGGAATTTGTGGCAGTTGATGTATCAGCCTCTCGGCTCGTGGAGCGGACCCTCCGAACGAGCTTGCTGTGTGCGGGAACCCTAGTGCTGGCTGTGACTGTTACTGTGACTGCTACTGCTACTGCTACTGTGACTGCGATGACAACAGTACAGAGATCCTGTGTGGATTCGACGGCGACGACTACTGCACTCAGTGATCCTACGTGGATCAGTGCTACAGGTCCTGCGTGGGCCCGATCCTGTGTGGGTCTGATCCTGTGTAGGTCACTGCGGGGGTTAGTACTTATCGATCCTTCGTGGGTCCGACGACATAGATGGTTCTTTGATCATCTTTAACGGCATCCGAAGAAGTATACATGTGTGAGCTGAATCTTCTGTTTTACTCGATAGAGGTGGTGCGCTTGGTTGTAGCGGCAGACCCGCGATACTGGAGACGAGCGTACGGAGTACGGAGACCGTGTAGCCGGCTGAGACCTGAAGACTACTCGACCGACTCGACTTGGAGTGAGTCGACTAGCCCAGTGGACGGAGCGCCCGGTATTTGGCGGCAGACCCACAGCTGACGGAGCGCCTGGTAGTTGGCAGCAGACCCGCGGTACTCGACTGGAGGAGTACCTCTGTAGGCTATTTGGGTGAGCGCCCGGTATTTGGCAGCAGACCCTCAGCGGACGGAGCGCCCGGTAGTTGGCGGCAGACCCGCGGTACTCGACAGGAGGAGTACCTCAGCAGTCTTAGGTTAGTGAGCAGTATCTCAGAGTCGTGACAAGACACTGTACACTTCAGAGATGGGGCTCTTCAGTAGTTACATTTTTGATAATGAAAATCCTATGTGAGCTGAAACCTATTGCTTTCCTGTGTGGATTGTGTTGTGCAATCCTGTGTGGATTATGTTTTTCTTTCCTGTGTGGAATACGTTTACTTTCCTGTGTGGACTGAGTTGTACTTGGGCTCGGAGGTTGGAGCGTATTTGAAATTGGTGACTTAGGTATATGTATGGGCATATACCTAAGCAGTGTCGGTTGTTACTTCGTGATTGTAGCATTCTTTGTGATTTTTGTGGATTTTGGGAGACCTTCAGGGGTCTTGGGGTCCCTACTGAGTAGCTTATACTCACCCCTGCACGGGCTTTGCCCGCACTACGTTGTGTTGGTTGCAGAAGACGGACATCGTTGATCTTAGCTGAGGCTTGCAGAGCAGGACGGTACCTGGAGGAGGATCACTGGGCGAGACGTGCTCGGAGCGGACGGTGGGACCCGTGGAGCAGTGGAGCTATCTGTACCCACCCTTCAGGTGGGATTTCCAGTGGACAGCCCGGTGTAGCGGCTTTTACTTTTCAGTTGCTGTTTTCCCTTTCGAGTTGTACTTTACATTCAGTTTGGGTTTGTATACTGGCCCATTTACTTTTCCACACTTTCAGTTGTACTCTGCTTTTGCTTAATATTTACTTTCCGCTTGCTTACTCTGTGGTGTTTGTTTACTTTACAAAGGCAATGCCTTCCCTTTTTACTGGGATTTATGCCTTGGTGCTAGTCGCCAGCCCCTGGTCTATGGAAGGCGGGCTTGGGGTAGTCACGGCATGGACCCCGAGGGCGGGTCGTGACAAATTGGTATCAAAGGAGTTCGGTTCTACCGCGAACTCTGGTCTTTCTATGTGAAGCAATAATTTTTAGCGTATTGAGTGTGGTTATCAGTCCAGGGAGTCCAGTGTTGGTGCGGTGGCCGACGTATCCGTACACCAGGACCCTGACTTCTGATTTCCTACTTAATGCACAAAAACATTGATTGCCTGTGTGTTTCAAAGTTTTCTTTGTGATTACTTTGTGTCAGCTCACCGAGTATACTGTTCTGACCGTGGCGCACCTTTTTCCTTTTCAGGATGGCCCACGACGGCAGCCAGCTAGGGTTCCGAGAGTTGAGCGTGACGACAGCCCACCGAGCGACGAGGCCTCGGTGCAGGGCCCTTTGTCAGCAGTGGCACCGGCGGTAGCACTACCCGCCGAGCCCCCGATACTTCCAGCACCAGGCGCTGACGATGCACGTCGCCTCAGCGCACTGCATGAGTTTCAGCGCCAGCGACCACACAGGTTTCACGAGGAGACGGACTCCCAGGCAGCAGAGGACTGGCTGGATGCAGTGGTACGAGTGTTTAGGCTAGTGAAGACACCAGCAGACCTCATGGTGATCCTCGCTGCGAGCCTACTACACGCAGCAGCAGGACGATGGTGGAGCTTGATGCTCCAGGTGCACGATGAGGCATCTCTACTTTGGACGGACTTTGAGATCCTTTTTCGCTCGGAGTTCGTCCCAGCCACCCTTCGTGCGGTGCGTATCCAGGAGCTTCTTCAGCTGCGGCAGGGCAGCATGACGGTCGCTCAGTACTCGGCGAGATTTACCGATCTCTCGCACTACTCGACCAACATGGTACGGGACCCATTCTTCTGGGCCCGGACCTTCGAGCAGGGTTTGAGACACGAGAGCAGGGCATCGCTGATCTCCCTCAGCATACCGACTCAGACAGGAGTACTGGAGAGAGCCCTCCTGATCGAGAGTTTCCTGGCTGAGTCCAAAGCGAGACCTACCGCAGGGCGGCAGATAGCGGAGTCTTCGGCAACAGGTAGCTAACGGATGACTCAGGGTTCCAGGCAGACCAGACCTACCGGTGGCCGACTGCACGACTCAGGCTCAGTTGTACGGGGAAGCCGGGGTGGAGTCAGAGCCAGGCGTGCCGAGAGTGGGCAGTGTTACTCCTGTGGCGGGATTGGTCACATGGCTCGTGACTGTCCGACCCGCCATGCTGATGATCAGCAGTTAAGTGAAGAACCTCCCAGGTAGAGGCAGAGGTTCGACCGTGGCGGTCCGCAGGGAGGAGGCGGACGAGGCAGAGGAGCTGGTTGAGCAGCCGGTGGTGGGCGACGCTTTGAGGCTCTTCCACCACCACCACCAGGAGGTCCACCCCGACCACAGGGAGTAGGTGAACATGCGAGAGCTCAACTTCAGGCAACCGAGGCCTTCGATCATGGAGCTCTGGGAGCCGATGGACAGGAGCAGAACTAGTGGATACATCCTTTGTACTTATGGTTCCTTGTTGCATATGTCTAGCGTCTTGTATTATGAGCTGCAATAATAAAAGATGCATACCTTTGTGATTTTTTTTCCTGTCCTCTTTCGTGATGTTACTAAGAGGTTCCAGTTTTGGCTGTTGACTTGACCCTCACTTGTGAGACATCTACTGGAGGAGACCCAGATACCACACACTGATGCCGCCAGTGTGACTCAACCCTTTGAGGCGAGAGTAACGGTTGAATCTCTTAGTAGTAGCGTCGAGGCCTTACGACGTCATCCTTGGTATGGATTAGTATCATCCATGTTAAGATTGACTGTTTTAGGCAAAGAATGTGGTTCATCCAGGGGATGGGACCAGATTTCTCTTATCGGAAAAGAAAAAAATCTTGCAGCTCTGGTGGGACCGGAGATGGTCCAGGCCACGATAGAGAAGGTCCAGGTCATCCAGGAGCGGATGAGTACAACTCAGAGCCGGCAGAAGCCTTACGCTGACAGGAGGCAGAGGCCACTAGAGTTCGAGGATGGCGACCACGTCTTCTTGCGGGTCTCACCTCGACGTGGTATTCAGAGATTTGGCCGAGGCAGCAAGTTATCTCCGCGCTTCATCGGACCCTTTCAGGTCCTCAACAGGGTTGGCGAGGTGGCTTATCGCCTGGCTCTACCACCTCAGTTGCACCGGGTGCACGACGTCTTCCATGTGTCTCAGCTGAGGAGATACGTGCAGGACCCGACACACATCTTTGACCATGGGGAGCTTGACGTTGATGATGGGGAGACTTTTACGGAGGTCCCGGTGGAGATAGAGGGTCAACAGGAGCGGGTCCTGCATGGGCGATCGATTCCACTTGTGCGCATCAGATGGCAGCACGGGAATCTCCAGGAGAGCACATGGGAGCAGGAGGCTCAGATGCATGCTCAGTACCCTCATTTGTTTCCCTAGTTTTTGATGTATCTTTACGGGGACGTAAAGCCCTGAGGTGGGAGTAATTTAAAGACCTGTAAAATTCACGGGAAATTTTTTTCTTAATTTTCTTTAGAATTTTACAAGAGCGCGGTTCAGACGGCACCTGATTCCGAGGCCCGGAGTGCCCGGAATCAATTTCCAAAGTTTGGCTCGGGTACGTTCAGTGAACGAACGAGCGGGAATTCCTAACTTTTGATCCGGTACTCGGAATTGAAATCCGAGGGCACCAATGAACTCGCAACGCCGATATTCGCTTAAAGAGACCTTTTCGGAAGTTGCGTTTGTTGCGGGACGAAAGTTATTTTTTGGGAGAATTATAAAAAGTTGAATAAAAAAATGTGGAATTCTTTTTATTTTACTTTTTTAGGTTAACTCCTCTCAAAGGGAGTTAGGTGGGGACCCAAACCCACTTAACCTCCCTTGAGAGGATTAAGTGTGGTGGGACCCACATGAACCTAAACCACTCATCTTCCCCCTTAAACTCCCCTCTCTCCCTCTTAAAAGTTTGTTAACTTAACATCTAATTAATTACACATGACATGTATAATTAATTAAGTGTTATGTTTTTGAATTTGAAGTTTTGAATTCCTTGGCTTGGTAAATAAAATAAGGAGGAACCTTATTTTATTTGGTTAGTTTTTGTTTATTCATCTTGAGAGGTTTGAGAGTTTTTTTCTTCCTTCATCAATCTTTGACGAAGAACGCTCAACTTGACGAAGAACGCTCAAGCTCCGACGAAGAACGCCACTCCTCTCTTCTTCGTCTTCCGTGTCAACGAGAGGGAACACCGCTTCCTCCTTGGACCTTCTTCGTCGGCATACGAAGATTCTCCAACGACGTATCTCTTCGGGCGTAACTCTTCATCAATGGATTTGACGAACGACTACCGCGACGCCCGACCTCCGCGACGTTGTCTTCTACGGGACGTTGACAAATCTTCGAACCTATACCCAAGGTAGGGGTTGTTGATTGTTGTTTAATTATTTTATTCTTGCTCGTGGTTCGCATGACTAACGTGAGGATATTGAATATTTAAGTTGTGTTTTAACGTGAGGGGGCCGGACCGCATGAACACGGCCGAACCCCCTCCATCGTTCTTGTTGATTTACCTTGCGGGTGGAAACAAGGTGGCATGGTGTCGTCGCACCACGCGGTTAATCGTGCCATTATATTACGCAACGTCGTCGCGCCGCGCCATGGAAGGATCATCAAGAACGCGACGCTGTCGCACCGTGTTGAAGGAAATCAAGGTGCGGCGGAGGGGCGCGGTGCCATCGCACCACGCCGGACGACGAACATCGCGGCCGGTTCCGGGCCGCGGCGGAATGAGGAGACCGGCGGCCGGGCCGCCGGCGTCGGAAGCCGAAGAGGGGACCGGATTTTCCGGTCCCGTTGGAGAAAACCGGCCGGCAGTTGGCCGGCCGGAAGGTCAAAGGCCGGGGGAATAAATTCCCCCGACCAGCTCTAAAAACCCCCCTCATTTAAGAGGGGGGCGGTTCCTAGAAAGGGGGGGGGGAGGAGGCCCCCCGGTTTTTCTTCAAGCCGACCCCCACGTGGGGGCCGTTTTTTTTTTACAAAGGGCGCTGCATATAGCCGCGCCGGCCCTTCAATCAAGCCGGGGCTTGATCCCCCCCCCCCCCCCCCCGCGCGCTGCCTCCGTGCGGCGCCGGGCCGCCGCGCCGCCGCCCAGCCGCGCCGCCGGCCGGCCGGCCGGGCCGGGTCGGCCCGGACCCGGACCCCCCCCCCGTTTCGAATCAGTTTCGGTCTTTTGGCCATAACTTGAGCCACAGACCTTCGATCGACGAACCGTCTGCGGAAACTCGATCCTTGGATCGAGACGGTTGTTTCGGTATATTGCACTCAAGGTTTCGGAATACATTGAGTTCGGCCGGGTTGGTTCGTTCACGAAACCAACCGGGCCTTCGGAGCAGAAACGCTCATATCTTGAGCTACGGACGTCCGATTGACGTGCTGTCAGCTGTGTTGTGTTTCTCTTAGTGAGAAGGATCTTTTGGAATACTCCGCCCGAGGTTTGGACGCAGGTGGAGTACGGTCGGGTTGGTTTTGCCGTAAAAACCAACCGGGCCCCGGGGACGAAAATGCCAATAACTCTCAGACCGGGCGTCCGATCGACGCGCCGTCTGTTGTGTTGAGTTCCTGTTGACGATACGGAACTTTTGGATACATCAAATCTGGACTTTGTGGCAGTTGATGTATCAGCCTCTCGGCTCGTGGAGCGGACCCTCCGAACGAGCTTGCTGTGTGCGGGAACCCTAGTGCTGGCTGCGACTGTTACTGTGACTGCTACTGCTACTGCTACTGTGACTGCGACGACAACAGTACAGATATCCTGTATGGATTCGACGGCGATGACTACTGCACTCAACGATCCTACGTGGATCAGTGCTACAGGTCCTGCGTGGGCCAGATCATGTGTGGGTCTGATCCTGTGTAGGTCACTGCGGGGGTTAGTACCTATCGATCCTTCGTGGGTCCGATGACATAGATGGTTCTTTGATCATCTTTAACGGCATCCGAAGAAGTATACATGTGTGAGCTGAATGTTCTGTTTTACTCGATAGAGGTGGTGCGCTTGGTTGTAGCGGCAGACCCGCGATACTGGAGACAAGCGTACAGAGTACGGAGACCGTGTAGCCGGCTGAGACCTGAAGACTGCTCGACCGACTCGACTTGGAGTGAGTCGACTAGCCCAGTGGACGGAGCGCCCGGTATTTGGCGGCAGACCCACGGCGGACGGAGCGCCTGGTAGTTGGCAGCAGACCTTCGGTACTCGACTGGAGGAGTACCTCTGTAGGCTATTTGGGTGAGCGCCTAGTATTTGGCAGCAGACCCTCAGCGGACGGAGCGCCCGGTAGTTGGCGGCAGACCCGCGGTACTCAAAAGGAGGAGTACCTCAGCAGTCTTGGGTTAGTGAGCAGTATCTCAGAGTCGTGACAGGACACTGTACACTTCAGAGATGGGGCTCTTCAGTAGTTACGTTTTTGATAATGAAAATCCTGTGTGAGCTGAAACCTATTGCTTTCCTGTGTGGATTGTGTTGTGCAATCCTGTGTGGATTACGTTTTGCTTTCCTGTGTGGAATACGTTTACTTTCCTGTGTGGACTGAGTTGTACTTGGGCTCGGAGGTTGGAGCGTATTTGAAATTGGTGACTTAGGTATATGTATGGGCATATACCTAAGCAGTGTCGGTTTTTACTTCGTGATTGTACCTTTCTTTGTGATTTATCCTTTGTGGATTTTGGGAGACCTTCAGGGGTCTCGGGGTCCCTACTGAGTAGCTTATACTCACCCCTGCACGGGCTTTGCCCGCACTACGTTGTGTTGGTTGCAGACGACGGACAGCGTTGATCTTAGCTGAGGCTTGCAGAGCAGGACGATACCTGGAGGAGGATCACTGGGCGAGACGTGCTCGGAGCAGACGGCGGGACCCGTGGAGCAGTAGAGCTATCTGTACCCACCCTTCAGGTGGGATTTCCAGTGGACAGCTCGGTGTAGCGGCTTTTACTTTTCAGTTTCTGTTTTCCCTTTCGAGTTGTACTTTACTTTCAGTTTGGGTTTGTATACTGGACCATTTACTTTTCCGCACTTTCAGTTGTACTCTGCTTTTGTTTAGTATTTACTTTCCGCTTGCTTACTCTGTGGTGTTTGTTTACTTTACAAAGGAAATGCCTTCCCTTTTTACTGGGATTTACGCCTTGGTGCTAGTCGCCAGCCCCTGGTCTATGGAAGGCGGGCTTGGGGTAGTCACGGCATGGACCCCGAGGGTGGGTCGTGACAATTGAGAGTCTCTAATATCCATTTAAACCTTGAGGTCATAATGAAAATTCTACTCAAAACTCTCAAAGTCTTGAATCTCAAAATATTTTTGTAGACTCGTCTTTAGTTCTCTAAATAAGCAATTCACTTAAAATTATGTGTTCAAGAAAAATCCATAGTTGTACCTTGAAAGCTTTGTGATTTTTTACTCATAAACCCAAATGGATTCATCTTCCTTCTTATTGATTTTTAAGAACCCTCATTCCATCTTGAGATAGATGTCTTAGTGAAAATATTTATTGAAAAACGTTTTCATGAATTCCTCACATTCGTTGGAATCAATTTCCTCTTAGTAATTCATATTCTAGATCAATTTCCACTACTGATCAGCTTCCCCATCAAAAAGATAGACCGCCAGTATGACTTTTTCTTCTTCTGAGCACTAGATGACAGAGAATATATTTTCAAAGTCGTTGGTTCATTTTTTTCCTCAAGGAGAGGATTATAAGATCCACTGGACATGGGAGGCCTTTTCCTCATGAAGGATTCTATTGAGAATTTCTCTTTACTTAGAGTAGTATGGTATTCTACATGATTCAAGTTGTTATTCATAACATGAGCCAATTGATAGAGTATTGTCATGATATTTTGAGCGCCCATTGCCATCATATCAGGCATATCATTAGGGTAATCTTCACATTCATTATCACATTGATCATTGGAACATGTTTTCTATTCTCTGCCATTAAATAAGAAAAATAACGTACAAGTAGAGGGTTTAAATACTTAGCTATTTAGAATAAAATGGAAACTTTGAACATATGAGGATAAACATGTAAAATAGAAGTATAACTTTACTTGTGATTACCTATGTTTCAATCTCGGTTATCCTTGATCTATTTCCGAACATATATTCTTATGGTATTTTTTCATTCCCTTAATAATGGTTTGTACCAAGTTATTGAAATTATCAAAGCATTTCCCCCGGTAGTGTCAAACCAAGAGAGCATCAAGGACTATTTTCAATCACCTATTCCCATTTGAGTCTAGCTCAAAGCGTTGTTTTCAAGTTTTACCCCGAAATATATATGTTCTAGACCCACCTTTACATATTTGTATATAGACAGAGATGTATTTTTTGATAAACCACTTAATTTATACTTACCAAAACGTTGGGATGTTTTTTTATACTTAGTCTCAACCTTAAGGTTCTTACTAATGTTCTCATTTCCTAATCTCCAAAAATAACTATAACATCCTATGATACCAACTATAGAAACCATAGACTTTAATATATAACATTTCGAGATTTTAAGCATTATTATACATTAGAGTACAAGACAAGGATCATAATGTCTAGTGTCTTGTAATACTTGGTACCTTTAACCAAAAACATGGAACTAAAAAACATTTATTTACCTAATCTTCAAATTGATCTCCTAACATCAATTATTCTCAAACATCTGCATAGGGTGCCCTGGGGAACACATGAACAAAGAGATGAGATAAATAGAGGAGTAAGGGAATAAACATAGGAACAAAGAACAAACACATTGGATAGAAATCATGACATTATTATATAAAAAGGAAATTAACATATGGAACCATAATATATAAACAGGGAATCATATAAACATGGATTCATAATAATGTGGAAGAATCATAAAACATGACTTTATCAAAATTCAAGGAAAACCACTAAGGTCATTTGAAATGGTAGTATAATCCAAGGCTAATTCCCAAGATTGTCACACATGGTAGCATAAGCCAAATCTAACCACCACGACCTTCACACATATCGTCTCATGAGACTCAGATTTACCCAATTCACTGGGTATCTATTTGGGAACACTCATAGTAACTTCTTATGAATATTTTTTTTATATAAATAATCATATATAATCAATCTTACATAAACATAAGGGTTACCTTGTAATGAATTGGGTACCATAATCATGTCATAAATCGTAAAAAATGGGAGTATCATAAAATTATCCAGGAAAATAAGGAAATAAAATATACATGGACATTAATAAAATAAAATATTCATGTATCATGGTAATTGATTTCAAGTGTAAGTGACAACATGTAAGAAAATTATTTAAGAAAATTTCTCTTTAAAATATTTTGCGCAGTTTTAAGGAGAATACAAATGAAGCTTTAAAATAGAAAGGGAACAATAAATTATATAAAACCATAATTGGACCAATAAGGATTTCATAAAAAAGGACTGAATTTATAAAAACAATGGTTGATTAAAATGGATGATATATTTCACTTAAAATTGGGTAATAAATCGTTAATTTCTCTCAAAACTGGTTTAATTATCAAGAACTATTGAGGACAGAAACACTTAAAAACATGTATATCCACAAATGACAATGATAAAAGGGTATAGATAAATGAGTTTGGTACATGTAAAATGTATTTAGAATATTTACATAAAGATAAAAGATAACTTCATTTTGGTAAAAGGAAAATAAGGCAACCTGAAGGAACAAACAAGGTTCGGGTAGAATTCCTAACGAATTATCTGGATAGTATTGGGTGTGCTTAAGATGAATGAATGAGATTTAAAGGAGATTATAATCAATTATACATCATGAGGATAGTATGGGTAGGGTTATAAATTACACCTCATCTTTTGGGATCATACATAAAAGGGTAAAACATAGAGGACATTCATGAATAAAAGTGAAATAGAGAGGATCCCTTACCATAAGTCTGAAGGTGTTCTCTACTTGATATTAATGACCTAAATAATAAAATTAGGTTCAATAATTAATTATTCCTTAACCTCAGATATATTTTATTAATATATTATAACCATATTAATTTCATTCATGTCATTTTGTATGAGTTAAAGTGTTTTATTTCATTGATTGGGAGCATTTCCTCCCTTGGTTTTAATGATTGGTTCACTTATATTAATGTTTGGATAATCATGTAGGATGAAAATGGTTTTCCAAAATTTAAGTTATATGAAATTAGTGAACATACATAAGCATAAATGTTCATAAAATTAATTTGTTTATTAGGAGTGAAGGTGAATCATTATATAAATCATTAATGATAAATGTTTAGATTAATTTGGTGATTTTTCTCCTCATTAACTTATTTGGTTTTATTAATATACACCATCTGTTAGAAAGGATTCCAAAACATAAAATTAGTTAAAAAATTTATAATAGTCTTGTTAAACTATAAAAATCGTTTCATGACCATAATTGAATATGGTAATATATATTTATAACATGTCGTCCTTGAATGTGATAAATTAACACATCTCAGATGGTGTTTTCATTTCATTTGTATAAAAGGAGGAGAATGAAGATATGATAATGAATTATTAAATTTTCATAAAAAATATATAAAATTTATGTTACTAGAGTTTTCATACTACTTTTATTAAGATATGTTTGGAAAGAAAAGAGAACAAAGGAACATGAAAAGAAAATGAATGAAAAGAAAATAGGATTTTTTCTCTTTATTTAGTCTTCTTTGAGAGCCTCATAAGGGGAGAAGATTTGGTATTTTGAGGATACTAAAAGTATCTAGATGTGGTCGAAAATATTGGGGATGGATTTTGGCATTATTTTAGTAAGGCTCAAGGCTTGAGAGGAGTGAAGAGAAGAGGGGAGTGTGGGTGGTTTATATAGTGGAGGGGAGGATGGTTTTCTTAATATTTTAATCATTAGTTTATTATTTTTCCATATGAAGAGAAATAGTAATGATTATTTTGACCAAAAATAGTAATACTTGCATGTGAGATCGAAAAAATATCTATTTACATCATCCATGTCTCAAGCATGATGTCGAAATTCAGGTGTTTGAATTTATTGGGAATTATCGTATTTTATTATTCGTAAAAATTCATGTTTTTTAGATAATTCCAAAAACTTCAATCTAACCACTTTTAAATGTTTATAATATAAAAATGAGTTAATGTTTTCAGAAATAATTTTCTAAATTTGATTAATTTAAATTTTAATTAAAATAATAATTTACATGAAAATTACACATTTTTAAAGTGTAACTGATTTTATAATGTTTTTAAAAATTTCATAATGACTTATAAAATAATATTAAAACTAGAAGATATAAAAAATAATAATTTATGAATAAATTTTATGAAAATAAATTTTATTTTTAGATTATCAAATTATTCATAATTTTTTAATTAAATATATATGACCTCTAAAAATACCATCTTAATAATATTGTCACTAATAAGATGGATAAATTTTATTTCTAATTTCATTAGTAAGGTTACTATTCACATAGATGATTTAATATTCGTAATGTTCATATTACTATTCCTGAGGGTAACATTACTATTCATAAGGGTCAGTTACTATTCACCACAAATTAAGTTTGTCTTATCGAACTCCAAACATCTTACTGATTGCAGCCATGTATATCAAATTTTGAAAATTCAAAATTCCAGAAGTGACAATATTTTGTTTAATGTTCACATAATACTTATTAGTTCATTGTGATGTGATTCAATGTGATTATATGACATAATTATAAAAATGTTATTTCCATTGATAAAACATTGGTTCTATACATAGGTTCAATATATTTCCTCTTAATAGTATTCAACATTCTAACTGGATATGGATACTGTTGTTTTCTAGGAATGGGATAAACTAGTTAAAAGGGAATTGAATTTACTAAGGTATATTTTATAATATATACTATCTGAAATTAACCTATGTGAACTATTAGGGCCTAATCTATTAAAATTAAACCACTTATCCTTACATAAATATGACACAAAATAAAATAACAAAAGAAACACAAAATTTTTACAAGGTTCAACTCTAATGTGGAAACCCACAACTTACTATGGTCAATTATTCACCCCAATTCACATATTTTCCACTATAAAGACATGTTTTATAATGGGTATCCCCTTTAATCCATATTGCAACTCACATGAGTACAGACTCCCACCATGCTCCCCACTATCTCACCAGAGTCCCAACCTCTCAATATTAGATACGAATAGTAAAGAACATTATAAGAAATAACACAACTAGATTTTGGTTTTGTGGAAAACATTTGATGATAATCCACTACTATCCATCAATACCATTGGAAATTAACGAGATCTCATCTTACAAATATGTAATGATTTGAACCACAATACTATTATTCCTAAAAATAAAGTCTATAAATGATCAAAAATAGATATTCATTCCACGACATTGATGATAAATATAGTAACTGGAACTAGTATATTTTATCTTATTTCTCCCTTTTTATTCAATAGTAATTTAATATATAAAATTATCAGTTTATCAATTCTCAAACAGTATGAATTTCTTAATTTTCTTCTCTTATATTCACAGAAAATGAAAATAATATTTCTATAATAAAAATATGTAAATTCACCAAGATTCATGATAGTGAGGTTTCATTGTTTTATGCTAGTGAGCAGCTTTTGAAAATCTATCTGGATTGGAATCATTCAAATCACAATCATTATCTTCGTTTAATTATCCCCGATAATCAAGATATTAATTTCATAAAAAACTCTATAAAATCACGGAGTAATTTAAGTATTTTTCATGTTGTCATGCATAGAGTTTCATGGGTTTTCAGTACATCTCATGGAAGAATTACCTATAACTCACATTAATTATCTTTTGTTTAATTCAACATTCCCATCATGAATTAGTACTCAACATATTGGTTTTGATTTTTAATACATTAATGAATTGGTCAAAAATCAACCTGTTTTTTTTAAACATTCCATATGGAGATGAATTTATCTTTGTGAAATTATCCCAATATTTAAATTTTCATATGAGTGAAATAATACTTTTTAAAATATCAGTTATCTCTTTAAATTTTCATTTTTCCACATCGTATTGTATTTCATAAGAGTGAATGATTCATATAAAATTATATAATCCATTGACAATTTAGAAGTACTCAAACAAAATCAACAATGAACCTTAAAAAATCATATGATCTCTATATGGCCTGAAATCATCCTTGAATATTATTAAATAATACTTATGATGTCTATAACCATCCATATGAAGATGAGGCCATCCATGAGGTACATTTTTTCCATTTTCATATTTCCACTCCAAAGGTAAAATGAATCTTATGGAATGTAACACCCTAGGTAAATAAAGAATATGACATTTTTATATTTATCCAAATTTGTGAATAAAATGTTAATATTAATTTAAAGGGAATTCTATGTTCGATGTCGTACCCAATACGCAACAACGAGTTTCTTGGAAATCTTACGTTGTGCTCTAATAATAAAATAATATTATTTTAAATGGTAGTTAACGGCTAGTCATTTTAATGGTGGGAATGAACAGGACTAAGTAAAAAAATTATTATATATGTTTGTAAAATATTTTTACTTTTATCCAATAAATGTTAGAGGCTTAAAATGCGAATGAATCCAATTTTAAGTGTAAATATTCTAGTATTCTATAAAAGTTCGATTAACCACCTTTTGATGGCGAACCATTTTTAAATCCACTTGTTGAAATTTTTATATGTTATATTGGACCAAATAAAATCCTTCTTTATAATTGGGATATAAAAATTTCTTTTTGTATGTTTTTGTTATTTTTTGATAAAGTTCATTTTTAATGAATTAGTGAAAAATGTTGTATTTTAATTCAAAACATATTTTTAATCTAATTTATTTATATGATAAGATCATCTTTTGAATTGGTTTTAAATTTCAATTAGAATATATTCTTACCATTTAATCCAGTGGTGGTCATTGTAATTAATTTCACTTTGAAATTGGACTTAAACTTGTGTCAATCTTTTAATAGATATTGGTTTTTAAAAACATGCTATTTGTTTTGACAATAGGAATTAATTATTAAATTAATTAATGCAACTTATATGTTGTGAATTTTTTAAAATAAACATCATTTTTCAATTCATAATATCAAATATATCTTAGGGTGAATTTTTGGTATTTTTCTGAAAAACATCAATTTTGATGAATAGTGAAACCACTAAGTGGTAGTTAAAAAACTGATTTTTCGTTTAAATGAAACTTTGCCACTTTTTTATTATAATTTCAAAAATCCAACATGAATAGTTTTCATTAGGATGTAAAATGTGGTTCAATGGGATTAAAATAATTTTTTGGTGAATAGTAACTATTAAGTTTTATTAATCACGATTAAAGGTAATTAGTGTAATTTAAGATAAAGATAATGTTATAATAATATGAAATGACCCTGACACATTACCTACTCTTATTGGATGAGTAATGGCCGACCAAGAAAATCAATGGGTCAACTTGGGGACCCCATGGTGCCACTTTGGTAGGAAAATGACATTAATGACTTTTAATTTAAAGTTAAAATAAAAATGATACAAACATGTATTGTTTAATAAAACAATTATTACATGGGGTTATAAAATTAATAGTTTTGACTATAAATATTCATTATAAATCTAAATCTATTTCCTAAATCATGATATTTTTTTATAATTTTTTATACATTAAATAAATAAATTTGTTAATGACACCATGATGATGCAGTGATTACCTCATTAATGAACGATTTAAATAAAATGAGAAGATAAGCTTAAATATAAGACATAAACTTGTCAAAAACCTATTGGATGGGTGGATTGCAAACCCTTATCACCTAATCCTAGAAATATATAATTGTGGGACCTTTAATATCCGAAAATCATTTTTATAATAAAGTAACTTTTTAAGACATTCCAAGAGTGCCCCTCCTCCCTCTAATTAAAGACCCCCACCTCTGCCCCCTTACCAACACCTCTCAAGCCATTGGCTTGACAAAACTCTACTCATTTTATCTCTCCACATTCATCTCTTAATCTTATAAGCCTTACCTTATGCATAAATCTCTTCAAGAAACCCTTTTGCTTCAAACCAAAGGGAGTTACCCGATTTAAAGGTAATGCCCTCTCTTATGTTCTTTTGTTTTGTTTTTCTTCCCCAACCCCATAAAAACTTTTTATTCCATTATTTTTTAATATCACCAGTATCTCAAATATTCTAGGATGTTTTTATGAGATGGATTCGAGCTACACTTATACACACCTCTTTCTAATGGTTAAAGAACATACTGTTTCCATGGATGACGAATTACCGCCTCACGAAACGATGATTGTTCTATATTCTCCTACAACCTATCATGGTGTCCATTATGAGGAAACTATATTTACTTATGAGATATATTATATTTAATTCCTCTATATTCTTCTATATTTTACATTTGAAACATTCCATTACTCTTTTCAAGTTTCACAAATGCGATAATTTTATTTGAGGAAGTGTGGACTACTTCCCCCTCAAGTGATGTGACTCGTTCATGCAATACATGGAATGTATAAATAATGAAATTAATGAACTTATGTGACCTATATAACATATATATTATACTGGAATTATAATATATATATATATATCATTTAGTTTTAATTTCATTTAATACGAAATAGAAATTAAAGTAGCGTTCATGCGTATGTACAGCTTATCGTCTCCATGAACGGTGCATTTCATTTCTTACCTATAAATGTTAGGTAATATTATAAATGAAAATATTTAATGGATATATATGATATATATGATATCTAAATCATGAATATAATTCAGGATATAATGGATATTTTACCACATGAACAACTTGTAATTATAAGAAGTTTATTTTTGACTCTAGTACCAATGATCGACAAAACGACCGTTATAAACTTAAATAATTTCATAATGTTCATAAAATATTAATAAATGATATAACAGAAATAATTATATTAAAAAAGGTTCTTAATCAAGTATAAATTAACTCTAGTTTATTATTAAGGAGATTAAAGAACGATCGAGTCAAGTCGGACACGAGGTTAGGGAACCTACCTCTATCTTTCTTTTTAAGTACTCTATTTTCTTTCATTTCTTTTAAGATCATATTTCTTATGTTTGGGGATGTTATTTAATATTCATAATTATGTAATTTTAATTTTCATATTATGAGAGACCCAATTTGATCTCATAAATCCATTTTTTTAAGTTTTAAGTGGCGCTGTTAGGCTGCCGAGTTTTCGAAAGGGATTTTTCATCTCACTTTTATTCTCGTGAGATTTATGCTAAATTTGCCACCATTTCCATTGACTAGTTTACATACTTCCCATTATTCTACTCTTTTTGTAATATAAATTCGTTTATGAATATTTACATCAATGTTGTATAGTGCTTCTTTAATTGGGTGTACATTTCGAAAGTTAACCAAGTCGGTAAGGTAACCATTCCCCCTCCTATTTTTAAAAGACTTCTTTTTGTTTTTCCTTTTAAATTAAATATTCTTATGTAGAGATATGGTCTTATATATCCTTATTTCTGTAATTTTTATGCCCAAGTGATGAGATATCATTTATCTCTCTCATCAACTCTTTTTCTAAAATTTGATGTGACACTGTTTGGCTATCGAATTTTTGCAAGGGAACTTCTTAACCTAATTCCAATTCTTTGGGTTAAACCTATGCTTCCTAATTATGCCGTTCTATGAATTTGTTTGGATGATGTCTGATTGTTTTACACTTATTATCCACTTAAATTTAGTGTATTTATGTTTTTTCACACATAATTCTGTCATTTCATTATCCTTGCTCTAATGGCATGATCCTTAATTGGGATCACATCTCAATTTATTCTCATTGAGACATTTCTTAATGATATATAATTTTATTCTTTTATAAAGTGTATATACATCCCCTTTGACTTTCCATATACATATTATGTCTATAAAAAAGTCATTTTAATGTTTTTAAAATGGTCTAATTTCATGTGGCTTATAATTTAAATGTTCAAAATGAAAAAAGACTCTTTTATTAAAACATTGTTTTAAATGGTTTTAAAGATATATTCTTTTAAAAATTTATCATACATGTAGATGTTTTAAAAATGTTTTTGAGGATTTCATTATTTTTAAATTAATGTTTTAAAACCCTTTCAAAATCTACTAAGTGGTATGGGACACTTTGATTCTAAAATCTCTTTTAAAAGTCTTCTTTTAATATTTTTAATGGATAATGGGATTTTTCACTCATAGAGTTTTAATTATTTTATTAGATGTTTTTATTTATGATAATATCATGATGTGATCTTTTGTGAATGAAATGAGGAAATTTTATGTCCATTTATGCATATTTGAAGTGTTATGATTATGTTATGGTTCTTGGGCAATGTTTATGAAATCGGGTGGTTCTGTGATAACCTAAGGTTGGGTGAGCCCGAGATAGCTCTCCAATGCATTGGGTAACGTGATGGAGTTAAACACTAAGGTTTCTCCAAAGTGATTTAGGGAATATATTGTGATGGGTATTCCAAACATAACCATGAGGGTTACTCGCTACGTAAGAATGTTATGAATGCCTCAAGTTACCTTTATGTCTTATTATTTCTATGATTTATTCCTAAATATTATGATTTAATGAGGTATGTTAAAGTTATTTTGTTTTATGAGTAAAGTATTATTTCATTGATTCTTATGTATACATGGACTAATGTGTTCTTTCCATATTGTTATAACCCTTACTGAGCTTTTTATGCTCATACCAAGTTTTCGAAATGTTTTCCACATGACATAAAGTGGAATACGGTCAAGGATAACATCAAGGAAATTTCATGATGTATAAAACATGGAACTAGACATGACTCTTTTATTCAAGAGTTTATATTTTGTGAAAAAAGCGAAACTGGGTAGATGTGTCTACCTTGTAATCGTTGAAATGTAATAGTTATGACCTAATTCTCTAAAACTCTAAACCTAAAAAGATCCTCAATGTGAATTATTCATTTAATTCAAGAATATGTATTCTACTGAGGTAGGGTCCTTATAGTTTGTATCAAATGTCGGTTTAGATAACTTTAGAGGTTAGAGAGTTGTTTATGCATAAGTGACAAGTTGCGCATAACCACAATGGTTATTATATTAGATAGAGTTATTGTTATATATGGAAGCTGGAATGAGTTTGAGATAACATGGATAATTATATCTTAGTGTTTATCTTCCTCTTTAGTACATGATGATTTTATTGATATACTCACACTGACCTTTTTGGTTTTAGTAAATGGATGGATCTAGGAGGCACCAATGTGACACTGGGTTTGAAGGAAACTGTGGTGGTTCTTTGATTAAAAGACTTGATGAAATGGGGGATTCAATGTGAAATCTCATGGTTATTCTAAACCAACTATCAGGAGGCATGATTAACCACATTAACCTTGGTGAGTTCTCTAATGAATGATGTACGAGATGACCAACTCGGTGTGGAAGTTCGGGTAATAATTATAAAGGTAACCATTAGGGTTTATATGATCCCTACTTTTGAGGTAATTATGGGTTACTATATGTTATGATGGAAAATGAAAGGCATGAGATAAAATTGAGGTTAAATTAGGTTATGGTTATTTTTGAAGATTTTGTAGATTTTTGGGGAATGTTATAATAATTATGTAGTTTTTTAAAAATGACAACACGTATACCGTGTGACAACATGTCGTGTCGGATGAAGGAGCGGGAATTGAACCCACAACCAAAGTGCGACTGGTATTTATCACCTACCACTGGACTACATGAAGTACCTGGTTAGTTTGACTAATTATTTTTAGTTCGATGATCTTATGAATCAAGAATAAGTATATTTTGGGTTATCTATGTAAATTATTTACATATCATGGATGATTTGTGATTAGGTTAATTACTATTCTTTATGAGACATTAAGAGTAACTCATCATTGGAGATTAATGTTATGGTTTATCTTGGAATACTATGTGATTAAATCCTTCAGAGATTTGGGTTTCAATCTCAGTTTTTATTACTTTAATGAATTTTAGGGATAGATGTTTATTGAATGGTCTTTGTTGAACTCTGGGTATTGTTTGTCAAATTTTGGAGATTAAGAATAGATTTTTTTTATAAAGGATTATCATTTTTGGGTATTATCTGATCTTGTACTAAAATTTTTGGTTTTGGTTTTGGTTAAGGTATGAAGACATGTAAAATATATAGTTCTCTTTTGTAGATTTGGTGTGTCTCTAAAAGTTGATTATAGAACTCTTAATATGAACAAGTCATCCTTAAATACTCATCATTTAGAGAAAATATGAGTTTGTGTTAGAAATATAGTAAAAGATGAAAGTCCACATGACATGTGAGTATGTTTCCTTATGATTTAGTTAAGCTCATAATGAAATTACTCTTTGAAAAGTAACTTATAACAAAAATGTAGTATGTTAACGTTTCCTACTAGGGAATCAAATACTGTTTAACTCATTACAAGTTTGTGATTTTCTTGGGGTTAACTTTGTCCTAACATGTTTTTAATCACTCTCCATCAGAACATTAACCTTTTTATTCTTCCATATCCATGTTTTCCTGGAATCTTAGTATGGGTTAACTCGTGTGACGTTTTTACTTTTCATTATTTATTTTAAAGTGATAGTTTTACCGACTCTTGTTCTGATGTGCGACATTCAATGAATTTTCTGAGCCCAATTTTAAAATTGAGAGAACACAATTCCTAAAAGGGGGAAGGATGTAACACCCCAGGTAAATAAAGAATATGAAATTTTAATATTTATCCATATTTTTGAATAAAATGTTAATATTAATTTAAAGGGAACGCTATGCTCGATGGTGTACCCAATACGCAGCAACAAGTTTCTTAGAAATCATAAGTTGCACTCTAATGGCGGGAATGAACAGAACTAACAAAAAATGATTATATATTTTTGTCAAATATTTTTACTTTTATCCAATAAATGTTAGAGGCTTAAAATGCAAATGAATCCAATTTTAAGCGTAAATATTCTAATATTCATTAAAAGGTTGATTAACTTCCTTTTGATGGAGAACTCTTTTTAAATACACTTGTTGAAAATTTTATATGTTATATTAGAATAAATAAAATCCATCTTTATAATCGGGATATCAAAATTTACCTTGTGAATGTTTTTGTTTTTTTTTTGATAAAGTTCATTTTAAATGAATATGTGAAAAATGTTGTATTTTAATTCAAAACCTATTTTTAATCTAATTTATTTATATGATTAGATCATCTTTTGAATTGTTTTTAAAGTGAAACTAGAATATATTTTTACCTTTAATCCAATGGTGGTCATTCGAATTAATTTCACTTTGAAATTGGACTTAAACTAGTGTCAATCTTTTAATAGATATTGTTTCTTAAAAACATGATATTTTTTTGACAGCGGTAATTAATTAATAAATTAATTAATGCAACATATATTTTTTGAATTATGTAAAATAGAAATCATTTTTGAATTCGTAATATCAAATATATCTTTGGGTGAATTTTTGGTATTTTTCTGAAAAACATCAATTTTTGATGAATAGTGAAACCACTAAGTGGTAGTTAAAAAACTGATTTTTCGTTTAAATGAAACTTTATCACTTCTATGATTATATTATCAAAAATCCAAAATACATGGTTTTCATTAGGATGTAAAATGTGGTTCAATGGGATTAAAATAATTTTTTGGTGAATAGTAACTATAAAGTTTTATTAATCGCGATTAAAGGAAATTAGGGTAATTTAAGGTAAAGATAAAGTTATAATAATAATAAATGACCTTGACACATGTACCACCCTTATTGGATGTGTCATGGCCGACCACAAAAATCCATGGGTCAACATGGGGACCCCATGGAGCCACTTTGGTAGGAAAATGACATAAATAACTATTTATTTAAAGTTAAATTAAAAATGTCACAAACATGTATTGTTTTACTAAAACAATTTTTACATGGGGTTATAAAAGTCATATTTTTTTCTATCAATATTCATTATAAAGATGAAAATCTTTCCTAAATCATCATAGTTTTTTATAATTTTTTAGATATTAAATAAATAAATTTATTTATGACACCATGATGATGCAGTGATTACCTCATTAATGAACGATTTAAATAAAATGAGAAAATAAGGTAAAATCTAAGACTTAAACTTGTCAAAAACCTATTTTATGGGTGGATTACGAACCCTTATCACCTTATCCTAGAAATAAATAATTTTGGGACCATTAATATCCAAAAACATTTTTATAATAAATTAACTTTTCAAGACATTCCAAGAGTGCCCCTCCTCCCTCTTATAAAAGCCTCCACCTCTACCCCCTTACCCACACCTCTAAAGTGTTTGGATTGACCAAACTCTACTCATTGTATCTATCCACATTCCTATATTCATCCTAGAAGCCTTATCTTAGGTATAAATCTCTTCAAGAAACACTTTTGGTTAAAACCAAAGAGAGTTACCCGATTTAAAGGTAATGTCCTCTCTTATGTTCTTTTGTTTTATTTTGCTTCCCCATCCCCCTAAACTCTTTTTATTACATTATTTGGTAAAAAAAAGTATCGTCAATATACTAGGATGTTTTTATGAGAATTATTATAGATAAACTTACACACACCTCCGTCTAATGGTTAATGAACATACTGTTTCCGTGGATGGTGAATTACTACCTCACGAAATGATGATTGTTCTATCTTCTCCTACCACCTTTCATGGTGGCCATTATGATGGAATTATATTTATTTATGATATATATTATATATATTTCCTCTCTATGCTTATGTATTTAACATTTAAAACATACCATTATTCTTTGCATGTTGCGCAAATGCGATAATTTCATTTGAGGAAGTGTGGACTACCGCCCCCTCAAATGATATGACTCGTTCATGTAATACATGGTATGTATAAAGAATTAAATTAATGAACTTATGTGACCTATATAACATATATATTATACTTGAATTATAATATATATATATCTCATTTATTTTTAATTTCATTAAATACAAAATAGAAATGAAGGTAGCATTCATGCCTAAGTACGGCTTACCGTTTTCATGAACGGTGCATTTCATTTCTTAACTCTGAATTTTATGTAATATTATAAATGAAAGTATTTACTAGAAATATATGATATATATGATATCTAAATCATGAATATAATTCTGGATATAATGGATATTTTACCACATGAACAACTTGTAGTTATAAGAAGATTATTTTTTACTCTAGTACCAATGATCGACAAAATGACCGTTATTAAGTTAAATAATTACATAATATTCATAAAATGGTAATAAATGATATAAAAGGAATAATGAAATTAAAAAAGGTTATTAAGCAAGTATAAATTAACTCTAATTAATTATTTAGGATATTAAAGAACGATCGAGTCAAGTCGGACACGAGGTAAGGGATCCTACCTCTCTCTTTTTTTAGGTACTCTCTTTTATGTCATTTCATTTAAGCTCGTCTTTATTATGTTTGGGGATGTTATTTTATATTCCCCATTATTTAATTTTTATGTTCATATTATTAGAGACCCAATTTGATCTCATAAATCCATTTTTTGATGTTTTAAGTGGCATTGTTAGGCTGTCGAGTTTTGGTAAGGGATTTTTCATCTCACATTAATTCCCGTGAGATTTATGCTACATTTGCCACCATTTCCTTTGAGTGGTGTATGTACAACCCATTATTCTACTCTTTGTGTAATATAAATTATTTTATGATTATTTACATCACTGTTTTATAGTCCTTCTTTCATGGGGTGTATGTTTCGAAAGTTACCCAAGTCGGTAAGGGAACCTTTCACCCTCCTATTTATAAATGACTTCTTTTTGTTTTTTATTTTAAATTAAATATTATTATGTAGGGATATGTTCTTAAATATCCTTATTTATTTAATTTTGTTGTCCATGTGATGAGATACCCTTTATCTCTCTCATCAACTATTTTTTGTGAATTTTATGTGACATCGTTAGGCTACCGAATTTTTGCAAGGTAACTTCTTCACCCAATTAGAATTATTTGGGTTAAACCTCTACTTATTGATTATGTTCTTCTATGAATATTTGTGTATGACATTTGATTTTTTTATACTATTTATCCACTTATATTTAGTGTATTTATATTTTTCACACATAATTATGTCATTTCTTTATCTTTGCTCTAATGGCATGATCCTTAATTGGGATTACATCTCAATTTATTCTCATTGAGAAATTTCTTAATGATATGAACTTTTATTCTTTTATAAAGTGTATATACAGACCCTTTGACTTTCCATATCCATATTATGTCTATACTACAGTTATTTAAATTATTTGAAAATAGACTACTTTCATGTGGCTTATAATTTAAATGTTCAAAATGAAAAAAGACTCTTTTATTAAAACATTGTTTTAAATGGTATTAAAGATTTATTCTTATAAATATTTATCATCCATGTACATGTTTTAGAAGTGTTTTTAAGGATTTATTTATATGGACTTGAATTTTTTAAAACCCTTTCAAAATCATCGAAGTTGTATGGGATACTTTGATTCTAAAATCTCTTTTAAATGCCTTCTTTTAATATTTTCAATGTATAAAGGGATTTTTCTCTCATAGAGTTTTAATGATTTTATTAGATGTTTTTATTTATGATAATATCATGATGTTATCTCTTGAGATTGAAATGTGGAAATTTTATGTTTCTTTTATGCATGTTTTCTGTTTTATGAATATGTTATGGTTCTTGGGCAATGTTTATGAAATCGGGGGGTCCCGTGATAAACAAAGGACGGGTGAGCCCGAGATAGCTCTCTAATGCATTGGGTAACGTGAACGAGTTAAAAATTATGGTTTCTCCGAATAGATTTAGGGAATATACTATGATGGGTATTCTAAATGTAACCATGAGGGTTACTCCCTACATACGAATGTTATGAATGCCTCAAGTTACCTTTATGTCTTATGATTTCTTTGAGTTATTCCTAAATCTTAGGATATAATGAGGTATGTTAAAGTGATTATGTTTTATGAGTAAAGTATGATTTCATTGATTCTTATGTATAAATGGACTAATGTTTTCTTTCCTTATTGTTATAACCCTTACTGAGCTTTTTATGCTCATCCCATGTTTTCGAAATGTTTTCCAAAGGACTTAAAGTGGAATACGATCAATGATGTGATCAAGGAAATGTCATGATGTCTAAAACATGGAAATAGACATGACTCTTTTGTTCAAGAGATTATATTTTTTGAAAAAAATGGAAACTTATTATATGTGTCTACCTTGTTATCTTTGATATGTAATAGTTAGGTCCTAATTCTCTAAAACCCTAAACCTAAAAAGATCCTCAATGTGACTTATTTATTTAATTCAACAATATGTGTTGTACTATGTCAGGGTCCTTATATGGAACTTGGTGAATCTTATGTATTCTATAATTAACATAATATTCATTAAAACATAAATATTCTATAATTTTTCTAACTTAACTCAAATATCTTAAAACCTTCTCCAATACATCAAAAAACTCAAAATCATTCCAAATTACTTTTCAATGATTCACATATTCTTATTTGACAACAAATAAAATCTTCAAAAATTATCATGGGTATATCAAACTCCCCCTTTGTATTTTTTTAAACCTCACACAACTATTTCCAAAAACTAATATTTCATAAAAGATGCATTAAATCATACCCTTTCTCAATTTATAGGAATCATGACACAGTTCCATTGGATTGATTAATATTTTTTGAGGGAGTTTCATATAATGGGGTAAATAAAGTTATTTCCATGTAATTTGAGTTCTCTCTCCCTAAATTCATGTACTCTCCACTTATATTTGCACTCCCCCATTTTATTATATTTAATGATTTGGATTTAGAAATGGAAAAACCAAAATTGTTACACATTTTTCCCTTTGAAAACACATCCAAATCATATTGGGGGTACTACCCAAAAGTGTCTCAAATGAGAGGGACGGTATGATATTTTATGTATAGGCTTAATGTCTCAAATATTATCTTAGTAATTACCTTGGAGAATATATTATCTTGCTTATCTATTGTGTGAATCAATTCAAATTTTATATCCTCATTAGAAAGCTTCACTAAGATGAATTGAATCCTGATATTTATGTTCTTAAAATAAGAGTGTTTCACAGAATTATCTAAGAAGAAAATTTTATATTGATTATCACATACCATTTTGATGGGTTTTATAATATTCACACATAATTATAAAACTTATATTTCATCAAAATTTTCATTATACAAGAACTTATATTAGCCACATATTTAGCCTCTATAGTGTTTCAAGTCACTAAATTCTAATTTCTAAAGTTCCAACCTAAGAATGTTTTCATTAATGTTAAAATTCAACTTGAATTATATATTCTATCATTAGAAATAAATTCCCATTTATCATCAGAAAATTCAGATAGTTTTAGGTGTTTATATTTCATTTACATAAGATCATAGTTTTAAGTCCCTTTGATATATTTCAAGATTCTATAGGAATACATCCAAATGTATTCTCATGTTTCACTTTGGAATCTGTTACACAAGAAAATAGAATAGAAAATATCTTTTTTGTGGTTGTAATATATAGTAAATTATTTATCATTTTTTAAAACTTTATTTGACTCATTCTTTTTCCCTAATAATCCTTACCAAGCTTTGTTCTAACCTTTGTAGGTATGGATATTGGTCTAGAATCTTCAATTACAAACTTTTATAATAATTATTTTGTATACATTTCATTGGAATGGAATATAAAACCTTACTTTTATAGAACATGAAGCCTAAAAATCACTTTAGTTCTCCATGTTTGGAAATATCAAACTATGTATTTCTTGACTATTAATTACAAGAACTCTATTTATCACTTAAAAAATATAATGTCGTAAACATATAAAATTAAAATGAGAATATATTCCTCCTATTCCTTTATGTGAATATTATTATTCACTTTCTCTTGAGTGAAATTTATTATTCTCATGCATGAGTCCATCGTTGATTTCCATGATCCAGGGGTATTCTTAAGCTCATAAAGAAATGGGTTAAAATTTAAAATCCTTTCTCTATCAATATCTAGAAAAAATACTTTATTCCCCCCAGTGATGACTTATTATTTCATATCATCATTTAAAAAAGAAAATATCATTTCAATTTTATATATTTTTATCACCCTTTAAACTGAAATTTATATGAACATTCTTATGGATTTAAAATTTGAAATATGGGTGAAGGATTATTAAAATTAAACTCCTTCCACTTATCATTGGCCTCAAAAAAATCATATCCTTCTTCCTTGATACATCACCTTAATCCTTAATTTTATTCCTAAAGTCCAATCAGTCCCTTTTAAATTTTTATATTTTTGTATCGTGACAGGATTACAAGAGTAATTTATCTCAATATTTTCAAATTATTCCTTCTTATATCTAACCCAATATTTATATGTGATTTAATAAAGAAATAAATTTTGATCTATTTATGATATAAGAGTAGTTTGGTTATTGAGTCTCAATCATTTTATTTTCTGAACCAGTGTATTCTCATCTCCTACTATATTCATTGATTCCACATGATATTTAGATTTTCATATTTGTATTTTTCACTTTAATGTGCATTATTCTTCATTTTTTTTAAAAAAATTAAATATCAACAACATGTGGATCATTTTCTTCATATACGCCTCGAAAATTCATAGAAATATACACATTGTCTTCATCATAAATCTCATTATCTACTCGATTTTTCAAAATTGGTGTCTATTAATTCTGAATAATAATCACATAAAGGTATTCAACAAGTTTTTTCACCTCTTATTCTAGTATATATATCCTCCTCCATATAATAAGTATCTTATAAAGTCCCCTTGATATCATTTTTCTTCAGAATTTCCCAGATTGGCATTCTTGATCTTTATGTGATTAGGGCTACCCAAAAACATGATGTGTTTAGTATTGGAATTTTTTTCACCACATATCATATAATTTCATGTCTATATTTGGTCTCAGAAAACAACTATTTTTTATATTCTCTTTTATACATATTTCTTCCCTCCATAAGAAATTTTAAATTTTTTGTTCATCCATAATTACTCATCCCATATCAATTAGTCTCTATTTTTTCTTTTCTATTTTTCCATTCTATTTAGGTGTTCTGGGTATTCTATATTAATACTTTATTGCATGATTTTAAAATTAAATTTATTAATAAATGCAAGTTTACTTCATTCCACTATCATATTTCTATTTTCAAAATTAGATTCCCATATCCTTATTAATGTGACTTCTAATGATATTAATCACCTTCATTGATTCATAAGTCTACCTTATAAACATGATATTGGTCATTCGGGTTAACTCGTTAATGAGTGTGATAAAATAAAAATCTCTACTAGTAGAATTTTTTCCCATGGTTTAATATAACTCTTTTTGAATAAGTTCAAGTGGCCAAGATAATTGTATATATAACATTGCACAAGTTCCTTAAACCATTTTCCACTTATAATAAGTTTCAAATATATAAGCTTTATGTTTTTTAAATTTGGGTATGACTCTCACCATACCATTATTTAATATTTTACTCATGCTTCCTTAAAAAGATGGTCAAGTCACCTATTCCAAAACATAGTTTCATCGTTCTCTATAATATAAAATGAATTAGTTGGATAAACCATTTGAAAAAAAAATTACCACTTGTTCTCTTCCTATGAATGATGATCTTTACATAATTTTTTTTATAATAATTCAAAATTATTAGATGAAAATTACATCATGTCCATCGTCTTAGATTTTGCTAACACCCAACATATTTTGTCTCATTTATTCAAAAAATAATTCATGTTTTTAATTTAAATATTATTCTTCTATCTCAGTTTTTATAGCTATTCATAATTTTAGGGAATTTAAATTACCAAAATTCACTATGAATCCTTTATCAAACTATTATTCACCTTTCATGTGTACAGAAAATTTGTTGTCATGAATCAATGAGTTGGATCTCTTATAATAATTTAATGAAACATAAAAAAGGATTATTCATCCTTTAAATTCTGTATTATTTTTCTTTTATAACCATTGGACTATTCTTAAAGAAGGTTAGTCATGAAAATCAAATAAAACTGTTATGATCATATCTACCATATATTACATCCAATATACTAAACTTATTTTCAGTTGATAGAGAATATGATTTATTATTCACAACTTTCTTCCTCAAAGTTTCAGTTTCCATCATCATAGAATTTATATAGATTAAGTCATGGCTCTTATCTGGTGATGAAATATTAATCCTAAATGTATATGCCTTTTTCCCAAATACTAAAAATCACCAGAAAAATAATTTTATCCGTGGTCTTCTGAATTGATAAACATTACATCCAAAATATTGTTTTTTTGTTCCATAACGCACAATATTAGTTTTTTCCTCAGGATAACTGATCACATAAATATATTATTCTCTTATCTTAATATGATAGTAGATTTCTCATTCGTATTTTTAGCCAAAATATGTAAAAAAATTGAACCTATACTAAAGGGTGAAAAAAACTATCATTATATTTAAGAGTAAATGTTTCCTACCATTTCAGGATCATTTTATAATAATCTTGGGATGATTCATCCCAGAATTTTACTACCCTGTTGAAGTCTTCCATAATCTACCTCTTGAAATCCATATCTTAAATACAATTTTATTTCGCTTCATTAACTCTTATTCTCTAGAAGTAGATTTTTATTAATGTTAACTGACAATGTTATCATTCCCTATAACTTTTATTTGGAATTTCAGAAATTCATTAATATAACATTTTTCCCTTTTTGATTAATTCCTTACTTCTATCCATCCAATTTTTAAATTCTTTCAAAAACATCATCTTACCCTTATTTATTTTTATATTCTACTCAATATAGAAATAAATTTCATCATTCATCATGTTAATCATATATTTTGTCTCATTATATTATTATTCACTTATTGTAGTCACTTATCATTTAACAACATCATCCCTGAAGTAATTTAATTTCCTTTAGATTCATGTTCTGATTGGATTCTTGTTGAATAGTAATCTTATTCTTCATCATTAATCAAAATTATTTTTTTGTAAAATTATTCTTGTTCTCACCATATATAATTCACTCATTTTAATCTTTAACCATAATTGTTTTCTTGATGTGTCTTATCCTTTTCATCTAAATCATTTTCATAATTCTTCTTCTTTGTATAATATACTATAAATTACTAATGTAACCACATTTTTAACAACCATTAGAGTGCTTTTTATTAAAATCACTAATTCAATTTTTTAATTTATTTGAATTGAGATCTATAATTTTCTTATATCCTAAATATACTTCATTATATTTAGATACAGTTTATATTTTATATTCTATATTTCAGATATTATGGTTCCCCATGTTCTCAAAATCCATTTCCTACTTGACCTTCTTTTTGTGTGATGGTAAAATTATTATTACCTAATAAATGAAAATTTAGTGAATAACATTAAGGCTTATTTATCATCTAATGCATGATTATTGGATCAATCAAGTCTTTAATGATTCTCATTAACTTTTTGAGAAATTTTGGAATTATATAACTTGTATCCATATACTTGGATGTTGTTGAAAATATCATTGACACAAATAAAGTTTTCAACATATTTTTCTTCATAATCCATCATTAAATATTAAAATATAATTCTCAATATCTCCATATTTTCTTTTTTAACGTCCACATTTCCATCTTAAATGTTTTCTAATTTATCTCGGTTTGTTTACCTACTTTAAGTCACATAAATAATTTTTAAACCTTTTTTTGATAGATATATGAAAATATAATTTTGGTTTTTTGATAAACTTATAAATTAATTTTTTCAAAAAATTAAAATGGCTAATTACCTTCAATGGTGGGAAAAACCTTGTTTTATAATTATTAACTTACAAGCTAGGTGATAGAAGTTAAGGCACCAACATGTTATTCTAGTTGTAATAGTTTTTTTCTTAAAAACTGTGGACAAAATTAATATTAATAGAATTCGTACCAATTATGTCAAGAAAAGTTTGCATATAATATACATAACCAATAATCTCAGTAACAAATTGATCTTCCCAATGAATGCATTACGCCACTGAGAAATGGGTGCTTAAATCAATGGTTCTCTCATTTTTCATTTTTTCATTTTTAATTAATCTATACAACCAGTTAGGATCCAATATAATAAAATTAAAGAACATAGAATTTCTTAAGTATTATAGTAAATGATATAAAATGTGGAGAACCTAATTTTTACAGTTTTTGGCCCCAGTGTGGGTACCTACTCCTTTATTTGATTTGTTATTATCCCAGAATCATTGATTTTCAATAATATAAAATGTTATTATAATGGGTATCCTCTAAAACACATAGAGCATACCACATAATAATAACCTCCCAATATGATCCCCAGATTCTCACTAAAATAATATCCTCTCACTTCTATATATATATGTATTTTAGAACTTGATTACAAATATGAAATGTATATTATGGTTACTCAGGAAGCTAATGATGATCATTATAACATCCCATTTAAATAAAGTATAAAAAATTTTCATATATATTAATATTTTAGAATTAAATATTAATTTTACTTTAAAGGGGTTTCTATGTTCGATATCGTACCCGATACACAACAATGAGTTTCTCTGAAAACTTACGTTGCACACTAGTAATATAATAATATTATTTTAAAGGTAGTTAACACGTAGTTTTTGTATTGGCGGGAATGAATAGAAACAACTAAAATATGATTATATATGTTTGTTAAATGGTTTTACATTTGTCCAATAAAAGATAAAGTCTTAAAATAAGAAAATAATTCAATTTTAGGCATAGTTACTCTAATATTCACTAAAGGTCGACTTATCGCCTTTTCATGGCGATCCTTCATTAAATATAGTTTTGGTCACTCTTATACATTATATTTGACCAAGTAAAACTCTTCTTTATAATCGGGACATCAAAATTTACTTTGTGTAAATTTTTGGTATTTTTCTGATAAAGTTGATTTTTTAATAAATATGAAAAATATTGTATTTTAATTCAAAACCTCTTTTTAATATAATTTATTTATATAATTAGATTATATATTGAATTGGTTTTGAAGTTCAATTAGAATATATTTTTACCATTTAATACAATAGTGGTCATTGGAATTAATTTCACTTTGAAATTGGACTTAAACTAGTGTCAATCTTTTGATATATATTGTTTCATAAAACACGCTATTTGTCCTGACAATAGAGATTTAATTATTAAATTAATTAATTTAACTTATATGTTTTTAATTTTTTAAAATAGACATAATTTTTGAATTCGGAATATAAAATATAGCTTAGGGTGATGTTTTGGTATTTTTCTAAAAAACATCAATTTTTAATGAATAGTGAAACCACTAAGTGGCACTTAAGAAACTGATTTTTCATTTAAATGAAATTTTACCACCTTTTTGTTTTGAATTTCAAAAATCCGACATACATGGTTGTTATTAGGAATTAAAATTTGGTTCAATGGTATTAAAATAATTTTTTTGGTGAATAGTAACTTTTAAGTTTATTAATTATGATTAGTGGTAATTAGTGTAGTTTAACGTAAAAATAATGTTTTATAATATGAAATGACCTAGAAACATGTCCTACCATTATTTTATATGTCATGGCCGACCAATACAATCCATGGGTCAACATGGGGACCCCAAGGAGCCACTTTGTTAGGAAAATGACTTTAATAACTTTTTATTTAATGTTAAAATTAAAATGTCACAAACATGAGTTGTTTTACTAAAATTATTTTTAAATGGGGATATACAAGTCATATTTTTTACTATAAATATTCATTAGAAAGGTAGAAATATTTCCTACATCATTATATTTTTTTATCATTTTTCGACATTAGATAAATTAAATTATTTATGACACCATGATGATGTAGCGATTATCGCATTATTTAACGATTTAAATAAAATGAAAATAAAATGTAAAATCAAAGACCTAAACTTTTCAAAAAACCTATTGGATGGGTGTATTTAGAACCCTTATCACATTATCCTCTAAATATATAATTGTGGGACCCTTTTATCCAAAAATCATTTTATAATAAACTATCTTTTCTTAACTTTCCAAGAGTGCCCCTCCACTCCTCTTATAAAAGGCCCCCACCTCTACCTTCTTACCCACACCTATCCAGCCTTTGTCTCGGCCAACCCCTACCACATTGTCTCTCAACATCCCTCTATTACTCCTAGAAGCATAACTTTGGGTAGAAGTCTTCCCAAGGAAGCCTTTTAGCTCAAATAAAAAGAGTTTCCCATTTTAAAGGTAGTGTCTTCTCTTGTGTTATTATGTTTTATTTTGCTTCTCCAACCCCATAAAATCTTTTTATTCATTTCTATTGTAACAACACCAGTATCCTCAATATACTAGGATGTTGTTATAAGAAGTATTTGAGATACACTTTCACACACCTTCATCTAAAGGTCAAAGAACATACTATTTCTGAGGATGGAGAATTTCTGCCTCACGAAACGATGATTGTTCAACACTCATATAACACCTTCAAAGGTGGCCATTCAGATGAAAATATATTTATATATGATATATTATATGTTTATGTTTTACTTAATCTTCTGTATTTTTCACTTGTTGAATACCTTTTTGGTTTCCATTGTGGGTAAACACAATAATTTCATTTTTGGAAGTGCAGACTACCGCCCTATTAAAGTGATTTGATTATTTAATTCCATACGTGGGATGTATAAAGGATGGATTTAATGATATTATATATGATATTATACTGGAATTATAATATAACTTCATATAATTATGATTTCACTCCATTAAAGTACGTTATAGAAATGAAAGTAGCGTTAATGCGTACATACGGCTTACCGTCTCCATGAACGGTGAATTTCATTTCTTATCCCCAAATGTAATGTACTATTATAAGTACATATATATAATGGATATATATGATATATGTTATATCTAAATGATTAATATAATTCTGTAATTAAAATATACATACCTCTCATTTAGTTTTAATTCCATTAATATGACATAGAAATGAAAGTAGCGTTCATCCGTACGTACGGCTTACCGTCTCCATGAATGGTGCATTTTATTTCTTACCTCTAAAATATTATGTAATATTATAAATGCATGTATATACTGGATATATATGATATATATGACATCTACATCATGAATATAATTCTTGATATAATGGATATTTTACCACATGAACAACTTGTAATTATAAAGAGTTTATTTTTTACTCAAGTACCAAGGATCGACAAAACAAACATTATTAACATAAATAATTAAATAGTGTTCATAAAATGGTAATAAGTGATATGAAAGGAATAATGAAATT
The DNA here is from genome assembly GCA_963277665.1 of Viscum album. Classification (NCBI taxonomy): domain Eukaryota; kingdom Viridiplantae; phylum Streptophyta; class Magnoliopsida; order Santalales; family Viscaceae; genus Viscum; species Viscum album. The sequence continues at coordinate 1,155,865,206 of OY728120.1, read as the reverse complement.
TAAAAAGGTTCTTAAGAAGATAGAAATTAACTCAAGTTCATTATTCTGGATGTTAAAGAACGATCGAGTCAAGTCGGACCCAAGGTAAGGGACTTCGTCTCAATCTCCTTTCATTTAGGCATATTTTGTTTTATACAAAACATTCTTTTATATGGTTTATAAACCCCTTTGAATTTTAATTTTATACAAAAGGAATCATTTTCGACGAAGTGATTTTCAATACGACAAAATGGAATGTTTCTTTTAACGTACGTGGTGACAACGACCTTTTCCGCCGCAATGAGTATTATTTGGTCTTTGGCTACCTCAACAAGTCGTGATGTATTTTTTAAATGAAATAAGTACTATATAATCTTTTATGTATTTAATATTGAAAATGGTTTTTATAATGGATTTGTTATGTCAATATATTTAAGTGATATATTGTGATCGGAATGTGGAAATGTTTTCTTTCCATTATGTTTGTTTTATGTCTTATGATTTTATAATGGTACTTGGACATTTGACGGGTGGTTATGTGATAAACAATATGATGGGTGGTGTCGTGAATTCCAGGATGGGTGGATATGTTATAACCTCCAATGCATTGGGTATGTAAGTCGGCCGTATGGCTATTCCATTAAGTGATATGTGTGGAAGTCGACCGTATGGTTATTCCATTTAAGTATGTTTATGTCCCAAGTAACCATTATATGTTATGTGTTCTTTATATGGGTTTTATGGTAATCTTTTGGTTACAAAAAAGGTAAGTAATGATCTTTTATTCATTGAAGAGTTTTTACTACTTCATAACGGTGAAAAGTATTACTTTGAGAATGTATACATGGTTTACTTGTTGTTTTGAAAAACTAACAGTTTTTATTCTTTTTGTATCCCTTACTGAGCCTTTTATGCTCACCCCAAGTTTTTGAAATGTTTTTCACGGGACTAAAAGTGGAATAAGGTCATGGATTGGATCAAGGAAAAGTCATACTATCTAAAACATGGAACTATACATGTTTCTTTTTAAGAGTCTTTATTTTTTTGAAACTTAGTATAAGTGTCTGCTTTGTAATCTTTTGAGATGTAATAGATACGTCCTAATTCCCTAACACTCCAAACCTTAAAATATCCTCAATGTGAATTATTAACTTAATTCAATATTAAGTAAGGTTTAAGGCTGGGGACTTATAGTTGGTATCAATTGTCGGTTTAGACAACTTTATGAGTTAGAAAATTGTTAAATTATAAATTAATTTATTGTATGATTGAAATGGTATAGAATTTAAAGATTACCATGTCGCTTCGCCTAAGATATTTCTGTGTTCAGAATGGTTTTATGCAGAGGAAACAAGCAGATATGTTGGGAAGACATCAGGAGGAAGACAACCTTCCAAATCAGCAACCTGAGATGGTCGGAATCGGAACTGAATAGTTTGTTGCAGTGATGGCATAGTTGACTCAGGCTATAAATGGTGGTGGTATCCATGCACGTGATCATCCCGATCAACCGCAGAGGAACATGTTAGTGGTGGAAAATTTCATGAGGCAACATCCCTCATCATTTAGTGTATCATATGACCCCGTGCTAGCGGAAGGGTGGATTAAAGCACTGGAGAAGATTTTTGATTTCATGGGGTGTTCAGAACATCAAAACGGTAGTCTTTCTCTTTACCATTTTTAAGGAGAAGCTGATCAGTGGTGGTCGATGGTGAAAAATATCAAGTATAGTGATGAGATTGATGATCTTCACTGGGACTAATTCAAAGGTGTGTTTCTTGAGAAATATTTTCCTAATGTGGTTCGTCATAGGATGGAAAAACAATTCCTAGAATTGAGGCAGGAGGATGACTCAATGGCTGCTTATAAAGCAAAGTTCACTCGACTGGAACGGTATGCTCCGAACCTCATATGAGATCTTGATAGTAAAATCAATTATTTTTACTCAGGGATAAAGCCAATGTATCGAAGGGATTTTTCTTCTCGTGAGTTCAAAAGTTATGAAAAACTTGTTCGATGTTCGGAGAAGGTGGAAATGGAGTTTGTCGATGATCAAGTGATCTTTGACAAACAACAAAATAAGAGGTCCATTTGGCAGAAAAATGGTAAGAATTCATCAAAGAAATAAGGAGGTAAGAAAACGAAATATCCATCCTATGAGAAGTGTGGTAAAATACATCCTAGAGAATGTTTATCCAAGTCTGGAAAGTGCTTTCGGTGTGGTAAGTCAGGTCATATTGCTCGTAAATGTAAGGAAGATGATCAAACAGGCAATGAAAAGCCAGTAGTAAGATGTTTTATGTGTAATTAAATGGGTCATTATGCAACTGAGTGTCTAATGAAGAACTCAACTTGGGGAAAGGATCCAGACTACAAGCAGAAAAGGGTGGTGAAATCCTTTGCAACTACTTCAGTAGATGTTGGGCCCTCAAATGAAGTAGCATCAGGTACACTGTTTGTTTGTTCAGATTATGCCAATGTGTTGTTTGATTCAGGGTCTACACATTTTTTCATTTTTGAGAAGTTTTCTAGTAAATTGGGAACTCCATATCAAGATATGAATCCTGAACTTATGGTAAAAACACATTGAGGGAACGTTGAGACAAAAAGAAATTAAAAGAACCTTCCTATCCTTGTGTGCAGAAAGAATCTACCAGCAAACCGTTTTGTTTTGCCTCTAGTAGAGTTTGATGTTATTTTGGGCATGGATTGGCTTTCTGTTTATCATGATAAGATTAACTGTAGAGATAAAATGGTTTCTTTTCAGAAATATTTTCAGTTTTTTTACAAGAATGAACCCTTGATTTTGATAACATATCAGGAAGTTGAGAATCTAGTAAAATATGGAAATGAATGTTACCTTACACATATTTTTGAAAATAAATGAACTGTTCAAATTAATGATGTGCCAGTGGTAAATGAGTATCTTGATGTTTTTCTGGATGAGTTACCTGGTATTATTCAGGATCGGGAAGTTGAATATACTGTTGACTTAGTTCCTGATTCTAAGCCAATTTCAAAAACCCCTTATCGAATGGCTCAAGTTGAACTTTTAGAGTTAAAGAAGCAATTGCAGGAGATGTTAGATAAAGGTATCATTCAACCTAGCACATCACCATGGGGTGCTCCTGTTTGTTTGTTAAAATGAAAGATGGATCAAGGAGACTTTTCATTGATTATAGAGCCTTAAATAACATTACTATTAAGAACAAGTATCCTTTGCCTCATATCGATGATTTGTTTGATTAGCTCTAGGGAGCTCAGTATTTTTCAAAGATTGACTTGAGGTCGGGGTACCATTAGTTGAAATTAAAAGAAGCATACATTCCGAAGACTACATTCCGTACTATATATGGCCATTATAAATTTTTAGATATGCCTTTTGGGTTAACCAATGCACCTGCTGTATTCATGGACCTTATGAATAGAATTTTCCATTAGTTCTTGGATAAGTTTGTGGTTGTTTTCATCGATGATATTTTGGTGTTTTCTAAAATTAAAGAGGAGCATGAATTTCATTTAAGGGTTATCTTGAAAACCATAAAAAAAGAAACTGTATGGAAAATTCCGAATGTGTGAGTTTTGGTTACAAGAAATATCGTTCCTAGGTCACATTATTTCAAAAAATGGCATAACTATGGATGCTGCTAAAACAAAAGTTGTTGAAGAATGGCCAAGACCCACAAATGTAACCAAGATCCGTAGTTTCCTTGGTTTGGAAGGTTACTACTAAAGGTTTGTTGAAAATTTTCACGGCATCTAGACCAATGACTAAGCTAACTCGTAAGGGTGTTAAGTTTATCTGGATAAAAGAATGTGATGACTGTTTTCAGGAGTTGAAAAGAAGATTGGTTAATGCTCCAGTTTTGGCACTTCCTTCCAGGAATGGTGAGTTTTTTATATACAGTGATGCTTCGTTGAAGGGACTTGGCTCTGTCCTTATGCAGAATGACCAGGTAATTGCATATTCTTCACGTCAGTTGAAAACTAATGAGGTAAATTTCCCTACACAAGATTTGGAATTAGCTACTGTTGTTTTTGCTATAAAATTTGGAGGCATCACTTGTATGGAGTAAAGTGTGAAATATATACTGATCAAAAAATTTTAAAGTATATATTCACTCAGAAAGAGTTGAACATGAGACAGAGGAGATGGCTGGAATTAATCAAGGATTATGATTGTTCAATTCATTACCATCCGGGAAAAGAAAAAAAAGTGGATGATGCTTTGAGTCGAAAAAGTAATGATTCATTAACCATGCTACATTTGGAATGAGATCCTTTGGTTTTTTGATTTGATGATATTTTTAATGGAAGTTGTTTGTGCGGGAAGTTATTCTGTTTTGTTTCAGGTATCAGTGAAATATTCTCTATCAGACAGAATCAAGCAAGCACAGAAGCAAGACAGTGAGTTGTAGAAAAAGGTAGAGTTGATTCAGAAGGGTAAGTTTCCTGAATTTAACATTGATAATGATTGTGTTTTGAGGTTTGGGAAGAGATTATGTGTTCCTTGTGATTCACAGTTGAAGGGTGAGTTGTTATGTGAGGCTCATAGTTCCCCATTTTCAGTTCATCCTGGCAGTACTAAGAAGTACAGAGATCTGCGAGAGTATTACTGGTGGGATGGAATGAAAAGAGATAGTGCTGATTTTACTGTAAAGTGTTTGACTTGTCAATAGGTTAAAGTAGAGCGGCAGTTACCGAAAGGGATGCTTCAGCCTTTACCGGTGCTAGAGTAGTAATGGTAAAATGTATCCATAGACATTGTTGTAGGATTACCGAGGACATATCGAGGTAATAATGCAATATGGGTTATTTTTGATCGATTAAATAAATCTGCTCATTTCCTTCCTATTCAAGATACATTCTCTCTAGATCAACTTTCTCGATTGTATCTTAAAGAGATAGTCAGGTTGCATGGAGTTCCCCTCTCCATTGTATCTGATCGTGATCCCAGGTTTACTTCTAACTTTTGGAAAGTCCTTCAGAAGTCATTGGGTATTGAATTAAATTTTAGTACATATTTTCATCCTTAATCATATGGGCAGTCAGAACGAACAATTCAAACTTTGGAATATATGCTACGTGCTTGTTCGATGGATTATCGGGGAAGTTGGGACCAACATCTTTCTTTGGTTGAGTTTTCTTATAATAACATTTTTCATTCCAGTATACAGATGGCACCATTTGAGGCATTATATGGGAAGCGGTGTCAAACTCCAACTTTCTGGGATGAAGTGTGTGAAAGGAAGCTAATGGTACCAGAATTGGTAGAAGAGATGGCAGAAAAAGTTCAGTTGATTCAAAAACACATGAGAACAGCTCAGAGCAGACAAAAAAGGTATGCGGATAACCAGAGGAAGGATATATCTTTCGAGGTAGGTGATCATGTTTTTCTCAAAGTTTCACCGTGGAAATGTGGGATGCGATTTGATAAGAAATGAAAGATGAGTCCAAGGTTCCTTGGACCGTATGAAATTCTAGAGAGAGTTGGATCAGTTACTTACAGAGTGGCTTTACCTCCGAGTTTATCTCAGGTACACAATGTTTTTCATGTTTCGATGTTGAGAAAGTATATGCCAGATCCATCTAATGTTTTGAGCCCTGAGGTAGTTCAGTTGGAAGAGAATCTCTCTTATGAAGAACAACCAGTCCTGATTTTTGACCGAAGAGAGCAAGTGTTGCGAAATAAGGTAATTCACCTGGTAAAGGTTTTTTGGAAAAACCATATGGTTGAAGATGCAACATGGGAATCTGAAAATGCTATGAGGGATAAATACCCCCCACTTATTTTGATAAGTGAATTAAATTACGAGGAAGCAATTCCCAAAAGGAGGGAAGGATATAACATCCCAGGTAAATAACTAATAAAACATTTTCATATTTATTAATATTTGCGAATAAAATATTAATTTTTCTTTAAAGGGGTTGCTATGTTCGATAGCGTACCCGATACACAACAAATAGTTTCTTTGAAAACTTACGTTTCACACTAGTAATATAATATTATTATTTTAAATGGTAGTTAACACGTAGTCGTTGTATTGGTTGGAATAAATAGAAAAAACTAAAATATGATTATATATGTTTGTTAAATGGTTTTACATCTGTCCAATAAAATATAAAGACTTAAAATAAGAAAATAATTCAATTTTATGCATAGATACTCTAATATTCACTACAGATCGACTTATCACATTTTCATGGAGAAACATCATTAAATATAGTTTTGGTCACTCTTATACATTCTATAGGACCAAATAAAACTCTTATATAGAATCAGGACATCACAATTTACTTTGTGAATATTTTTGGTATTTTCCGATAAAGTTCATTTTTAATGAATAGTGAAAATGTTGTATTTTAATTCAAAACCTATTTTTAATATAATTTATTTATATGATTATATTATATTTTGAATTGGTTATAAAGTTCAATTAAAATATATTTTTACCATTTAATCCAATAGTGGTCATTTTAATTATTTTCACTTTGAAATTGGACTTAAACTAGTGTCAATCTTTTGATATATATTGTTTCATAAAAACACGCCATCTGTCCTGACAGTGGGAATTAATTATTAAATTAATTAATGAAACTTATATGTTTTTCATTTTCTAAAATATACATCATTTTTTAATTCGGAATATCAAATATAGCTTAGGGTGAATTTTTGTATTTTTCTATAATAAAAATCAATTTTTGATGAATAGTGAAACCACTAAGTGGTACTTAAGAAACTAATTTTTCATTTAAATGAAAATTTACCACCTTTGTGTTTTAAATTTCAAAAATCCGTCATACATGGTTGTCATTAAGAAGAAAAATGTGGTTCAATGGGATTAAAATAATTTTTTGGTGAATAGTAACTTTTAAGTTTATTAATCATGAATAGAGGTAATTAGTGTAGTTTAAGGTAAAAATAATGTTTTAATAATATTAAATGACCTATACACATGTCCTACCCTTTTTGGATGTGTCATGGCTGACCAATACAATCAACGGGTCAACATGGGGACCCCATGGAGCCACTTTGGTAGGAAAATTACATTAATAACTTTTTATTTAATGTTAAAATTTAAATGTCACAAACATGAGTTGTTTTACTAAAAAAATTTAAATGGGGTTATACAAGTCATATTTTTTACTATAAATATTCATTGTAAATCTAAAAATATTTCCTACATCATTATATTTTTTATATAATTTTAGACATTAAATTAATTAAATTATAAATGAAACCATGATGAAGCAGCGATTACCTCATTATTTAACGATTTAAATAAAATTAAAAGATAATGTAAAATCTAAGACCTACAATTCTAAAAAACCTATTGGATGGGCGGATTTCGAACCCTTATCACATTATCCTCTAAATATAAAATTTTGGGACCCTTTTTATCCAAAAAAATTTTTATAATAAAGTATATTTTCTTAACCTTCCAATAGTTACCCTCCTCTCCTCTTATAAAAGGCCCCCACCTCTACCTCCTTACCCACACCTTTAAAGCATTTGGCTCGGCCAACCACTACCCACTTTGTCTCTCCACATCCCTCTCGTACTCCTAGAAGCCTCACTTTTGGCAGAAGTCTTCCCAAATATGCCTTTGAGCTCAAATCAAAAAGAGTTTCCCGTTTTTAAGGTAGTGTCTTCTCTTGTGTTCTTATGTTTTATTTTGCTTCTCCAACCCCCTAAACTCTTTTTATTCATTTATTTTATAAAAACACCAGTATCGTAAATATACTAGGATTTTGTTATAATAATTATTCGAGCTACCATTACACACACCTTCATCTAATGGTTAAAGAACATATCGTTTCTATAGATGGCGAATTTCTGCCTCACGAAACGATGATTGTTCAACACTCATATAACACCTTCAAATTTGGCCATTATGATGAAAATATATTTATATATGATATATAATATGTTTATGTTTTACTTAAGCTTCTGTATTTTTCATTTGTGGAGTACCTTTATGGTTTCCATTGTTGGTAAACACGATAATTTCATTTTAGAAAGTGCGGACTACCGCCCCCTCAAAGTGATTTGATTCATTAATGCCATAGGTGGGACGTATAAAGGATGGATTTAATGATATTATATATGATATTATAATATAATTATAATATAACTTTATATCATTATGATTTCACTGCATTAAAGTATGAGATAGAAATAAAAGTAGCGTTCATGCGTACGTACGGCATACCGTCTCGATGAACGGTGCATTTCATTTCTTATCCCCAAATGTAATGTACTATTATAAGTACATATATATAATGGATATATATGATATATGTTACATATAAATGATGAATATAATCCTGGAATTAAAATATAAATACCTCTCATTTAGTTTTAATTCCATTAATATGACATAGAAATGAAAGTAGCGTTCATGCGTACGTACGGCTTACCGTCTCCATGAACGGTGCATTTCATTTCTTACCTCTAAAATATTATGTAATATTATAAATGCATATATATACTGGATATATATAATATATATGACATCTAAATCATGAATATAATTCTTGATATAATGGATATTTTACCACATGAACAACTTGTAATTATAAAGAGTTTATTTTTGACTCAAGTACCAAGGATCGAAAAAACAACCATTATTAACATAAATAATTACATGGTGTTCATAACATGGTAAAAATTGATATAAAAGGAATAATGAACTTGAAAAAGGTTCTTAAGCATGTAGAAATTAACTCAAGTTTATTATTCAGGATGTCAAAGATCGATCGAGTCAAGTCAGACCCGAGGTAAGGGACTTTATCTCAATCTCCTTTCATTGAGGAATATTTTGTTTTATACAGAACATTCTTTTATATGGTGTATGAACCCCTTTGACCTTTAATTTCATACAAAAGGATTCTTTTTCTACGAAGCGTTTTACAAAACAACAAAAAGGAATGTTTCTTTTAACATATGTGGTGACAACGACCTTTTCCGCCACTGCGAGTATTATTTGGTCTTTGGCTTCCTCAATAATATGTGATGTTTCTTTAAATGAAATAAATACGATATACTATTTTATGTATTTTGGTATTGAAAATGGTTTTTATAATTGATTTGTTATGTCAATATATTTATGTGATATATTGTGATCGGAATGTGGAGATGTCTTCCTTCCATTATGTTTGTTTTATGTCATATGATTTTATAAAGGTACTTGGACATTTGGCGGGTGGTTACGTGATAAACCATATGACGGGTGGTGACGTGAATACCAGGACGGGTGGTAACGTTATAACCTCCAATGCATTGGGTATGGAAGTCGGCTGTATGGATATTCCATTAAGTGATATGTGTGGAAGTCGACCGTATTGTTATTCCATTTAAGTATGTTTATGTCCCAAGATTCCTTTATATGTTATGTGTTCTTTATATGGGTTTTTTGGTAATATTTTGGTTACAAAAAGGGTAAGTAATGATCTTTTATTCAGTGAAGAGTTTTTACTACTTCATAAAGGTGAAAATTATTACTTTGATAAAGTATACATGGTTTACTTTTTGTTTTAAAAAACTAACAGTTTTCATTCTTTGTGTATCCCTTACTGAGATTTTTATGCTCACCCCAGGTTTTTGAAATGTTTTTCATAGGACTTAAAGTGGAATAGGGTCGAGGATGGGATCATGGAAAAGTCATGTTATCTAAAACATGGAACTAGACATATTTATTTTTAAGAGTTTTTATTTTTTGGAAACATAGTAGATGTGTCTACTTTGTAATCTTTTGAGATGTAATAGTTATGTCCTAATTCTCTAAAACACTAAACCTGAAAAGATCCTCAATTTAAATTATTCACTTAATTCAATATTAAGTAAGGTTTAAGGTCGGGGCCTTATAATCTTCTTCCATCTGGCATCAAGATTATTAAAAATTAATAGGAGAATTTATTCTAGATCTATAGTTAACTAAAATTCAATCTTTCAATACCTCGAAATAAATTCACTATGTTTTCAAAAATAAAACCACTAACCTTGACACTGATGGTTAATGCAGTAATATGCACTAGTTGGTCTTCCAATCTTCCTCGATTTTCAATACAATAATTTTTCTACATAACCAATAATTACTTTATTAATTCCCAGATCGTTTTTTATTCCTTTTTTATCTTATATTCACACTAAAATGTGAATAATATTTCCATATTTAAGATAGGAGATCTCTCATTGATTCATGTAAATGTGGAATTCCCATTAATATATGTTTAAAATATTCCCCAAATATATCATGTTTAAACTATTTCAAATATAATTAAAATTATATTCATGCTTATTATTTAAATTTATAAGAGAATTGCGATATTTTGTTTCTAAAAAACATTATAAAATCATGGAATATAATAAATATTTTACATGATGGAATTCATAGAGCTTTCTTGAATTTAAATACTCTTCACAGTGCAATTACCTCTCACTCTCACAAAATAGATTTGGTTTCTTTCAAATTTTTCATCTTGAATCACAAATCATCAGAATTTTTTGACGTTTATAACTAGAATTAACAATTCAACCATCATATGGTTTTAGGTTATTTTTTCAAAAATACAAATTTGAAAAATAATTTATCGTTATGGAATAAACTATGTATTTAGCTATTAAAAAGAGTGAAACAAATCTTACAGAAAACTCAATTATCAATATAATTTGGAATATAGTATTTTGTTAGAGTAAATGAATCTAATAAAGTTTATTTCATCCTTATATACTTCATTAAATAATTTTTAAAGGTTCCATAGTCATTCTTACAGAATTAATATGATCCTTACATAGCCTCCAATCACCCTTAATATTTATGCCATAATCCTTATGAAGTATCCAAAAATCATTGTAAATTATTTTTTATGATTATTGAAAAAAAAATAATATTAACAAATTTTACTAAATAGATAAAATTACTCTTTTGGAACTAAAGAACTCTTACAGGTTCCAAACATAACCAAAATTTTACCACAACCTAAATATTTGATAATTATTCCAACTTAGCTCAAATCATCTCAAAACCATTTTATATACTTTAAAACAACTCAAAATAATTAAAAATTTATATCCGATGATTCATATATGCATAGTTGAAAATAAATATGGTCATCATGAATTATATCATATTCTTTAGATACTTTTCTGATGGATCCTTACAGCCATCAGTGGATCTCTTTAAAGAAATCATTAAATAAGAACTTGTTTATACAACAAATAGAAATTAATTGAAGATGATAATAACTTCTTACTCCAAAAGAAATTCATTTACTAAAAAACTATATTTGATGATAGTAGTATTCTCATCATCCTTGTTCTCTTCATATTATTGTTAGAATAATGAAAAAATGTTGAAATCAAATATCACTAATTTTTTATCTTCCCCTTTTTCCTCATGTGTTTTCACACATAGATAGTAAACTCTAGAAGTAGCGTTAGTATCTATCATTTTTATTAGATTATATAATAATATCATTGGATGGGTATCAAAACCTTCTTCTTATTCTTCCTCTTCTATCTTTTTTTCATTAATGCACTGGATCTCATTCTTCAGGATTGAGTTGGCCACTAACATTATATCACATAGATACTTTCATGGAAACAGTATCAAATTCTCTACTTATTCCATATCTTATTCTTATACTCTTTTAATTCACTCTATTTGATGAATAACATTTTTCATATTTAAAAATTGTAAATATTCCAAAATTTCTAGAAAAGAAATATTCTAATTTAAAAATGGTTAAAAATATCTCTAGTTTATTTTTTTCTCAATTAAATATGAGTCAAATATATCTCTTTAATGTCATAAGAGACTTGGAATGAAAATTTCCATGTACTATCTAAAAATTTCATGGATATTTTTTCCATAAAAAATCAGTGGTCATTTTAATCCACATTGGAATGCTTGGATCTTGAAAGTGTGGAACGTCCATTATAATGTAGTTGCCACTCATTTATCAAAATAGCCTTTATTTTGTTTTTCTTTATTAAAATGCATCACATCATAATATTATTCTTATTTTAAACACTTTTTTGAATACTAATTATATTTTCAATGATTATTTTATGATTGAATAGTTTTAATATTAGATGAGGTAAATTCTTTTCAAAATACTTACTTTGGGAATTCTTTAATATTTTGGTCAAGTAAAATATTTTATAAAATACCACTAAATTTTCGGACTTTTAAAAAAATTAAAATTTGATATAATATAAATATGGATTATAAAAATATTAATTATATATTATCTTAATATTTTAAATACCTTTCTAGAATTTTTTGTTTTTTATGAAATAATTCCTTCTGGAGGCTTTTTTACTAATAAGATACCCATCAAGGGATACACATTTACATCTCTTCGTTGTGGTTGTTTTTCATTAAAATAAACAATAAGCATATTCTGATATCTATTGAATTATTTTAAGTAGTATTCAATAATTCCATTATAGATGAATCTTTTAGGGTTATAGTTATTATAGATTTGAATCAATTCACCCATAGAAACGTCATATTTAATTCCCTATAAAACATGCAAAAATAATAAATAGAATAAGGTGTTTTTTTCTAAGCACATTAATGATACAAATAGGACTGATAAATGTATCTCACCCTAATGAATCTACTAATAGTATCTATAAAATCATGATACATCTTCATGTTAACTTCACCATTGATTTTATAAATCTATATTTCATTGGGAATCAATGATTTATATCTGTTATTAATAATATCATTGCATGGTTTCGTCTTTATAATATGATCCATAAATGTACATGTATATCCAAGTGATAGAATTTCCCTCAATTGAATTTCTTGTTGAGTTGATAAGATAACCATACACTCCATTGAGACATTGAAAACTTTCGTGAAAATCCCATACATTTATTTGAGAACTCTTTGGTTATCCATTTTTTAAAAACTCCCATGAAATTCATGTTCTTGTTTATGAGGAGTAACGTTTTTACCATTAACACTACCACTTGTGTATTCTTATTCTATAATTTTATCTATCTCAAATAGATCTAGACAAAAGTGAAGAATTATTTCTAAAGAATACTTGATTTTTTAAATTTTCCTCATGGTTTCTTCATAAAATTGGTGTTTGCATTTTTTAAAAACTCTAATAATATTCATCAGGGATGTATTCCACTAAAATAATCCTTTTATTCCTTTCCTAGATTGATTCACAATATGATATAAACATTCTTATTTTATTATTGGCATTAAAAACCCTATTTATAGTGATATAAAACACATGTTTTTATTACATGTTATAATCATATTCAATTTAGTTTTAGAACCTCTTTTGTTTTCAAAATGGGTTCTGTTTTCTCAAAAATCATCTTTTATTTAACACCATTCGTCACTTTCTTACATCCTAAGAAGGATTCATCTTATTTTCATTGTTTCATGTTTTTTTCTATGGTATTATATTCAAATCACCATATTCTTTATGCATGGTTTTTACATAGAAACTCGTATTCCCTATAACTAATTTTATTACCATAATTAAATAAGTCTTAAAGACTTTTGAATTTGTTCTTGATATAAAAATTTACTCACTTCTATGTAATATGATTTCATATTGTAGACCGTTTTTATGTTTCAAGTCTTAACCCCCATAACTTGGGATTTACCTAATCTTAATACATTGAAATGTTATTGCAACCTTAGATATCCATATTCCCAAACCTCTAAAAGAACCCACAGTTCCCAATAAGTATTTTTATATTTTCTATAAATGTAGTCTGGCCAAATATTAGACTTTGTTTTTTGTAAAAACACTAGAATTTTGAAATATTATTGTTGATATAATTTTCATAGATATGATAAAATACACCCTTGAAGTGGTGGTGGATATCTTGTCATTTTTTTCAACCAATATTGTTTAGATTCTAACCTTAAACTTTCAGTATCATATGAAACTACATTAATACAAACAATAATATATGAGACATGGGTTAAATTTTCCAAGGATCATCAGGTAGATTGGACCTCATATGATTACAAACTCTTCTTACTAAAATTATGAGTATTTTTAGTGCCATAGTCATTATAGAACCATTTTTTGAATTTCTTATCTTCTCAATTATTGGGGAAGTTAGAACTTTTACTGATTATAGATTTCTCAATTTCACCTCATGTTCAAGAAAATTCATGTTGATGAAATTATTCTCAACCTCAAAAGATATAAAATGTTCTTTTCATTCTATTTTTAGCTTCTCAATATGATCTTCAGGTTTTTTTATTGTTCTGAAAATAAAATTAATGTTCTTAATTTTTTTTATTTGATCATAAATTTGGAATTCGTGAAATCAATAGTGGATTTGTGGGTATATTATAATGCATGGATCTTTACCTCATCAACATTATTAATCATATGTTTCTCATAAATATTTATTTATAACTCTTCATAAACAAAGGAAATATGTTCATTTAAAAGTAATGTATATTTTTCGTTGGATTCAACAAATTTAGTAAGGGTTTTCAATTCTGAAAATTTTTAGCCTAATCATTCTCTATATTGTCATCTTCCAGCTATATTTTTGATTTTAATCATATATTCCCTTAATAAACCATAAAATTTATCAAAAAACATCAATGAGAAGTTTCCTTAGGTAATATTTAACTTAAACGTCGTGGTATTCAGCTATTTCAATGCAATCATACTCCTTACAACATCTACACTAAGAGTTTAATTTCTGTAAAGGATTAGAATCAAAATATTTATTATATATAATTCAAATTTAATTACCTTAAATTAATACTAAATCATATTTCACTGTTGATAAATTTCATAGTTACTAGTCCTCACTTTTATTATTTTCCTACATGTTATTATTTGATACCTCCATGTTTGTATCAATGGGTATGGGGACTAAAATTTCCATCTTAGCCTCTTATTATTATTCTTTATATATACATTTTATTTATATGTGAAAATACAAGGAAATAAATATTGAATCTAACTTGAAGGAAAGAAAATCTTCTTTGATACTAATTAAATTTAACAAGGGATCGTGCTGGAACACCTAGGGATTCTCTGATATTCTATTTTAATAAATTTCATTTTCTCTGTTGAATTATACCCTCTTTTTATTCAAACATATTTCTTGGTTAAGATAAATAGATTTTATAATTCCATTTGAAACCTGAACACCACAAGAAATGAAAAAAATTAAACATGATTCAACAATATAAATAATTTTTTACAATTTTCAGTTCCAATTGGGGTACAAAATCTATAATGTATTTGGGTTGAGTTGTGATACAATGATATTCACAATATAATGAAATTGAATAAGATGGAATGATGATGTTTTAGTCCTAAAATAAAGGAAATAATTTTTGACAATTACAAGATAAGGGTATTTTTCTTCCTTTAGTACTTGTAATTCAACAATAATTATCTTCTGGTTGGTTCTTTATACTACCTTATGATATTATTTAGCCTCTTAAAAATATGTAGATACATTTTTATGGATCTAACTAGACTTTAGTGTAAATTTTCATTAAACAAATCCAATAAGATATTTTGTATTTTTTGAATGTAAATACATTAAATATGATAAGATATTTATCCACAATTAACAATTATTTCATTTCCAAACTATCTTTTTCCACTATACAGTGCTCATAAACCTTTTTTTCTTTGAATAAATAATATAATATATATATATATATATATATCAAGACACTCAAAATTATTTCATTCAAAATTTTCTCCAACTTATTTGACTAATGGATCATGAATAGAAATATTATTTTTTACATCTCCTAATCATATTATATAATATATGGATGTCATAAGATAGGATTCATCATCATATTCTTCTTTTTCATCTTCCTTTTTATTATTTTTCCATGATCAACGATGGATCTTTCTCTTAAATGTAGTAGGATTCTTACTTTAAGAAACATAGATTCTTTAGTGGGAGTAGTAAAAAATTTACTATTTTATTCTTCATATTATTCTTCTATTCATTGAATTCACAAAAATAAATGGATTATAATTTTCATATTTAATTATGAAAACCCTTCCTTGATTTCTACTAGTGATATCTTATAATTTAAAAATGTTCAATAATCTCTCTGATATATTTTTTCCCATTTAAATTTATGTCAAAGATATCTCTATAATCCCCCAAGAGACTAAAAATATTAATTTACATGAAATATATAAAATTTTCACTGCTCGAATTTATCTAGAAAATATTCAGTCATTTAAATCCATGGTGTAATTTTTATTCCCATGAATGGATTTTCACTATGTGTAACTTCTTTTATGGCATGAAAACCTCTAATTTTTCATAACATTAATGGGTTTGTTCTTAATTCTTTAAATTAATAAAAAAATAATATTATTTTTATTATGAGAAATTTCTAGAATTATAATTCCACTTATTAAAATAATTTCATGATAAAATAGTCCCAGTATTAAATAAATTAACTTCCCTTCAAAATAAATCATTCTGTAATTCCTTAATATTTTGGTTAAGTCAATGATTCTGAAAAAATCTCATCTATTTTAGGAATTTCCAAAAATAAAATTCTATATTAATTTCATATGAGTTAGTGAATCTTATGTTTTTATGTTTCCTCATCCCTTGGATGATTTTATACCTTGAATGATATTTTATTAGATAAAATGACTCTTATGAATTTCCAAAAATGTCCCATATATTTATCCCTATCTATGTCTTATTTTTCAAAACATAGCAATAATATTCATTCTAGAGGCATAGTTATTTTATAAAATATCCATCTAAGGCTTAAAAACTCAATATGTCTTCCAATCCCTTTTTTTATTTCTCTTTACTCAGTATATTTTTCCCTTATGACTTTTTGATGGCTCTAAAAAATTTATCATATAACTCTTATGGTCTCACGGTAAGTCTCTTCCTTAATTAATTTTCACAAACTAATAACACTTATGAAATATAGGGTGTTCTCTATATCCTATTAAAAAAATTTATGACCCTTATAAAATCCATTAAAATTAAATACTTATCAATTTTTTACTTATAATATAAAAAATTTAAAAATTCATCAATTAAGGAGAGGACTTACACTAATATTTTTAAGGCATTCCCAATCACCCTAAAACATCATCCAAAGAATAATATTTCAATTATGAAATAGTATTATTGATAATTAATTTATGGATGAATTATATATGAAAACCCTATATTTTAATAAATATTTATCTTTAAATAATTTCAAGTGTTCAATAGCTTACCTGACACCCAACACCGAGAATTAAGAGTAATTTGTTTTAAATTAAAAATAAAATTATTTAAATGTAAATATTATAACATAGTTTTAATGTTTTCATTGTGAATAGGAATAATTTTTCAAATAATATATAAATGATATAATAAAGTCAAATATACAGATAAATAAGGACTCGGTTTTTAGTAAAGTCATTATATGCTCCCAAAACACATTTTTCCTCCAAAACTGTTTTATTGATTTTTATGAATAAATAATATAATTATTTTCTACCAATTTAATAAATTTAACATGTCAAAATTTAAATTATTTTTTATATAATAATAAAGAAATTAACATATAGTGATTTTTTGAAAATTATCGGATGATATTGATTTTTCGATGAATAGTGAAAGTAATTGATTTTTATTGAAAACTGCCTTTTTCAATAATTTACAAAGTTGGATTTTTTTTTAATGGTTTAAATGTAAATTTAATTTATTTATGTTATTAATAATATAATTATACCCTATTTAATAAATTTTATGTTAGATTTTGGAATATAAATTTTATTACTTAAGGAAACATTTTTATAGAAAAAATGATTTTGTTAGGTTTTATAGATTTATTTTTAAATTAAATTTATCCAATTCAATTAATTGAATTCGATAAAATTAATTAAATATTTCAAATCATTATTATCAAATTTTTTAATGATTTCACTTTCATTTTTCCCAAAATTAATTGAAAAATGAGTATAAATTTGTCACTATAGTCAAGGTTAAACTGGGTTTTTTATGGGTTAAACCAAGAGAAAATTGTACGTTTTTCAATGAAACTTTTGTAATCCATTTGACTAGAAATATTTCAATCTAATATTATCTAAATGTATTACATATCATTTTGGGGAATCATTTTTCTGGATTATTTCATTATTATATTTTTATATTTTTTACAAAATCCAAGTGTCTTATCTCCCACACCTATAGAATGACATTCATTCTCTATCTTATATACAACATTTTTGATCAATATATGTAATAAAAAACTACAAAAATATATTTTGAACTTCCCTATACCATAATTAGAGGTTATGGACTTCTCAAAATTTCAATAGAAGGGTCCTTAAGAAGGGATATAAAGGTGGCCTACTGAAGAAGAGTTACCCATTCTACCTGACCTCTTTCAATTTATTTATTATTTAAAATCCTCTAAATATATGGTCTTAATAATAAAATAATGAATTTTTAAATAAAATATAATAATATTTTATGATTATTGAAACATAATTATTCACCCTCTTTTCCGTCATATGAGATGTGAAAGTATATCTTATACATACATGATTACCGCCTCCACATAGAGATACAATTAATTTTCCAAAATCATCATTAATTGATGATTATTATAAGGGGTTTAATATATATATATATATATATATATATATTATTTTTAATATTTTTATTATTTTATAATTATAATTTCAAATCTACCTTTTTTATATTTCCATTTATTGGAAAATCATAACTTCACTCATACATTAGCATGGACAAACACCTCTACAGGCAACTGTGATTCTTTTTTTCCTCTATACATGGATGGTAATTTATATTGATTTCATTAATATATATTATATATATTATACAATATTGATTCTATAAATTTGAATTATTAATTATATTTCATTCATTTTATCCATCAAAAAGTGAAAACAACGTTCATACGTATGTACAACATACCATCTCTATGAACGTCATAATTAATTTTTATATACATACATTTCATGAATTATTTTGAATATTTATATAAAGAATATATATGATATTTAAATCATGATAATAATTTTTTTTATATTATTTAACCATGATAAATAATAAAATATAAAAACTACAAAAAATGATAAATAAAAAAAATAGTTAACCCTGAGAAACGAAAATTTAAATAAAGTATCATTAATAAATAGGTATTTAATTGCTATAAGATGATAATAAATTAAATTATAATTATTTTTATATATATCTATTATATAATTACAAAAAATAAATTATATAGGAGGTTAAAATAACTTATGATGAATGTTGGACCTGAGGTAATGGTTTATTTCACAATTTCGTTGTTTATCAAGATTGTTTATGATTAAGATTGTAATGGTAATATTTTATAACCTATATCTGAATAATATCAATAATTTTATTATCTTGTATTTATCTATATATATAACATGTTTTCTTTCATTTTCCTCTCTTTACTAACTCAAGATACTAAAAGAATATATTTATATAAAATCGACTTTATTTATTTTTTGAGTCAAAAAATCTCTTTATAATATATAAATATTCTAAAAAAATATTCAATATTGTTTTTACTAATATCCAATGATTTTTTAAATTAACTTTCATCCATTTTTTAATTTTTAAAAAAATATAAAGAAAAATATTCATTTCATTTTTTGAATGAGGTAATTTTGAATTTTTAATGAAAGTGTGAATGGATTATTTGTTATAAACATTCGAATCATGAATATAATATCATTTCATAATGATAGTTAAATTATTTTAATATTTAAATATTTATTTCACAAAAAATCCAAATATTTTGGAAATTTTTATATTCTTAATTATTCATTTCAAAATAAAAAGGGTATTTTCCTCTTCAAATTTTCCAGTGATACTTTTAAAGTATTGTCATCTATTTAAACATAATTTGTTGAATATAATGTTTCAATAAGGGAATATACTAATGTTACCAACCACTATATTACTCTTTATTTATTATTTTTTGTTTTACTAGGTTAGCATTGACATTTCATATACTATTTATTTCAATATGGATAGATATTGGTTATTAAATAGAGTTGACTAAGTAGTATTTTTTATTCATATGAGGAATTAATTGAAATTATTAAGTGATGGGTGCGGATCAAAATTATATATCTTCTAAATAAAACATTAGGTATCGTTAGAAAAAATAGGTTGGAAATTTTTCCATGGCCTTTACCATTAAATAATAGGTCTTTTAATTATGCATCGATAATATGTTTGAAATTCCAGTAATTAAGTATTACCTTATTATGTAATAAGTTATTGATGTATATATAATTATTTGAATTTTTATGATATCAATGAATAATTTTTAATCTAATGTTATTATTTATAGGTCATTATTTTATCATCATTTATTTTTATCATATTATACATTCCATATTTTTTCTATAACAGCTTTCATTATACACATTCCCTTATTGAGCATCTGATCTCACACATTTCATATGTTTATTTTTCTATAGATTGTATGATGTTTTTTATTATTTATATGAATGTATATTCTAGAGGGAATAATTATATTTTCAAAAAAATACTTTGTTTAATTTTATATAATGTTATATTTAAAAATGTGTCTAGTTTACCAAGACTACAAAACTAATCAGTCCTTTGGGATGTGATCAATTATATCTAATTCCAATGTGATAAAGTAGACACTAAACCCAGGCTAATAGGGTCTGGGTATTTTATGTTGATATTAGGGAAATATATGTACAATCCTTTAGAACTTGATTTTGGAAAATATATATATTATAACACAACCCTGTTGGAGACTTTGAGGACATAAAAAATTATAGAATAATATAATAATTATTTTGGTAAGATAGAGATTCTGGTATTTTCCTAGTGATACATCCCCATATGGTTAATACAATTTTACATGGTTTTGTCAAAGATGAGTTTTTGAGTAATAACCATGAAAAGAGTTGGATGAGTATATCTCAGTCAACAGTATAGTGAACATTTAATGTGCTCGTATTATGCACATGGTTTTCACACCTATGGGATATCATTGGTTAAATTTAAAATTTAATTACAAACCATTATGAAATATTTGAAAATATTTTTATTACTTTACAATATTAACAAATAATCCATGATTATGATTTTGAGATTATTTATGCATGATTGTTTAATTTATATAAAATATTTTTTAAATTTAAAAATTAAACATTATGATTCATAATGATTTTATATTATATAGTATTTTTCATTGTTTAGAAATGGAACCTAGTGGAAATAATGAAAACTATATTATTACATAAATATTATAAATGTATTTCTCTACTAATAAAGATAATAAAGACAAAAATGGAGTTAAAACTAAGAAAATTATAACTATATTAGGGCAGCTGACTCAGGTGATGCCCAATAAAATTTCACATATAGAGAATTATAAAGATCTAAAATGTTTTTAAATGATCTTAGAATGTTTCATGCCTCAAAATCATCCATCATTCAAATGAACCACAAATCTATTTGTGTCTAATGAGTGAATAAGTTCCTTAGAAAATATATTTCTCACTTTGGGGAGTAATGAGTGAGAGATGGTTTTCTTAGAAACTCATCATCTCACAGGGGATGTGGATCAATAGTGTTCATTTATTCAAAACACTAATGGTGTGGTGTAAATAGAGAGTATAGAGTGGAAGGATCTTAAGGTATACTTCACTAAAGGGAACTAGTCTCCAAAAAATCCTCATTATGTGATGATACAGTATCATTTTTTATTAGGACAAATAAATAATTCTCAATGTCTTGTGGATTCAAAGTAACAAAAGAGAATAAGACGATAGATGAGGAAAATGGTTAAGGGTGATAATAGAAAGTGTGATTTTTTACATGGTGTTCTTATGGAAGGAACACAATGGTATATGCATTAATGGAAAATGAGTGTGCTTCAAGTGTTTATAAAAACATTATCAAGCATATGAATTCAAGGGTAAGGGAAACCCCATAATAGTACATTCTTTTAAATATAAGGATATTGGGTACTATTCCCACGAATCCCAAAAACATATAGGTTACTTACCATAAATGAAGAAATGGGTATATGGTTAAACTTATGTAATTATTATTGCTAATGTGGAACTTCTTAGAGGCATGGTGAATGGTACACTTATCATCCAATCTAAGATTGAAAATGATTTATTTGATTCAAGTTCTTCCTACTCATTTATATCTTGATAATTTTGAAATGTTATCAAATAATCACCTCAATGATTAGATGTAGAGTTTGGAATGAAAAATAATAATAGTAGGATGATTATATCTCAAGTATTTATATACTCACTAATAGAAATCTATGCGAATGTTCTTCCTATAAATATTTTTATTCTTCATCTAGTTGAATTTGATGTAGTTATGGGTATAGATTGGATCTCTTGGTATCGATACCATATCAATTTTCAAGTAATGGAAGTTAAATTCAATATCCCTAATCAACCTTCAATCATTGATCAATGTGAGAATGAACCTCAAATTCCAATGGAAATTACTTTCATCATATGGAATTTTATAACTGTTGATAAGGGAAATTATCTCAAATAGATGGGGAGAAACACAACATTGAATATATTCCTATTTTATGGGGTTTTATTAATATCATTCCTATGTAATTTCCTAGTATTAACTCAAATAATGAAGTTGAGTTTTCAATAGAACTCATAGTTGTTGTTATGCCTATTTCAAATATTCTATATAGAATGGCCCTGACTGGGTTATCGAAATTAAATAAGAAACTCTAAGTGAATCTAGATAAGCGATTAAATCATCATAGTTCTTCACTATGGTTTTAGTATATTCTTTTTGTTAAAAAAAATCCTGTCTCGATGAGTCTTTTCATTGATTATAGGGAACTTAATAAGGTCACTATTAGGAACAGGTATCATATACCCCATATCACTGATCCATTTAATCAATTTTGGGAAGGTCAATATTTTTAAATGCTTTATCTTCGATGTAGATAGCATCATATAAGGTTCAAAATGGTGATAAACACAAGACAACCTACCACACATAGTATGGTCTTTATGAATTTATTGTTTTTCCTTTTGGACTAACTAATACTCCCACAATCATCATTGATTTAATGAATAATGTATTTATATATTTCATTATTATATTTTCATAAGTCTTTACAGATAATATTATTATATATTCAAAGAGAATGAAAAATCATGAAGAATATTTTATAATTATGCTATGAACCATGTGGAAGTATATTGTTTATGATAAATTTACCATGTGTAAATTTTGGATTGAGAAATTTCAATAAAATGTCATATAATATTATGTTATGGTATATAAGTGGATCTTTCATAGATGAAATTTATTGAGAAATGGCCTTCACCAGCCAAAATAACCAAAAAAATTTGTTTTCAGGGTTTAGCTGGATATTATTGATGTTTTTTAGAGATTTTCCATGACTATGTAATACACTCATTATGTTGACTAAGAAGACGATTATGTTATTTTTGACTAATGAATGTGAAAAGAATTTCAAAAAAGTGAAGAAAAGGTTGGTCATTGTTCTTATACATACACTACCCTGTAGTAGAGAAGGTTTTGGGATATGTAGTAAGGAATTAATGACCCGGACTAGGGTGAACACTCAATCAAAATGACAAGGTGATAGCATATGCCTCTCACTAATTATAAATTCAATAGCAAAATTACCCAACTCATGATTTTGAACCATTAGTGTTAATTTTTTCATATAATATATAGAGGCATTATATTTATAGTAATGTTATTGATATATATAATGATCATAAAATGTGATATTATATATTTTATATAAATATTTGAATATGTAATAGAGAATATGGTTG
Source organism: Viscum album (assembly GCA_963277665.1). Taxonomy (NCBI): domain Eukaryota; kingdom Viridiplantae; phylum Streptophyta; class Magnoliopsida; order Santalales; family Viscaceae; genus Viscum; species Viscum album. Next base: position 1,155,841,353 of record OY728120.1, on the reverse strand, counting down.
GATTTGATAAAATATTATGGCTACTAAATAAATTGCCACCCTGGAAAGGTGAATGAGGTGGTTGATGCTCTGAGTAGTAAAGACCAAGCGATTTTTTCTTGATGATAATTGAAAGGGATCAAATATTTATGGATTAATTGAAAATGGGTCTTGAAATCACGAGTAAATTGGATATATATCATCTTTCCTAGATGAATATTGAACAATCAATACATGAGAGGATTAATAAGGCACAACAGGAATATTTTTAATTACATTAAAAGGTGGTGAATTTTCATAAGTTCATCTACGATGATACTATAATGATAAGGTTAAGAAACTGATTATGTGTTCCTTCAATACAAGGGTTGAAGAAGGTCTTTTTTGATGATGCTAATAGTTCATCATTCTATATTTATCATAGATATATAAAGACATAAAGAGATCTGAAGGAGTATTTCTAGTTCGATGGCATAGAAAGGCACATTAGAGAGTATGTATCTCAATGCTTTTTAAGCAAGTTAAGGATGATAAGTATAACTCTAAGTGGATTTTACAACCATTACCAATAATAGAATGGAAAAGGGGAATCATTACTATGGATTTAGTTAGAAAACTCCCCCAAATATCTAAAGAGAATAATATTATATGTGTTGTAGTCGATCAACTTAAGAAATTAACACATTTTACATCCATTATATAAGATTTATATTTTGATCAAAATAATCGATTATAAATTAAGGATTTGGTAAAATTTTCTGGATCACCACTTCCAATTGTATCTAACCAGGATCTAAGGTTTACCTCATAGATTTTGAGAATTATTCATCTGGATTAGGAGACATAGTTGAGGTTCAACACTCTTTATAATCCTCCTACAAATGGTTAATCCAAGAGGACCATTTAATCTCTAGAAGCAATGTTGAGATCTTTTTCTGCGTATTTAAAAGTTGGTTGGGATCAACACCTTCTTTTGTTCAAATTATCTTCCAGCAACAACATTCACTCAAATATTCATATAGATCCTTACGAAGGTCACTATGGCAAGAATTATATAAATCTATCATGATGGAATAAAGTTAAAAAATTAAAGACATTAGGGCATGATCTATATGATTAAATCATATATAAGGTTAGATCCATTCAACAACATATAGTGGTAGTTGGGAATTCAAAAGAATTATGTGTAAAATCATCTATAGATCTAGATTTCAAGGCTGGAGAGAGGGTATCCTAATAGTATCACCCTAAAACAGGGGTTTTAGATTTCCAAATGAGGGGAAATCCCTATATATATTGTTCTCTTAGAAATTCTTGATCGCATTAGAATAGTAGCATATCACTTATTACTTCCATCGAATAACCCTCAGGTTCACGATTTTTTCTATGTACCTCTCCTAAGGAAGTACATACCTGAGAATTTACATGTACTTCCTTATGAGAGGTACACAGAACAAATCATGAACTTGAGGTTGATTCGATGGAAGTGGGAAGTGATATGCTACTATTCTAATACGATCAAGAATTTCTATGAGAACAATATATATAGGGATTTTCCCACCTTTAAAAATATAATAAAATTAATACAACAAGAGAAAGATATATCATATGAGGAAAACCTAATAGTGATTCGAGATCATATAGAAAAATTCCTATGAAAAAATACCACTCACATGTTGAATGTTTTGTGGTAAAGTCATAAATTTGAGGTGGATACGTGAGAACCCAAGGATGTGAAAAAGAAGAAGTATCCTCATTTTTTATGTCAGAGTGATATAATTTTTAGTATTAAATTATTAAAAGGTGGTAGAATATAACATCTTTATATGTTAATATATATATATATATCTCTTTAAATATTTGAAGTGTTCAATATCATTCTTAACTTGACACACTATTCTTTAAGTGAATTACATTATAAAAAAAATATAATTATTTAACTGTGACTGTTATACCATATCAATTAAATTATTTGTATGGATATTAATAAACATTTTTAAAAAAATTGATGTATTTAAATAAATAGAATATATTTATAGATAAGTACTCATTTTTTTCTTAATGTCATTTTATACTTCAAAAATACATTTTTCCTCAAAAATGTTTTTTCTATTTTTTGGTGAATAAATAATAAAAATAATTTAAACCAATTTTATATTATATATTTTCAAAAATGAAATTTAATTTTAAAATAATCATGTAAATATTATCTTAAAGTGAATGTTTTAGAATTTTCTGAAAAGATTGATTTTTGATGAATAGTAAAAATAATAATTCTTATTGAAAACTGTCATTGCTTTTCCGGAATTTAAAGAGTTGCATTTTTTTAATTGATTTTAAAATAAAAAAAAATTATATAATATTGTTAATAATCCAATGAAGATGATTTTAATCTATTTCATGTTGTATTTTGTTATACAACAATTATTAATTAAAAAATTAATTTTTGGAAAATCATTTTTCATTGTGTTTTTCTATTTTACATTTAAATAAAATTATTTAACTTTTGTGAATTTAGTTTGATAAAATGGATTCCTTATTTTTAATCATAATTTACAAATTTTTTGAGGATTCGGCGTTAATTTTTTGACATAATTGATCATAAAAACGTAAAACACGGGTCACCGTAGAAAAGGTTAAAATAGGTTTAATAGGTGTTGAAACAAGGGATAAGTGTATGTTTTCATATTAAACTTCTATAAATATTATTTTATTGCTATATTTGGACCTAATTCTATCTCAACTCCAAAATTCATCCATTTTGGATCATTTTTCTTTATTATAACAGTATTATAATTTATTCCATTATGAAATTCCAAGTGTGTACTCACGACACTTATAAATGGGAACCGCTACCCCTATTCATTACACCAATATGAACCTTCTAGATCAAACAACCCTTCAAAAATTATCTTATAAAATTACATATATAATTATTATAGGTCTTTTCTTCTTAAAATACAATTTGAAGGATGCTTAAAACTAGATCTAATGGAGTCCAATAGAAGAGTAGGTAATCATCCTATCTGACCTCCTTCAATTTATTTCTTCTTATACCTTCTCTAAATATGTTATATTTTTCATAATATAAAACATTTAGTATCATAAATATTCATAAATGTTATTATGATTATTTAACCTTAGTTATTCACCAAATTTTCCATAAAATGCGAATTGAAGGTATCGCTCGTGTGTACATGTAGACTACAACCTCCACATAGCGGAACAATTCGTTGTCCCTAGAAACCTACATGTATGGTTAATATGATTATTTTAGTGATTATATATGATATTTATGAATTTTTTTATAATATAATGGGTACCTTCTTAAATTTCCATCCATTGGAAAATGATAATGTCGCTCGTGCTTACATGTGGATTACCACCTCCACAAACTGATGTGAATCATTTTTTATTTATGGTTTAGATGGATGATAATAAGTATATATTTAATAAATATATATTATATATATTATATAATAATTAATTTTAAATATAAATAATTATTTTTTATTATTTTTTCTATCTTTTAAAATATGAAATCATCGTTCACGTGTACATTTGGCACATCGTCTCCTTGAATAGTGTAATTAATTTTTAAAGATTTACCTTTTATTGATGATTATAAATATATATATATATATATATATAACGAAAATATAATTCATTTACATCATTATTATAATTATTGAGAAGATGGAACCATGGTAAAGACTCAAGGACCAAAACTACAAAACTGAAACTTACTTGAAAAATGAGATAGTACACATTTAAAAATGAAAATTTTAATAAAAAAATATTAATAAACAATTAATTAAATGTTATAATTGGATAATATATGATAAAATTAGTATGTATATAGATATTTTACAACATTATAATAAATTTAAATTAATTATACAGGGGTTTAAAATAACTTATGAAGCAAGTCATACATGAGGTAAGATTTATTTCACAAACTCATATTTTATCATGATTTTTTATTATTAATTATATAATGATAAAATTTTATAATGATAAAATTTTATAAAATTTATCTCAAGAATATGAATAATTATTTCTATAATATGGTTATCTCTTGAGATTACATTTTTCCGTTTCATTTTCCTCCCTTTATGAACTCAAGATACAAAAATATTGTTTTTAAAGAAAAACCACTTTATTTTTCTTTTTGGTTGAAAATACTTTTTTTACAAATATATGTTTTCTAAAAAGTTTTCAAAATAATTTTTAATAATCCATAATTTTTAAATTTTATTTTTACCCAAATTTCACTTTATACAAACTGGTTTAAAAGGAATAAGTTTTTCAGAATGTGGTACTTTTTACTTTTTAACAAAAATGTAAAAGGAATATTTTTTTTAAATATACAAAAAATTAATACAATTTCCAACCATAATGACTATGAAATTATTTGAAGAATAATTTATTAGTCACCATGGTTCCTTCCAACAAATGTTTTTCCTTAAATTTGTTTAATTTTAAGATTTTGAAAAGGTGATTTCAAAATTAAAATGTTATTTTCCAAAAGAAATTTTTCAGTGATCCTTTTAAATTATTTTCATCTATGTAAAATTAAATTTTTGAATATAATGATTTTATGAGGCTATAATAAAATTATGTTATCCACTATATTTATATGAAAGGATTATTATTTGTTTTAATGTTAAATGTATTGACATTTTCTGTGCTAGTTATTCCAATATGGATAGTTATTTATTATTATGGTATGTTGATTAAGTTTTTTTATTTATTCATATGATTAACTCATAGTAAATATAATGTTATGGGTGACTCCATGAATTATATAGTTCCTTTATGCATCAATAGGTCTGTTGATACAAAACTAGTTAGATATTTGGATGTGGTCGTACCAAATTAAGTATGATTTCTTAGCATGGGTCTTTACCATAATATTAAGATGTTCATAAATGTTCCTTCCATAATTAAGAAATAATCTATATATGTCCATGTGATTATTTGAATAGTTATAATTTCCATGGATATTTTTCAGGAACATGTGATTATTTGAATGGAATTATTTGATCATCGTTTATGCATTCCATGTTATGCATGCCTTTTTTATTCTATGATAGCTACTATTATACACATTCCATTACTGAGAATCAGATATCAGTTCTATCTTATATTTCATTTACATAGGATTTTAGGAAGTGTATTATTTTTTATAATTATGGATATGATGGAATGAATAATTACGTTCTCAAAGAGAATACTCTGTCTTATTTTAGGTAATGTGATATTCAGTTATGTATCAAGTTTAATAATACTAATAAGCTATTTAGTCCATTGGGATGCGATCACTTATATCTATTTAGAGTGTAATAAATTAAACCCTAACTTTTGGATACTAGGGTCAGGGCCTTTACATTCTCAAATCTTCTAACCAGCCATATTCTCCTTCAAACAATGTTTCACATACTCCTTAGTGTCCAACTCCTCAGTCATCCTAATCATGATTTAATTAATAGTACATTATCTACATAAACACTTTTAATTAACAATAGGATCATTTCAATAAAATTTATATATTAAGGATACTCCTTGAATCCAAATATCCATGTTCATTAGGCCGTAGCTCAATTTCTTTTTCCAATTTATACATAGGCAACATCTCAGTATTTACCATTATTAAGTGGGTTATTACTTCAACACCCCATACATATTGATAGATTTACTTTATAATGAAAATATTACTTATAAAAAATTAATATAATCATTAATATTCTATAGTATCTTTATGTTAAATGATTCATCATTTGTCAACATGATTTGAATTCAGTTTCTTCAATATTAAATCTTTAAGGATCAAGAATGTAATTTTAAAGCATCACTTGGACCAAAAATGGATAATAGATTATATTTTTTAAAATTTATCATCCCAAATTGACTCATAATAATATATTATGATATTTTATTAACATTAAATTTTTTTAACAAAAAAAATCCAATTTTAATTTATATTTTTTAAGGGTTTTGAATTTTTATTTTAAAAATAATCAAAATTATAACACCCTGGTTTTTATAAGAAATATTTTGTTTTTATGTATAATATTATATAAAGGAATATTTAACTACACACATCACTATCTTGGATTGATTTACACGTAATCACGACCTTCCACGATAGTGTGTGTTGTACGCAATATCGAGTTTCGCTAAACAACGATATGCTATTAAAATATTATATAATATAGCCATTATGAATAGTAAAAACAACTTTTTGAAATTTTATAAATTTTATCTATCAAAATGGACTTCATTTTTGGATTCGGAATATCAAAATTAGCCTAAGGTTAATTTTTGGTATTTTTCTGAAAACATTCAATTTTTGATGAATAGTGAAAACACTGGGTTACTATTTAAAAAAAAGACATTTTATTTAAAGAATTATTTATTTATTTAAATTTATTTTAGGTTAAAATTGAGACACAATACCTATATATGTTCAATTTAATTCATTGGACTCATTTTATAATAATTATAGATATATAAAATTTTTATTGAACTTTTCACCGTCTTTTACCCACCTCAAAGGAGAATTTGAAAATTTTCATAAAACATAATTTTACCACTTCTGTGAGTGTAATTTTGAAAATCCAAGACACACGGTTAATATCAAGGAGTAAAATGTGGTTAAATAAGATAAAAATAATTTTTGGTGAATAGTAACTTTTGACTTTTATTTACCACGGTTAAAAGTAAATATGGGTAAAAATGATATTATTATTACCCTAACACATGTCCTAATTCTATTGTATAAGTGTAATTCGACCAAAAACAACCTTAGAAATAAAATATGACCATTTAGGTCTACTCGAATTAGATTAGGACATTTATTATTATTTTATTTAAAGAAGAGTTAAAAGAGTTAAAATCAATGTTTAATAACTAAAACATTTTTAATATAAGGTTATAAATAAGATAAATTCGACTATAAATATTCATTAGAAAAAAAAATAATTCATAGATTATGGTATTTTATTTATAATTTTTAGACATTAAATAATTTAATTTATTTATGACACAATGATGATGCAGTAATTACCTTATTAATGAAATATTAACATAATTGATGTTATAAATACCCAAATAAATGTAATTTGATACTTTTTATAAATTGCACTAATTTTTTAGGTTAATAAGACATGTTATTATTGATTTAATTAACTTTTTGGAACTAATCAAGATGTTATAATGTTCACACAAATCAATTATCAAATAGTGTCAAAATTTACATAAAATAGTTTTTAAAACAAATATTATATTATTAATTGTTATTTTATTTTTAAAAATCTAAGGATTGGAAATATGGCTTAGATAAGGTTATATATATTAATAATAAACAACTTTGGGTTCTTTTGTCTTGTTATAGTAAGTTTATTAACCATATTGTGTAAGAAAACAAGAAGACACGGTTAAAGTAAAATTATTTAACTTACAGTTAAATCTAAATGATAAGGGTAAAGTAGTAACCTAAACTTTTCTAAAAGATATTTTTTGAGAGGCGTTAGACCCATACCCACCTTATCTTCTAAATAAATCAATTTGGAGCAATTAATAACCAAATATGACTTTATTATAAAATAATAATTTATGTTTTTTTCCAAAGGTGCCCCTCTCCTCCCTTATAAAAGGGCACCGCCTCCCTCTCCTTCTCACAGAACTTTGAGCCTTAAAACTTGGCCAAAACCTGACCATTTTCCTTCTCAACTTCCCTAAATACATACTAGAGGTCCTTTAATTCTTCAAAGGCCAATCGTAGGGCCCTAAGAGGAGGATTCAAAGAGGCGTGTCGAAGAAGAGGTATTATCCATTACCGATTATTTAGAATTTATTTCTTCTTCTACTTCCTCTTATTTAGTTGTTTCATGTTGTAGTAATACCATCAGTATAACTCATATACTGATATTTTATTATAAATAAGAAAAAAAACCTATTTTACCTTCTATCCAGCCAACGTAAAATTAAATCACCGCACGTGTGTACGTACGGAATACCGTCTCCACACCGTAGTGTAATCTGTTTTCCACCACCACCTTACTTTGATGGGTATAATTGTGTAAATAAAAACTATATATGATTATTATAACATGATACTAATTCTCAGACATTCCATCTTACCCTCCAATACCATTCAATAGTTATGGTAAAAATATCATCACTCATGCGTACGTACGGCCAACCGTCTCCACGATGTGATGCGACTCGTTCTAAATGATCTTCATTAAATAATGATTATATAAATGAATTTACTGAATAAATATGATATATATTAAACTAATACCATTCTGTAAATAAGTTATTTGTAACCTAAAAATAATAATAAGAATTTATTCGACAAAACACGCATAAAAACATAAAGCAATGAACACCCGAATAACAAGTAGAAATGAAATATTATTAATAAGAAGATAATAATATGACCATATAGGATATCATAACAATGAATTTGATTTTGTAATAAGTAAATGACATTATTTAAATCATTGTACAGGAGGTTTGGATATATACGAATCATATCAGACCTAAGGTAAGGGATAACTATTCCAATCTCATTCTTATCGGAGATTGTTATTCGTAAGTATTTACTAGGGTTATTTTTATCATCCATGTATATATTTTCTAAAAATGTTTTCATGTATGTTTAATATAATTTTACCCATTTTTTACTTTTACCACATGTTATGGAAGAAATCATTCTTTTGTTTACCATACGAGAAACTTTTTGACTTTTCTTGCAAAAGTACGAGGAGAATGTTTTTTTTAAATTATAAGGCATGAACAGATTTTTACGGTTTCATAACGCATTAATTTCATGATGCTTAATCTACAATATTTCATAACTATTTTCAACAAAATAATTTTCTTTTAAAATTTCATGGAATTTTGTGAAAATAAAATGATTTTTATGAAGAAATGATATTTTCCACAAGAATTCTTTTGAAGTGTTTTATCAAAACCATTTTCCATCTGAGATGGATTTATTTCATATGTTTATGTTTAAAGTATAATATCTATATGATTTACAAGGTTTCAATTTTCTTATGATGAAATGATATCCATTTGTTTTATATGGATTATGTTATGATGGGATGATCTTTATGAAGCCCATTTTTATTCTTTGGGTTATGATGAATGATTTATGTTTATGTTGTCGCACAAGTAAGAATGATTTCATTATGAGATGGGTGGGACCTATATCTATCTCCAATGAATTGGGTAAATATTTGAATCTCATGAGTTAGACATGGCTGGAACAACAAGTTAATCCGGTTCAATGATACAGGACTGGAACGAGGAGTGAACTCGGTTCAGTAAGGGACATTGTCCACTAAGATGGTCTTGGAAGCAATTCCTTGGATACTATGGAAATCATATCATGTGCTTAATTGTTTTCCACAATTACATGATTTATTCCCATGCTATTTTATCATGATTGATGATCTATTATGATATATTCCTTACATACAGCCATGTTTTATGTCATTGCTCAAGAATATTATGTTTAAATATTATGTTCATGTTTTGAAGTTCAAATGTATATGGTTTGTTTTATTTTATCCATGCATACCCTTACTGAGGATTTGAGATCGCCCATTATATGTTTTCTTTTCCCCAGGTTATAAATAAAGGTTTTAGGTAAGGATAAAAAGGAAGATCTTTTTGGGAGATATTGAAGATCTTTCACCAAGATTTGAAGATTATATTCCATGCTTCCAAAGTCACTAAACTATTATGGTCCTTTGGTGTCTATTTTTATATATATTATATATTCCACAAAATTAATGTAATTTCTATGTACGTCAGGCTTCGGGCCACTACAGTTGGTATCAGAGGAAAGGTATAGTCAACCTTTGGAAACTATGATGTGAAATCCTTAGTAAGAACCCAAAGGATATGTCTAAGCATAGAACACAATCATAGTGTTATATAAATGTCCATGAATCACCTATGATAAGACCTAAGGCATGAAATTTTATTCCTGCTTATGTGGTTATATTATTATGATTAGTGTTTCTCACACTATGATTATTTGTTTTAGTAAATGGATGGAACTTGAAGGAACCGTGTTAATGCAGAATGCGACGAGCAATGCAATTATTGTCCCCCTGAGAAACCAAACATTATCGGAGCTGGAATGAAAAATCATGTAGCCATGATCACACAAATTTCTCAATCTATGAATCATGTAGTACTTTCAAATGAGAAATGGAAAGAGTAAGATTCTATTTAATCCTTCATGAGGTAGCGTCCACCTTCATTCAGCGGGTCTTCTTATCTATTAGTGGCTGAACAATGTATTAGTACCATAGAAAATATATTTTCAGTTCATTAAATGTTCTGAACCTGATGAAGTCATCTTAGCAGTATATCATTTGGAAGGTTAAGCAGATCAATGGTGGAATCTTTTTAAGAATATGAGGCAAAGGGATGAAATTGAGTCCATGGAATGGGACGAGTTCAAGAACTTATTTTTCAATAAGTATTTCCATTGTATTCTTCGAACAAAGATGGAGAATGATTTTCTTGAACTAAAGAAGAAGGATGATGAATCTGTTGGAACCTACGAAGAAAATATTGCAAGACTTGCAAGGTACACTTCTGTGATTATTATCCAACCTGAGAGTAAGATAGATCGATTTTTTAGTGGCATAAAACCATTTCTTCAATGGGCGTTAGCCATAAGCGACTTCAATATCTATGAGGAAATTGTTCGATGTGCTCTCTAGGTTGAGATATAGATTGGAGTAATCCATTATTCATATGGGTTTGATAAGAAGAGGAAAATGAGATTCAAGGGAAAATATAAAGACCACACTAAAAATAAGATGAGTTTTCCCTAATGCTCAATGTGTGGAATAAAACATAGAGGGAGTTGTCTTAAAGGGACAAGTAAATGTTTCAAATGTGGAAAAGAAGGTCATCAGGCATTTCAATGCTGCAATAATGGGAAGAAGATGTCAAATGATGCGAACAATGAAAAGGCTACACATAGTGCACCTCCTGCACTTCAATGTTAAAAGTTCAAGGAAATGGGGAATTATGCTAATAAATGACCTAATCCAAGGGTTGTTGATGATGATCAACTTCAAAAAACTCCTAAGGCTAAAGATAAAGGAAATTCACATGAAATTATTATCAGTGATATGGAGTATGATAACTAAGTGGTGAAAGGTATACCTACCATCCACTATAAAGTAGAAAAAAAATTATTTGATTCTGGACCCACCCACTCTTTTATTTCTGAAAAATATTCTTTGGGTATCTCCATACTACCTCAACAATTAGATGTTTAGTTAGCTGTGAAAACTCTTAATGGAACAACATCTACCTCAAAATTTTATAATTCGTCTCCAATTGAAGTTTATGGGAACGTTCTTCCTATAAATCTTGTGATACTTCCTATAGTGGAATTTGATGTGTTTCTTGGCATGTATTGGATTTATTTATATGGATCTCATATCAATTGCCAAAGAAGCGAAATACCATTTAATATTCTCATTCAATCTATGATCGTATATCGATGCAAGGATGAACATAACAATCTAGTGGAAATTTATTCCATCTTATGGTTCTTGATTCCACTAAATGAAGGTTATTTACTTCAAATGTTTTGTGATAAACTCATGATTAATAATATTCCCATTGTATTGGAGTTTGATGATGTCTTTTTGGAGGAATTTCCAGGTCTTCCACCAAATCATGAATGTGAGTTTTCAATAGAACTCGTACCAGGTGATTTGCTTATTTCAAAGACACCTTATATAATGGCCCCAATTGAGTTGCATGAATTGAATATGAAACTCTAAGAGAATATTGATATGGGATTCATATCCCTAGTGTGTCACCTTGGGGAGAACCTATTCTGTTTGTTAAGAAGAAAGATGGATCAATGAGACTCTGCAATCATTATCGAGAACTTAACAAGATCACTATCAAAAACATATATTCTCTCTCATGCATTGATGACTATTTTGACCAACAACACGGAGCTCAAAACTTTTCCATGATTGATCTTCGTTATGGGTATCATCTATTATGAGTCAAAAAGGAGGACATAACTAAGATAGATTTTCGTACAAGGTATGGACAATATGAATTTATAGTGATTCCATTTGGTCTTACTAATGCCCCAGCTATCTTCTTGGATATAATAAATATAGTCTTTAGAGACTATCTTGATCATTTTCTGTTAGTCTTTATAGGTCATATTCTTGTCTATTCCAAGATCATGGAAGAACATGATGATCACTTGAGAATTGTATTGAAGACCCTAAGAAAATAGAGGTTTTATGCCAAATTTACCACGTGTGAATTTTGACTTCAAAAAGCTGCATTTTTGGGTCACATAATCTCAAAAGAGGGGATATCTGTGGATCCAGCAAAAACAGAGGTTATTGAAAGATGGTCGAGACCAACAACAGTAACTGAGATCTGAAGTTTTCTTGGTTTGGAAGGATATTATTGATGTTTTGTGAATGATTTTTCACGATTATCTAATCCACTCACCAGGTTGACTTGGAAAGGAGTTAAGTTCATTTGGACAGAAGAGTGTGAAGAGAATTTCAAGGAGTTAAAAAGAAAGTTGTCCAGTGCACCTATGCTCACACTACCTTGTAGTGCAGAAAGGTTTGTGATCTATAGGGATTCATCCAAGAAGGGATTGGGGTGTGTTCTCATGAAAAACTATATGGTGAAAGCTTATGCCTCACGATAGTTGAAAATCCAAGGGAAAATTACCCAACTCATGATTTGGACTTAGTCGCAGTAATACTTGGATTAAAAATATGGAGGCATTATCTTTATAGTGAAATGTGTGATATTTATACTGATCATAAATTTTTAAAGTATATTTTCACACAAAATGAGCTGAATATGTGCCAAAGAGGATGGTTGGAGCGGATTAAGGATTATGATTGATCAATTCATTACCACCCTGGAAAAGCAAACAAGGTAGAAGATGCATTAAGTCGACAATACCATGCTCGCTTATCCATGATGAGGATCACAAAAGATCCAATATTTAAGGATTTACAAAGGATGGATCTTGGGATTAAAATTGAAGGGGAAAAATATTATATTTCTCAAATGAATGTTCAACCAGCTATACATGTGAAGATTAAAGAGGCACATTAAAAATATGTAGAGTTACAAAGGAAGGTGAAAATGTTTCCTGAATTTCAAATTGATTGTGATGAAATAATAAGGTCCTGGAATTGGGTTTGTGTTCCTCCCATCCTAGAATTAATGAATGAGATGCTAGATGAGTCTCATAGTTCTTCATTCTCTATTCATCCTGGAAGAAGGACGATGTATAGGGACCTGAAAGAGTACTTCTGGTGGAATGGCATGAAAAGAGATGTTGCTGAATATGACTCTCGATTCTTGGTTTATTATCAAGTTCAAGTTGAGAGGCATAAGTCTATGGGGATGTTACAACCATTACCCATACCCAAATGGAAATGGAAAAACATCACTATGGACTTTGTCACCGGACATCCTAAAACATCCAAAGGAAATAATGCGATCTTGGTCATAGTTGATCGTCTTACGAATGCGACACACATCATTTCTATTAGAGAAGATTTCTCTCTGGATCAGATTGCTAGGATATATGTGAAGGAAGTAGTAATATTTCATGGAGTACCACTTTCCATTATATCTGATTAGGATCTGAGGTTTACCTAAATATTTTGGTGAAGTCTTCATCATACTTTGGATACATAGTTGAGTTTCCGCACTTCTTATCATCCTCAGACAGAAGATCAATCTGAGAGGACAATTGAAACTATAGAAGATATGTTGACAGATTGCTCTATGGATTTCAATGGTGGTTGGGATCAACACCTACCTTTGGTGGAATTTTCTTATAATAATAGATTTCACTACAGTACTCATATTTCCCCGTATAAAGCACTCTATGGAAAGAAATGCAGAACTCCAACTTGCTGGGATGAAGTTGGGGAAAAAAAGCTATTAGGACCTGATCTTGTTGATGAGATGGCAGAAAAGGTCTGATTTATTCAACAACACTTAACAGCAGCTCGGATTCGACAAAAATTTTATGCTGACATCCGAAGAAAGGATATAGAGTTTGATCTGGGAGATAATGTGTTCATATGAATTTCTCCTTGGAAGAGAGTATTGATATTTGGAAAGAAGGGCATGTTAAGCCCAATGTATATTGGTCCTTTCAAAATATTGGACCGTTTTGGGAAGGAATCATACCAATTGGTGCTTCCACAGAATCTCTCTTAAGGTCCTGATGTGTTCCATGTATCTCTCCTGAGAAAGTACATACTCAATCCTTCACATGTACTCAGCTCAGAAGTTGTACCACTGGAGCAAGATCATTCTTATGAAGAACAGGCAATAGAGATTCTGGATCGTAGAAAAAAAGTCTTATGGAACAAGACAACTCGCTTGGTGAAAGTTTAATGGAGGAACCTCCAATTAGAAGAAGCTACATGGGAACTGAGGATATTATGAGGGAGATGTATCCTCATCTTTTTGTTACAAAGTGAAAAATTTCAAGTGCGAAATTCATTTTAAGGGGGGTAGAATGTAACACCCAAGATTTTATAAGAAATATTTTGTTCTTATGTATAATTTTATATAAAGGAATCTTTCACTACACACAACACTATCTTGGCTTGCTTTACAGGCAATCATGACCTTCCGCGATAGCGTGTATTGTACGCAATACCAAGTTTCACTAAACAACGATATGCTATTAAAATATTATATAAACTATCTGTAATGAACAGTAATACACACTTTTTGAAATTTTATAAATTTTATCTTTCAAAATGGACTTCATTTTTGGATTCTTAATATCAAAATTAGCCTATTTTGATGTTTTTTTATTTTTCTGAAAATATTCAATTTTTGATGAATAGTGAAAACACTAGGTTACTATTTAAAAACGAAATTTTTATTTAAATAATTATTAATTTTATTTAAATTTATTTTCGGTCCAAATTGACACAAAATACCTATATATGTTCTATTTAATTCATTTGATTCATTTTATAATAATTTTAGATATATAAAAATTTTATTGAACTTTTCACCGTCTTTTACCCACCTCCTAAGAGAATTTGAAATTTTAAATAAAACATAATTTTACTGCTTCTGTGAGTGTAATTTCTGAAATCTAAGAGACATGGATAATATCAAGGAGTAAAATGTTGTTTAATGAGATAAAAATAATTTTTGGTCAATAGTAACTTTTTACTTTTATTTACGACGGTTGAAAGTAAATAGGGGTAAAAACGATATTATTATTATCCTAACACATGTCCTAATTCTATTGGATAAGTTTAATTCGACCTAAATCAACCTTAGGATTAAAATATGACCATTTAGGTCCATTTGGATAAAATTAGGAAATTTATTATTATTTTATTTAAAGAAGAGTTAAAAAAGTTAAAATCCAAGTTTAATAAATAAAACATTTTTAATATAGGGTTATACATAAGATAAATTAGACTATAAATATTTATTATAAAGCTAAGAAGATTTTCTACATAATGGTATTTTATTTATAATTTTTATACATCAAATAAATTTATTTACTTATGACACAATGATGATGCAGTAATGACATTATTAATGAAATATTAACATAATTGATGTTATAAATAACCAAATAAATGTAATTTGACACTTTTTATAAATTACACTAATTTTTGGGGTCAATGAGACATGTTAGTAGTTATCCAATTAACCTTTTTAGAACTAATCATGATGTTATGATTTTAACAAAAATCAATTACCAAATAGTGTCCAAATTGACATAAAATAGTTTTTAAAACAAATATTATATTATTAATTGTTATTTTTTTCCTAAAGATCTAAGGTTCTGCCAAATTACATAGATAAGGTTATATATTTTAATAATAAACAACTTGGGGTTCTTTTGTCTTGTTATAGTATGTTTTTTAACCATATAGTGTAAGAAAATAAGAAGACGTGGTAAAAGTAAAATTATTTAACATAGAGTTAAATCTAAATGATAAGGTTAAAATAGTTACCTAAACTTGTCTAAAAACTATTGGTTGAGATTATTTAGACCCATACCCACATTAGATTTAAAATAAATCAATTGTGAGCTATTAAAAACAAAATATGACTTTATTGTAACATAATATTTTCTGTTTTTTGCAATGGTGTCCCTCTCCTCCCTTATAAAAGGGCACCTCATCCCTCTCCTACTCACACCACTTTGTGCCTTCAAGCTCGGCCAACCCATACCCATATCCCTTATCAACTTCCCTTGAGACATACTAGAGGTTCTGGTCTTCTTCATAGACCAATATTAGTTCCCTAAGAGGAGGTTTCAAAGAGGCGTGTCGAAGAAGAGGTAATATCCGTTACCGATTATTTCGAATTTATTTTTTCTTCTACTTCCTCTTATTTAGTTGTTTAATTATGAAGTAATAACATCAGTATCAATCATATACTTATATGTTATTATAAAAAATAAACAACCCTATTTAACCTTCTACGCATCCTATGGAAACTGAAATCACTATGCGCGCGTACGTACGGAATACCGTCTCCACGCCGTGGTGTAATCTGTGTTCCACCACCAACATACTTGGATGAGTCTAATGGTGTAAAGAATAACTATATATGATTATTATAATATGATAATAATTCTGAGACATTACATCTTAGACTCCAATACCATTCAATAGTTATGGGAACGATATCATCGCTCGTGCGTATGTACGACCTACTGTCTCCACGATGTCATGTGACTCATTCTACATGATCTTCATTAAATAATGATTATATAAATTAATTGAGTGAATAAATATGAAATATATTACACTAATAACATTATGTAAATAAGTTATATATAACCTAAAAAGAATAATAATAATTTATTCGACAAAAACACGCATATGAACATAAAGCAATGAACACCTGAATAACAAGTAGCAATGAAATATTATTAATAAAAAGATAAGAATATGACCATATATGATATCATAACAATGAATATGATTCTGTAATAAGTAAATGACAATATTTAAATCATTATATAGGAGGTTTGGATATGTATGTAGCATATCAGACCTAAGGTAAGGTATAACTATTCTAATCTTGTTCTTATCTGAGATCGTTATTCGTAAGTATTTACTGGGGTTATTGTTATCATCCATGTCCATGTTTTCTAAAATTGATTTCATGTATGTTTAATGTCCTTTTTACCCATTTTTTTAATTTTACCACATGTTACAGAAGAATATTTCTTTTATTTACCATACGAGGAAATTTTTCACTTTTTTGGAAAAAGTACGAGGAGAATGTTTTTTAAACTTATACAGCATGAACGGATTTTTACGGTTTCATAACAAATTATTTTCATGAATCATAATCTATAATATTTCATGAATATTTTCAACAAAATCCTTTTCTTCTAAAATTTTGTGGAATTTTGTGAAAAGAAAATGATTTTTAAGAAGTAAGGATATTTTCCTCAAGAATTATTTTAAAGTGTTTTATCAAAATCATTTTCTATCTAAGATGAAATTATTTCATATGTGTATGTTTCAATTATAATATCTCTATGATTTACATGGTTTCACTTTTATTAGGATGAAATGATATCCATTTGTTTTATATGGATTATGTTATGATGTGATGATGTTTATGAAACCCATTTTTATTCTTTGAGTTATAATTATTGATTTATGTTTATATTGTGGCACAAGTAAGAATGATTTCATTATGAGATGATTGGGACATATATCTCCCTCCAATGCATTGGGTAAAGATTTATATCTCATGAGATAGACATGGCAGGAATGGCAAGGCAATCTGGTTCAGTGATACAGGACAGGAATGAGGAGTGAACTCGGATCAGTAAGGGACTTTGTCCACTAATATTGTCTTGGCAGCAATGCTTTGGCTACTATCAAAATCATATCATGTGCATAATTGTTTTCCACAATTACATTTTTTATTCCCATTCTATTTTATCATGTTTTATGATCCATTATGGTCTATTCCTTACGTACAGCCATGTTTTATTTAATTACTAAAGATTTTGATGATTAAATATTATGTTCATGTTTTGAAGTTCAAATGTATTTGATTTGTTTTATTTTCTCCATGATTACACTTACTAAGCATTTGATCTCACCCTTTTTATGTTTTCTTTTCCCCAGGATATAAAGAATGGTTTTAGGTAATGAAAAAAGGATGATCTTTATGGAAGATGTTGAAGATCTTTCACAAATATTAGAATATTATATTCTGAGTTTTCTAAGACAATGAACTATTACAGTCCTTTGGTGTCTGTTTTTGTTATGTATTAGATATTCAACAAAATTAATGTAATGTATTTGTACGTCAAGCTTAGGTCTACTAAAAAAATACGTTAAAATTTGTGTTTTTATATTTATATAATTATTTAAATTTAATAATTATCTATAAATTTCTTGAAAAACATTAATTAATCTAAAAAATATCACTTTAAATATTATATAACAAATTTCATAAAATTTTATCCTACTTAAACAAAAACTGTGTTGACACTGCGTAAGAATTTTTTATAATTACCATATTATTTATTTTTAAACATAAATCAATAAAGTAATTATAATTTGTTACCCAATATTATTATCAACTAAAACCATACTTGAAAATATTTATATCTATTTATATTATTATAAAAATATAATGATATTAATTTTTCATTTTCTTACATTGTAGAAAAACTAGGATATCTGTTAAATAATTAACAAGATATATATTTTAATTTTAATAAATATAGATAAAAATAATTAGATAATCTGAATATTTATCTTTCTATTAAACTATATAATTATCCATTAATAAATATTATTATAAAGACAACAATTTTGAATTTTCTAATCTTGTGTAGCATGAGGTTGGATAATTATTTTCAAAATTATCTTTAAATAAAAATTAATTTATATTTATTGGATATTATTCATATGATATTTTTAGTACATTATAATTTAATACACATTTCAAAATTTTCTAAAATTTCTTATATCATTTTTGTTATAAATATAATAATAATAAAAACTATAATTCCACATAAACTAATGTTTTAAAAGAAATTTGAATTCAAAAGTTTTAATCAACACATAACTATATTGAGATTGATTAAATAATATAAAAATAAACCTTTTAAATTTTAAGGAACAAAAATTGAAATGATAATTTCATTAATAATATTTAATCCTAATTTTTAATCAAAAAATTAATTAAGCATAACATTTTTTATTTGCAATCATATCAAGTTCTTATACATTTTTAATCAAATTATTTTCAAATATTTTTATCATAGTGATTCAAAATAATAACATCCTTTTATTAAAATGGATCTAAAACTATTAAATATTCTATTTTAAAATAAAACTCATAATATATAAAATAATATATATATATATATATATAATCAAAATTCAAAATCATGGTTCATATCATGACATTATATTTTTCTATGATTTTCATAATATTAGATATAATTGTAAACTCTTAAAAATACTTCAAATATACTTATAAAACATCTTATATATAATTAAAAAAAATATTATTTACTCAATTTTTATGTAATTAAATAAATATTTTTAATGGATAATTATAAAAAAAATATTCCAATAATATATATTTTAAAACCAAAAAATATTTTTTTAACCTCGATACAACATTATCTCCTCCCCCAATTAAATTGCACCCTAGTAAATGTTTACACATTTTGAAATAAGTGAAGATACTTATATATCTTAGCTTCCTCTTGTTCAAATTTTACTTCTTTAACCATATGGATTTTCTATAAATCTATAAGAAGACATGTTACCTTATTTCACAAAACATGCTCTCTATGATCAAGAATTTGAACTTCTTTTTCTTTATAAGAAATATTCTCTTCAGGATTTAATAAATTATGTATTAATATTTGAGATGTATACAGTACTTATTTTTTAGTAAATAAACATGAAACAAATTAGTTAATTACGGAAAAGTGGATGTTAAGGCTACTCTATAATAAACTTATCCCATATACTATAGGATTTCATATAGACTAATATATCTTGTGCTTAATTTTACATTATTTAAAAAACTCAAAGATATATTAAAAAAATTTCATCTCCTACTTCAAATGAAAGATCCTTCATTTTATTTTCTACATAACACTTTGGTACACTCTAAAATTAAATTTTAAGAAATTAAATCAATTTCGCTTTTCTACCCATTTCACTCATTGATTCATGAACCAAAAACATCCATTCCAAAACATCATTCGAAAATGCAAGAGTTTTGAACCACTATCAATAAAACACTACAAAAGGTTCCATATGTATAAATGAATAAGAACTCTTATTATAAAAAAAATCAACTAATTGATGGTTTTTATCCCAATCCATTTATAATACAATGAACTATACTGTAGAATTTCATCCAAATTTGGAATTGTCCACTCTGAATTTCCATTAGTTTGAGGAAGAAAAGTTTAACTAAAACTTAATTCAAAACCAAATTACTTATAAATTCCTCTAAAAAATTGAATTTAAATATTATATCATGATAAAACACTGTATAAAGTGTAAATTCAAGTTATCTTACTATCCTTTTAAGATATATGTGAGAAATTTGATATAAATAAATATTACCTCCAATTGAAATAAAATTATAATAATTAGTAAAATGATCAACAATAACCCATATTTCATTATTACCTTGAGATGTATTCTAAAATCCTGTGATGAAATGAATGGTAATATATTTTTAATTCTATTATATAAATTATTATGTTTGAATCATTCATTTAGATTACTTTCGTCAAGCATTATCCAATAAGAAATCAAACATTTCAAATTAAAAGAAGAAATAACATTCTTTATTCATTACCAACAAAATATTCCTAAAGATATTTATAAATATTTTTTTTACCTATATGAATACAATATGGTGTTATTTGTTCCTTGATTCGAAATTCCTTTTTTAATTAAGATTAATTTGGTAAACATATCCTCTCACCAAATAAAATGACACATATATCATCAATATTAAACTCACAAAACATTCCTTCATTTATCAATTTTAATCATCTATTATAATCCATGATCTTATTTTGAATAATTCTTTATTCCTTCCAGAATGGATGATTTTATAATAACTTCTTCCAAAAAATGAATAGGTTTCCACAAGTTTAATTTCTGATCCAATTTTCATTAAATTATTTACAAATGGACCACGGTAAAAAACATAGCTTGGTTAATGTTTCATTATCCTTTTGGGTCAAATAATTATGACATTATTTTATTTTTCTAATAATAGTGAATCATGAAATTTTAATCTTTTTTAAATTCTGTACACCTCCTCTATCACATGCCAAATTATTTTTGATTAAATATGTACTTCATACTTATATATTCCATATATATATATCACATTTATCATAATATATATAATCCCTATAATTTTTAAATAAAAAATTATCATTTAAATGTAATGGTCATGTGTTGGATAATTTTATCATGGCCCTTTATCTTATGGGATGCATATTCTATTAGAAGATAATATTTTTATCAATAAAAAACCAAGACAATTTATTGAATCATTGCAATAAATAAAAAAGTTACCATTTATAAATGGTCAGGTTAATATAGTTGTATTTACCATTATTTTTTATTAATTTTAAATAAATAATGTCCTTACTTGTTAAAAATTAATTTTACGCCATTCCATGTCACCTTGGTTAATTGGATAGATAATGGATACATGTTTCCAATAAATTTTCATAATAACCTAATAATAAAATAAAACAATGAATCACTATGATATTAGTTAGACTTGGTCATTACACCACAACATCAGTTTTAGTAGCATCTGTTGCCATATAATATTTATTAACATTTTCAAAATGATTTAAATTTGTTATAACCAAAACTCACTTTTAATAAATTTTCAATACAACTTCTTTTATAGAAAATTATAAAAAAACCTGAAATGTTTTTCAATATCCTCATAACTATTATATAATACCATAGTTTCATCAATAAATACCTCCAAATGTTTTTTCAAATATGTATAAAAACATTATTAATCAAATCCATAAATATAAAAGGTGTATTCATTAACCCAAATGAAATGAATACACAATCATAGTGACCATGCATTATTATAATTACTTCATAGTAATATATTGTTAATTTACCTTTACCTGATGATGTCTAAACCTGAGGTCATTATTTTCAAAAATATTGATCTCCCCATAGTTGATTGAAATACTCATCAAAATTAGTAAAATGATACTTGTTCTTAATAATCATATTATCGAGTTCTCTACATTCAATGAAAACCCTAAAAGAACGATATTTATTATTAAAAAATATGGTCACCCAAAAGAAAAGTGCTAATGTGACTGAAAATCTTATTAAGAAATCGTTGTATTTTTTCAATTCTAATATCACTATTAGAGTTGGTTAATAAGGGGTTTTAAAATTTTATTAGCAATTGGAACTAAGTCAATAGTGAATTCCACCACCTAATGAGGAATGACATCAAGAAAATCATTGAGAAATACATTAAAATATTAATTTACCACTAGAACATCATTAAGATAGAATATTTATTCATTATAAATAATTTCATAAAGATAACTTTTACCTCTATGCTTTATTAATTTCTCAAATTATTTATCTGTTATAACTGGTATGATTTCATCATTAAATAAAAACATCATCTCACTCTAGAAATTAAGTATAACATCCTTTTATTTTTAATCTATCATATCATTATATTATGGAATTCATCCCAAACAAAAAATAACATCAAACTCTAATTTGTGTATGACATCAAGATTTACTTATATAATAATCTTATCGATAATTATAAGAAGGTTTTCAAAAATATTTTTTACATTAATACCTCAACCATGAGTTTTTACTAACAATTTGGTCTCCATTTCTTGATATTATATTTCCATATTGCTAGAAAATTTCTTAGAATTTTTTTTAAATATATACTCAAATAATACATTAGTTTAATTTTAGTAAACAAAGAATGATCACATTACCACTATATTTACTGGACCCAAATCTATCATACTAGTTGAAAATTACAATTACAAACATTATCTCTTGTATATTTATGATTTCAACCATAAATAATTAAAATTGAATATATAAATATATGTATACATAATTACCCATCTTATTATAATAATAAAATATACTAATAATTGACCACATTGATAAGACTTTGGTTTTGGTTTTTTCCCATTATCAGTATAAAGACTACCTGATCCTATTCAATCGTGGTCTACATGTCCAAATTTACCATAACGACAAGATTATAATTTTCTCATAATGCAATACCTATAATGAAAATCCACATTTATGAAAAGGTAGAAATTATATTTTCTTACTACTAGATTTTTTTCCCCAATTTATTACTACATTAACCACTTATTCTCCTTGATGTTATGAGATACATAATAGTAAAAAAAACTATATTAACATTACCATAACATTGAAATATTTCACAATAATATTAAATACCAAATTATTTGAATCCCTTTATAAACATTGTTAAAAACCTATGTAAAATATTTCAACTTCACATTCACGGTACAAAATAAAATTTTGTGAATTCCATTCAAATATGTTAAAATTTTCTTCATAACAAATAATTAATAAGTCTTACATTTTCTTAAAATATATAATTTTTTTCATTTGATTTCAATCCACCTTAAGGGAAAAAATCATGAAAAATATATTTAATTACCCAAAATTATGTGGTATCATTCTTGCTTTTTTATTATGTATTATTAATTAAAGGGAACCACTAAGTTGTTACACCTTCTAGATAATAAACTATAATATTCAACTTTTTCTGCTCTGGAAAACTGAAAACATAAAATATCTTTTCTAATTTATTTTTCCTTTATTTACATATCACTTAGTCTGAGGATCTACCAAATGTTAAAAAATGTAGTACCATGAAATTCTCAAACATAAACGTATTCCATTATGAGTAATTTAGTCATTTACCTTTTTTGGTGCCACCATTTATGTAAGGTGTTAATTACGTTAAGAAAAACACATTGTTTATATTTATACCATATTTAAAAACAATATGAATATGAAATGAAATTTATTTTAATCAAATCCCACATTTAATAATATTTCCATAAAACTTCTTTTCTCTTAAATTCAAGAAAAAAATCCCAAAATATTTTCATGATCCTCATAAATATTATAATATATAATAATATCATTGATAAATACCACTAAAATGTTATCCTATTATTCTTATGAATAATCTATTCATCAAATCTATAATTACAATAGGTTTATTCCATAAACCATAGGGAATGATTAAAAACTCAACGTGAACATACCTCATTATATATATCACATTTGTAATATATTTTTCCTTTAACTTTAAATAATGTTATCCAAACCATAGTTCAATATTTAAAAATTTTCAAACTCCTTCGAGCAAATCAAATTTTTTTTGACTATGATGAAAAGGATACTTGTTCTTGGTATTAATATTATTTAGTTCTCTACAATCAAATTTAAGCCTCATATAACCATATTCATTTATAATAAATAAATTATTATCACCCCAAAGTAAAAAATATAGTATTAATTAAACTATTCTTAATAAATTCATGTAATTTTATTTGAATTCGAATATTTATATTAGATCCATTTGATAGGGGTTTTTAAATTTTATTAGCATTGGGAACTAAATCAACAGTGAATTCCACAACCTGCTCAGGAATAATACTAGGAAAATACAAAAGAACTACATCCAGATATTCATTCACCACTAGAACATAATTAATTGATATTATTTCCTTCTTTTTAATGATATCATAAATAGAACATTAACATCCATATTTTATTAATTTATCATCTTATTGGTATGTTAACACTGGATTGAAATAATTCATAAATACAAACATCATCTCAATTTAAAATTTAAATATAAAAGCATTTTCTCTTAAATAAATGTTATCATGATACTATGAAATCCATTCCTTACCTAAACTAACATACAAATATATTTTAGGTATGAAAATGATCTTTTTCATGAAGAACAATTTCATAGATAATTATAGGAAGGTTTTTGTAAATAATTATTTCTCTGTCACCTCCACCATGATTTTTTACCAAAATTTTTGTTTCCAGTTCTTGATATGATATTTTCAAATCTCTAAAAAATTCCCTTGGAAAAAAAGAATATTTTTATCATGAATCAAAAAATATATTAGCATAATTTGAGTAAAAATTTATTGTATATGTTACCACTATATTTTATGGATCAAAATATATTATTGTTGTATAAAATGTCTTTACCAAACTGTTTCCTTGTGATATTTACACCTTGAATAATTTATTTAGAATAAATAATTTCAAAATAACCCAACTCAATATAATTAAGAAAAATCACTTCCAATTGATAATATTAACAAGACTTTGGTTCTAAAATTTTCCCATTATTGTTCAAATAATTACTCTTCACTTTGCATTCATGATACATATGTCCAATGTTACAAAAATTAAAACATTTTATTGTTATCATAAGACACTAAATAGAATGATTTTTCCCATATTTAGGACAAGAGAGATTAAATTCTCTCTCCTATAGATTTACTTTTTTTTAACCCATTACATTCAACTATAAGAGTTTCTTCTCCTTGATGATATGAGATATAGAAGATCCAACAAACTATATATAAACCATCTCAATATATTCAAATATTTCCTCTGAAATCTAATCTTCATAAGTAACCAAAGTCTTTTGTAAACTTATTTTCAACCCTATGTAATATATATCAGTTTTACATTCATGTTCTAAAATAAAATTTGGTACATACCTTTCCAATTTAGTTAAACATTCTTTATAAAAAATAATAGAATATTCCTTTTACTTCAACTACATAAATTTTCATTCCATTTAAATTTAAACCAATTTAGTAAAATATTTTTTTACAGGAAAATATATTTAAATACCTACCATTCCATGGTATAAATATAATTATAATTCAATATAGTGACTCGGGCTTAATGTACATGGATATTGTATCATTTTCGAGGAATGTTTTTCATATTACAAAAGTACTAGCCTGAAATATATAATATTTTAGTTTCTTTGGAAAAATGGAAAAAAAATTCTAACATGGTGAAATATCTTGAAAATATCACATAAATACCTTACCCATTAGTACTTTTAGTTAAAACCTTTATTCATAACCTAGGGAAATGAAATAGAGGAAAGGGAGAGCTAAGATTTTTAGTAAGGGTAAATAAAGAAGTTAGGTAATAATAACATAAACATAAGGGAATGAGAACATGAGAATAACATTTTATGATCCTAACCTATATATTAGAGATCATAATCATGAATCATGGAATAAATATTGACAGTTCAAAATACAGGAATCATAAGGAAATAAAATAATGTGAGTTATGATAGAATAACATTTACATAATACATAGACTTCTGCTATAAACATCGTCATATAACATTGTGAACATGTGTAAATATAAAAATGATTAGTCATTGAGTTAATGACATGAAATCATACCCTCACATAAACATATGGATATGCAACTAGTTTATGCATAACATTGTGAACATGTAATCAGGTTCACACACAGAATTGTGAACATTTAATCAGTTTTATGCATAAACTTATGGACAAGAAACCAAGCCCTTGTATAGCATTATTAACATGTAATTTGGTCCAATCATAACATTTTGATCATGTAATCAGGTTAATGCATAAATTTATGGACATGAAACCATGACCATGGAATTCATTGTGAACATGTATAAATGTTTATGCTAAATATTGTGAACATGTAATAAGGTTCACTCATAACATTAGTACCATGTAATCATGTTCACATATAAAAAATATAATCATGATTCATCCATATTTACCCAGTGAATTAGAGGGAGATATAGGTCCCACCATACAAATAATGAAATAATACATACATATTCTATAAGATAATAAAACATTCATCATATAATGACCCATAAAAAGAGATAGGACTCATAAGAATTTTATCATGCTATAAAATATGGAAAAGAAATGTATTTCATAAAGAAATTCTCATCTAAAACATAAACCATTAAAATGAATAATAAAAACGGTGTCCTTGGATCATATTATAAATAAATTATAAACCAAATCAAATGATTCCATATTTCATGGAGAAGGATTTTGAAAGATCACATGAAGTATTTATTATGGAAAATAACATTTCTTTTTAATTCATCTTATAAGACAGAGAACAATTTCATAAGTCATTTTCATAAAAAAAATACATTTAAAACATATAAGGTAATCCTTAAAATTCATTAAAATAATTTCTCAGTAAAAATATCCTTTCTGCATTGAGAAACATTTTGTAAATCATGAAGAAAATTAAAAAATTATTTGAAAATAATGATATAAAAATATAATGGAATCTTTGAAAAACATTTTAAACACCTTTTAAAACATAAAAAAATGGAATCTTGTCTTAAAGAACACATATTTCCCACTAAAGATTGAATTGTTGGATTATATTAAAAAAAGATAATTTTCTTACGTACCAATGAGTGATAATATGGAAACATTACATGAAGATATCCTAAATAAACATAGAAAAAAATATTCAGTAAAATTATTGAAATCTAGATCACTACATTTCAATAATGGATACTTGATCCTATATAATCTTGATAAACAATGAGATTGTAACCTAAAACTCTTACCACTTTAGTTACCTTTAATCCTAATAAAATGATAAGATGACAATACATGAATCTTATAATATCACTAAAATTATTATCTTAATGATAAAACATGGAAAAGGTTTATTATAAACACCTAATATAATAATATAGGTTTATAGTATAATAAGTGTCTTAAAAAAGGCACACTGAGACAAAATCCCCTAAATGATTTGGTAACATTAGAATAGTAAGCCCCGTGAAATAAAGATCCTATAATGGATATATAAAAATTAATAATATTAATTATAAAATTTATAAAATACATACATGGTCATTATATGCAACAAATTAAATAAATATGAAGTGATCATGGCATGTATCTCATGGAAAATTAAAGTGAGACGAAAATCCCTTATTATGTGAGTAACTTTTGAACCGTGAGATCCTTGAAAGAATAAAATCAATTGAAACTTTTAATATCATGAAAAAATTCCAATATTTTATATAACATGACATAGGTTAGTATATAAATCACATAAAAAGAGTAATTGGTGAATATATCATATATCTCACAAAAATAAAAGTGAGATGAGAAAAACCATTCCTTAAGTCATGCATTTCATCATAATCATTCAAACCTACAATATAATAAAAAAAATTTATTAGAAACATAAATATTAACCATATTATTATATATAATACCATATATTGTTTTATTATTACTTTATATTACCCTTTTGTTGGTAATTTCATATTAAAATTATGTTTCGAGTAACAACTGCATTATTTTTTTATATGATTTTACTTGTTATACGTGATCATATAATATAAATAATGATTTAATTAATTAAAAATTTTAAAACAATATATATATACCATATATTTTTATATATATTTATTTATAATAATCTATAAAATATTTAAATATAAAATGACATACACCGTTCATGGATATGGTAGTTCGTACGTATGTATGACCGTTGTTTGTATTTTCTTATTATATTAAGTGAAATAAAATTAAATGGGGTATATATATTTTCATTATAATATAATTATTATTCTATAAATATCACAAATATTTAATAATCTCAACCTTAATAATTTCCATGAAAAGTATGAATGAATCACATTGCTTAGAGGAGGCGGTAGTCCTCACGTCCACAAACAATGTTATCGTGTTCCCAAAAATGGAAATCATGCATGTATGTGTTATATAAAAATTAAATAATAATAAATATATCATAAATATCATATATAAATATATATATATATATATAATTTAAAAATATTATTTATGTTATTATTCAAATCCTTTTTAGGTAGCAATGGAAGGACGGACGACGTCAGTTTGCAAGGTGGGAGTCTGTCGAACACACGAATGATGAATGTGTATCCCAATTGATGGAAGTATGTGAAGTTTTAGGTCATAACCGTAACATAAAAATATCTCAGTATATTTTTTATATTGAGTTTATTATATAATAATATAATTATTATTATTATGGTGGTGTATAAAGAAAATAAAACCAATGTGTGTGTTGAAGGGCGTTACATCTTCTCTGGGTAACTCCTTTTGGTTTGCACCAAACGAATTCCATGGTTGGATTCATACCCAAAGTTTGGATTAAATGTTGATATTAGGTAATTTTAGAGGTTTACTTTAAAGTTTTTTTACCAAAAAAAGTCCTTGAAATGAGTAAATAATTGAGGTGGTGAGTGTCACTTTATAGTGGAGGAAGAGTGGCATTCTTAAAAATACAAAAAGGAAAACACTGTTGAGAGGACTTCATTACACCATGTTCCTCCAATAATGGTACATTTTACATAAAAGGGGTATATGGTCATAATATGTATAGAAAAATTAGTTTTTTACATTTTTATAGGTTATTCGGCCCCTTAAGTAGATTTCTAGCCACTAAGTATACTCGTGTTTACCGTAATCGATGTAATTGATTTTAATTATGTTCACTAATATTTTTCTTATAAAGATAAGTTGAAATTAATAGGACTTATAAATTATAATTATTAAAAATATGGAATCATTCTTTTCAAATTACAATCAGATAAGTGAAAATTTTTAATTTAAAACTAATCTTGAAAATGGGATGAGAAAACAAATTTTTAAAGTAAAAATGTTCAAATGTTTGATATAATTTTATATCTCTTTTTAATGTGAAATTAATTATAATGACCTAAATTGAGTTAATAGATTTGAAATTTATATAAATTTACTATAAAACTAAATAAAAATATAGTTTACTATATAAATAAATGAGAATAACTGTTAGTTTTCAAATAAAATTCAGTATTTTTCACTATTCATTAGAAAATGTAACTTCTCAGAAAAAAACAAAAAATTCACACAAAGTAAAATATTATATTTTGATTTAAAAATTTATCTTCTTTTTTCCAATATAATTTATAAAATTTTCATAGATTATATTTATAATAGGTGCAGCATTAAAAGTATATAAAATTACATTTTAGAAAAATATTATTTTTATTCATAAAATTAGACCTATTATTATCTTATACATATAAAATCTATTGGATTATTTTCAAAAAAAAAGATTGAATATATTATCTAAATTTTATTTGAAAATTTTCTCAAAATTTGGTTGGTTAATTTATTTAGAAAAAATAGTGTTTGTATGTAATGAAATTATTTATTAAGAAAAGGATTTATTAATTTTCAAAATGTTCTTACTTTTAATTATAACTAATTGATAAATGAAGGACTAATTTTATATACATTTATAAAATATATTTTAATAATTTAGTTAGTATTATTCACATATTACATTCCAATGGATATGTGATAACTATAATAATATATGAATAATAATATTTATTCTATATTATAGTTTTCTAATATTTGGTCTTTTTTAATGAATGATTTCAAAAGAACTCTGCATTGTGTGTAACATAATCCAAACATAGTGTTGTGTGTAGTTAAAGATAATAAAAAAAATTACAGTGGAATTTTAACTTCTTGTTTATTATAATGAAATAATAATTTGGTGTATTATGCAATGAAATCCATCAAATAAATATAATTTATTCAAAAAAATATTCATAAAAACTCAGGGTGTTACATTATACCCCTTAATTAAATTCCCTCAAAATTTTACTAGGACACCAATGTTTTAACACTTGAAATATCCTTTTACAGAAAATGATATAGTAATATGAATACTAAAAAATATTTTAAAAAATCTTAAACATAACGGTAACCTAAAGAAACTCATAATAATGTTTCCACATAGCAGAACATATGTAGGAAGGGAATATTAGACATGGGAAAAACATAAATAAATATAGAGAGTGATTATGTCATTGATCATAAGTAATTTAATGATCAATGTAATGTTAAGGGCCTCAAAACCACAAATATTTTATGATTTATAATACCATTATATCAATAGATATTTTGGTTTTAGGATAAATCTGTTTCAATATCCTTTTTCTAGAGTTGAGGAATTATTTCACTATCTAAGAAAATAAAAAAATATACTTACTAGATTTCATTAATTTTCATATGCACAATATAACCCTTTGGTTAAAACTTTATAAAATTAAAAATTCATATCGTTTTCAAATATATGAAGGTGAATTTTCCATTTCTGAAGTACTAACTGATCATGAGGTGTAATGATGAGTCATTCCATCAATCTTTAGTAAATAACACAAAACAATGGTAAGGATAAAACACCATTCACTTGAAAGGATTTAATCTTATGAAATATATCTAAAATATGAATTATAATATCTTTATAAGGCTTATTCATACAATATTAAACTTCAAATTCCCAAATATGTAGGGAAGGATAAGTGTTCCTTAATTATCCTAATTCACTTCATCCATTGTAATTGTGTAATAATTCTATTTGACTGTTTTTTGGGAGGTTGTTTTGGTTGATCCATCATACTGGCCCTCGTATTGAGGCAATGATTTGTATAATCCCAAAACACCATGCACTTGAAACACTAATCTGTGGGTGTTGAGTTTTTTGAACTCTCTCTCCAGTCATCTCACTTCTACATTCTTTTACATGATGTCCAGACTTCTCACACTTGAAAAAACTAATTTTTCGTTTTATGCACTCACCTAGGTTCTCCTTCCCGTTTTTTGAAACTATAATTTTTATGATTTTTCTTTTATATGTGTGACATATCATTGAATTTTCCATGTAACTTCATTTTGCCTTTCTTATCACCGGAATTAAGTGGGTTTCCAGCTTCCATTTTCACTTTTAGTTCACATTTAATGATTACTTCATGACATCAAATGTAATTTATGTGTAATTAACATCAGTGATTCGAATTCATACCTCTAAAAAATCGGTCAAACAATATTTTTTGTGTACCATGGATGTCTTGTAAAATTTGTTTCACAGGCATCAATAGAATCTTTATCCCTCTAATTAAGCTCTAGGAATTGATTCCCTATTTTTCCAAAGAATACGAGTAATCTATTTGTTCAAAAAAAATCTAAACTCATCCCATTTCATGGATTCAAATTATTCATTTTTCCCTATATACTTAATAATATTAAACCACTAATCCACCTCACCTTCTATAA
Organism: Viscum album; assembly: GCA_963277665.1. NCBI lineage: Eukaryota > Viridiplantae > Streptophyta > Magnoliopsida > Santalales > Viscaceae > Viscum > Viscum album. Next base: position 1,155,809,033 of record OY728120.1, on the reverse strand, counting down.
AATAGATATCTAGAGTGATTTTTTCATACCCAAAACAACGGAGAATGGAAAATATCTTTTCAGTGGTACTGATCCACTATTCTATAATTAACAAGTGAGCGGAGCCACTTAAAGAATGTGGGAGTTTCCTAATGAAGGAATCAACAAAATATTGTTCCCTACTCTACCCATTTTTATGAACACCATGAGTCATAGCTTGATAAATTTCAATGATCATTGCATTTTGTTCATTCCATCACCCATAATATTTCGTATCTCATCTGGAAAATCATTGTATTTACCATTTAATTCCACATTAATAAGGTTCCTTCAAGTTCCACCTGTTGACTAAAGATTAAAATTTAGTGTGAGAAATACTAATTATAGTGGAAAAACAAATAATCATGAATCATTGCTTGTAGGACATCTAAATCAGGACACATTATTTTCAATCTATGACGTCTTAAGTTTAATATAATTCATTTATAGTCATTATATATTTAAAAAAATTGATGGGTTTTAAAGAGGTTTTGAATTTACAAATTATATCTTCTAGGAGTGTTAAACTACGTGTGAAGTAAGTCATCTTGTTATGCACTAGTTATTGATACAATCTATCTCATTATAGTGTTTTGGGGGTTGTTAACCCTATGAAAATCTATACCAAAGCCATACCCACTTGTAGTATCCATATAGGGATGTATTTTTATAACAACAGTCACTCTATCCTTTACTAGAGTTATAAGACATTTTACTAAACATTAATTCATTCTTACACTTATCATTAGAGAAATACCTAGACATATCTTTAGTAATATCCATATGGATCACACTAGATTTTTCTCTTCCTAGTTTCCAAAGGTTGACTAAAACAGACCTTTGATACCATCTTTAGTTACCCAGGCTTAACATACATGGATATTGCATAATTTTAGATGAATTTTCTGAACATTTAAAAAGTACATGCCCAAGGACTATAATATTACATCATCTTTGAAAAGATGGAAAAAACATTCTAACTTAGTGAAAGATCGTAAACATCTCCCATAAAGACATTCCTCCTTAATGATCTTACTTAAAAACATTCTTCATAACCTAATAAAACAAAATATAAGAAAGGGTTATCCTAGATGCTTATTACGGTTAAATAAAGGATATATGTAAGAATAACATGATTAAAAAAATATGAGAACATGATAATAACATTTCAAGATCATACCCTACATATCAAAGACAATAATCATGGTCCATGTAATAAATACTGATAGTTAATAAGATATGAATCATAAGGAAATCAATGATCATGAATCATGGGTGAATAACATTGGCATAATACAAAGACTTATGTCATAAACATTAGTATATAACATTGTGATCATGTGTAAATTGAAATTGGTTCACTCATTAAATTGAGGAAATGAAATCAGGCCCTCGCATAAACTTATGGGAATGAAAGAAGGTCCACACATAACATTGTGAACATGCAATTAGGTTTATGAATAACATTGTTGTAACACCCCGAGATTTTATGAAAAATATTCTTTTAATTTCATTAATGTCTTGTGTCCTATGCTACACCAAGATTACCTTGCGCTATACGCAACACTGTATTAGCATGCACTATACGCATCACTATTCTTGGATTGTGTTACACACAATTTTGATAATAGTTATTCTACGCAACATTGATTATATATATATATATATATATTCAATGTATAAATGAAATATGGTTGGATTCTGTTATACAAAACAACTAAGGATTCTTTTACAACACGCAACCCTGACTTGGCTTGCATTACATGCAATCGCGACCTTCCTCGATAGCGTGTGTCGTACGCAATACCGGGTTTTACTAGTCAATGATATATTTTTATAATATTATTATGAACTAGCAGTTATGAATAGTTTTAACTAAATTTTTATTTTTATAACATTATTATTCATCTTACACATTTTCTACAACATGGCATAAGAACAAAATAAATTTTTCGGGTAAAATAAGTATTTTTCAAAAAATGCAGTTTTTTCGGCTTTTGATGGCGCAACCACTTTAAAACTAGTTTTTGACATGTTTATAAGTTCAATTTGACAAAATAAAATTCTTCTTTGTAATCAAGAAATAAAAATTTACTTTGGATAAATTTTTCGTATTATTCTGGTAACTTTCATATTTTGATGAATAGTAAAAACACACTATATTTTAATGAAAAAAAACTTTTCTCATCGTAATAATTTATATGGTTAAATTGTAATATTGAATAGTTTTAAATTGTAAATAGAATATCGGTTTACCATTTAATATAATCTATGTCATTAGCATTTATTTTACATCGAATTCGTAGGTTAAATCAATTCAATCTTTTGCAATGTTTTAAACAAAAACCTGTTTTCATTCGACAACGGGATTAATTTTAATTTAATTTCTGCAACATCTTTGTGTTGAATTTGAAAAAATTGGTTCCATATTTGGAATCAGTGGGTCCAAATTATGTAAATAGGCTACTTTTTATTTTTGGGAATTATGAATAGTAACTACGGTAAATTTTATTTACCGTAAATAAAGGTAAATCGGGTAATTAAGGGTAAATGTAATATTATAAAATTACACTAACACATGCCAAAATTCTATTTTATGGCTAAAAGTAAACCCATATCAACTAAGGGTCGGATTAGATTCATTTTATGGACTTTTTCCCATGAAAATAATAAAATTATTATTAAAACCAAAGAAAGTGACAACATGTCACTCTCTTAAATCTTATAAGTATAATAATTTTATTTTAGTGATAAACATCATAAAACTTCAAACATTAATAGTCTCCAAAAATCTAATAAAAGTATCTACATCATGATAATTTATTTAGAATTTGTAGGGATTAAATAATTGTCATTAATGGTGATACATTTATGTTACCGAAATTATTTATTAAGTGGAAAATAAGTAATATAGTTTTTATTGAAATAATAAAACCCATTAAAAGGCCCACAAACCTGACCAAAAATTATTTGTAGTGTATATATACACCTTAATCATCCAATTACCTAATATATAACCATTTGGATCCATATAAAACTGATTATGACACTTATATTATTTTATTATAAATGATGCCAAAGTTGTCACCTTCATAATTTAATAAATATAAATATTGTGATTTTAAGATGATAAATTCGAGTAAAAGTATTATTGTGAAAGGTAATAACTTTATATTCATCATAGTATTTTATTTTTAATTTTATGAAAAAAATCAGTATATTAAATAATTATACAAAAATGTTGTAGTAGTTATATTATTAGGAGATATACCAAATAAATAGTTTAAAAAAAATAAAAAAAATATTATATAAACTATTTAATGTGATCCACTAATTTAATAGATACATATGAACTTTTATGAATCTATTAAAGCTTTTAGTTCGAACATATCATTTGTATATATTTTATTTAAATTCAAATAAATGAATAGTGTCAAAATTGACACTATTGTTATTTTATAAAAATAACATATAAAAAAATTGTTTAAAAATCACAAAAATATTTAAAAATTATAAATTTAAATTTATATGGTATATAATGTTATAAATTAAACAATTATGGATTATTCACAACAAATAAGTAATTATTTGTTATAATTTAAAATTTAGAATTTTATTACCATAAATAAACTTAAATAGATTAAATAAGGATAAATCAAAATGATAAGGTTTAAAATAAGATCCAAACATGTCTAAAATTTATTGGTTGATGATATTAAAACCCTATCTCATATAATATTCTAATATGAGTCATTTTTTGAGGTTTGTATGTGGGGTTAGATTTATTATAAATTAATATTTTTAAGAATTCAAAAGGTGCCTCTCTCCTCCCTTATAAAAGGGCACCTCCTCCCTCTCCTCCTCACACCAATATTAGCCTTCAAGCTCGGCCAACCCCTGCCAAATTATCTTCTCCACTTCCCTAGAAACATCCTAGAGGTTATGGTCTACTTTAAAGACCAATCTTAGTGCCCTAAGAGGAGGTTTCTAAGAGGCGTATCGAAGAATAGGTAATTTCTTCTCCAGATTCATTCGAGCTTCTTTCTTCTTCAACATCGTCTTATTTAGTTGTTTCATAATAAAGTAATAACATTAGTATCTTTAATATACTTATTTTTTATTATAAATATGAAACAACCCCATTTCACCTTCTATCCGTCCTACGGAAAACAAAATCACCGCGCGTGCGTACGTACGGAATACCGTCTCCACGCCGTGGTGTAATCTATTTTTCCACCAACACCTTACATGGATGGGTATAATGGTGTAAATAATAACTATACACAGTTATTATATCATCATAATGATTCTGATATATTGCATCATCCACTCCAATTCAATTCAATAATTAGGGAAATGATATCATCGCTCGTGCGTACGTACGGACTACCGTCTCCACGACGTGATGAGATTCATTCTCCATGTTAACCATTTAATAATGATTATAAAGTATATATAAGCAATAATAATGAAATATATGAAATTATAAAGCTACTGGATTTATGTATATATGTATTTCATCTACTTAATTCCATTCAACTCAATAAGAAAACAAAAACAGCGTTCATGCGTACGTACGGACTACCGTCTCCATTAATGGTGTATTTCTTTCCATTTATCGATCTATTATATATATGTATATTCTGAATATATATTATATATAAATCATGTTTTATATTCTGGAATTATGTAATCGTGATCTAAGTAATCATATGAATAATTACAAGTCAAAACACGGACCACAAATGAAACGATTTTACCCACAACACTCTTTAACATGGAATTTACAAAAGAACGGGTAATATAAAGTCATAAGTGAACCATATATGATATCATAATAATGAATATGATTCTTTAATAAGTCAATGACATTATTTAAATCATTATACAGGAGGTTTGGATACATACGAAGCATATCAGACATAAGGTAAGGGATAATTTTTCAAATCTCATTTTTATCCGAGATTGCTTATTCATAAGTATTTACTGGGGTTATTTCAATCATTCATGTCCATGTTTTATAAAAGTGTTTTCATGTATGTTTAAATTCTTTTTTACCCATTTTTGACTTTTACTACATGGTATGTAAGGAATCTTTATTTTGTTTACATTACGAGGTACTTTTTGACTTTTCCAGCAAAAGTACGAAAAAGAATGTTTTTTTAACTTATATAGAACGAACGGATTTTTACGGTTTTATAAAGCCTTATTTTCATGAATCTTCCTCCAAAAGATTTCATGACTATTTTCAACAAAATATATTTATTTTAAAATTGCATGACATTTGGTGAAAAGAAATTGATTTTGATGAAGAAAGGATATTTTCCTCAAGAATTCATTTCATGTGTTTTATCAAAACCATTTCCCATCTAAGATGTAATTATTTCGTATGTGTATGTTTCATGTGTAATGTCTCTATGATTTTCATGGTTTCACTTTTCATTTTATGAAATGATATCCATTTCTTTTATATGGATTATGTAATTATGGGATGATGTTTATGAAACCCATTTTATTTTTTGGGTTATTATGAATTATGTATATTTTGTGGCACAAGTAAGAATGATTTCATTATGAGATGGGTGGGACCTATATATCCCTCCAATGCATTGGGTAAAGATTGTATATCTCATGAGATAGACATGGATGGAATGGTAGGTTATACTGGTTCAGTTAAACAGGACTGAAATGAGGAGTTAACTCATTTCAGAAATGGACTTTGTCCACTAAGATAGTCTTGGCAATGAGTCTTGACTAATAAGAAATGATTCTCTATGATTATGTGTGTATGCCACAAAGTTTCATGTTTTATGTTATGATTATTGGGATTTCATTTCACTACTATGATTTATCCCATGTTATTATATTATGATCTCTTTTGCAGGTTATGATTTCCAAAATGTTATGTTCCTATGAATATGATGTGATTGATTTTTCTTTTGTTTACCCTTACTGAGAATTTGATCTCACCATTTTATGTTTTCTTTTCCCCAAGATATAAAGAAATGTTTTAGGTAAGAAAAAAAATGGAAGATCTTTATGGGAGATGTTGAATATCTTTCACCATGATTAGAAGATTACGTTCCGAGTTTCCAAAGACACTAAACTATTACGGTCCTTGTGTGTGTGTTTTTGTTATGTAATAAGTATTCTGCAAATGTAATGTAATTTACTTGTACATTAAGCTTCGGGTCACTACAGTTGGTATCAGAGGAAAAGTTTAGTCAACCATTGGAAGCTAGGATGCAAAAACATTAGTGAGATCTCTAGAGATATTTCTAAGGTATGTCCAGGGATGTACCAAAGGATAAGAATACGTATAGGATATAGTCCTAGAACTACGGTAACGATCTTAGAATTTAACCAAAGATGTTAGATATTAAGGGTTCTCCCCCTTTACTATGTTGTTTTCCCTAGCATGATTTTTTCCCCTCACACTATTCTTTTTGGGTTTTAGAAAATGGCTGGAAACAAGAAGATTCGTGATAATGGAGGATATGACGGACAATGGAATGATTTTCTTCATGAGAAACCAAATGAAACGGGATATGGAAGTCCAAACATCGTTATTATGCCTAATCAGCAATCTCATAATATGATCAATAATCTCAACTTTGGTACGTTTCCTGACTCATATAATAAGAGAAAGATGGAGTTTCATGATGATCATAGAGGAAAGAAAGTTCAATTTCCCTCATGTAAATCATGTTGGAAGAGGCATCAGGGAGATTGTTTCAAGGGAACTGGAAGATGCTTTGGGTGTGGAAAAGAATGAAACAAAGCCAGTAATTGGAAAAGAAAAGGTTCAGTTAACACCATTTACAGGTATAATGGTATTTCTACGACATCAACAATGATTAGATGTTTTAAATGTGGAATGTACGGGCATTATGCAAACCAATTCCCTAATGAAAATCTCATGAAGAGAATCAGCATGGTCATATGGGTAGTATTTATGTGGATGATGATGAGGAGAATACAAATGATATATGAGCTGAAAGAAGTGTTGAAGCTCAGTGGGTTGTTTTAGAAGGTAGTGGAATGATTGAATGTTTATCAAGAGTTATGTTGTATAGTTAACGGTACTATGGAATAAAGAATCATCTAAGGATTGTTACACTATTTTTTTCCTAAAAGTATTTTAAAGTATATGTTGAATGGTACCAGTAACCATGGAAGGTTATTCAGATATTTTTGTAAATTAGATGATATGCGCATAATGAAGGAATAAGAAGATAATGAGATGTTTGATTTTATTCATGAGCTTATGAATGATATAAGGACTAAGTGATATCATGGTTTGAGTATAAATAATTTTGAGGATTTTGGTATGTGGAAAGAGTTAACTTTTAACTGCATTCATTTTTTCACTAAGGTTCAATGGGTATTCATTTTTCAAGAGAATACATGATTAAGGCCTTCAAACGTTTGTATTGTGACCAACAAGACATATCTTATGATATATGGGGATCAACGATGGTATTAACATGCTTCTTATATGGAATCTCTGGAAATTGTTTTCACTATAATTTGACAACGGACTTCAATATTATGGATAAGCCTAAAGATTTGAATGGATTATGTTGGACATAAGTTAGTATTGTTTAAGGATAGAAACTTTTTTGATATTATTGATGGGATGATATAGTAATGTAGTTTTAGAAAAAGGACAACCTTCAGGACGAGCGATAGCCCATCGCGTCGGACAAGTGTATGGGAATCGAACCCACAACCGAAGTGCGACTGGCCTTTATCTCCTACCACTAGCCTACAGGAAGTCCCTGGTTAGTAGAAACTAGTTATATTTTATTAAGCGGTATGATATATGAAGTATAAGTTCATTTTTGGAACCATATATGATTACTCTAACCATAAGATGGACTTATAAATTTTGCTATCCTTTTGTTTGAAAGAGATGGAATGAACCATCATTCTATCACATGATCTGCTAACACATCATGAATAACAAATTCAACTTCATTTCTTTAAGGGATGAATTGGAAATTGTTCAATTCACGAACAACAATGAGATTGTACCAAAATCATGCAAGTATTTCATTTAATTCATCAACTTTAGGGAAATGATCTTGAAAACCAAAAATGTTTTCCTAGTTCCATTATATTCGATGAATCAGATGGTACCTTAGATCATCACAAATCAATAGCTTTGTGATTGTTGGATTTTTCATAGCCATGTTCTCTACAACTCTCCATCAGAACTTGATGGTTAGATTTTTTCTTCCATATCCATATTTTCACCTATGTTCTCCTACGTGGAAACCTAGTGATGAGTTAATTTGGGTAACTGTTACATGTCATACTTTAGTTTTTAAAGCCTTGTTTTGGTATTCCTTTTTACGATGTGGGTTTCTATTAAACAAACTTTCAAGTAGTAAACCATTTATAACCCCGACAAATTTCGAAGGCGAAATTTATTTTAAGGGGGGTAGAATGTAACACCCCGAGATTTTATGAAAAATATTCTTTTAATTTCATTAATTTATTGTGTTGTATGCTACACCAAGATTACCTTGCGCTATACGCAACACCGTATTAGCCTGCAGTATACGCAACACTATTCTTGGATCGTGTTACACACAATTTTTTATAATAGTTATTCTACGCAACTTTGGGTGTATATATATATATATATATTCAATTTATAAATGAAATATGGTTGGATTATGTTATACGAAACAACGAAGGATTCTTTCACAACACGCAACCCTGACTTGCCTTGCATTACACGTAATCGCGACCTTCCTCGATAGCGTGTGTTGTACGCAATACCGGGTTTTACTAAACAACGATATATTATTATAATATTATTATGAACTAGACGTTATGAATAGTATTAACTAAATTTTGAATTTTATAACATTATTATTCATCTTACACATTTTCTAGAACATGGTATAAGAACAAAATAAATTTTTCGGGTAAAATAAGTATTTTTCAAAAAATGCAGTTTTACCGCCTTTTGATGGAACACACACTTCAAATCTAGTTTTTGACATGTTTATAAGTTCAATTTGACAAAATAAAATTCTTCTTTTTAATCAATAAATAAAAATTTACTTTGGATAAATTTTTCGTATTATTCTGGTAACTTTCATATTTTGATGAATAGTAAAAACATGCAATATTTTAATGAAAAACAACTTTTTTCATCGTAATAATTTATATGGTTAAATTATAATACTGAATATTTCTAAAGTATAAATAGAATATATTTTTACCATTTAATATAATGTATGTCATTAGCATTGATTTTACATTGAATTTGTAAGTTAAATCAATTCAATCTTTTGCAATGTTTTAAACAAAAACTTGTTTTCATTCGACAACGGGATTAATTTTAATTTAATTTCTGCAAATTCTGTGTATTGAATTTGAAAAACTGGATTCCATATTTGGAATCAGTGGGTCCAAATTATGTTAATAGGCTACTTTTTATTTTTGGTAATTATGAATAGTAACTTCGGTAAATTTTATTTACCTTAGTTAAAGGTAAATCGGGTAATTAAGGGTAAATATAATATTATAAAATTACCCTAACACATGCCAAAATTCTATTTGATGGCTACAAGTAAACTCATATCAACTAAGGGTCGGATTAGATTCATTTTATAGACTTTTGACCATGAAAATAATTTAATTATTATTAAAACTAAAGAAAGTGACAACATGTCACTCTCTTAAATCCTATAAGTATAATAATTGTATTTTAGTGATAAACATCACAAAACATAAAACATGAATAGTCTCCAGAAATCTAATAAAATTATATTCATCATGATAATTTATTTAGAATTTTTACGGATTAAATAATTGTCATTAATGGTGATACATTAATGATACAGAAATTATTTATTAAGTGGAAAATAAGTAATATAGTTTTTATTGAAATAATAATACCCATTAAAAGGCCCACAAACCTGAAAAAACCTTATTGGTAGTGTATATATACACATTAATCATCCAATGAACTTATATATATAACCGTTTGGATCCATATAAAAGTGATTATGACACTTATATTATTTTATTTTAAATGATACCAAAGTTGTCACCTTCATAATTTAATAAATATAAATATTGTGATTTTAAGATGATAAATTCGAGTAAAAGTATTATTGTCAATGGTAATAGATTTATATTCATCATAGAATTTTATGTTAAATTTTTATGCAACAAATCAGTATATTAAATAATTATACAAAAATGTTGTAGTAATTATTTTATTAAGAGATAAACCAAATAAATGTTTTTAAAAATAATAAAATAAATATTATATGAACTATTTAATGTGATCTACTAATTTTATAGATACATATGACCTTTTATGAATCTATTAAAGCTTTTAGTTCGAACATATCTTCTGCATATATTTTATTTAAATTCAAATAAATGAATAGTGTCAAAATTTACACTATTGTTATTTTATAAAAATAACATATTATTAAATTGTTTAAAAATCAAAAAAAATTTAAAAATTATAAATTTAAATTTATATGGTTTATAATGTTATAAAGTAAACAATTATGGAAAATTCACAACAAATAAGTAATTATTTGTTATAATTAAAAATTTAGTATTTTATTACCACAAATAAACTTAAATAGATTAAATAAGGATAAATCAAAATGATAAGGTTTAAAATAAGATCCAAACATGTCTAAATTTGATTGTTTGATGAGATTACAACCCTATATCATCTAATATTCGAATATGAGTCATTTTTGGTGGTTTTTAAGTGGGGTTAGATTTATTATAAATTAATATTTTTAAGAATTCCAAAGGTTCCCTTCTCCTCCCTTATAAAAGGGAACCTCCTCCCTCTCCTCCTCACACCACATTGAGCCTTCAAGCTCGGAAATCCCCTACCAAATTATCTTCTCCACTTCCCTAGAAACATCCCAGAGGTTCTGGTCTACTTTAAAGTCCAATATTAGTGCCCTAAGAGGAGGTTTCAAAGAGGCGTATCGAAGAAGAGGTAATTTCATCTCCCGATTCATTCAAGCTTCATTCTTCTTCAACATCTTCTTATTTAGTTGTTTCATAATAAATTAATAACATCAGTATCACTAATATACTGACTTGTTATTATAAATATGAAACAACCCCATTTCACCTTCTATCCGTCCTACGGAAAACAAAATCATCGCGCGTGCGTACATACGGAATATCGTCTCCACGCCGTGGTGTAATCTGTTTTTCCACCAACACCTTACATGGATGGGTATAATGGTGTAAAGAATAACTATACAGAGTTATTATAACATCATAATGATTATGATGTATTGTATCATCCACTCCAATTCAATTCAATAATTATGGAAACGATATCATCACTCGTGCGTACGTACGGACTACGGTCTCCACGACGCGATGAGATTCATTCTCCATGTTAACCATTTACGAATGATTATAAAGTATATATAAGCAATAACAATGAAATATATGACATTATAAAGATACTGGATTTATGTATATACATATTTCATCTACTTAATACCATTCAACTCAATAAGGAAACAAAAACAGCGTTCATGCGTACGTACGGCCTACCCTCTCCATGAACGGTGTATTTCTTTACATTTATCGATCTATTATATATATGTATATTCTGAATATATATTATATATAAATCATGTTTTATATTATGGAATTATGTAATCGTGAACTATGTAATCATATGAATAATTACAAGTCAAAACACGGACGACAAATGAAACGATTTTACACAAAACACTCTTTAACATGGAATTTACAAAAGAACGGGTAATTTAAAGTCATAAGTGAACCATATATGATATCATAACAATGAATATGATTCTGTAATAAGTCAATGACATTATTTAAATCATTATATAGGAGGTTTGGATACATTCGAAGCATATCGGACATAAGGTAAGGGATAATTTTGCAAATCTCATTTTTATCCGAGATTGTTTATTCATAAGTTTTTACTGGGGTTATTTCAATCATTCATTTCCATGTTTTATAAAAGTGGTTTCCGGTATGTTTAAAGTCATTTTTACCCATTTTTGACTTTTACTACATGGTATGTAAGGAATCATTCTTTTGTTTACGTTACGAGGTACTTTTTGACTTTTCCGGCAAAAGTACGAAAAGAATGTTTTTTTAACTTATACGGCACGAACGGATTTTTATGGTTTTATAAAGACTTATTTTCATGAAGCTTCCTCCCAAATATTTCATGAATATTTTCAACAAAATCCCTTTTTTTTAAATTGCATGACATTTTGTGAAAATAAATTGATTTTGAAGAAGAAAGGATATTTTCCTCAAGAATTCATTTCAAATGTTTTATCAAAACCATTTTCCATCTAAGATGAAACTATTTCATATGTGTATGATTCAAGTGTAATGTGTCTATTATTTTCATGTTTCACTTTTCTTTTTATGAAATGATATCCATTTCTTTTATATGGATTATGTGATGATGGGATGATGTTTATGAAACCCATTTTATTCGTTGGTTTATTATGAATTATGTATATTTTGTGGCACAAGTAAGAATGATTTCATTATAAGATGGGTGGGACATATATATCCCTCCAATGAATTGGGTAAATATTGTATATCTCATGAGATAGACATGGCTGGAACGGTAGGTTATACCGGTTCAGTGAAACAGGACTAAAACGAGTAGTGAACTCTGTTCAGAAATGGACATTGTCCACTAAGATAGTCTTGGCAATGAGTCTTGACTAATAAGAAATTATTCTCTATGATTATGTGTGTATGCCACAAAGTTTCATGTTTTATGTTATGATTATTGGGATTTCTTTTCACTACTATGATTTATGCCATATTATGATATTATGATCTATTTTGCAGGTTAAGATTTCCAAAATGTTATGTTCTTATGAATATGATGTGATTGATTTTTCTTTTTTTTACCCTTACTGAGCATTTGAGCTCACCCTTTTATGTTTTCTTTTCCCCAGGATATAAAGAAAGGTTTTAGGTAAGAAAAAAAAGGGAAGATCTTTATGGGATATATTAAAGATCTTTCACCATGATTAGAAGATTATGTTCCGTGTTTCCAAAGACACTAAACTATTACGGTCCTTGTGTGTGTGTTTTTGTTATGTAATAAGTATTCCGCAAAAGTAATGTAATGTCCTTGTACGTTAAGATTCGGGTCTCTACAACTGTGAACATGTAATCAGGTTCACACATAAAATTATGGACATGTAACTAGGTCCAAACATAACATTTAGAACATGTAATAAGGATCATGAATAAAATTATGAACATGTAATTAGTTTCATGCATAAATTTTTTGACATGCAACTAGGTCCATGAATAACATTTTGAACATGTAATCAGGTTCACACATAACCTTTTGAACATGTAATGAAGTTCAATCACAATATTGTGTGCATATAATCAAGTCCATGCATAACATACATAGTCATGTGTCATCCATCGTTACCTAATGCATTGAAGATAGATATAGGTCCCACATCAAATAATGATATCGTACATACATGTTTCAGAAGATAATTTAACATTCATCATATCATGACCCATAAAAGATATGGATTTCACAAGAATTTTATCATTGTATCACCCATGGAAGAGAAATAGGTTTCACAAATTACTTTTCATCATAAAAATAAACCATCCAAAGAAATAATAATAAAGATTTCCATAGATCATATCACCAATCAGTCATAAACTATATCAAAGGATTCCCTCTAATATGGAGAAGTATTTTGAAAGATCACTTGGAATATTTCATAAGTAAAATAAACATTCTTTATAATTAAGATAATAAAATATGAACATATTAAAAAAATACTCTTCTTAAAATGTATTTTAAAACATATAATGAAATCATTAAAAATCATTGAAATCATTTTTTGATGAAAATATCATTTCTGATTTGAAAAAAAAATAAAAAAAATTCTTTGAAAATACCCTTGAAAATAAAATAATTTATTATTTGAACGTAATTTTAAAAATATATTTAAACATAAAAAAATTTTGAACAAATTTTAGAAAATATTGTTTTGAAAGAATGCAAATTTCCGACTGAAGATTGAAATAATATCAGATTGTCACAGAAAATATTTATTAATTATATTAAGTAAAAAATAGTTTCAAATAGTACAATTACATTAATATATCATGAATAACCAGAGGATAATAATATTCTTGACAATTATTTAGAGTTAGATCATTATATTTCATCATTGGAGACTTGATCAAAAGGAATCTAGATAAATGATTACCTAATCCAAATACCCATGAGATAATAAGAATTTATGAATATTAAAATGTCATTAAAATTAATAAATTCATTATATAACATGGAAAAGGGTTCGTGTATGCACCTCATAAAATAATATAGGTGAATACTATAAAATGTTTCTCAAATAAGGCAAATTGAAAATAAACTAACCATATCGATTTGGAAAATTTGGAACAGTAAAACCCATTAAAGAGAGCTCATAAAATGGAAAGGTAAATATAAAAAATTATAATTATAATAATCATAAAATAGATCCATGTTAATTATACCCATCATAAAAAATAAATAGGTGGTGATCATGGCTTGTGTAATAAAGAAAATAGAAGTATGGTGGAAATCCCCAACTACATTAGTTATGTTTTAATCATTACATAAATGAAAGAATAACATTAATTAAAAATATTAATACAATGAAATAAATAAAATTAATTATATAACATGACATAGTTCATTATATAGACCACACAATAATAATAATTTGGGAATATACCTTATATCTCACAAAAATAAAACTGAGATGATAAAACCCTTACCTTAAGTCGTGACTTTCTTCGTACATGTTAAAAACTCATATATAATATATATAAGTATATTATACATATACAAAAAAACCATATTATTATATATAATTCCCTATATTATTTTATAATGACATTATATTACCTATTTATTAACCATTTCTTCTTAAAGTTATGTTTTGGGTAACAACTAGTTCGTTTTTTATATATGTATTGACTTTCTATTAATGATCTTATTATGTAGATCATGATTTACTTATTTAAAGAATAAAAAATGATATAAATATCATATATATTTGGTATAAATGTATTTTTTATAATCTATGAAATATGGAAATAGGAAATGAAATACACATATCATGGAGATGGTAGGTCATAGGTACAAATGAACATTGTTCCCAATTTATTTTTGTATTGGAAAGAAGAAAATTATATGATGTAAAAATATATTATAATTATACCAAAATTATCATTTCATAAATATCACATACATTTAATAAATCCATCCTTAATTCATTCTATGTAACGTGTCAATGAATCACATTGTTTTGAGGAGGCGGTAGTCCACTCATCCACAAACAATGTTATCATATTTTCACAAAATGAAAAAGAATAAATTTATGTGTTATTTAATAATTATAGAAGCATAATGAAATAATAAATTTCATATATATAATATAAAACAATTATTTCCATCATTATTTCTAACCTTTGTTGGTGGAAATGGAATAACTAACAACATCATTTCATAAGTGAGTAGTCAGTTGTATACATGAACATGGATTTTGTATCCAATTTGATAGAAATTTGTAATGTTTTGTGTAGTACCCATGGAATAAAAATATATTAGTTTATTTCATATAACTAGGTTATTATATAAGGATGTGTTAATATTAATTAACGTTGTGGATAAATAAATAAAACAAAAGTTCTTTTTGAAAGATCTTACCTCTTCTTTGGAAAACTCATTTTGGATTGCACCAAAGGGATTCCATGGTTGGATATTTTCCCAAATAAGGATTATAGATTTATAGGAGAGAATTTTTGAGATTATTTGTTTAGGTTTTGTATGAATTGAATTAATTGAGATGTGTGAATAAGTGAGGTGGGTAGTGCTTATCTATTACATATACTAAACTTGGCTTCTTTAATCATACATGTCAACCTCCAAATTGTCCACGTCACCTGATTTTTGCAAACCTGCATATCCATTAAACCATCATGCGGCTGCATTCGCATTCCCCCATGCTAGATATCAGACTCTCCCTCCTGTTTAGGGTTCCATTCATGCAGCGCTGCTGAAGAAAATTTCCTTTGGGCTCATCCCTCCGCTCCCTTGAGACACCGTCGGCTACCACCAGTCATCGACACTCCGGTCCTGCACATTATTCCACTCTTCATTTACACCTCCGTCGACAACATATTCTCTTCCCAGTTTCACGGTCTCCCCTATTTCAAATCGATTTAGGGTTTCGAGCTACTAGGTTTCTTCAGCATATATCTACGACACAGTATTCCAATTCCAATCTCAACTCCTGCGACGGCATTTGGTGTCCGGTGACGTTTGTATTGTTACCTCCATATAAGGGTTTCTTCCTACAGGGTGGCTTCGATGCAGGTCTACCTAACATTACTAATCAACTTACCTTGGCTTAGGATGCTGTAAAAGAGGCTTTAGGTAGAGTTCTCTCTCTGCCGATTCGACCTCATTTTTCGATCACATGCGTAGTATTCCCTAAATTTTGATTTGGGACCCATCCATCTACTCGTATGAATTCTGAATTCAATTTTTCTTATTAAGGATTCTGGTTGTTCTATGTGCGCATTCTCATATTCATTAGACTGTGATTGGGTTTTAGTTTGATTTCAGATAACTCAAAAGTTGGGCTCTATAACCCCTATCGATACCTGTTCGGCTACTAGAATCATTGGACGGGATTTCCTGACTTACGAATTTAAAGAGGTTATCCCTTAGCCAATATCACCCCTTCTCTTTAATATTTTTAAATGAACATGAAGTAGATTACTTTAATATCCCTTTAAAAAATAATTTTGGTACTTTAGGAAGTGAATGATCGCAATGATAATAGATGTGTAGTTTTGATTGTTGGATTTTTACCGGGCGTAAAAGTTGATGTTATTCCATTGGAACAGCCTTTAAATGTCTCAGTGCTATGTTTTTCTTTCTAAACTGTTACTTTTAAATTCTATAAGAATTATACGTGAAGTTTCCATGTTATTTTAAGAATATATTTTATTTTTTTATTCCTTCAACATCACTCATAATTTTTGGTGGATATATTTGTGATGGATATCATGGATTTTGCAACTTCTGTTACACACTATGGAATCCCAGTTACAATTAGAATACTCAGGGTAATTTGATTTCTTTCAATATGCATTCACCAACTTCTGCCACCTTTTATTCAACTTCTCCCCTTGAATGGAGATGTTTCCTCTATTCATTTCTAATTTGTTATATAAATGAAATTATAGGCTTCATCTGTTGGCATGATTCCTATTCTTGATATCTTGGGTGAGTAGTCATCTCAATACTTAATTTCATTCATTTCATTCTTATCCACATTTGAAGCTTTTTTTGGTGCTTGAGTACTGTACTGTATTGATGTTACTCAACAAAAATACATCCCTGCTTCGTATGACTTGTTTTGGTTGTTTCTGCCTGTTCACAAATATTCAATTTTTAAAATATTTTCTCAGCATGAAAGGTTTCCTATTTTAAAGATTCTATAAAAAATGATATGTTAATAGAAATTATATTATCTTCTATTTATGTTCATAGAAACCCTATTATTGACATATTTTCGGCAACTATGGAAAACTCATTCTAGGAATGATGTGTCAAGTTCTTAAAATCAGTCTTTCTCTATATGGTTGGTAGTTGTGTTTTCGGTTTGTTTTGGATCAGATTCAGTTCAGGGGATATTTGATACATTGCATAAAAATGATTGTTGTGAAGTGAGGATAATGATTTTTTCTAAACTAACATTGCAGTGCATTGTATGTAATATGATGTAATGTTAAAAATGAATTTAATGTATCAATGCTATGTTTGGGGAATATTTAACATGCTGGTAATGTCACATCAAAATCCATGAAACCTTTTTTCAGATGTTAAAAAAGATTTATCATGTTTTTAAAATTACTCTTTCTTTATATGAGTAGTTTTTATGTTTTTTATATCTTGATTCATATTCAATTTTAGAGTCGGTTAGTATGTTGTATAAAAAGTGATCGATGGGAAATTGATTAAAACCTATATACCTCACCCAGTTCCCAGTTTTTGAGTTTGCAGTGTTTTTTTTATATTAATGGTTCTCTTAGAGTCTGGGCACTCATCTCTTGGATTTATTGGCCTGTATTTGTTTCAATTTGAAGATATTTTAGTGTCTTTAGTATAATATCTATTTTTCAGTGGTTGTGATAGTAAATTGGTTCTGTTTATTATGTTCATGCTAATCTACTTTGAGGTTTCATTTCACAACACTTACTAAAACTTCTTATAGTGCTTATCACTTATTGAGCAGCTTTATACATAGTTTTCAGCAGGGTTGTCAAATAGAGCCTGAATGCCTTGGAAAACACCATACTAACAAACACCAGTTTTTGTGCATGTCCCAGATGGATCCCGGTGGAAAGTTGGATAATGAAGAATGATTAGTGATTGGAGAGAGTGGGATATCAAGGATTTTACAACTACTGTTACATAATGTGGAAGCATAGATGCAATTATAATATTTGGGGTAAGTTGATTTCTTTTAATTTGTATTCACCAACTTCTGACACCTTTTATTTAACTTCTCCCCTTCAATGGAGATGTTTCATCTATTAGTTTATAATATATTATATAAATGAAATTTTAGTCTCAATATGTTGACATGAATCCCATTCTTGATAGCATGGTTGAGTAGTCGTTTCAATACTTAATTTCATTTTGTTTCATTCTTATCCACCTATGATGCTTTTTTTGTTTGTAGGTTCTTGAGTACTGTACTCTGGGTTCACACTGTTATATGGATTGATTTAAAACAACTTAAATCATGATAGGCTATGAGAGTTCATTTTATATCAAGTACATGAAGAAAATTACATTTAAAATATTATATGTTTTCATGGAAAAAGCATAAAAGAATCTGAAGAATGTTAGGGGGCTTCATCACCATATCTGTGTACAGAGATTGATTTCCCAGAATGTGTATATATTAATATCTATGTACAGATATTGTTTAATGTATATGTATAGATATTGAATTGTATTTCATATATTTACATAATATCTATATACAGATTAATATAGTAGGGATGTTGGAAATGAAAAGCATATATTTTTAGATAATATATGGTACCAAATTTCCCAACCAATATAAGAATTTATTGTCACTACAATAATAGTGTGGATGAACCACTATTAGAAAGGAATCATTGTATTTAGGGTTCTCTCTATATTTTATAGTGTTTTCTTTTAAGAGGTGGATTCATTATAGGAGTAGGAGATGTTACATGATTAAGACGAGTTACTACATGTGTTCAACCAGCAATAATGTATTATATATATTTTCACTTATAAACTGAATTCTCTTGTAGTGTGGTTTAACTATAGGGAATTAGAGGTTCTATATGTGTTCAACCAAAAATAATGTATTCCTGCCTCTTTCCATGCAGGGATCAGGAAATTTTCAATCAGATTGCAGTTGTGACTGCTCTTGTAGTTAGAGCCATCGCCCTTTGGTACACATTTGGTACACATTTGATTCATGTATAGGTGTATTTATCCAAAATCAAATTGTCCATCAAATTCCATAGAATCTAGGATAAATCTATTTCTAATCAGTGATTTTTATAATTAGATTCCTCTTCACCCCATCTTTAACAGAGGTCTGCAGACGCCCAATATGGGGTAGATGATATGACAACTACAGTGAAGATCCAACGATAATTTAGTAGATAACTGATATTATAACCGGTTTATATAGAGACATTCCCTCCAATTACCCCCCAAAACTTTCCATATTTGGCTGGACTGCATGCACATTGCACACATCATTATTAAAGAGGTGGTGATTTTTTTACAGAAATTTTATGGTTGTTTTGTTTTAAAATGTACAATATAGATCCTTAGATAATCATATTTTACATATGTACTAACATAATTTTTAACTTTTTTCACAAATTATTTTGGAATGTTGGAAAATCCTTCTCAAGAATTGATTTATTCCTGTTGGCCAAAAGATACACTCTGTAGAGGGAGGTTCTATAGAAAACTTTGGAGGGATATTCATCAAAAAATGAGAATGAAGAATGCTATAGAAGTTAAGTCCACTAAAAGGTATACAGATTGGTTCTATATTTAAAAAAAATCATGGTTTTGGGTTTCATGCATGGTTTTTTTAGGATTTTTTGATTTTTATGGTTTCCTATAAGATAAATTAGTGTATTTTGATCATTTCAAACCCCTAAGTGGAATCAAAACTCTTTCACATTCTTGGTTCACATGGTCACATTCTAAAATGAAGAAATTGCATGAATCATTCATGATGTAGAAAAATAGAGCACAACATTTTATAAGAGATACAATAAATTGTTAAATAAGACTACATGATGAAATAGTTAGTATTATGACATTATGACAGGTGCTTAATTAATATTACATGGTCTAACCACATAACACACATAATATTAACCTGCTGTTAATGTCACACATGTGTCTTGGAAAACATGTCCACTACATTAGTTTAAAGCACTAGGTAAAACTATTTTCTATCAGTAAATACTAACTCTTATTTTTATTTATATTGAGTTGTCATTCAATTTTATTGAAATAATTTTTGGGTATCCTAATTCCTCTAATGGACATTTCTCCGAGTTTGGAGTACCTTACCAGGATCAGGTTTGAAACAGAATAAGGGTTGGGCACGAAACAAAAAACCATTTCCTGTTCAGAAAGATACTAATATTGTTATTTAGAAGGGTTCCAGAGGTAAATATATTATTATTCAGAACACATGCACTGCCATACAATGAATCATAAGTTAAGAAGGTATACAGAATAATTGAATTAGTTTCAATATGAAAAATTCATTACTATTTCATAACCTTTCGAAGTAATGTAAATTTTCAAAATGAATTATTTTTTTGAATGGGGTATCAAACTTTTTTATAGTAGGTTCAATTTGATTTGTTTTCCCACTCATTAAGACTTAATGTTACATCAATTTATTCATGAACAGTGTTAAATAATGTTGACTCATTCAAAGTTGGTTTGATGCCGGAAATGATGGTTCTGGTGGAGGAAGAGAAGCCTGGAGTGGTTCCTAGGCACCCTGGATTTTTGTATAGTTAATATAGATTCTAGTTTGCAGATTTGAAACATCTAATTATAGTACATACAAATCAATATGTAACTTTCAATACTCAATTTCTTAACTTATGTTCCCAGTCATTCAGTATTTCTATTACATATATTTCTTTTTTATGTATTTCATATACAAGGACTCTCATTATGTAACTTTTTTTCTTCAAAATCTGTTACTAATACTCCTACATTCTAGGTTCTGCTGTTTTTTTCCACATGTATGGGCACACCAACTCAGTCCACTCAGGTATTAATCATTTTTCTTCATTGAATTTTATTTTCATTAAATCACTAGAGTGGAAATTTCTTATTTGAGGACACATGTATGCTGAATTATTTTATAGTTTCAGCATATTATATGGCTTTCAAGTGTGCTTCATTCTAGGTGTACATAACTGCAGGTGATCTGTCGTAGAGAGGAGCTTCTATGATTTTGGAGGTATTTCAATTTTAGATTCGTAACCAGTCTATGATTTAGGCAATATAGTTCTGTGAGTTCATTTTATTTCTACTTTTAACGTATACGAAATTAGGACCAGTCTCAAAGTTTCAATTATTGGGATCCCCAACAACATCGACAAATATATTCAGGTACCCTATTACATCATGTTTAACTATTTATTATTACATTAGGTTTTTTTTTCAATCCATTTCATATATAATTTATGATACATGTTATTATTTTCCTTTTCTATTAATAATTATCTATCACAGATGCTATTATTTTAAAATATTTTAGGTCTAATACACAAATGGTGGTAATGGGTTTTGGGATCATGTCACTACCGAAAAACTGTGAAATATCCTGTGACGGTGGTATTTTCTATCCTCTACATATTCCTGGAATGGGGTTTGTTGATCCAGTATTCCGAGGACTTTGTGGACATTACTATCTTAATTTTTAGCTTTTTTTATCACATGTTGTTTGTTACTCTATGATTTATATCTCAATAAATGACTTCCTATTGTACCTTCTTTTCCATTATATGTACCACTCATTTTTTGTTTTAAACCTTTACAATATTAATATGATTTATTATGTTTCAAAACTGGTGGTGCGGCAAACAGGGTGTTGAAACAACTTCTGACCGAAATTGTAACACCTGAGACTTTTATGAGAAATATTTTGTTTTTATATAAATCATCAAAGGAATCCTTCACTACACACAACACTAGCTTGGCTTGCATTACATGCAACCGCGGCCTTCCTCGATAGTTTGCATCGTACGCAATACAGAGTTTCACTAAAAAACGATAAGTTATTAAAATATTATTAAAACTAGCCGTTATGAATACTATTAACCAAAATTTTAATTTTATAACATTTTAATTCAACTTATACATTTTCTAGAATGAGGTATGAAAGCAAAATGAGTTTTTTTATAAAAGAAGTATTTTTCAAAAAATGCAGTTTTGCCGCCTTTTGATGACGCACCCACATTAAATCTAGTATTTGATATGTTTATAAGTTCAATTTGAAAAAATAAAATTCATCTTTTGAATAAGGGTATAAAAAATTTCTTTGGATAGATTTTTGATATTTTTCAGATAACTTTCATATTTTGGTGAATAGTAAAAATATGCTAATTTTAAATTAAAAACAACTTTTTTCATTGAGATAATTTATAGGGATAAATTATAATATTTAATGGTTTTAAAGTATAAATAAAATACATTTTTACCATTTAACATAATTTATGTCATTAGCATTAATTTCATATTGAATCATAAGTAAAAACATTTCAATCTTTGGCAATGTTTTAACTTCTAAAACCTGTTTTCTTACCAATGGGATTTATTTTAAATCAATTACTGAAATGTATATGTTTTGAATTTTGAAAAATGGATTCCATATTCGGAATTAATGGGTCCAAATTATGTTAATAGGCTTCTTTTTATTTTTGGGCATTATGAATAGTAACTATGGTAAATTTTATTTACCATAGTTAAAGGTAAATCGGGTAATTAAGGGTAAATATAAGATTATAAAATTACCTTAACACCTTCCAAAATCCTATTTGATGACTAAAAGTCGACCCATATCACATAAGGGTCGGATTAGATTCATTTAATGGACTTTTTTCAGTGAAAATAATTTAATTATTATTAAAACCAAAGAATGTGACAACATGTCACTTTCTTAAATCTTATAAGTATAATAATTTTACTTCGGTGATAAACATAATGAAACTTTGATCATAAATAGTCTCCAGAAATCTAATACAATTATCTACATAATAGGAATTTATTTAGAATTTTTAGGGATTAAATAATTATCATTAATTATGACACAATAGTGATGTTGAAATTATTTTATTAATTAAAATATCAAATAAATGGTTTTAAAAATATTGAAATAAATTTTATATGAACTATTTAATGTTCTCCACTAATTTTATAGATACATATTACATTTTATTAATATATTAAATCTTTTAGTTTGAACATATATTCTGTATATAGTTTATTTAAATTCAAATAAATGAATACTGTCAAAATTGACACTATTGTTATTTTATAAAAATAACATATTATAAAATTGTTTAAAAATCACAAAAATATTTAAAATTTATAAATTAATATTTACATGCTCTAAAATGTTATCATGTTTCAAATTATGGGAAATTCACAACACATATTTAATTATTTAAAATAATTTAAAATTTAGAATATTATAACCACAAATAAAATTAAATTGATAAATAAAGATAAATCAAGTTTATAATGTTTAAAATAAATTCCTAACATGTCTAAATTTTATTGGATGATGATATTACAACCCTATCTCATCTAATATTATTATATGAGTCATTTTGGAAGTTTTGAAGTGGGGTTGGGATTTAATATAAACTAATATTTCTTATATTTCCAAAGGTGCCCCTCTCCTCCCTCATAAAAGGGCACCTCCTCCCTCTCCTCCTCACACCAATTTGAGCCTTCAATCTCGGACAATCCCTGACCATTTCACTTACGCACTTCCCTAGAAACATCCTAGAGGTCCTGGTCTTCTTCAAAGACCAATTGTAGTGCCCTAAGAGGAGATCTCAAAGAGGCGCTTCAAAGAAGAGGTAATGCCCGTTACCGATTCTTTCATCTTTATTTCTTCTTCCACTTCTTCTTCTTTAGTTGTTTCATTATGAATTAATAACATTAGTATCACTCATATACGGATATGTTATTATAAGTATGAAACAACCCTATTTCACCATCTATCCATCCTACGGAAAATGAAATCACCGCACGTGCATACGTACGGAATACCGTCTCCACGTCGTGGTGTAATCTATTTTCCCCCACCACCTTACTTGGATGGGTATAATGGTTTAAATAATAACTATATATGATTATTGTAAAGTGATATTGATTCTTAAATAGTATAAATAAACTCCAATACAATTCCACGATCATGGGAACGATATCACCGCTCGTGCATACGTACGGAATACCGTCTCCACGATGTGATGCGACTCGTTCTACATTATCTTCATTTTGATAATGATTATATAAATGAATTGAATGAATAAGTATAAAATATAGTAAACTAATACCATTCTTTAAATGAGTTATCTATAACCTAAATAGAATAATAAGAATTTATTCGACAAAACACACATAAGAACAAAAAGTAATAAACACCCGAAAAATAAGTAGTAATGAAATATTACTAATAAGAAGCTAAGAATATGACCATATATGATATCATAACAATAATTATGATTCTGGAATAAGTCAATAACATCATTTAAATCATTATAGGGGAGTTTCAGACACTTACGAAGCAAACTGGACTTAAGGTAAGGGAAAATATCACAATCTCATTTTTATCAAAGATTGTTTATCCTTTGGTATTTACTGGGGTTCATTTTATCATCCACATCCATGTCTCCTAAATATGAAATTATTATATCCTTCTACAATAGTTTATATCCAATTTTACCCTTTGGTGAGTTTTTAGCAAAAGATATGAAATGAATCTTTTGTCATTTTTCGTACGAGGTACTTTTTGGCTTTTCTGACAAAAGTACGAGAAGAATTTTTTTTTAACTTATACGGCATGAATGTATTTTTAATACATTATTTCCAAGAATATTCCTTTACAAGTTTTCAAGTTTATTTTTAATGAACTTATTTTAATTTAAAATTGTATTACATGTTAAGAAAAAAAAAATGTTTTTGAAGTAGAATGGATATTTTCCTTGAGAATGGAGTTCAAGTGTTTTATCAAAATTATTTTCCATCTAAGATAATATAGGGTTCTGTTTCTATCCCCATTATTACATTGATTTTATTATGTTGTGATGGAAATATTTTTATGAATTTCATTATCCTATATGAATTGTATTATGATGTCATGATGTTTAAGATTCCCATTTTTATTACATGGGTTATGCTATGATGTATGGTTTATGATTCTGTGGAACACATAAGAATGGTATAATGATGAGATGGGTGGGACCTATATCTCCCTCCAATTATTTGGGTAAAGATTTTATATCTCATGAGATAGACATGGCTGGAACAGCAGGTTAAACCGGTTCAGTGAAACAGGACTGAAACGAAGAGTGAACTCAGTTCAAAAATGGACTTTGTACACTAAGATAGTCATGGAAATGAGTCTTGACTAATAAGAAATTATTCTCTATGATTATGTGTGTATGCCACAAAGTTTCATGTTTTATGTTATGATTATTGGGATTACATTTCAATACCATGATTTATCCCATGTTATGAAATTTTGATCTCTTTTACAGGATAAGATTTTCAAAATGATATGTTGGTATGAATTTGATGTAACTGATATTCCTTTTGTTTACCCTTACTGAGCATTTGAGCTCACCCTTTTTTATATTTTCTTTCCCCAGGTCTGGAAGAAGGGTATTAAGTAAGATATTCCAAAAAGGGACTATAGATATGATGAAATAAATGGGAGAGAGTATAGATGATTTATGAACCAGTTGTTTATGTTTCCATGTTTCTAAAGACACTATACCTATACGGTCCATTCATGCTTTTGTTATATGTTGTGATAAGTATGCTTCAATTTTAAATTATTAACCATGTATGTAAATTAAGGGTTGTTATAGTTGGTATCAGAGGAAAGGTATAGTCAACCTTTGGAAACTAGGATGTGAAATCCTTATTAAGAACCCTAAGGATAAGTCTAACCATAGAACACAATCATAGTGTTTTAGAAATGGCCATGAAAAACCTATGATAATACCTTAAGTGTGGGATTTTATTCTTGATTATGTGGTTTTCCTATTATAATTAGTGTTTCTCACACTATTCTTATTGGTTTTAGTCAATGGTTGGAACATGAAGAAACCGTGTTAATGCGGAATGTGGCGGGAAATGCAATGATTGTCCCCCTGAGCAACCAAACGTTATGGGAGATGGAATGAAAAATATTATTTCCATGCTCACGCAACTTTCTCAAGCTATGAATCATGTAGGACTTCCAAATGAGCAAAGGAAGGAGCAACATTCTATCGAATCCTTCATGAGGCAGCGTCTACGTTCATTCAACGGGTCTTCTGATCCATTAGTGGATGAACAATGGATCAGTACCCCTAAAATGATATTTTCAGTTCTTCAATGTTCTGAACATGATAATGTCATCTTAGCAGTGTATCGTTTGGAAGGTGATTCTAATCAATGGTGGAATCTTATTAAGAATACGAGGCAATGGGATGAAATTGAGTCCATGGAATGGGATGAGTTCAAGAACTTATTTTTCAATAAGTATTTCCCTTGTATTCTTCGAACAAAGATGGAGAAGGAGTTACTTGAACTAAAGCAAAAGGATGATGAATCTGTTGGTACCTACGAAGAAAATTTTACAAGACTTGAAAGTTACGCTTCCAGAATTATTATCCAACCTGAGAGTAATATCGGTCGATTCTTTAGTGGCCTGAAACCAAATCTTCGAAGGGCGTTAGCCATAATGGACTTCAATAGCTAAGAGGAAATTGTTAGATGTGCTATCAAGGATGAGATGGAGATTGGTGTAACCCATCAGTCACATGGGTTTGATAAGAAGAGGAAAATGGAATTCAAAGGAAAATCTAAAGACCACACTGAAAAGAAGATGAGTTTTCCCTTAAGCTCATAGTGTGGAAAGAAACATGGAGTAAATTGTCTTAAGGGGACAAGAAAATGTTATAATTGTGGAAAAGAAGGTCATCGGGAAATTGAATGATGAAATAATGGGAAGAAGATGTCTAATGATGCAAACAAAGGAAGGGATACACAGAATGAACCTACTACACTTCAATGTTTCAAGTGCAAGGAGATGGGGCATTATTCCAATCAAATCCCAAATCCAAGGGTTGATGATGATGATTGCCATCAACAAAATATTAAGGACAAAGACAAAGGAATGTCACATGCAATTACTATCGGTGATGTGGAGTATGACAACGAAGTGGTGAGAGGTACACTTACCATCCACTCTAAAGTTGAAAATGTTTGATTTGATTCTGGATCCACCAACTCTTTTATTTCTGAAGAATTTTCTAAGGGTATCAACGTATTACCTCAACAATTAGATGTTGAGTCAGCTGTGACAACTCCTAATGGCACAACAGTCGCATCAAAAGTTTACAATTATTCTCCGATTGAAGTTTGTGGGAAAGTGCTTCCTGTAAATCTTGTGGTCCTTCCTATATTGGAATTTGATGTGATTCATGGCATGGATTGGATTTCCCTATATGGAGATCATATCAATTTCCAAATAAGGGAAGTCACATTTCATATTCCAGATCATTCTATGATCATCTATCGATCCAAGGATGAACATAACCTTCCAGTGGAAATTTCATCAATATTATGGGTCTTGATTCCACTAAATGAAGGTTATTTATCTCAAATGGTTGGAGATAAACTCACAATTAATAATATTCCCATTGTACAAGAATATTATGATGTCTTTCCAGAGGAATTTCCAGGTCTTCCACCAAATCATGAAGTTGAGTTTTGAATAGATCTCGTACTGGGTGCTTTGCCTATTTCAAAGACACCTTATAGAATGGCCCCAATTGAGTTGCAGGAATTGAAGAAGAAACTCCAAAAGATTCTTGATAAAGGATTCATATGCCCTAGTGCATCACCTTGGGGAGCACCTGTTCTGTTTGTTAAGAAGAAAGATGGATCAATGAGACTTTGCATTGATTATCGAGAACTTAACAAGATCACTATCATGAAAAAATATCCTCTCCCATGCATTGATGACCTATTTGACCAACAACACAGAGCTCAATACTTTTCCAAGATTGATCTTTATTCAGGGTATCATCAATTAAGGGTCAAAAGGAAGGATATACCAAAGACGGCTTTCCGTACAAGGTATGGACACTATAAATTTATAGTAATACCATTTGGTCTTACTAATGCCCCTTCTATCTTCATGGATCTGATGAATAGAGTCTTTAGAGACTATCTTGATCAGTTTTTGGTAGTCTTTATAGATGATATTCTTGTCTATTAAAAGAGAAAGGAAGAACATGAAGATCACTTGAGAATTGTATTAAAGACCCTAATAAAGGGGAATCTTTCTGCCAAATTTACCAAGTGTGAATTTTGGCTTCAAAAAGTTTCATTTTTGTGTCACATAATCTCAAAATAGGGGATATCTGTGGATCCAGCAAAAACATAGGTTATCAAAAGATGGTCGAGACCAACAACAGTAACTGAGATCCTAAGTTTTCTTGGTTTGGCTGGATATTATCGACGTTTTGTGAATGATTTTTCATGATTATCTAATCCACTCACCAGGTTTACTCAGAAAGGAGTTAAGTTTGTTTGGATGGAGGAATGTGAATAGAATTTCGAGGAGTTAAAAAGAAGGTTATCCAGTGCACCTGTGCACACACTGCCGTGTAGTGGAGAAAGGTTTATGATCTACAGTGATGCATCTAAGAAGGGACTGGGATGTGTTCTCATGAAAAATGATATGGTGATAGCTTATTCCTCACGACAGTTGAAAATCCATGATCAAAATTACCCAACTCGTGATTTGGAGTTAGATGTGGTAATCTTTGCATTAATTATTTGGAAGCATTACCTTTATGGTGAAAGGTGTTCTATTTATACTAATCATATTATTTCACACAAAACGAGCTCAATATGCGCCAAAGAAGGTGGTTGGAGCTGATTAAGGATTACGACTGCTCAATTCATTACCACCCTGAGAAAGTAAACAAAGCGGCAGATGCATTAAGTCGACATGACCATGCCATCTTATCCATGATGAGGATCACAAAAGATCCAATATTTATGGATTTACAAAGGATGGATCTTGGAATTATAATGGAAGGGGAAAATCGTATCTTTCTCAAATGAACGTTCAACCATCTATACATGTGAAGATTAAAGAGGCACTGAAAGAAGATGTAGAGTTACAAATGAAGGTGAGAAATGTACCTGAATTCAACCTTGATTGTGATGGGATAATAATGTTCAGGAATCGGGTTTATGTTCCTCCCATCCCAGAATTAAAGAAGGACCTACTGGATGATGATCATAGTTCTTCATTCTCTATTAATCCAGGAAGCATGAAGATGTATAGGGATCTGAAAGAGTACTTCTGGTGGGATGTCATGAAAAGTGATGTTGCTGAATTTTCTCTTGATGCTTGGTTTGTCAGTAAGTTAAAGCTGAGAGACAGAAGTCTAAGGGGATGTTACAACCATTACCCATACCTGAATGTAAATGGGAAAACGTCACTATAGACTTTGTCACTGGACTTCCTAAAACATCCCAAGGCAATAATGCTATCTGGTTCATAGTTGATCGTCTTACAAAGTCTGCACACTTCATTGCTATTAGAGAGGATTTCTCTCTAGATCACTTTTCCAGGATATATGTAAAGGAAGTGGTAAGATTGCATGGAGTACCACTTTCTATTATATCTGATCGGGATCCTAGGTTTACCTCAAAGTTCTGGAGAAGTCTTCAGCATACTCTGGTTACAGAGTTGAGTTTCAGAACTGCTTATCATCCCCAGAAAGATGGTCAGTCTGAGAGGAAAATTCAAACTCTAGAAGATATGTTGAGTGCTTGCTCTATAGATTTCAAATGTGGTTGGGATCAACACCTACCTTTGGTGGAATTTTCTTATAATAATATCTTTCACTCCAGTATTCAGATGGATCCTTATGAAGCTCTCTATGGATCGAAATGCCAGACTCCAACTTACTGGGATGAATTTGGGGAAACAAAGCTATTAGGACCTGATCTCATTGATGAAATGGCAGAAAAGGTCAGATCTATTAAACAACACATAAGAGAAGCTCAGAGTCGACATAAAAGTTATGCCGACAACTGAAGAAAAGACCTAGAGTTTTAAGTGGGTGATAAAGTGTTCTAATGAATATCTACCTAGAAGAGGGTCATGAGATTTGGAAAGAAGGGAAAGTTGAGCCCTAGATATATTGGTCCTTTTGAAATTATGGATCGTGTTTGGAAGGTAGCTTACCGATTTGCGCTTCCACCGAATCTCTCTCAAGTTCACGATGTGTTCCATGTATCTCTCCTGAGAAAGTACATACCTGATCCTTCACATGTAATCAGATCAGAAGTTGTACCTCTGGAACAAGATCTTTCTTATGAAGAACAACCGATAGAGATTCTGGATCGTAGTGAAAAAGTCCTACGGAACAAGACCACTCACTTGGTGAAAGTTTTGTGGAGGAACCACCAATTATAAGAAGATACATGAGAGCTTGAGGATATGATGAGGGAGAGGTATCCTCATCTTTTTGTTACAAAGTGACGAATTTCGAGGGAGAAATTAATTTTAAGGGTGGTAGAATGTAACACCCGAGACTTTTATGAGAAATATTTTGTTTTTATATAAATCATCAAAGGAATCTTTCACTGCACACAACACTATCTTGGCTTGCTTTACAGGCAACTGCGGCCTTCCTCGATAGCTTGCGTCGTATGCAATACCGAGTTTCACTAAACAACGATATGCTATTAAAATATTTTTCAAACTAGCCATTATGAATAGTATTAACTGAATTTTGAATTTTATAACATTTTAATTCAACTTATACATTTTCTAGAATGAGGTATGAAAGCAAAATCTGTTTTTTTGGATAAAAGAAGTATTTTTCAAAAAATGAAGTTTTGTCGCCTTTTGATGACGCACCCAAATTAAATCTAGTCTTTGAAATTTTTATAAGTTCAATTTGACAAAATAAAATTCTTCTTTTGAATCAGGGCATAAAAATTTACTTTGGATAAATTTTTGATATTTTTCTGATAACTTTCATATTTTGATGAATAGTAAAAATATGCTAATTTTTAATTAAAAACAACTTTTTTCATTGAGATAATTTATATGGATAAATTATAATATTTAATGGTTTTAAAGTATAAATAGAATATAATTTTACCATTTAATATAATTTATGTCATTATCACTAATTTCACATTGAATTCATAGGTAAAAACATTTCAATCTTTGGCAATGTTTTAACTTCTAAAACTTGTTTTCTTAACAACGGAATTTATTTTAAATTAATTACTACCACTTATATGTTTTGAATTCTAAAAAATGGATTCCATATTCGGAATAAGTAGGTCCAAATTATGTTAATAGGCTACTTTTTATTTTTTGGCATTATGAATAGTTACTACGGTAAATTTTATTTACCATAGTTTAAGGTAAATCTGGTAATTATCGGTAAATATAAGATTATAAAATTACCCTAAAACCATCCAAAATCTTATTTGATGACTAAAAGTCGACCCATATCACCTAAGGGTCGGATTAGATTCATTTAATGTACTTTTTTCCTTGAAAATAATTTAATTATTATTAAAACCAAAGAATGTGACAACATGTCACTTTCTTAAATCTTATAAGTATAATAATTTTAATTTGGCAATAAACGTAATGAATCTTCGAACATGAATAGTCTCCAAAAATATAATACAATTATATAAATCATAAGAATTTATTTGGAATTTTTAGGGATTAGATAACTATCATTAATTATGACACAATAGTGCTGTTGAAATTATTTTATTAAATAAAATATCAAACAAATGGTGTTAAAAATATTAAAATAAATATTATATGAAGTATTTAATGTGCTCCACTAATTTTCTAGATACATACATTGTTTTATAAATCTATTAAAGCTTTTAGTTTGAACATATCTTCTGTATATATTTTATTTAAATTCAAATAAATGA
This sequence comes from Viscum album, assembly GCA_963277665.1. Classification (NCBI taxonomy): domain Eukaryota; kingdom Viridiplantae; phylum Streptophyta; class Magnoliopsida; order Santalales; family Viscaceae; genus Viscum; species Viscum album. Next base: position 1,155,776,629 of record OY728120.1, on the reverse strand, counting down.
ATAGTGTCAAAATTGACACTATTGTTATTTTATAAAAATAACATATTATAAAATTTTTTAAAAATCACAAAAATATTTAAAATTTATAAATTTAAATTTAAATGGTCTAAAATGTTATGAATTTTCAAATTATGGGTAATTCACAAAAAATATGTAATTATTGATAATAATTTAAAATTTATAATATTATTACCCCAAATAAAATAAAATTGATAAATAAGGATAAATCAAGTTGATAATGTTTAAAATAAATTCCTAACATGTCTAAATTTTATTGGATGATTATATTAAAACCCTATCTCATCTAATATTCATATATGAGTCATTTTGGATGTTTTTATGTGGGGTTCGGATTTAATATAAACTAATATTTCTAATATTTCCAAAGGTGCCCCTCTCCTCCCTTATAAAAGGGCACCTGCTCCCTATCCTCCTCACACCAATTTGAGCCTTCCATCTCGTCCAATCTCATACCATTTCACTTCCCCACTTCCCTAGAAACATCCTATAGGTCCTGGTCTTCTACAAAGACCAATTGTAGTGCCCTAAGAGGAGATCTCAAAGATGCGCTTCAAAGAAGAGGTAATGCTTGTTACCGATGTTTTCATCTTTATTTCTTCTTCCACATATTCTTATTTAGTTTTTTCATTATGGAGTAATAACATAAGTATCAATAATATAATTATATGTTATTATAAGTATAAAACAACCCTATTTCACCATATATCCATCCTACGGAAAATGAAATCACCGCGCGTGCGTACGTACGGAATACTATCTCCACGCCGTGGTGTAATCTATTTTCCCCCACCAACATACTTGGATGGGTATAATGTTGTAAATAATAACTATATTTGATTATTTTAAAGTGATATTTATTCTTAAATCATATACATACACTCCAATACAATTCCACGATCATGGGAACGATATCATCGGTCGTGCGTACGTACGGAATACCGTCTCCACAATGTTATGCGACTCGTTCTACATGATCTTCATTTCATAATGATTATTTAAATGAATTGAATAAATAAATATGACATATAGTACACTAATACCATTCTGGAAATGAGGTATCTATAACCTAAAGAGAAGAATAAGAATTTATTTGACAAAAGACGCATAAGAACAAAAAGTAAAAAACACCCGAATAACAAGTAATAATGAAATATTACTAAAACGAATCTAATAATATGACCATATATGATATCATAAAAATAAGTATGATTCTGGAAGAAGTCAACAACATTATTTAAATCATTATAGAAGAGGTTCGGACACCTACGATGCAAATCGGACCTAAGGTTAGGGAAAATATCACAATCTCATTTTTATCCGAGATTTTTCATACTTTGGTATTTACTGTAGTTTATTTTATCATCCAAATCCATGTTTCCTCAATATGTAATATTTATATCCTTCTACAATATTTTATATCCAATTTTACCCTTCGGTGAGTTTTTAGTAAAACATATGAAAGGAATCTTTTGTCGTTTTTCTTACGAGGTACTTTTTGTCTTTTCCGACAAAAGTACAAGAAGAATATTTTTTTAGCTTCTACGGCATGAATGGATTTTTAAAACATTATTTACAAGAATCATCCTTTAAAATTTTTCAAGTTTATTTTTAATCAACTTCTTTTAGTTTAAAATTATATGACATGTTAAGAAAGGAAAAATGTTTTTGAAGTAGAAAGGATATTTTCCTCAATAATGGAGTTCAAGTGTTTTATCAAAATTATTTTACATCTAAGATAATATAGGGTTCTATTTCTATCCCTATTATTACATTGATTTTATTATGTTGTGATGGGAATATTTTTTTGAATTCATTTATCTTATATGAATTTTTTTATGATGTCATGATGTTTAAGATTCCCATTTTTTATTACATGGGTTATGATATGATGTAGGGTTTATGATTTTGTGGCACACATAAGAATGGTATCATTATGAGATGGGTGGGACCTATATCTCCCTCCAATGAATTGGGTACAGATTTTATATCTCATGAGATAGACATGGCTGGAACGGCAGGTTAAACCGGTTCAGTGAAACAGGACTGAAACGAGGAGTGAACTCGGTTCAGAAATGGACTTTGTCCACTAAGATAGTCTTGGCAATGAGTATGGACTAATAAGAAATGATTCTCTATGATTAGGTGTTTATTCCAAAAAGATTCATGTTTTATGTTATGATTATTGGGATTACATTTCACTACCATGATTTATCCCATGTTATGATATTATGATCTTTTTTGCATGATAAGATTTTCAAAATGATATGTTCTTATGAATTTGATTTAATTGATATTTCTTTTGTTTACCCTTACTGAGAATTTGAGATCACCCTTTTGTATGTTTTCTTTCCCCAGGTTTGGAATAAGGGTATTAAGTAAGATATTAAAAAAAGGGACTATAGATATGATGAAATAAATGGGAGATAGTGTAGATGCTTTATAAACCAGTTGTTTATGTTTCCCAGTTTCTAAAGACACTATACCTATACAGTACTTTCATGGTTTTGTTATATGTTGTAATAATTATGCTTCAATTTTGAAGTATTAACCATGTATGTAAAGTAAGGGTTGTTATAGAAATGGATGGGATGACTTCCAAGAAAACTGTGTTTATCATCGGGGCTACCAATAGGCAAGACATCATCAATCCCGCGGTTCTCAGGTCGGGCCGTCTTGACCAGCTCTTCTATATTCCACTTCCGGATGAGTCACCCCGTCTTTAGATTTTTAGGGCAAGTCTAAGGAAATCACATGTATCGAGGGAGGTTTACTTGTCTTCTTTTGCGCTCTATACACATGGTTTCAGTGGTGCTGATATAACTGAGATTTTCCAGCGTGCTTGCAAGTATGCCATTCGAGAGAACATCGAGAAGGTAAAGAAGGAATGACATTTCATTATAAAAGTAATGAGTGTTATCAGTTATTTTTGTAATGACAGGATATATAGCGGGAGAGGAAGATGGTGGAGAACCCATAAGCGATGGAAGAGGATGATGTGGATGAAGTGGCAGAGATGAAGGCGTTGCACTTTGAGGAGTCCATGAAATTTTCACACCGAAGAGATGAAGGCGGTACACTTTCAGTTTTTCTAATATGTCATGATTGTATTCTGATATAGTATATCCGATTACAATTTTCTATTATTTATTTCAATTAGTAGTGATTTTTCATTTTCATATTATATAATTGTTTTCATTGAATTTTTGTACAGTTTTTATTCATAGACAAATATTGTAAACAAATAAGCCATTTGATTATGACATGATTTTTTTGACATCACTGGATTAACCAGTTATTTTTTCATAGTATTATGTCTCATTTAATCACATTAATTTTTAATTATAGATGGTAGGGATCAATATATCTGTCAACAAATATGAAAAAAAATGCTACTCTACATCAATGATGCATGGTGGTACTTGGAGGCTTTTGACTGCACATTTTGATGACATGAATTGTAATCTGATCTGAACACCCTCTGTTGTTAAAAATTATGGTTCCTGTTTATGTTTTAAAACATTTATATTCTACTGAAACAATATTTATGTTCTCTTATCATTGTTAAATTGCATTCCATAGTTCTATGTAAAAGGAGAAATTGTATTGATGTTCTCTTACCATGATTCTGTTTCACTGTTGACCTATTTCAAATATCTACAAATTAGATTATCATACTTGTCTTCTATGAATAAATTTATAATTAAAATATATCATTTATTAATTTTCATTCAGTTTAACCATTGGTTCCTTCATTGTTAGTTTTATACAGAATGGTGCTCAATATCTAAATTTTGTTCCTCAATTTCTGTAATTGTTATTCCTCATTATGTATGTCATTTTCTTTTCAAATATATTCAATAGTAATATTATCTATTATCTTTTATAAATATTAATATATAGTTAATAAAATGAATTATTTTATAGTGTTGTGCATCGCATGGGCGGAGTACTAGTTATTATAGAGGAAGAGTGGAATTCTTGTAAATACAAAACACAAACACTATTAAGAGGTCACCCTTTCATAATGTGAGTCCAATAATGGTACATATTATATAAAAGGGAAATTATGGTCGAAATAATCCCATAAAATTGTTTTTGTACATGTTTCTAGGTTATTGGGCCCCTTAATTTAAATTTTAACAACTAAGTAAAGTCATTTTTTTACCTTAATAGATATAATTAATTTTAATTACATTCACTAATATTTTTGGTCCAAAACATTGTTGAAAATACTATAAATATTATCAATAATTATTATAAAAAATATGGAAAACATTATTGGATAAATCCATTCAAATAAGTACCAGATTATAATTCAAAATTAATACCACAAACCGGATGAGACAACAGGTTTTTAAGTGAAAATGTTCAAAAGATGGAAATATTTTTATATCCCACATCATTGAAAAATTGATTATAATGACATGAATTGTATTAATTTATTTATAAATGTCATAAAATTATATTAAAAAAAGTTATAATATAGTTTTACTATATAAATAAATTAGAAGAAATGTGAATTTTCTATTAAAATTCAGTATTTTTCACAATTCATCAAAAAATGAATCTTTTTATAAAAATATCAAAAATTTACCCAAATTAAAATTTAATATTCCACTTAAAAAATTATTCATATATTTTAAAATATAATTTATGAATGTTTCAAATATTATATTTAAAATCGGTGCACCATTAAAATGTGGTGAAATTACCTTTAACAAAAATATATCTTTTTATTCATAAAATTGAATTTATTCATATAGTATGCCTATTAAATAAATTGGATATGTTTCAACAAAAATTTATTGATTATAATTTACAAACATTACTAAAAACAATCATGAAATTTTTTTTCTTTAATTTATTGAGATAAAATAGTGTTTGTAAATAGAAAAATAATTTTATAAGGAAAGGAATTTATATTTTTCAAATAGTTATTAATTTTATTTATAACTAATTGATAACCAAAAGATTAATTTTATATAAATTTTTAAATTTTAGTTCAATAATTTAATTAATATAATTAATATCTTTTATTCCTACTATTAGGTGATAACTGTAATAACATTTTAATAATATTATTAATATTATATTGTAGTTCGGTAAAACTTGTTCTTGTGTGTAATGAAAGCTATCGAAGGAACTCAAAATTGTGTGTAACACAATCCAAATATAGTGATTGGTTTATCACAATATAATCTATGTGTTGTGTGTAGTTCAATGCTAACATGGTATTTCTTATAAAGAATGAATAGCTTGGTGCAGCTTGCAATGTAATCAATTAATGAATTTTAATTTATTCTTAAAAAATTAATACATAAAATATCGGGGTGTTTCATTCTTAGTATTACTAAGAAAATACTACCACTAGTCTGTATCACCTAAAATAAAGTAAAATGTATATACATTTTGATTCTATGAAAAATGAAAAACATTAAATATAATCCCCATAAAAATTATCTATCCTTTATCTATCACTTAGTCTAGGAATCTACCAAATACTGGAGGAAGTTGTCACATAAAATGATTCACTATTGAAATACTCATTTGGGGATAATTTTTTCACTCACTTTTATTGGTTCCACTATTTATGTATTTTATTAATTGATTTTACGCATACACAAATTGCTCATCACAAAATCAGTGTCTTTTCTAGAAACACACACTTTGATTAAGTAACAGCTTATGAGAAAGGGTTCATGGAAAGGAATGAGTTAAATATCATCAAAAATAGATTAAAAATATATTTATAACATGGAAATAGAATATTTTTAAAAAATAAATATGATTTTAAAATATTTTTAAGGTAAAATATTCTTAAATAAGAGAGAAATGATAGATATCTGTAACTCTTACCTTTCTCATTAAATCACATCATCTGGATTCAATGTTATGTCTTTAAAGAATAGAATTTTGGATAGAAAAGAACATTAAAAATGTGGAAAGTGGATACTGTAGAGTTTTTTAGATAGTATATCGAGAAAAGACAAAACTTTATATGTGCTTTGGAAACTGTGGAATGAGTCCCCTTTTATAGACACGATATGTTGTCTTGTTCGCAAAAATTCAATATTTATAGGAAAATATTATATATTTAAAAAGTAAAATGGAACATAAATTTAAAATAGATGATATTGTATACCATCACTCATTGGCACAAAACTTGTGATAAGGTATTATAATTTTATATTAATTTATAAATCATTTTTATTAAAAAAATCAATTATATATATATATTCAGGGTTATTTTTACATTTTAATTTCAAAATAACTAGAAAACTATAAAATAAAATTATTAAAATTTATATAGAGTATTTAAAAATTAATAATTATCCATTAACATGTATTTAAAACTTAATTAATGAAGGCCTTGTGAATTTAATGTTTTAAAAAAATTATTTTTTTAACTTTTCTCTCCCAAACACAAGCATTGTGTTGACACTCTATTAGAATATTGAATAATTATCCCAATATTTAATTTTATAAATAAATTAATTACGTAATTATAATCTATTATTAATCTTTTTTATCATTTTAAACCTCTAGTAAAATTATTGATATTAATTTACACCATAATTTTGAATTTTCTTTCCCTGCACAAGAAAATGGTAAAAAGTTTGGCAATTAACTTGTTATATATCTTTAAAATTTATAAATATACATAAAAATAATTTAATAACCGTCATAATTATTTCTAAAGTCAATTAATGAGTGTTACCTTTTTAAATATTACCACAAAGACACCAATTACAACTTTTCCAATATGATTCCATCACTGTGACCCGATCGATAGGAATTTTCTTATTTATCACAATATAAAAATAATCTATATTAATTGAATGACATGTATATGATATTTTTGGTATCCTAGAATTAATGTACTTTTAAATATGATTTTCTAATTATCTATATCATTATAGATATTATAATAATAAAAAAACGAAAATTCCACTTGAACAAAAAATCTTATTTTAACAGGAATTTTGATTTAAAAATTATTAATCGATTTAAAATAAAAATGAATTAAAATATTGAATTTGAAAATAAACCCATTAAATTTTTACTCAACCAAAATTTAAATAAAATTAATTTATAATTTTTTAGTGTAATTTCTAGTCACAATAGAGATTATACCTCACATTTATTACATACAATCACATATTGTTCTTATAAATTTTTAATAAAATAATTTTTACCAATGATTCACTTTAGCGGTAAAAATATATAATTCATTTAATTAAAATTTATCTATAACTATTACATATTTTTTGTAATTTAATACTCTAAATAGAAAAGAATACATATATATTCTTAAAATAAAAAATATTTTATTTCTAATTGAAAATAAACTTCTTGGTACATATAATGCAATAAATTTTTCTATGATTTATAAAATATTATATATCATTATAAAATCATGTAGATATTATAAATATAAAACACTAAACAAATTATTTTAAATTAAATAAAATAATAAATATTTCCTTCCCATTTTTTATGTTATGAAATAACTAATTTTAATAGATAATTCTAAAAAAATAAAACTCTATAACAAATTATAAAACCTAAGAATATTATATAAAATTACTTGGATACTACACTCTCCCCCTAAATAAAATTTTCCTTCATAATTTTTACTCGTAGTTAAAGAGGTGGGGATACGTTACTCTGATAACTTTTTCAGGTTCTCATATAACTTTTTTTACCATGGGATTTTTCTATAAAACATTGACCATAAAAGTTATTTTATTTTGAAACACTTTCTCTCTTTGATCATGAATTTGAATTGGTTTTTTATGATAAGAAATATACTCCTCTATTTTCAATAATTCAATGATCAATATATGATATTCATGAAATAAAGGTAATATCGTAGGTCCCTTTTTGAAAAACCAATCCCCTAATGAATATCCATTAAAGAAAACCCATATTTGTCTCTTGAGGAGTTTTATTACAATGTTTAGGAACTATCAATTTTTTTTAATGAAATGAGAAATTTGGAATTTTTTTATTTTTAAAAAATTTATCCTAAAACGAAAAATTAAAATTAAAACAAATTAATGATTTAATGTTATTAAATCAAGGGAAAATTATATTAAAAAAGTGTGATATCAATTTAAAATAAAAAATTCTGAAAATTGTCAACCCTTTATATACTATATAATTATTTGTTTAAAAATATTAACTAATTCAATTTCTCAATAATCATACATATAACTTAGAGTGACGACCTAATTCTTTTTTAATATTATACAAAGTCCTTGGTTTGATTGTTCTTCCTCAAATAGAAGTGATTTAACTACTTTAAGACCTCTAAGGAGATAAGTCTAATTAAATTTACTTTTCTCAAATGAAATACCTAAAATAATAAATTTAAATAATTTAATCAATAATTTTACTTTATAGATAATATAACCATTCAAAAAAAATTTATAAAAGTTTATTCATGAAATATAATTACTTCCTTCATTAAAAAAACACAGTTTCAAGAGAAATCTAGAAAAGATACATTGAGAATAAAAAACACATAAAGTAAATATCCTTTGGTATACACTACCACAACCGCTTTAAAATTTTATCCATGCATTGATAAATGAACGCATATTATCTTTCCTGTCCCTTTATCTTTATCTCACATCATGACTTCCCAAAACTATAAAAGTCTAGAAGAAATCCTCTAGCCAACATGATCCAATCCACCAACCAATAACCACCACTAGTTTTATTAGTTCCTTTTATATATTTCACAAATTGTATGTAATATATTTCAAATGGTGATAGCTTCCAAATTATATTTAGGGAACATCCACAAACATGTATTACTCTTCAATGATAATCTACCAGGAGGCAGTAGTAATGGAAAATCTTACTCATCTAAATGATTAAGTTGGAAGTAATAAATTTCCATGTGCATCATACTTCTAATATCTAATGAATCATCAATAATATTAAAATATTATTTTTCTGTTTAAATTTATTTACATATATAGAATAATGTATCATCATGATAGACATTAGATATAATGGGACTCTTTCGCAAATTTTACAAAGTATTGAAAACATATAAGACATTAAGAATTTTCATAATACTTATATTTCATAAGAATTTTGTAGTCTTAGAAAATGGAGAAAACCTAAGAACATGGTTATTTAATTCATACAAAAATTCAATGTCGGGTGAGATTAAAATTCACATGGGACTTCTAAAAAAATTCTTATAGGTTTCAAAATAATTTAAGAAATTCAATTAAAGTCATAGGAAATAGGTAGGAACTCTTATAAAATAAAATAATTATAAAATACAAAGTCCATGGAACTATAAAATACTTATTAGATCTTATAACATTCATATGAAATGGAAAATATCATATGAAACATAATAAAACTCATATAAAATGGAAAATTCCTCCAAACATCATCAAAAGTATTTAAAAATCCATATAATTCATAATAAATAAATATAAGTCATAAAAAATTCCTTGAAATTCATATAAGAAAATAAATAATATAGAATCATTCCATTTCAAGTTTGAAAATTACTATTTCCAAAAATAACAATTAAACACATTTCTTGTTCAATATATTTTTAAAATGATTCAAAATACATAAAAAATATAGAATCAATCCATTTTCACTATAATTCCAAGAATTCAAAAAAATTATAAAAATGTTATAATTCCATAAAAATTTTAAATTGGAGGGGATTAAATCATTTACAACCAAATAAAATTTGATGAAAATTTCATCTCAATAAATTTCCTAACACTTCAGACTTGTTCTCTGAGAAATGTATGCATTAAAAACATTAACAAAGTAAATTTAAAACACAATCCAAAGAGAGTAACCAAATTAAAATAATAAGGAAAATAAAATTATAATTACACATTAATAAACTTCATTTGAAATTATCCATTAGGATCCTTCAACATATTTCTACTTTTATCTTCCCATTCATAAAAACACTTAAGTCGCAAAAATTGTTTTCTCTCATCACGTAAATATAAATTTCTATAAAATCATTTTTGATCCAAACAAATGAAACGGTCATTATAGCCTTGATAGGTATCTAAATATCTACCTAAATGATTAAAGGACTTGTGTATATCATGAATATGTTTCAAGGATTTTCATAGGCTTATGGTGGTAATGTTTTAAATTTTAAAAAGAAAGAGGATTAATATTGATATTTGGGTTATTCTAAATAAAAAAAATTTGTTATTTAGTTTTCCCTCAAGAATGGTCCTACCTTGACTTACCTTGTAAGTGAATAAAATATGAACACCTTGAAATCTTAATGATATTTAAGCCTATTATAATTTCAGAATCATTATTTTTTTCTCAATTATAATCAATACATTTGAACATCAATTTTTATACTTTCAAAATCTATCTAGAGATGTTTTTTTAGGAAGAGTTTTTTTATTTGAGTTTCAATATGTTTTGTGAACATACAATATTTATTTTTTATGATTAATTTTACTTTTAGTTTCCCAAAATTAATTTTACATTGTTTTTTACTTTATCTTTTAGTTTAATAGATATTTTCATCATAATATTTACAAATTCTACTATAAAAAGATTTATCATTAGTATATTTAAATAATACATTCAATTACAAAAACAATTATTATCCCCCTTTAATATTTTTTTAAAAGCAACCCAAATTAATTTAGAAACCAATAGTAAAATAAAATCCCACAAACAAGATCCCTACTATATTATGTAAATTCACTTTTAGAGCTGGTTGGATAGGGATTTCAGGATTAAAATTTTGTTGTGAAACAGGTTATTCATGGATTTATACGTTCTTAAAAAGTTAAAATGTAAATAAAAATCCAAAATAAAGTTATTATTTTCATTAGGGGGATTTTTAAATCAAATAATTTTTGCAATAATCCCAAAAAAAATTATGTAATCTCTCATGTTTTGAAAGAAACATATCAAATTATTGTTAAATCAATCATTTTTTATTTATCTCAATAAATTAGGTTAGTGTGAAATATATATATATATATATATATATATCTCTGTGTGTGGGTTTATGATAATCATTGGGAAGTATTATCAAACATTTGACAATGAGTTGAGGCATGACATTCAAAATTCATATTCATTTTCATGAGTTTCCCAAAACATTGAATCTTGAACAGGGTTTATTTTATCACTCATTTAAATATAGATATGTTAGTCCTAGTGGAAAAATAAAGAGGGGGATGAATTTTGTTTTTAATAAAATTTATATTTAAAATAATTTAATAACTTAAATTCCCTAATTTTAAAAAATCACCCAATTAAAAAAGCATATTATTATTTAATTTTATATGTGAAAAATATTATCCAAAATGCAATTACATATTAAATAAAATACTCTTAAAAATATAATATAATTTTGAAACTAATATAATCATATAAAACACTATATATAAACATTAAATTAATTTAACTGTTATAGTAAAAAAATCATATGTTTAGAAAAACAAAACTGGTTTGATTTAAAACAAAAAAAAACAAAAAAACTAAATATGTTATAGTAAATAAATCCAAGTGAAATTTAACAAGGAGTTTGGTCTTGAGTTTATAATTAATCCTCTCCACTTGAAAAAAACCAACTACTAAGGTATTTATTATAAAATAAACTGATCCACAACCTTGATCGATTTTTAAGTACATGAGCTCACAAGGCATTACATTCATAAAGCCTCTTCCACAACTATATGTTGGATTAAAAAAGTAAAATTTAACACAACATGTATTCTATAGTTTTTTGTGAGAATAAAAATGGGGAAAATAAAGATAATGTGATAATAACTCTTCAGTTTATCACAAGATACTATTTTTTAAAATAACAAGAGTAAAAAAACACAACTCGAAGGTAAAGTAAAAAAAATATAAGGTGTAAGATTTTGGAGATGATAAAATATATTGAATCCCAATTTTAATAGAGTATTTTGATTGCGATCCCTTGAATTTATCATTTAAATGATATCAAATAGGTTGAATTGAGAATGCAGTAAAATAGGGGGTCGTGGATGTTGGGAAATGCCTTCTATTTTTTGTATGTAAATCTCTGAGTTCTTCTAAAAACATATTTCTTAATATTTCTCTTTGTCCCATATTATATGAGTCTATGATTCTATACTCATGCATGTACCATAGTCACCGCCATCATGTATGAAGAGGATTCACTAAATTACTAGAACTCCATATCCAATTATTTATTTAAGGATAATAATATATTAAACCACATACTAAGTAACAAATATTATCATTCTTACTTTGTATTTAAGGAATCTATGGAGTATATTAAAATTAATCATTATAAAATATAACTTCTTCTTCCTCGCATAAAATACATAAACTATCCATTTGAGAATTAATTTTGAAATTAATTTAGGATAGTTATAGTAGCTCTCTGGTGGTAGCTTCACTAGTGGTATCTCTTTAGTGAATGATAGATCTTTATTTGTAGTAGATACATATAATGGTAGAAATATTCATTCCTTCATTTTAACTCTACAAAATGGTAGCTTCATCAACCTATAACACTGTTGAATTGGCATAAGATATGTCTGGTGGTAGATCGGTCTGGAAAAAGTACTTTCTGGTGGTAGCATTACTCAGCGGTACCTATATTGTATTATGGGTAGCATAGATTAATTTATGAAATCGTTGATCCAAGGTATATTTTATTGATATTTGCACTACTTAATAGTGGTTGTACCTCTAATCGATGTTAGAACAACCCAATGGTTGATCCTAGTGGTTGTAGTGTTGAACGAGTGGTAGAATTTTGAACTAATGGTATCATTTTTTAACTAATGGTTGGATGACTGGTAGCTCAAGACTTATGATATCTTGGATATTTTATCATGGAGAAAATTTAATATCATATTATTTTAAACTCATTAGAAAACATAAAAAACATAAATTTTGATTGATAAAATAAGGAGGTTATCAAAGATATTTCCCTTTCAAATGATCACAAATCATAGCATTCATTACAATATTAAAACATTAAAAAATATTATATTAATAGAATAAAAATAATATAATTTTGTTGGATAAACACGTAAATCATTTATATTTGACATATTATATACAAGTGCTTGTGTGAAATTCTACACAACTAATTATATGAAATTTCATTTCGATTACTTCTTATTTTGGGATTATAAAATAGATAAAAAGAATTGGAAATGAAAAAAACAAACCTGAATAAAAGTGGGGTTATCGTTATATATAAATGTCAATGGATTATAACACAATAAAATATTACAAAGAAAAATATTTAATCCCGATCAAAACCCAAATAAAATTCTGATGAATACTATATTGGTTTAATAGAAGCAGGATCCACTTGATCTTTTCCCTTTTAAGAATCTACAGGCCGAGTAGGGGTAGGAGGTGAAAGGGGCCAAAATAAAATGATAGAATCCATAGGTCTAAGATACCTTACTTCCTCAATGTGAGTAAGTTAAAAATGAGTAATATAAATGGATTTAGTCTTTAAAGGGGTAGAAATTGGTGAATAAATGGATATGGTCAAAGGATATAGTGATGATTTTAATAAATTACATCTCGGTGGTGTAAAAAACTGGTTCCATCAGCTCTACAAAATTAAGTGGTAACTCAAAAACCAATCTTAATAGCCTTGAATAAATCGTACATATCTTCCATGAAAATATTGAGTAGGGGTTCTAAAGGCTCCAGTTTTTTCACTTGCTCCCTAAATTCCTTGGTCATATGAGGCATTCTCAAGATTTCATCCAAGAATTTTAAATAGTAATTAAGCTCATGAAAAGTATATATTGTTGAGATATATCATTTAATAGCTTCAGTGACAGCCTCTCTATTATTCTTAGACTCATTTAAACACTCTCTAACTCAATTATATATATGAACACCAGGAAATTTTATTTGGAGATTCTCATCAAAGGAAGAATAATATAGACTGTCAATAATTGTATATAGATCCACTCAAACTATAGATTTGATCAAATCAACAGCCTCTAAAGAAGGAGTAGGTGGTTGTGGATATCTAGAAGAAGATTCTCTAGGAGTAAAAATATTGTTGAACCACTATGAAATGGATATCTCCCTCCTAGTAAATGTAACACTCGTATCGTCCATAGTGTTATGGATGGAATCCAATAACTCCACTAGAATCTTATTCTCAACCTAAAGATTTAGAATATTCAAAAAAATAAGATGAATATGTGGAATAAAAAAGTAACAATAATCCTCTCAACCTCTTCACTAATCTTGGTCTCCTAAATTGATAAGAACCTAAGAATGCAATTATGATCAAATAACAGCTCTTTATTATAGAAATTCAAATCATCATTCATCACATATCTGGAACGAGGAGGATGAGGAGGGGGAGACATATCCTAGCATATCATATCTACATCATCAAGTATATACTCCACGAAATCTACCTCATAATATAATGATTCCAAAAACCCTTTGTTATCAATTGTCTCTAATAACAATCCCTTAGGATCCCTCTACTCAAATGAAATGGTAGTTACATGATTCTTTTGTGGATTTCCCTAATCATAACCCTAATCATCTAACTCTGAATATTCCAATCAAATTTGAGAATATATTAGGTATTTATCCCCCAGGAAAAGTGTTACATCCTCATCTCTATAAGTTGTATCTTTCTTAGTATAGATTATAAAAACCTATGATGCTGAAGTAGTATGATTTTTTCTATCCCTGATGTCCTAGATGAATAATGCATAAGGAAATATTCTATTCCACTCTTCACTAGTAGATTTACTATACTAATTTATATTCTGATAAGGGTTATACTTCTCATCTTCAATGCCTCGTTTTGCATTATGCATTGTGTCCTCTTAAAACACCACTACAACCTAGGAATTCTTAGATGAAGATCCCTCAAACTAATCACCATTAGAGATCTCAGACTCTTTTAAATCATAATATTCTCTATGTAAGGACTATATGGAATAAAGGGGAGGTGGAGGAATATCTGATTTATAAGATAATATAGGACTCTTAGCCATACCAGGGTCACTACCCTCTTCTATTTAAAAAACCTCTAAAACTTCATTTTTAGTTCAAACGTCTCCATCTTCTTACTCAATTCTCACATCCTCATCAGAGGAGTACACCACTACCTCATCTAGCTCCAATCCAGGTTCATCCATGCCTCTACATCTATTTTGATTTTTAACTAGGTTAAACTTTTCATAGAGAATATCATTATCAACCACCCACTTCTTTAACCTAGGATTCAAGTTTACCATTATCCTCTAGTAAGTTACCTAGAAAAACCACCACATATGGTAAACTTTTCTTCACATTATGGAACTAAATATCAATCCTCCATCATCAAATAAACTAAAAGGGTTAGGATAATGAATTTGACCTCGAAGAGGGCTATATCTACTCTATCATATTATCCATCAAATATCTACTAAAAAAATAATTTTATCTCCTCTTTTCATAAGAAACAAGAAATACATTTCATGATACCTCATGATGTTAAAATCCCCCTTATTATTACATAGAATGTGAGGTATAAATTTGAACAACAAACTAAATTCACCATCGATCACAATTGTCACAAGCCTTAGCATAGAATCATACCTAATTGGCTCAAATAGTGCATCCTAAAATACAAATTTTTCTAAATTAAAGGGTAAAAATCTAGGATAGTCGTTTAAATTACCCTTGTGTAGAACTTTTAATCATCTTTCCCACTACTTCAAAAAAAAATAACAGTTCCTTACAACGTATAACTATCATATCAACATCGTTATATTCTCCAAACATGTACTCTAAAACTGATATACATGTGACCAAACAATGGGTAAAATAATCAACAGTTCTTAGAGAACTATTTGACCCATTCCAATTTTGGTATCACATTCCACATAAGTTAATAGCTCAACCCAACCCCACTGCATCTATTTCTTTCTCTGTGACAATATCTTGAGATGCGAGTTGAGGGTTATTCAGTTCTACAATAGGCCAACTCGATTTACCTCTAGCATTATTTGATGGGAAAGATTCATTAGAAAATAAGGTAGGGACCTTAACTCACACCATTAATGTGTTGGTTCAATGAATACAGGTGAAATATGGAAGTTTTCACATCTAGGGATTAAAGAGAAAGCATTTTATAGAAGGTGACCAAGATAAAAGGGTTTTCAAACTCTAATTTAGGTAAAAAAATTATTTAAGAATTTCAAATAAGAAGATAAATATAATATTATAAAATAAAAAAATAATCACGAAAAAATATTAATAATAGATAAATAATAGTGGTAACAAAAATGGTTGTTCCGATTTGTACATCCTCATGGTAGCATACAATAGTAGTTTATTACGATACTTGATAATGGTATCATCTAGATGGTATAACGGTATGGTATTATGAAATTGTATTATGTAATGGTCTATCCTTAGGATCAATGCTAATGGTGGATCATACACGGTAGGTTCCAATAGTATCTACAAATGGTAGATACCGAGGTTGAGATTTTTCTATCAGAACCAAGATAAATCCAAGAATAACTGATTATCCAAAATGTATCATTCCAATTTTATGTCTAATATAGCTTAATATATCAACATTCAATGGATTTTTTTAATATATTAGTAATATTATGTTCACTACATATGAACTTAATATTTATATCATCATTTAAAAAATGGTCTCTAAAAAATAGATGACTTATATTAATGATTTTGTTCCGAGGGGGAGACTCCTGATTCCTAGAAATGTTTATAGCATGTGTATTGTCACAATTTATAGGGACATGTAAAAATTGATATCTATAATCAAGTATAGTGTGTTTCATCAACCAAATTTGTGCCGAACAACAATCTGTGGTTATGTACATAGCTTCAGTTGTAGATAATAAAATGTGGATCTATTTTATACAACACCATTAAATTAAAGACGTTCCTCAAAAGTGATATTTTTAGGGGTTATTTTTCTATATGACTTACAACCACAAAACTATACTTCTTAAAAGATCACTTTATCAAATAATTATCTTCTAGGATAGAAAAATCCTAAATTAGTTGTGTATTTTAGGTATTTGAAAATTATTTTAATTGAAAGTAAATGATATACTTTTATATTTTCTTCAAAATGGGCACACATACACACATAAAACTATATCAAGCCAGATATCAGTTAAGTATAGTAAACATATAATCATACAACTTTATATTGTTTGATCAAATGGTTTTCGAGTTCCATCAAGGTATAATTTATAGCTAGTACTTGTGGGAGTATCACTGCCTTTCTAATTATCCATACTAAAAAAATTTAAAATACATATAGCTATATTGATTTGATCTAAAATAATTCCTAATTTATTTTGAAAAATATGAAAACCATGAAAGAATCTATGTTCACCCACTAAACCCATTTAAAATTCACTTTGTGTATTTTTTGAAATTTCAGTTATAAATAATTTGTTTAAGATCAAAAAATAATATAAATAATATATATTTGTACAACTAAAACATATTTTGAAATTCTTTTAATAAATTAGTAAGGGTCATCTATACCTTTAGTATAACCATTGGAAATCAAAAATGAGATGATACTATCATACCAACCTCTTGGATATTTCTTTAAACAATATAATTTTTTTTAATTTTAAAATAAGATTTGGAAATTGAGGGTTTTAAAATCAAGGGTCTTGTTCAATAAAATCGTCCTCAACTATAAAACCAATTAATAATTCACCCTTAACATCCATTTTTTATAGTTTAAAATTCAAAAGTGTTGTGTATTTAATAAATATTCTAAAGGATTCAAGTCTACTTATTGGAGGAAATGTCTCCTTGTAGTCAATAGCTTCTTCTTAACTATATCTTTATTCAATTGGTAATTATTTATTCCTAATTATTGTTCATTCCTCATCAACCATATTTCTAAACACCCATTTTTTCCAATAGTTAGGTAGCCCATTGGTCTTTATAACATTTTCTAAAGTTTATTTAAATCAAATTTATTGAGTTCTTCATTAATTTCCATTACTCATAAGTCATCTTTAATTGATTCATTAATATTAATGGGTTAATTCTCTGATATAAAGGAATGATGTTTAACATGGTTTATTAGATAATATTTTGTATTAGTTTCTTTATCTAGGTCACCTACAACATTATCTATGGCATTATATCTCTAAGTCCTAATAACTCTAAGAATATATTTGATTTAAACATCATTTTTACCTGATGGTTTAGGTTTATGTTTTTCATCAGAAATGGAATATTTTTGTGCAATATTTCTGAAAAATGTTAACCAGGTTGAGCATTCACTATGGCAAAATGAGGATTTAGCGGTGGTTTAAACCGCCGCCAAATCAATTGGCGTCAGTTTTGAAAAACCACCGATAAATTGTCCGTCGGGAAGCTATTCATGGTGGTTTTCAAAACTGTTGTAGAACGTTTCGCGGTGGTTTTTTAGCGGCGGTTTTTTTATTTTTTTTTAATATTTTTATATTTTTTTAAATTATTATTATTTTTATATTTTTTTTATTTTTTTTAATTTTTTTATTTTCTTTATTTTCTTTATTTTCTTTATTTTCTTTATTTTTTTTGTTTCTTTTGTTTTTTTTGTTTCTTTTGTTTGTTTTTTTGGTTTTGTTAGTTATGTTTGTTTATTTATTTATTTATTTATTTATTTATTTATTTTTTATTTTTTTATTTTTTTATTTTATTTTATTTTTATTTATTTATTTCTTATTTATTTTATTTATTTCATTTAATTCGCATTACTATATTTACTTTATCCATGCATGCTTGTTGATGCCCATGAAAATTCTCATGCACATGCCCATGCAATATAATGAAATATTGCATTTGATGAGATTTGAACCCCTAAGCTTTTGCATATTTTCCAAAGACTTTACCACTCCAGCAAGCTCGTCATGTGGTTAATAAACAGAATTTAATATACTTATATATACTAGTTAAAAAAACAAATAATACATAACTAATAGATATAAACTCAATACTAGTTAAACAATAAGCAATAATAAATAATTAATAACCAATAATTAATAATTAATAATTATAGATTTATTAGTTATTTATTGTGTTATTTTTTATTTTTTATTTTTTATTATAATAAATAATAAATAAATTATAATAATATTTACATAAATTATAAAATTATGAAAATAAAATAATAAAATAATAAAATTACGAAAATAAAACAATAATGAATAAATAATAAATAAAAAAGAATTAAGAATTAAGAATTAAGAATAAATAATAAATAATAAATAATAAATAATAAATAATAAATAAATAACAATAAATAAAAAACAATAAATGATAAAAAATAAACAATAAATAATAAATAATAATAAATAAAAAATAAATAAAAAATAAAAAATAAAAAATAAAAAATAATGATAAATAATAAATAATAAATAAGAAACAATAAATAATAAATAATAATAATAAATAATAAATAATAAATATTAAGTAATAAATAAAAAATAAAAAATAAAAAATAAAAAATAATAAATAATAATAAATAATAATAATAAATAATAATATTAAATTATAAATAACAAACTATA
Organism: Viscum album; assembly: GCA_963277665.1. Lineage (NCBI taxonomy): Eukaryota > Viridiplantae > Streptophyta > Magnoliopsida > Santalales > Viscaceae > Viscum > Viscum album. The sequence goes on along the minus strand of OY728120.1, from coordinate 1,155,757,022 downwards.
AATAATAATAAACAACCAATAATAAATAATGATAAATAATAAATAATAAATAATAATAAATAATAAATAATAATAAATAATAAATAATAAATAATAAATAATAAATAGGTATAAATAAAAAATAACAAACAATAAATAATAATACATAACAAAAACAATAAATAATAAATAATAAATAATAAAAAATAAACAATAAATAATAATAATTAATAATAATTAAAAAATAACACCAAATAATAAATAATAAATAATAAATAATAAATGATAAATGATAAATAATATATAATATATAATATATAATATATAATATATAATATATAATATATAATAACTAAAAATAATATATAATATATAATATATAATATATAATATATAATATATAATATATAATATATAATATATAATATATAATATATAATATATAATATATAATAATAAATAATAAATGATAAATAATAATAAATAATAAACAATAAATAATAATAAATAATAATAAATAACAATAATAAATAATAAATAACAAAAAATCATAATTAATAATTAATAATAAATAACAAATAACAAATAATAAATAACAAATAATAAATAATAAATAATAAATAATAATAATAATAAGTACCACATAATTAATAATTATAATTAAATAAATAATAAATAGTAAATAATAAATAGTAAATAATAAAAAACAATTAATAATAGATATATAATAAATAATAAATAATAATAATAATAATAATAAATAATAATAAGTAATAATAATAAAAAATAAATAATAAATAATAAATAATAAATAGTAATAAATAACACATAATTAATAATTATAAATAATAAATAATAAATAATAAATAATAAATAATAAATAATAAATAATAAATAATAATAATAATAATAAATAATAATATATTATATATTATATATTATATATTATATATAATATGTAATATATAATTAATAAAATATTAATAATAATAATAATAAATATTAAATATTAAATATTAAATAATAAATAAATATATAAAATAAATAAATATAAATAATAAATAATAAATAACTAGTAACAAATAATCGATAATAAATAAATTAGAGTATATTATAATTAATAAATAATAAATAATAAATAATAAATGAAACACCTGAAAAAGTATGAAAATGGGTGATAAGGGATGAAAAATTATGAAAACGCATAAAAAACAGTTGCAGAAGCATGCAGATGGAAGCATTAGAAAGCTTGAGAACGCATGAAAACTCATGGAAACTATGGAAAACACCTTAATAATTCAACATAATCATCATAATAACCCACAAACAACCATTGATAAAGATAAAAAATCATGGAAATCCAAATAAATAGTAATAAATTGAGCAACCATTAAAACCCGTCAAAACGGTCAAAAAGTGACAAAAACATTGGACTCACATTAACAGAGATAACTTATGATCCGAGAGTCCATTCCAGATCTCCAACAAGTCAAATCAAAGATCCTCAAACAATCTTCAAGGTGATAGGTTAAAGAGACCTAATGGACCGACGGATTGGAAGTTATGACCATTTAAAAAAACTGAGGGGGAACGGGTTCAAGAAAGGAGGCATCGAAAAACATAACAAACCTGATACCCACTAAAAGGTCATAACTTATCATCCAGTAGTCCATGTGGGCGCTATGACCATTCAAACTGAAGCTCATGGAATGAACTACGATCTGGCAGGCTGAGAAGACAGAACTGACACATGGATCGAAAGTTAAGTCCATTTGAAGACATGTTCGACAGGACATCGGTGATGGAAATGGGGTTTCAGAGGCATTCGTAGGAGTTTTGGTTTTGCGAAACATAATATAAGCATTCTTGTATCGAAATGGTGTGTAGATCTCTTCGCTGGCTTCGATTTGATATGTGGTAGAGCCCAAACGGACACCCGGAGCAAAAGTTATGGTTGTTTGATGTTGGGGAACATTATTCATCTTTCTTATAACACTTATATCTTCTTCACTTTATACTGTCTCATGGTTTTGATTATACGTGCCTCTATATCTTTTCATGAGCTTTGATTTGATTGGTCGTGGCACTCCAAAGGACACCCAGATCAAATGTTATGGTCGTTTTAGTGATTTCGAGGTTTCTCATGTTTTTTTATTTTTTCCTTTCATTTGGTGGCGTTTTTACACAAATGGCCGCTATTTCACAGTGGGTTTTTAAAAAACTGCCGCTAATCCATGAAAAAAAAATTTAAAAATAAAAAAAAATTAGACATTTCGCGGCGGTTTTTAAACCGTCTTGGAAAACCCGACGTGAAACTACCGTTTTCCTATAGTGATTAATATCCCGATTAGAAAGATAATCCACCATATTTTCTAAAGGGGTATTACGATCAAGTTGATCTATCTCATCACAAGTATATAATCTTTAAAAATACAAGTTCTTCTATCAAATACCATATATTTATTGTTTTTATAATACCTAGGAAAATACTTTCATCACTATTGGATGCAAACTTTTCTAAATTCTCTTTTTTAGTGTACAAAGACTTTACAACGGAAAATTTTGAAGTAATGAACTACTCGTTTTATAAAATTAGATAATTAATATGGGGACTTATTTAAAAGGGTTATAACTATAATTATATTAATAATATAAGAAGTTTTTTTCACTGATTCTATCTAATAATAGATAGGTAAATTCATAATCCTTAATCATGGTATAACTAATTTCTTAAAGGGGGCTATTTCTTCTTTCTACTACACCATTCTGTTATGGGGTCCTTAGAGAAAAGATATATGAGTATAACCATTTTGTGAGCATAATGATTCAGGCTCTTGATTTTCAAACTCATGACAATGATCACTCCATATAGTCCTAATAATAAGTCCACTAAATTTTTTTATAGATCTAGTATATTATGAGAAATAGGAAATATATTAACTTTTATTAGAATGAAAAAACACCCATGTATATCTTGAATAATAATCCACTATTACATACTTAATTTTTTCCTCCAAAACTATACACTCTCTATGTTACAAACAAATCCATGTGAACTAACTCAAATTTTTAGAAAGTAAAGACTTCTTTTTTGTATTGAAAGAGATTTTTTGTTTCTATCTATTTTGATAGGTATTACATACCTTTTCTATTAGTAATTATTGTTTGGGTAGATAATTTACTAATCCTTTATTATTTATCTTTCTAATTTAGTGAATATTGGAATTCCATAATCTCCATGTACAAATCCAATATTATTTACCAAAGGTACTAAATAATGAAACATTCTAAGAAAATAATGAATTTAAATCTATTGTATAAACATTATCATTCCTCATTATAGTAAAAAATGAAGCATGTTTTGCATCAAATTATTTAGTCAAATTATTTTCAAACATAAAATGAAATCATCACATAATTTTGAGATACTAAGAATATTATATTTTAATCCATCTATAAATAAAACCATTCAAATTAAAATTTTACTAGAGTTATACATTTCGACGATTCGAATAATTTTCCATTTGGAATTATCCCCAAAAGTGGCATGTTCACTATCAACATTTATTAGGTTCTTGATTCATGAAAATTACCGAGTCATATGTCAAGAACATCCACTACCCAAATACCATAATTTTAAACTGGACCATTTGAAGTTGGTCACATACAAAAGCGATTTATACCAAAAATGTATTTTGGAACACAATTTTTCTTAGGCCTTTAGATTTTAGTGATAATAGATTTTGGAATCAATAATTATTTTAATATTTTCTAATATTAGGACCTTAGGATTACAAAAATAAAAAATTTAATAGGTCTAGAAGAATAAAAACTACTAAAAGAACAAGACCAACCAGAAATAGGTAAAACATGTTCTAGTAGATATTTATTTTTCTAGGATGGTATCCAATTCAAGTAATGTATTTAGTATTAGTCTATTTACCAAGAATCTAGGATAGAATTTTTCTTACATTGGTAAATCTCTCAAGGTATTTATTTTGTTTCTCCTTAGTTAATTTTATCTCATTCCACATGTAATTAAGCAATCTTATCTTTTTACTCTGTGAGATCTATTTTGAAGTTAGTATATAAAACAAGATATTTCTTTAAAATATTACATTTATCCTCCATTCATTGAATGTCTCTTCTATTATGATATAGTATTCAAAAAATTCATCAGTAGACATATAATATACATCTTTTTTTATTTTTAGAATGTTTTGAAATTTAACCAGGAGATTTAAGAAAAATATTCAGTACCTCGAATTTGTTTTCCATGTAGCACATATTAGATTTTTTTTATTTCTATCTTATCTTATGAAATCTAAATCACTTATGATGTCTTCATAGGCACTCCAAATAGAATTCATATCATTTTTATACTCTTTCCATTTTTCCTCAAACTTCTTATATTTGATATTAGGAAAGTTTTCTTTGATGTGTCATTCCCTCTTATACTCATATAATGTTACTTCAATATAAGAATCATTATTTTTTCATTCTTTTACTTAATTTAAATTTCTATTATATTTACCTCCATAGTTCAATTTCATGAAGGAATATTTCTTCCTATATATATGTTTAAAACTTTTTCTATGAGAGACATATCTTCATCACTGTCTGATGGTGATTACTCATCTCTTGAACTATATACACTGATCATACCCTATTGTGTTTAGTCAGAAGACATGAACGATACTGGATTTCTATTTGGGTCCTAAAATTCCAATTTTTTTACTTTTTATTCCTCTTTATACATCATTATCATTCCAATGAGCACTTAAACTGGAGACTTACTTATAACGCATAATTTCTTTATAGAAATAGATGTTCCTCTCCATCTATCAGGCAGAAATATCAGAATACACATTACATGATCATTGTCAACAATTGTATTTTTTGGCATCAATATTTGTGCACTTCCCACTTTTCCATCGAAGATCTAAGAGATGTGATAAATGATGGATTAATATGCAAACGAGGTTTTACATGAATACATATGTTATAAAGAAACATATAATGGAACCAAGATTCCACTAAAAAAATTGAGAGTTTGAAACCACCACAAGACAAAAAACATGGCCATACCACAAGCTAGTTGGACTAACTTAACCATGGCCCATGTGGGACCAGGTCAACCATGCCTAGGGGAATCATCCCAGGATGACTGGTGGACCATAGGGGGAGCATTGCTTCCACAATGAAAAGGTCGGGTCAGTGTGTAGGGTTTGAGGTGTGCACGGACGCAAGCACGCATTCACATATGTGACATGAGGGACACTTGGTGGAGAGTGATGCGCATTATATGGTTGTTGACACCATTGTCGGGCTCGAAATAACATCCTCCACTAAATGGCATATAAAACGAACAGAGGAAGCCCTGTGATTTTGATGTGGGATGCAGCTTTTTTACATGGGATCAAATCATCATCATCTGATGAACCCACTGATGATTTGGGTTGTCCGGTCATGCCCTTGGTGATCCCAGACGTCAGCTCAATCTCACTGATCATGAACTTAAACAAGTTTCACCCATGTGTCGCATGTGCCTGCATCTTCAACCTCTAGAAACCCTAGTTTTACGCACACCCAACACATTTTCCATGCCAGTACCACTTCTTTGGAACTTGTTTAAATACTTTAAATCATCTAATTGATGCATCGGTGAGCCCCATTGGTCACTCATGAGTCTCTTCAACATAATCTAAGGTCGTCGTATAATCATTCCATAATTGTGTGACCAAACCAAGATAACCAGTACGAAACTGGCGCTAGCCTTTTCAGCCTTCCGCGAGCACCTTTGGGTGGATTCGAACATGATTCATGATCACCCTTGATCATGTAACTGAGACCAGTACGACCCATGGATTTTCATGAGACGTATTATGAATGAGGACCCTTTCTACCTGCATGATTTTTGCATCCGAATTATTTTGGATTGTTCCCGGGATAGGAAAAGCCATATGATCATTTCCCTCATCCCATGAAAATTAGCACTGCACTCATTGCCTATATAATCCACCCCCCCCCCCCAGAAAAATGCACATAAAGGGGCAGAGGGGAAGTGGGGAAGAGAAAAGAAAAAATAGGGAATTCTACAGGATATATCCACCATCCACCACCATCATAGATTGTTTGCAGTAAATCAAAAGGATCCATCTCACAATAGTGTTCCCCATGATTCTTTTGGAAGGACTCATCACCTGATAACCAAAAGATCATGTGATCACATAGAATCCCCCTATGAAAGCTCATGGGACCTCCTACATGATCTCCCCTTGGATTAAATGGTTGCATGAGAAATGTAACCTCATGTGATGCATTGGTAGGGGCAGCAATACTGGTTCCTGAGAATATTCACTAGTAGATGTGTGATTCTCGATCTCATGAGTAACGCAAGTTTTTATATCTTGTGAAGATAACATTCATCCCTATACATGATGATTCGGGAATTCAAGCACCTCCTATAATCCCTTGGAATGATGAAGGAAACTGTCACATGATCCCTCTTCGAATGCATGTATAGTGCATTGATGACAGAACTTTTCTATCTCTAGGGCCAGCGATGCATGGTTGTGGATAATAAAGATAGACAATCCTCAATATGGATGTCATGCACCAGCGATTCATTAATGCACCCTTATACATGTGGGTATGCTTCCCTCCTTTGGTTCATCATATACATCAACCCTAGCATATGTGAAATCATCATTCAAACCCATTCTGGGTCAGGGAGTCAACCATAGGACTCCTCTATGCCCACACGAACTCTCAGGATGTTCAGTGCAAAGAAAACCCTCGTCCATGCATCATTATTTATAGACCAATATGTATCCCTTGTAAGTGAATGTGGAGTTCCTCACGTAATCCCTATTACGATCATACACCTCCATGACTGATCATGTGATCAGGCGGTGCATGCCCAATCAGGTGAATGCCTCATTATATAGCCTCCATTTAATGATCACAAGTATTGTCATAAGACCCCATCCAGTCGTCATGCGGCCTTATAAGTGGTCGCCTCAACATAGAGTATTCTTACAGACAGCCTTTTCATATATGTAGCGAGGAAAAGATGTCAAAAAATCATTCACTCCAATCTATGAAATTATCATTTCTTCTTTGAGGTCATGTGATCTGAAGGCCTTCATGAAAAGTGACATGCAAGCATCCCCTTAGTGTTTAAAGGAACCCTCACATAGACCATTGTTCTTATGATGAGTGCACATATCCCCCACCACTTGTCCATATGGCCTATTGCTGATCACATGAGAATGTTCCAATGGCACTCGATGCTTGCATATATCCTTAGAGATGTCCACCTCAAGGTGTTGGATCCCCACAGACTCCCCTAACATGGATACCAATAGTAACAGTACGTGGCTCCCTAGACATGCCCCCCCCCATGCAGTTCATAACCTTATCCATGCACGGGAAGACTTTGAATCTGTATCCTTCATGTATCACCCTCGGGCCAATCATAATACAACATTGGGAGGCATGCGATCGTGTGGATGAGCAAGCATCATGCGGCCCTTTGGATAGGGTTCCCTTCACATGTTTGTGTGGCCTTGGAATACCCAATAATCCATGGGAATCCCTTTCTCATATGCACTAAGGGACCCCTTCCATGCTCCCAACATTATTAGGAAGCCTCTATTCATGTGCTGAACCTCCTCGGTTATCCCATATAAAGTTCATGATACAAAGGGGTGTCATGTGATCATCCCCTTAGTGCATGCAAGAGTCCATTGACATGGCCTCCCCCCACCGTAAAAACCCTATGGTGTTTTCCTTCAGCACGGGAACTTGGGTGGATATGCCTCCCATGAAACTTAAGGCATCATCCCCTTTGGATACGTAATTGAGGTCTTTGAAGGAGCTCAAGACCCTTAGCACCCTCATGACAACCTTCGATGGTCTCGCAGTGTTATTAGAAAACTATGTACATACCATGATGATCAAAAGACACACCTCAGATGATCCAAATTGATCTTGTGGAAACCCTTTGGATGTGTTTCCATGGTCATTTGATGACCCAAGGACAAGTCACACTAGTCAAGTAAGGAAAATCAAAGCTGCATGCCTCGATCACATGAATACATCCTAATATTACACCCTTTTATCATGTGATGGAATCATTGACATGTGAGAATGATCGTGCAATTATCCACAGACATGTCCATATTGACATGTGATTGCTTGAGGATAGGACCCCATACATGTCTTCCTCACCACATGGAAGTCCCAGGAGCACCAAGATTACCCCACAATATCATAAGGACAACTAGATAGACATGTACATGATACTAGTGTGCACCCTCTACGTAACCAATATTGGTCATGTGAAGAATCTTCCAAAAATCGCTTGGAAATCATGTATATTTTTTATTCCAAGTCACAGGATCCTGAGTCTTCATAAAATAAAGTGAAGGAGATCAAAATGAGAGAGGTGATTGGTGTTCACAGTCCTAGAAAGACACACCACAGACCCCTAGTGAAACTCTGGAAGACCATCAAACATATCAGCATGATGTGTCTGCCTAGTCATGCACAATACATTGGACATGTCCACCTTGATCAGGCGAAGACACATGAGACAAGCTGGTCGATCATGGGAAATCCCCAAGATATTCCCCCTTAGTTATGTGAAGGAACTCGAGACAAGATAGTAGATTAGGAGTGAGACCCCTAACATGTTCACAAGGACATGTGAAGAACTCCAGACATGTCCATCGGGACATGCGAAGCAACTCCTGACATGTCCAACTAGACATGAGAAGCATCAATGAAAGTCCAACTAGTCATGACCGAACATATCTGGCAGACAATAAAGACATTCCAAGTTATTTCCAAGACATATCAAAAAAATACCTTATGTAATTTCCATTTTTTATGGCATGCCTAATTGGGCTCATGCCAGGTGGACCCTCTCTAAGAACCTTCTGCCGAATTCCCCTTTTATGAAGCAAGTGTCCCTGATGAGCAGGTATCATGCATTAATGCTACCATACTAATGTCATTCTCTCGAACAGACCATCCCAGTCATCAATAAAACTCTTTAATCCAAAAAATTATAGAGAGTGAGCACACCCCACGAGAATCCTCAAAGTGTATTCCCCGACTAATGACATGATACCCCACAGGCAGCCTCAGAGTGTAAGCCCCGATATGATACCAATCAAGAAACCTCAAAGTGCAAGCCTCGACCTGTGACGCGATATGAGTTCACCAATCATGGAGAACCCTATAGTGTAATCCCTACTCACCAACATCATATAATATGTCTCCAACAATATGGAATCTAGTTTGGTATAAGCCCTTGGTAATCCTAAAATCCTAGAGGCATCTATAATATCTCAAATCATGATCACCAACCTCATCCTACAAGCAGGTTAAGATATATATGAACTATGAGGACACTGATTCCCACCATATTATGGATGCATAGGGAACCTATTGGAGGTATGCGCCCTGATATGGGTGATTATTCCTCTCAAATAGAAGCTTTAATGTGTAATCCCCTTGTAGATATACTCTCATGAAACGTGTCCAATCTATTGTTATCTCTTGTTTCCCACATCGATCATGGATCACATGGTCTTAGAGGTTATGAATGACTATACAAATTTCATGATGAGGATTCCCCCAAAATTGGATCTTCACCTTTGGGATATAAGCCTGATTATATCCCACCTCTTCTCAAAGGGACATGTCCTAAATTAAATAGTCTGCGTCAATCTTATTATAATAAGTCTCGCCTAGGGTATCTACTGTCATATCTGTCACGACAAAGACACCCACAATAAGAACTATGTGGAATGTGATTTCTTTATTAAACCGCATATAAAGGACATGTCATTGTGGTCTATGTATAATATTTATGTCCTAAACATATGAAATTAAACTACACAGATGGGACCATTCATACGACCATAAACTGTGTTAAACAAACAATGTGGGTTTTGATTCATGTCTCAGTAGGATACGTAGGACACCTCATATAAGTTTAATCCCATCCTCAAGACACCAACCATGACCCTAGACATCAATAAACTCTAGAGATCTCAAGCAGATCCATGGTCCAAAGAATCATATTTAAATAAAAGAGTGACAAAAAACTCATGATATATGCACAAAAATCTTAATCGATACATGTCTAGAATCAAGTCATTGAAACAAGGGTAACCATTCCTGTATCAGGGTATAAGAAGGATTTCATGAACATATCTTAAATCTATAAGGGAGTCACATAGTAGGAAACATTTTCCCCTAAAAGTGTGTGATGTGCCCGACCTCCCATCCTCTCGACAAATGAGAGTCCCCAAGAGTCATTGGGCATGAAAACCCAAATGAACACCGATCTATGGAAAGTAGGTTTGTACCCATCTATGGATGCAGGAACCATTGTGAGTTTCATGAAAAGTGAAAATGGTAATATGATGATTGAAACCCATTACACACCATGAAATATCGATGAAATGAAAATAGTTAACCTGACATGAAACCTTTAATTGTGTCTTCCCTTTCAAGGGTCAAAAAGGATAGGTTCCCATAACGCCTATCTAGCTAGTTTACATTGTTCTTGTGACACATCAAAACATTGAACCCGAGAAATACTTTTAACTACATTCAACCTCACTTAAAAATAATTGGTCACCTCTTTATCCTATAATTTTGTATGTTATTGATCGAACATGTACTCTTATATATGATGTTTCATTATTTCTTCTAGTAATTCTACAGATTCCTTGTAATTGAAAGGACATCGTCAAATGTCCCAGTAGATTCCAATATCATTGGACAAGTTTACTTGATCCTAAGGCCCCAATGTACACTTTCATCAACACACCAACTTCATCATTGGTTTGTGAATGTCTTGGGCTAAGAATACTACATCAACAACTCCATTAAAACTCTAGGATTATTTTATGAATTCTTTTGGGTGATGGATTCTCACCGACTGACTTTCCCAAGATAGGTCGCATGAGACAGTGTCCCTTATCGCCGCATTAAACCTATTTGGGAACAAATCAATATAATGCATCAACATACTACTTCCCTATGCTGGGGAAGTGGATGAGAATGGGTAACATGAAAAATAAATCACCTAGTAACTTCTTGGGAGAGATCCCACCCATTATGATCATCATAACTGATGTTGGGACATAATACCACAAGGAGCTGTGAAGGATGTTAGGCTTATGCTGACAATCCAAGATAGAGAACCCAGCAGGAGAGACCACCATGGATATCCAAACAATACAGCTCTAGGGTAGGCTCATATACCTATTATCTCCAACTAGACTGAGTTCCACTAGTGCATCTCAACTATGTCCCAGGATCAGTCCTGGATCACAACCAGTCTGGAGCCTTCGGCTTCACTGCAACTAGCCACAGTGACTGTAGAATCGAAGGGAGCACCCCATATCATCGGGCTGGGAAATTTTTACCATGTTTTATCCTTAGATCATCATTTTCAGGGGAACCAAACCCTCAAATCGTATCATGGGAACCAACCCCTAAAACGTTATCTTGGGAACTGACCCCTAAAATGATATCATGGGCACCGACATCCCAAATTGTATATTGGTCACCAAACCCTCAAATGGTGTATTGGGAACCAACACATCAAACAAAATACTCCATTGAGGAATATCCCCAACCTTCTTATGTTGAGGTCAATATGATGTAATTTGGATGTAGATACTCGCCATCATACCTATGTGAGCATTCTCCTGAAGGGTACAAGCATACCCTCCTGTATTCATTTCGGTCACAATAGGCTTTCATTCCTATTTCCACTAGAACAAGAGTGGAAAGGTTTGGTGGTATCTACCATGCATCTACAGAAGGTGATACCAAGACTACTAGTATCCCAAAGAGTTATGATAATGGATTTTGTGGACATTGGAAGCAGTGGATTCAGTCTTTGGGATCAACATCTGAACCCCCATCATCATCCACCCACCATGCCACCGATAGAGGAAGGGGTATTTTCATAGCTATTTCCATCCATACCATTGATGATTATGAGGTCATTGTTGCATAAGAACATGTGTCTTAACTCCAACAATAGAATAGGGATATTTGAGAGTTAATTGTTGGAATACTCTGGAGATCTCTTCTTAGGGATGATGGGCTTGTGACCACTTATAGAATCCCTCCTTGTAGTGAAGTTCCCCAGCCCATAGGGATGGGGTCATTTTCATATTTTTCATCCCCTCATTAGGAAGAATCCAAACGATGTTCCACCTCACCCCAGCCTACTAGGCTTAGGGAATTTCTATATTTTCCCCTCCACAATAGGGATATTCTATAAACTATCTGAGAACTGGTGTTTCTAGAAAACCTCCATGCGAATTGGGGCCTTTAAATCAATGGGAAGAGTGTGCAATATCTAAAACACACAAATCTCTATAACCCCCCCCCTAGATCAATATATATATGGACTCTATACCCCAGACTCCATACCCATCCATACATCCACTCCAATGGTGGAATTGGCAGCATAAAGGGTAAGAATTATAATCTCCCCTATCTGTAATAAAGGTAGAAAAAGAATATTCCTTCCAAACTAAACATGTTCCCAAGTATTTCAAATATGACATAGAGTGTGGTTTTAAGTGACTACCAATAGTGAGGAAGCCAAATTAAGCAGGTTTGGTAAACCATGATGATTACTTTCCCTATCATCAGCATCTCAGGACTACCATGGAATATTTCATTTCTTTCAAATACCAGCTTTAAGAGAAAATAAACATGAGAATACTAGAATCTTTAGCACCTAAATCCCCACTTCAGTCATCTGATCACTCTAAGTAGGGAGCACTGATCATCTGGTAGGGAATGAGTCACCTACATCCCAGTGAGAAATGGTCATATCTAGATGATACATTGAACAACACCTATTCTTTCCAAAAAATGATGTCTCTAAATAATTTTAATGTTTCATGGAAAGAAGTTTGATAAAACTCCCAATGATGACGAAACTAAATGAGGCGGGGTTGGTTGGCGAGGATGAATATTTTCCTTAAAACTGACTTATTAGATACATGATTGAAAATTTCTTTGTATACAAGGATAAGATTTAGGAACAAGTTTCTGTAGGATTGATATAATTATAGGATCCTGAGACTCATCCAATATGAATAATAGTTGTTCGAGCTCCATCAGATGAGTAACTCTCCTGATACGTTACATGGACAACATCCTAAACACATCACTTTAAACTGTACGGGGCCAACGTCCATGCCTAAATATGTTAAACTATATGAAATGTCTTGTTCTTACCACATAACGTTAGACTTCATGGAATTATGTCCCTACCACATGTCGTTAAACTGCATGGGAGTAATACCTTGTCACACAACATTAAATTGTATGATCCTCTAAGAACTACATGTAGATTGATTCCTATCATCATGGGAAATGTAGTTATTCCCACTAATTTCATCATTCTGCCTAGCTGCATATATAACACTTTTAGTCCCTTTGGCCTAATTTTTTCTGCAAAGGTGCATGGTGTGGTCGAGACCTTTTTGGTGCTCATTCACATTAGGTTTCTTCTTGACACCCCACTATGCATCTCCATGTTAGGAGATCTATCTTGTGTTCCAAGCCATATGACCATAAAATATCTAAATTTATTCCCACAATAGGATATTAAACTGTGGTTCAACATCCTTTCCATAGAATGTTAAATTGCATGGAATGTCTTGTACATGATAATAAAATATGTGGGTAAGTCATCGCTACATGATGTTAAACTACACAGTCTCTCTATAACTATATATGGCTTGATTATCATCCTCGTATAGACTACTTTTTTTCCCATTCACATTGGGTTTGTTTTATAGTTTCATTTCCATCCCCTTTGGGACACTATCCCCCCTTTTGTCCAAGTTTCATGATAATAAACAATATTTTCACCCATTTCCCTAAATGAATGATGTTAAATTACATGGAACATTCTAGAAATACGTATAGTTTCATTCAAATCCTTATCATATTTGTAAAAATGCTTGGGAATTTTTTCCTTTGGTCGATCCCTAGGCACCATAGAACCTACCTTCTTCTTCGATTCTTGTTCTGATCCCCTAGGGGATGCATGTCATGGAGTGGGTCTCTTTGTCCATCATTCACATTAGTTATAACTTCTTCTTACTAATATGACGTTAAACTACCTAAAATATCAAGAAATAATTTTGGATTGATTCCTTCTATCACAGGATGCGTAGTAATGCTCGAACATTTTGATTTTGAGTCCATCCACATGCACAATGAATCATTCCATCCCCTGTTTGGCCTCTTGGACAATTTCCTCTATAGGAATGCCCATTTTCTGTTGTGGAACTCTTTTTTCTTCATTCAACCCTGGTCTATTCTACCACACCATGTGTGTCCCTCTATGGGACATTATCCCCCTTGTTCCCTAGCTGTATGGTAATAAAATGCACCAAAACATACGTCCTTACAACATGATGTTAAACTACAAGATCCAATAATAACTACACCGACATTGATTATTAACAAGTTGGGATGTGTAGGAAACCCCCTAGGGTTCAAGCCCAATAATTTATGAGCCTCATACATTCCTATTCATTCACATTGTTCCACCCTCTTCCTTACCATATGACGTTAAACTGCATAAGTCCCCCCTGTAAGATGTTAAACTGCATGGAAATTCACGCAACTACATTATGATAAACCATGATGGTCATCATCCATCTGCCCTCCTTATCAAAGGACCACAAGAGACTTACCTGATCCTACAAGAGAGTAGAGTTATTTCATCATCTTTTTAATCACCTTAATTCTTGGTCCACACATCAAGTATCAATCGTCTCAGGTCATTGCAAACATTCCACAACTCTTGAAGAGGAAAATAGATCTCTCTTATTTGGACATGCTATGGATTCAAGGGCTCATACCCACTGACTAGAGGCATATTGGCCCAGTGTAAATAGATTCCTGATTCTTTTGATCTTGATGTCACCATGTTGGAACCCAGCACCCCATTGCGTTATAGGATACCCTGAAATAATTTTTTCATATCATCACACCAGACCTGAGAACCTTGATCCATGATTTATGACCTCTCCTCCGCCTTCTCAGAAGGAAATTAGAGTCTTCTTGACTATGGGATTTTATAACAAACCATACTTTACATACATGGTTAATACTTCAAGATTGAAGCATACTTATTACAACATATAACAAAACCGTGAAAAGACCGTATAGGTATAGTGTCTTTAGAAACTGGGAAACATTAACAACTGGTTCATAAAGCATCTACACTGTCTCCCATTTATTTCGTCATATCTATATTCCCTTTTGGCATATCTTACATTATACCCATCTTCCTGACCTGGGGAAAGAAAACATACAAAAGGGTGAGTTTAAATTCTCAGTAAGGGTAAACAAAAGAAATATCAATTACATCAAATTCATAATAACATAACATTTTGAAAATATTATCCTACAAAAGAGATCATAATTTCATAACAAGGGATAAATAATGGTAGTGAAATGTAATCCCAATAATCATAAATTAAAACATGAACCTTTGTGTCATACACACATAATCATAGAGAATCATTTCTTTTTATTCAAGACTCATTGCCAAGACTATCTTAGTGGACAAAGTCCATTTCTGAATAGAGTTCACTCCTCGTTTCAGTCCTGTTTCACTGAACCGGTTTAACCGACTGTTCCATCCATGTCTATCTAATGAGATATAAAATATTTACCCAATGCATTGGAGGGGGATATAGGTCCCACCCATCTCATAATGATACCATTCTTATATGTGCCACAAAATCATAAACCATACATCATAGCATAACCCATGTAATAAAAATCGGAATCTTAAACATCATGGAATCATAAAACAATTCATATAAGATAAAGGAATTCATAAAATTATTTCCATCACAATATAATAAAATCAATTTAATAATAGGGATAGAAACAGAACCCTATATTATCGTATATGGAAAATAATTTTGACAAAACACTTGAACTCCATTCTTGAAAAAAATATCCTTTCTACATCAAAAATATTTTTCCTTTCTTAACAATTCATACAATTTTAAACTAAATGAAGTTTATTAAAAATATACATGAAAAATTGTAAAGTAAGATTCTTTGAAATAATGTTTTAAAAATCCATTCATGCCGTATAAGTTAAAAAACATTCTTCTCGTACTTTTGTCGGAAAAGTCAAAAAGTACCTCGTACGAAAAACGACAAAAGATTTCTTTCATATATTTTACTAAAAACTCACCGAATGGTAAAATTGGATATAAACTATTTTATAAGGATATAAATATTACATATTGAGGAAAAATGGATGTGGATGATAAAATACACCCCAGTAAATACCAAAGTATAAACAATCTCAGATAAAAAATGAGATTGTGATATTTTCCCTTACCTTAGGTCCAATTTGCTTCGTAAGTGTCTGAACCTCTTGTATAATGATTTAAATAATGTTATTGAATTATTCCATAATCATACTTATTGTTATGATATCATATATGGTCATATTCTTAGCTTCTTATTAGTAATATTTCGTAATTACTTGTTATTCGGGTGTTTATTACTTTTTGTTCTTATGCGTGTTTTGTCGAATAAATTTTTATTCTTCTCTTTAGGTTATGGATACCACATTTCCAGAATGTTATTAGTGTACTATATGTCATATTTATTCATTCAATTAATTTATATAATCATTATTAAATGAAGATCATGTAGAACGAGTCGCATCACATCGTGGAGACGGAATTCCGTACGTACGCATGAGCGATGATATCGTTACCATGATCGTGGAATTTTTTTGGAGTGTATGTATACAATTTCAGAATCAATATAACTTTACAATAATCATATATATTTATTATTTACACCATTATACCCATCCAATTAAGGTGTTCGGGGAAAATAGATTACACCACGGCGTGGAGACGGTATTCCGTACGTACGCACGCGCGGTGTTTTCATTTTCTGTAGGATGGATAGATGGTGAAATAAGGTTGTTTCATACTTATAATAACATATCATTATATGAGTGATAATTATGTTATTACTTCATAATGAAACAACTAAAGAAGAATAAGTGTAAGAAGAAATAATGATGAAAGAATCGGTAACGGGCATTACCTCTTCTTTGAAGCGCCTCTTTGAGATCTCCTCTTAGGGCACTATATTTGGTCTTTGAAGAAGACCAGGACATCTAGGATGTTTCTAGGGAAGTGGGGATGTGAACTGGGCATGGATTGGATGATCTTGAAGGCTCAAGTTGGTGTGAGGAGGGGAGGGAGGAGGTTCCCTTTTATAAGGGAGGAGAGGGGCACCTTTGGAAATATAAGAAATATTAGTTTATATTAAAACCCAAACCCACATAAAAACTTCCAAAATGACTCATATTCAAATATTAGATGAGATAGGGTTGTAATATCATCAACCAATAAAATTTAGACATGTTAGTAATTTATTTTAAACATTATCAACTTGATTTATCCTTATTTATCAGTTTAATTTTATTTTAGGTAACAATATTCTAAATTTTAAATTATTATCAATAATTACATATGTGTTGTGAATTTTCCATAATTTGAAACTTCATGACATTTTCGACAATGTAAATTTTAATTTATAAATTTTAATTATTTTTGGGATTTTTAAACAATTTTATAATATGTTATTTTTATAAAATAACAATAGTGTCAATTTTGACACTATTCAATTAGTTGAATTTAAATAACATATATACAGAATATATGTTCAAAATAAAAGCTTTAATAGATTCATAAAATGTCATATGTATCTGGAAAACTAGTGGAGGACTGTAGAGACCCGAAGCTTATCGTACATGGACATTACATTACTTTTTCGGAATACTTAGTACATAACAAAAACACACACACAAGGATCGTAATAGTTTAGTGTCTTTGGAAACTCAGAACGTAATCTTCTAATCGTGGTGAAAGATCTTCAATATCTCCCATAAAGATATTCTTTTTTTACCTACACCATTTCTTTATATCCTGGGGAAAAGAAAACATAAAAGGGTGAGCTCAAATGCTCAGTAAGTGTAAACAAAAGAAAAAAAATCAATCACATCATATTCATAAGAACATAACTTTTGGAAATCATAACCTGCAAAAGAGAGCATAATTTCATAACATGGGATAAATCATAGTAGTGAAATGAAATCCCAATAACCATAACTTAAAACATGAAACTTTGTGGCATACACACATAATCATAGAGAATCATTTCTTGTTAGTCAAGACTCATTTCCAAGACTATCTTAGTGGACAAAGTCCCTTTCTGAATAGAGTCACCCTCGTTTCAGTCCTGTTTCACTGAACCGGTATAACCTATCATTCCAGCCATGTCTATATCATGAGATATTAAATCTTTACCCAATGCATTGGAGGGAGATATAGGTCCCACCCATCTTATAATGAATCCTTTCTTATGTGTGCCACATAATCATAAACCATACATCATAGCGTAACCCATGTAATAAAAATGGGATTCTTAAACAACATGACATCATAAAAAAATTCATATAAGATAAAGGAATTCATAAAAATATTTCCATCACAACATAATCAAATCCATGTAATAATAGGGATAAAAACAGAACCCTTTTATTATCTTAGATGGAAAATAATTTTGATAAAATACTTGAACTCCATTCTTGAGGAAAATATCCTTTCTACTTCAAAAACATTTTTCCTTTCATAACATGTCATACGACATTAAAATAAAATAAGTTGATTAAAAATAAACTTGAAAACTTGTAAAGTATGCTTCTTGTAAATAAGGTTTTAAAAATCCATTCTTTCCGTATAGGTTTAAAAAAACATTCTTCGTACTTTTTCCGGAAAAGTCAAAAAGTACCTCGTATGAAAAACGACAAAAGATTCCTTTCATATCTTTTACTAAAAACTCACCAAAAGGTAAAATTGGATTCAAAAAATTGTAGGTGGATGGAAATAACATTTCATATTGAGGAAACATGGATGTGGATGATAAAATACACCCCAGTAAATTTCAAAGTATAAACAATCTCGGATAAAAATGAGATTGTGATATTTCCCCTTACCTTAGGTCCGACTTGCTTTGTAAGTGTCCGAACCTCCTGTATAATGATTTAAATAAATTTATTGACTTATTCCATAATAATATTCATTGTTATTATATCATATATGGTCCACTTATGACTTTATATTACCCGTTCTTTTGTAAATTCATGTCAAAGTAGCGTTTTGGGTAAAATCGTCTCATTTGTCATTCGTGTTTTTAACTTGTAATTATTTATATGATTACTTAGATCATGATTACTTAATTACAGAATATAAAACATGATTTATATATATATATTCAGAATATACATATATAATAAATCAGAAAATGGAAATAAATACACCGTTCATGGAGACGGTAGTCCGTACGTACGCATGAACATTGTTTTCGTTTCCTTAATGAATTGAATGGAATTAAGTAGATGACATACATATAAATATAAATAATTCCAGTATCATTATTAGTTCATATATTTCATTAGTACTTATTATATATACTTTATAATCATTCATGAATGGTTAATCATTGAGAATGAATCTCATCGCGTCGTGGAGATGGTAGTCCGTACGTACGCACGAGCGATGATATCATTCCCATGGTCGTGGAATTGTGTTGAAGTGTATGTATACTATTTCAGTATCAATATAACTTTATAATAATCATATATAGTTACTCATTACACCTTTATACGCATCCAATTAAGGTGGTGGCGGAAAATAGATTACACCACGGCGTGGAGACGGTATTCCGTACGTACGCACGCGCGGTGATTTCTTTTTTCCGTAGGATGGATAGAAGGTTAATTAGAGTTGTTTAATATTTATAATAACATATCAGTATATAAGAAATACTGATGTTATTACTTTATCATGAAACAACTAAAGAAGAAGAAGTTGAAGAAGAACGAAATTGAAAAAGATCGGTAATGGATATTACCTCTTTTTGACGCGCTTTCACTTAACCTCCACTTAATGAACTAAGGATGGTCTTTGAAGAAGACCAGGACCTCTAGGATGATACTAGGGAAGTGGAGAAGGGATTTTGGCAGGGGTTGGCCGAGCTTGAAGGCTCAAAGTTGTGTGAGGAAGAGAGGGAGGAGGTTCCCTTTTATAAGGGAGGAGAGGGGCACCTTAGGAATATCTCAAAATATTATTTTATATTAAAGTCAAAATCGGTTTATAATGGTTCCAAAGGGTCTTATTTCGAAGCTAAAGTGGGTATGGGTCGAAATCCTATCATCCAATAGGATTTAGACAAGTTTAGGTTATTATTTTAACCTTATCAATTAGATTTAACTTTAAGTTAAATAATTTAACTTTTACCGTGTCTTTTTGTTTTCTTACACTATATGGTTAATAAACATACTATAACATGCCAAACGAATCCCAAATTGTTTATTATTAATATATATATCCTTATCAAAGTCATTTGGCCGAAACTTAGATTTTTAGGAATAAAATAACAATTAATAATATAATATTTGATTTAAAAACTATTTTGTGTCAATTTTGACACTATTTGATATATGATTTTTGTGAAAGTCATAACAGAATTATATGTTCGAACCAAGTTGATTAAATCAACACTAATATATCATAGTAACCTATAAAATTATTGGAATTCATAAAAAGTCTTAAATTACATTTATTTTGGTATTTATAATATCAATTATGTCAATATTTCATTAATAAGATAATTACTGCATCATCTTTGTGTCATAAATAAATTAACTTATTTGATGTCTAAAAATTACAAATAAAATACCATTATGTAGTAACTATTTTTTACTTTCTAATGAATATTTACAATACAATTTATCTTATGTATAACCCTATATTAAAAATGTTTTAGTAAACAAACTTTGATTTTAACTCTTTTAACTCTTCTTTGAATTAAATAATAATAAATGTCCTAATCTAATCCAAGTGGGCCTAAATGATAATATTTTACACTTAAGGTTGTTTCTGGTCGAGATAAACTTGTCTAATAGGATTAGAACATGTGTTAGGGTAATATTAATATCATTTTTACCCTTAATAACCCTATTTACTTTTAACCGTGGTAAATAAAAGTAAAAAGTTACTATTCACCAAAAATTATTTTCATCTCATTGAACCACATTTTACTTACTGATATCAACCGTGCCTCTCGGATTTTTGAAATTCCATTCACAGAAGCGGTAAAATTATGTTTTATGGAAAATTTAGTTTTTTAACTACCACTTAGTAGTTTCACTATTCATCAAAAATTGATGTTTTTCAGAACAATGCCAAAATTTCATCCTAAGCTATATTTCATATTCCGAATTCAAAAATGAAGTCTATTTTACCAAATTCATAACATAGAAGTTGAATTAATTTATTTTATAATTAAATCCCGCTGTTAAAATAAATAGCGTGTTTTTAAGAAACAATATCTATCAAAAGATTGACACTTGTTTATGTCTGGTTTAAATGTGAAATTACATCCAATGACCAACACTGTATTAAATTGTAAAAATATATTCTAAATATAAATTAAAACCACTAAAATTAATAATTTATCACTATTAATTATTTCTATTGAAAAAGTTGTTTTTAATTAAAATTTTGTAATTTCCACTATTAATCAGAAAATGAAAGTTATCCGAAAAGTACCAAAATTTCACCCTAAGATAATTTCGATATTTCAAATCCAGAAATGATGTCCATTTTGAAAAATAAAAATTAAAAAATTTCAAAAAGTGGTTATTACTATTCATAACGGCTACTATTAATAATATTTTAATAACATATCGTTGTTTAGTGAAATTTGGTATTGCGTACTACACACGCTATCGAGGAAGGTCGCGATTGCGTGTAATGCAGGGAAAGTCAAGGATGCATGTTGTGCAAGCTCCTTTTGGTGTAGCGTAGAATACAAGACATTAATGAAATTAAAAGGAATATATTTCATAAAATCTCGGGTTGTTACAAGGACATTAAATAGTTCATATAATATTTATTTTAAAAAATTTAAAACCATTTATTTGATATTTTAATTAATAAAATAATTTTAAAATCACTATTGTGTCATAATTAATGATAATTATTTAATCCCTAAAAATTATAAATAAATTCTTATGATTTAGATAATTGTATTATCTTTCTGGATATTATTCATGTTCCAAGTTTCATTAAGTGTATCACCAAATTAAAATTATTATACTTATGATATTTAAGAAAGTCAAATGTTGTCACATTCATTGGTTTTAATAATAATTAAATTATTTTCATGGAAAAAAGTACATTGAATGAATCTAATCCATCCCTTAGGTGATATGGTCGACTTTTAGTCATCCAATTAGATTTTTGAAGGTGTTAGGGTAATTTTATAATCTTATATTAACCCTTAATTTCCCGATTTACCTTTAACTATGGTAAATAAAATTTACTGTAGTTACTATTCATAATGCCCAAAAATAAAAAGTAGCCTATTAACATAATTTGGACCAACTGATTCTGAATATGGAATCCATTTTTCAAAATTCAAAACATATATGTTGCAGTAATTAATTTAAAATAAATCCCGTTGTTAAGAAAACGGGTTTTAGAAGTTAAAACATTGCCAGAGATTGAAATGTTTTTACCTATGAATTCAATGTGAAATTAATGCTAATGACATACATTATATTAAATGGTAAAAATATATTATATTTATACCTTAAAACCATTCAATATTATAATTTATCCATATAAATTATGTCAATGAAAAAAGTTGTTTTTAATTTAAAATTAGCGTATTTTTACTATTCATCAAAATATGAAAGTTATCAAAAAAATATCAAAACTTTATCCAAAGTAAATTTTTATACCCTGATTCAAAAGAAGGATTTTATTTTGTCAAATTGAACATATAAACATGTCAAAGACTAGATTTAATGTGGTTGTGTCATCAAAAGGCGGCAAAACTGCATTTTTTGAAAAATACTTCTTTTTTAACCAAAAAAACTGATTTTTCTTTCATACCTCATTCTAGAAAATGTATAAGTTGAATTAAAATGTTATAAAATTCCAAATTCAGTTAATAATATTCATAAAGGATAGTTTAAATAATATTTTAATATCATTTCATTGTTTAGTGAAACTCGGTATTGCGTACGACACAAGCTATCGAGGAAGGTCGGGGTTTCGTGTAAAGCAAGCCAAGATATTGTTGTGTGTAGTGAAAGATTCCTTTGATGATTTATATATGAAAGAAAATATTTCACATGAAAGTCTCGGGTGTTAAATTCTACCCCCCTTAAAATGAATTTCTCCCTCAAAATTCGTCACTTTGTAACAAACAGATAAGGATACCTCTCCCTCATCATATCCTCAAGCACCCATGTAGCTTCTTCTAATTGGTGGTTCCTCCATAAAACATTCACCAAGCGAGTGGTCTTGTTCCGTAGGACTTTTTCTCTACGATCCAGAATCTCTATCGGTTTTTCTTCATAAGAAAGATCTTGTTCCAGAGGTACAACTTCTGAGCTGAGTACATGTGCAGGATCATGTATGTACTTTCTCAGGAGAGATACATGGAACACATCGTGAACTTGAGAGAGATTTGGTGGAAGCGCCAATTGATAATCTACCTTCCCAACACAATCTAGAATTTCAAAAGGACCAATATATCTAGGGCTCAACATTCCCTTCTTTCCAAATCTCATGATCCTCTTCCAGGGAGATATTCGTAAGAACACTTTATCACCCACTTCAAACTATAGGTCTTTTCTTCGGTTGTCGTCATAACTTTTCGGTCGACTCTGAGCTACTCTTATGTGTTCTTGAATAGATCTGACCTTTTCTGTCATTTCATCAACGAGATCAGGTCCTAATAGCTTTCTTTCCACAACTTAATCCCAGCAAGTTGGAGTCCTGCATTTCATTCCATAGAGAGCTTCATAAGGAGCCATCTGAAAACTGGAGTGAAATCTATTATTATAAGAAAATTCCACAAAAGGTAGGTGTTCATCCCAACCACCTTTGAAATCTATAGAGCAAGATCTCAACATATCTTCTAGAGTTTGAAATTACCTCTTAGACTGACCGTCTGTCAGAGGTTAATCAGCAGTGCTGAAACTCAACTCTGTATCCAGAGTATGCTGAAGACTTCTCCAGAACTATGAGGTAAACCTTGGATCTCGATCAGATATAATAGAAATTGGCACTCCATGCAATATTACCACTTTCATTACATATATCCTGGCAAGATGATCCAGAGAGAAATCCTCTCTAATAGCAATGAAGTGTGCAGACTTTGTAAGACGATCAACTATGACCCAGATAGCATTATTTCCTTTGGATGTTTTAGGAAGTCCGGTGACAAAGTCCATAGTGATGTTTTCCCATTTCAATTCATGTATGGGTAATGGTTGTAACATCCCCTTAGACTTCTGTCTCTCATCTTTAACTTGCTGACAAACCAAGCATCGAGATACATATTCAGAAACATCTCTTTTCATGCCATCCCACCAGAAGTACTCTTTCAGATCCCTATATATCTTTGTGCTTCCCGGATGAATAGAGAATGAAGAACTATGAGCCTCATCCAGCAGCTCCTTCTTTAATTCTGGGATTGGAGGAACACAAACCCAATTCCTGAACTTTATTATCCCATCACAATCAAGGTTGAATTCAGGTACATTTCTCACCTTCTTTTGTAACTCTACATCTTCTTTCTGTGCCTCTTTAATCTTCACATGTATAGATGGTTGAAAATTCATTTTAGAAAGATACGATTTTTCCCCTTCCATTATAATTCCAAGATCCATCCTTTGTAAATCCATAAATATTGGATCTTTTGTGATCCTCATCATGGATAAGCTATCATGGTCTTGTTGACTTAATGCATCTTCCACTTTGTTTGTTTTCCCAGGGTGGTAATGAATTGAGCAGTCATAATCCTTAATCAGCTCCAACCATCTTCTTTGGCGCATATTCAGCTCCTTTTGTGTGAAAATATACTTTAAACTTTTATGATCAGTATAAATATCACACCTTTTACCATAAAGGTAATGCCTCCAATTATTTAATGCCAATATTACCGCAGATATCTCCAAATCATGAGTTGGGTAATTTTGCTCATTGATTTTCAACTGTCGTGAGGCATAATCTATCACCATATCATTTTTCTTGAGAACACATCCAAGTCCTTTCTTGGATGTGTCACTGTAGATCACAAACCTTTCTCCACTACAAGGCTATGTGAGCACAAGTGCACTGGATAACCTTCTTTTCAACTCCTTGAAATTCTCTTCACATTCCTCCGTCCAAACAAACTTAACTCCTTTCCGATTCAACCTGGTGAGTGGATTAGATAATCGTGAAAAATCTTTCACAAAACGTAGATAATATCCAGCCAAACCAAGAAAACTTCGAATCTCGGTTACTGTTATTTGTATCGACCATCTTTCGATAACCTTTGTTTTTGATGGATCCACAGATATCCCCTCTTTTGAGATTATGTGACCCAAAAATGAAACTTTTTGAATCCAAAATTTACACTTGGTAAATTTGGCATAAAGCTTCTCCTTTCTTAGGGTCTTTAATACAATTCTCAAGTGATATTCATGTTCTTCCTTTATTTTTGAATAGAGAAGAATATCATTAATAAAGACTACCACAAACTGATCAAGATAGTCTCTAAAGACTCTATTCATCAGATCCATGAAGATAGCAGGGGAATTAGTAAGACCAAATGGCATTACTATATATTCATAGTGTCTATACCTTGTACAGAAAGTAGTCTTTGGTATATCCTCCCTTTTCAACCTTAATTGATGATACCCTGAACGAAGATCAATCTTGGAAAAGTATTGAGCTCTGTGTAGTTGGTTAAATAGGTCATCAATGCGTGGGAGAGGATATTTGTTCTTGATAGTGATCTTGTTAAGTTCTCGATAATCAATGCAGAGTCTCATTGATCCATCTTTCTTCTTAACAAACGGAATAGGTGCTCCCCAAGGCGACGCACTAGGGAGTATGAATCCTTTATCAAGATTCTCTTGGAGTTTCTTCTTCAATTATTGCAACTCAATTGAATCCATTCTATAAGGTGTCTTTGAAATAGGCAAAGAACCCGGTACGAGTTCTATTGAAAACTCAACTTCACGATTTGGTAGAAGACCTAGAAATTCCTCCGGAAAGACATCATCAAATTCCAGTACAATGGGAATATTATTTATCGTGAGTTTCTCTCCAACCATTTGAGATAAATGACCTTCATTTAGTAGAATCAAGACCCATAAGATGGATGAAATTTCCACTGGAAGGTTATGTTCATCCTTGCATCGATAGATAATCATAGATTGATCAGGAATATGAAATGTGACTTCCCTTCATTGGAAAATGATATGAGATCCATATAGAGAAATCCAATCCATGCCAAGAATCACATCAAATTCCACTATAGGAAGGATCAAAAGATTTGCAGGAATCACTTTCCCACAAACTTCAATCAGAGAAGAATTGTAATCTTTTGATGCGCCTGTTGTGCCATTATGAGTTTTCACAGCTAACTCAACATCTAATTGTTGAGGTAATACGGTGATACCCTTAGAAAATTCTTCAGAAATAAAAGAGTGGGTGGATCAAAAATCAAATAAAACATTTTCTACGTTAGAGTGGATGGTAAGTGTACCTCTCACCACTTCGTCGTCGTACTCCACATCGCCGATAGTAATTGCATGTGACTTTCCTTTGTCATTGGCCTTAATATTTTGTTGACGTGGATCATCATCATCAACCCTTGGATTTGGGCATTTATTGGAATAATGCTCCATCTCCTTGCACTTGAAACATTGAAGTGTAGTAGGTTCATTATGTGTATCCCTTCCTTTTTTATGCATCATTAGACATCTTCTTCCCATTATTTCGACATTCAATTGCCTGATGACCTTTCTTCCACACATATAACATTTTCTTGTCCCCATAAGACAATTTCCTCCATGTTTCTTTCCACGCTTTGAGGATAAGGGAAAACTCATCTTCTTTTCAGTGTGGTCTTTATATTTTCCTTTGAATTCCATTTTCCTCTTCTTATCAAACCCATGTGACTAATGGGTTACACCAATCTCCATCTCAACCATAAGAGCACATCGAACAATTTCCTCACAGCTATTGAAGTCCCTTATGGCTAACACCCTTCTAAGACATGGTTTTAAGCCACTAAAGAATCGATCGATCTTAATCATAGGTTGGATAATAATTCCAGAAGAGTACCTTGTAAGTCTTGTAAAATTTTCTTCGTAGGTACCAACGGATTCATCATCCTTTTGCTTCAGTTCAAGAAACTCCTTCTCCATCTTTTTTCGAAGAATACGAGGGAAATACTTATTGAAAAATAAGTTCATGAACTCGTCCCATTCCATGGACTCAATTTCATCCCTTTTCCTCGTATTCGTAATAAGATTCCACCATTGATCAGCATCACCTTCCAAACGATACACTGCTAAGATGACTTTATCATGTTCAGAACATTGAAGAAATGAAAATATCTTTTCAGTGGTACTGATCCATTGTTCAGCCACAAATGGATCTGAAGACCCGCTGAATGAAGGTGGACGCTACCTCATAAAGGATTCGACAAAATGTTTCTCCTTCCTTTGCTCATTTGGAAGTCCTGCATGATTCATAGCTTGAGAAAGTTGCATGAGCATGGCTACATGATTTTTTATTCCATCTCCCATAACGTTTGTTTGCTCAGGGGGACAATCATTGCATTGCCCGTCGCATTATGCATTAACACGGTTACTTCGGGTTCCAGCCATTGACTAAAACCAAGAAGAATAGTGTGAGCAACACTAATTATAATAGGAAAACCACATAATCAAGAATATAATTTTACACTTAAGGTATTATCATAGGTTGTTGATGGCCATTTCTAAAACACTAAGATTGTGTTCTATGGTTAGACTTATCCTTAGGTATCTTACTAAGGATTTCACATCCTAGTTGCCAAAGGTTGACTATACCTTTCCTATGATACCAACTATAACAAACCTTACTTTACATACATGGTTAATACTTCAAAATTGAAGCATACTTATTATAACATATAACAAAACCATGAAAGGACCGTATACGTATAGTGTCTTTAGAAACTGGGAAACATAATCAACTAGTTCATAAAGAATCTACACTGTCTCCCATTTATTTCATCATATCTATAGTCCCTTTTTGGCATATCTTACTTAATACCTTTCTTCCTGACCTGGGGAAAGAAAACATACAAAAGAGTGGGATCAAATTCTCAGTAAGGGTAAACAAAAGAAATATCAATTACATCAAATTCATAAGAACATAACATTTTGAAAATCTTATCCCTCAAAAGAGATCATAATTTCATAACATGGGATAAATCATGGTAGTGAAATATAATCCCAATAATCATAACGTAAAACATGAAACCTTGTGGCATACACACAAAATCATAGAGAATCATTTCTTATTAGTCAAGACTCATTGCCAAGACTATCTTAGAGGAAAAGTCCATTTCTGAACCGAGTTCACTCCTCGTTTCAGTCTTGTTTCAATGAACCATTTTAACCTGCCATTCCAGCCATGTCTATCTCATGAGATATAAAATCTTTACCCAATTCATTGAAGGAGATATAGGTACCACCCATCTCAAAATGATACCATTCTTATGTGTGCCACAAAATCATAAACTATACATCATAGCATTACCCATGTAATAAAAATGGGAATCTTAAATATCATGACATCATAAAACAATTCATATAAGATAAAGGAATTCATAAAAATATTTCCATCACAACATAATCAAATAAATGTAATAATAGGGATAGAAACAGAACCCTATATTATCTTAGATGAAAAATAATTTTGATAAAACACTTGAAATCCATTCTTGAGAAAAATATCACTACCACAAAAACAGTTTTTCACAGCGCCCCCCTTTATCAGTGCTAACGAAAAAGCACTGATAAAGGGCCCCCTTTATCAGCACTTGTTTAGTAGCGATGATAAAGGGGGGCCTTTATCAGCGATTTTTTTAAAAGCGCTGATAAAGGGTCGGCTTCAAAAAAAATTAAAAAATATATTAATATATAAATATAGTTATATTATTATATAAATATAATATATAATTTTTAAATGTATTTTAGATAAGTATAAATGTACATTTACACTTATTATACTTAATATATAATATATTTAGTGAAAATGACTTCTTAAAAAATTAAAAAAAATATTTTTAATTAATAATTTGATAATAATTATGGAGTAATAGTCATTTAATAACAATTTGTGGACTAAAAAAATTAAAATATTAAAAAAAAGATCCCAAATATGTTGAAAATGCAACTCAAACTTCAAACGGCCATAACCTTTGATCCGGGTGTCTGTTTGAGCTCTACCACATATCAAATCGAAGTCTGCGATGAGCTCTATGTCATTGTGACAAGGAAGACCCTAGTCAAGCATTTTTCGAGGCAAAAAGAGGCCCAGAAGGCCTCCAAAACTGAGTTTTTTGTCGGGGTACCAAGATTTTTTAACATTTTGTGGATTTTCAAACTCGTTTAAGGGGGTATTATTGGCTTTTTTTGGTAGGGACTGAATTGATTCCACGGTGTTACATTCATATTGATATTATTTCTTTGAAATTTCATCCTTTTTAATAATGAACTGCTATTTATAATCAAATATATAACTATATGTACATATTTTTTATATATTCTCACCTAAAAATTAAATTTTTTAAATAAATAATTAAACATATATACATATAAAATATATTAGCTTTATCTAAATAATAACTAATATCCATTTTATTTAAAATACCAAAATATGAATATTTATATACCGATATATTAATCTAACTATATATATATATTAATCTAATAACTATATATATATTAATATAAATACATATATATATATATATATATATTAGTATTACTATAAATATATATATTAATATAACTATATATATATTCATATAACTATATATATGTTAATATAACTATATATATATTAATATGAATATATATTACTATACGAATAAATATAACTAAATATATATATAGAGATATAGATATATATTAATATCACTATATATATATTATAATATAACTATATATATATTATAATCTAATAACTATATATATATTAATATAAATATATATTACTATACGAATAAATATAACTATATATATATATAGATATCATGAATTGGAAGACAAATCAAAATAGAGTAGTGGTAAAGGCTTAGGTGCGAAGGGGGGAGGTCTCGAGTTCAAATCTTATGGGAGGCAGGGGCGCGCGCGCATGGGGGAATATAGCAGCAAGCGTTGTTAAAGGGTGAAGGGGGTGCGTGGGGTGCATGGGGTGCTGTACTGGGGTAGAAAAGCACTGTAAAATGGGGGGCTCAGGCGCTATAAAAGCCTACCCGATTCACAATATTTTTTAAATTTTTTTAAATTTTTTAACTTTTATCAGCGCTTTTTTAAAAGTGCTGATAAAATGGTCCTTTATCAGTGATAAAATGAAAGTGCTGATAAAGGAAGCGCTAATAAAGGGGACCCCCCCCCCCTTTACCTACGCTGGCTTTATCAGCGCTTTTCTAGCGCTGATAAAGGCCGTGTTTGTAGTAGTGTATCCTTTCTACTTCTAAAACATTTTTCCTTTCTTAACATGTCATACAATTTTAAACTAAAAGAAGTTGATTAAAAATAAACATGAAAACTTGTAAAGAATTATTCTTGGAAATAATGTTTTAAAAATCCATTCATGCCGTATAAGTTAAAAAAACATTATTCTCATACTTTTGTCGGAAAAGTCAAAAAGTACCTCATACGAAAAATGACAAATGATTCCTTTCATATATTTTACTAAAAACAAACTGAAGGTTAAAATTGGATATAAAATATTTTAAAAGGATATAAATATTACATATTGAGGAAAAATGGATGTGGATGATAAAATACACCCCAGTAAATACCAAAGTATAAACAATCTCGGATAAAAATGACATTGTGATATTTTCCTTTACCATAGGTCCGATTTGCTTCATATGTGTCTGAACCTCCTGTATAATGATTTAAATAATGTTATTGACTTATTAAAGAATCATAATTATTGTTATGATATCATATATGGTCATATTCTTAGCTTCTTATTAGTAATATTTCATTATTACTTGTTATTCGGGTGTTTATTACTTTTTGTTCTTATGCGTGTTTTGTCGAATAAATTCTTATTCTTCTCTTAAGGTTATAGATACCTCATTTACAGTATGGTATTAGTTTACTATATGTCATATTTATTCATTCAATTCATTTATATAATCATTATGAAATGAAGATCATGTAGAACGAGTCGCATCACATCGTGGAGACGGTATTCCGTACGTACGCACGAGCGATGATGTCGTTCCCATGATCATGGAATTATATTGGAGTGTATGTATACTATTTCAGAATCAATATCACTTTAAAATAATCATATATATTTATTATTACACCATTATACCCATCCAAGTAAGGTGATGGGGGAAAATAGATTACACCACAACATGGAGACGGTATTCTGTACGTACGCACGCGCGGTGATTTCATTTTCCGTAGGATGGATAGATGGTGAAATAGGGTTGTTTCATACTTATAATAACATATCAGTATATGATTTATACTGATGTTATTACTTCATAATGAAACAACTAAAGAAGAATAAGTGGAAGAAGAAATAAAGATGAAAGAATCGGTAACAGGCATTACCTCTTCTTTGAAGCACCTCTTTGAGATCTCCTCTTAGGGCACTACAATTGGTCTTTGAAGAAGACCAGGACCTCTAGCATGTTTCTAGGGAAGTGGGGAAGTGAAATGGGTAGGGATTGGCCAAGCTTTAAGGCTCAAATTTGTGTGAGGAGGATAGGGAGGAGGTTCCCTTTTATAAGGGAGGAGAGGGGCACCTTTGGAAATATAAGAAATATTAGTTTATATTAAATCCCAACCCCACGTAAAAACTTCCAAAATGAATCATATCTGAAATTAGATTAGATAGGGTTGTAATCGCATCAAAAAATAAAATTTCAACATGTTAGGAATTTATTTTAAATATTATGAACTTGATTTATCCTTATTTATCAATTTAATTTTATTTGTTGTAATAGGATTCTAAATTTTAAATTATTATCAATAATTACATATGTGTTGTGAATTTTCCATAATTTGAAAATTAATGATATTTTCGACCATGTAAAATTTAATTTATAAATTTTAAATATTTTTGTGATTTTTAAACAATTTTATAATATGTTATTTTTATAAAATAAAAATAGTGTCAATTTTGACACTATTCATTTATTTGAATTTAAATATAATATATACAGAAGATATGTTCAAACTAAAATCTTTAATAGATTCATAATATGTCATATGTTTCTA
The DNA here is from genome assembly GCA_963277665.1 of Viscum album. Classification (NCBI taxonomy): domain Eukaryota; kingdom Viridiplantae; phylum Streptophyta; class Magnoliopsida; order Santalales; family Viscaceae; genus Viscum; species Viscum album. The sequence goes on along the minus strand of OY728120.1, from coordinate 1,155,724,534 downwards.
AAAAATTAGTGGAGAACATGAAATAGTTCATATAATATTTATTTTAATATTTTTAAAACCATTTATTTGATATTTTAATTAATAAAATAATTTCAACATCACTATTGTGTCATAATTAATGATAATTATTTTATCCCTAAAAATTATAAATTAATTCCTATGATGTAGATAATTGTATTAGATATCTGGAGACTATTCATTTTCGAAGTTTCATTATGTTTATCACCAAATAAAAAATATTATACTTATAAGATGTAAGAAAGTGATATGTTGTCACATTCTTTGGTTTTAATAATAATTAAATTAATTTCATTGAAAAAAGTCCATTAAATGAATCTAATCCTACCCTTAGATGATATGGGTCGACCTTTAGTCATACAATATGATTTTGGAAGGTGTTAGGGTAATTTTATAATCTTATATTTACCGTTAATTACCCGATTTACCTTTAACTATGGTAAATAAAATTTACCGTAGTTACTATTCATAATGCCCAAAAATAAAAAGTAGCATATTGACATAATTTGGACCCACTGATTCCAAATATGGAATCCATTTTTCAAAATTCAAAACATATAAGTTTCAGTAATTAATTTAAAATAAATCTCTTTGTTAAGAAAACAGGTTTTAGAAGTTAAAACTTTGCCAAAGATTGAAATGTTTTTACCTATGAATTCAATGTAAAATTAATGCTAATGACATACATTATATTAAATGGTAAAAATATATTCTATTTATACTTTAAAACCATTCAATATTATAATTTATCCATATAAATTATCTCAATGAAAAAAGTTGTTTTTAATTAAAAATTAGCGTATTTTTACTATTCATCAAAATATGAAAGTTATCAGAAAAATATCAAAAATTTATCCAAAGTAAATTTTTATACCCTGATTCAAAAGAAGAATTTTATTTTTTTCAAATTGAACTTATAAACATGTCAAATACTAGATTTAATTTGGGTGCGTCATCAAATGGTGGAAAAACTGCATTTTTTTTAATACATTTTTATCCAAAAAAACTGATTTTGCTTTCATACCTCATTCTAGAAAATTTATAAGTTGAATTAAAATGTTATAAAATTCAAAATTTAGTTAATACTATTCATAACAGCTAGTTTTAATAATATTTTAATATAATATCTTTGTTTAGTGAAACTTGGTTTTGCATACGATGCAAGCTATCGAGGAAGGCCGCGGTTGTGTGTAAAGCAAGACAAGCTAGTGTTGTGCATCGTGAAAGATTCCTTTGATGATTTATATAATAAAAATATTTCTCATAAAAGTATCGGGTGTTACATTATCCCAATGAGCCTCTTTTGTAACATCCCCATACGTGGTCCAAGTAGAATGACCTTAAACTGCTCACACCTTAGTCAAAGCTATATGACCATAAACTCTAGCACATAATGGTCCAAATCGCAAGACCTTAAACTGCTAATGAAAGAGACACAAAATTTTCAGTTCGAAACCTCACTGTAACACCCGAGACTTTTATGTTATATAAATTATCAAAGGAATATTTTTCTACACACAACACTTGCTTGGCTTGCTTTACATGAAATCGCGAGTTTCCTCGATAGCTTGTGTCTTACGCAATACCAAGTTTCACTAAACAACGATATACTATTAAAATATTATTAAAACTAGCCGTTATGAATAGTAATAACCACTTTTTGAAATTTTATAAATTTTATTTTTCAAAATGGACTTCATTTTTGGATTCGTAATATCAAAATTAGCATAGGGTGAAATTTTGGTATTTTTCTGAAAACTTTCAATTTTTGATGAATAGTGAAACCACTAAGTGGTAGTTAAAAAAAACTGAATTTTTCATAAAACATAATTTTACCACTTCTGTGAGTGGAATTTCGAAAATCAGAGAGATACAGTTGATGTCAGTAAGTAAAATGTGGTTCAATGAGATGAAATTTTTTTTGGTGAAAAGTAACTTTTTACTTTTTTTACCACGATTAAAATTAATAGGGTAATTAAGGGTAAAAATGATATTATTATTACCCTAAAACATGTCATAATTCTATTGGACAAATTTAATTCGACCAAAAACAACCTTAAGAATAAAATATGACCATTTAGGCCCACTTGGATTAGATGAGGACATTTATTATTAATTTATTTAAAGAAGGGTTAAAATATATAAAATCAAAGTTTAATAAGTAAATAATTTTTAATATGGGGTTATACATAAGATAAATTCGACTATAAGTATTCATTAGAAAGATAATAACATTTCCTACATAATGGTATTTTATTTGTAATTTTTAGACATTAAATAATTTAATTTATTTATGACACAACGATGATGCAGTAATTATATTATTAATGAACTATTGACATAATTGATGTTATAAATACCAAAATAAATATAATTTGAGCCTTTTTATGAATTAAACTAATTTTCTTGGTAAATATGAAATTTATTTATTGATTTAATTAAATTTTTTCGAACTTATCATTCTGTTATGATTTTCAGAAAAATCAATTACTAAATAGTGTCAAAATTGACATAAAATAGTTTTTAAAACAAATATTATATTATTAATTGTTATTTTATTCCTAAAAATCTAAGGTTCGGCCAAATGACTTAGATAATGTTATATATATTAATAATAAACAACTTGGGGTTCGTTTGGCTTGATATAGTAAGTTTATTAACCTTATAGTATAAGAACACAAGAAGACACGGTAAATGTAAAATTATTTAACTTAATGTGAAATCTACATGATAAAGATAAAATAGGAACCTAAACTTGTCTAAATTATATTGGATGAGAGGATTTCGACCCATCCCCACCTTATCCACGAAATAAATCAATTTTGAGTTATTTAAAACTGAACATGACTTTATAATAAAATAATATTTTTAGTTATTCCAAAGGTGCCCCTCTCCTCCATTATAAAAGGGAACCTCCTCCCTCTCTTCCTCACACCACATTGTGCCTTCAATCTCGGACAACCCCTTCAAATTTCTTCTCTCCACTTCCCTAGAAACATCCTAGAGGTTCTGGTCTTCTTCAAAGACCCATTTTAGTGCCCTAAAAGAAGGTCTCAAAGAAGCACTTCAAAGAATATGTAATGGCTGTTACTGATTCTTTCATCTTTATTTCTTCTTCCACTTCTTCTTCTTTAGTTGTTTCATTATGAAGTAATAACATCAGTATCACTCATATACTGATATGTTATTATAAGTATTAAACAACCCCATTTCACCATCTATCCATCCTACAGAAAAAGAAATCACCGCGCGTGCGTACGTACGGAATACCGTCTCCACGCCGTGGTGTAATCAATTTTCCACCACCACCATACTTGGATGGGTATAATGGTGTAAATAATGACTATATATGACTATTATAAAGTGATACTGATTCTGAAATAGTATACATACACTCCAATACAATGCCACTATCATAGGAACGATATCATCACTCATGCGTACGTACGGAATACCGTCTCCACGATGTGATGCAACTCGTTCTATATGATCTTCATTTCATAATGATTATATAAATGAATTTAATGAATTAATATTATATATATTACACTAATACCATTCTAAAAAGGAGGTATCTATAACCTAAAGAGAATAATAAGAATTTATTCGACAAAACATGCATAAGAATAAAAAGTAATAAACACCTGAATAACAAGTAATAATGAAATATTACTAATAAGAAGGTAAGAATATGACCTTATATGATATCATAAAAATAAGTATGATTCTGGAATAAGTCAATAACATTATTTAAATCATTATATAGAAGGTTCGGACACTTACAAAGCAAATCGGACCTAAGGTAAGGGAAGTATCACAATCTCATTTTTATCCAAGATTGTTTATACTTTAGTATTTACTGGGGTGTATTTTATCATCCATATCCATGTATCCTAAATATGTAATATTATTTCCATCCACCTAAAATTGTTTAAATCCAATTTTACCCTTCGGTGAGTTTTTCGTAAAATATATGAAAGGAATCTTTTGTCGTTTTTCGTACGAGGTACTTTTGGACTTTTCCGACAAAAGTACGAGATGAATGTTTTTTTAACTTATACGGAATGAATTTATTTTTAAAACATTATTTCCAAGAAGCTTCCTTTACAAATTTTCAAGTTTATTTTTAATCAACTTCTTTTAGTTTAAAATTGTATGACATGCTAAGAAAGGAAAAATGTTTTTGAAGTAAAAAGGATATTTTCCTCAAGAATGGAGTTCAAGTGTTTTATCAAAATTATTTTCCATATAAGATAATAAAGGGTTCTGTTTTTATCCATATTATTACATTGATTTGATTATGTTGTGACGGAATTATTTTTATGAATTCCTTTATCTTATATGAATTGTTTTATGATGTCCCGATGTTTAAGATTCCCATTTTTATTACATGGGTTATGCAATGATGTATGATTTAAGATTTTGTGGCACACATAAGAATGGTATCATTATGAGAATGGTGTGACCTATATCTCTCTCCAATGCATTGGGTAAAGATTTTATATCTCATGAGATATACATGGCTAGAATTGTAGGTTATACCGGTTCAGTGAAACAAGACTGAAACGAGGGTGACTCGGTTCAGAAATGGACTTTTTCCACTAAGATAGTATTGGCAATGAGTCTTGACTAACAAGAAATGATTATCTATGATTATGTGTGCATGCCACAAAGTTTCATTATTTATGTTATGATTATTGGTATTTCATTTCACTACTATGATTTATCCCATGTTATGAAATTATGATCTCTTTTGCAGGTTAAGATTTCCAAAAGATATGTTCTTATGAATATGACGTGATTGATATTTCTTTTGTTTACCCTTACTGTGCATTTGAGCTCACCCTTTTGTATTTTTTATTTTCCCTAGGTCAGGAAGAAGTTTATTAAGTAGAATATTCCAAAAAGGGACTCTAGATATGATGAAATAAATGGGAGGCAAAGTATATGCTTTATGAACGAGTTGTTTATGTTTCCCAGTTTCTAAAGAAACTATACCTATACGGTCCTTTCTTGGTTTTGTTATATGTTGTAATAAGTGTGCTTCAATTTTGAAGTAATAACAATGTATGTAATGTATGGGTCATTACAGTTGGTATCAGAGTAAAGGTTTGGTCAACCATTGGAAACTAGGATGTGAGAACGTTAGTGAGATCCCTAGAGATATTTCTAAGGTATGTCTAGGGATGACCCTAAGGATAAGTATACGTATAGGATATAGTCGAAGAACTACGGTAACGATCTTAGAATTTAACCTAAGATGTTAGATATTAAGGGTACTCCCCCTTTATTATGTTGTTTTCCCTAGCATTATTTTTGCCTCTCATACTATTCTTTTTGGGTTTTAGATGATGGATGAAACCCGAAGGAACCGTGTTGATCACTGTAATGGATAATGCAATGATTGTCCTCCTGAACAAATGAGTCTTATGGGATATGGGGTGAAAAATCTTATTTCTATACTTACACAAGCTATGAATCATTCTGGACTTTTAAATGAGTGGAGAAGAGAAAAATATTCTATTGAGTCCTTCATGAGGTAACGTCCACCTTCTTTCAGTGGGTCTTCCGATCCACTTGTTGCTGAACAATGGATCATTACCACTGAAAAGATATTTTTAGTTCATCAATGTTCTGAGCATGATAAAGTCATCTTAGCAGTGTATCATTTGGAAGGTGATGCTGATCAATGGTGGAATCTTATTAAGAATATGAGTCAAAGGGATGAAATTGAGTCCATGGAATGGGACGAGTACAAGAACTTATTTTTCAATAATTACGTCCCTCGTATTCTCCGAAAAAAGATGGAGAAAGAGTTTCTTGAACTGAAGCAAAAGGATGTTGAATCTGTTGGTACCTATGAAGCAAATTTTACAAGACTTGCTAGGTACTCTTCTAGTATTATTATCCAACCTGAGTGTAAGATCGGTCGATTCTTTAGTGGCTTAAAACCAAGTCTTCAAAGGGCCTTAGCCATAAGGGACTTCAATATCTATGAGGAAATCGTTCGATGTGCTCTCAAAGTTGAGATGGAGATTGGAGTAACCCATCAGTCATATGGGTTTGATAAGAAGAGGAAAATGGAATTCAAAGGAAAATCTAAAGAGCACACTGAAAAGAAGATGAGATTTCCCTTATGCTCAATGTGTTGAAAGAAACATGGAGGGAGTTTCCTTAAAGGGACAAGTAAATGTTTCAAATGTGGAAAGGAAGGTCATCAGGCATAGGAATTCTGCGATGATGGGAAGAAGATTTCTAATGATTCAAACAAAGGAAGGGATACATAGAATGAACCTACTACACTTAAATGTTTCAAGTGTAAGGAGATGGGAAATTATTCCAATAAATGCCCTAATCCAAGGGTTGATGATGATGGTCAATGTCAACAAACTCTTAAGGCTGAAGACAAAGGAAAGTCACATGTAATTTCTATCAGCGATGTGGAGTACGATAACGATGTGGTGAAAGGTACACTTACCATCCACTCTAAAGTATCAAATGTTTTATTTGATTCTGGATCCACCCACTCCTTTATTTTTGAAGAATTTTCTAAGGGTATCACCATATTACCTCAACAATTAGATGTTTATTTAGCTGTGACAACACCTAATGGCACAACAGTCGCATCAAAAGTTTATAATTCTTCTCCTATTGAAGTTTGTGGGAAAGTGCTTCCTGCAAATCTTGTGATCCTTCCCATAGTGGAATTTGATGTGATTATTGGCATGGATTGGATTTCTCTACATGGATCTCATATCAATTGCCAAAGAAGGGAAGTCACATTTAAAATTCCAGATCAATCTATGATCATCTATCGATTCAAGGATGAACGTAACCTTCTAGTGGAAATTTCTTCCATTTTATGGGTATTGATTCCACTAAATGAAGGTTATTTATCTCAAATGGTTGGTGAGAAACTCACGATTAAGAATATTCCCATTGTACATGAGTTTGATGAAGTATTTCCGGAGGAATTACCGGGTCTTCCACCGAATCGTAGAGTTGAGTTTTCAATAGAACTCGTACCGGGTGCTTTTCCTATTTCAAAGACACCTTATAGAATGGCACCAATTGAGTTGCCGGAATTGAAGAAGCAACTCCAAGAGAATCTTAATAAGGGGTTCATATGCCCTAGTGCATCACCTTGGGGAGCACCTATTCTGTTTGTTAAGAAGAAATATTGATCAATGAGACTCTGCATTGATTATCGAGAACTTAACAAGATCACTATCTAGAACAAATATCCTCTCCCACACATTGATGAATTATTTGACCAACTACACGGAGCTCAATACTTTTCCAAGATTGATCTTCGTTCAGGGTATCATCAATTAAGGGTCAAAAGGGAGGATATACCAAATACGGCTTTCCATACAAGGTATGGACACTATGAATTTATAGTGATGCCATTTGGCCTTACTAATGCCCATGTTATCTTCATGGATCTAATGAATATAGTCTTTAAAGATTTTCTTGATCAGTTTGTGGTAGTCTTTATAGACGATATTCTTGTCTATTCAAAGAGCAAGGAAGAACTTGAAGATCACTTGAGAATTATATTGAAGACCCTGAGAAAGGAGAATTTTTATGCCAAATTTACCAAGTGTAAATTTTGGCTTCAAAAAGTTGCATTTTTGGGTCACATAATCTCAAAATAGGGGATATCTTTGGATCCAGCAAAAACAGAGGTTATCAAAAGATGGTCGAGACCAACAACAGTGACTGAGATCCGAAGTTTTCTTGGTTTGGCTGGATATTATCGACGTTTTGTGAAAGAATTTTCATGATTATCTAATCTACTCACCACATTTACTCAGAAAGGAGTTAAGTTTGTTTGGACGGAGGAATGTGAAGAGAATTTCAAGGAGTTGAAAAGAAGGTTATCCAGTGCACCTGTGCTCACACTGCCTTGTAGTGGAGAATGGTTTGTGGTCTACAGTGATGAATCCAAGAAGGGATTGGGGTGTGTTCTTATGAAAAATGATATGGTGATAGCTTATGCCTCACGACAGTTGAAAATCCATGAGCAAAATTACCCAACACATGATTTGGAGTTAGCTGCGGTAATCTTTGCATTAAAGGTTTGGAGGCATTACCCTTATGGTGAAAGTTGTGATATTTATACTGATCATAAAAGTTTAAAGTATATTTTCACAAAAAAGGAGCTGAATATGCACCAAAGAAGATGGTTGGAGATGATTAAGGATTACGACTTCTCAATCCATTACCACCCTGGGAAAGCAAACAAGGTGGCAGATGCATTAAGTCGATAAGACCATGCTAGTTTATCCATGATGAGGATCACAAAAGATCCAATATTTATGGATTTACAAAGGATGGATCTTGGAATTATAATGAAAGGGGAAAAATAATATCTTTCTCAAATGAATGTTCAACCATCTATACATGTGAAGATTAAAGAGGCACAGAAAGAAGATGTCGAGTTTCAAAAGAAGGTGAGAAATGTTCCTGAATTCAACCTTGATTGTGATGGGATAATAATGTTCCGGAATTGGGTTTGTGTTCCTCCCATCCCGGAATTAAAGAAGGAGCTGCTGGATGAGGCTCATAGTTCTTCATTCTCTATTCATCCTGGAAGCACAAATATGTATAGGGACCTGAAAGAGTACTTCTGGTGGGATGGCCTGAAAAGAGATGTTGCTGAATATGTCTCTCGATGCTTGGTTTGTCAACAAGTTAAAGCCGAGGGACAGAAGTCTAAGGGGATGTTACAACCATTACCCATACCCGAATGGAAATGGGAAAACATCGCTATGGACTTTGTCACAGGACTTCCTAAAACATCCAAAGGCAATAATGTTATCTGGGTCATAGTTGATCGTCTTTCAAAGTCTGTACACTTCATTTCTATTAGATAGGATTTCTCTCTCGATCAACTTTCCAGGATATATGTAAAGGAAGTGGTAAGATTTCATGGAGTTCCACTTTCTATTATATCTGATCAGGATCCGAGATTTACCTCGAAGTTCTGGAGAAGTCTTCAGCATACTCTGGATACAGTGTTGAGTTTCAGCACTACTTATCATCCTCAGATAGACGGTCAGTCTGAGAGAACAATTCAAACTCTAGAAGATATGTTGAGAGCTTTCTCTATGGATTTCAAAGGTGGTTGGGATCAACACCTTCCTTTGGTGGAATTTTCTTATAATAATAGCTTTCACTCCAGTATTCAGACGGCCCCTTATGAAGCTCTGTATAGAAAGAAATGCAGGACTCCAACTTACTGGGATGAAGTTGCAGAAAGAAAGCTATTAGGACCCGATCTCGTTGATGAAATGGCAGAAAAGGTCAGATATATTCAACAACACATAAGAGCAGCTCAGAGTCGACAGAAAAGTTATGCTGACAACCTAAGAAAAGACCTAGAGTTTGAAGTGGGTGATAAAGTGTTCTTATGAATATCTCCCTAGAAGAGGGTTATGAGATTTGGAAAGAAGGGGATGTTGAGCCCTAGATATATCGGTCCTTTCAAAATACTGGATCGTGTTGGGAAGGTAGCTTACCGATTTTCACTTCCACCAAATCTCTCTCAAGTTCACAATGTGTTCCATGTATCTCTCCTGAGAAAGTACATACCTGATCCTTCACATGTACTCAGCTCAGAAGTTGTACTGCTGGAGCAAGATCTTTCATAAAAAGAACAACCAATAGAGATTCTGGATCTTAGCGAAAAAGTCCTACAAAACAAGACCACTCAATTGGTGAAAGTTTTATGGAGGAACCACCAATTAGAAGAAGCTACATTGGAGATTGAGGATATGATGAGGGAGAGGTATCCTCATCTGTTTGTTACAAAGTGACGAATTTCGAGGGAGAAATTCATTTTAAGGGGGGTAGAATGTAACACCCAAGACTTTTATGTTATATTAATCACCAAAGGAATCTTTTTCTACACACAACACTTGCTTGGCTTGCTTTACATGAAATCGCGAGTTTCCTCGATAGCTTGCGTCGTACGCAATACCGAGTTTCACTAAACAATGATATACTATTAAAATATTATTAAAACTAGCCGTTATGAATAGTAATAACCACTTTTTTAAATTTCATAAATTTTATTTTTCAAAATGGACTTCATTTTTGGATTCGTAATATCGAAATTATCATAGGGTGAAATTTTCGTATTTTTCTGAAAACTTTCAATTTTTGATGAATAGTGAAACCACTAAGTGGTAGTTAAAAAAACTGAATTTTTCATAAAACTTAATTTTACCGCTTTTGTGAGTGGAATTTCAAAATTTCGAGAGACACGGTTGATGTCAGTAAGTAAAATGTGGTTCAATGAGATGAAAATAATTTTTTGGTGAATAGTAACTTTTTACTTTTTTTACCACGGTTAAAAGTAAATAGTGTAATTAAGGGTAAAAATGATATTATTATTACCCTAACACATGTCCTAATTCTATTGGACAAGTGTAATTCGACCAAAAACAACCATAGGAATAAAATATTACCATTTAGTCCCACATGGATTAGATTATGACATTTATTATTAATTTATTTAAAGAAGGGTTAAAATAGATAAAATCAAAGTTTCATAAGTAAATAATTTTTAATATGGGGTTATACATAAGATAAATTCGACTATAAATATTCCTTAGAAAGCTAAAAATATTTCCAAAATAATGGTATTTTATTTGTAATTTTTAGATATTAAATAATATAATTTATTTATGACACAACGATGATGCAGTAATTATCGTATTAATGAAATATTGACATAATTGATGTTATAAATACCCAAATAAATATAATTTGAGACTTTTTATGACTTCCACTAAATTTCTATGTTAATATGACATGTTATTATTGATTTAATTAACTTTTTTAGAACTTATCATTCTGGTATGATTTTCACAAAAATCAATTACTAAATAGTATCAAAATTGACATAAAATAGTTTTTAAAACAAATATTATATTATTAATTGTGATTTTATTCCTAAAAATCTAATATTCGGCCAAATGACTTAGATAATATTATATATATTAATAATAATCAACTTGGGGTTCGTTTGGCTTGATATAGTAAGTTTATTAACCGTATAGTATAAGAACACAAGAAGACACGGTAAACGTAAAATTATTTAACTTAATGTTAAATCTACATGATAAGGTTAAAATAGGAACCTAAACATGTCTAAATTCTATTGGATGAGAGGATTTAGACCCATCCCCACCTTATCCTTGAAATAAATCAATTTTGAGTTATTTAAAACCGAACTTGACTTTATAATAAAATAATATTTTTAGTTATTCCAAAGGTGCCCCTCTCCTCCCTTATAAAAGGGCACCTCCTCCCTCTCTTCCTCACACCACTTTGAGCCTTCAACATTGGACAACCACTGCCAATTGTTTCTCTCCGCTTCCCTAGAAATATCCTAGAGTTTCTGGTCTTCTTCAAAGACCCATTTTAGTGCCCTAAAAGGAGGTCTCAAAGAAGCACTTCAAAGAAGAGATAATGTTCGTTACCGATTCTTTCATCTTTATTTCTTCTTCCACTTCTTCTTATTTAGTTGTTTCATTATGAAGTAATAAAATCAGTATCACTCATATACTTATATGTTATTATAAGTACTAAACAACCCTATTTCACCATCTATCCATCCTACAGAAAAAGAAATCACCGCGTGTGCGTACGTACGGAATACCGTCTCCACGCCGTGCTGTAATCTATTTCCCACCACCACCATACTTGGATGGGTATAATGGTGTAAATAATGACTATATATGACTATTATAAAGTGATACTGATTCTGAAATAGTATACATACACTCTAATACAATTCCATGATCATAGGAACGATATCATCACTCGTGCGTACGTACGGAATACTGTCTCCACGATGTGATGCGACTCGTTCTATATGATCTTCATTTCATAATGATTATATAAATGAATTAAATTAATTAATATGATATATTTTACAATAATACCATTATGGAAATTATGTATCTATAACCTAAAGAGAAGAATAAGAATTTATTCGACAAAACACGCATAAGAACAAAAAGTAATAAACACCCGAATAACAAGTAATAATGAAATATTACTAATAAGAAGCTAAGAATATGACCATATATGATATCATAACAATAATTATGATTCTTTAATAAGTCAATAACATTATTTAAATCATTATACAGTAGGTTCAGACACTTATGAAGCAAATCGGACCTATGGTAAAGGAAAATATCACAATGTCATTTTTATCCGAGATTGTTTATACTTTGGTATTTACTGGGGTGTATTTTATCATCCACATCCTTGTTTCCTAAATATGTAATATTATTTCCATCCACCTACAATTGTTTAAATCCAATTTACCCTTCAGTGAGTTTTTAGTAAAATATATGAAAGGAATCTTTTGTCGTTTTTCGTACGAGGTACTTTTTGAATTTTCTGACAAAAGTACGAGAAGAATGTTTTTTTTAACTTATACGCCATGAATGGATTTTTTAAACATTATTTAAAAGAAGCTTCCTTTTCAAGTTTTCAAGTTTATTTTTAATCAACATATTTTAGTTTAAAATTGTATGACACGTTAAGAAAGGAAAAATGTTTTTGAAGTAGAAATGATATTTTCCTCAAGAATGGACTTCAAGTGTTTTATCAAAATTATTTTCCACATAAGATAACAAAGGGTTCAGTTTTTATCCATATTATTACATTGATTTGATTATGTTGTGACAGAATTATTTTTATGAATTCGTTTATCTTATATGAATTTTTTTATGATGTCCCGATGTTTAAGATTCCCATTTTTATTACATGGGTTATGCAATGATGTATGATTTAAGATTTTGTGGCACACATAAGAATGGTATCATTATGAGATGGGTGTGACCTATATCTACCTCCAATTAATTGGTTAAAGACTTCATATCTCATGATATAGACATGGCTGGAATGGTAGGTTATACCGGTTCAGTGAAACAGGACTGAAACGAGGGTGACTCGGTTCAGAAATGGACTTTGTCTACTAATATAGTCTTAGCAATGAGTCTTGACTAACAAGAAATGATTCTCTATGATTATGTGTGTATTCCACCAAGTTTCATGTTTTAAGTTATGATTATTGGGATTTCATTTCACTACTATGATTTATCCCATGTTATGAAATTATGATCGCTTTTGCAGGTTAAGATTTCCAAAAGATATGTTCTTATGAATATGACGTGATTGATATTTCTTTTGTTTACCCTTACTGAGCATTTGAGCTCACCCTTTTATGATTTCTTTTCCCCAGGACATAAATAAAGGATTTAGGTTTAAAAAAAGAAGATCTTTATGGGAGATGTTGAAGATCTTTCACCATTATTAGAAGATTATATTCCGAGTTTCCAAAGACACTAAACTATTACGGTCCTTGTGGGTGTGTGTTTTTGTTATGTACTGAGTATTCCGCAAAAGTAATGTAATGTCCATGTACGCCAGGATTTGGGTCTCTACACCCATGAAGGGTGACCAGAGGAAAATTCGAGTCTCCACCAGCTTAACATTTCATTTCAAGAGTTTAGAAAAAATTTGGGATCAAATAAATAAGTCATAAATCTCCTAGGGTATGTTATATATCCCTAGTAAAAGAGAATTTTGTGCTTGATGAACCCATGGTCTAAGAAAAAATAATAGGAATGATTTTTCACATCTCTTCACCATGAGAATATCTTCGACAGGTGTTGGAACAACTTTTAGGGTACTCAAACCCTTCCTGGATCATACATTTTCAATATATCCAAATTCATGATCTAAAACATCTCAGGCCACCAAAAATCATTCATTTCCCCTGTAGAAGAAAATAGATCTATCTTATTTCCCATGTAGTTGATGCATGGGCTCAGACCCACCAACCAATGACATCTTGGCTCGGTGTAAAGGTAATTCTGATTCTTGTGAGCCTGAAGTCACCAAGGTGGTAACCAAAACCCCATTGTGTTATTGGATACCCCAGAATGATTATCCCATATCTTCCTCATAAACTGATTTCTTTGTAATATGATCTATAGTTTCTATACCAGACTATCCAGAACATATGATACCCTCAACATTGTATCTTTTTTTTTGTACCCATTATTAAATCCATAATGTGGCCCTTCATTCATGATCCTTTTGATGGCTCAATCCTTGTGATGCGAAACCACAAGGCGTAGGGCTCGGGCTGTTCAATTAAGAGAAAACATGCCCTTGGGTACTAGAACCATTCATGGATAGCCTTTTTCCACATCCAAATTCATCATCTTGATGCTTGAGCATTTATAAATAATTCACATCCCCTATAAAAGAATAGATTCATTTCCTCTTGGACATGATTTTGATGCAATGGATCAGAACCACCAACTGAAAACTTCATGGCCTAGTATAAAAGGCATCCTAATCCTTGTGATCATCAATTACACCATGGTGGAACCTGACACCCCAATAGTGTTAGGGTACATACCCAGTACATCTGAAATATTCCATATCACTCTGCTCAAACTTTTGGATTGTGACTTACGTAACCCAGCTTCCAACTAACCAGGCAGTCCTAGCTTACCTATTATTTCCCTGTCAACCATTTCCACCCCATGAATCTTTCTGGGCCTATGGAAAAGATTGTAGATCAGCTTCTCTTTGCTATGATATCAATGCATAATGGATTTAACTGATCAACTAAAGGCATCCCCCACCCCCCCCCCTCCCCAATTTAAGAAAACGAACTCCAATCCTCGTGAACCCTGGCGCTATCTTGACAGAACTCATCACCCCATAGTGTTTTGAGTCACCCCTTGTTTTTTAGCCCCATATTCCATAAATTCCTTGGTCATAATACTTTAAACTACACAGCACACCAATTCCCTACCCGTAATACATTATACTATATGCCATCTAAATGGTCTAATCTAGAAGACCCTATGCTACAACACAACTATGGTTTAACTTCCTGGAACTTAAAACAAAAGGAGACATAAAGCTCACCAAGGTGAAACCCTGATAAATGCATAATGGAAAAAATTAAAGTCATCGCCCACTGAACATATAATTTGTGTGATCTTGGAAATATTGAGCATCAATAAAATGGTAGAGGCAAAAAACTTTTTATGATGAAAATCCATAAAAAGGTGTCCTGAGAAAAAGCCACGTCCATGACCGCTAAGTCATTCCCATATGAAGCTTAAGAAAAAGATAAGGAAAAGAAAAATGGAAAAGATAAAAATCTTGTAGGGCCCCCTATATGGCTTTAGAAAAAATTAAACTATGCTCACTAGGTCCCCTGAATTAAAAAAAAAATACAGTATTTCACCTTCAAGAATGTTTCCATGCCAAATTGTCCTTGTATACCAAATGATCTCCGGACTACTGGAGTAGGATCATTAATGAAGGATTTCATGATGATGTTAATTCATGAACATTCCTAAAAAGGCATCTTATTGGATGTTAAATTCTCAAATCTAGAAAATTGTATATTTCTGTTATTACTCACAAAGTACAATCATTTTGGATGACTTGATTAGCATCTCCACCAAGACATGGATATTTACTCGGTATTTTATCACAAAATAGTGACATTTCCCCTCTAATGTATGAGATAGATCTATGTAAGGACATTTTTAATTGAGTTTCTTATCCATTGACATGTACTCTTATGAATGAGTTTGATCTTCATAGTGATATATTTGATAACTATGTACGTCTTGATTCATGTCCTCATGGGATACATAGTGGCATCCAAGTACTTTACTTTGGATCTATCCATATGTATCATTCCACCTAAACCGTATTTTATTTTTTTAAATTCCTACACATTCCAGTTTCATGGAATCAATTCCCTATGTCGAAGCCACATCCTATTTTGGATTCAACAGATCATTTTTAACTAGATATATCATCCTCATACCACTTGACAGATCCTCACAGTTATTTAGGATAGATCATCTCAAGGAGTTCAGATGCATGGATCATCCTAAATTCAGATATATGGAAATGTGATTTAATTTTACCTTAGAATTAGATTCTTTTGTTTCAAAGAAGTTAATTCTAAGGATGCATTTGCTGGCACTAGTATTTTTGCACTTACCTCTTTATCATCAAAGATCTAAGAGTCATGATAAATGATGGATTAATATGTGAAGGAGGTTTTACATGAAGACCTATGGTCTAAAGTAACATATCTTGGAACCAACATTCCATAAAGAATTAGTTTACGATTTGATACCACCACTTTCCAAAAACAATATGGCTAGCCAACAAGCTAGTTGGACCAACTCAACCAAGGCCAATGTTGGACCAGGCCAACCATGCCCAAGGGAATCAGCTTAGGCCAAATGGTGGACCTGTAGGGGAACATATATCCCACAAAGAATAGGCATGGACCATGTATAGGACCCGAGTTATGCATTCCTTAGTCACACATGCACATAGGTGGGATGAGGCCCACTGGGTGGAGAGTGATACGTATGGTACGGGTGCCGACCCAATTTCTAGCTCAAACAAACGGCCTCAACCGAATGACTTATAAGATGAATGGAGGAAGGCATGAGACTTCAATGTGGGTGCTAGATTTTTTCCAAGGGATCAAATTAGGTACTTAATATCTTTTCACTAATGATCTATGTAATCCTATCATATCGTCATTGATCCCATCCAACTGCTCGATCTCATTGACCACAAACACATATAAGTCGCACCTGCACACTGCATGAGTCGTTGTCTTCAACCTTCAGACACCCTGGTTTGATGCACACCTGGTTCTCGCACCCTATCATTGTATCTTCTCTAGAACACATTTCAAGACTCTAAAGCATCTAATAGTGGAATCTCTGAGCTAGGTAGTCTCTCACGGGTCTCTCTAATAGCATCTAAGGCCATGACATGATCGTTCCATGATCATGCGACCAAACCAAGACAACCATTACAAAATCATCGTGATACATTCCAGCCTTCTTCAAGTGCCTCCGGATGGATTAAAAGTTGTCAAATGATCATCCCTAAACATGTGAATAATGAAAAGTCAATTTGTGGGTTTTCAAAAGAAGTTTTATGGCCACAGAACCTTTCCACCTCCTCATGTTTTTCATTCGAATTATTTCGTATTTTTTCCATGGACATGCGACTCCATACAAACATGTCCATCATCCCATGAAAAGTGGCACTGCCCACGGCCTCATGTGGCCTATAAAATCCACCTCACCCCTCAAAGAATGCATGAAATGGTGCAGATGGAAATATATGCAAAAAAATATGGAACACTGATGGATATAGCCACCATCCACTGCCATCAGAGGTCATCTCCAGGTAATCAAAAGTATACCTCTCGTAAGAGTCCGCCACCGGATTCCTTTGGAAGGACTCATCACATAATCTCCATATGATCATGGGATATCACACTATCCCCCTATAAAATCTTGAAGTACCTCCTACAGGACCACCCCTGGGATCACGTAGTCGAATGAGCAATGTAACCTCATGAAACACATTTACATGGTGGACCCATACTGGTTCTTGAGAATATTCACTAGCAGACATTTTAATCCTGATATCATTAATAATGAGAGTGTCCCTACCTTTAATATATTACCTAAATTCCTAGAAATAATGATCTATGTATGTCAGAACCCCCACAATCCCTAGTCACAATGAACGAAACTATATCTGGATCCCTTATCGAAGACATACGAAGTGCACCGATTATGGGGATTTTCAATATCATGGGCCAGTAATGCTTAGTCATGGATAATGAGATGGAAAGTCCTCAATATGCATATCCTACACCAAATATTCCTTCTTTCACCCTCATACACACCTCCATTACATCCTCCTTTGGTTATACATGTACATACCCCCCAGTGTATGAAAACTAAGTAAGAAAACACATTCTGGGTTAGGGATTCCATCGCAGGACCCCTCCACAACCACACCAACTCTTGGGAGGTTTAGTATGAAGTAGACCATCTTCCATGAATCATTATTTTTATACTAGGATTCAACGCTTATATTTTATTGTGGATTTCCTTGCATAATACCTTTGAAGATCTTGCGCACAAATGACAGATCATGTGATCGTGCGGTGCATGACCATGAACGTGAAAGATTTAATATACATCCTCTATCGCATTATTACAAGGCATATTTAAAGACCCCGTCCAATATAAATGCAACCTTAGAAGTGGATTCCCCGACGTAGATGATTCACATGAACACAATTTTTATATTTGCAGTGAGGACATGTCATCAATGAACAGTTCACTCCAAGCTACACAATTATCATCTCCCCTTTGAAGGAATGTGATCTGCATGACTTCATGAAGGGCGCTATGCAAGCATCCCCTTAGTGTGTGTAGGAACCCACATGAAGAACCTTATTCTTGAAATGCATGCATATATCCCCCTACACATGTCCATAGGGCCTATTGAAGATCATGCAAGAAACTTCCTATGTCCTACAATGCTTGAATGCAGCATTAGAGATGGTTGCCTCAATGTGGTGGATCCCCACAGACTCCACTATCATGGAGACCAATAGTATGGGTAGGTGGCCCAAGGTCCATGAATCCCTCTCCATGTAGTGCATACCCTTATCCTTGTACGCGAAGGCTTTGAATATGTAGCCTTCATGTATCACCCACGGGCTGATCATAAGAGTGCAATGGGTGGAATTAGATCATGTGGGTGGAAAAGAATCATGTGGACCCTTTGGATAGGTTTCCCCTCACATGTTTGTGCGGCCTTGGAACACCAAAGAATCCATGGGAAAAACCATTCCCATTTTCACTAAGGGACCCCCTTCTATGCTTGTGGTATTATTAGGAAGCCTCTGTGATGTCCATAGACTTCTCTATGATCCCATATTGAGTTCATGCAACAAAGGGGTGTCATGTGAACATCCCCTTAGTGCATGCTAGAGTCCATGAACATGACCTCCCCTTTCCATGAAGACACTTCAGTGTATGCCTTTAGAACTAGTACATGGGTGCATATACCCCCCATGAAACATAAGGCATCATCCCATTTGGAAACGTACTTGAGGCCTTTGAATGAGTGTAAGACCCTATGTACACTCATGATACCCTTCAATGGTCTTGCGGTGTCCTTAGAAAACTATGGGCATGTCATGTTGATTGCATGACAAGCCTCATATGGGTAATAATGATTTCACAGAAACCATTTTGACATGTCACTGTGGTCATGGGATGACCCAAGGATAGGTCTCACCAGTCACTAAAAAATAATTACCTTTTTCAAATAGGGGTATATCTATTGGTAAAAGTGCATTATCTATTTATTAAACATATCACCAACAAAAATTATCCAATCAATAAAATGTTGGTAAAAACACTCTCACTAAATATTATTATGACATAAAAATGATCTATTGAAATTATAAAAATAGAAATAGATAATATAAATGTTCGTCAAAATGATTAGACACATATTTCTATGAAAAAATTATCTGTTGTTAATACTATTACAAATATATAGTGTCTATCTATAAATTACACTTAAATTTAAAATATAGAAAAAAAATCTTATAAAATTTCATTTTGTATTTATTAATTTATTATATATAATAGTCCTATTTTAATTATCAAACAGAAAACATTTTTTATACATGCACAAACTTGGAAAAACAATTAATTATATTTGATATAAAATAAATCAATACATTTTTTATGTTTATTGATATGTAAAAAGGATCACAAAAAACAAAAAATAGGATCCATCTATCCCGCCTCCCACGCCTTCCCATGACCCACATGAAAAAAGGGCATGTCGTCACTTTACTGAAACCCCCAAATGAAAAAAGGGTATATCGTCTCGACTCCTCCAAAACCAACTATGGTAGAAGAATAGTTACTCCAACTAAAGATCATTCATCACCCATCATATAGGCCACTAGAACAAAGACACCACATCAACTCAAGTCTGTGTTATGCCACGTCAGCTCAAGCTGCAGCTATTCCACATCACTCAGCTCCAAGATCGACATCACACACAACTATAGACCATATCCACAAATCAATGAAAAATATATGCCTAAATTGAAACAAAAAAAGAAATAAATGAAATAATAATAAAAATTGTTTTCATAAAATTAACATTTTTCATCATCCTTCTTTACATATCAAGAAATGGTTGTCCAAATAAATTTCACACCCTTCAGCTCCAAGATCTACAACACACTCCAAAAATAAAACAATAATTATAAATTTATCTATTATTTAGGTTTGACCCCAGGTCTATGTCAGTGGTTCAGAGTACACTATCACAATATCAATACTTTAAAATAGAAAAAGAAGAAATAGGTTAATGACTTCAAAAGAAATGCATGACAAAACCAATTCAAACCTTCTAGTAATTGTACTTCCAGATGAGGTTAAACCTGGTGATGCTGGTGTACACCCCATTAATCACCAGGTTCCTCACAGCTTCGACACCTTTCTCCATCCCCACATCAATCTGTTCTTGTTTGACCCTATTGAATCTTCGGAGGAGGAAATCATTCATGTCCATGGTTTCTTGCGGGTTCCCAACACTTGTTCACAATCGAGCGTCACCCATCCAAATGCTCTATCACAATATTTACTCTATTATGATAGTCATTCCCTCCTTTTGGATGGAGCCTTATGAAAACATTTTCATGCTTATTTCATCATAAACAAAAAAGATATAACGCAACAAAACTTCATAATATGATTCAATGGGGGAAATTGAGTCCCCAATTTATCTCATGTAGCCCTGAGGTTTTCCAAAAGAAATCACCACCACACTAATAAAACTAATTCCAATTAATGCCTCCAACTATATTATTTTCATAAAAAATGTCTTCCTTTTGGTAAATGTAGTTAATCATCTCAAAACCAACATTATACCTAGTTCTATGATACTTGTTCCACGAATTTCCCAAACCAATAATCATCCAAGGGGTATACTCGAATTTAGGACCCTTCAAATTGGAGGATGAAGCATTCGCCGAGAGAGTTCGAGGGGACAAATCTAAGTTCTTCTGACAAAAAAGTGGGATCCTAGGGTTGGATAAGCAATTTTCAGGGGCATAAACTGCATACAACCAAAGAGTATATCCAAAATTTAGTTCAAAAAAGATGCGTGACTTAAAACAAAATATAAATAAATGAATGTTTAAAAAAACACATGTAACATGATTCAAAATAGTCACACAACATCTTAAAAATAGTAAAAATGGGAAAATGAAGCAAACATCCCACAATTTTACCTCCCACATCCCGTCCGGTTTTGATGAATCAACAACCAGATGCCTGATATATGATGGAAATCCTCCAGTAGATCCAACAAAATCCATGGCCACTATAGGGAGAGAAGATGAAGAAGACTGGCCGATCTGAATCCCCTAGTTTTCCCCTAATCCTTGTAGTGTTACATGAGAAACACAATTACCAATCATGCAAGGATTAAAACACATAATCCCAATTTTTGCACTAAATCCTACACTTAATCCAAAAGGATTACTGACACCCCTACTAACATGTTACGGCATTCAGACAGGAAGAGATGGTGACATCGCTATCTGAGGCAGCAACCAACCCATACCCATCATTGGACTCAGAACATTCAGCCAAACATTTTAATTAATGAGGACCGCACCTTGGTTTGGATTCTTCCCAATAAACCCCTAGTTCAAAACCAATGGATATGTTGATAGCACAATATTACTTGGGGAAAATTCTATAACCAACTTTTCATTGAATTAGAATTTTTCATCATTCCTGTCGACATCTCAAGGATTGGTAATCCAAATGGATCAAATCTGGGAATTAGTGGAGAACCTCATGTCCCACACCCACCAAGATCTACAACACACTACCAAAAGAGCATACCCAAAAATTAATGAAAAATATCTTCCTGGATTAAAACCAAAATGGAAATAAATGAAAGTGTAAAAAATGATCTATAGATAATGATAATTTTTCATCGTCCTTGTAGACATCTCAAGGATTGTAAGTCCGGGTGATTGAAATCTAGGAAACCTTTCTCCAAAAATATGTTGAGATCCCAAAAACTATATTGTCTCAAAATATCATTTCCACCTTTACTAAGAAGTGATGGATTTGATTATAAATTTTTTTACTTCTTATCATTAACCAAAGAGTCAAAATTTAAAAATCATCCTAGAGAATAAAATCCATGCACACCTATATTCACCAAATGTGTATGGGACTTAGAATAACCATATCATCTCCCCAATAGCATTCTATCTTTTACATGTTCATAGGGAAAATAAGAAATCCAATTCAAAAGAGTGATCCAAATAACAATGAAATCATGTATACTGTTGCATGGAACATGTGTAGAAATAAAATAATGATTCTCCAAAAAATAATAAAACAACAAATTATGGGAAAATAACAACCCAACATGCCAATTATTCCACCTCAATGTGGAAAACAGAAACCCAACATGCCAATTTCATCTTAGCATGCCAATTTATCCACCTTGAACACATTCCCATTAATCCACCTTAAACACATGCCAATTTCAGCTTATCATTTAACACCCCTAACACTAAATTTTCAATCAAACAACCTCTTCTAAGTAATTTTCAAAAATTCCTTCACTTAATCCACCTTTGTGTGGAAAGAAACTATCCAAAATGAAAATTTCAGCTTAACATTCCCATTAATCCCCCTTATACACATGCCCATTTCAGCTTAACATGTAACAAACCAAAAACTCTAATTTTTTAACCAAACAACCCCTTTTAAGTAGTTTTTTTAAATTCCATCACTTATTACAACTAATTTTCTATTTATAGTAGTATAAAATTCAATATGATCATCAATAAAACATAAAAAAGGGTTTGAATAACTCTAACATTTTATTTAAGAACATATGAAAGTCTAAATAAATATTAGTTTTCATGTTTTGAATAAAATCAAACATGTTACATTCAATAACAAATAACCACCCATTCTGAGTAGTTTTTAGAAATTCCATCACTTATTACAACCAATTATTTGTTTAAAATAGTTTAAAATTCAATATTATCATGAATAAAACATTACCCATGGAATTGAAGAATTCTTACATATTATTTAAACATATATCAAATCTTAAATACGTAGCAGTTTTCTTGTTTTTCATAATAGGAATCATGTTACATTCGATAAAAAATAACTACCCCTTCTGACTAGTTTTCATAAATTCAATCACTTGATAAAATCAATTAATTGTTTTAAATAGTTTATAATTAAATATGATCATCAATAAATCATTACAAAGGCTTTGACCAGACTCTAACATAGTATTTAAACACATATCAAATTTCAAATACAAAGAATTTTTCATCTTTCTCATATTGGGAATCATCTGACTTTCAATAACAAGTAACCACCAACATGGAAACAAAAGTAAAGTGCTTCAATGTGAATACATCTGAATTGGAACCCAAAAAATCAAAAAATAACTTTTTAAGCCATGATGGGGATGATGCTATTACTAAAATTCTTGAATAAAGAAATGCTTCACATTCACCACTATTGTAATTGAATAATTGATCTGCTAAATAGGCTTAGATTTCTTGTTTTTAGTGTCATCTGGAGGATACTTTAGATATAGTGTAAGATGTTGGAATTGAGATATTAGTTGATAGAGTTTTATCATGATAGTTCTATAATCGGGAAGGTCGTGATGGGATTCTTTGAGTTACATTGGTAAGGGTTTAGATGGTGATGGTGGCGTATTGATGAGGAATCACAATTTATATGTGTGTGTTATAGTGCATGGGGTTCAAAGTGATTATTTTGGAAAAGGGATACTCATGTGTCTTGTTTATAACCCTTAAATAAATAATATTTAAACACTTGTTTCTTCCATTACTTATTTAATGGTTATGGAATGAATGGTTTTGATCATGGTATATAAGAGGCTTCAAGAAATATGTATATTTTCTAGTATTTGGATGCCAAAGCGTTCAGGTTGGTTCATGGGGTAAGGGTGACCTCATGAGTTTTGGTGTATTTTCTCAAATTCTCTTCACTACATGGTTAGGGATGACATTCCATGGAGACTTGAGTTGAGATTCTAGATTCTATCCACCTATATGTAATCACACTATCATAATTTAGTTGTGACTCATTCCTCTCTTCGATATTCTAATTATTTTTATTATTTTATTGATCACAATACAACTATGGCCTTCACAACGTGAGCCCGTGGTAGTGTGTTCATGGAGATAACAACATTTGTTTTATGGTCATATTATTATATTCTATATTACACAAGGATCATTGAAGAACACAATTTAAAATAGGATCCAAGAGCTCTCCCTTATTTATTAATATAAATTATGGATTTTTTCTGCCTATGTTTTCATTTGCAAAATGTTGTGGGACAAAATTTTATGAACAGTTTGAATGTAATCCTAATATTATTTTAAATAATATATAGATATTGTATAAAAAATATTTTAAACTAACAGTATAATAATGCATTGAAATTTCATAGACCAAAATAAATACATAGTGAAGGGATTCTATGTAAATGTGTTTTTAATATAAAGCTAAACATATAAGAAATAAATTTTTTATTCCATTGGGTGTGAAAATGACATTTCTGTAGAACTCAATATAGTTTGACGAGAGGTTTCATCATAAGACACAACCATCAAGGAAATGAACAGTAAATAATTATGATTGATAAATAACTATATATGTTATGTGAAATAGGTATCAAGTACGTACTTCGAATTCATTTGTGGATTTCTCAATTTCTATTTTTTGTTCTTCATTATTTTTTATAAATAAAACATTGGAAGAATTATTTTATAATGGTGAGTTCACCTTGTGCTCATGTTCACTAATGGAATGTGAAACTATACTGCCTCCCTTCATCACAACATCAAACCTCAGGTATCCCTCAATTAGGACCACACTCATGTACATCTACCTTTCTTGAATATATTACCATTTGACCCAAGCCATCATATCAACAATAAAATTAGTGGAGTAATCTGAGCACAAAAATGGACTAACATAAAATACAGTAGTTCCATTGACCACATCAACTACAGTGAACCAACCTTGTTTTCATTGATCCCCTTGCAGCCTCAACCGGCCTCCTTAGAATTGAAGATAACCAATGGGATGAACAAAAGAAATACCAATCTAAAGCCATCAACATTGAAGGAATTTTTAGTGGATAGCAGATCCAAACAGAAAGGCAAATCAAGGGGCCCTTGCAATCTATAACACCACAAACTGCCATTGAATAGCCCCGATCCGGACTATCCATGGTAGCAGCATAAACCTCAGTGACTTCCCACCATAATTCAGTCAAGAACCTATAGTTTTAGACATCATTTCATTACTAGCATCAATGTCACCCTGTACCTCCATATACAAATCACACAATCTGTAGGGTAGAAGTGCCGACCAAACCATGGCAGCCCTGTAGTGCGAACAACAATGCCCCTTTTGTAGCATCTACTTGTAATTTCAACAAAAAACGGGTACCTCTGGGAAGCTAGAATTAACCCCTAGCTGGATTTTCTTCCAGAAAAAGGCCTATTAATCATGTAACCCAGACCTGAAATTTTAGGAACCTGACATAGCAGTGTCTCGGCACCTTCCTTGTTGCAGTGGAAAACACCCAAACCCAATGATACTTGTTACAGTGATGCCCAACTCTCACAGTAGTGGTATATATTTAGGCATACTCTAAGTATAGGAAAAATATCCTCCATGATCTATCTACCTACATACCCACACGGTCCCTCAAAGCCATAATTCATAGACCACCCAGCTGTGACTGACTCACCTCATCGCATGAGGATACCAGATAGGTATAGGAAGGGGGTTTGTGTGATGATGTTGAAGGGGATACTGGCCGGGAACAGGGACAAGGTTCTAAAGATGATTTTGGAGGTGGAAGACAGCCGGGAATGGTGAGGGTCTGGTGGGGAATAGGGTGGTAGGGTGTGGGGAGTGTGGTCGCGGGGAACGGGGGTAGAGTTTGGGGGATGGGGTCACGGGGAACGTGTGGGGTGGTTAGGGGTGAACATTTGGATTTTTTTTGCGCTCACACACATATATAATGAAATAATTTATGAATTTATATAAAAAAATATATTTTATAATGATTACGTTGATATATATATTATCAATAAATATTAGTAAATTATTAATATTTTAATTAATCATATATAAAATATCAATTTTTTGTAAAAAATTTTATAATATTGAATAATTTATAACTAATGGATTTTTATAATGGTAAAATATTGTTTTATAATAATAACTAATAATAATGTATTCATTTATCAGTAAATCAATTATTGGTATTATTATGATAATTTAATAGATTTATTGGTTAGTAGAAAAAAATTGTATTAAACTACTAATACAAAAAGACACATATGTTGATAGAAATAATTGTTGGTAACTATATTTAATATCAATAGAATTTAATATCCGTTGGAATTAATCACCTTTACAAATAGATATATTATTTGTTGGTATGTTTCTATTGGTAAAGGTCACTTTTTGTAGTGAGTCATGTGAGGCACCTCAAAGCTGTCAGCCTAGATCATGCAAATACATCCTAAGACAATGTACTTTGATCATGTGAATGAGTAATTGGAACATGAGAATGATCATGATATTATCCAAATTTATGTCCACACTGACATGTGGCATCCCGAGGATAGGACCCCAAATATGTCTGCCTTACCACATGGAAGTCCCCAGGAGCGCCCGAACAACCCTGTGGCACCCTATGGACAAGCAGACAGAGATTTCCATGATATGATTGGTGATAAAACACTATTTTATTGAATATTTCATTGATAATAAATGATATAATTTCTTCAAATTGTGTTAAATATGTTTAATTAGAATGTATTTGGGATTAGACCATTCATTTGAATATTTGATGAAAATTCCAGTTTTACCCTTTATAGTTCACTGTAGTATGTCGAAGATAAATATTTATATATTTATTATTTCAATTTGAAATTTTGTAACAATGTTCCTAACTTAATTATCTACAAATTTTATTCTGAACACTATAGCTAGAGAGTGCATTTGGTTGTATAAAATGGGCCATGAAGTCAAAGTTGGGATGGACTCGCCAGAATGAAGAATCTTCTGTATTTCGGCCATAAATTCTTCATATGGGCCTCGATTAATGCCAACGTTTTAGAAGAGATACAGGACCCATATCCGCATATATTATCCTTCTGGAAGGCCATCCAATTCACGCGTTTTAATGGTCAAATGGGAGGTGCACGTTGGAATAAAATATTTGACCGAATTTCCAAATTGACACTTGAAACCACTTGTAACCCCTCCTCCCCTACCCTCTATAAATTGGAGTTTTTCTCATTAGTAGGGGTTGGGACGTGCATTGGTAAGTTGAGGGCAGACGAAAAGTGGATCCACTCCAATTCTCCAACCATTTCAATAAGGGTAGCTCTTGAAGGAAGGATCCCTTCGACGAAGCCTTCTTCTTCTCCTTCATGTTGTAATGATTTTGTTTGTGTAATAAAATTATTTGTTCATCTTTTATTTCTTCTATTTTATTATGTTTTTTTAAATTAATTCTTATCTTAATCTTCCTATTCGGGCTGGAATTCTTGAGTAGTAGCGTTATTGTGTTAAACCCATTCTAAACCATTGCACATGCAAAGTGATTCTATGATGATTACACCACCCATGGAAGAGTAGTATTTAAGTAATAGATCTATCTTCTACCATATTCATTTAATTATTTTGAATAATTGAGATACTTTAAATCCCTTAATATGATTCATTAATTGTGTTTTTAAATTGTAAGAAACTAGGAAAGCATTTGAACAATTAATACAAAAAAACGCGAGGTCGGGATTTTGTGTAAATTGTGAGAGCGCAATCTTAATCGGTAATACAAGACCACACGAGATAAATTTGTAGAGTTCAAATATAATCCCTAAACATAATTCATACTCATTTCAAGAATGGATATGGGATCTAATTAACCACTAACCATAATCTAACCTTTGAACAACAATCAAAGCAAGGTGTTGCGATTGCGTGTTCCAAAACTAGCCTAGGGTTTAAGTAATTCCATCTTTCTAGTTAAGTTAACTCTTGTAGGGTTCGAGGGTTAACAAACTAGGGGATCATAATTAAGTGGATATTTATTTTAACGATTATTATTAATAAGTGAATGAAGAGGTAGAGTTAGATCGATTACTGCTTTTAAAATATATTTCTAAAAAAACATCTTCTTGTTGTGTCATTTTAATCGAAATTCATTTCACAACTAAAAACAAAAAAATATACAATATTCTTCCAGAAAACTTCTTCTAGATTTATAAACTATAAACAACCCCCATACTTTAAACTAGTGTTTTAATTATATTCTATTTTATTTTTATAATACCTTCAATAAGTTGTTAAATTCACTTCCTCCTTTGAGAGACGACCTTGGTCAGCCACTCTGCTGCACCTAAGTACCCCAAAATTACACTAATCATTTGAGAGCGCCCACAACAATTCTCTATCAAATTGGCATCATTTATGGGGTGGAAAGTAATTTATTCAACCATTTAGAGGTATTTCTTAAATTTTTCATTTTATTATTTTCTTCACCTATCTCTTTCATCTTTCCCCTTTCTCAAGTTTTCATTTTTTTCATTCTCTTCTTTTCATTTTAGACTATCAACTCAAACTTCTCATTTTTATTTTTACTATGGTCCACTCACTTTATTTTCATTTCTATTTGATTTATGACACAAACTAATCCTGAAGATCTCTTATATCTTTAGCCTGAGATAGAACGTACCCTTAGGGCTCGAATCAGACATTCTCAGTCTACAAGAAGTTACAATATTCAACCAGTTGGTGAATTCCTCTCTTATGAAAACATTGAAATTGGAAGCTATTCAAATTTAAACATAAAAGAGGAACCAATGGATGGAAATAATGGAAATGAGCTAAATAGAACCATTCGAGAATTGGTTTCACCAGATATTAACTATCAACCAAATTGTATTGCATACCCAAACCTTGAATCGGACTTTGAATTGAAATATGGATTAATTCACCTTCTTCCAATGTTTCATGGCTTATCTGGTGAGGATCCCAACAAACACCTTAAGGAATTTAATGTGGTTTTCTCAACATTAAAACCAAGAAATGTTTCTGAAGATAAAATTAAATTAAGATCATTCCCATTCTCACATGATGGATCTGTAAAAGATTGGATGTATTATTTGCAACATGAAGATGTAACATGTTAGAATGAATTGAAATGTATTTTCTTACAACGATTTTTTACAGCATCAAGGACCACATCCATTCGGAAGAAGATATCGGGGATCAAGAAAGCCCAAGGAGAGTCAATGTATGAGTACTGGGAGCGATTCAAGAAGTTGTGTGCAAGCTGTTCGCATCACCAAATCAGTGAGCAACTCTTCATCCAATACTTCTACGAAGGACTCACACCCATGGAGAAGAGCATGGTTGATGCTGCATCTAGAGGAGAATTGGTGTACAAGACACCAGCAGCCGAACATGAATTGATCGACAAAATGTCCCAAAACTCCCAACAATTTGGTGATCGAGGTACACCACATATTAGGGGAGTACATCATGTAAGCCCTTCTTCTCTTGAAAGTCATTTTATTGATACCAAGTTGGAAGAATTGACCACTATGGTGAGGCAAATTGCTTTCGTACAAAAGACATCCCAACCCCCTACTTCAAGGCCTTGTGGCATTTTCACTGAGACAAGCCACCCAACTGACTGTTGGCCACAACTACAAGAGACAGAGGATTGCGCAGAAGTATTCCCAGGGAGACCATTTCAGCAGCAACAACAACCATATCCCCAAAAGAAGTTAGATTCATTTGCTTCAACATACAACCAAGGGTGGAAAGATCAACCGGACATGAGGTATGGCTCTGAACAATAACAAAGGTCACCCTTTCAACAAAACTTCCAGAAGCCTCCACCTTACTAGCAGGGTTTCCAACAACCCCAAAGGAGATTTTAAGCTCAAACATCAAAAAGCCAACAACAAGAGAATCCCCCACCCAAGGTAGATTCTAACACTGATGACCTTTTGAAGCAAATTGTTCTTAATCAAAATAATGAGATAAAGAGTCAAGGTTCGGAGCTGAGGGAGTTGAAGACTCAAATGAGCCAGATTGCCACTGCCCTCCATGAACTTGTGAGTAAGAATTATGGAAATCTACCTTCCCAAACCACTCCAAATAAAAAGGGGAATGTTAGTGCCATCACATTGAGAAGTGGTAAGAAACTGAATGATACATCTGGACCTACCATTCCACTGGGATTCACCTCTACTCCAGAGAATCCTCATTCCATACCAATTGATGAGAAATCCAAGGAGAAAGATAAAGGTAATAAAAATATTGATGATGTTCCTCCTAAACCCCTTCCTTTTCCAAACAGGGTTGTTCAAACCAAGAATATGGTTGAAGAAGTAATGGAAAAGGAGGTACTGGACACAATCAATCGTGTGGAGATCAACATTCCTCTACTTGAAGCCATTAAGAAAATCCCAAGGTATGCCAAATTCTTAAAAGAACTATTCACCAATCGAAGAGGGCTCAAGGGAAATGAGAGGATCAACCTTGGAAGGAATGTCCCAAAACTCATTACACCAACTCTAGAAATTCCAACAATGTGCAAGGATCTAGGGACATTCACCATCCCATGCACCATAGGGGAGTTTCACTTTTCTGATGGACTTTGTGATTTAGGTGATTCCATTAATGTGATGCATCGCTCAGTATTCTATTTCTTATAGGTATGTGAGTTGAAGCCAAAAAGAGTAGTGGTTCAATTGGCAAATAGAGCTACGACATATCCAGTGGGAGTCCTTGAGGATGTACTTGTCCGGGTAAGAGACCTGATCATTCCAGTAGACTTCTATGTTCTTAACATTGAGGATGATCAGGTAAGTTCTCATTCCCCCCTTATCTTAGGTAGGCCCTTCCTCAAAACTACAAAAACTATCATAAATGTCAATGATGGTACACTTTCTATGGAGTTTGGAGATGATGTTGTGGTATTTAATTTCATGGAATCGATGAAGTACCCCTAAGTGGACCATTCTTCTTTTGTTATCTCCCATTTTGAACCACCAAATAAAAACTCCATGGAATTTGATTGTCCTATGCTTAGGGAGATTATTAGTATTTGTTCGATTTTGATGTCTAAGAGAACTTCCACACATGTTGCTGATACACAATCCTCTCTTCGATTTGATTTTGATGTGGATTCATATTCTGATTTTGATCATGTTCACTCAGATTATGACATGGTTGTTGAGTATGCTGATGGATTTGATGCTTTATTCTCTGATTTTGATGATGTCTATCCTGATACTGATGCTCTTTGTTCACATATTTCAGTTTCCATCCATACTACACCCTCCTTCATTAGAACTCAAGCCATTGCCACCAAATCTGAAATACTCATACTTGTTGAGTGATGAGAGATTACCTGTTATCATTGCTAAAAATCTCCCTTTTAAACATGAAAAAAATCTTTTGAATATTTTGAGGGAGAACATAAGGGAGATTGGGTGGACCTTGGATGAAATATCAGTTATTATCCCCTCCATTTTCATGCATAGGATTCTCTTGGAGGATGGTGCTAAACCGGTGTGACAACCACAAAGGAGACTCAATCCCACCCTCTTGGAAGTTGTTAAAAAAGTAGTTGAGAAATTGCTCAAGGCAGGTATAATATTTACCATTTTAGACTCTCACTGGGTAAGTCCTATTCAGGTTGTGCCTAAGAAAAGTGGTGTTACTATTGTTAAAAATGAGAAAGATGAGTTAGTTCCAATGATGGTGCAAAATAGTCGGCGTGTGTGTATTGATTATAGGAAACTAAATCAGTCCACTCGCAAGGACCATTTCCCCCTCCCATTTATTGATCAGATGCTTGAGAGACTTGCTGGGAAAACACACTATTGTTTCTTGGATGGATTTTCTGGATATTTTCAGGTTCTTATAGCTCCGGAGGATCTGGAGAAGACTACATTCACCTGTCCCTCTGGCACATTTTCCTACCGAAGGATGCCATTTGGACTTTGCAACGCCCCAGGTACCTTCTAGAGATGCATGGTGAGTATTCTTCTGATTTTATTGAGACCTTCATGGAGGTATTTATAGATGATTTTACAGTGTAAGGGTCTTCATTTGATGAATTTCTAATTAGTTTGGGAAAGGTGTCGAATCATTGTATTGTGAAGAATCTGGTCATGAACATTGAAAAGTGTCAATTCACGATAGAGCATGGCATTTTCTTAGGGCATTTAGTGTAAAAAAATGGGATACAAGTTGATAGATCTATGACAGACATTATTTCATCCTTACCCTATACTTCACGTGTGTGTGATGTTAGATCATTCCTAGGGAATTAAGTATTTTATCGGCGCTTCATCAAAAATTTTAGTAAGATTTATCTTCCTTTGTCAAGATTACTTCAAAAGGATTCTGATTTTGTGTTTTATGTTTCTTACAGGAATTCATTCGATGAGATAAAACAACATCTGACCACTCCACCTATCATACGTCCCCCATGGTGTGAGATTCCTTTTGAGCTTATGTGTGATGCCTCCAAATTCGTGGTTGGAGCTTTCTTATCTTAGAGGGTGGAAGGACGTTCACATGTGATTTCCTATGCATCAAGGACATTGGATTCAGCCCAATCAGACTACACTACAATTGAAAAGGAGTTTCTTGCTATCATATTTGTTTTAGATAAATTCTGTTCATATTTATTGGGCTCTAAAGTAGTTATTTTTTCTGACCATGTAGCTATGAGGTACTTATTGAAGAATCCAAATGCAAAGCCGTGACTTATCCATTGGATGCTCCTTCTTCAAGAGTTTGACATTGAGATAAAGGACAAAAAGGGGTCAGGAAACATGGTGGCAGACCACATGAGTAGGCTTACTCGCACACTAGAGGATGACACCTTGGATCAGGTACCACTTCAGGACACTTTCCCTAATGAGCATCTTTATTCCATCTCAAGTACGCATTCTTGGTATGTAGATTTAGTTAACTACCTTGTTTCCTCTGAAATCCCTACAAATTTAAAGAAACATCAAGTCCAAAAATTAATGACTGATTCAAGATTTTATGTTTGGGATGATCCATACTTATGGTGCATGTGTAGTGACAAAGTTATTAGGAGGTGTGTTCCTGATCATGAGTTTGAGTCTGTTTTGAAATTTTGTCATACACTTGCATGTGGTGGACACTTTGGACCCCAACGGACAGCTAGGAAAGTTTTAGACTCTGGATTATATTGTCCTATCTTATTGCATGATTCGCATGTGTTTTGTAAGTCATGCTCTCATTGCCAACACACTGGAAATATTTCAAGGAGACACGAGATTCCCCAACAACCCATTTCATTATATGAGATTTTTGATGTCTAGGGAATTGATTTTATGGGCCCTTTTCCTAGTTCCTTTGTTTTTTTGTAAATTTTGGTTGCTTTTGATTATGTGAGTAAATGGGTGGAGGCTAAGGCCACTAGGACTGATTATTCTCATGTTTTTGTGGTCTTTGTCAAAGCACAGATTTTTTGCAGGTTTGGAGTACCAAAGGCCATCATCAGTGACCAAGGGACACACTTTTGCAATAGGAATTTCAATTCCCTCCTTCGAAATTATGGGGTGACACACAAAACATCAATACCATACCACCCCCAAACAAATGTCCAGGCTGAGGTTTCAAATCATGAGTTGAATCAAATTTTTGAGAAAACTGTGCAACCAAATAGGAAGTATTGGAGCGAGCACTAGGATGATGCATTGTGGGCTTATAGAACAGCATACAAGACACCCATTGGTATGTCCCCATTTTGGATTGTTTTTGGGAAAGCATGTCATCTCCCAGTGGAAGTCGAGCATAGGGAATATTGGACTATAAAGAAATGCAACATGGATTTAGCCCAAGCTGGAATTCAAAGGAAGTTGCAAATTCAAGAGCTTGAGGAGATTCGACGGTCATCATATGAGAACTCAAGGCTCTACAAGGAAAGATCAAAATAAGCTCATGAAAAAATGATCCAACAAAGGGATTTTCATGTTGGACAGAAAGTCATTCTCTATAGTTCATGACTCAAGCAGATGCCTGGTAAGTTGCATTCCAGATGGTTAGGTCCTTATGTTGTGACTAATGTTTTTCCTTATGGTGCAGTGGAGATCACACAAGAGGACACTGGAAGGAGCTTTACAGTCAATGGGAAATGTTTGAATAGATGCATTGAGGGACTTCTTACTGATGCAGTGGATTTTATAACACTACATAACCCCATCATCACTTGAGCACATCAGGCTGTTCCTAACACTTTCACTTTTATATTATCTGTCCTATTTAAAAATTCTGCATTTCATGTGCATATATCATCTCATGGGTTCACATTGAGGAAAATGCAATATTTTAAGTGTGGGGGAGGGAAACTTTTAGATTAGTAATTTCAATTTTTTCCTGTTTAAAAAAAACCAATTTTTTTTGTGTTTTTCAAATTTTGTGTGTTTATTTTACAATTTTCTATGCTTTTTGAAACTTTTGAGCTAAAATGATTCTCATCACCATTTCTAAATCCATATCAATAAGTGAAACAATTTACCCCCTGAAACTAAGCTTAAATGAATGCTGAAATGACTTTGTTTCATGTTCAAATATTTAGTAATTTCATGAAAAGTACGCTGAATTTTGAATCCCATGCCACATCTCACTGTCTTTATATTTGAAATCACTTTCATGTGAGGCTTCTAAACCATTATTTTCATGTTCTTTACATTCAACTCACTTCTTGAGAGAACCAAACCATGCTTGATTTGACCAGAATTTGATTTATTCCTTTCATAACTTGAGGGTTTGAGTTACTTATGTTTAAATGATTGAGAAATTTGTTTGGTATTAAATCCCCTACTTCAAAGAATCCTTTTTTATAATGGCCTACCATTAACATTTAATCCTTTTATCCCTTAGAATCCATGCACAGCCTGTTAGTTTAGCCACATTACAAGCCAATTTTCCCTATCCAACCAACTCTTGAAGTGAAATTGCATAATCTAGTTGAGCTTAAGTGTGGGGGAAGGTGTCTTGTGTTGTGCTAACACATTTTGTAATACTTTGGGTGGAAAATTAAATTATGAGGAGATGTTTTTGATGCTGAAGAAAGTAATTATATTGAAATCTGTGCCTTTTCTGGAGCTTTCATGACAAGTGAAGCTGTGCCTTTTCTGGATCTTCTAATTGAGGTGGAAAGTTGTGCCAATATGGAGCTTTCAGGAAAATCATGTTTGAGAAGATTGAAATTTTTGATGCTGAAATGATGAATGGTGTAAACCTTTCACGGATTTTCATGATTATTGAGCTGAATTGATACTATGGGGATTGAGGAGAAGACTATATTTAAGTGAAAATTAGATTAATGCAATTTCTCTTCAAAAAGAGTCAAGCCCTCCTCATTCATCCTCAGAATTTTTCACAACTAAATCCTACCAACTAAAAGCCACATAACAACCCTGAAAATTCCTCATGATAAACATAAGTCCTTGACTCACATCGGGTAGCTATGTAGGAATCTATCAAGCCTATGGTGAACCTTGTATGAGTTTGGATGAGAAAGACATTGCAAAAAATTGACATTTGTGTGATAAGAGAAAATTCAAGTGAGGTAAGTGTTTTTTGCATGGGAGGATAAATAGTGTGGAAATATATTGAATGATATAAATGAAGAACTTGAAATAATGGTTTTTTATGAGGCATGATATCTTCTGTTTGTTGGTGTGAAATTTTTTGATCTCAAGGATATGTGTTTTAAAATTGGTTTTGATTTGATAATGATGTTTACTTGATATGAGGTTTTGCTCAGGAGTGAAAAAGGGTAAGTGTGGGGGAGTTGATAAAAAACAATTTTATTGAATATTTTATTGATAATAAATTATATAATTTCCTCACATTGTGTTAAATATGTTTAATTATAAAGTATTTGGGATTAGATCATTCGTTTGAATATTTGAAGAAAATTCTATATTTACCCTTTATAGTTCACTGTACTATTTCAAAGTTAATAATTTTATATTTATTATTTGAATTTTAAATTTTGTAATAGTGTTCCTAACTTAATTAGCTACAACATTTATTCAAGACACTAGAGCTAAATGGTGCATTTGGTTGTTGAAAATGGGCCATGAATTCAAAGTTTGGCTGGACTCGCCAGAATGGAGAAGCTTCTGTATTTCGACCATAACTCCTTCATCTAGGCATGGATTAAGCCAAAATTTTTAGAGGCGATATAAGAACCATATCCTCACATATTATCATGCTGGAAGGCCAGCCAATTCACGCGTTTTTGTGGTCAAATGGGCGGTTCACTTTGCAATAAAATATTTGGCCGAATTTCCACATTCACACTTGAAACAACTTGTAACCTCTCCTCCCCTCCCCTATATAAATTGGATTTTTTCTCATTTGGAGGGGTTGGGAAGTGCATTGGGAAGTTGAGGGCAGAAGATAAGTGGATCCACTCCAATTATCCAACCATTTCAATAAGGGTAGCTCTTGAAGGAAGGATCCCTTCGACGAAGCCTTCTTCTTCTCCTTCATATTTTAATGATTTTGTTTGTGTAATAAACTTCTTTGTTATTCTTTTATTTCTTCTCTTTTCTTCTGTTTTTTTTAAATTTATTCTTATCTTGATCTTCTTATTTGGGTTGTAATTCTTGAGTATAATCATTATTGGGTTATACCCATTATAAACCGTTACACATGCAAAACGCTTCTACGATGATTACACCACCCATGGAAGAGTAGTCTTTAAGTAATTGATCTATCTTCTACCCTCTTCATTTAATAATTTTTAATCATTGAGATAAAGTAATTCACTTAATATGATTCATGAATTGTGTTTTTAAATTGTAATATACTAAGGAAGAAATTGAACAATTAATACAAAAACACACGAGGTAGTGATTTTGTGTAAATTGTGAGAGCGCAATCTTAATCAGTAATACAAGACCACACGGGATAAATTTGTAGAGTTCAAATATAATCCCTAAACATAATTCATACTAATTTCCAGAATGGATATGTGATCTAATTATCCACTGACCATAAACTAACTTTAGAACAACAATCAAGGTAGGGTTCTGCGATTGCGTGTTCCGAAGCTAGCCTAGGGTTTAAGTAATTCCATCTTTGTGGTTAAGTTAACTCTTGTAGGGTTAGAGGGTTAAAAAATTAGGGGATCATAATTAAGTGGATATTTATTTTAATTATGATGATTAATAAGTTAATTAAGAGTTAGAGTTAGATCGATTACGTCTTTTAAAATAGATTTCTAAAAAACATCTTCATGTTGTGTCACTTGGGTACCCTCTACGTGACCCATATTTTTCATGTGAGGAATCTTGAAAAAATAAATTGAAAATCAGGTATATTACCCATTCAAAGTGACAGGATCATAATCCTTCATAAAATAAAGCGAAATAGATTGAAAAGAGGTAGGAGAGTGGTGTTACCAGTCGCTAAATGACACACAAAACGCCCCCAACACAACTCCACAAGACCTTCTGACAAGTCAGCAATGCATGTCTTCCTGGTCATGCACAACACTTCAAATATTTTCACCTGATCAAGTGAAGAAACCCGAGACAAGCAAGTCTATTATGTGAAAGCCCCCAAATATGCCCCATTACATCATACGAAGACACATGAGACAAGTTAGTTGATCAGTAATGATACCCCTGACATTTTCACCAAGACATGTGAAGCACTCCTGGTATGTCAACCGGGACATGCGAGGAACCTCCTAACATGCCTACATGGACATGTGAAGCATCCATGACATGTCCACCTATTCATGCACTACAACAAAAACCGTGTTTAGCGGTGGTTTTGTGGAAGCGGTTCACAAAACCTCCGCTAAACGTTTTCGCCGAAAAGTTTCACGGTGGTTTTTAATAAACCGCCGCGAAACCTTTCGTTCATTTTCACAATCCCGACCCTTCTTCCCCCACCCTGATCATTCCCCAAACCCTCACGTCATCCCTTCTTCCTCTATCCCCCCGGCGACCCGCAATCCTCGACCCTCAACCTCCGGCGACCCACGACCTCCGGCGACTCGCGACCTCCGACGACCCGCGACCTCCTTCGACCCGCGACCTCCGGCGACCCCACGACCTCCTTCTCTGGCGACCCCACGACCTCTATCTCCAGTGACCTAATTACTAGGTCTACATTATTTATTCATCCTATAATTATGAATATTTATTTACATTTTATGTAGTACGATAAGAAAATTTCATGAACACAATTATGATATATAAATACATTGATTCTTGATAATTGAATTTTTAATTCTTTCTTGTACATTTGATTTTATGTTAATACTGTTAATGATACAAATATTTTATGGAAATGAGTAAAAGGAGAAAAAATGATCGATCTATCCACTTAAATATGGATTCCCAGGACATTGGATGTCAATCAAACACTTCCTAGTGTCGAAACTACATAACCAAAATGAAATAGAGGTTATGGAGCTGGAAACTAGTGATTCATATAATGAACCTAGTTCAGGACAATTATGAAATACAAGACATGAATAAATCTTATAAACAAACGTGAAGACCCAAAAACTTTCATTCCATGAAGTCATCCTTCATTCTATGAATGTGTTTTTCCAACACCATAGATTTCCAAATTTCAACGTTGTTCATTGAAGAATCCCACCATGTTTTACGCCACTCTTATAAGCCATAAAAAGGACTCATGACCTGAATTTATGTGGCATCAAAGCAACCACACACTCTAAAATTAACTCATGACGTGATTTCAAGAAGAAGGAGTAGGTTTCATGTGATGGAGGTGAACTTTTCATGTCCTGAATTCATTACCATATTTGAACATTCAACTTGTATGATATTTTATGCATATGTTGAGGGATTTTTTTACAGATACCTATATATATATACCTACAACCAAACAAACATGTAAGTATATACCTTGGCAATAAATAAAGGATGCATCCAAAGACGATAAAAAAAGTGAAAATCACTAAGGTTGCTTCCATTCTTTGCTGCAATGTTCTAATGGGTAACCATTTCAATATGTCTCCTTAGGATTATCATGAGGGATTAGTTTCATTGTTTCAACTGAGGTGATTATAGGGGGATGTGTTGATCATGTGTTGTTTCTATATTTCTATCCATGTTTTGGTTGTTGTAACTCTATTTAATAATACCAATCTATTTTATTTTTCTTTTGCATAAACATTATGTTGTGACTTTAGGTGTACCTTATTTCTGAATGAAATATTCACCTTTGGATTCATATGAAAATTATATAATCTAGCACGGGTAGTTTAAAAACGGTTTTGGGTAATCGAATCTGATAATAAAACCTAATATTTGACCATTCCAATAGTTTGGTTATTGTACCAGTGTAGGATATCGAGACCAAGGATCCCTAAAGACCTAATTCTCATAATAGATATAATTTAAAATGAAAAAATTAGAATCCCTATCATAGGAACTTGAAAATCACTAAACCTAGCATGATTTGTAATTTGACTTCAAAATAAAATATATTTTTTTCTCTTCATTATCTTTCCTTAAATAATCAATCAATTGTGTTTTAAATTTTTAGAAATAATTTATATCATATAGGCAAACCTTGTGAGTTTGAAACTCAAACATATTAATTACTGCATTTTTAGTTAGGTTATCTGAGTTGTATTAATTATAAATTTTTTGTATTCCTATAGGAATTAAACGATTCCTTGTGGGCTACGAAATTTTTTCCAATATTTTAAGGGATGGTGGTCTCATTTCTAAATTAAATTATGAATTTTAAAAATTGTTTTTTATTTAAATTCATTTTTTACACTTGTTCTTATCTTGCTATTGTTTTAGAACCAAATCATTTGTACAACTACTTCCAACATCACAATTCTGGGGTCACTCAATCATGATAGGGTTTTTTCTTCAAACCATTTGGGAGACACATTTCTGCCTCTTGAACCTTATTTTGAATTATATAATATCCAAGAGCTTTGGGATGACATTTTCCATTAACGTTACATGGTTTATTTAGCAGGGCTTCTCGTGTCATATCCACCCACATAAACAAGATACCACGAGTACCATCTACAATGATGTCTTCAGAAAATTTTTCTAATCCATATAATTATTATGGAAGTGTCCCCACCAGTACTGATTTGCATCGTAGGGAATTATGTTTCTATCTACTTCAATCCCATCCATTGAATTGCATAACCCCTTTTCATGATGTTCCTAGGGTCATGTGATCATGAGCCTCATTGAAGTTCACATGGTCCTTGTGACCTAGGTGATTAATCTATATGTATACATGCTATACTTTTCTTTCCTTTTGGTATATATTAATACCTAGGCTTTGGGTATTTATTTGTTCCTAAAATATAAAATGCTCATTTGGATAGCGTCAAAAAATTCCCCCCCCCCCACAAAAGTGATGTTCGAAGGAACAAGGACTCAGTGATGAGGTGGGAAATGACTTCATGAGTCTCTTATACATTCTCTGGTTGGAATTCAAAACATCATTTTGTCTTCTATAATTCCATTCATTTTCCTTGAGGTTCCCTATAAATAGGGGGTGAGAGGCTGGTCATTTGACCGGTGACATGAAGCTCCATAGCTCCCAAAACCCTATCTCTCATGCGTTTGTTTTGCAAGACAACTTTACATGACCTGATCACAAGAACCATACAAGAGACCTAATCATGTGATCATGTCACTTGACCTCTTTGTGTGATCACCTTGTCTAAATATCTCACTTAATCAATCCATGAACTAATCAATGGTAATTTATCAGAACTTTGATGCACACCCTTGGCCATTAGTCTATCTTATGTGATTCAGTTGTCTCTTGAGGATTTTTCCACGATCTACAAATCTTTATGTGATTCATGTGACCTTCACATGGTAACATGATTATATGTATTAAGAAAAGTCATGTGATCAAAGGATGTTTTATGGGTTATGTGATTTTCGTGACCTAGAATGGATCATGTGGTCCACGTAAT
Source organism: Viscum album (assembly GCA_963277665.1). NCBI lineage: Eukaryota > Viridiplantae > Streptophyta > Magnoliopsida > Santalales > Viscaceae > Viscum > Viscum album. The sequence goes on along the minus strand of OY728120.1, from coordinate 1,155,683,431 downwards.
GTTTTCCATGTTATGCACTTATTTTGTTTGATTAGCACAACTGATTCTCTCTTAATAGTTACATATCTTCTAATATATTCTCTATTCTCTTTAAATATGCCCTCTATTTCTCAAATGTCTTCTAATGTGGTATACTGGAGAGACATTATTTCCTAGAATGATAATGTCAATCATCGATATAAAGTATTTTATAACAATAATGTTTTAAAGGTTCTTATTCTGACTGAACATCAACCCATTTAATCCTCGTTCCTCATCCTTATAGGACAAATGACTAGTAGAGATCCATCCCCTCTCTTCTTTGGAACATTTTGATCCATACACTTTAATCCTTTATGGAATCAAATATTTTCAATTTTGATCATCTGTAAACTATAAGTATAAATCCATGTGACCCCCAATATCTTGTTTCATTTGATGTTATCTTGTGTTTCATTCTAAATCCATAATTTTAGGTATTTTGTATGCTCTAGGTATTTTTATTTAATTGGATCAACTTTTTCATCAACATTAAATGAAAGGGTGTTTATGAATATTGCGTAGGTGGTGCGTAAATTTTCTCCTTATTATATATATGTTGTATGTGTTGTTTGGTTTGTTTTCCACGGCTGTGGTGGAGTATAAATAGAAATTCTATTTTTTTTTCTGGGTCAGAATTTCTCGGCGGTTTCAACTGTCGCTAATGTTTTACCACTTATACATTTAGCGGCGGTTTAAACCACCGTGAAATATATTCGGCAGACTGTTTAGCGGCTGTTAAAACCGCCACGAAATCACATCGGAATTAGCGGTGGTTTTAACCACCGCTAAGCAGGCACCTGGCACGCATGAAGTTCGCGGTGATTATAGCCACTGCTAATTAAATAGCCCTTAAAACCGCCGCTAAATTTACCAAAAACCGTCGTGAAATGAGGTTCTACAATGCTTTTCTTTGACCGCCGCGAAATGCATAAAACCACCGCTAATAGATTATCGACGCCAAGTTTAGTGGAGGTTTCTGTAAACCACCACCAAACTATATACCAGCGGTTTAAACCGCCTCTATATGGAAAAAAACCGCCTCTAATAGACGGTTTTCCTGTATTGATTCCCCCACATATTAGGAAGAAAATCCAGACTTGACCAGTGATATCTGTGACATATCAGGCCAAGCACATATTTCATGTACACATTGTATGAGATGCCTACATCGGTTCATGCAGGGAAACCCCAACTAAGAATCTTCAACTGCATTCCCCTTCTATGAAGGATGTGTCCTTGATGAGCCAGGATCATGCATTCATGAACCCCTACAAATTTCATGCTCTTGGATAGACCATCCTAGTCATCACCACCATTCTTTAATCAACTTGAGGATAAAGAGTGATTACACCCCATAAGATGTCTCAATGTGTAATCACCGACCAATGACAAGATAACCCACGAGAAACATTAGAGTGCAACCCTCAACATGATATCAACGGGGAACCTAATAGTGAAAACCCTGATGAGTGACATGAAATGAGTTCACCAATCATGGGAAACCCCACAATGTAATCCTTGGTCGCTATCATCATATAACATGTCTCTAGATTTAGGGAATACATTTTTTATAGGACCCTAGAATTCTTAAAATCCCAAAGACGTCCATAATGTCTCCAAGTATGATCACCTACCTTAGCCTACCAATAGGTTAAGGTACATATGAACTGTGAGGAATCTGATTCAAGACATATTTAGAATGCGTAGGGTACCTCCCTAAGGCTCAATATCTATACCATATCTTCCATGATATGGGTGATCATTTCTCTTAAAGGGGACCTTTAATGAGTAAGCCCTGTGTAGATATACTCTCATGCAATGTGTCCAATTTACCATTATTTCTTGTTTCCCTCACCATGCATCGCTCACATGGGTTTAGAGGTCAGAAATTTTTATATTAATGGAATGATGTGGAATTCACCAACTTGGGATCTTCACCAATGGGTTATAAACTGGATTATATCCAACCTCTGCTCAAAGGGCCATATCCCCAGTGAAACAGTGTGTGGATGTCTTATATGCATAAGTCCCACATAGGGTGTCTATTGTTGTATCTTTCACAACACCTACACCCACAATAATAACTACATGGGATCTGATTCCTATGTTATATAGGATACATTGGACAAATTTAATGTCTCATACCCTCCTTGTCCATTACCTTTCCAAATTTTAGGTGTATGGTGTATCTAGGGGACTATGAGTGACTCATTAAGGAGTTTTTCCAAAAACTCAGTCCCACATAACAGTTCCACTAAAATGGTGGCACCCGGACGATGAAACTATCATAGTCAGACATCAAAATGGTGGCACTGCTTATGATTTCGTACCAAAATAGTCGCACCATTACGATGTCTCACCAAATGGTGTCCCACTATTTTCCAATTCTTTCCAGTTTTGAGTTTTTATAGTTCAGCCCCAATAATGTATATTTTGATGTAAAAGTATTTTAATACCCTTTAAAATCCCATTTAAAGTAAGTAAAATATGTTTTAAACCACCAAGAGTCAGGTGACCCTTCAGTTACCAAAACATGTGCCTTTTTCCTCAATGTCACACCCTTCCGCATGCTTTCTATCTTTGCCCCTATTAAATAGTTTTTCTCTATTTAGAAAATATCATCTAACTCATAGTTGTTATATCAACCATCTCAAAAGATAATTATTAAATAAAAATTAATCCTAATGTGTGAAACCACCCAACCATGTTCTCAATCCATGATTAGACTTCAATTACTTCGAAATTGTCTCCCAAATTTTCAGATCATGCATTTTCTTAAGCTGATATCATCTCTTCCTTTTTCTTTTAGTTTCACTAAGTAAACCTAAGACTTACTATAGAGACGAACCATGCACCCATGTTGGATCTATTCCTTCTCATCCATGAAGCCCTCCTGTTTTACTTTCCTACAAGACGTTCATCCTCTGTTCTTTATGCGAGGGTTAATAATTTAATCCTAAATCATCTAGGCAGGGTTCTTCCTTCATCTCTCTTTATTGTGTATCATGCAAGGAATGTATGATAATGTTTCCCTCAGGATGTTGATGAAACCAATCTTTTTGGAAGGTAATAAATATACATTAAAGAATGGCGGGGCTTGATCGATGGTGATGTATCTGTATTCTTTTATCTTATTTTTTATGTTGTGAATTGTATGGGATTATTCACACTTAAAATAGTTGTCGTTGGTGGTCCTTTCATGTGCACTAATGAACTTCTGTTATTCTGGATAATCTTGTGATTGAATCGCTGTAACCTGGAAACTGGTTAATCAAGTAAACTTGGTTGATTAAATGGATGCCTAAGAAATAATAATCTCTATGTGATCACCTCTGTTAACCAAACAAAAAGAACAAAATCAATGAATGGTGTGTTTAAATTTAAAAAAACTTCTTGCTTTGTTCTGTTAATATGTGTGGTTGCTCTCATAGATGCTTGTGGGGTTATGTGGAAAAGGATGGGATCTCTTGTTGTTCAGTTATTAGTTTGTGGATCTAAGGTCATGTAGAGATAGTATATTGGGACTTGTTATGGTTCTAGTACTTTGTGGGATCTCACATATCCCTTTTGATGTTGTGACTTTACAAGATAACCGATTTTGAATACTTAAATTACTTCTTGGCCATTTCTTCTTCAGTCCAGTGTTATTTTGACTTTTTGTCATTCCTGTTACTTTCTCAATAGTGGATATGTTTTTCAACAAAATCACTTGAACATAGTAAAAAAGAAATGGTACAGTGGGGGATTTTTCTTTCCGAAATGGGTTGTGCTTTGTCTATGGCTATTGTACATTTGTGCTTGTAGGGATAGTAATGACAGTGGTTTTGTATGGGATGGTTGTCTATTTTTGGAACTCTTAGGTTGGGATGAGTTTTTGTTTACCTATATGTATAATGATTATTTATTTTTTTTCTTAAAAGCACCCCACCCATGTTGATAACTTAGTTCCTAACACCATAATTTCATGGGGGAGGGGTTTTTTCCAACATTCTTATGAGTAGGTGGTTATTAACTATTTTCTGCTCCCTCTCCCAAGTATCCCATGATTCTTCGGGTAGGCTATGATAGCCAAATGTAAACTATGGCCCATGACTCTTTTGGCGGGGTGTGTTGTGGTGGTTGGCCCAGGTGTGTGCAGGCAGGTTTGTTTCCCAAGTGTCTTCAGGATGAGACCCAGCTTTCTTTAGGCATGATAGTGGTTGTTCAGGACCAAGTGTCTTCGGGTGTGGAAGGGTTTGGTGAGCCCTAATTGTCTTCGGGTGGGGACGTGTGTGGTTTTGGTGGCCCAGGTGTTTTCGGGTGGGATGCGTGGTTGTGATAGCCCATAAGGTTGTTGTCAGGGTGACAGTTGGACTATGGTGGATCCTGTGGGGGAGCTCTAATGCGTAGGATGTCTTAAATAACCAGTGGTAAAGTGAGGCAGTGTACCCAAATATCGATGTTCTATACTATTACATTACCTACCTTGAATTATTTTGAGTGTGTGCCTTTTTTAGGCTGGGTGGATAGTTACCTTGCTAGGTTCTTTGGTTATCTTTGTTTCTCATGGGGCATTAGAATTCCTCCCCAATTGTGCATGATAGATTTTGGTTTTCCCTGCTGATTTTACCTATACACTCACATTATGTATATAAAACTGGTTTCAGGTTTCCAAGAGGACATTGAAGACCATAAGAGTCCTAATTAGCTCGAGCTTCAAGAGTTTTTCCAGCTTTTATTTATTATTTTACATTTCATCAGAGTTTTCTTATTCCATGTTACAGTTTATTTTGAACATTTATATGGGATTGGATTTTTTTCATTACTTTTACTTTCAGTTTTTGGAGTTGTTTTGAATTTACTATCTTATCTCCCAATATAATTAAATTAAAAGGGTAATGCCATCTATTTTTTTGTGAGATTCTATACCCTTGGTTCTAGCCCCGCTCTAGGGCCTATTGAATGCGGGACTCAGGGGTCATTATCTCACCTTAGACTTGAAGAAGGAAGGGTCGGATAGTTTGGTGTCTCTGTCCTCATCATGGTGAAGGTGGGTCATGAATGAATGATATCAGAGGTGATTATTAAAAGATAGGATGGATTACGGGGTTCACCATGGTGAGAATATCATGGGATGGTAGGAAAAAAGTGTGAGTAAATCATGCTTCATGAAATATGCCAGAGAATACCGGCTAGGAAATGTTATTTTAGGGGCCTTTGTGATCCAATCAAGGACCATGTGCCTACCGAATGATCAAGTGAGGCTACACTGATTTCAAGTTATAGAGCCTTAGAAAGGTAAATGTATCATAATTACTTGTGTTCTTATGTGTTCTGGGTGTTTTGGGAGTTGAAAATTTATAAAAAGTTTAAGAAAAACTTAAAAGTAATATTCTACACTACCTGAGATTAGGCATTCTTTTATTACCTTACATTTATGTCAACCAGACGATGTCCAGAAGTAGTGAAATAAATCGAGGCTTGGGAGGCTGATTTGGTTGATCAGTAGAGGGCTAATTGAGAGGATGAGGATGAATAGTGGTAGATGACACTTCATGCCTTCCAGTGGCAGTTGCTCGGGGTGTACGATGATAGTGTCTCAAACATTGAGAAAAATAGCTAGCTCGAGGAGCTGGTGATAGCTTTCCACTTGATGTGGGATCTGGTAGAATGCTGGGTCTCCCTAGCTACAACCCATATGCCTAGTTTGGCATGTCAGTGGTGGATGATCTATCTTAGGGAGAAGAGGGAAGCTGAGGTTTCGTGGACTGACTTTGAGAGGGAGTTCCCAACGGAACTCATTTCCTCTACAATGAAGGCTAGGAAGAGGCAGGAGTTTCTCTCCATCCAGTAGGGGAGTATGTCTGCGAGGGAGTTGGGGATCAAGTTAAAAGATCATTTAGATCTTGAACACCTCCCATAAGAGGATTCATATAGGAGATTCTTAGAAGAGGCACTCTGACCTTCCCATCAGTATGTTGTAACTCCCTTAACTCTACAGACGTACGTTGAGGTTTAGAATAAGTTTGAGGTGGTGGGAAGGATTCAAATATTGGTAGGTGTGCTGCAATAGGGGAGTCTATTAAGCTCTTCAATGGGGAAGTTCATTAGCAGCATGCCTCTTCCATCAGGGCCATCTAGGTTTTTACCGATGGGGAGCAGGCCTCAACAGTTCTTGTTTCAATCGCCCATCCCTACCCCTTTCTTTATGAATGTAGAACCACAGTTCTTTATCTGTGGTAGTCATGGGAATATTCGGAATTAGTTCCCAGACTGAATTCAATATAGTGGAGGTGGGTAGGTTCAGCGCCCACCTTAGCTGTAGCAGGGGCATCGATCACTCGCTCTGTTCATGGTGGACAGTGCCAGGGATGGCCGACCTCAGGGATCTACTCAGGGACTTCGACCAGGGTGTTGTTGGGGTGTAAGTCGATAGAATAAGGGCATAAGAGTAGGTTGTGGATAGTTACATGTCACAAAGGAAACATTTCTATTAGGGTTAGAGGTCTTTCGAGGTGTGATCATCTTATCCAGTACCCTTTCTTGTTGGTTGTTTAATTCAGGAGCTTCACACTGCATTGTCTCACATGATATAGCCCATGCCTTGGGCCTAGATGCAGAGAGACTCTCCATACCCCTAGTTCTGATTACTCCAATTGGTGGTTTGACCAACCTTTTTGATGTTTTTCAAGGATGCAGATTGATGTTGGGGTTGTATCAATCTAGTAGGGATCTCTTTCTACTGCAAATGAAGCCATACAATGCCATCCTAGGAATCGATGGGTTGTTCTCTATACACGTTGTTGTGAACTTCTTCTATAGAAGGGTTATCTTCTCAAATATGGGTGGCCAGCATATAAAATTCTTTGGAGAGTGGGGTTTCTATGAGGGAAGTCAGCGAGTGGAGTCCCATATTTCTTTATTAGCTGATTTGTCAGTGTAGTCGGAAGACACATAGATGGTGACTGTCCAAAGGATTGTTAGTGAGTTCTTGGATGTCTTCCCTGTAGAGGTGGGGACTATACCCCCTCAATGTGATGTTGAATTTGGAATAGACTTGAAACTTTGTTCCCATATGATTTCTATGGATCCCTATCAGATGGAACCTTCTTAGTTGTGGGAGTTGTGGATCTAGGTTGAGGACTTGATGAAGAAGGGTTTTATCCGACCAAGCACATCACCATGGGGTGATGTAGTATTATCCATGAAGAAGGTATATAGTGGTCATAGGATATGCATAGACTATAGAATATTAGATTAGGTGACGGTCAAGAACCATATCCCCCTCTTGAGGATTGACGACCACTTTGACCAGTTGATGGGAGCAGGTTATTTCTCTAAGATAAACCTGTGGTCGAGATATCAACAGTTGAGGGTGAAGGTGGTTGAAATCTCCATGATTTCTTTCATGTGTAGGTTTGGTCACTTTGAGTTTGTGGTCATGTCATTTGGCATTACGAACACACCATCCATGTTCATGGGACTCAAGAACTCCGTTTTGTGCGAAAAACTAGACCAGTTCGTAGTCGTGTTTATTGACGACATCCTAATCTACTAAATATCAAAGGAGGATCACGTTGAGTATTTGAGGATAGTTTTGGACGTCATCTGATACCACTTTCTCTACGGGAAGTTTTCTAAGTAAAAGTTTTGGACACAAGAGGTGCACTTCCTTAAACACATGGTTTCATAGTAGGGAATAGCAGTGGACCCATCTAAGGTTGAATCGATTGTTTCTTTGGAATCACCCAAGAATGTGGAATCGTTTTGTAGTATTCTATGTCTTGAATTTTATTACTATATGTTCACTATCAACTTCTCCTGAGTTGCGGTGCCTTTAAAATCATTGAACAAAAAATGACCAAGATTTCATTTGGAATGAGAAGTTCCAGTAATCCTTTAGTTATCAGTATGGGAAACTTGCCAGTGCCACAGTACTGAGGTTCCCAGAGGAAGGGGTAACCTTTGAAGTGTTTTGTGATGATTCCGGCCTAGGATTGGAGTGTGTGTTGATGCAGTAGTGTGGAGTGATCTTTTTTGGGTCTTGGTAGTAACGTCTTAATGAACCAGACTATTACACCCCTAATCTGGACCTTGAAGATTTGGTGTTCACACTAATGTTGGGGCGGAATTACCATATCTGGGAATGGTTAGTGGTCTTAACAGATCATAAGAGCTTGAGGTATGTCTTCTCCAAGTGAGATATGAACTTACAAAAGTGGAGGTTGATGGAGTTTCTTAATAACTACGACATCAAGATCTCCTACACCTTAGGAATGCGGAATGCGGTGGATGTTTCTTGAGCAGGAAGTGGTCGAGGTATGTGGTTCAAGAGTTTGTAGATGCTTGTGATGCAATATAGGATTTGGATTCTTTACATCTAATCATGAGAGTGGAGGATGGTGGAGGCTATCTATTCTAGATGTTGGTGTAGTCTTATTTGGTATAGTAGGTGGAGGAGTCTCAGTGGATGGACTTAGAGGCTGAATTGATGCGTGATCATATTATCCTGGGAAATGCTTCATAAGGACGGTCAGAAGATGGTTAGAATCAGATGATTTTCCATGGGAAGTTGTTTGTCTTAGAGACTATGCATGATGGCGTTCTCTGTGAGTATCATAACTCACCCCTAGAGGTACACCCATGAGTTTCAAGATGTACTGGGGCTTGAGAGGTCAGTTTTGGTGGCCTGTGGTGAAATGGGCAGTGGTGGAGTTTGTGGAAATGTGCCTTGTATTCAAACAGGTGAAGGCTAAGCACCTTGTTCTGGGTGGTCTGTTGCAGCCTTTAGAAGTCTAGAAGTATAAGTGAGACAACATCAAGATATATTTCATAATGGGACTACCCAAGGATCAAATAGGTTACAATTCTATTTGGGTGGGGGTATACCGGCAAACGAAATTAGGTCACAACATGGAAATCAAGGAGTTAATTACAATGGATGTTTTAGAACAGAGGTACATGGACAAGGTGGTGCAGTTGTATGGAGTTATGAGGTATATATTCTAGGATTGGGATGCAAGGTTTACCTCATGAATCTGGAAGGGATTACAATGTGCTTTTAGAACCTTGTAATACCTTATCACTGCTTTCCCCACCCCCCCAGACATATGGGCAGATAGATAGGGTCATCCAGATGTTGGAAGACACATTAATGTCATGTTTTTGGACTTTGTGGGGTCTTGGGTATGACACTTGACTCTAATAGAGTTTTCCTACAGCAATAGCTATCACTCTACCATTAGAGTCGCTCTGTTTGAAGCCTTATATGTAAGAATGTATCGTTCACCCTTATGTAGGTCTGAGGTTGCGGAAATAAGTGTTATTGTCAAGGAGGGGGTGTAGAACATGAAAGAGAAGTTTAATCTTGTGCATGAGAGGATTAAGGTGGTTCAAGACCAACAGAAGTCATATGCCGATCATAGGAGGATATACATGAAGATCGAGGTTTCTGACCACATGTCCTTAGAGGTCTCCCCTCAGTGTGAGCAGTGGAGGATCGGTAGGGGGAGTAAGCTTTCTCATAGGTTCATCGGACCCTTAGAGGTGTTGTGGAGGGTCGTCTAAGTAGATTATTAGCCGGTGCTACCACTGCCGCTATATAGGGTCAATGACGTATTCCATGTGCCTTAGCTCCGTTGATATCTACACGATTATTTACACATCCTCAACTGGGTAGACCTAGATATTGAAGACAATGTGATTTTCATGGAGGAACAAGTGATGATCAAGAATCATGAGGAGAATGTGCTTTGTGGATGAACCATTACCTTGGTTCATGTGTTATGGTGGTGTGGTGGCCCTGAGAAGTGTACCTATGAATGGGAGGCACAACTTCATTCTAATTACCCAGATATATTTTGAGTTTTGTTCTTGCGTTTTCCTTGTGCTTTGCTAGGAAGTAATTATTGACCTTGTTTTCTATAGGATGTGATGTTTTCCTTATTCTTTGAATGTGTGTAAATGTCCTCACTATGGTGAGGGGAGGACATAATCCCTAATCAAGGCGCATTAAATTGGATGCAATTAAACCCCTGTGGGTGAGCAGTTCTGCCTAGTGTGGATAGTATCTTAACATGGAGGAAGAGACTCCCAAAACCATACATCTGGGTGATGTGACCTTTCTACGTTTGTGTGGTTACTTGGGGATGAAGAGTGGTAGTGTACCCATAGTTGTTCAGGAGATAGATGAGGGAGAGGTGTTCCTAGATATCAATGTTTTAAAGGCTTTTGAAAAACTCTGGGTTGGTTTTTCCATGAGAGATATCTTACAAGCTGGTTTTTCAGACCCCTCTCTTTTCATTGAGTTTACTATTTAATTCTTGAGGATGATAATAGTTTGAGAGGTATCTGATGTAAAATAACTAACCCTTCTAGTCCATTAATTATCTGAATTTCTAGTTTTTGGAGTATCCTGGGGACCATTAGTGACTCATTAAAGAGTTTTTCCAAAAACATGATCCCACAAAATGGTTCCTATGAAACGTTGGCATTGTTACGGTCGCACTATCATTGTCTCGCACTAAAATGATGGAACCTCCTATGGTGTCTCACCAAAATGGTGGAACCATTACGATGTCTCACTGAATGGTGTCCCCCCCATTGCCACTCTTTTCCAGTTTCAATTTATTCTTGTTACACCCTTGAAACATATCTTTTGACATAAACATGTTTTAATACCCTTTCCAAACCCATTTAAAGACATTAAAAGATGTTTTAAACACCCAGTAGTTGGGCGAACCTTTAATTGCCAAAAGGTGTGGCCTTTTCCTTGAGTGTCACACCCTTCCCTGTGCTTTCCTTCTTCACCCCTGGTACGTGGGTTTTATCTATTTTGGATATATCTTTTAACTCATAGCTATTATCTCCGCCATCTTCAGCGATAAATATTAAATAAAAATTAATCATGATGTGGGAATGCACCCAACTATTTGGTCAATCCATGATCAGAATTCATTTACTATGAAATCATCTCCCTGGTTATAGTATATGTCCTTTTCTTAACCTGAGATCATCTCTTCCTTTTTCTTCCAGTTTCTCTTAGAACACCTATGACTTACTCCCGAGACAAACCATGTGCCTATACTAGATCTCTTCCCGCTCAGCCTTTAAGGCCTCGATTTTTTCTTTCCTACAAGATATACATCCTCATTTCTTGACGTGAGGAAAGACAAATTGATCCTTGATCATCCCGGTAGGGACTTTCTGTCGTCTCTCTTTACTGTGTATCATGCTGGGAAGGTATGATAATTTTTCCCTAAGGATGTGGGTGAAACCAAACATTAATAAATATAATGAATGTACTTTAAAGAATAAAGGGGTGTGATTGATGATAATTATGTTGTACTATTTTATCTTCATTTTTATGTTTTGAATTGTATGTTCTTATTCCCACAGATAATAGTGGTCGTTGGTGGTCCTTTCTTACACACTAATAAACCTTTTTTTATTCTGGATAATATTTGGATTTAATGGATGAAACATGGAATCTGGTTAATCATGTAATATTGACTGATAAAATGGATTCTTGATATATAAGAATCTCTATGTGATCACCCTATTTAAACAAACGGAAGGAAGTAACTCAATGAATGGTGTGGCAAAATCTGAAAAACTCCTTGCATTATTCTGGTAACATGTGTAGTTTCTCTCATTGATTCTTGTGGGGTGATATGGATAGGTATGGGATCTCATATTGTTTAGTTTTTAGATAGTGGATATATGGTCATGCAGAGGTGGTATGTTAGAAATTGGTTTGGTTCTAGTACTTTGAGGGATCCTACAGATCCCTTTTGTTGTAGTGAATTAACAAGATAACTGGGTGTGAATTCTAAAATTACTAAATGGTCATTTCTTCTTCAGTCTAGTATTTTTTTGACTTGTGTTTGTGCATGTTATTTTCCTATTAGTGGAGAATGTTTTCAATGGAATCACTTGATCATGGTAACAAGAATGGGTACAGTGTGGGATTTTTTCCAAAAATGGGTTGTTCTCTGGTTGTCTCTATTGTGTGTTTGTTCATGTAGGGATAGAAATGAGAGTGGTTATATATGGGCTGGTTTTTTATTTCGGAACCCTAAGGTTTTGATGAGGGTCTGTTTACATATATCCCTAATGCTTAGTTCTTGTGTTTCTTATACGCACCCCACCCATGTTAAGAACTTCGTGTTGAACACCCCCATTTCATGGGGGAGGGTGTTTTTCCAACATTTTTATGTTTGGCTGATTATTAGCTGCTTTATGATCCCTCTCTGAGGTATCCCAAGATTCTATGGGTAGGCTATGATGTACTAAGGTTCATTATGGACCAAGATTCTTCAGGTAGGGTGTGTTGTGGTGGTTGGACTAGGTGTGTGTGGGAAGGTTTGTTTCCCAAGTGTCTTTAGGATGAGGACCAAGTTTCTTCGGGCATGATAGTGGTTGTTCTGGCCCAGGTTTCTTCAGGTGTGGCAGGGTTTTTTGTGGCCCAGGAGTCTGCGAGAAGGGACATGTGTGGTTGAGGTGGCCCAGGTGTCTATGGGTAGGATGCATGGTTGTGATTTCCCATAAGGTTGTTGTTGGGGTGGTAGTGGAACTGTAGTGGAACTTGTGATGGAGGTCTGACACGTAGGATTTCATAAATAACCAGTGGGAAAGTGGTGTGGGGTACCCAAATATCAATGTGCTATTACTATTACTTTACCTGACTTCCGTTATTTTTGGAGTGCTCCTTTGTGAAGTTGGGTGGATAGTTTCCTTGTATGGTGCTTTGGTTATCTCTGTTTCTCGTGGGGCATTAGAATTCCTCCCCCCTTGTGCATGAGAACTTTTGGTTTTCCCTATAGAGTATACATGTATACTCACCCTACGTATATAAAACTTCTTTCATGTTTCTAGGAGGACCTTGGAGACCATATGGGACCTTACTAGATCGGGCTTTGGGAGTTGTTGCTACTTTTATTTCTTTTTTGTACTATTCATCATAGTTTTCTTGTACCTTTTATTAGTTTATTTTCAACGTGCATATGGGAGTGGATTTTTAGATTTACTTTTACTTTTAGTTTTTCTAGTTTTTCTGGGATTAATTGTCTTATCTCTAAATCCTATTAAATAAAAAGGGTAATGCCTTCAATTTTTTCATGAGATTTTATACCCTTGGTACTAGTCGCCACTCCTAGGCCTATTTATGGCAGTACTTGAGGGTCATTATCTATCCTTAAACTTTAATAAGGAAGGGTCTGGCAGTTTTCTGTCCCTTTCCTCATCTTGGTGAAGGTGGGTCATGACAACACCTCATTAAGGTCCAAGGCTGATATGCATTTCCTTACCATATGATGTTAAACTACATGGATGGGTCCAGTCAAAAGACCTTAAACTATATAAAACTAACTACGTGGGTTTGGATTTTTCTCTTCACAAGATACATAGGATTCCTCGTAGAGGTTCAATCCCAACCTTAGGATGCCAACTATGACCCTGGACATTAATAACCTTCAGTGTGCTCGAGAAAATCCATGTTCCAAAGCATTATATTTAAATAAAAGAGTGGTAGACTACCCATGATATACGCATTATAATCCCTATCGATACATGTTCAAAGTCTTATCATTCACTCAGGGGTAACCACTCCCATATCGGGGTCTGTGAAGGATTTCATGAACATATCTTTAATCTATCATATGTTCCCTAAGTGGGAAATAATTCCCCCCAAAAGTGTGTGATGATCCCGACCACCCTTCCTCTAGACCAATTCAAGTCCCCAAGAGTCTATGGGCCTGAAAACCTAGGAAACTATTAACCTTTTAAAAGTAGGTCCATAACCATCAAGGGATAGGGGAATCATTGGGAGTTTTATGGAAAATTGATGATGGTAATGTGATGAGTGAAACCCATTTCACGCCAAAAAAATCATCACAAAATAGTCTTTCTAACTGCATTAATTGTGTTGTATATTTCGTTAAACCTAAGATTCATGTCATAAATAGATTCATCAATCTGGACCTTAAAATTATCATACTGAATAGTATAATTATTTAAATTAATTTAATTATCATTGGAATTTCCTTCATCAGAAAAAACAAAAGTATCCAAAATTTTAAAATAGGTACTAAAAGAATATATTCTATTAAATTTTTTCCCACCACAATAATAGTATAAATCATTTATATAATTATAGTTACAACCATATTCATCCTTAGTGTAATCACTCCATTATTTTCTAATACCTTTACGCATTTCATATTTATCCTAAATAACAATCAAAATATCAAACCTCATGATCTTTATAAGAATTATTATTTTAATCATTCATTGATAATAGTTATTTCCACTAAAATGAAGAGGACGATTAGTGGCAGTTCCTTCAATATTATTTTTGTCCATAAAGTTATAAATTTAAATAAAAAAAAAATTATGATCTATAGGTAAAACTAGATCTTAGTAAAAAATATTTTTGAAGCTACTCTAATCCAAAATGTTGGTCCTAGTGGAAAAATCAATAAGGTTTTAATTGAGTTCCAATAAAAAAATTTATAACAATTTAATAACACAAATTCCCTAATTTCATAAAATCACCCAATTAACAAAAATATAATAATTATATAATTTGATCTTTAGAAAATATTCTAAAAATCTAGATCACATCTAAATTAAAATACTCTTGAAAATATTATAACATTTGAAATAAATCTACTCATATGAAATACTTTATATGGAAAACAATTTTACGTAAACTATTATAGAAAAGTTTTGTTTAGAAGTTGAGAAAACTGAAAATAATTTGATTTAAAACAAAGAAAAAAAGAAGTAAATAAGTTACAGTAAATTAAGAACAGTCTAATTTAATAAGGGGTTCCATCTCAAGGAAAGAATTAATCCCTTTCACATGAAAATCACCCAATTCCAAATATTTTGTTATAAAATAAACAGATCTACAACCTAGATGTAATTTTATAATGAATAGCTCAAAATATCAACCGGGAAAAAAGCCTCTTCCACATTTTACATAGAATAAAAAATAATTATAGGTCACACATAAACTCTTATATATTTTTTCATTAGAATTAAAATGAGTAAACTAGAGAGAGTGTGTCAAGAACTATTATGTTTATCCCAAGAGATCGTTTATAACAAATAAAAAAGTAAAAATAAAATCACAGATCAAATGTGAATTAAAAAAAGAAAGATCTTGAGTTTAGAGATGAAAAAAATTATTTCTTCACAATCATAATATATTCTATTGATTGGATCCCTTGAATTTTTATTTTGAAGGATCTAAAACAAGATGAATAGATTTTTTAAAAAAAAGGTTGTCATGAATGTATGGAAATCTATTCTATTTTTAGTTTGTGAATTTTTTTGCTCTTCCAATCACATAAATATCAATATATATATATATTCCATTGTATGATATTTTCTATATTTTAACCTCATTATTATTCCATAATCACCATCATCATTCATGGAGAAGCCTCACTAAATTTACAATACTCCAAGACCAATTATCTATTGTAGGATAATAATAGAATAAACCTCGTACTGAAAAAAAAAATCACTTATTTATGAATCTATATTTATTATAGAAGTAGATATGTTTATGAATAATAATTATTAAATACATTTTATTCTATCTATAAATTCTTTAAATTGTCCATTACAGAATAAATTTTGGAATTAATTATGGAAAGATATGGTAGCTCTCTAGTGGTAGCTTCATTGAAGGTAGCTCTTCACTAAATAGTTTATATTCACTTTTGGTAGATTAACATAACTATATAAGTAGATTCATATTGTTTTATATCTATATAATTGTGTATTCATTGAGTAATACCACTTTAGAACTAGTCGTAGATAAATCCAATGATAGTTCAATTTGGCGGAAGTATCGTACAATAATATAATTACAAGGTGGTATCTCTATTTTACTAGTCGCAGTATATGTGATTTTATGGAAGCATCAAACCATGTTATAAGATATTGATTCAATCACTACTTATCATTGGTTTTAACTCTACTCAATGGCAGCACCACCTGATGGCATATCCTTGCAGTCACATGGTTTAACTAGTGGTTTCTTTTTGAACTAAAAATAGCTTGTTGTAACTCGTGGTATAATAAATCTTATCTCAGGGCATAAATAATTTTGTATATTTTATCTAGAATAGAATTTACTATCATAAAACATTAAACTCATTATAATCATAACAAATATGTTTTTTTGTCATTAAAATAAATATTTGATCAAAAAGTTATATAGGTTAAATTCATTCACTCATTGACATGGGGTTCGATAATTACAAATTTATTCAATTAATCTAATAATTTTTTAAAACAATGAAAAATAACCACATTAAATGTAAAATAAAAATAGAAACATTCAAAATAAAATATAAGATCAAAATTGAAAAGGAAAACACCGAAAATTATAATATAATAATGCATGTTCCTTCCCCCACACTTATTTTTTGAAATGTTCTCATTGTATAAAATATGATGATAAATTTGAATAAAAATCATTGACATAACAAAAAATTATAATGGAATGATTGAACCTTGTGTTCAATTATAATTAATATGATAGAGGTTGATCTCTTCCCCAGGAGGATCTTGAAATATCTCTCTAGAAATATTTAATATGTGTTCATTACTTATGAATAATTTATCCTTCTATGTTTCCTTGATTTGGATAGAAGAAAAGGGGAAATATGGGTATTAATGATGGCTCTAAACTATTTCTCATGAAATTTAATTTGAAACAACTGCATTCTAGATTCAAATAGTAGTACATTGTCTATTTATTTTAACTCTATATTTGAGATCACTACCTCATAGAACGCTTTGTCTTTATCTTTTTAAATCATATATCTTTCATATAAATAGTATTATCTTTATTTTGACTCGAGTAAGAGAATTTTTCACTCTTTTCTAGTAGAAAATAGATTCATTTTATATGTTTTAATGTACTAGAAATATTTTTTTATAAATCTATCATAGTGTGGAAATATTTTCCATATAAAAATATAAAATTTAAAATTCCAATTGGTGTTTTCAAATAAATATTATAATCTAATTTAATATCGTATAATCTAAAATTTCAATATTTTCTGTTTTTCTAAATAGTTTTCTCTCTAAAATATATTTGACATACCAATTTGAAAATTCGTCAATTCATTTTTTTGAGTATGATAGTGTGTATAAACCCTATAATAACCACCGTACTTTTGAAAATTTCTTCAAAGGTTTTTTTTAAAAAAATGGTTCTCTTTATCCAAGATAATGAACTTTGGAAACATAAATATAGAAAATGTATTTTCATTAAAAAACATGGAAAAAATGTTATATCATAATATATATTGGGAATAGATTCTATCCACATTTATACTGCATCAAAAACAAGTGAAATGTAAATATATCTAAAATAATTTTTAAATGTTCCCATGAAATCCAACCCCAAAACATCAAACACATCATGAAAAAAATGAGTTGTTGTAACATTTATTTTCTCTTGGAAATTTTAAATTGAAATTAGTAGGTTTTACCCATTTTAAATAATTTATATGAATCTCTAAAAATAGTGTTCCAATATAAACTTGAGTCTAGTACTCTCCTAGTAGTTTTTTAGAGTGGAAAATAACCATCGTAAGTTAAATTATGGTAAACATTTAGCACTAAATGAAATTTTAAATTTGGAATGTGTATCCTAGTTATTTGGTTATTAAAAAAAATAAAAGTTAAGGATCAACACAAATATATTTCCTGGAATCATTCAGAGGATTAAAAAATCTTTCCTAGAATACCCTTGGGGATCTTCATTAGAAGAACAAGAATTTATATGATAATTAAACAATGGTCTTCCACATTTAATATAATGAAATTATTCATTAGTAATGGTTTCTTTAATGGGTGGAAGGAAATAATATTTTTCAATAAAAATAGTGGGTGATTTACTCAAATAGTCAACCATAAGATTTTTAGTTGTCTTCCTATAAATTATTTTAACATAAAACACTTATAAAAAAATAAATCTTCAAAAACATGATTTTTCATAAAGTTTCTTCATTAAATATTTTATTTAAGAATGGTCTATGAACACAATTAGTTAATATCCTAACAAATAACACATAAGAATGTATAAAGAAAAATATAATCAAGAATATCATCTCAACTGTTTTTTAGATTGATCTGGACCAAATTTCATAAATGAATAACCTATCACATGTGATTTATTTTTCAACATTTTACTTGATACTGCACCAAGGTAAAATTTTAATGCATCAGTCATCATTTTAAATGGCATGTCCCACATTGGTGGTTAGGTATTGGATGAGAAAAACAGATTCTGATTCATATTTCTAAAGTCTATTTTAAAACTTTTATCAAAGGTATGTTCGGTCACTTTTTGAAAATATATATAATAATGCAAGGTCATATTTCTAAAATATGTAAGGAATTTCCTATAAAATCAAACATGTCCACAACCTGATCTCATATCCATCATTTTTTTAGGTATGGAAGTAAATAAAAAACCCCAACCTTGGATTCTTCCACCGAAATTACACCTTTAAACACAACATGACCATGAAAATTCTTTATCTACTATGAAATGTGAATTTTCATAATTGGGAACAATATTTCCATCAACAAAAATTTCAACAAAAGTATACAATATTTTAGAAGGATTTTAAAATATTATCAATGGACTATAAATTCATTATTAAAAACTTCTATACAATATTCTAAAAGATCTAAATAAAGTATTTATCATGCATTAATTAAAATGTTCTTTGGAAATTACCCAAACCAAAAGGCACATTCTTGTAGGTAATGTTCTAAAAGGAAATGTGAGAGTGGTTTTCTCTTGATTTTTCGGTGCAATGTGAATTTCAAAGTAACCAAAAAATGAATGAAGAAAATATATTTGGGTCTATTCAGTAAATATATAAATAAATTGGTCATGAAATGGAAGAGAAATATGGTATTTTCTAGTCACTAAATTTATTTTTCAAAAATCAAGCCACGTATTTCATTTATTTTGTTGTCTAGTAGTAATAACATAACCATATTCATTATTTGGAATTGTAAAAACCATTTTTTGGGAAAAATCTTATAAAACTCATATATTAGCTATCAATGAAGGGAAAATGATTCCAGTATCCAATGTTGTAGTCAATTCCTTTTAAAAAATATATCAAATTTCTAGGTTCAATCTTCTTAAGGATTATCTAACATGTTTATAATTTTCCTTCAAAAAAATTATATGCATATAACAGGATAGATAATTATTTTCAAATCAGATAAATTCCATAATAAATATTTATTATATGTTCTAAGGGATCTTTAATGTTGGTTTTATTAGCATTTTTATATCCATATTACAGTGATGATAGAGATATTTTCATTTTCAAATAATAATGTATATTTAAGATTTTTAGGAAATGGTTTTATTTTTAACTTATATGGGATATTTTCATTAATGAAATAAGGTTTATGTGACACAAAAACATCAATTTCAACTTTATATTTATTTAATAACTTATTATATATAAGATTAAATTCATGGAATGTAGGTTGCTGATGAGTATATTTATTGGTAATATTTTCTAGAAAAAATATAGATATAAAATAACATGTAATATTTGAATTTTAAATGGAAGTTTATATCAATTTACAACACTCAAATCTTGTTTCTCATTAAAATTATCATTCATTTCAAGAAACAAAATAAGCATGTTCAAAAGTTTTCAAGGATTAAGTAGTTTTATTAAAAATAGAATATTTTTCATATTCCAGTAACTTCACATTTTATAGTCATAACATTTTCAACATAATCAATATTGATTTGATATCCAAAAAAGTTAGCATCTTCCAAAATTTAAAAAAATTAATCAGTTTTTCCATTTACAAAAATTTCACATAAGTAAAATGAAAAATTTAAACATTATTCACATGCATTAGTTTTACACTTAGGAATATAATATCCATCACTAATTGGGAAATAATTTTTAGACATAGCAGTTTGTAGTTCATTACGTACAAAATCAAGAAATAACCCAGTGTAAACCCGATCAATTATATTCACTTGATAGGATGAATGATCCTAGATTACATGTTTCATGGACTGAAAATTATTAAATTGAACTAATTATCTTCTAAATGAAACTTTAAATGTTAATTTATAACATTTAAGATTTCCATAGAAATTTTATAAAATGGTATTCCAATAATAAATGGTGAATGGGTACTAAATAAATCTTCATCCCTATCCAAAACATATAAATCAGGAGGAACAATGGCGTCCCATACTTATACCAAAACAAACTCAATAACACTAGTAGGTTAGGTTTAACTTTCGTTTCTTAATTTAATGAAAATTATAGTATGTTTTATTTACCAAAATAGTAAATATGATTAAATAGAATTGATCATATCATCTATTAAAGTTCCTAAATCTAGCATTAGAAACTTGAATTCAGACTCCCCTATAGTTAAGTAATTGTTAAATGATCATTGGTATTTTTATTTAACATGTAATTCATATTGAATCATAGAAGATAAACTCCTCCCTGTGTTAAATTTATCCCATCCATTGAATTTCTGTTTATGAGGACCCATTTATTTAAAAAAATGGAATATTTTGGAATCTATTTCACAACATCATGAAAATGGATATTGAATTGAACTTTTAGAAACGTTTCTACAATTTATTTGTCTAATTCAATTTCAGAATTATTTTTTACAATTTTATTATCCCTAGGGTAAGTCCATGTTAGTTTTCATATATGTTAATAATTTTGAGAGTGATTTTTAGAAACATATGGTCCTATATGTTTTGTTAAATATTTATTGGGTCTCTCAAGGAATGCATTTTTTATACAAATGTTTCTTTCAAAACAGGTTCTAAATTTTTAAAAGGGTTAATGGAAGTTATTCTGTTATTAAAAAGATTTATATGAGGTTAAAAATGTTTGAAAATATATTTAGTATGTTCTAGTTCAAAATAAATTTTATAATTCTCAAATATGTGCATTTTTATCTTAGTTCCACTCATAAATTTTATTAGACTCACATTTTATTTCCCTTTTTCTATGGGATTCACTTGACGTTGTGAAGGAAAACATCCATTGATATGATTTCTTATGATGCCTAAATTTTTAGCCAGTTTTCTCATTTTTTAAATCAAATTATTAATTATAATCTTTTGTTGTCTCATAGTTTAATTAAGGCCATTTTCATATTTTTTGAATGTGTTGTGAATGATGGAGTTTTATTTCATCCTGATCATTGTCTTACTCATTGTAGTATCTTGGTATTAAATTACATGATTAGTCTTAAAATTTTTATTTTGTTGTTTAGGCCTTCCAAATAAGTCATTATACTAATTCTGTTATCCTTTCTTAAGATTTTTTCTTGATTGAAAAGGTTTTTTTTTTAAATAAATTCCTTGAAAATGACATTTTTATTTTTATAGGGTACTTTAATTTGTGTTCATTGATCACTAATTTTTTAATTTTAAGAACAAGTTCAACAATTAAATTCAATAAAAAATAGTTTTTTTTGTTTGGGTTGAGTGTGAGTATTGTTGGACAACAATATTGATCTAACCATAGTGGTAGGATAACTAAGTTGAATCACAACCACGATATTTTTATAAGTGTAAATGGGAACTTCTTGAGCATATTTAACATAAAGTAAAGCCTCTTGTTTGAAACTATTAATCCTTTTGAGTAATATTTAAAGTTAATTTCCTAAAATTAAATGGGGTTTTATCAGCTAATTTTCCTCTTGTGGTAGAATCTATCATGCTCTTTTTAGAAATAAAATTTTCATTAGAAAAATATTAAATCAAATGTTGTTCACTAATCTAATAATGAGCTTAATAAAAAATAATATCATTAATATTTCCTAGAATTCCATAAATGTTTTTCCTTGTGTTTAACAAATACCAAAAATTTATTTAATAAATGTAGAATGTTTGGAAGTAGTGAAATAATTTTCAATAAAAAGTATCTTCAATTAAATCCAATATATAATAAATTATAATTTGTATCGAAAAATAATTCATTGGAAACACCTTCTAAAGAAAACATAAAATATCTCAATTTTTTTATCTCTATTGAATCCCTTTGATTTCACATTGTAAAAAAAATTCCCAAAGATATTTTTGTGGATCCAAACCTATCAATCCATGAAATGTTGGACATTGGTTAATGAATATTTACATGATTTCAAAACCAATGGTGCATAAGGATTTTGTAGAGGATTTTTTTATTGTTTTCATAATTTTATGTCAGTTCTTTTAGTTTTTTTATAATCTATTTTGATTTTGGTTACAAAATTTTTCAAATTGGTGTACTACTCTAAGAAATTGAAATTTCATGTTGGTTTTAATTTTCAAAATATGAGGTTTATTTTTCAGAATACCCAACACATAAAGACCCAAAATGACATGTATGATCAATTTTAAATTCTAATTGTGTAAAATTAGGGGTTCAACCCTTTTATATAATAAAATATGTTAAAAAACATATGAAACGACCCCAGAAAAGGAGTTAGTTGATAGAATGAGATTTTCATAGATTAATTTTTAAATAATTTATCTACTATATAAATGAAATATAGTAGTCCCACTGCTATCACTCTAGGTGGTCACATACTAAGATTCAAAACATTCAATTTTTTTTTATTTTTATAAATAAAGGTAAAAATGGGTATTTTTCTATGTTAGAATCAATTTATTGAAAACTAAAACAATAAAATTAAAATAAATAAGATATTAAAGGTTTTTAATAAAAAGGAAAATTGGATTGAAAATAAGTGTGTAATCAATTTAAAATTAGTAGTGGTGTATAGATTTCACACCATTAGATAATATATTATTCATTGACTTGAAATATAAAATAATTTAATTTCTCAATGCTCACAAAAATACCTTTGACTGAAAACCTATATTTTCATGAATATCTCATAAAGACCTCAGTATGAATTTTTTATCCTATTATATAATTTATTCAATTACTTGAAGACCATTAATTAGATAAACCTAATTAAAGTAATTATACTGAAAGGAAATAACGTACTTAATAAATTTAAATTGTTAAAAAAATTATTTTACATTATATATTGGAAAACCATTCAAAATAACATGGGTTAATGTTAATTTAGGAAATAAAATGACACCATTCATTCAACAAATAGATTTCTAGGATGGAATTAAAATAAGATACATTGAATGAAAAAGACTCACAAAGTAAATATCCTTGGGCCTCCAAAACCACAATTACTTTGGATTTTTTTCATGGATGGCTTAATCAACTCCCATTATCCTTCATCTTTATCTCTCTCTATATGACTACCCAAAACTCAAGCATTATAGGAGAAATAATATATCCATAATGATCTAGTATTACATTCCATCACATCCTCGAGTTTTATCTTTTCCTCGTATATGATTCAACAAATGGAGAGAATATATTTTAAATTGTTATAGATTCTAAATTAGATCTAGGGATCCTTCGTAGAAAATAAACACTTTTCCATGGTATTCCTTTAGATGGAAATTTCATGGGAGGATCATTTTCACATGAATGATTGAGTTTAAATAATTAATGTTCACATGGACCATCATTTTAGTATCCTTTGAATCACCTATGATCCTCAAAGTTTTTTCTGCATTAAATTAAACAACATGGATTAGATGAGTTATCATTTTGATTTCCTATAGTTGGAGTGTTAAACCCAATAAAATTTAATAATGTATTAAAAATTTATAATACTTTAATAATTTTCATAGGACATACATTTTTTAATACTTAAAAAGAATTACATAATGGAAAATTCTTACGGACTTTTATTTTGAAGTCACGTGAGATAAAAAAATCATATGGGACATCAGAAACAATGGTTTATAGTTTTCAAAATACTTAGGAAATTTAGTGGAAATCATATGAAATAGGGAAGAAATAATATGGAACCAATTACTTATGTAATTTTAAGCCTTATTAGTTTTTAAAGACTTATGACATCCTGTATAATCTATATATTTACAATATAAGGATTTTTTCTACCATGTGTCACTCCCACATCAAATCAGTCCACTATTTAGTAACCCTATACCCTAATTCTATCACCTTAACGTCTCTCCTAATCATAAAACTCCACTAAAATTTCAAAGATTTCAAAACATCCGAATTAGGTTTCTCGGACTCTAATTCCACCGCCTCTGGCACCTCTATGAACAACTCATCTGCCAAAGGCCCCTCTACATCTGGTTTCTCCACCTATATATATTATGCCTCATGTTCCTCTTAATTTGGCTGCTCCATGCCTGACACCATACTAATTCGCCTGGGTGTTTTTCCTCCAACTTCTTATGTCTATGGGTGCTCTACCTATATCTCCTCACACCATGCGTCATCTGGCTACAACTCCACCCACCGTGTATCCTCCGCCTCCAACTCCAATATGCATAAAATACCTTCATGCATATTCTCCAGATTTTGAACAAATTCCCCATTGTTTGGGAAATATGGTTCCTCTACCTCAATTTTCATTCTTCTTGTACGCTTTCTTCATTTAGGATTCATAAACAAAACTTTTTATTTCCATCATCTATAATTTCTTAGTATCAATTGATTTTTTCATTGTTTCTCATATCTTATTTTGTTTTTGATTTCTCTTTGCCTATGGTTTATTTCAATAACCACCATTGTTTATAGCTAATTTTTTTTTATTGAATGCATATACATCACATCTATTCACAGATGTTCTGTATGATATTTTTTCTGGGTATATTTACAAATGTTCTATTCATATCTATTCACATATGTTCTGTACAATTTGGATCAGTTTAAAATATAAAGGGAATGGTTTTCCAACCGTCAGAGGTACAGTTTTAATTTCATTGACTCTTTCTAATTCATTACCTGATATAACATAATCCTATTATTTTATTTCTTCTTGATTTATATCTGGTAAGGGGTTGAGCATGGATTTCTTCCATGGAATGATGGTGCCTAATAAATATTGTTTTAAATGGCTGGATTGGTTCATAGATTCCTATATGAAATCATAGTGTTTATGGGCTATTAATTTTTTTCGACTTCCATATTCTTCATATAATGATCTTCTATGTCATCTTCAATATGGATTGACAGATATTTTTTTCATCTCAAATGATTTCTAGAATTGGTAACTGTCTTTTAGAACCCATAAGGGATAAAAGTATGTTCTTATGGGATATGATGATGTGAAGGCAGGTAGATCAGATCCGAACATCAGTCATATTATAGTAATTATAATTCATGTGGAAGGTAAGGCTATTTCCATGGATCATGTCACAATTATATATTCTTTTCCCCCAAGAGGTGGACCGTTTTTAGGATGCTTTCTTATATGTATTATGTGTAGATATAAATCTGACACTTCCTTCATGAATTTTTATTGTTATATTTAATTAGAACTTACCCTATTTTTTAAACATTGTCTTTATAATTTTTTCAATTTTTATCTGCATAAGTTCCTGACTATGATGGATGATATTCAGGTTGAATATTAAGTAAAAAGGTATAATGACATTATTCGGTATTCTTTCTACTATCTTGACTATCTTTATATTTTTAGTACACATTTATTTCTAGATTGTGTACCCCAAATTATAGTTTCAATATATTCAATATAGTCTATTAATGTGGGGTTTCGTACCTACATACAATGTTACATGGTTTACTAACCTGATACTTGAGAAATAAAACATAATGGATCATAGAGGCAATGGCATATTTTTTAATCCCTGTAATTATTTTAATGAAAATGGATGGCCCATATAATCTAGGCCATTTATTTCATGCAATTATCTGGTATTTATTCACCAATTAATTATTTGATGCACTTCTTGCAAATGCAATATTATTCTCGATCTCTACTTTGATTCTACATTGCACGATAATTAAAACAATGTCGAATGACTTCACATGTATACTTTGATTCAGGTATAATTATCACCATCTCCTTCCTTTTAGTGTAATGGTATCAATAGTTCATGGTAATTATTTCTAACTATTATTTCTATTTCCATTTTAAAAATGTTTTATTTATTTTTTTGTTGTTTAACATTAATATTTGTTTTATACAGCATCTTCTAAGAATACAGTGTTTTATGTACATTTTAAAATCTATAATTGTTTCAGTTGTTTCCTTTTTTCTATTTTTTTAGTACTTTCTCAAATGGAAATATGATTTGGTCATATTTGACTAGTTTCTGATGCTAGTAGGCCTAGACATTCACCTTCTAACCCGAATAAAGTCAACACTCAGTGGAATTTAGGGTAATTTTGGATTTGTTTTTGTATTTACTAGATATTCATGTATTTTAAATCAAGAACATTGAATATTTATAATTCTTTTCAAAGTATAGGGGTTTACATGTTTAGATGAAATATGTTATAGGGGTCAGTTTTAGAACTGATATTGGTCCTTTCAATGATTGTTTTGGAACCTATAATGGTCCATTAAATAATTCTTTCTATCATGAGTTTTTTGGTTTTTAATCCTAAACACTCTGATTAATTTTCTACAATGAAGGTGGGATTTCAAAATTTTATAGAGAAAATTGTGAATATGATGAAAGTAGAAGGATTATTCCAATCCTAAGGTCAACCTATAAAATTATCTTAGGGTACTTTATTCTATGTAATTACATTCTTTAATTTTGTTGTTTTTTTAAAAAATTAATCTTCTCTTTCTATAAAACAAATTCTAAAAGTGTTTAGTTTGTAAAATGTATCTTCGTGTTCGAAGAAAATTGGCTTATAAGATCATCCCAAAATCTATCCTTATGTCCATGCCATGTGGCATTTCGGGTAATTATGTATGTTTTTAGTATGTTGTGTTTCAATTCAATAACATTGATTGCTTTTTTAATCTATTAAACATATTAGATATTGGTGACCTCTTCATACATGTCACCCAGGTATATAAATTCAACATGGAAGTCCTTTTTTCTTTGTAATTTCATATAGATGTTTCACATTTTTTGAACATATATATACCTATTAACTGCTTTAAAACTATCCAACAATATTAATTATATTAAGATATTTCTAAAAAAATACACATAATGTTGTATCCTATATCACAGTTTAGCACTTCAGCGTGAATAATATGATTCTTACATATTTTTTCATTTTCAATCAACATATTTTCCGTTTATCGTCCATTTATGTGTATATGTATTCGCTGATTCATAGAAAATTTTCTCTATTGATTTAAACACAAGACCATCAACATCATAATTAAGGGTATTAGATATAACTATCATCGTGTTTCCTTTTGTAGATATTCAATTATTTCATTTTGATATTCCATGGTTTCTATTTTTTACATTTCTTCCACATTAGTATCAACTCGACATTTACTATCATATAGTCAAATTTACCAATGCTATTTTAGGTCAACCTATTTTAATTCTATATAAGTACTACTTTTGTGCAAACATGGTGAATTGAGACAAACACCACCTTATGTTAACAAACACATTGTTTGCAAACAAACAAAGACTCATGTAAAACTCAACCAATTTTCTATCATAGTAGTTGGGTACGGTTGTTAGGTTAGACTGATTCATAAGAACTACACACCAGCTGACCAATTGTTCCCATTGAGTGGGGTGATTTCTTTGTATTGAAGCTGAACTAACCATAATTGCAATTGGAGGATGAAGAATGAGTGGATAAGAAAATTACTCATGGTTCCCCCTCTATTCCCCCACCCAAGACCCAGGTTGATACTAAGACAAATAATATATGCCTGTATATTACCCATTCTTCTCCCTTATATATCCATTTTCCTCTAACTCTATCTACCTAAACCTTTTCTAGTTTGATGCGGAGAGTGCAAAACAACTGATGCAAACTTGGTTGAGCCTTCTCACTCACTGAAAAAATACATGATATCTTTTTTACTATTGTTTATTTAATGTTCCCTCAATCCCTAATCTATGGTACTCAGTTTTGTATTTTCTATAATTATCATTTTATCTCTCAGTTTATGTGAAACTTATATCAATAAAATCCTAGTAGAATTTGTAAAACATTGCTTTAAAGTTAAAATTTGAGCTTTATAGCTGATTTATCAATTATTTTACAGATTTGAGACACTATGAATGGAATGTGGTCTATACATAAAAGATTACACGTATTCAATTTTATTTCTAGCTTATCATGTTATATAATAAACCTCTTCCGTACATTTTTTGCACCAAAAAAAATTCATTCAATTATATAAAATATATGTATAAAACATAAAAATTCTCTAGATTCAAAATTTTAGTGGCAGGAAACTATCATTCTTATATTTTTGAATTGTAGTTATCATATTCATTTCCAAATATATCTCTATTATTACCTTTTCTTTCACCCCACTTTATATATATTATTGGTCCATGATTTTTCTACTTTTAATTAGATTAATGATTATAATTTATTCACTGTTTCAATATATGCATTTAGAAATGATGTAGTACAATTTTCATCTTTATTATCTATGCAAAAAAAACCTGTAGAAAATAGTGATGTTTTATTATGAAATTCTACAAGAATCATTAAAATATTCTTTCAAACTAGGACATGTCAAATAAACACCAAATACCCTAGTTGATTCTAATCTAAATAATTTGTGTCTGCATATTACCCCTTCTTCTTCCTTATATATATATTTTTTCCTCTAGCTCTATCTTCTTAAAAATTTTCTATTTTGATGAAAATAGGGTGCGACAACTTTTTCAAAATTGGTTGAGCCTTCTTACTCCTAGAAAAAATACATGATATCTTTTTAACTATTGTTCTTTAAATACGCTTTCAATCCATGTTCTATGGTACTCAGTTATTTATTTGCTAACATTATCATTTTCTCTCTCAGTTTATGTGAAACATACATCAAGAAAAATCTCTCTAGAATTTGGAAAATTTTATATATATTATTGGTCCATGTTTTTTGGTTTTTTATTGGATTAATGATTATAATTTATTCACCTTTGAAATGTATTCATTTAGATATGATGGAATACTATTTTATTCTTTGTTATCTATATAGAAAAACCTGTAGAAAACAATGATGTTTTATGATGAATTTCTACATTAAGCTTTATAATATGCATTCAAACCAAAAACTAGATACTATCCATCTAGGTATGTCTATCCACCCACCTTCTGTAAAAGGTTCCAAGGGACCAATGTTTATTTTCTACTAATAATATTTATCATATACATGGTTTCATTTTCAAACTACATTCTGTCTCAGGCATAGTTAACTGCAAATATAGCTTCAATATGATTACAGATGGCATCACTTTCACATTAGGTCTCATGCATAGTTAACTATATGGTTTCGATTTCAAATATAGTTTCAATATTATTGCATATTATCATGGCATGCTTACAGGTGAAGATAAGGTGATGGCCCTATGAATTATTAAGCAATAAGTAGCAGATATATGAAAGCGATAAGCTTCCCAACTGGCCAATGATTTCATTTTTAATTTTTTTTACTCAAGTTGGATACTTTGAAAGTGATCCACTAATATGAATGTCTTTAGGTTTACATAACTGAATATTTAGAGAATCATAATTTTTTTCATGGTAAATGAAGAGGTTCCAGGTATCATTGCTTGCATATTGGTATGTTTCTCTAATTTGATACTCTTGGGACTTTAGAATCATTCTGAACATGGATGAGTCCTTATAAAAAATTATAGTGTTTTATTCTATATAGTGGAAGCTTTTGTAGGAGAAGACACTAAATATTATAGTACTTACTAAACTCCCCATGGGAGAAAATGTTTGTATATAAAGGATAAGGATTCTTCACACCACAGACTTCTATAGAATACTTCTTGGTATCCTTCGTGGTGAGCTACATCCTAAGTGCCTTCCCACCCATGGACTTGCAGTTTTCTTTTTACGATCCATGTTATGTTTGATTATTGAGTCATCTTGTCTTTGAACCAACAAAAAATTAACGAATATTATGTTGAGATCTATTTAAAAAGGTATACATAATTATTGAATTAATTTCAATCTGAACAAATAATGACTATTTATTAACTTTTGGAAGGTAATTTTGTTATTTGTTTTATTTTTTTGAATGGGGTATCGAACTTGTGAATAGTGGGTTTAATTTTATTTATTTTCCCAATTAGTCAGTATTTCTATTACATCTATTTCTTCCTGAATTATGTATATTTATGTCGACACATTCAAGGTTTGTTTAATTCAAGAAATGATGGTTCTAGTGGAGGAAGATAAGGCTACAATTGTTCCTAGGAACTCTGGATTTCGGTAAACATCATACAAAATCTATTTCTAGGATCTAGAACATCACATTACAGTAGATACTAATCAATATGAAACATTCAATGCTTTAATTTCTTAACTTATGATCCCATTCATTCAGTCATTCTATTACATGTATTTCATCATTATGTATTTTATATATAGGGATGCTCATTATGTAACTTTTTTCCTCAAAATCACTTACTAATACTCATACGTTCTATATTATGCTCTTTTTTTCACCTGTATGGGCACACCAACTCAGTCCACTCAGGTATTAATTATTTTTCTTCATTGTCTATTATTTTAATTAAATCATTGGACTATACATTTCTTATTTTTAGGCATGTGTATGTTGAATTATTTTAAAATTTGATCATGTTATATGGCTAACAAGTGTACCGCATTCCAGGTGTACATTATTGCAGGTGGTTTGACGTATATAGGAGCTTTTGTGATTTTTAAGGTTTATCAATTTTAGATCTGTAACCAGTCTGTGTTTTAGGCAATATTTTTCCGTGAGTTAATTTTGTTTCAACTATTAATGTATAGGAAATTAGAAGGAGCGGCCTCAAATTTTCAGTTATTGGGATACCCAAAAACATCGACAAAGATATTCGAGTACCCTATTACATCTTGTTTTATTGTATCTTATTACATCAGGTTTTATCCTTTTCAATCCATTACATTTATAATTTTTGATACATGTTATTATTTCTATTTTCTTTTAATTATTATCTATCCCTGAAGCTAAAATTTTAAAATATTTTATGTCTGATACACAAGAAGACTGAAGAAGTGACAGACTTTTTCTACTAAAATAGAAATTTAATACTACATGTTGACTATATTTTAATTTTTTTTGCTCTGTTTTCTAATTAGTTGTTTACTGTTAGAAGTGTACTATAGAATATCTATAATAGATCTTGTGACAGGAGAATTTTCTATCATCCTACACAAACATTCTATCATGCACTTATTCCTATAATGGGGTTGGCTGATGCAGTATTTTGGTGAATTTGTGTTCTTTTCAAGCTTAATTATTTTTTCATTTTTTTGTTACAAGTTTTCTATTACTCTAATATTTATATCTCAATAAATGGCTTCCTATTGTACCTTTTTTTCCATTATATGTACCACTCATTTTTTGTTATAAACATTTCCAATATTAATATGAATCATTATGTTTCAAAACTGGTATTCTAATATTGATAATATAAATTATTTTATAGTGTCATACGAATTCACCGACAGAGGTCTAGTTCATATAAAATGAAAGAAGTCATGTAACGACCTGAACATTTATAAATAAATTTCCATTTGGGATTTAATTAAATTTCATATTATATATTGTGGTTATATAAGGTACATGCACTTTCTTAGTTTTATTATATCGTATCAAATTTAAAATACCATTAATCATTATAAAAATTTATAATATAGTCATTGAATATTGATCGTAAAATTAGTATAAAAAATGGTTTTGAAAATCCAATTGAAATAAACAGATGGAGTTTTGGTATCAAACAATCGGATTGTAACATATAAAGCCAATTTATCAAAGATTCCTAGGGATATAGAATAACTATACTTTCCCATGGCTAATCCCATATTTAGATACATAAATTGAAGCACAAGTGAAATCGTTCATGAGAGAAGTTCAAACTTATTGAGATCATATCCCTAACTCTGTAAGTCGAACCACTGCATGAAAGTCTCACTATCTTTCCGCTTACACTTATCATGTTTAATGGAGTAATGAAGGGATAAATATTAATACCTTAAAAATATGAATATGTATATTTCATTTTCAATATAATAATGGTTATATTAACCGTTTTTTATTTTTATTTGATAAAACACAAATTATATATTTAGGTAATATGTAATTTCAATTAAGACATCATTTTGAAAAATTACCAATTTATTGAAATAAATTATATTTTAATAAAATATTTTTAACAAATAATATTTAAAAATTTTGTTTTGTAATATAATTTTGTATGATCAAGTTTAATTTTTATAAGGGTTCAAAAACTTTTATGGAAAAAAAACTAGCATTTCTTACTAAATTTCAATTATTATTTTAAAATTGAAAATTAAAGTATTTATAAAATTATTTAGATAAAGTAAATATTTTTTGGAATCATAACATCAAAATTATGTAACGGTGAATTTTTCATAACTATATGATATAGTAAAATTTTGGGGTAAAAATTAAATATTATATAAATATACAGCGTGTATTGTGACATCATAATGACCCAAAAGTGATGTAATAAATACTCTAAATTGTATAAAATATCAAATATTTTTATACCCTTAAAACAATGTGATTTTTAGATTATTTTATTAATTTTATAAACCCACTAAGAATACTCCAAAACCTACATTATATTTGAATGTTTTAAATACATTTGTTTAAGAACATTACTCAATTCCGCATCACTGAGGGTAATATTTTAAAACATTATACCATATTCCATAAAAAATTATTAAAAAACACACATTGGGTATAAACCATGTGAAAAAAACATGGGAGGTTTAGTGGTTTTTATTACTTTATTATATTGAATAAAAAACTCATGATTGGGAAATAATACAGAATTAACTTAAATTTTTGTGTACAAACCCCCTCATTCTCTAATTACTCTACACTAAAAAACTTGGATCGTTTAATTATGCTTGAATACCCTTTATGGAGTCCTTATAAGTTTCCCCCTAGCTCTCAATAATCTCCTCTCAAGTATTTGGAACCACCCTCTCAAGGTAAGGGATCATTTTCTTCTCCCCTTTATTCAAACATCTACATTATCTTATACCCTTTATCACCAATTCTTAATGTTTTGATATGTTATACTATAACCTCATCAATTCCCATATTATTTATAAGTGATGATATACCCATTTTACTCTCATTAATTCCTCCCATGATCCTTTATTTACACTTGTTATGATGAAGGAATTGTCCTTTGATTTTCCATCCCAAAAGTGAGACACCTCCCCCCCTTCTTTTAAATTCAAGCACCTTTATTATATTTATCTTTTTGAATATAAATTATTTTGGTTTTCATAAACCTAAAAATAATATCATATATATTTTATAAAAATTATATAACATTTATCCCCTCTCTTAATAGTGTTTATTTAAGTCATTACTATGTCGAAATTTAGTAAGGTATCCTCTCATTCTCTTATTTATTCATGAATCAACATAATATTATTACCTTTATTTAAAATTAAAAATGTTGGTATATGTTCTTCTATATTCCCCTTACTTAGCATATCATTTCTAACTGATGAAATACCCCTTTCACTCTTATTAATCCCTCCCATAAACATTTATGTACCCATGTTAGGTTGTAGAAATTTCAATGTTATTTTCTATGATGAACTATTTTCTAGTGAATACCCGTACTCCTTTCATATCAAGGTATTTCACCTCTATCCACTTATAATTATTTAATTGTAAAATTACATTTATCCATTCCACATTTTTTTTAATAATTGAATCAAATGTGATGAAATATGTACCTATGTTGAATGATCCATATGGAACACTTATGCCTATATAGGATTTGAAAGTAATGGGTGCGAATTGAATTATACAGTTCTCTAATGCATTGGGTAATGTTTTAGTCTCATGATATATCATTTAAGCGATTATGGAGTTAACATCATCAAACATGCTACATTTTCCACAATTTTATGATGTCTAGGAGGTTTTACTTACCTTATGATTGTGATTTAATTTTTAAATTTGTTTTCATATTTTACCATCTTACGTTTATGTTATCCTGACATATCATGTCTCTTTATTTATATATATTATTCTCACCATTTTTTTGTCCCATTTAATTCCATATTGTCAAAAATTTAATACATTATTTATGATATTAGATGTTTATTCTATTATTTGGACTTCTAAATCACCCATTTCTTATGTAGGTCACATGGTTATCCCATGCAGTTTTAAGTATGACATAATATTCTAAGCATGTCATGGATGATTTAAATAATATAGAAGTATCCCTATTTTAAGTTGTTATTTAATGTACCTAATTACCTAAATACACTAGAATTATTTATCTTACTGGTTATATTTTTTGTAATCCTATGTAATAAATAATTAATTAATGTGTAATAATGACACGGGTTTTTATAGTTGGTATCCAAGGAAAGTTTAGTTATTTTTTATATTATGACTATAAAACACTATAGAAAGACTTAGGGAAAATTCTAAACATAAGAATATATACCTAAATTTTGATAAATTATAGAGTAAGTGTTTTCAAGGAAATATATCTCTATCTGGATACTATAAGTGGATATGGATTTGGAATAGATGTTCCTAGGGGTATAAACCAAAAACACCACATTGATCTAGAGTCAATCAGGAACTGGTGGATCAAAATGGGCCTTATATCAAAAATTGTATTACACACATTGGATAAATGCATTTGTAAATTCATAATATCATTAAGAACCATTATTAAGAAAATAAAAATTCCCATAAGTGTCTATGCTATCAAATAGATAATGGATAACATAGATTAAATACTATAAATTCATAAGTTTTGGAATAAATGTCATTTATGAATGATTCGCTAAATGATTTTTGGATACCAGTTTATGTGTTTAGTAGTTCAAAAATACTCATCAATATTTTTTCCTTTATTCTAGTCAATGTCCATAAATATCTGGAATATATTAAACAACTAATGTGAGGGGTAGTGTGATGACTTCCCCAACTAGATGCCCAGACCAATGGGACTAAGAATCATAAACTTTGTGATGATACAATCTCAGTTGAATTATCTTATGAATAGAAACCAGAATGAGGAGGAACACCCAAATCCCCCTAAGAAAGAACAGGTTGGGATTTGGGCCTTTATGTGATAAAATCCTTTAACTTTCAATAAATCATTTGATCCCTTAATAATGCAACAATGGATCATCTCTATTGAGAATATCGTATCCATCCTTCATTTTTTATATAAGGATATGATTATACTATCTCTTAATCATATTGAGGGAGAAGCTGATTTGTGGTAGACATTGATCAAAAATATGAATCCTAAGTAAGGGATCAATGTGATGGGGTGGAAGGAATTAAGGAAAAGGGTTTTTGAAAAATATTTTCCTCATGCTATCTGACATAAAATGTAAAGGTATTTATTTTCCCTAAAAAACATGATGAATCCATCGGGGTGTATGATTAAAACATCACATGGATTTAATGATATTCCTTTGGCATTGATTTTACCCCAAAATGAAATGTTTTCCGCTTATTTGGTGGGATAAAACCTAGTCTATTAAAATCCCTCATGATCCAAGACATTCATAGATATGAGGAAATTTTCTGATGTTCCCTCAATGATGAAATGGGGATTAGTGAATCTCAAGGGTCTCATGGGGATTAGATGTATAATTTAGAGTTTAATTATGTGGTTGGATGAAAATATATAATAGTGGTAATAATTTTCAACATCCCACTTGTCAAAAGTGTGGGAAAAATAACCCCATAAATTTCATTAAGGGGACAAGAAATTTTTTTAGGTGTATAAGGGAAGGGAACATAACCAGTTATATTTTAAGGGAGAAACTAACCAATGTAATGGAATATATTAATGCTTTAGTGAACCCTAAACCATTTTTAAAATGTTTCAAATTCAAGGAAAATGAAACTTTTCAAACTAATGCACTAAGCTAAGGGTGGTCAGAGACAATCAGTGCCAACAACTTCTAAGGTAGAAAGGGTGATTTTATGTCATTACAAACACTAATGTGGATCCTAATAATGAATTGGTGATAGGTATTCTAGTAATTCGTTGAAAAATATATAATTTCATTATTTTGGTTTTATGAATTTATTTATATCACGTAATTTTAGTAAAACTATTCAAACACCACTACAAAGCATGGAAGCAAAACTACCGATGAAGATGGAAAATGGGGAAAATTATATTATCTTAAGTATATAACTCCTACCCTATCAAACTTTTTGGGTTAAACGTCACATTTAACCTTTTTATACACCCTTTAGTGAAATTTTATGTACTTATATATTTGGATCAGATTTCTTTATATATATCCAACATAAATTTCTGTGAGAAGGAAATCACACTCCATAAAAAAATCATCACCTCATTCTGTAAAAGTGAAAGGAGGATGTGTCTTATTTAGAACCAACATAAAAATCAAGGATATTATTTACCAAGGAGAAATAATATCTAGCTTAAATGATTTAGTTTAGGGAAAATATCTCCCATTAATACATTACCATTATAAGGGAATGCATCGATGTGTTTCTGGAAGAATTTCCTAGTCTTCCTCCTAGCTGAGAGGTTGCATTTTCAATAGAGATTATACATGGGGAATTTTCATTATCCAAGAATATATATAGAATATATATTTGGGAACATGAGGAGCTAAAAACAACTAAATGAGAATCTGTATAAAGGGTCCATACACCCAAGTGATTCGCCATGGGGTGCACCAATCTTCTTCAACAATAAGAAGGATGGTTAAATGCACATTTTCAATGACTATCATGAGACCAATAATATAATGATAATGAACAAGTATCCTCTTACATGGATTGATTAATTGTTCAATAATCTATGTAGAGCCTAATAATTCTGCAAGGTGAACCTTCGGTCGGGGTATTATAATATAAAGTTGAAGAAGGCTGATATCCCCAATACTTCTTTCTATACAAGGTATAAGCACTACAAGTTCATATTAATTACATTAGGACTCACTAATGATCTATAAAACTTCATATAATTGATTATTATAGTATTTATATATTACCTCAATGAATTTGAGGTACTATTTAGAGATGATATTCTAATATACTCCAAAATCAAGGAGGATCATGATGAGAATTTGAGCACTGTGTTAAAGATCTTAGAAATTATAATCATTTTGAAAAGTGAAAGAAATGTGATTCTTGGTTGAAGTAAGACTCATTATTTGGGAATATTAACACAATAAAGGGGATAATTGTGGTCCCTATAATGACAATTTAAAATAAAGAATGGATGAGTGAAATATCTATGATAGAAATATGTAGTTTCCTTAGATTAGATGGGTTTTAAAATCAATTTGATAAAAAAATTGTCATGGTTTTCAAACCCACTAACCAAACTAACATAGAATAGGGTTACGTTTTTTTGGGATGATTAATTTGAAGAGAGAATCATGGAGTTGAAAATAGTCTTATCACTACACCTGTAATAACTCTACCCACAAGTGGTGTAATGTCCAGACCCCAAAAGTCTAGAGCTGGAGCATTATTTTAATACATTGGCATGATTACAAGTAATCATGTCCTGAAGGACTGA
This sequence comes from Viscum album, assembly GCA_963277665.1. NCBI lineage: Eukaryota > Viridiplantae > Streptophyta > Magnoliopsida > Santalales > Viscaceae > Viscum > Viscum album. Next base: position 1,155,645,780 of record OY728120.1, on the reverse strand, counting down.
TCAGTTTAGTAGTCTTGGAAAACATATTACATTAATAAACGTTGCATTACACATTCAAACATAAAAAAATAAGACTTTAATAATGCCATTATTCCCATAGCTTAACCATGAATATCAATCATAATACACATCTTGTAATCCTGGGAAAAAACATAAGAAAGGGGTGAGCTGAGATGCTCAGTAAGGGTAAATAATTTAGCAAGAACTATAAACTTTTAAGGCAAGATGTGTAATAAAAATAACATCCTTTTAGACAAACCCATGTACATAATATGGAAAAAAATAAATCAAAAATTACCATATAAAATTTAACATGGTTATTCTACAAGTTGAATAACCACATATAAAAACTAATTTCATCATGAGGGAATGCATAATGTCGGACATCATAAACACATATTCAAGGCATCTTTCCAAGACTTGAAATAATTTTTTTCAATGCCTTGGTCCAAGACACTAATTTGTTTCATTAGATCTACCAATGTATCGAGGAGCTATAGCATGCTCCACCTATCACTTATTATGTCCAATGAATTCCTGCTATGAAAATGTTGAAACATAACTTAAACCTTCGTATTAAAACTAGCATTTGAAATGTCAATACTTTAATGATAAACCATGGATGGTATAAAAATAGAACATCCACAATAAAAAATATCATAAATCATTAAATACAATATAGATGACTGTATTATAATAAATCAACCTCAATCAAGATTAATTTACATTAAAGGATGTTGACATAGTTGAAAATGATCAGTAAAACTCTTTGTGAGAAATATCCATATTTGTGAAATCATTTAAAATCCATGCATTTAAAAAGGAATTGATTTGAAATATAATTTTGAATCAAAGTGTACCATACGGCTTTGAAACTTTTGGAAGAAACTAACATTTTTAAACAATCTTGTCCATATAAATAAATCCTTAAAATAATTTTCAAAACATGAACATTAATAAAAAATATTTAGATAAATAAATATTTAATAACATGTAAAATTATTATCTAGTTAAAGTGTAAATCCTTTAAAAATATAAAAGATTAATTTTTAAAAAAATTTAATTAATCACAAACAAAGATGATAAATATTTCTCAATAGATACTTACATATAAACATTCTCGGATAATAATAAGATTGAGGAAATAACCCTTACCTTGTACTTTCCTTTAGTCGATGGTACGTTTAACCTCTTATGTAATGACCATAGTTTGATATTTAATTAAAACATAACCATATTCACATTTATGATAGTATACTTTATTCCTTCATGGCTTTATACTACAAATTTAATAATTATGTCTATGTTAAAATAACATTTCGGGTAATAATCGCTTTTCTTATCATATGTGTGTTAACTTGTTATTCTTGATCATATAACATATATCATGATTTAATTTCATCCATAATATAAAAATTTATTTATGTATGAAATATATTAAAAACATAAATATTTATAATAGATAGATATAAGAAATGGAAAATGTCGTTTTTGGAGATGGTAGACCATACGTACGCATAAACGTTGTTTCCATTTTCATATCGTATTGAATGGAAGTAAGTGAATGATATATATGTAAATAATTACATATATATATATATATATATATTAGAATTATTATTTCATATATTACACACTTTTAAAATATATATATATTTATAATCATCATTGAATGGTGAACGTGGAAATTAATCTCATCGCGTTGTGGATACGGTAAGCCGTACGTACACATGAGCAATGATATCATTATGTTGATGGTAAAATAAAATTTAATTAGATGTTATATTATATATACATAATAATTAACATGTTATATTTATTATTTAAATCAATTATACTCATTGTTATACCCATTCAAATAATGAAGTGTTGAATAACAAACTACACCATGATGTGGAGATGGTAAGCCGCATGTACGCATGTATCGTGACATTCTCATTCATAGGATGGATAAGATAATGAATATGGTTGTAGCATATTAATAATGACATCATAGTATGTATAAATTAATGGAGTAATTATATTGGCATGGAAACAACAAAGAAATAGGATGTGGAAGAAGAAACGAACATTGAATGAGGTGATAAAATAATTACCTCTTCTTTGGGTTCTTTCTTTTGATTTGAACAAAAGGGCTCCTTAGGTTGGCTTTATGATCAATTTATGGATTCTAAAATGAATTGAGGATAGTGGGGAGGATATTTGAGTAGTTTTGGTCCAATAGAAATGTCTTTGGAGGTGTGAATTCGAGATAAGGGGAAGTACCCTTTTATAAGAGAAGTGAGGGGAACTTTAGGAAAAACTTGAAATATATATTTATTATAAATTATTTTAGGTTTCTAATAGCTCAATGTTGATTTATTTGGATTATAAGGTGGGTTTGGGTCTAAATACTCTCATCCAATAGGTTTAAGACATGTTTAGGTCACTATATTAACATTATATTTTAGATTTAACCCTTAGTTAAATAGTTTAACTTTTACCTTGTCTTCTTGTATTCTTATAATAAATGGTTAATAAACATACTAAAAAATTACTATAGAACATAAGGTGGTTAATTAATTAAATATTTATCATTTTATAATTTCTTTGGATGAACTTTATATTTATGGGAATATTATATCATTTAATAATATTGTATTTGTTCTACAAACTCATTTATGTCAATTTTGACACTATTTAGTATTTGTTTTTTGTAAAAGTCATAAAATGTTGATTAATTCGAAAAAAATACATTACATCTATCCTAACATGTCAAATTAACCTATTAAATTCATGTATGGCTTCAAAAGTCTCAATTTACATTTATTTGGATATTTATAATATCATTCATTTTAATCTTTCATCAATAAGGTAATTACTGCATCATCATTGTTTCAAAAATAAATTTAATTATTTAATGTCAAAAAATTATGAATAAAATACCCTGATGTAGGAAATATTTTTATCTTTCTAATGGTTATTTATAGTCTAATTTATCTTATATTTAATCCTATATTAAAAAAAATTAGTTAATAAACTTTGAATTTAAAACATTTAACTCTTATTTAAATAAAATATACTAAATGTCCTAATCTCACCCAAATAGATCAAATGGATCTTATTTTTGTCCTAAGTTTTATTTTGGTCTAAATAAACATTTCCAATAGAATTAGGACATGTGTTGGGGTAATTTTAATACTATTTTTACCTTTAATTACATAATTTAATTTCTACCGCGGTAAATAAAATTCAAAAGTTATTATTCACCAAAAATTATTTTCATCCAATTAAACAACATTTTACTTAAGGATGTCAATCATGTCTCTTACACTAATAGAAATTTATGATTTATCCACACTTATATAGCCACGGTTTAAAAAATCATGGCTAAATCCTATTATATCACCATAGTTTTTAAAAAATAGTGTCTTTACCCACGTAATTTAAACCTCCCTCACGGTTTTTCTCTCTCAATCGTAGACTCTCCTCAAAACCCTTCTCCTATTCTTCACGGACTCTTCCTCAAAGACTCTTCCTCACTGCTTTAGTTCGATTTTCGTCTGACCTTCGTCCTCGCCCGATGGTGCCACCCAACCTCCCACTATCCTCCTCTGACGATGCAGCCACCCAACCTCTAAACGATTCTCCTATGATGACGCAACCTCCCAACATCGAGACAATACTCCGACGATGATGCAACCACCCAACCTCAGGATGATCCTCCTCCAATAAAGCAACCACCCAACCTCCCTGTGATCCCCTTCTTCCGAAACGACTCCAGATCTGCCTCCGCCTTCAGGCCACCCTCTTTCTCAACTCACCAATGTGTAATGTTTTTTCAATATTCACATATTCCAGGCACCCATCAAATTCTCACCGGTGGGAGGTCCATGACTCACATATTTTGAGTGGCCTGTGGTAGGGTGTGATAGGTTTTGTTTTCTATTTCCTAAAATAATTATTCTATTTATGTTGTTGTGGTTTCAATTATCTTTGATTTTATCTAATACCTAGCAATATACATATGAACCATGATGGTTCTAATTCCTCACATGCCCTATGATTTTTTCCACAGATAATGGTTTCTTTGATTTCAAATCCACATCTCTTCAATTTTCATTGGGTAAGATTCATTTGTTTCTATTTATTGTCTTCTTAATTGTCATATTTGTCTCTGATAGAGTTTTTTTTTCACTTACTGCATTAGGTATGATTTTTTTTTATTTTTTTTTCTAAATTTCATTGGTTTTGATTGTATTATAGAGTTTAAATATGCAAATGCTAGAAATCCGAAGTAATGATGATATGATTTTATGTTCAGTTGTCTCGATTCTACTAGTGTTATTTTAATTCGATTTTTTTCGGATTGGTCCAAATCTATTTGGTTTACTTTAGGTGTATAACTTTAGGTTCTTATTTTAGTGAATCAATTTGTTTGTATTACATTGATTTAGTTAGATCCCTGTAGATTTTATTAGGTTTTATTTAAAATAGGTTAGTTTTCTCATTTCTAGTAGTATTATTTATATGTTCTATTTGATTTGGATAAGGTCACTTCTATTTGGTTTAGATTAAGTCCATATATTTTGGTTCTTCTTAGTTTAGTGAATCAATTTGGTTTGATTTGTTTCATTAAGTTAGAGTATTTGGATCACCATGGTTTATATTCTTGGTTGATGTTATCATTGGTGAAGGTCATTTTGGGTGTTATAATCATGTGGAATTTGATAATGTTTTGTCTATTTTTGGTTTAGTATTTTCATGATTCAATAATGAAAATGGTATTTTAGGTGAAATTGGGTCAGGATCAGTGGTGTTCAGTATCATTGGTATTGAATTTTTAATGCGGTGATGCGTATTGGAAACAATGATTTGATTGACATAAACGGGGCTAGAATAATGGTGATAGTAACTAATGCCATAGAGCTTATGTGTCACATAATTTTAGCTCTCACTTAGATCTTAAGACGTGTCTTATCTCCTCCCAAATCCTATTATGCGAGGCTAAAATATTTATTAAGATTAATTTTAGAATTTGAATTTTAGTTCATGTCTATAATTTATCTGTGGCTATTTTGGTAATCTATTGTGTTCATTCACACTTAACCCAAAAATTATTTTTTCTACAAATTACAAAACAAATAATAGTTAGATATATCATTCAATGAAATTAAATATTTTTTTATAGTTTAGGTTAGTTTGTTTAGGGACCCACTAGTTATTTTATATCGGTTATATTCATATCAGTGGGGTGGGGACAGTAGTGGGGGTAGTGGGGGTGAAGGAGGGGGCATGGGATAGGGTGGGTTTAGTGGGTTGGGGGTGCAGTGGGGTTGGGATAGTAGGTGTGAGGGAGGGTAGTGGGGTGAAGGAGGGGTGCAAGGGGGAGGGTGGGTGCATTGGTGGGTGAAGGAGGGTTAAATGTTCAGTATTTGGTACTAAGTATCCAAATACTTCCTCAATAATACTCTCCTTAAAGTACCGAATGAAATTTGGTAGGGTAGATTTAGAGTGATCTGCAGCCACAACACTAGTTAAAAGAGCTACAACATCTGAGTCTAGAACTGTCTTTCCCAATAATAAGCTTGATCCATCCAATCCTCATGCCCACGTACCATATGATGTAACTGAAATGAAACCTACATTCCATTGTCCTTAAATGGAAAAACAAACCCCTCCTTAACAGGCCTGTTCAATAATCAATTTCTAATTTTTATTGAGGAAACATGGTTTTCTCTTCTTTGACATGTTTATTATTGTCTGAAAATTGCATATTCACTTGATCAATTAGATAAATCTCAATGTTTTTCATTTTTTTGTTTTATCCTGTTATAACTCATTGGACTATATGATCAAAAATTATTTTTTATCATGTTCAACCTTCTTTATAGGTGTGGATCCATTTCTGGTTTTGAGATATTCTATTTGATTAGAAATTGTGACCTCTAGTAAATTTTTATTATCAGGTGGGATAAAAAATTATATTGAAAAAAACCAAATTAAGTTGAAACACAAGCCAAACTAATTATATAACATTAATAGGAAGAATAATTGTTAATTAATAAGAATTTTATTTTTGAAAGTATCATTTTAAAACATGGATCTATTTCCCCCTTGCTTGCAGGAACATGATTTGAACCATGGGGCATTGTGGTTCTTATATGTTGGGAGGTGACGTGTATAGTCACAGGAGACAAGTATTTGTTTAGTTTAGTTTTTATTTTATTTTCTTTATCGAATTGTCTAGTTAGATCTTTTACTTCTTTCTATGGACAAAGGGTAATTATATTCTGCGAAGGGGGAAAATGGGGTTCAGATTGACTCAGTTCATTAGCTTTGATCTGAGGTATGATTATCTAGTTTCTACTTGTCTCTCAACTCATGTATTTTAGAATTTTAGTGTCTTTTACTCTATATTATGTTTTCAGAAGGACGTTGGATCATTTCGTGTTGGTTTGCGTGGATTTGGTTCTCCCAATCGAGGTATGGCTTTAATGTCATTGGTTGGTTTCTCACTGGTTATGTAGTATCCTTTATATGTTTTAATGTTCCTTATATCCTTTGTATAGTGTGTTGATTCCTGCTCATAGGTTTTGAGTAGCCATGTTAAGGGCGACTCACCTGCGTGTGCATTGGTAAGAAATTATATATATGTGGGTTCCCCCGTTATGTTTATAGTAAACCATATAAGTGATTATTCACATATGGGGATATGTGTGCCCATGTATATATATAAATGCATATGTAGGTGAGTGGAGACTGCTATATGAAAATCAGCATATGTGCAAGGATCCCCTTGCACATGCTCATGGCCATGCGGGTGTGTGCATAGGGGCTAGGTGTCCTTGAATGTGTGTGAAGGTGCGTATACCCAGTGGGGGAGTAGAAACTTTTAGTTAGAAATATCCAAGAGCCGAAGTGGATGGTTTGGTTCCACCTTGAGGTAGGATCCCTCTTCTAGCCTCTTTAATTCATGAGTGATTTAAATTGAATTTAGCTTCTTTATTAATTATTCTTAATTATAAAGAAATTCATATCTTGAATACGTGTTATTTAATATAATTGTTTCATTTGATAAATAAAGTCATGTTTTTATAATAAAACCCCTGCAATAGAGGTGTGATGTCTGCAAAAAATCACAGTGATAGTTATGTTGATCTAGTTGCTTAAATTATTGCATTTGATGTCTTCTAAATGAGTTTTTTAATAAATGTTAAATATAATTAAATTAACTCTGTAATAATGCAATGTCATGATTTTATAATAAAAACCCTCCAACGGAGGTGCGTTGTCTTCTAAACCAAAGAGTAGTGATAGTTATTTGTATCATGTTTAGATTTTGTTTAAGTCATTCATATGCCTCTTGTTGGTGTTTGTTTTGTGGCTAGTTAATAATATAAATTGGCTTATCATACTCATTTAACACAAATGACATTTTTCGAGTACGCATATTCCTTGACCATGAATCTTTCCTTTTCACGCTTTGAATATTATAAATAAAATTTCCATGTTTAGATGAATTGAATGAATTTGTAATGGTCTGTGTAGGGTGTATGATTTTTTCTCTTCATTTTATTGTCCTTTAGACGTTTCATCATTGTGCCACTCACTACAACCTTCTCTAGAGATCCCTTGGTATAGCATAAGAAATATTTTATTTGTTCTATCATCTTCTGGCAGGGCGATGGTCGGAATGTTTCCCAACCTCTTCCTGCTCCCTTCACTCCGGGCCGGTAGACGCTGCCTCACGGATGTTGCTGGACTGGGAAACACGCCGTGGTCATGCCATGGTCACGCCGCTGTCACGTCGTGATTTGGTCCTTCTCTAGGATGATACCCCATGGTGTTTCACAGTGGTAGAATTCCATGAGTCTTGTGATCAATGTAGAGACTGACTAATCATAATTTATTCCAGTGGGGCGATGACCGGAATATTTCCCCGCCTCCTCCCACTCCCTTTGCTCCTGGATGGAAGATGTTACCCCACGGATGTCACTGGACCGGGCCAACACGCCGCGGTCACGGCGCGGTCACGCAGTGATTTGGTCCTGCTCTAGGACGACAACCCGTGACAGTTCACAGTGATAGTATTTCATGAGTCTTGTGATCAATGTTGAGGCTGACTAATCACAATTTCTATCGGTGGGGCGACGGCTGGAATGTTGCCCCGCCTCCTCCCGCTCCCTTCATTCGTGGCAGAAAGATGTTGCCCTGTGTATGTTTCTAGATAGGGCCAACATGCCACGGTCATGCGGTAGTCATGCTGTGGTCACGCCCCGATCAGGCCGCAATCATGTTGCGGTCACGCCGCGATAATGACGTGACGTGGCCCTGCTCCCGGAAAAAACCACACGTCGGTTCACAGTGAAAGTATTCCATGACACTTTTGATCAATGTTTAGATTGACTAATCACAATTTCGGTCAGTGGGGTGATGGCTAGAATGTTTCCCCGTCTCCTCCCACTCCCTTCGCTTTTGGCCAGAAGATGATGCCCTATGGATGTCACTGGACTGGGCCAACATGCCACAGTCACGCCGTGGTCACGCTGTGGTAATGCTATGATTTTTCCCTGCTCCAGCCACATCCATCCCACACCAGCCCTCTTCCACCTTCATTTCAGCCTGCTGCCACCAACATTGCAGCCCGCAACTGCCCCCCTACCACCTTCAAATCAGCCCGCACCATCCCTCTTGCACCTACCACCATCCCCCTTCAACCTAACCGAATCAAAATCCTTGAATAAATCAATCTTGAAGGCACACCTAGGAACCCCAAAATCAAGATGGTAGTCCCACAATAATTCATGGGTAACAAGATTCTTAGGATGAATAGGTTTTGGTACTGAAGGTTTAGGACAATTTTATCCATCCTTATATTTATGAGTCTCTTAAGGTTATTTTTTGTAACCATCCTACTAGAGGGTCTGAGTTATAAGTGGTGAAAGTCTATTATTCAGGATAATCCAGACAAAGACTATTCCTGGAAAAGATTCAAGTCATTTCTCATTTAGCATTCATTCATAATGATGTGAAGGTATAGATGGATATAGAATTTTCTAGGTGGGGTATCCAAGCACTGTCTGGGGGGGTGTCGGGGGGGGGGGGTCAGTTGGGTAGGGGGAGGGTGCAGGTGGGGTGTCTAGGAGGTGATGTCTAGGGGGTGTCTAAGGGCTATCCGAGGGGGGGTCTTCTGGGAAAAGTGTGGGTGAGGTTTCCAAGGGTTGTCCAGGGGGTGCAGGGGGGTCTGTAGGGTAGGGGGAGAGTGCAGGTGGGGTTTCTAGGAGGGTCTGTCCAGGGGAGGTGTCGAAGGGCTGTCCAAGGGGGTAGGGGTTCTGTAGGGAAGGGGGAAGGGTGCAGGTGGGGTGTCTAGGGGGTCTGTCTAGGGGGTGTCCAAGGGATGTCCAGTGGATTTTTTGAAGAGATAAACCCACGAGCAATGGGACCTAACATCATAGAAATAATTTTTATAATGATTTTTGGAAAGGTATTCCCAATAGCAATATGTCTGAAATACATTACATCCCCAACATTTTCCGTCTTTGGGATCAAGGAAATCAAATTGGAGTTGATTACATAGGGCATTGAGGCATGGTTAAAGAACTCCCTCATAGCATTAAGGGGCTCATCACGTACTATTTCCCAATGGAACATAAAGAATTAATTTGTGAACTCATCCAGACCAACCAAACTCTCAAGATTTAGAGAAAAAATGGAACTCTTAAACACCTTCTCATCAAGGGATGCATCAAGAGAGATTGTTGGATTGGTGTAGCCTAATCCAGTTGGGTATGATGTCATATCAAATATCCTTACATGTAGTATGATATCCAGGTGGTGGAATATCTACAACATACGATCCTTTTGGGCCTTGAATGCAGCGAAAAACTTGGGCAAATCATAGCAGCTCTATGAAAAAAGGAGATTACACAAATACATTTTTAAGACTCTTCTGAATCTCCATAATACATTATAATACTTCAAATTCATCACATTAGCAATTTATTTTTCATGGAAAACCTCCATGAAAGTTTTCTATGAATTATCATCCCGCCTTCTATCGTGATTAATGGTATTACACCATCAAATGGTTTATTTATGGAAAATAGAGGTCTCTAGCATCACTCTCTCATCCATAGATGTCTTCTATCTTGATTAATTGTATTCCACCTTCAAATGGTATATTTATGTAAAATAGAGGACTCAAGCATCACTCTCTCATCCAAAAATGTCTGGACCTGAACAAAAATTCACTTATTATTGTTTATCCAATCATTTTCATCCTACAATCCTGTATTACAAAGAAAGGGTGGTGGATGTGGGAGATAGAAAAAATGATTATGTCTGGCCATAGAATTTCTAATTTTTACACCTTAAACGAGAACAATCTAATAAAATCCATAGTAAACTAGCTCTGCAACATGAGTCACCAGAGACTGTACAGGGTGGGGGGAGGGGGGAGGGGTGGGGTGTGTAGGGGGGTAGCGGGTGTCTACATGATACCAACTGATTCTAATTCCCATGACTCATTTAGGGGATGTTCAGATGTCCTCAAGTTAAAACCAAATGATTCAAATTAATATCTTCATTCTTTTTGGAATTGCATCCTGAGATCTTACACTCATCTCAATACACATGTTGAAAACATTCAATTACATGTATCAGGTTTTAGAAATAATCCTTGAGATCTCAAATTTCTTTAACTTCTTATCATTGATTAATTCAGTTTATCCACCTTAATATCATACTTTATTCGATCATTAACATGGATGATAGAAATGTATACATCATCAATGATTTTTTAAAGAACTTTCCAGAAATTCCATATTTTCATAGAATAAATAAGTCTGGCAGCTTCTCAAGGGTCTTCTTCACTCATATCCCCATCAAAGAGACACACTATCTTCACTCCATAGAGGTAGATATTTCCTTCTAATGTTCTTTGGAATACCATTTGATAAATCACTCTATCAAGGCAGGGGTGGGGTGTGCAGGGGGCAAGGGTGGGGTGTGCAGGGGGCAGGGGTGGGGTGTGCAGGGGGGAAGGTGGTGTGTGCAAGGGGGTAGGGGTGGGGTGTGCAAGGGGGAAAGGGTTTGTGAATGATACCTACTGATTCTGATTCCCATGACTCATTTAGGGGCTGTTTAAATGTCCTCAAGTTGAAACCAAATGATGCCAATTGATATGTTCATTCTTTTTGGAATTACAACCTGAGATCTTGTATTCATCTCATTACACATGTTGAAAACATTCAAGTACTTGTAGCAGGTTGTAGAAATAAGCCTTGAGATCTCCAATTTCCTCAAATTATTGTCATTGATTAATTAAATTTCTCCCCCTTAATGTCAAAATTTATTCGGTCATTAATAGGGATGATAGAAATTCATACCTCATCAATTATGTTTTCAAGCACTTTCCAAAAATTATAGATTTGTATGGAATAAATAATTTTGACAGCTTCTCAAGGGTCTTCTCCACTCATCTCCCTATCGAGGAGACACACTATCTTCACTCCATCAATGCAGATATTTCCTTCTGATGTTCTTTGTAGGGGTGGGGTGTGCAGGGGGGTAGGGGTGAGGTGTGCAGGGGGGTAGGGGTGGGGTGTGCAGGGGGGAAGAGGGTGTGTGCAAGGGGGGCAAGGGTGGGGTGTGCAGGGGGGCATGGGGTATGTGCATGATACAAACTGATTTTAATTCCCATGACTCATTTTGGGGTTGTTCATATCTCCTCATGTGGAAGAAAAATGATGCAAATTGATATCTTAATTCTTTTTGGAATTACAAAATGAGATATTGCACTCATCTCAACACACTTGTTGAAAACATTCAAGTACATGTAGCAGGTTTTAGAAATCAGCCTTGAGATCTCAAATTTCCTCAACATCTTATCATTGATTAATTCAATTTATCCCCCTTAATATCAAACTTTATTCAGCCATTAAGAGGGATGAAAGAAATACATACCTCATCAATGATGTTTTCAAGCACTTTCAAGAAATTCTAGATTTTCGAGGAATAAATAAGTCTAGCATCTTCTCAAGGGTCTTCTCCACTCATCTCCCAATTGAGGATACACGCTATATTTACTCTATCTAGAAATATATATCCTTATGATGTTCTTTTGAATAGCATTTGATAAATCATACAAATATGTGTAGGGGGAAGGGTGTGGTGTATAGGGGGGCAGGGTTGGGGTTTGAAGGGGGGGCAGGGGGTGTGTGTACGGGGGGGAGGGGTGGGGTGTGCAGGGGGAGGGGTGTGAACATGATACCAAATGATTATAATTCACATTCCTCATTTAAGGGATATTCAGATGTCCTCAAATTGAAACCAAATGATGATAATTGACTTATTCGTTTTTTTTTTTGAAATTACAACCAGAGATCTTGCACTCATCTCAATACACATGTTAAAAACATTCAAGTACATGTAGCAGGTTTTGGAAATCATCCTTGAGATCTCAAATTTCCACAAATTCTTGTCATTGATTAATTCAATTTATCCCACTTAATATCAGACTTTATTCATTCATGAACAGGGATTAAAGGAATACATTCCTCATCAATTATGTTTTCAAGCACTTTCTTGAAATTTTAGATTTTCATGGAATAAATAATTCTGGCAGCTTATCAAGGGTCTTCTTCACTCATATCCCCATTAAGGAGACAAACTATCTTTACTCAATAAAGTCAGATCTTTCTTTCTAATGTTCTGTGGAATACCATTTGATAAATAATACTAAGATGGTGACTTTTTTTTCAGATCTGGAATAGTTATTCCAGCTTACTTCCCTTCATTTTCTCCCCTCTTGAGAACTAGTTTCACCTTCACTTCCCTACATTGTATGGCTCAATAATAACAAAAAAATGAATAATTAGGGATTAAGGTGGATGTCCTTGCTCATCAATTTGAGCTATTGGGTTGAGAAAATTTTATCAACCAGTTTGTCCATTCCAATTTAGCTCCATGTCTAGATGGACTCTTCATGCATGCACTTCTAGATTTTGAAGCAGCCTTGGTCATCATATATTTCTTTCTCCCTTAATCATGTGAGATTTTATTTTTAACATCATGATAGTGCACGGGATTCTCCAAGGCCATGGAAGGTTTATTCCTGGCTTCGGAAGAGGGCAACAGCCGAGGTGGGCCCTCCAACACAGCTGGCAGTGAGCCCCCTCCTTGCCTCTTTAATTCAAGAATTTTTTAAATTTCATTTAGCTACCTTCTTGATTATTCTGGTTTATATTAAATTGAAATTCTTGATCAAGTTTTAGTTAAAATAATTGTTTTGTTTGATAAACAAGTCGTGGTTTTTTAATAGAACCCCTCCAATGGAGGTGCGCTGTCTGCGAAAACTCACAGTGGTAGGTTATGCTTATATAGCTTGTTTGACATTATTGCATTTATGTTTTCCATTTTAATCCTTACCCACACTAGTGTAGAAAATGTTTTTTACATCACCATTTTTTACGTTGGTTATATATAACCGACGTAAAAATCCGGCGAGTATATTTTTAATGTCAGTTATTTAAATAACCGACGTTACAAATCGCGCCTATTCGGTTTCTACATCGGTTATTTTATAACCGACATAAAAAACCCATGCGCGGTGGTTTTTTACGTCGGTTATTTGGAAACCGACGTAAAAACCCAATATCTACGCGTTTTTACGTCTTTTATAAAATAACCGACGTAAAAAACCAATGTGCGGGGGTTTTTTACGTCGGTTATTTTGAAACCGATGTAAAAAACCCGATATCTACGCATTTTTTATGTTGGTGTCCCAATAACCGACGTAAACAACCCCCCCGTGCTTTGGTTTTTTACATCGTTTATTTGATAACCGACATAAAAAACGCGTAGATATCGCCTTTTTTACGTTGGTTTCCAAATAACCGGCGTAAAAAACCCCCCCTCGCATTGGTTTTTTACGTCGGTTATCTTATAACTGACGTAAAGTACGAGATATCTACGCGTTTTTTACGTCGGTTATAAAATAACCGACGTAAAAAACCAAAGCACGAGGGGGTTTTTGACGTCGGTTATAGAAAAAACGACGTAAAAAACTCGTAGATATCTCATTTTTTATGAAGGTAATAAAATAACCGACGTTATAAAACTTTTAAAAGGCATGTGGACTGTCATTTAAGATTTTTCGATTGACAGTCCGCCAGCTCATCTCTCTCGCACGGTAAACCCTAATCGGCTCATCGATTGACATAGGTTGAACTCATTTTGGCTTCATTTTTTATCTTCTTCACTCCTCTCGGATCTATCATCTCAACTCGCAACATTCAGGTAAGCCTTCCACGAATTTATTTCATTCATTTTTTTTCACGGATATTCTATAATTATGTTTTGCAATTTTTATTCATTGTTTATCTTCTTCATTGCTGTCCGAGGTGATCTCCAAGGGCAACAGCCCTCGGAATGGCACCGGCGAGTTGGGTGTGGTGTAGAAGGTAAAAGAAGCCATTTCTTCCCTAGTCTACGCACCCCGACCATCGTCCCTTCCATCTTCCTCCACCCCTGCCGCCCCGCCATCATCCTCCTCCTCCTCTCGGAACTATCATCTTAACCGATAGTGTTTATTTCATTTCTTCTTTCCCATACTTAAAATATTCTTAAATTATTATGATACATATGATTCATTGATGGAAGTGATACAATTTCACATGGTGTAGGATGATTTCTGGGTAGGGTGAGACCATGACATTAGCATTGGGGTGTGAGAGGAAAACTAGTGGAGAAGTGGTATCTGAGAACCTAAATTTTAGTATATATATATATATATTTATATAATTTTTTATACGAAAACGTTTATTTATATGAATTATTTTGTGAGTGATCCATAGTGAGTATATGAAACTATTTTTCCTTGTTTAGGTGATGATTTAGATTCCTTTTTTCATAGGGCTTTAGTGTGCATCCTCATCATTTTCATGAGATGTTTTAGGGAGGATCTTACTATGTATACATGTTATGCCCACCATACATAAATATAAACAATTTTTTTGGTTTTTAAAAGCAATTTTTAGTTTTTTATAGAAGTTAGTAGCATGGAAGTGTTGTGGATTAGCTTTCATGAGTATATAGAGTTTGTTTTTTCTTCCTAGTTTTAATTTTAGTACTAATAATCTTCTTTTTGGTTTATGTAAAACAATACATGTATGAATTCATGCATAATTATCTAAATTTATTCATTTCGAACTGAGGAGGGTTACTTTTGGTGGGAGAAGATCCTAAATGATATGGTATGAATTCATTCTATCATAACCATAAATAAAATATAGTTGTATTTTATTTATCATATACATCAACTAATACTCTTCTTTTTCATCACAAACCCTTTGAGAATAAAAAACAAAACTAAGGGCTTTGGTATCCACATTGCCTTTATTTATAGAATATAGGACATCAAAATCAAATGATTGAACATATTCCTCCCAAAAACACTTCCATTGATTTTTATAATTGTGTGAAAATATTTACCAAATGGATTTAGGGTCTACAGAAACCATTAATAACATGTTAAATAGGTATTTTATCTAATATATTAAAACATAAAAAACGCAATCAATATTAAACTATGTAGGAATCATGGTTTTCATTGATTCAATGAAATTTAAAACTGTTAGATCTAAATATATTTTTTAAAAAAATTAATATTCAATCATATTTTTTTAAATACCTATAGATTTGTTTTATATTTTAAATAGTTTTACATTCAAATTATGATTTTTTTCATATAAACATATATTTGTCTTTTATTTCTTTGATATTTGTTATAGGTAATAATGAGTTGAAGTTGTATTATGGCACATCGAATGAAAAATGAATTTGAGGAAAGTGTTGATGCCTTTTTGGAATTTGCAAAACGAAATTTTCCAAGTAGTGACATTTTTTTCTCTCCATGCCTGAAATGTTTGAATATGAAGAAGTTGAAAAGTATAGTGATAAAAGATCATCTGATTTGTCATGGTTTTAATCCGAGTTATAGCCCTTGGATTTGGCCTGGTGAAACTGGACGGAATGTCACTGATGATGATGATTTGCAAGATGGTAAATTCGATGGAATTGAAGAAATGATTCGCGATATTGTAGCAGAACAAATTGAGATAGAACCGACAGTTGCACGTCTATATGGTGATGCTGAAAAAACATTATATCCTGGTTGTACATATTTTACGGTTTTGTCCACGGTGTTAAGATTGATTAACCTGAAGGCGAAACATGGATGGAGTGAAAGAAGTTTTACAGAGCTGCTACAATTGATGAAAGACATTCTTCCAAAAGATAACGATATTCCAGATTCACATTACAAAGCCAAGAAAATATTATGCTCAATGGGATTGGGATACAAGAAAATACATGCCTGTCTGACTGACTTCATTATATATAGGAAGGAATATGAATTTCTGTCAGAGTGTCCTAAATGTGGGACATCACAGTATAAGGTGAAAGAAAAATCAGAGGCTGATGTAGAGATTACAATGCTCCCTTCAAAGGTATTTTGGTATCTTCCTATAATTAATCATTTCAAAAGTTTATTTGCTAATTCACATGATGAAAAAAGGTTAAGATGGAATGCTGTAGAGCGGGTATGTGATGTAAAAATACGTCATCCAGCTGATTTTCCACAATGGAAGAAAATTTATGCGCAGTATTCTACATTTGGAAATGGAATTAGAAATCTCAGACAAGGGTTGTGCACAGATGGAATGAATCCATACCAAACACTTAGTAGCACACATAGTTCATGGCCTATTTTATTGGTAATTTACAACCTCTCTCCTAAAGTTTGTATGAAGCGCAAATATGTCATTTTGAGTACAATGATCTCTGGTCCAAGTCAACCCGGTAATGATATTGTGGTTTACTTGTCACCGTTGATTGATGATTTGAAACTGTTATGGGCTGATGGTATTAGGGTGTATGATTCTTATAAAATGGAATATTTTCAACTACATGCACTTCTTCTGTTCCCTATAAATGACTTCCCAGCGTATGTAAATTTGACTAGATACAGTGTTAAAGGGCATAAAGCATGTCCAATTTGCGAAAAACAGACATCATATTGTCAATTTCATCATGGGAGGAAAACAGTGTACATGGGTCATCGAAAGTTTTTGCCTATGGAACACCCTTATAGAAGACTAAAAAAGGAATTCAATGGCTCACAAGAATTTGATACTAATCCAAAACCTTTATCCCCTGATCTCTATTTTTAGAGGGTGAAAAACCTTGACGTGACATTGGGAAAGACACGGAAATCTGGTAATGATAGACATATTTAGAAGAGAAGGTCAATTTTTTTGAGCTACCATATTGGAGGTATCATGAAGTTAAACATAATATTGATGTCATGCACGTGGAGAAGAATATCTGTGATTCTTTGATTGGAACATTGTTAGATATGAAAGGAAATACTAAAGATGGGTTGAATGCAAGATTAGACTTACTATCAATGGGAATACGTTTGGAGTTAGCTCCCACTCCTAAAGGAAGACGAATATTTCTTCCCCCAGCTTGTCATACATTATCGAAGAGGGAGAAAATTAGCTTCTCTCAATGTCTTCATGATACCAATGTGCCTCAAGGTTATTCTTCTAATGTAAAATTTTTTTCTCATTGAAGGACTTTAAGTTGATAGGTCTGAAATCACATTATTGTCACATCATGATGCAACAAATTCTACCAGTTGCATTGCGTGGAATATTTCCCATTCGTGTCAGAAAGACTATAATGAAGTTGTGTTAGTTTTTCAATTCAATTGGTAATAAGGCGATTGATGTTAATGCTTTGAACATTTTGGAAAAGGATGCAATTTTTATTCTTTTTCAATTGGAAATGTATTTTCTTCCAACTTTTTTTGATATAATGGTGTATTTAATGATTCATCTGGTTCAAGAAATAAATCTTTGTGGACCTGTATATCTTCGTTGGATGTATCCTTTTGAAAGGTATATGAAAATATTAAAGGGGTATGTTAAAAATCTATATCGACCTGAATCCTCCATTATTGAAAAGTATATTTCTAAAGAGGTAGAATAATTTTGTACGAGCTACTTGGCTGGGGCGCAACACATAGGTTTTCCTTCATCTCTCTATGAATGAGTTAATAATGAGGGAAAGGGGATTCGCGGCTTGAAAGTAAAATCATTGTCAGCTGAACAGATGAAGAAGTTAGAATCATACATCTTGAATAACATAGCTGATGCTCAACCGTATATCACATTGCATATTAATGGGTTGAAACAATATCATCCAAAGAAGAAAGAAATGTAGATTTTGAATGATCACAACAAAACTTTTTTTGTATGGATTAAAAAGACATTTCTTAGTAGATCAGATGTATCAGATACATTAAAATGGATAGTGGGTGGTCCATGTTTAAATGTGATAACATGGAACGGTTATGACATTAATGGTTATACATTTCATACAAAAGCTCAGGACAACAGAAGTGCAGTTCAGAATAGTGGTGTATTGGTGTTTGCAGAAGCAATGCATTTTTCGAGTGCTAAGGACAAAAACCCAATTTCTACATCAAGTGCATATTATGGAGTGATTGAAGACATATGGGAGTTTGATTAATTTGAAATTAAAGTTCCCTTTTTTAACTTTAAATGTTTTAACGGTAACAACAGTGTCAGACACGATGAATTTGGAATGACACTTGTTAATCTGAATAGATTGGAAGACACAACTGATTATTTTATAATGGCATCACATGCAAAACAAATTTTATATGTAGTAGATCAATCAGATATGCAGTGGGCTGTTGTTTTACAAGGGAAAAAACAATATGTTGGTGAGGATGAACTTGATGAATATGCTGATTTATGTGAGATCCCTACTTCCATTGAAATATTAACAGAACATAATGATGATCGTTTTGAAGACATAGTTTGTGCCATAAGGAACGATCATGATGAAGGAATTTGGGAAAACAATCCATTTGTACATTCCTAAAATTACAGGTAACATATGTTTATTTCTTTTTTACATTTATTTTTTCCATAAATGTTAGATATTGTAAGTTTTTTATTTATTAAAACATGTTTTAAAATGAAATAAGTATATGTTTTTGTTTTTGTTTGTTTTAAGTTTGTTTAGTTTACTTTATCATGTTTATAACCATTACATGAATTTTAAAATGATTATTTTTGTTCACTGACAATTACTTTACCATGTTTACAATGTTTACCAGGTTTACCATTTTTACCATTTTTACCATCTTGACCATCTTGACCATCTTTTTCATCTTTACCATTGTTTAACATGCTTACCATATTACCAATGTTTACTATTATGTATCTTAGTACACTTTTCTATTTTCTGATTACAGTAGTATTAAAATATTTGAATTTGTATATTTGTGAACGGACGTTTGTTTTTTTTTGATTTGAATGATAATGACAGATCATTCAGATGATCAACCACATGATTCTGGAGAGGAGCATATTGCTGGTCATACCTCTGGGGATGAACATTCACATGCTCCTATTACGACAAAGAGTTCAAATGTTGGTAAACATGGGTGCACACGTTTACCAAAATTATCACTTGCCTATACGCAGGATCAGAGGATAGTCATTGAGTTTGATGATGATGATATTCCTGGAGGTCTGAATGCCAAAGATTTTAAGAGTTTTGTTGCAACTCAAGCTAAGACCAAAGTAAGCATTTTGTATGATGATTGGAGAGGTGTGGATAAAGAGATTATCTCTCAGTTGTGGGAGATGATTTTGGTAAGATCTTTTGTCATTTTTTCACCATTCTTTTAATGTTTCAAGTATATATAATATGTTTAACCTCTTCTTTATCAGATGGCATTTGATATTCCTGACACTGGAGGAGTTAGGAAGAAATGCTTATCATTGGCTGCCAGGAGATGGAGGGATTTCAAATCAACCCTCTCATCTGATTTCATTTATGGTTATAGGAGTCACGACAATCCATGTCGTATATATCCTTTTATAGATGAAGACACATGGAGACAGTTTTTTGAAAGTAGAAAAAAAGATTCATTTCTGGTAAGCGAAATGTAAACTTTTATAAAATTTATTATATAAATGATTTTATTAATGTTTTGTTAATGATTTATTATTCTTAAAGTACATAAAACAAGGAAAGCTCATCAGGAGATCCAATCTAAAAATGTATACCCACATAGTTTATCTCGGGGAGGGTATGAATTATTGGAAGAACAAATGATGGCGGAAAAATTTCAACAACTAAGAGCTGAGTCTTCAAGCTCTGGAGAGGTGGCCCCTCCATCCCCTCCATCTAGACATGAAAAATGGAAGAGAGCTCAGAAGGGAAAAAAGGGCAATATCTTTCGGAAGAATTGAGAATCGTAGCTGAGAGGATTGTAAGATATCTATTTAATTTATTTAAGTTAACTTTTTTCTTCATATAAGTTTCAATCATTACAGAAATTTTCAATTAATTAATACAGGACTCTCTTGAGGAGCAGAGTTCAGAGGGGATATTTAGAGCTACTGGGAGGGAAGATATTTTATTTGCAGCATTGGGAAGGCCCGAACATCCTGGTCGTGTAAGAGGATATCTGGCAGTTGTATCGGTAAGAAAAGTGTTTCCACGTTCTTCAACTTCTAACATTTATGGGTTTTATAAAAAAAATAGAATACTTGGGGCTGAAGTTCAAAATATTAATGCGACGATGGAGGACAAGATTAGAGAGTCGGTGTAGTCTATGTTTGCAGAAATGCAAATACAATTTCAGACTTCAGCTCCCACTCCTCCACCTCCCCCTGCAGACCCCATTATTTATCCTCCACCTCTGCCAGTAGCTCCCACTCCCCCACCTCAGCCTGCGGACCCCATTTGTTATCCTACACCTCCGCCGCAGCTTCCTACATATTTCGAGTTGTATGTTGATGATTCTCAACATCATATAGTAGCATACGGGTTGGTATATTGTATAAGATATATAGTTCATCATCAAGAATTAGAGGTAGAGAATCAAAGGGTCACTGTACAGGATATTATAGATAGATCAACTAGGGTACCAATACCTACAGATGAGGTGGCGACAGTTAGACAGAGTATCATCCATTTTTTAGTTTGGCCATCCAGACTTCTTCGACTCATTACCATAGAGGTATGAATGTTATATCTTTTATTTTATTTTTTTAATAATGTTGTTTTATCATTTGAAAACCACTATATTTTTCAATTTTTTTTCACAGGAATACTTCAAAGGTAAATAAATACTGTATAGACAAAAACAAAGACAACTTGCTATGACATCAGATACAGATTCCAGTGGTCTTGACAGATTGTCAAGATATTCACATTTGTTGTTGGGTTTTTATGAGTTTCCAATGGAATCTCATGTTTGTGGATGTGAAATAAGTGTGGGGATTACAAAAACAGATATCATGGAGCTTGTTATTGGAGATAAGTTGGGTATCAACGTGGTACAAATTTTTTCCATGTAAGTCTTAACACCTTTTCCCGACATTATATTTATTTAAAATGCATAATTATGTATGTTTTGTATTAGGTATCTTTATAAAATTTGTCAGAGGAATGAGCTGACAGAAGTATATGGACTCATGGACCCGCAATTGATTTTCCCTGAAGTATGTGCATTGAATGAGGAACAAAGAAAGGTTTATATTGCTGAAAGATTAGAAAAGAATATAATCACACAATGTTGGAAGATGCCTTTTTGTGAGAGGTATGAAACACATTTCTCTCAAAGAGTTAATTATCTTTTAACATAAAAAACCACTAACATTAAATTTCCTTTTATCAGTGATCATTGGATGTTAGGGATTTTTTGCCCAAGGGAGAAAGCTCTTTATTGGATATGCTCTGTTCATGGTGATGTGCGGGAAAGTTTTAAGAATATATTGGAAAAGTAAGTTTCAATTTTTCAATAGTTTTATATATTATAATGAATTTTAAATTTACCCCATTAGTATTATTTTCTAACATTGCATGGGTCTACTTTCGAAAAAACACAAAGAAAAGAAATGCAAAGATCAAATATGTAAATGCGAAGGTAACTTTCCATTTATAATTTGTACTTTCTGATTTATTACATAAAAATAATATATTGAATTTACACTCATTAAAACAGAATTGTCATGAACAACAAGGCCTCATCCAATGCGGATATTATATGTTAAGATTTATTTATGAAATAAGAACAACTAGGACAGTTGAGAATTTTGACCTGGTACGATTTCCTCTTAAACTTTGCCATAATATTTCAATTTGATTTATTCATTATACAATTTAACTATCTTCTTTTTCATTTGTAGCTTTTTGATGACCCTCAACCCTATACTGCTGAAGATATCAAACACGTACAAGTGGAGTGGTCAAATTATTTTGCAGGTTTGATTGAATTTTAGTTGTTTGTAATGTAAAATGTAATTTTGAATATTGTTGTTTTAATTTTGTATTTGGTAGTTGTTTAGGTTGGATTTAGTTTTTTTTGAAGTTGATAGTGTAAGTTTTGAATGTTATATAAGTGAATGTTTAATTTTGCACTAATTCTTGTTTTGGTCTATTTTGATGGTTTTTCTGGTATGGATTTGGATCTGTGGGGGAGGGGTTCCAAGGGTGTGGGGGTGTGTTCAGTGGGGTTGGGGGGTGTCCAGCGGTCTGGGAGGGATGTCCGGTGGGGTGGGGGATAGTACTGGGGGTGGAAGGGATGTCCAGCGGTGTGGGAAGGCGGTCCAGGGGTGTGGGAGTGCTGTCCAGGGGTGGGGGGTTGTCCAGGGGTGTTTGGGGCTGTCCAGGGGTGTGGTGGGGGCTGTCAAGTGGGGTGAGGGGGTGAGGGGGTGTTGTTCAGGTGGGTGGGGGGTTGTCGAGGGGTGTTTGGGGGTGTCCGGGGGTCGGGGGCAGTAAAAGAGTGTGGTGGGGGCTCCAATGGGGTGGGGGAGGGTTGTCCAAGGGGTATACATGAGGGTGGGAGCTCCAATGGGGTGGGGGAGGGCTGTCCAGGGGGTATACATGAGGGTAAGGGATCGAACGGGGTAGGGGAGGGCTGTCCATGGGGTATAAATGAGGGTGGGGGCTGTCTAGGGGGTACGTTTAATATGTTATCTATGTACATGCTTAATTTTGATCTACTTCTGTTTTTTTGGTATGATTTCTTGATTTGTTTTGTGGTTTATTCTGGTGGAGAGAAGATGACTGCATTCTGGTTAAAAAAAATTGGGTTTATCACGTCGGTTATTAAATAAACGACCTGATAAAATGAATGGAAAATAGTTTATCACGTCGTTTATTTAATAAACGACGTGATAAAATGCCTGGAGAATGGTTTATCATGTCTGTTATTTAATAACCGACGTGATAAAATGCCTGGAAAATGGTTTATCAGGTCGGTTATTTAATAACCAACGTGATAAAAGGCCTGGAGAATGGTTTATCACGTCGGTTATTTAATAACCGACGTGATAAAAGGCCTGTATAATGGTTTATCACGTCGGTTATTTAATAACTGACGTGATAAAAGGCCTGGATAATGGTTTATCACGTCGGTTATTGAATAACCGACGTGATAAAAGGCCTGGACAATGGTTTATCACGTCGGTTATTGAATAACTGACATGATAAACCCTCCTCCCCCGGTTTTTCACGTCGGTTTTATTATAACTGACGTGATAAACCCCACTCACCCCGGTTTATCACGTTGGTTCTATATGAACCGACGTGATAAATCCCCCTCGCCCCTGTTTATCACGTCGGTTGTTTAAGAACTGACGTGATAAACCATTTTTGAGGCCTTTTATCACGTCGGTTGATAAATAACCGACGTGACAAACCCTTCCCATTTTCTTTATCACGTCGGTTCTAAAATAACCGACGTGATAAACATCGTGATTTTATGTTTTTGACGTCGGTTTTTAAATAACCGACGTCAAAAACCTTATTTATAACGTCGCACGTATTAACATCGGATAGAAACCGACGTAAAAAATGAAAAATAACCGATGTAAAAAACGTTTTCTGCACTAGTGCCATTCTTCTCTCATTTGAGACCATGAGAATCTTGGAATATTTTTTTGATTCATAGTAGGGTGTGAATGGTGGGGTGGGGTTGTGAAAGGTGGGGTGGGGGCAGGGGTGTAGGGAGTGGGTTGGGGTTGTGGTCTACTGCAGGAGTTGGGGGTGCAAGAGGGATGTCCAGGGGGCATGGGGGTGCATGGGGTGTAGGGGGGCTGTCCAGGGGTTGAAAGAGCTGTCTAGGGGGTGCAAGGGGGAAGTCCAAGGGGGGAAGTCCAGGGGTGAAAGGGGGTTGTCCAAGGAGGGTGTGCAAGGTGGGGTGGAGTTGTGGTGGGGGGTCTACAAAAGGGGGGCTACTACAGGAGTGGGGGTGGGGGGGCAAGGGGGTTGTCCAGGGAGGTTGTGCAAGGTGGGGTGGGTGGTGTGCTGGGGGGTCTACATGAGAGGGGGGCTGTAGGGAGGGGTGGGTGGTATGCTTCTGTAGGAGTGGGGGGGCAAGGATGCTGTCCAGGGGGGCTTGGGGGTTTGGGGGTTGTCCAGGGGGGCTGCAAGGGGGATATCCAAGGGCATGGGGATGCCAGGGGTATGTCCAAGGGGTTCAGGGGCTATCCAGGGGGGTGCAAGGGCTGTCTAGGGGGGTATGGGTGTGCAGGGGGTGGGGTGCAATGGGTTGCCCAGAGGTGGAGGGGGCTGTTCAGGGGGGGTTATGAAATGTGAAGCCCTAGAGCCACGATATTAAATTGGGGATGTAGACCTAAAGACATAGTTTTAAACCGTGGATAAAGATATATAGCCACAGTTTTGAACCATGGATATATTCTTTCTGTGGCTTAATGTTCTGCCACATTTTGAAACTGTGGCTATAGGTCTTTCCCTATAGCCATGCCATTACCAGCAAAGGTTTTGCAACTTATAGCCAAGGTTTGAAACCATGTATATAACCTAAATTTATAGTACTGTTAGATTTTTGAAATTACATTCACAGAAGTCGAATAATTATGTTTTATTCAAATTTCAATATGTTCCTAGAAGGAGGGTAAATGTGCCTAGAATGTGGGTAAAAAGATGTTAAAAAGGTTCAATAAAATTTTATATACCTAATCCTATTATAAAATGACTCCAATGACTTAAATTGTACTAATTTATGTATTATTTATCTATTTTTATTTTAAGATAAATTTTAAATTAAAAATAATTAATTAAATGAAAATTCGGTTTTTATCTACAATGTCGTGTTTTTCACTATTCATCAAAAATGGAATGTTTTCAGAAAAATACTGAAAATTCACCCAAAGATAATTTTGAAATTCCAAATTCAAAAATTATGTTAATTTTACCAAATTCAAAACATTTAAGTTTCATTAATTAATTTAAAATTAATTCCCATGGTTAAAACCAAAAAGTAGGTTTTTAAGAAGTAAAAACTATCAAAAGATTGACATGTGTTTATATACAATTTAAATGTGAAATTACATCAAATGAACTAAATTATTTTAAATGATACAAATATAATCTAATGATACTATAAAACCACTCAAATTTATAATTTAACACTATAAATTATTTTGATTAAAAAAGATTTTTTATTAATATTTATTATTTTCACTATTAATCAAAATATGAAACTTATCAGAAAATTACAAAAATTTCATCCAAATTAATTTTTTTGTACTCCTTAGAAAGAAGAATTTATTTTTAGAAAATTTAATATATAAAAGTTTAAAATATTAGATTTAATAAGGGTTTTCCAGGAAAATCCATAAAAACTGCATTTTTTTAAAAATACTTCTTTTATCTGAAAAATAAAATTTTTCCTCATATTATTTCTAATAAACACAAAATATTAATGTTAAAATTATATAATATATATATATATATAATTAAAAATTTGGTTCATACTATCCATAACAGCTTTCTGAAAGGCTAGTTTGATAGATCGTGGTAAGCTGAAACTCGGTGTTGCGTATAGCGCAAGCTATTGAATTACTTTAAAGAGAAAACGTACTATGAAATATTAGGGTATTACATTCTCCCATACTTAAATAAATTTCATCCTATCAATTTTAAATTTCTCTTTATAAATAAAAGGTTGAAAATCGAAAATACCATTGTGGAAAACCCACATCGGAAATAGGGTTAATAAAATTTAGTTTTAATAAGAGGGAAAGGGAAATGAAAAAAGGTACCACAAAATTCAGATTTCAAATAGAAGAACATTGGAGAAACTTTGAGACACATAATTGGAGAAAAAACATAAATATTTATAGGGAGTTATTGAGGTCATAAAACATAAACAAGTGAATAATAAATGTAATATTAAGGGTCTCAAAACCACCAATCTATAATGATTTAATGTATCATCGGTTTAACAAAACATATGGTATTAGGATAACACATTTTTTAGATTCATTATATCTTTTTGAAGAGTAGGGATTAATTTACTACAAAGATAATATCTCAATAAAATATAATTGATTTTATTACCATTTATAGTCATATTTTCATCATTTGTTAGTGCTTCAATCTATTTTCACTTCATCCCTTACACTAAGAAATGAATGTTCAGAAATTATTTTTTATACCTGAAGAACATTTAATAAATCATAAGGTACACAATTATTCCCTTAATCCAATAAATTTTTTTTAAAATCCAAAATGATAGGTCAAATTATTCAATAAATCACACTTTAACCTCAAAAAAAATATCAAGTCTTTGACTTATTCAATTCCAACCTTTATACAAATCCAAAATACTTGTGTCTAAACTCACAGTCCAAAAGTTCATAAGGATGGTCAACATAACATAATAAAGATCATTTTTATCACATAACAACATGCGAATACCTTTATCATGTATTCTATTAAAACATGGTAACAACCTGAATTACAATAAAACCATACTTGAATAGGTATGTACTTCCTTATTCCTTCTATAAAACATAGAATTCTGGATAAACTCTTTAAATCCAAAAAATTTGCAATCTCCAACAATAATAGAATAAAAAAACCATTAATTAATTTCAAGGTAGTAAATAATATCCAAAATAAATTTTCCAAATCAATCATATCTTATTCCAAAATCACTTCCTCATTATCAGAAATATAGTAATGTTTATCTTTCCTTCAACCAGGTATTTTCCAAAAATATTAACTTTCTATTGAGTCACTTTTATTAGAACCATATAATCTCAAATCATTAATGAAATAGTACTGCAGTATAATCCTTATTTATTTCCATAATTCATAAAACCAGTACCTCGTTGATATAACACTAAAATTATGTAATTCTTTAATAACGATATAAAAACACTAGTCACTCCTCTTAATCTGTGGTAGTATCATAACTTTATTATTATCCAAGAGAATCATTTAGTGTATACTCTAATGATTAAGAAATTGATTCATGTAGTGTACCAACTCCTTGAAGATGATGCATTATACATTTGAAACCATTTTCATATCATTGCAATCACATACTTGGAATCCTTTTTCTCCACAATTATAACAAACTCTCATTCCCTTCAAGAATTTACTAAGGTAATTCTTTCCACAGTTATAACATGTGGTAAAATCCTTCTTTCCATTCTTCCCATTATCTATCTTTTTCTCTGTCATCCTATTCTTATCTTGCTTCCCTTCAAATCCATAGGACTCAGAAAATTATTTACTTATATTATTGACACATGATAATATTTCTTCATATATTGAGAATACATGGGGGAATATTTCCCTTATAAATGTTTTCTTAAGACCATGAAATATATGATCCTTTTTAATATTTATATCATGTGTATTTTTGGAGTTCTTATTCCTTCTATTGGGCACCATTTCTAAATGACTATAGACATTAGGTTAGATCATATCATAACACATAATCCAAAAACTATAAAAATTCCCAACATTGATTGAATATTTTCACACATCTAGTATAATAATACAAAAAATGGTTTCATTGTTGACATATTTACTCATAAATCCTTCATAATGGTTTTCAAAGAAAATGTGAATTATCTTAAGCATATCCCCTGGGAGTGTCAAACCAGGTGTGCAGTAAGGCCCGTATTCATGTACTAGGATCCCTCGGGTCAAGCCCGAAACTCCTGGTTAGAGTTTTCAATATTATGTACATATGTTCAAGAACCACATCTACTTGTAGTATCCTGACATGGATGTATTTCTTGTAAAACCCACATAATATCTACATTACCAAAAATTTTGAATGTTCTTCAATTCTAATCCTCAAAGTCTATATTAGGGTAATGTTTCCAAATCATAGTTTATCTAAATCAAATTTCCAGGGTTTTTTATAAAGTTAATTTGATACCAACTGTAATGCCCCGACCCTAGAAGCCTGGATCTGTTTCATTATTTTAATACATTGACATGATTATAAGGAATCTAGTCCCGAAGGACCGATTAGTTTAGAAGTCTTGGAAAATAGATTACATACATGAATGTTATATTAAAAATTAAAATATGAAACAAAAAATAAATACTACTTTAATAACACCATTATTCCCCTAGCATAACCCTACATATCAATCATAATACACATCTTGGAATCCTGGGAAAATAAACATAAGAAAGTGGTGAGCTCAGATTCTCAGTAAGGGTAAATAATTTAGTGGAAGAAATAAACTTTTAAGGTAAGATGTGTGATAAAAACAAAATACTTTTAAAAATAAACGTGAATATAATATGGAAAAGATAAAAAAAATTACCATATAAAAATTCACATTGATATTATACTAGTTTAATAATCACATGTAATAACTAATTTCATCACGAGGTAACGCATAATATCGGACATAATAACCATGTAGTCAAGGCATCATGCCAAGACGACAAATAAAAATATTGTCATGGCCTTGTTCCAAAACACTAATTTGTCTCATGATACCTACCGATTAATCTAGGTGCTATAGCAGGCTCCACCCATCACTTACTATGTCTAATGCATTCCTCATATGAAAATATTGAAACATAACTTAAACATTCTTATTAAAACTAGCATACAAAATGTGAATACTTTACACATAAACCAGGAATGGTATAATATATCACATCTAAAGTCAAACATATCATAACTAATACAATACAATATAGAAGATTTTATTATAATAAATCATCCTCAATCATGAATAATATCTAGTAATGGATGTTGAAATAGTGGAAAATGATCAGTTAAACACTTTGAGAGAAATATCCCATTTTTTGAAATCATTTAAAAGTCACAAAATTATAAAGGAATTCATTTAAAAGTGATTTTTTAATCCAAGTGTCACATACCACATTGAAACTTTTGAAAGTAATTTACATTTTAAAACAAAAATGTCCATATAAATAAATCCTTAAAATCATTTTCAAAACATGGACATTAATTAAAAAGACTTAGATAAATAAATCTTTAAAATCATTTAAAATTATTATCTAGATAAACATTCCATTACATAAAACCATAAAATATTACTTTTTAAGACATTTTAATGAAATATGGGAATATATGATAAATATGACCCAGTATATTCTTACAGATAAACAATCGCGGATAATAATGAGATTGAAGATATAACCCTTACCTTGTATTTTCCTCTGGTTGATGGTATGTTTAACCTCTGTTATAAGGACCATAGTATGTTATTAAATTATAAAATAACCATATTCATATTTATTATATCATACTTGATTCATTTATGGCTTTATAATACCCATTTAATAATTATTTCTATGTTAAAATAACATTTCTGGTAATAATCGCTTTCTTTATCATACATGTTTTAACTTGTTATTCTTGATCGTATAACTTATATCCTGATTTAATTTATTCCAGAATTTAAAAAATTATTTATGTATTATATATATTTAGAATATAAATATGTATAATAGATAGATATGTGAAATTTAAGACGCAATTTATAGAGACGGTATGCTGTAAGCACGCATAAACGCCGTTTTCATTTTCATATCCTATTGAACAGAAGTAAGTGGTTGAGATATATGTAAATACACACATAGACACACACACACACAGATATATATATATATATATATATTTCAATTATAATTATTATTTAATATATTACATACTTATTAAATATGTAAATTTTTATAATCACCGTTGAATGGTGAACGTGTTAATGAATCTCATCGCATCATGGAGACGATAAGCCGTACATACGCACGAGCAATGATATCATTATATTGATAGTAAAATAGTATATAATTGGATGGTATATTATATATACATAATATTTAACATTTAATATTTATTATTTACATCAATTATACTCGTAATTATACCCATCAAAATAATTAAGTGTTGAATAACAAACTACACCACGACGTGGACATAGTAAGCCGCACGTACGCACGTATAGTGACATTGTCATTCATAGGATGGATAAGATAATGAATATGGTTTTACCATAATTATAATAACATCATAGTATGTAGATGGTACTGGAGTCATAATTTTGGTATGGAAACAACAAAGAAAGAGGAAGTGTAAGAAGAAATGAACTTTGAATGAGGTGAGGAACTAGTTACCTCTCCTTTGGATTATTCCTTTTGATTTGAACAAAAGGGCTCCTTAGGTTGTATTTATGATAAAATTAAGGCTTTTAGGTTTAATGGAGAGTATTTTTTAGTATATTTGATCAGGGTTTCGCTGAGAAAAATGGCTATGGAGGTGTGAATTTCAGAGAAGGGGAAGTGCCCTTTAATAAGAGAGGTGAGTGACACTTTAGGAAAAGCTTGAAATATTAATTTATTATAAAGTTATTTTAGGTTTTTAATAGATTAAAATGGATTTATTTCTAGGATAAGGTGGGGATGAGTATAAATACTATCAAAAAATTGGTTTTAGACAAGTTTATGTTACCATATTATCCTCATCTTTTAGATTTAACCCTGAGTTAAATAGTTTAACTTTTACCATGCCTTCTTGTATTATTATAATACATGGATAATAAAAATACTATAAAATTCCAAGAGAACATAAATTGGTTAATTAAATATATATATATATATATATCATTATATAATTATTTTGTCAGAACCTTAATTTTTTAGAATAATATATCATTTAATAATATAGTATTTGTTTTATAATTTCATTTATGTCAATTTTGACACTATTTAGTATTTGGTTTTTTTGAAAGTAATAAAAAGTAGATTACTTCTAAAAAATACATTAAATAATCCCTAACAAGTCATATTAACCTATAAAATTTCTGGATGGCATCAAAATTATCAATTTACATTTATTAGTATATTTATAATATAAATTATTTTAATCTGTCATTAATAAGGTAATTACTGCATCATCACTGATTAATAAATAAATTTAATTATTTAATGTCTAAAAATTATGAATAAAATACCATGATTTAGGAAATAATTTTATCATTCAAGTGAATATTTATAGTCAAATTTATCTTATGTGTAACCCTATACTAAAAATTGTTTAGTTAATAAACTTTTAATTTAACACTTTTAACTCTTCTTTAAATAAAATATAATAAATGTCCTAATCTTACCCAAATGGATCAAAAGGATCTTATTTTTGTCCTAAGGTTGATTTTGGTCGAAATAGACTTATCCAATAGAATTAGGACATGTGTTGGGGCAATTTTAATATTATTTTTACCTTTAATTACTTTATTTACTTTTTACCGTGGTAAATAGTATTCAAAAATTACTATTCACCACAAATTATTTTCATCCTATTGGACCAAATTTTACTAACTTATGTCAACTATGTCTCTCAGATTTTTTATATTCAATTCACAGAGGTGGTAAAATTATGTTTTATGAAAATTTTCAAATGTTCCCATAAAGTTGGTAAATGTGCCTAAAAGGTGGGTAAAAATACGTTAAAAAGGTTCAACAAAATTTTATATATCTAATCATAATATAAAATTATTATAATGAATTAAATTGTACTAATATTTTTATTCATATCTACTTTTAATTTAAGATAAATTTTTAATTAAAAATAATTATTTAAATCAAAAATTCGGTTTTTATCTATAACGTAGTACTTTTCACTATTCATTAAAAGTTGAATGTTTTCAGAAAAATACAAAAAAATCACCCAAAGGTAATTTTGATATTCATAATTCAAAAATGATGTCAATTTTACCAAATTCAAAACATTAATCTTACCTTAACTAATTTAAAATTAATTCCCGTTGTCAAAACTAGAAAGCGGGTTTTTAAGAAGTACAAACTTCAAAATATTGGCATGTGTTTATGTACAATTAAATGTGAAATTAAATCCAATGATCTAAATTATTTTAAATTATTAAAATATAATCTAATTATACTTTTAAACTACTCTAATATATAATTTAAAACTATAAATTATTTTGATTTAAAAAAGTTGTTTTTAATTAAAATTTATTATTTTTCACTATTCATCAAAATATGAAAGTTTCTAATATTGTATTTAAAAATGGTTCTCCATTAAAATGTGGAAAATTGAATTTTTTTAAAAACACTTCTTTTATCTGAAAAATTGAATTCGACCTTATATTATTTATAAGAAACACACAATATGAATGTTAAAATTATATACGATACATATATAAAATTTAAAATGTGGTTAATACTATTCATAACTACTTTTTAAATGGCTAGTTTGATAGGTCGTGATGCGCTTGAACTCGGTGTTGTGTGTACCGCAAGCTATTGAATTTCTTTAAAAATATAACATACTATGAAATATTGGGGTGTTACAAGTGGGGACATTTTTATGGTATATATTGATGCTTCTATGAATGGATTGGGATGTGTATTAATGCAGAATTGTAATGTGATGGCCTATGCCTTAATGAAATTAAATTTTCATGAGTATAAATACCCAACACATGATATAGAGTTGTTTGTAATGATATTCACATTGAAATATTGGTGGAATTATCTATTTGGGGAGAAGTGTGAAATATATATGGGTTATAAGAGCCTCAAGTATATATTCCCACAAAAAAGATATAAATATATGGAATTAAATATGGTTAGAGCTGAATAATAAATATGACTACTCAATCCACTGCCATCCTTTGAAATAAAATAAAGTAGAAGATTCTCTATATAGAAAGGATCCATCAATTTTATCATTAATGAGAGTTGAGAAGGTTATGATCTTCATAAACTTGAAAAGGATAGATATAGAAATCACAAAAGAAGGAACATCATTAATCCTTTCAAAAATAATTGCTTAATCATTCATTATAGAGATGTTAAAGGAAGAACAATGATATGATGTGGGGATTTAGAAGAAATTGGAAGCCATAAAAATTGGCAAAACCTTGGAGTTCAATGTTAATGTAGAAGGAGTTTTCTGATTTTGGTAATGACTATGTGTACCATAAAATTCTGAATTAAAGGATATATTCAATGATGCACATAGTTTGACCTTCTCCATCCATCTAGGAAGTACAAAGATATATTGATATCTCTGATTTCACTATTAGTGGGACAATATAAATAAGGATATCGTATAATATAGGCTGAAAGGGAAAAATATAAGGGGATGATCTAACCATTACCAAAAACTAAATGGATATGGGAGAACATAACCATGTAATTTTCCACTAGTATTTGATAGATAATAGGATGGAATAATAATATATAGGTTTTAGTGGATCATTGTTCAAATTCCACTCACATCATTGTAATTTTATGGGACTTCTCACTCAATCAACCTACAAGGATTATAAAAAACCATGGTTTACATACATTAAAGTTACAAAAAAAATTAGAATACGTAAAACCAAATATAAACAGACACCCAAATAATGTATTGGTATAGAGCCTTCGGAAACATGGAAACATAAACACTGGTATAAATGTGAGCTACATAATCTCCCACTTGGTTCTTCTTGAATAGAACCCTTCTTAAACATATAAAATATAATTCATATCATTATAACAAGGGTAAGTAAACATAAAAATTGGTGAGATCAGATGTTCAATATGGGTAATCAAGGGAGATAAATAATCATAATCATGAACATAATGGTTTGATAAAATCATCATGAAAATATAAGATCATACCCTTCATATCAAAGATCACATACATGATTCATGGTATAAGGATTGGTAGTTCAAAAGACATGAATCATAAATAAATAGATAACATATTCCATTAAATCATAATATAGGAATAAAAAATGTAATTTTAGAAAACCAATAATCATATAATAATATTTCTATAGTATTTAAGGCATCTCTTCCATGGCCATCTTGGATGTGTGGGTTTACTCCCTATACCATCTGGGTAGTCAGGGTTCACTCCCATGGCCATAATAATAGCATGAGTTCACTCATCATACAATATTCGCATTCATGGTTCAATCCCATGGCCATCATTGTAGTCAAGGATTACTATCAACACCATCTTAGTATATCTCATGATATTTTAATATTTATCTAATGCCTTGGAGGAAGATATATGTCTCACCCATCTCATAATGAAATCATACATACATGTGCTACAAAATCATAAATAATTATTTCATAACCCAAGTAATAAAATGGTTATAATAAACATTTAAGCATGTCATAACCTATATAAAAAGGTACAGGTTTCATAATAATTTCATCAAAATCATAAGCCATGAAAATTAGTGGGTTTCAAAACAGAAAACTCGTGAAAGAGAAATGGGTTTCATAAGTAGCATGCCTTCAAAACATAAAACATTCATTGAAATAATAATAAGTGAAAAATTTAATCATTTTCCTATAAATGTATGAGTAACACCAATGGATTTCATCTTAGATGGGAAATAATTTTGAGATATCCTTTAAAAATACTTCTTGAGGAAAATATCCTTTCTACATTGAAAAAAAACTTATTAAATGACAAAACCTTTTTGAAAATGTATTTCATTTAATAAATATAAAGGAAGCTATGAAAACAATAAAACATTATTCACATTATTTTTCCTTTAATATTTTCTTCAAGGATCGTTTTAATACATTTTTGAAAAAATTTGTGAAATCATTTTTGAAAACATGATTTTCTAATAGAACAAACTTCCGATCGAAGAAAGAGATACGATTAGATTTTTTATGAAAAAAACATTCTTAATTATCCAAAGTTAAAAAGAGTGGGAAAATAGTACTAATACATGGATAAATCCTGAATAAATAGAAAAGAATAAATTTCAGTATAGTTCTTCAGATATGGATCCTAATATTTCATCAAAGGATGAATAATCATTAACAATCTCCAAAAGTGATGAGATTGTTTCAATAAAATATTACCACTTGGTATAATGGGATCATAGTCACCATGTAAGGAAAATAAATTACATAAATTTAATAATATCATGAAAATAAGTATATTCATGATATAAAATATCAAATAAACCTCAAAAATGAATTTAGGTTCATAACAAAACATGTGTCTCAAAAAGGGAAAATTGAGACAAAAATATCTTACCAATTTGGTAATTATTACAAGGTAAACCCCATGAAATAAAGACCATAGAATGGATATTTAAATAAAAATAAATTTAAGTATAAGATACATATAATACATTCATGGTCAGTATATACACCACACAAAATAAGTGAGTGGTTAATAGGGCATATATCTCACTGAAATAAAAAGTAAGATAAAATTATCATACGTTATGTCTTGACTCTCTTCAAAATCATACAGGGATTATTTATAATAAATTTAATTTTATTATAAATATTTTATAGAATAATATTCCAATATCTATCAAAATATATTGTTTTATTATTACTTTATATTACCTACATTTTAACAATCATATGTTAAGGATTTACTTCGGTTAATATCTTTTTTGTTCTTTGTATGTGTCTTAATTTGTTATATATTTGGTCTTTATGCTTATTTCATGATATAAAAAATGTAAAACATGATATAAATATAATTTATATTAATTAAATTTGGATTTTAATAATTTTTATATTATATAATTATGAAACCGAATACATTTTTCACACAGACGGTAGTTCATAAGTACGTATAAATGTTGTTTCTGTTTTTATTATCTTGTTGAAAGAAAGAATGAAAAGGAAATATATTTATGTATTAATAAAGTATAATTATAGTATAATTATAATGTTATATATATAATATAATTTCAATAATCTCGTCCTCAATACATTCTATGTAGTGTGTGAACGAATCACATCGATTTGAGTGGCTGGTAGTCCATACTTCCTCAAACAAAATGATTGTATTTACACAATATGTAAAATATAAATATATTGTCACGAACCGAATCTGGTCGCCTTCAAACTCGGCACCCGACCCGGTCCATGGCAAGACCCGAAGGGCGTTCCCGATCCCCATGGGCTGGCACAAGTGCCCGGGTATCATAAAATGAAAATTGGGAACGATTTACCCGAGTTTATAAACATAAAACAACGAAAGAATCCAATGAAACAAATCTGGATTTTTCAAACCAAACAATCTTTTAAAAAAATTCAGAACTGAATTACATGGATTAAAACAACTCAAAAGGTCTATACCAAAGTTACAAATTCAAATAAGGACAGCCCAAGAACCCTCATGGCAAGGGGCACCGCCCACAAGCCACCTCCACAAGACTTCACCACCAAGGACCTGCTAGAAACCCGAACCACTGGAACAAAAAAAACTGTCCCCAACCTGCGACCACAAAAACAACCATGTCTACTTACACCCAAGGGTGTAAGTAGGGTGTGAGACAATGCCCAGTAGGATACCACCACTAATAGATTCCATGTGATAAACATTTAAAGACGAAAAGCATGCAAGTTTTCAAAAACATGAAAAGCTAGTTACAATTTCTAAAAGATGCTACTTTGAATAAAAATAGTTTTCAAGTGGGCTATCATTAAGAATAAACACATTTAAAAAAAATTCAACACTACTGATTTTTCCAGCCAACTATACCGTATGCCGACGGTAAGTACAAAGTAAACAATGAGCACAAGAAATAGGAAGTAACACCTAGGCACTAGCTAGCTGTGGGTCCCAGGTACCTCGTATCTCGGTGAGAGTAACCATCACAAATATCCATTCTCATGCACGAGCCACTAGTAGGGAACATACCCATAACCTAGTGGTCCCCAATAATTATCATCATAGTTTAGTTAGAGTTGTAAGCATCAATCTTGCAAAGTGAAACTGAGGCCAAACCCCACGGATTCACTAGCATACTAGTACACGTCCACTCACCTAGATACCAAGGTTTTCCCCTTGTGCTCAAACATGTTCAACACGTCAAGAAATGTACATTGAACATGAAAATATCATTTCCACATCACAAATTCACCAAAAATCCCATATGTATACCACACAAGTCACAAAAAATCCATTTTTCTTTCAAAATGATTTTGAAATCCGAATCACACCAAAATAGCCCACAACACATTTCACATTTCTTCAACACTTCCACAAAACCATTAAAAAATTTTATAAAATAATTATAAGATATTTAAACTCATATAACAGCCCACACACATGGAATATAACACTTCTTTCATATTCAAAAATTCAATTTTTCACATCACACTCACACAAAACACTCCACATCGCTTCCACATCACTTTCACTCCAAAATATCTCCTTCAAACAATTTAATAAAATATTTCCAAGATTATGCATATCACATAACAGCCTTTTCACAAATGAAATGGACCTTTTAAAAATATACTCCTACCAAAACAGTTTGCTGATATAGTTTCACCTATTACACAACCCAATAAAGCATTCAAAACTTTCATAAAACAATTATAAAGAGTATACCCAAACTTTGCACATAAAATCCATTTCAAAAATCTCTTTTTAAGCCAAAAGCACACCAAGACCCTACCAAAACAGAATTGGTAGCCCAATAAACATGAAATAATCCACATTCAAATGTTATATAATCACGTTGAATAATATCACAAAAGATACCCATGAGAACACACAAATCCATAAAACACTTTCAAGGAGTATAACAAGGTTATACAAATAAAACCATTCAAATACACCCCATTTTTAGGTCCACATGGAACTATATAATTACCTATCCATAATTGGCAGCCCCTTTCAACAACTAATAAATCACTTCCACATTTTTCAAAACTACCATAAGATATAACACATGAAATACATTTGAAAAATACACACTTCAAGAAAAAATGTAACTTTAGAAACAAATGATTTACTATTGCAACCAAAAATGGTTTTCTCATAATGCACAGCACATAATTAAAATGAAAAATTATTTAATCAAGCAAACTAACTCATCATTAAATGGTTACCCACGAAATCACCTACCGAATGTGTCGAAACCCTCAAATATTGGGACGAAACATCAACCGCATGACCGCCGCACCTCAAGGAAGTAAAAAGGAACCTAAAACCTCAATATTTCACCCAAAATACAGTAATTTAGAACCTATGAACGAACCCTAACTTCTGTAATTTTTTTATAATTCAAGAATTAGGGAAGAAACCCTAAGCAATTTGAATGAGGAAAGAAATAGACTCACCTACTTGAAGTATCCTGAATTAATTACTCCAAAAACAATAGTTTCTGAAATTTAAAACAGCCAAAATTTAGGTATTCTTCGAACAAGATATAGGAGGTAATTTGGGAAGTGGAATGGAGGGGAAAAAGTAAGAATTGAGAGAGTTAAGAAGGGATGAAGTTACCTCTTCAATTCTGGCCGATTTGAGACACCCTATGAAGATCAGCCCTAATTTGCGATATCAAAGAGCTCCAAGGAGTGGGGGAAGGAAATGGGAGCGCGCCTGGGTTTCTTAGGGTCGAGTGGGAGGTGGAATCACCGACAAAACGCAAATATTGAAGGAGATATAAAAAATTTAACAATTATTTTTAATGCAGGAAATGGGCCTTCGGGCTGGCCCAATATCTTAAATAAAAACCCATATCCACCATGATTATTGATTTATAAAGGCTCCAAATTTATATTTTGGTGTCAATAGGTCAGAGGAGACCATTTAGGAATTGGAATGAAGGAAAAATATTAAAAAATGAAAAATTTATAAAGGAAACAAAATTTATTTTTAAATCTGGAATTGGGCTCACATTTGGCCCAATTCATGAAAACTCATCTATTTCTACATAAAACCTTTGGAAACCATCCAAAACAAAGAATGAAAGGAAAATAAATGAAATTTAACTTCAAAATAATTTATGTATGTGACATATATGTATTGTAAAATAATGTTAAAATCTTAAATACATAATAAATATCAAATATATTATATAAAAAAATATTTTTCATTATAATTTCCACCATGACAGGTGGTAATGGTAAAATGAACAATCATCGTTTCGTGAGGCGGTAGTTCACTATACCCAAAAATATTATGTTTGTTACCCATTAGAAGGAAGTGTGTGTAAGCGTAGGTTGAAAATATAGAATAAAAAATATAATTATATTGTGGATATTTTTTATTGTATAATCTTGGAATAATGATAGTGAACAGGGTGGAGAAAGAAATAAAATAAATGATCTTAAGGGTGGATGTTACCTCTTCTTTGGGTAACTCCTTTGGTTTTTTACCAAATGGATTCCTTGGAATGATTTATTCTAAAATGAAGGCCTCAATAAGTAAGTTGGGGATTTCGGGAAGTGTATTTAGAAGATATTTTCTAAATATAAGTGGTTTCAGAGGTTAGAGGAATAGGGATAGGTGGTGGCCTTCTATTGGGGAGGAAAAGGACTCACTTAGTATTTTTTAAAACATGTTAGGTGTATCCACGTTTTTACATAACAAAGGTCATCAAAAAACAACCTATATCAACAATTTAATGTGAATGGATGAATTAGGTCCAGCCAATGGTTTTTGGACAACTTTATTGGTCATTTGGGCCCTTATTGTTATGTTTTATACCCATGTTTCTTAATTTTACCTTAATCATTGTAATTAATTTTAATTACATTCACCAATATTTTTTTTCAAAAATGAGGTTTACCTTATTATAAATTATTAATTATTCTTTTGAAAATATTTAATCCATTATTCCTAATTATAATCCTAGAAGTGGTGTAAATTAATTTAAATTTAATCCCATTGATGGGACAAAAATGTGGGGTTTTAAAGTAAAAATGATCAAAAGTTTGATATGTGTTTAAATTTAGTTTCAAGGTGTAATTTGTTCTAATAACCTATATTGGATTAATTGATAAAAATTTAATCTTAATAAAATTGAAAATAATTTAATGATATAATTTAACCACATAAGTAAATTAGACGAAAAAGATGTTTTAAATCGAAATTCAATATTTTTTATAATTCATCAAAAAATGAATTTCTGCAATAAAATAAAAAATAATCTCCCAATGCTAATTTCTAAATTATAAATAAATAAATTAAGTTTATTTTATCAAATTCAATTTCTGAATGTGTCTAAAAATATTTCTACTTATTTTCATAGAAGAATTTGAAACGCAGATCATTTTGAGAAAATGATATTTTTAAATATATAAAGACTTTCCCAATTATTATATCTATCATTATAAAAATGTTTTGTTTATATAAAACAATTTTGAATGTTTTATGAAAAGTATTTATTAATATTCATATGACTATGTTTAACATTTAGGTTATTATTATCTCATTTAAATAATTATAACAAAAAATGTCTCATAGAAACTTTTCATTGCATGTAACATATTCCAAATTAGTGTTGTGTGTAACATATGCCAAGTTAGTTTTGTGTATAATGTATGCAAAGTTTGTGTCATGTTAATAGAATGTTTAGATTAGTACAATGTAATATATCAATGAAAATTTAATTTATTCGAGAAAAAAATGTCCATAAAAACTAGGGGTGTTACATTCTACCCCACTGAAAATAAATTTTACCCACGAAATTCAACATTCATGTAAATACAAATCAGTATAACTATCTTTCATCATATCCTCATGTTCCCATTTAACTTCTTCTAACTGCTTATTTCTCCACAAAGCTTTGAGAAGGTGAATGGTATTATTTCATAGAACTTTCTCTGTATGATCTAGAACGTCAACTGGTTGTTCCTTATAAGAAAGATCCTTATCCAGTTGTATGAACATAGAGTTTATTACATGTGAAGGGTCAAGAATTTAATTCCTCTCGAGAGATACATGGAATAAATCATGGACTTGAGAGAGATTTTGAGTATGTTCCAAGTGATAGGCAACCATCCTAATAAGATTAGGAATCTCAAATGGGAAGATATACCAGGGCTTAGTTTAAATTTCTTATAGAATCTCATACCCTTCATCTAGGGTGAGATTAATAGAAACACATTTTCACGACATTTGAATTTTATATCAGACCATCGATTATCATCATAACTTTTTTTCCAAATTTGAGTTGCCTTGATGTAATGAAAAATGATTCAACCTTCTCTTCCATTTATTCAGTGATCTCATGTCTATATAAATTTCATTCTCCAACCTCATCCCATAACATTGCAGTTCTACATTTATTCCTAGATATTTATTCTTAAGGAGCCATCTGAATTCTTTAGTAAAATCTATTGTTGAACTAAAACTCAACTATAGAAAGTTTTTGATCCCAACCACCTTTGAAATCTAGAGAACAAGATATCAACATAACCTCTAGGGTTCCATTACTCTTTTAGACTCATCATATATCTGATGATGATTAGAAATAGATAAACTCAATTCTCTATCAAGTGATGACTTTTCCAGAACATAGAGGTAAACCTCATATCCCGATCTGATACAATAGAATGTGGTACTCATACAACCCTACCAATTATCTACTGAATACCGTAGAAATTTTATCCAGAGGGAATTCTTCTCTGATATAAATGAAGTGTGATGAATTTTGAAGGAGATTGAATACCAGTCTTATAGTATTAAACACTTTAGATGTTTTGGGTAGTCCAAAAAAATCCATAGTGATGTTCTCCCTTTTTTATTTTGGTATGGGTAGTATATGGAACATACCGTTTTAATTTTTTCATTCAACCATAACTTCTTGGAATACAAAGCACCAAGATACAAACTCCCTGATGTTTCTCTTCATTCCATCCCACTAGAAGTATTCCTTTATGTCTCTATATATCTTTATACATCTAGGATGAAATGATAATGAAGAACTATGAGCTTCCTTTAACATCTCCTTCTTCAAATATGGTAAGTAAAGAACACATACTCGGCTCCTAAACATTATTATTCCATCCGGATCAAGATTAAACTCAAAAAAATTATATATTTACTTTTCAACTCTACATCTTCCTTTTGTGCCTCCTTAATCTTCACATGGATAGAGTAATGAAGAGTAATTTTAGAAAAATAATGTTTTTCCCTTCCTTTATAATATACAACAACATCCTTTGAAGATACAGAAATATTTTATATTTTATGATCCTAATGATAGATAACCTACCATAATCGTTTTGACTCAAAGCATCAGCCAACTTGTTTTCTTTCTTAGTGTGGTAATGTATAAAGAAATCATAATCCTTTATCAAATATAACTGTGTTCTCTAGTGCATGTTCAACTCCATCTAGGTGAATACATATTTCAGACTTTTATGATCATTATAT
This sequence comes from Viscum album, assembly GCA_963277665.1. Classification (NCBI taxonomy): domain Eukaryota; kingdom Viridiplantae; phylum Streptophyta; class Magnoliopsida; order Santalales; family Viscaceae; genus Viscum; species Viscum album. The sequence goes on along the minus strand of OY728120.1, from coordinate 1,155,603,248 downwards.
ATATCACATTTTTCTCCATAATGATAATTCCTCGAAAAATATAATTCAAAAATTACCGTTGCTAACTCCAAATAATGTGTTGGGTAATTTTTCTCATTAATCTTCAACTACCATGAGTCATAAGCGATAACCCTATTATTATTCAAAAAAATAAATTTCAATCCTTTATTGGATACATAATTATATATTTCAAACCCTTCTCCACTATTGGGTAATGTAAGCATTAGTGCACTGACTAACATTCTATTTAGTTCCATGAAATCTTCCTCACATCTATTTGTCAAGAAGAACGTGACACCCTTATAAGATAACTTATTTATAGGATTATATATTCATGAAAAATTCTCCACAAACTTTCTATAATATCCTGCTAAACCTTGTTAGGTATAAATCTCATTAGTGATGGCTGGTATAGGCCAACATTCATCCTCTGTCATTTTCGAATCTACTAATATACCATCTCCTGAGATTATGTGACATGAAAATGAAACCTTTTTCGACAAAAATTTACTCATTTAATTTTTTTCATATATTTTATCCTTCCTTAGGGTCTTTAGTACAATTATAAAAAATATTCATACTCTTCCCTACTCTTTTAAAAGATAAGAATATCATTTATAAAGACTAACATAAAATAATTGAATTAATATCTGAATAGTTTATTCGTTAAATACATGAAGATAGAAGGGGAATTAGTAAGACCAAAAGGCATAACTTATTATTTATAGTGTCTATACATTATATGGAATTCCGTCTTGGGTATATCCTCCTTTTTTACCCTCAAGTGATGATATCCATAATGATGATCAATCTTGTGAAAGTATTGATCTCTACATAGTTAATCAAACAATTCATCAATATTGATAAGTTGATACTTGTTCTTGATTGTGATCTTGTTTAACTCCAAATAATCAATGAAGAGTCTCATTGATCCATCTTTATTTTTCAAAAACAGAATAGGTGCACCCCAAGGTGACACACATGGCCGAATTAATACTTTATCAAGTTTTTCTTGTAGTTTCTTCTTTAACTCCTGCAACTCTATTAAGGTCATTATATAAGGAGTCCTTGAAATTTGTATGGAACCAGGTACGATTTCTATTGACAACTCAAATTCACATTTAGGTGGAATTCTAGGAAACTCTTTCAGAAAGGCATGGAAAATTTCATGAACAATAGGCATATCATTAGTGTATCTTTTATCCCCAACCATTTGAGATAAATGACACTTTTTAATAGAAATTAATACCTATACACTGGATACAATCTACTTATAAATTTCATAATGATCGTCACATTGATGGATGGTCAAAGGAGGGATTGAAAGATCAAACATAACATCACTTCCTCAGAAATTGATGTTGGGTTTATGCAGAGAAAGTGAATCCTTGCCTAAGATGACAAAAAATTATACCAAAGTAAGAGTGAAAATATTTTCAAGAAGAAGACTCCCATAATCGTCAACCAGAGAGGAATTATAGACTTTGGATGTAATCATCATACCATTAGGGGTTTTCACTACAATTTCCACATCAATAGTTTTGTTGTAATCTTTATACCCTTATAAATTTATTTAGATATGAAAGAGTGGGTAGATCCCAAATCAAATAAAACATTTGCAGTTATAGAGTGGGTGGGAAGTGCACCTTTCATCGCGTCATTATTGTACCCCTCATCAGAAATAGTGATTGCATGAGATTTCCACTTGTCCCTCAGCTTTAGAGGTTTCTTACCTCTATCATTATAACTAGCCCTTGGGTTGGAGAACTGGTTATCATAATACAGATTCTCCTTACACGTGTATCACTGAAGTAGAGGAGGTTCATTTTTTATATCCTTTTCACCATTCCCACTATTAGCTAACTTCTTTCCATCACTTTATAATTCAAATTCCTAATGGACTTCCCTTCTACACTTAAAACATTTACTAGACCACATTGGGAAATTTCATCCATGCTTCTTATAAAACTTATAAAATAAAGGAAAGATTCTCTTATTCTATTAATTGTTTTATATTTTCCTAAAAATCCATATTATTTTTCTTCTCAAAACCAGGAGATTGTTACAATAATCCAAGCTCCATTTCAACCTTGATTTCACAACACATAATCTATTTGTAGTAACTAAAGCCTAATATGGCCAACTACCTTCTACGAATTTTCATTAAGCCATTGAAGAACCTATTAACACTACTTTCAGGTTGGATGATAAATCTAGGAGCATACCACACAAGCCTTGTGAAATGAGCCTCATAGGTACCAATATATTCATCATCCAAATACTTCAAATTGCGGAACCCTTTCTTTGACTTAGTTTGAAGAATCCAAGGAAAGTACTTATTGAAAAATAAGATATTGAACTAATCCAAATCAAGGGATTAAATTTCATCTTGTTTCCTCTTATTATTAATTAAAGTCCACCACTAGTCTTCTTCACCTTCTAACTGATAAATAGCTTGAATAGATTTCTCATGATCCAAACACAAAATAATGGATAATATCTTTTTAGTATTACTGATATACTATTCACCAAAAAGTGGATTAGACGACCCTCTAAAAAATGTGTATGTTGACTCATGAAATAGTCAATAGTATGTTTTTTCCTCCTTTTATCATTTGCAATTCTACCATGATTCATATCTTAAGAGATTTGGGTGACCATAAAAAAATGATTTTTCATTTCAGTTCCCATAGCATTCAGTTGCTTAGGAGGAAAATCATTGAATTATTCATTATAATGAGAATTAACCTGATTCTTTCAGGTTCCAACCATTAACTAAAACCAAAAACATAAAGTAGGAAATAGTTATCATAACGAGGAACCACATAATCAGAAAAATTATCTTAATAGATGTATAAATTATGATACCTTTAAAATTTTATAAAATATTAGGTTTTTCCAATGTTATTAATAGATATCTTCTATTTTAATATTTCATGATGGTTCATGAATAGTTTTTTAATTACCAAATTATATCTATTAGGTGTGTCAAACCCGGTGTGCAGCAAGGCTCATTTTCATATACCAGGTTACGTCGACTCCAACATAACACACATTATCAGAGTTGTTACTCCAAGGTACAACTATGTGAGAGCCATAACCACTTGTAGTATCCAGAAAGGGATGTATTCTTAAGAAACCACTTACTCTATCCTTTACGAAAATTCCAAGACATTTTCCTATACTTTTCTTTTTCCTTAGACTTATCCTTACAGAAGTACTTATATTCACACTAAGTTTTTCACATCCTAGTTTCAAAAGGTTAAACAAACCTTTTATTTAATTCCAACAATAGAGACCCTATATTTCCATACATTAATATTACATAAAATATGAGGAATAATTAAAACAATATACAAACATATTCCCAAATATCTTATTATTCTAGTTCCTTTGGAAACATGGAAACATAAACACTGGTACATAAGTGAGTTACATTATCTCCCACTAGGTTCTTCTTAACTATTACCCTTATTAGATATATAAGAAATAATACATATCTTCATAACCTAGGGAAGGAAAAAAATTGGTGATCTTAGATTCTCAGTAAGGGTAAAATAGATATTTATTCATAATCAAGCACCTAAAGGTATGATAACGTGGTCATAAAAATAAGATCATACCCTACATATCAAAGATCGCATGCTTGAATCATGGAATAAGGATTGGTAATTCCAAAGACATTAATAATAATAAAATAAAGAACACAATCCATGAAATCCTAAAATAGGAATAAATTATATAATTATGTAAAACACATAAGCATATAATATGATTTCCATTATAGTTCAGGCACACTTACAAGGCCATACTGGTAGTATGGGTTCACTACCCATACCATCTTGGTAGCCATGGTTTGCTCCCATGGCCATCTTACTAACATGATTTTAGTCTTCATACCATCTTGGTAGTCAGGATTCACTCCCATGGACATATTAGTTGTCAAGGATCACTCCCAATACCATCTTATTCTATATCATAAGATATAAATCTTTACCCAATACATTTGAGGGAGATATCGGTCCCACCCATCTCATAATGAAACCATACATACATGTACCCAAAAAATCATAAATAATTATATCATTACCCATAAAATTAAATGGGTATAATAAACATGAAATCATATAATAAACTATTCAAAAATATGTTTGTTTCATAATCATTTCCTCAAAAGAATAACCTATAAATATAAGTTGGTTTCAAAAGCATATAACTCGTGAAAAAGAAACTGGTTTCATAAACATAATTCCATCAAAATATAAACCATTAATTAAAATAATATGAATCTAAACATTGAATAATTTACCTAGAAAGGTGTGAGTAACCCAAATGGATGTCATATTAGATTGGTAAGAATTTTTTAATATCCATCAATAACATTTCTGAAGGAAAATATCATTTCTCCATTTAAAAATTCTTTATAAAGAATAAAATATTTTTTTAAACATTTTTATTTGAAAATAGATTTGAAATCATAAAAAGGATGATATGAAAATAAAAAAAGTGAAATTGCTTTTTCTAGAAAATTATCTTCACGGATCATTCAAAAACATTTTTTAAAACATTTTTTAAAACATGTTTTTTGAAATAAAACATATTTTTTACTAAAGAAAAATATATGGTCATATTTTTCATAAAAATTTCTTAATTATATTATGTAAAAAAGAGTGGGAAGTGGTAATAATACATGGGTATATCTTTAATAATTAATGGAGAAGAAAATTATTAGTAGTTTTTAAGATATGGATCATAATATTTCATTAAAGGAAGCATAATCATTAACAATCGTGAAAAGTTAAGAGATTGTTTCAATAAACTCTTAACACCAGTTAACTTGGGATCATACTATCCATATAAAAAAAAATTAAATGAAACATGAAATATAATGAAAATAAGGATACTCATGATATAACATTTAAAATACAACTAGAAAAATATTATAGGTGCATAACAAAACTTGTGTCTAAAAGAAGGATAATTGAGAAAAAATTATCTTACAGATTTGATAATTATTGAAACATAAACGCCATGAAATAAAGACCATATAATGAATATTTAAATACCCATAAATTTAATTATAAGATAAATATAATTAATTCATGGGTAGTATATACAACACACAAAGTAAGTGAGACTATTGGAAATGAAAGGTATACCAACGGTTGAAAACTGTTGTTAGAGGTTGTAAAACCGTTGGTATAAATTATACCAATGGTTTTACAAACTGTAGCCAAGTAAGATGGGACAATAGACATACACCAGCGGTTTCAAATAAATTGTTGGTATATGTGAATAAATCTATACTATACCGACGATTTTATGTAAACTGTTGGTATATAGATGAGATATAGTTTTTACAAACAGTTCTAATAGAACCCTTGGTAAAAAGTGAACACAGAACCTATACCAACAGTTTAAAACCGTTCGCATGGGCTTAGCTATAAAATCCGCACATTAGCCTACTGCTCTATGTGATGCTATGTGAATTCTATAGTAGGAAATTATATAATAAATTATCAATAGAATAAGGATACATAATTTAATAATCAATTATGAATACAATACAATAATCAATTATGAATATAATACATTAAAAACTGAATTCTTAATTATATGTGATACATAATTAATAATACATACAAAAGTGAATTTTGTATAACACATAAACGACTGAGTTCCGATATTAGAAGTTAATAACCCCAAATAAGAAAATGAATAAATAAATTCAACCAAACACAAATATAATTTCCCAGGGTTTGGGACGAGTGTTTTCGAACTTAGTGATGATGATAATGGGTGTGTATCAATGAGCTTCTGTGACTTAGCGAATATAGTTTTCCTTGGTGTATTAAATTTCATGTGTTTTAGAATAGGGGTAGGAGTTCCTCACATGATTAGTGGATTGTGTGGGGCTAGACCATGGATCATTGTTCTAAAGTATCAACAAAATCTGAATACATTTGGTCAGTTTTTCGTATGTCAGTTGTTTTTACTTAAAATGATTTCCATTTTAATCAAAAGAGAGAAAATTATAGTGATACAATCCACACTATGCCTCGTATTGAGGTGGTGTTGACTCGTACACATCACATATGACCCATGGATCTTTGTCCTAAAGTATCAACACAATCCGAATTCATTTGATTCGTTTTCTATATTCCAGTTGTTGTTTCCACTTAAAATGTTTTCCATTTCAAATAAAAGTGAGAAGCTTTGAGTGGTATCGGCCACACCAGGCCTCGTATTGAGGCCCTTTGACTCGTACACGTCATAAATTTCCTATGGATCATTGTGCTAAAGTATCCACACAATCCAAATACATTTGGTCAATTTTACGTATGTCAGTTGTTTTAACTTAAAACATTGTCCATTTAAAACAAAAGAGAGACACTTAGAGTGATACCGGCCATACCGTGCCTCGGATTGAGGCAGGGTTGACACATACATGTAAAAAAGGACCCATGGATTGTTTTTCTAATGTATCAACACAATCTGAATGCGTTTGGTCTATTTTCCATATGTCAGTTGTTGTTTTCATTTAAAATGTTGATCATTTCAAATAAAGGTGAGAATCTTTGAGTGGTACTGGGCACACCATGCCTCGTATTGAGGTGGGGTCGACTCTTACAGGTCAAAAATGACCCATGGATCGTTTTCCTAAATTATCAATAGAATTCGAATGTGTTTGGTCGGTTATCTATATTCCAGTTGTTGTTTTCATTTAAAATGTTGATCGTTTCAAATAGATGTGTGACACTATGAGTGGTACTAAGCACCCCACACCTCAGATTAAGGCAGGGTTGACTCTTACACATCAAAAATGACTCATGGATAATTGTTTAAATGTATCAACAGAATCCGAATACGTTTGGTCAGTTTTCTATATGCCAGTTTTTTTCCTTAAAATGATGTCTATCTTAATCAAATGAGAGACACATAGAGTGATACAGGCCACACCGTGCCTCATATTGAGGGAGTGTTGACTCATAAACATCACACGTGACTCATAGATCATTTAACTAAAGTATCAATAGAATCCTAATGCGTTTGGTTGGTTTTTCGTTTGCCAGTTGTTTTTTTCACTTAAAATGAAGTCCATTTTAATCAAAAGAGAGACATTTAGAGTGGTATCGGCCACACTGTGCTTCATATTGATGCAGGGTTGACTCATACATGTCACAGATGTCCCATGGATCGTTTTACTAAAGTATCAACACAATCTGAATGCGTTTCATAAGTTTTCCATATGCCAGGTTTTGTTTTCACTTAAAGTGTTTTTCTTTTCAAATAAAAGTGAGACACTTTGAGTGGTACCAGCCACACCGCACCTCGGATTGATGCAAGGTTGGCTCCTTCACGTCCAAAATGTCCCATGGATAATTTTTCTAATGTATCAACAAAATCCGAATATTTTTAATCGGTTTCCTGTATGCCAGTAGTTTTTACATAAAAGGGTGTCCATTTTAAACAAAAGAGGGAAACTTTGAGTGATACCGGCCACACCATGCCTCAAATTGAGGCGGGGTTGACTCATACACCTCACATATGACTCATAAGTTGTTTTCCAAAAGTTTTAACACAATTCGAATGTGTTTGGTTGGTTTTCCGTATTCAAGTTTTTGTTTTCACATAAAATGATGTCCATTTTAATGAAAAGAGAGACACTTAGAGAGGTACCGGCCACACCGTTACTCATATTGTAGAGGGATCGGCTCGTACACATCACAAATGACCCATGGATCATTTTACTAATTTATCAACACAATCCAAATGAGTTTTCTCAAATTATACCAATGGTTTAAAACCATTGGAATTGTTTCTTTCCAGTAATATTACACCATAAACCCACCAGTAGCCCCTCCAGTATACACCAGCATAAAAAATAGCACAAAAAACACATACAAACAGACATAAAACCGCATAAAAAACACTTGTAATAGCACAAAAAAACACATGAAACCATCAAACTCTTCCAACCATGTCATGTACAACAATTCCCTATTTTAATCTTCATAGCACAACAATCTTCCAGTAGACTTGAATAACAATTTCAATAACTCAAACATTATTTACACCCATTTCAATCTTCGTATGACAAACACTCTTCCAGTAGCAATTCACCTCACCCCTGCACAACCCCCCAACCAGCACAGGCCCCCCACCTCCCCATCAAGACTAACCTGATGAAACGAAGATGAAGGCTCGCCTCTTTAAAGGAGATTGGGGGAGCAGGATAACTCTGGTATCCGATCACTTCTCCAGCCCATTTTTGGTTCCAAAACTGGATACTCCACTCTCTAATGATGCATTTTGAATTACATCGTAGAGTCAAAAAAAGTTGGAAAATGGAGGACCAGAGGGGGGAACCCTGCATGGGCTCGTTGTGCTCATTCCTGCCCAAACTTTGAGCCATGATCTTCCCCCCAATAGAATGCTCTTCAATCAATTCCCACCTCAGTTTTTCATGAATCCATAGTAAAATGGCTTGTAAACATTTCACGTTGATCCCTCCTTCTTGAATTTTCCTCACCATCCTCTCCCATGACACCCAACATCTTCTCCCCTCCAACTGAGCATCCAAAATAAAACCTGATATCATTTTGTCAATGGATTTAATGACCCATTGGGTAAATTAGTGGAAGCCATTGTATGAATTGGGATCAATATTAGGACACTATTGACCAAGACAATCCAACCCCCGAAGGACAGAAAATAGTTTTTCCAATTGAGCACGCGTCCTGCAATCCTACTCACCACCCGATCAAAATCATGTATTCTTGTCCTGCTAGGGGATAGAGGTGTGCCATGGTATTACATTGGGAAAGAACCCCCAATTCATCCCCAACCTATTACTCAGATGTGTCATCCTCATTTCATCACATTTGTTAGAGATATAGAAGCAACTTTTGTCTTTGTTGATTGCTTGGCCACTCCAGCAATAGAAATCCTCTAGAATTCTGTTGATACCCCGCATCGACCACTTCCCAGAATTCATGTAAATAATTGTGTCATCAGAAAACATCAGATGGGAATCTTATGGGAGATTTAGTTTCTTATAGTATGAACGAATGGACCCATTGTAAATTCCTCTATTGATCATGCATCTGAGAATGTCCTGAACTAGGATGAATATGATGGGGGAGATAGGATCCCCTTGTCGAAGGGCTCAGACCGCCTTAAAGAAACGGTGGTTTCTCACCATGAAAGAGATAGCCATCCATGCTGAGATATAACAACCGAAGAGAATATCACATGCCCATGCTGAGAACCCCATGCGAGCAAGTACCTTGTTGATGTATCCCCATTCCACTCAGTCGTATGCCTTATTAATGTCCTGTTTAATTGATATGTTCGAGCCATGGGTTTTGATTTTGAGGTCTCTCAGCATATCCTATGATAGTGCGATAGCCCCCTAAATTGTTCAGCCTCTTACAAATCCGTGTTGTTCAAGGGATATCCACTTGGGCATAAGCTTAGACAAACTAGCATTGAGAATACCATCAAGTATCTTGTAAGGGAAATTGCATAAGCTTACTGGTCTGTAGTGGCTTAGAGAGGATGGATCCTTGATCATTGGGATAAGAACCAGATAATTATCACATGCCACCCGTGGCTGGCCACCACCGCGAAAGATGTCTGGGATAGTAGAGATGATATATTTTAACAACTTCCCATGATTACCTATAAAACGAACATGGGAAGCTATCAGGGCCCGGTGCGCTCTCTAGATTGAGCCTCGTCATGGAATTTTGAATATTCTCTTCCCCTAGTATCTCTTCCAGTTCTTTATTGACATGATCTGAGATGAGGTTAGGATCCTCTTCTCAAAACTCCTCACCCCTACCAGATAGCCATTTGGCATGGTCGATCTTGGGCCTACCAAGAGGTCTTTGAAGAAATTGTGTGTCATCTCCCCGACCACATCCCCATCATCAGTGTATGATCCATCCTCCAAAACTATGTTTGGTTTGATTGTCCTCCTCTTGTATTTTATGGAAGCATAGAAGTATGTGGAAATTTTTTCCCCTTCACGAAGCCACTTGATCTTTGCTATCTTCCTTCTGCTACACTCCTGGGAAAGGATCAAGTCAGCGTCCCCACACTTCTCAACACAGAGCTCATAGAAAATTGAATCATCCCAATCCTCCTCCAAACTGGATTGAAAACTCTCTATATCCCTCTTGAGCTCCTCCAAATTCTGTTCACTAAGTGGGATATCCCTAGCCCACTACTGCAACCCCTTATTTAACTCCTCATCTTGTTGTGAATGGCCACCCAGGTCTTCCCTTGGATCGAGTACCCCTAGATCTCCATCACAATTTGATGATAACGTGGTACACCACTCCGTTGGCTCAAAAACTTGAACCTTTCTTGAGTGTCATGCCTTAGAGACAAATATAGGAGAACAAGGGAATTTTCATAAATCCTTCGAACCAAGTGACTCACCTTGGCATCTGGAAACATTGATAGAGCATGGATATTTCGTCAGTTTTTTGTTTGTCAGTTGTTGTTTACACTTAAAATGTTGTTCATTTCACTAAATTGTGTGCCAACAATGAACCACATATTATTGGGTAAAAATACTATATTTTATCTAAAAACAGTAAAGTAAATACAACCGAAAAATAAAATACCAAAAAATATATAAAAATTACCACATAATTAAATAATGGTTGTGACACTTGGCCAACCATGAACCCACTTGGATAGCCCAGCCCCCCCCCCACCTGGACTTCCCTTACCCCACCCCATCCCCGACCCCACCTGCACACTTTCCCTCCTCACCCTGAAAAAATGAAATTGAAATTAAAAATACCATAAATATGATTTCTTTTTTCTTCAAACAAACGCAAATATTATCCCTCTAGACCAAATTCTAAAAATGATGACATCTTTTTTGCAATTTCAATGTTGTTCATGACCTTAAAGGATAAAGAAAATCATGTTTCCTATGTAATAAGACTCATTAGAGTGTTCTAAAATAAAATAGGTGGGTTTAGAAATGAAAATTAAAGTGTTAGAAGTTGTATTTTTATGGATGGTTTTGAAATTTCTAATTAAATAGCTCCAACTAATATAGAAGATGATGATTTCAGAATATCCTATAACCAACACATAATTTTAAATGAAGAGATTCCTCAAAGTGGTGTCAAACGAGGATAATTGAATTTGAAAGCCAATAATGGAGGTATCGGGAGAACACCCTAATGGATTAAGAATTCCTAAGGAAATATATTGATTATATTGATATGAATCACCATTTATAAATTTAAATTGGTTTTATTGATGGATAATGATCTTCCTTTTCATGTTTGGATTTGGGTTGAACTCAAAACACCGAATGAGGTTCTACTCTATAGTTCTAAGAATATATTATCCAAAGCTATGATGCTTCCACCTGTAAACATGACTACTTTATATCAATGCCTACTAGAATTTCATGAAAATTAAGGGATATGTGTTTTGTGAAAAGCCTATGCATTATAGGGATGTTCACGAATGATTATTTTTTCTCCATATGTTTATGGAATTCAGTAACAAGGATGGTTTATTCCATTTAACCAATGTTATAGTGTTTGTTTAGGATGAGTTCTTTTATTTAACAAGTGTTATAGTTTATGTTTAGGTGAGGTGAGTTTGAAACCAAGTTAGGCATGTCATTAGAACTTTGGTTCTTCCATTTAACCATGTAGTCTTGGATTTCAGGGATGAATGTTTTTTGCATGAGCTAATTATTACCCACCCTATATTATGGTCATTACATCATATGGGAATACCCATGAAACAAAGGCATGTTTAAATGGGACGTTTTCAACACCCCATTTTTCCAAACCCACTTTTCACTGTAAGGGTGTGTCCATGTATATTTACATGGCTATCCAAGTCATGTACTTTGTGTAAATTCCTAGAACACTAGATTATCTTAGACACCATGGGAATCCTTATAAAAACCATGTGAACCCTTATACCATATAGTAACTATTACAACCATTAAAAATAACTTATTAAACAACATAATTTTTCAAAGATAATAAAATTCAACATAAAACAATAATACTATTGGATATATCATTTAAAATGAAGGAATACTATCTTACATCCTAAATCACCACCCACAACCATGATAAATGTCTATAGAGCTCTCCATTATACTAGATCAAAAGAGAAAAAAAATAGTTGCAAAACAACAAAACCAAGGTATATAAAATATTTGTAGAACCACAAAACCAAGGTATCACTTATATATTTGATGTGTAAAAGAAAACATTTCCTTGATTGAAGATGGATCGATCAGTGGAAGAACTTTGACAGGTTAGGGAAGAGTGAGATTCGATTTAGGAACCAATTGAGGGGAGGGGGGGTCTGCAATCGAGTGGAGGCCGAACTGGATGCCCGATCTGCATTCAGGGGAAAACTTTACCAACATGTATTAAAAACTGTTGGGAATGTACCAACGATTCACACAAACTGTTCGTAAAAAATCCAACAAATACCAACGGTTATTGATAACTGTTGGTAAAAGTGCCTATACTAAGGCATATACCAACAATTTAAGAAAACCATTGGTATACATAGCCATTCCCAACATTTTATCTGAACTGTTGGTATATAATCATTGGTAAAAGTGGTATTTCTAGTATGTATCTCACAAAAATAAAAAGTTAGATGAAATTCCCTTACCTTAGGTCTTGACTCTCTTCATACTCAGAAACTATTTCTGTGTAGTAAATGTAATTTTATTATACAAATATAAGTAAGAAAATTCTAATATCTAATACCATATATGTTTTTCATACTACATTATATTGATTTTTTATTAACAATTCTATTTTAAGGGTTCCCTTTGGGTAATATCAGTTTTGTTCTTCACATGTGTCTTAATTTGTTATATATTTGGTTCTTATTCTTATATCATGATTTACAGAATTTAAACCAACATATAAATATAATTTATATTAATAATATTTGAATAATAATAATATATATAATATAGAATTATGAAATGTAATACATTATTCATGGAGACATTATGCCATAGATTCACTTGATTGTTGTTTCCATTTTTATTGTCGTATAGAAAGAAAGAAAGAAGGAAAATGAAATATATTTATATTTGTATATAATATCATAAAAGTGTAACTATCATGTTATATATATCATATATGTTTACTAACCCCATTTTTAATGCATTCCACATAGTGTGTGAACGAATCATGTCGCTTGGATGTGGCGGTCGTCCACACTTCCTTAAACGAAATTATCATATTTAAACAAGATCAAATGTTTAAATATATGTGTGTTTTAAAATATTCAAAGAAGCATAAATACATTATAAATATAATATATATTATGTAACAACATATTTTCCATCATAATTTCTTCCATGATAGGTGGTAAAGGAAAAATGAACAATCATCATTTCATGATGTGGTAGTTCTTCATACACAAAAACAGTATGTTCATTACCCATTAGATGGAAGTGTGTGTAAGTTTATGTCAAAATAATATCATAAAAGATATCAGTGTATTGGTGATATTTTTTTATGATAATTGGTAATGAAAAGTGGAGGGGTAGAGAAATTAAATAATATAAAGGAGCTTGAGGAAGGATGTTACCTCTTCTTTGGGTAACTTCTTTTGGTTTTCACCAAAGGGATTCCTTGAATTAAGTTATGAACAAATGGATGCTTAAATAAGGAAGTTAGCTAGGTTGGTATTTTTATTTGGAAGATATTTTTTGAAAATAAGTTTTTTGATAGGTATGAGGAATGGGGAGTGGTGGAGGCCTTTTATATGGGAGTAAAAGGACTCACTTGGTATTTTTTAAAACAAGTTAGTTTTATCCATTTTTACCTAAAAAATTCATGAAAACCCAAAAAACTAAATAATGGAATTTTAATGGAAAAATAATGTCTATAAAATATGTTTTTGACCAGTTAATAGGTCATTTGATCCCTTAAGATTAAGGTTTATTTCCATATGAAGTGTAATTTTACCTTAATCATTTTAATTAATTTTAGTTACTTACACTAATATTTTTCATCAAAAAATAATTTTACATTATTTGAAATTATAAATTATGATGATTAGAAATATGGAATCCATTTTTTCAAATTATAATCATAGAATTAGAATAAATTAATTTAAAAGCAATCACACTGACTGAACAACACAGTGAGTTTTTAAAGTAAAAATGATCAACAGATTGTTAAGTTTTTATATCCAATTTCAATTCAAAATTGGTTGTAATTACATATATTGGATTAAATGGAAAATTTTAATATAATTAAACTTTAAAATCATTTAGAAATATAAATTAACATTTCAAATAAATTAAAGAAAATTCATTTCTGAATTAAAATTCAGTATTTTTCATTATTCATGAAAAAATGAAGTTTCTCATAAAAATCAAAACAATTCACCTTAAGATAATTTAGACATTATAAATTCAAAAATAAAATTTATTTTATCAAATTATATTTAAAAATTATTCTAAAATTAATTTTATTTTTTTCACAAAAGGATATGAAAAGCAGTTTGTTTGAGAATATGGCATTTTTATATGTATAAAGGCCTTACAAAATATTATATATTTTATTATCAATATGTTTTATTTATAGAAATAAAATATCAGAAATATTTTAAAAGTTTTTATTACAGTAAAAATTACTTGTTTTAATGTCATTGTTATAATTGTCCCATTTAAAAAATTATAACAAAAAAATATGTTTCATAGAAACTTAGTGTTTTGTGTAACGTATGCCAAGTCGGTGTTGTGTGTAATGTACTCCAAGTCAGTGTTACGTGTTAGGTACACAAATTTGGTGTTGTGTGTAAAATTCTCCAAGTTATATTCAACTGAAAAGTATGTTTTACATAGTTCAATGTAAGAAATAAATGAAAATTTAATTCATTTGAAAAAAAATGGTTTATAAAAACTCAGGGTGTTACAAGGATGTACATTAGAGAAGTGGTGAGTAGAATAGAACCCCACTATCGATAGTATCTAATAGAGATCCAAGATTTACCTCAATGTTATAGAAATTCTTCAATATCATCTAAATATTGGGTTGAACTTCAGAAAAACTTATCACCCTCCAAATGATGGTGGATCTGATCAGAATGTCCAGACAGTCATAGTCGTATTAAGAGAATGATCAGTTGACATTAAAGGAGGAATGGATCACTATCTTACATTGTTTGAGTTTTTATACAATATTAGTTTCTACCAAAAAATTCAAATGGCTCCCAATGAACCCATTTATGGGAGGATATATAGAACACCTTCATGTTGGGATGAATTTATGGAATGAAAATTGGTAGGTCCTAAAATGGTCAAGGAAATGGTAGAGAAGTTCAATACCATTCTGAAATACATCAGTGATGCCCAAAGATTATATATGATCCATTATGGAAATATTATACATGCCTTAGATTTTGAAATTGTTGATAAGGTATTCCTCTTCATATCTTCATGGAATAAAGTCAAGAGATTTTGGAGGAAGAGAAATCTTAGTCTAAGATACATCGGTCCCTTTAAGATCCTTGATCACATCAGACCAATGGCCTAAGGACTTGATATCCAACCTAACTTATCTCAAGTGCATTATTTTTTCCACATATCACTTTCTAGTAAGTCCATACCATACCCCTAACAAATTTTTAATCCAGATTTGGTACCATTGGAGAATGCTCTTTCATTTGAGGAGAATCCAGGAAATATCATAGATCATAGAGACAAAGTTCTATGAAATAATATAATGCACATTTTCAAATCACTTTTGAGAAACCTTAATTTTGAATAATATATGTTGTAAATAGAGGATTTTATGAAATATAATTACCCTAATTTATTCTAGTGTGTGAAATAAAAAAATTTAGGGTGAAATTTCAGAAGGGGGAACATTGTAACAACCTAAATATTTATAAATAAAATTCCCCATATGATTTAATTAAATTTCATATTATGTATTATGGTTATATAAAACTCATTCACGAAATTGGTTTTATTATATCCTATATTATTTAAAATATCATTATGAGTCATAAGAATTAATAATATATTCATTGAACAGTGATCATATGATTTGTATAAATAATTGGTTTTGAAAAATCCAATTGACACGGACAAAAAAGTGATTGGCTCAACCAGTAAAACCATACCCTATAAATCCCATCAATCAGAACTTTAAAGGGAAATGTAATCACTTATATTTTCCCTTGAAAAATCTCAAGCCTAGATGCAATATCTAAACCGTGAGTGAAACTATTTATAGGATAATTTCAAGCTCATCAATATCAAGACCGAAACCATGTATATCGAACCACCCCATGAAAGTATCACGATTTTAAACCATACCATTAGGAAGTTCTCTAATGTAATAAAGGGATATGTATCAATACCCTAATAATATGAATTTTTATATTTTATTTTCAATTGAATAATGGTTATATTTACTTCTTGATTTTTTATTTTTATTATATAAAACACAAATTATATTTTTGTGTAATATGTAATCATATTTAATAAATTGATTTTAATAAATTAATTATTATCTTAAATAAATTATACTTTAATAAAAATTTATTATTAAATAATAATTATTAGGTACTTTTGATAATATAATTTTACAAAGTGAAAAATAAATTTTATAAGGGTTTAAAAACTATTATTGTTAAAAAAGGCATCGTTTCTCAATAAATGTCAATTATTATTTATAAAGAAAAAATTAAATAATTATAAAGGTATATACATAGAATAAACATTATTTTTAGATTCATAGTTTCAAAATTATCTAACTGTTAATTTTTGGTAATTTTTTTGTGACAATTGAATTTTCAGGTAAAAATTAAATACAATACAAATAAAGAGTGTGTATTATGACATCATAATGAAACATAACTATTGTAATTAAAACATTAAATGGAATAATAAAAAAATATATGATTAAAAATCAAATTATTGTGATTTAAAAGTGTTTTTATTAATTTTATAAAGCCTTTGGAATCCCCAAAAACCTATATTATATTCTATGGTTTTAAAATCATTTCTTTAATAACATGACCCATTTCCACATCACCAAGGGTGATATTTTAATAATTTTGTTACATTTACTTGTAAAATAATTAATGTCACTCCAATTTTTAATAAACTATGTGAAAAAAGCATGATAAGGTTTTTGGTTTTTATTACATTATTTTATAGAATTTAAAACCAAAGTTTGAGAAATAATAAACAACCCTCCTCTGTTTTCCTATGTAAACCCACCAAATATCATATTAGTCTTCACTAAAATATCTTTCACCAATTCCTTACTCTTACATCAACTATATATAGTACTCCCAAGGTAACATTAAGCTCACAAGGAGCCCCTACCAAACATTTGGAATCACCATCTCAAAGTAAGGGATCCTCTCATTCTCCTCTTTATTCAAGTATTTACATTATCATATGCATTTATCTCCAATTTAAATTTTTTGGATGTGTTATTAAATATCCTTATTAATACCATTATTATTTATAAATGATTATATACACATTTAACACTCATTAATCCCTCCCATGAACCTTGATGTACACCATTCTGTTGTCAAAATATTCCTGTGATTTCTCGTACCAAAAGTGGAGAACCTCTCCCTCTTCTTTTCAATTAAAGCACCTTAATTATATTTATCATTTGAATATCAATTATTTTGGTTTTTATTAACATACCTATATTTTACAATTTAATTCCTAATATTTAGAGTTCATTTATCACCTATCATTATAGTTTCTACCTAAGACATTACAATACAGAACTTTAGTTAAGGAACTTATCCTTATCCTCTTTATTCAAGAATCTACATTATCTTGTACACATCATATACGATTTTTAACATTTTAATGTGTTCTTTCATATCCCTATTATTGACATTATCATTTATAAATTATTATATACCCCTTTCACTCTAATTAATCCCTCCCATAATCATTTATTTACCTTCATTAGGTTGTCGAAATCTCAATAAGATTTTCCATGCCAAACAATTGGGCAGTGAATACCCATACCCATTTCCTATTAAAGTTATTATTATATATGCACTTATAATTCCATTATTGTGAAACTAAATGAATTTATACAAAATTACTTGATCATGAAATCCAATGTGATGAAATATGAACCTATTTTGAATGATCTATGTAGGAAACTTATGCATGTACAAGATATGAAAGTGATAGGTGCGCCAATAATTTTATAGAACTAAAATATATAGGGTAAAATTTTAGTCTCATGATATATCATTAAAGGGTTTACGGAGAAAACCTTATACATGATGGGACTTTTCCTTCAATGTTATGATTCCTTGACTGTTATCCTTGGCCTATGTTTATGATGTCATTTTAAATTTATTTCCATATTTTCCCACAGTTTTCATGTTATCATTATATATCATGTATCTTTGTTCATGTTTATGATTATAACCCTTTTTATGTCCTGTTAAATTACATATTTTCTAACATGTAATACATTTATCATGATATTCTAGGTTTATTCCCTTATTGGGATATGTAGCTCACCTCTTTCTTATGCATGTCCCTGGGTTATCCCATGTTGTTTTAAGTATGAAGGAATATTATGATAATGTTAATGAAGTTTTCAATAATGGAGATGTTCCCCCAATTATAAGTTGTTGTATAATGTACCTAATTACCAAAATAAACTATGGTTATTAATATTATTGGTTTTATAATGTGTAATCTTATGTAATAAATAATAAATTTATATATAATAAAGACAAGGGTTTTCCTAAGTGATATAAAACTCAATGAATGTTTGATTCCCCTAAAAGGAATTATGTGAGAATAACCTAAGAGGTGATTGAATTGGGTTATGAATCATTATATAATTTTACAACTTTTTCTTTAAACCCCTCATTTAACTATATTTATCCTGAAATTATAGTTATTGGGGTCACTTATTTTCACTATTTTAATTATTTACCTAATTATCCCTTTACCTAACTAGCCTTTACTATATATTTTTTGTTTCTTTCCACTTTATGTGTTGTGGAAATTTAAAACACGCATGAACGCATAAACTAGGATTTTACATGGTCCACCCACACTATTCAAATCCAAGAAGAATGTAATAGAGATATTTGGTGTATTATAATTATCTAATATCACTATTATTTGGTGGATATAAAATATTATGGTCACTCCTTGCATATGATCACTTCTTTACAATTTTTTTTGTTCAAGGTAAATTCCTTCTCATGGATCACTTCCCTTATTCTCCTTTAAACACCAAACCAATAAAGATCACCTATTATTTTTAGGCATGCAGGTTTATCTTCCCCCAATATCCCTTTATTCATTTTTTTATATCCTCATATGTGTGTGATTTTGTTGTTTATATCCTCACCGGTTGATTCTACATAGTGTGAACTAAGAACACAGAATTAAGAAACATATTATTCTTAACTCGATAATATTTCTTGAACATCACTTTCTATAAATATATCCAGAATCACTTCACCATGATTCTTTATAGTGACCTCATTATTCTTCTCTAGGAAAACTGAATCTTTATCATATTATGAGTGCTATATATTTGATTAATATGCATGTCTTCATAAGATTCACTATTTTCAAACACTCTTCCCCAAACCTGATATATTTCAATATTTTCTAGTAGGGTATGTCATTATCTATTATTTTTTGTTAGATATGTTGGTCAACGCTCCTAAGAGACACCATTTTACATTTTCTTCTTTTATTGGTGGAATAACTCCATGAAAGGTTTATTTTCCATATTTGGAATATATAGAAACCAATTTTATTCCATTTCATATTTACTCCCCAATTATATGTTTGATAAAAATAGTTAGTAGGCATAAAATATGAGAATATATTTTTGTTCTATCACATATTTTATTATCATAATTTAGAGTAGAGTCAACTCCTTTAACTTCATTCTTATTTTTCATTTCCCAAATTTGGGAAATACAACTATTCATAATGACACATAAAAACAAAGTATTAAAACATACATATCATGTGTTTTTTATTAGTATCCACATTAATTTATTTATTTTTCCATGTAATTTTTCATGGAAAACCAGAAAACCACTAAATCCATGTTACCATGTAAATAAAATTGATTTACTAACTATTTTCAGTAACTCAATATACACCCACTACTGTTTCATAGATCAACATGTAGAAAAAATTATCATATTCAGTGTGGATATATTTTTTTATTTATTCCACTAAAAAACTCTTTATAGATTAATTATAAATTTAAATCATGTATCACATCTCCCTTTTATGTTTCGAAATTTATGAATCATTGCGGAAAATTTTAAGCATCATTAGATTTAAGAGAATATCCTCCAGGAATATCAAAAAAAATATTTCCAATGAATACCATATAATTTTCATGTGTAAATATCCCTTCATGTTAATTCTTGAATTTATCTAAGAATTATATCACACCTTCGAAACATGGGATAACACCTATGTAGTGTAAAACACACCTACATATCCATTAGATCAGACCTTTGCTAAGGGTGGTGACACTTCTATTGGGATCAAATAAATATATGTGTAAGAATAACAAAACATAAACTCCATTCCTATGCCAAAAAAATCTATGTTGGTCATCACGTGTAAGATAGTATCCAAGAACATGTACACTCAGATCAATGACACTTCCACTCAGTATGATCAAATATACATTGGGGAAGAAAGACACATATTTTTCCAATCATTAACCAAATTCACATATCCCATCTATGGTAAAACATATGTTGGACCCCAAAAGATAAATATATTGATATTTTTAACAAGCATGCATGGATTCAATGAAACCTACATAGATCCCATGCCCTTTTCAAATTATCATCTCTCATGTAAAATGAAACTTACTCAACTAATGTATGATACGAACTGAGATATAGACTCTTCAATTAGATTACTTCTATATTCATTCCATTTTACTTTTTTCCTTTAAAATAACCTTCATCATCCCATCCATGTTATGGGAAATGATTTATTCAAACATAAAATCATCATTACTTCATGTGAATATCCATTCATCTTCTCTTCCCTCTCTTAATAAATCAATCATGCATGAAAAAGCAAGCTCTGAGACATCCCAATACCCATACATAGGGACATGGCATTGAAAAAAAAATCATTACATACTATATTTTATAAAAAATGAATCCACACAATATTGACCATACATAATTATAATATCAATATACAATATTAATAACATATATACCCAAGACCTTTTAGGTTTGTTGATTTAGATAACTCGGAAAAACACCTTTATGTAACCAAACTATTGTATTTCTTATCAAATGGGAGTTTTTCTCATTATACCTAGAATTTTTTATACTATAATACTACTTATTCATATCTCATAAAATTATCTATACCTATTACCCTTATAGTAATATCTTATATAATATCATTATTCATAACTTGTAGAAATGGTAACAAGTAAAGTTTCCAACCTAAAATCCAATAAACTAGTGTCCCGGGCTGGGTCGCTACATGACCTCATGTGTGCACCCTTGTACATCCAAGGCTACCAACTGGCACCGAGGATCTAAAATAAAAAATGGGGAGACTATAACCTCTTTTTCAGAGTGAGACACAATTGATAACATATGAAATAAAGAAAAAAAGGATGAAATAAATAATTAATTTTCATAACCAACCTTTTCCTAAACATGGTAAAAAAGAAAAACCAAATGATAAATATTCCATGTCATGCTAATAGTGCCAACAGTTAAGAAACTTAAAAATAAAGAAAAATAGTCAAATCCCCAAAATGGATCCATAGTCAATGTCTGGATCCTCATCCATGCACATCCCAGGAAAAATAAATTTCCTACCATAGGGCCCTTTCCCTTTTCCTGACTTACCAACAATAAATCTTCTCAGGTACACAATGGAATCCCGAGAAAGGTGTGAGTACAACTCAGTAGGCCACCACCAATGGTGTCCACAAAATATTGAGTCGAGATAAATAGTTCATGTATGTACTAAACATATAATAACATATAAAAAAGAAAACTCTAGTCCCATTAGTTCACAATATTAACATTATCCATTTTTATAATTTTTTTGATGGTTTAGGCATTTACATCATTTACAATATGGCATAAGATACTCAATTATCAAGCATAGGATAATAATCCTAGGACCATATATCCCTAGGAAAAAAATTCATTAAAAATACATCATGCTTGTATTGGAGCCTCAGTCTAGGTAGTCTCGTCAAATGAAATTTTTAGGGGAATAGAGCCTCAGTTCCCTTCCCTAACTCGTGCATTATAAGGTGGGGTTTAGAGCCTCAGTCTAAACTGGCCCATAAGCATAGATCCTCAATTCCAATACCCCACAACTACCAAGCCATGTTCATGTTCTTATTTATCCATTTATCACATATATCATATCAAAACCTATACACAAAACAATACACATAACATTCACCTCTCATAATTATTCAACATGTGAATTAATATCATGACTTAACCCATTATCACATTTACCAATTACATTTCATATCACATTTATCCCATTCCCCTTTCCCATGACTTAACCCATTAGTACAATAATCAACATCAATAACTCATCCTAGTTAACATATTAGTCAATTCCCATATGTCAACCCATTTAACTCATCCATCAATTAAAAATCATCTAACCATTTAACATTTTCATCATTTCACATGCATTAACCCACTTATGCATTTCAATCAAAATTAATAATTCATTTAGCACAATCACTTTACTTCATCCAACCTATTTCATGTTTAAAAAAATCACCTATTCCATTATCAAAAATATAGAAAAAAATATCAATATTACCTTTAAACCCAACTAACACATTAACATGTTCAAAATAATCTACTTTATCACAATTTAATTATATGATTGAAATTAAAATTTCTTGTTTTCAGGAATACTGTCACACTCCTTGGGAATCCCTAAATCGGTCTAGTAACCCCCAATGCATCACATAGGGATCTTGAGGGTTTTAATTCATCATTTATCCAACCAATTTACCAAAATAATTTAATGGAAAAAATGCACGACAAGAGAGAATCATTAACACAACCACACATGAACAAATCAATTTCATGTCTATGGGATTTAATTTAAATACCACCTACCTCGAATATGATGGTGAATTCTTAGTTAACCTTAGAATTAGATCCAAATTCAAGAACCCATTCAATACCAACCTAAGATCCACGTAAAAAAGAGTATTTTAGGGATTCAGAATAAGAATAATGAATCCAAAAAACATAATTTGATAATTTGAAAAATGTAGAGCATTAGAAATACCTTGAACTTCGATATGCACTCAAAAACACTCTAAACAAACTAGAATCAAAGGATATTTACAATTGGGAACCCTTGGTAATTTTTGTTCATCACTAGGATTTATGAAGAGGAACTGGGGGAATAACTATGGTAGAACACTTAAAATACCTATGGGGAAGAATAGTAAAATCCCACTATTAATGGGGCACACGGTTTGGCCGCACAGTTTTCCTAACTATGTTCTAACCATCTCCTAGCATCTATCTAAGAGGGGTCTAAGTCACACGGTTACCTGTAGATCCCAAAGGTTCAAAAAATCATGCACCAACCATATAGAATGCATCTGTCCAAGACTATATTATTTGGATTTACCCCCATGCATGGTTTACCTACCCGTGCACCCCTCCTCCAGGATACCATGGTTTGGACGCATGGTTTCCACTAACCATGTGTCAATCATTAAACTTTCACAAGATGGCTCGATTCCCCTTTATTTTTTGTCCAGAACCCCTAAAACACCCCTGAGATTTCTCATATACCTGTGGAACATTTACTTAGACAAAATTAAGGGATTAAACACAAACTTTATGCAATAATTTACCTCCATGAAGACAGGGATCTTACAACCTCCCCACCATATAATGGCTCATCCTTAAGCTGTACACCAAAGAATCACTACACCTTTGAGGAAAATATATTGGGCCACTGAGCCCCCATATCTGACTCCCTCTCCCATGTTTCTTCTTGATCATTTCCATGTTACAAAAAAACATGAAAAAGTGGAAAAATCCTTCCCTGAAAGACATTATCACTATGATCCACAACATAAACCAGATGGTCCTCAAAGGATGCATCAGACATGAGCTCAACGTCACTTGCATGAGTCACATGATAAGGGTTTGGGTGATGCTTTCTAATCTGTGACACATGAAAAATATTGTGCACTCCACTCTAATGATTCGGAAGATAGAATTAGTATTCCTCCAGTCTAATCCTTTTCATAGTATCAAATGGAACCATATATATTGGTGCCAACATTCCCTATTTCCGAATCCAATGGTGACAAAACCTTAGAGACACCCAAAGAAACACTGAATAACCAACCAAAAACTCGAGAGTCCTATGATGTTGATTCTCATAGGACATCTTCCTACTTAGATCCATTTCCATAGATTTCTGAATTAATTGAACAACTCCTTATGTCTCCTACACGAGACACGGTCCCACCAACTCTAATTCCCCAACCTTTATCCAACACAACAAGGATCTACATGGTCTTACATAGAGATCTTTATACATTTTCATATAAAAAGTATCCTAGAAACTATTTTTTAGAAAAACACAACAAGAAACATGTGATTTTACCAAAACACACCAAAATTTAAGACACATTCCCTAAACATATCCACTAGAACTTGAATAGTATGCTCCAATTTCCAATCCTTTAGTAGGAGAAAATCCATACTCAAAAAAACCTAGGTACCAAGAACCTTATGTAACCCATATAATAAGTATAAACAAAAACATGAAACATAATCAGAAACTATCATATGCGTCACCCCGTGAAATCATACTGTCTACATAGAGCTCAACCAACAGATCCATAGTGAAGGTCTCTTGAATCAACAATAATTGATCCACATTTTTCAACTGAACCACCACTACCCAAATTGAATCATTATTTTGTGGAGTCTTCAAAAGAACCACAATGAAATACATAACCACGTTACCCCATTTCCATTCAAAAATGGGCAGTGGATGCAACAAACCACCCAACCACTAATGATAAACCTTCACCTACTAACAAGTAGGGAATCACGCCAAAAAACCTACAAACTATTTCTTCATCCCTGGTCACCAATAATACCTACAAAGATCACAATAAATTTTTTCAAACTAGGATGTGTTTCCCACTTCTATTCATGAAACTCACACATCAACTCTTCCTGCATACACATTGGCACAAAAAAACGTCCATGAACATAAATGATCCCATCACCTCTAACAGTCCAACTAGAAGTTGACTCCCTACCATTAAGACTTCCCCTCAAAGAAAAACCTTTGGGATCCTCAAACTACTTATTCTTGATCCGGTTAAGAATCATGGACTCAACTTCAAAGGATGTAAGGTTCCTCATCCCTTGTCCATACTAAACCTCTATATGTATATCTAGAAACAAATCCATTATTCTCCAATCATAACTGGATTCCTGAATTTAATGAAATTGTGTCTTCTGACTCAAATCATCTACAACATTGTTCCCCTTTACTAGTTTGTGAAACAATTCAAAGTCAAAGAACGGCATGTACTCAACCCATCTGCACTGATGATTATTCCAATCAGACTATGAGAAGATGTAGTTAAGGATTTTGTTATCATTGTACATAATAAATCATTCACCAAAAATTTACTTCCTCCAATACTTTAAAACATAAAACATCTTGGATAATTCATGATCATGCATTGGGTAATTTTGTTTATGAGACCTCAACTTTTGTGACCCATACATCACAACCCAATCATCCTACATCAACACTACCCCAATCCCAACACAATATGTATCACAAAATAAGTTATACTCCTTACCTAGATAAGGTTTGATCAAGATTGTTATGGTGTTCAACCACTTCTTTAACTCTTGAAACGAATTCTCACATGCCTCGGGCTACTTGATCTGGAATCCCTTCTTGTTCAAACCCAAAAGTTGAACTATAAAATGGGAAAATTATTTGATGAATATTTGGTAATCTCCCTAAAATACTATAAAAATGTGGACATTAGAAACATTATTGGGATTCTCCCAATATACAACTACCTGCACTTTCTTCAGGTCCACTAAAAATCCTTCCTCTGAGATGATGGGACCTTATAAATTCACCCTATCGATCCAGAAATGACATGTGTGTGGCATGGTGTATATAATATTCACTCTTATTTTACTCATAACAGTGACAAGATGTTTTTCTTGATCATAATGAGTCTTGGAGTACACCCAGATATCATCCCAAAACAAAACTATAAACTAATATTGGTATGGGTGAATGATTCTGTTCATTAGGTCCATAAACACTTTTAGTGCGTTGGTCAACCCAAAACGACATCATGACAAACTCATACAACACATAGCTACTCCTGAAGTCAGTTTGTGGAACATAAAATTTTCTCAACTTTAGGTTTTGATATGATAATCTCAGATAAATCATATAGAACAAGAAATAATCCCCTAATCAAGTCAAAGAAATCATCTATCTAAGGAATATGGTATCAGTTCATTACCATCATCTGATTTGGATTCCTATAATCAAAAAATAACTACAATGATCTGTCAACCTTGTTGGAAAAAAAATTTAGACCCCCAAGGTGACATAATTAGATAAATAAAACCATTATTCTCCAATTCCTCCAACTGATTTTTATATTCATCGAGCTCTACCAGTTTCATTCTATATGGTAGAATGGAAACTTTTTCTTCTCCCTACAACAACTCTATCCTAAAACCAATATCCATGTCAAGTGGTACCCCTGACAATTCCCCAGAAAACACATCCTAAAACCGATACACCATGTGAGGAAAGAAAATATACTCTACTCTTCCATAATAAAGCATAACAGAAGCCAATTGGTGTATAAGTTCACCTAACTATTGAAAAATTGGCCTTAGACAACCAGAAAAAACATCTCATTCAGCACAATGGACATCAGTTTCTCCCTCAAGAGATGTGAACATTTTCCTATGTCGGTAACAATAAATATCGGTCTCATATAACACTAACCAATTCACACCAAAAATCATATCAAAACCAATAATCCGAAACACAAATAAATACCATGGGATATGGTACCCACCAACCTCAAGAGATCAACCCTTACATTGCCAGATAATTTTTTCCCACACCCCTAATGGTGTATCAATCGACATAACCACACATATATGTTCCAATTATAGGCACAACACACTCCCAAACTAAGCATATATAAAAGAATTCAAGGAACATATATCAAATAAATCACTAGAATGTGAGGAATATATAAGGATTCTACCGTGTACTATTTGGTGGTATGGCCTCAGCAAATCCAAGTGCTTGAGAAACTTTGTGAAGCTGACTTTCCCCACTACCTTGGGCTCTGGTCTATGTTCCTAGCCCTATAATACCCTACTGATATGGGTGATCTGATCCAATAGTACAACGCCCGCCACCTCAACTAGTATGGCCAGTAGAAATCCAACTGCCTACCTGATATGGGGTGACCGACCCTCTGCATGCAATTTGTTTTGGTCTCGATCCTTCATCAATGGCTAACTATCGTGGGTTCCTACAGAACCTCTGCACATATCCCATTCTACTACATTCTTGGAACTCAACTGGTGGTTAGGAGAACTACCCATGAATCTGACCTGACCTATTATACTAATAGAAAAACACTTGGTCCCCCCATGATAGTTTGGCCCTCTCTTATGAATACTCTACACACTTAAAACCATGTAAAGATTATCAAAATGATGCTTTCTTACCTTATAAGTCACACCACTAGATTATCCAACTAGAACCACAAACCCACAACCTAAATCCTCCATTAAATTTCCTTCTAAAATATGTTCTTGAGCCACCACCTATGTAAACTTTTTTAAGCATAATATTTTTACCATTGAATTAATCTCATGGCTAACACCATCTTGAAAACATATCATTGTAGTGGCGTCATCCCCTTCTAATCTTGTGACAAAGAATCACAAGTCCATAAAGTGGCCCACATAATCCATCACTGACATAGTCCCTTTAGTTAAAATCAAAAAATATATATCCCAATCCTATATCAAGGTCCCTAGATAGAAGTTCTCCAGAAATGTATCCTGGGAGTCCTTTCATAGCATACCATCAGCCTGCTGTGTCTGGATCCGAATATTACAGTAGAACTTTATCGATCCCCAAAAAATATACCCAACCTGCTTTAATATATTCTTAGGAGGAGTATCTATGTAATACAAAAGAATCTAGATGGACTCCATCCAGAACTTCATATCCTCAGGTCCACCCTTTTTAGAAAACAATGTAGGGTGCTGCAACTGAAATTCTCTAATAAGATCAACATACTCGGCACAACCCACCCATGTTCATGTTGTATCAACTTCATATAATGAGAATAGTTCTAATAGAACTACTCCCCTCCTCTATTATCTCAAACTAATGGGTTTTCCTTCTCCACTATTGGTGGAGCATTCTCAGAAATATCATATTATCATCCAAATGGCACATGTCATTTTGGTGGAATTTTTCTACAATGCCAAACACAATTCCTAGAACACGTGAAATAAATTTTCCATTGTTTACATAAAACAAGGATCTTTATTAACCATAAACAACCCATACAAAATACATTCTCCCAACATACATCATCAGACCAAGAACACTACCCTCAACCATCCTTACGACGGATCATAGTCAATAATTGGTAAACCAACTTATATAGTCATGAGCCTTTATTTTACACCCTTTTTGAACCATTTTAACATTCCAACATAAATCCCTCTCACATAGGCTCCTTAAACTCTTCTCAATTTACAAAAACCACGTTTTATCTCATTTATAAATTTTCATTAATCACAATTTCTTTAACCATTATTTAACATTCCCTTCCATTTACCATTTTTCATCATCTTCTTGGACAATAATTCCTTTAAATTTTCTAAGAAAATGAAATACATTATTTCCCTCATGTATCACACATATTCCTCATGTTTTCCTACCATGATTTATGTGACATGATTCCCTCGGTTACAAAAATAATGCATGAATGGACAATGCCATTCCATTCCATCCATGAGAAAAAACATCATAAAATAGTCACATCACATAAAAAGTGAATCACCTAATAGTGAAATATCATTCAATTGTAACAAGAAAAACAAAGAACAATAATTCCTACATTGGGTACTTAGGTTTTCCCTCATACATGGGTTACCTACTTCCAGGCACAAGATCATTAATAAGACCTAACACTTCATAATTTACTCTCTACTATTATAAAATTGTAAGGCATATAAAAGAACCTCCTCTGATACCACTTTGTAACATTTCCAACTTGAAATCCACCAAACTAGTGCCCCAAGATGGGTCGCTACATGACCTCAAGCATGCCTCCAAATATAGAACAGATTGTCAACTATCAGTGAGGGTCTTAAAGAGCACATGGGGAGACTATACCCTCTCCACCAGAGTAATCCATAGCAGATAACATATGTAATAAATGAAAAAATTAGTATTAAACGAGAATATAAATTACCAACCATTTCCCAAACAGGGTAAAAACACAACCAAATGATAAATATTCCATGTCATGCAGACAATGCCAAAAGTGTAGAAAATCCAAAACAATGAAAATTGTTGATTCCCCAAAACTAGTCCTAACTCAAGTTCTAGATCCTCATCCATACACATACCATCAAAATATTAACTCCCTATAATATGTCCCATACCCATATCCTGACCTTACACAAAGAAATATACTATAGTACCCAATGGGATCCCAAAAAGGGTGTGAATACAACTCAATAGTCCACCACCAATGGTGTTTACAAAATATCTTTCTAGAGAGATAGTGCACGTAGGTACTAAATAAATTACAAGATAAAAAACAACTTGGGTTATATAAGTTAATAATATTCTATTTATCCATTTTCATTATTTTTTAATGGGTTAGGAATTTTATATCATTTACCCTATGGCCTAATGCGTTCAATTATCAACCATAGGGGAATAATACAAGTTCCCAATATCACTAGGAAAAAATATTCATGAAAAATTACGTCACACCAAACTTGGAGCCTCAATCTAAGTAACATCTTCAAATAAAACCTCTAGGGTAATAGTTCTCCATTCCCCTTCCATATCCCATGAATTATGGGGTGGGTTTTATAGCCTAAGTCTAACCTGACATGTGGGAATAGATCCTCATGTCTAATATTGACTAACTACAAATCCATATCCACATAATTCTTTATCCATTTTCCACATATACCAAATCATAAACCATTAACAAAACAATACACATAAATTTCACCTCTCAAAATTATTCAATATGTGAATTAATATCAATCCTTGACCCATTAACACATTTAAAAATTACATTGCACAACCCATTTAACTCATTTCTATTTCCCATGCCTTAACCCATTATCATAATTAATAAATTACATACCTTGAACCCTTTAACATATTCATCAATTCCCATACATTATAATGTTTTTCTCATTCATCAATTCATGAGAATCTACCAATTTAACATGTTCATCATTTCACCTGAATTAAACAACATATGATTTTCAAAAACAATTCATATGTCTTTTTCCATAATCAATTTCTTTCATCCAACCCATTTCATATTAATCCAAACAAGTCTGGTATGCCATTATAAAAATATAGACACAAATATAAGTATTTCCTTTACACTCAACTAACACATAATTATGTTCATCTTGGGATATACTTTATCACAAGTCAATTCTATGCTTAATGTTACAATTTTCCATGCTCAAGAATGTTGGTACATCCTATAGGCAACCCTAAATCGATCTATTAAACCTCAATACATCGTATAGGTATCATGAGGGGTTCAATTCAATATTTATCCAAACATTTTACAAAATCTATTTAAAGGTATCAAATACAAAACAAGAGATAACCATTAACAAAACCACACAGTCACAAATCAAAATCAATATAATGGGATATAACTTGTAGACCACCTTCCTTGAATGTAAAGAGGAATGCTGACTTAAACATAGCCATAAATCCTTATTAAACACCCTTTAAATACCTAAACTAATATTAACTGGAAAAATAGGGTTTTAGGTCTTCATAAGAAGAAAAATGAAACCAAAATCCCTAATATAGAATAGATAAGTAAGAGGATCATTATACTTTCTCGAAGCTTCGATCCGTGCCCAATGACACTCTGAATAGTCTATAATTGAATTAGATCGAACATTAGTAAGTTATGTCCATTTTGGTTAATCACTAGGGTTTATGGAGAAGAATTGGGGGAATAAATAGTGTATAACACATAAAATCTTGAGGGGGTTGAATGGTAAAAAAAACTTTTAATAGGGTGCATGGTTTTGTTGCACAGTTTTCAAAACCGTTTACCATCCTCTATTGAAGAGGGTTCTAAGTCACACAATTACATAGGGAGTCAACACAGTTTTAAAACCCATGTTCCAGCCATGTGGAATGCCTCTTTCCAATACCACACAGTTTGGATTTCCCCTCTTGCACAATTTACCTAACTGTTCCCCACTCCTCCTAGATAGCTTTCTTTGGGAGCACAGTTTTTAATAACCAAGAGGAAAACATGAAACATGCATAGGATATCCTGATTCCCCTCTCAATCATGTCCCAAACCCCTATAACACCCATGATCTTTCTCATACTATCAGTAATCATTTACTTAGCTATCATTAAAGTATTAAAACTAAAATTTAAACAATAACGTACCTCCACAAAGATTGGGATCTCACAGAACACAGTAAAGGGTGGGATTAGATGACTAGTATGGGTAATCATGGGATATATCAATATATGGTCATAATTGATCATAATATAATCATAATGTTACAATAACATGAAAATAAATTATGAAAATTTACCTCATAATTCATAGACCATAAATAATTATTCATCTCATAAAGCTTTATCGTAAAAAAATAAATGATTCATAAGAGTTTGGAATAATCAATAATCAATAATGAGATAGCATATCATAATAATGAAACATAGGTTTTTTTCATTCTTATAATCTTATAATATCATTTCCTTAGTCATGGAACTCTACCAAGCTTATCATTGTGGATAGTCCCATAAGAATTGGGTTTACTCTCTATTAAAACAAATTCATAGTAAATGCTCTCTTAAAATACTATTATAGTGGACATATTCCTATAATTGATTAGTTTTACTCTATATTCATTTAATTCCCTTAGTCAAGGATCACTTCCATATTATCATAGTGGATAGAGTCCCACAATGGATTGGGTTCACTCCCCAATTCCAAAAATCTTTTTTATACTATCTAATGAGATATCAAGATTTACCCAATGAATATGAGGGCTATATAATATATGCCCCACCCATAACATAATTAAAATCATATATATGTGTATAAGGGGATCGTAAAAATATTCACCATTTCATCCTATAATAATTTTCTTGTGGGAATGAAAGATCTTCCTAAAAAAACATTAATGTGTCATCATAATCCAAACATAGAAATAAAGTGGACGGAATAATAATATCATATACCCAATGGATCATAAAAACCCATAAATAATTTTTCCATAGATGAAAATAACTTTTATAAAATCATCTAAAATATGCATTAAATATCAATAGAAAACATCCTTTTTGTGGTAGTTTTTTAGAAAGAAAAAAATCGTAACTAAATTAAATTATGATTTTATTTTTAAAAATTATAAACCATGTAAAAGGAGATTTATGATGAATAAATGAAATGGTGGTGGTAAAATCCATTCATTTCATATACTTTAAAAGTAAAACATATTTTAACACTTTTGTAAAAATTTGTGTGAGTCGTACAATTATCATTTAAAAAGATTTATTTTAATGATTTGAAATAAATTAAAGTTTAGTATAACATAAATTTATAAAATATTTTTGTGAAGATAAAATATTTTATATAATAATTTTTAAGAACATGTATATGGAGAAAAATGATTCCAGACCCAAAATGATAAATAAGGTCAGCTTTTATAAAAACTTCATTTTGGTATTTTTGATTACCAAATACCATAAAAATTGGTACTAATACTTAAATCCATTAGAAATAAATAAAGGAGAATAAAATATATGTATTTTAATATATAAGTGTCATATAATCTTTCTCAATGAAATTTAACATAGATAATCCTAAAAAGGAAATGAGAATGGAATAAAAACTCTTATTCTTTTGTTAATCTCTAGATCAAAACCTCGTGAAGAAGAAAACCATATTTGTATTTTTAAATACTTTTAATTTTCATGAAGATAATTATAATATACATTCATGGATATTATATACAACACACAATATAAAACAAGTTTTGAATGTGGCATATGCCTTGAGGAGATAAAAGTGCGAGGACAAACCATTATCTCAAGCCCCAACCTACCTAATACATATTCTGAAATTATAGATAATAAATTTATATTTCATATAAATTATTATTATAACTATATTCATATTTATATTACTATATATCACTCCATTATAATTTCTAATTACCAATTTAATAACAATTATTCATTAAAACTGGTATTTGGGTATTAATTTTTCTATTTTCCATGCATGTTTCGATTGAACTATTCCAGTCCTAACACATTATTTGTGGTCATGGAATATTATTCATTTCATAAGTATAATATATTCATAATATATTCACATTCATTAAAATCTAGGAAACTTTGTGATGAAAAATTAATCACATCACTTCATCGAGATGGTTGTCGAACCATACGCACAAGCGATGTTTTAATTTTCCAACAAATGGAAAGATAGAATAGAAAATAATAATTTTTCATTAGAGAATCATAAATCAGTCAAATATATTAATTATATATCCTTATTAATCTGAATATAAATCCTAAATTAAAAATTATTTATATTTATTCATATAGGTGGTAGTTCGCACGTATGTGCGACTGATGTTATAACTTTCAAATAGATGGGAGGATAAGTAGATAGATAATATTTCATATTTTTTAAATCATAATTATATTATAAAATTTATATATATCCAATAAATACATATTATTAGTCACTTTTGATAGATGATGATAAAAAATAAAATACATTTCTTTTTTGAGATTGTAGTTCGTACATTCGCATGAGCGATATTTTCATTTTTAATCAGATTGAAAGGGGAAAAAATCAGTTATACCATTAATGTAAAAACATTTAATTATTTAAAATTTACTAATAAAATTATATTAATATTTTTATAAAATATTTTGATAATGTTTTAAAACAAATAAACTTTAAATATATTGGAAAAGACAATTATCTCCTCTTCGGGTATCCTCTTTTTGATTGAACATAAATCATTTGGATCAGAGGATTATGGTCGAAACAAGGGATAATAAATATGGTATAGGAATTATGGAGATGGATTGAACATATTTTATATAGAAAACCAAATTCATATATTCCTTTTGATAATTTTTATTATTTCCCTTTTTATAAGAATAAATCAATTCTGATTTCAAAAATATTAAATTTTTAAGGGTCTTTAAAATAACATTAAAATTGAAAAGTTTTCAAAAAAAATAGAAACATAGATTCATTTTTAGACCACTTTCCTTCCCATTTTTTCTCTTTCAAAATTTTTAACCTTTTTAATAAATTTATAAAATATTATTTATCATTAAATATCCTTAATTTTATTTTCATAATATTCATATAATTTGTTTTTAAAAACATCACGATAAAAAAGGAGTTCATGTTTGAATATTTATAAAATAAATTACCTTTATTTTTGTTCTATAAAAATATTTTAAGAATCTAAATTATCCAAAATTCTTCAATTTATATATTTTTAAAACTATTTACTTTGATTATAGACCCACTTTCATATGTACTGCATTAGCGATGAAAAAATGTTCTAGGTTATTATAACTTTACCAAAATTTAAAATAAATATACATCATAAATATAATTTATTATTAACCACTTTTAATATATAGATTCATTCATATAGTAATTCTATATGTATCCATACCATGATAACATAATATGTGAGAGATTGTGACATTTCATAATTTCTCTTAACATATAATGAAAAAAAAAGTTGTAACCAAAGGAAAGTGTCACAAAAATTCTATGTTTTTATATAAAATATGAATTAGGTTGAAATAAAATAATTTAAAAAAAATTAAAAGTGTGTTTTTTTTTGAAATTTTAAGTCCATATCGCATAGTTTTAACTTCATTTAACTCGTTTGACCCTTAATAGTGGTGATAAATTTTACTATTATTACAATTCATTATGAAGAAAATGAAAAGGACCATATTACATAATTTTAATATTATGATTAAAAGTAGGGAATCTATTTTTAAATATTAAATTTCCATAATTCTTAAAATTTACAATTAATATAAGTTTTCAAAATGAAATAAAAAATTGTTTATAGAAAAATATTCATTTTTAGAATCTAAATAATTTTACACTAAAATTATGCATATCATATATTATCATGAATTTGATTGGATTATAATTTTAGAAAATAAATTTTAGATGGAATTTTTAACATTCCAAAATAAAATGTAACCTCCCAACCACACTATTAAATGCAATGTTCCACAAATAGTTTTTTATTAGATTAATGTAAAACTTAAGTTCCAAAAGGTCAAGCATGGGTTTAAAAATGAAAAATATTATTTTAAAATGATTTATTTCTCTCATAAATAACATATTTTCTAGAGAAAATGGTTTTATTAATTTTTAAATCAATATTACATCATGATTATTTCATAAAATTTATGGCACTTGTAAAAATTATATTTTTCACTATTCACCCAAAAAATAAACTTCTTTATAAAAATAATAAATATATACTCTAATATTAATTTTATATGATGAATAATAAAATGGGGATAATTTTATCAAGAATATTTTCTAAAAGTTTTAGAAAATAATTCTAATTTCCATGCACAAAATTTGAAAAAACAATATTTATAAAAAATATATTTTTAAAGCAAAAAATGAATTTATACTCATTATTGTTCTAGTAACAACCATTATCTGATTATTGATTTATTTTATTGAATATATTATCAATAAATTTAATTAAAATAATTAATCAATGGTTTTTAATTTAATTTATTAATATAAAAAAACATTTCACACTTAAAAAAACTTTTCTAAAAAATTTATATTTTTACCATCAAAAGATTTTATCTTCCACTCTAAAAAATTGATAATTAATTTTGGAATTTTTATTAATTAGTTTCATATATATAAATATATTTTAATTTTTAAATAAGTTTAGTTATCTAATTAATAATATCTTATATTATAAATATTTCATATAAAATATAATAAAAACTCACTTTTATAAAGAAATAACCCTTTAAAACTATAAATATTATTAACATTATATGATTTAATCCTTAAAATTAAATTTTTTTTACATATTTCCTAAGAATTAATCAATAAATTTTAATTAGGATAAAAATTATATATATATATATATATCATAATTCATCTTCTCATATTTATACCTACCGATATGATAGTTGGGTTATAATGATCATAATTAAAAAATAATGTTGCAGTTCATTTGTGTTCTGTGTTTCATATGGTACATGCTATCGAACATATTATTCCTTTAAAGAAATATAAACTAAAATCCAAATATGTTACATTATAATACATTTAAAATAAATTGAATCCTCCAAATTTTATCTCGTATCTTACGGTTAAAGGTTTAAAACATTTCCAGAATCAATTCAAAGGAAAGGAGAATATACATAAGTGTAAAGATATTCCTTTTCATCCATATGAACTAAATTTGTTTTTTAAAATTAACTTAATTTCTAGGATAAAAAAGTCAACTAATTATTTCTTAATTATTAATTAAACAATGTGTGTATTAAAAAATTCATACTTGTTAATAGGTTTCCAAAAGTATACCCTCATAGATAAATGATGTTTTCTACATAGGAATAGATATATTTATCTTCCTCTTTCTTGAATTTAATTAATTATTTTACCATTTATATTTTAAATTTTATGGAATATACTTTATTTCTTTCAATAATTTTATTCATGGGTTGCTTTTGGAGTAGTATACTACCTATTATTTATATTGATAATAAATAATCATGATGTATTTTTCAAGACAAAAGTATTAAAATTAACTTTTAATAGATCATAAGATCCATAAAATGGATCAAAATTTATTCCTCTCATCTTTTCCATTCACCAAAACTAAATTTGTTATCATAAGTTAACATAATACTTAATATGAATAAACCATTATATGAATAAATAAAATATTAATCTTTAAAACATTAATGACAATACTCAAAGTTCAACTTAAATATTCCTATAAATAAATAAACTTAAAACAATTCAAAATATGATTTACCAAATTAAAAAACCAAAATTAAAAATATTTGATGAAATATCCATCCAATATTATGTTAACATTTATCCCTAAATACCAATCATCAATTATAAACTCCTATGCCTAAAATTTGTATACATAATCATATATTTTCCAAAATATACTACTCACTTCCCAAAAAACCTGAATCTCCATAAAAACACAATAAAGAAATATATTATTTCATATTGTAACTAAATATCTTCAAATAAAATCTGATCATATAAATTTATATTTTTTTACCTTAATAATATAATATTCCCAATATAGTGATCTTCATCAAAAATAAATTTAATCAAATAGTCACCAAATAATGTTTTAATATCATGGTAATCTCAACATAAATCAAAAAAATATAATAGCCCCTTTATTCTATTTAAATATAACTACAACAACATAAAATAACATATTTCCCTTAAATAATATGTGTTTATTTCAACTTATATTCCCAATAAAATTCTTCCCTTTAAATCCAAAATAAATTGCATGCTAAAGATAGGGGTTACATATTCCTCAATGATATATTAAAACCAAATAAAAATTTCTCAAAATATCATAAAAACTCTAAAAGGTCATAAAATAAAACCTCAAAATGATATATATCCTTTAAAAATACGATCATCTTTAAATTAATCTACCATAAATGTATCATTAACTCTTAAATTATTAGTATTTGATAACTTATTATCCTTTAAATTTATATAACGTTTTCTAGAATACCAACTATAAGAGTCTTATCTTATAACCAATGAGGAATAAATAGTACCTATCAGAGAACTCCATGGAAAGATACACCTCAAGTAGATACACTTACACCCATCCCTAGTGGAATCACCTACCACATAAATCTCTAGGGAAAATTTTCATGGTTATCATAATATTCAAATTCAAGAGTTACCAAGAATCAAATTCACTCTTTTACATTGATACCAACAAATGATACCCAATTTAAACAATCCATAATCAGAATATCAATAGAAAAAATTTAGTTACATACATAACCAAGACCATTAATTTTTAGAGTTTTAAAAGAATATAAAAAACACAATATATAAAGAAACCCAGTAATTTATCATAAAATGGGATGTTTTCCAATTATACCTATATTTTCTTATTCCTTAAGAAATATTTAACATCTTTAATAAAATTTACTACAAATTCTACCCTTATAAACAAATTTTGTTTCGTATAATTATTCTTAACTTATAAAAATAGAAACATAATAATGGGTAATACCATATTCCCAATAAGGGTATGCATGGGACATATATATTGAGGATTTAAAATGATAATAAGAGAATATTATGGGTATTATAACATGATCATAACTTACAAAAACATATCCCACACTTAATAGACAATAGATCTTGTTTCAGTGCATAAATATTTATCATAATAAAATACATGATTTATAAGAGTGTGTAAGCTTCAATAATAATGCATGATCTATGAGGTTATATCATAATCATGATACATAATTTTTGTTCAATTACATAACCATAGAAAATAAATTCCTTAATAAAGGCTCACACTCAAGACTATCCCAATGGGTGGAGTCCCAAAGTGGATTAGGTTCACTCCCCATTACAGTCATTTAATTATTCAATGCTTACTTCCAAGACTATCATAGAGGATATAATCCCATAGTATTTGGATCACTTCATATTCCCATTATTTCTTTAGCTAATGCTCACATTAATAATATCATTATAGATAACGTACCATAGTGTATTAGGTTTACTCCCCAATTATCATCATTTCCTTTCATATTATCTCAGGAGATATAAATATTTACCTAGTTCATTTTTTATCTTTATAATTTTGTGCATAGACATCATATAATTTAAATAATACAAATTTATATAACAAGATCATAAAAATATTAATCATTTAATCATATCATAATTAACCCATGGGAATGAATGAGTTTCAAAAAAACCTCTTTAACAAATAATCATATATGATCTCGTGAAAGAAAGAAGATTTTATCATAATATCATTTACATATTGGTGAATAAAAATAAAAAATATTGATTATATATGAAAAATATTTTCATAAAATCTTTTAAAATATTTTTTGAAAAAAAATAATTTTTCTTTTCGTAACTTATTTAAAACTAAAATCCCAAGAAAAATGGAAATATAATTCTATTTAAAAAACAATTGAAATTTTTTAGGGAGGAATTATGAGTAATAAATGGCATGTTAGTGGTAAAATAAGTAATGTCTTATACATTTAAAAAAAATATTATTCTAAAACTTTTGTAAAATGTTTAAAGTGAGTTGTACAGAAAACATTAGAAAATATTCCATTTAAAATTTTAAAAAAGTAAAATGTAGTATAAAATACCTTTATAAAAAATTTATTTAATATAATTACTTCCATCAAATTATTTCAAAGAACATTGAAATCTAGGAAGAATATTTTCAACCAAAAATGAGAAATAAGTTTGACTTTTCATAAAAACATACATTCTATTTTTTTTGAGTTCCAAAAAGAAGGGAAATGATAATTATACTTTAAATACTTATAATAAAATAAAATAAAGTATATGTTGTTTAAAAATATATGTGTCATATAATTTTTCTGAATGTAAATGTAACATAAATAATCCTGAAAAGAAATTAGATCGTAACATTGACCCTTACA
Source organism: Viscum album (assembly GCA_963277665.1). Classification (NCBI taxonomy): domain Eukaryota; kingdom Viridiplantae; phylum Streptophyta; class Magnoliopsida; order Santalales; family Viscaceae; genus Viscum; species Viscum album. The sequence goes on along the minus strand of OY728120.1, from coordinate 1,155,563,110 downwards.
GTTTTTAAAATCTTAGAATGAAAAACTCATGAAAGATAGAACCTTATATGTATTATAAAATCCTTATAATTTTCATGAAAATTTTCATTATATAAATAAATTGGAATTATATATACTACACAATATAAAACAAGTATTGAATTTGATATATGTCTCCAAAAGATAAATGAGAAATGAGAAACTCTTACCTAAAGTCCCAAATTTCATTGAACGTGTTCAAAACTCATGTATAATTAATATATATTTATTATACATATATAATATAATGAAATTCATACTTATATTAATATATATAATTCCTTATTAATTTTAAACTACAAATTTATTTACAATTCGTCATTAAAATCAGTATTTGGTTATTAATGGTTATGTTTTTTATGTAATTTTTGGTCTAATGGTTCTAATCATATCACCATGATCAAGGTCAAAGAGTATTATTAATATAATAAATATTATTTATATTTTTTATATATAATTTTAAAATAATTTATGTAATATGGTGATGAAAAATGAATTATATCACTTTATGAAGATGATAGATTGTACGTTCACATGAGCGATGTTTTCATTTCCAACGAGTAGAATTAAATAATAGTAAATAATAATTTATCATTATAGAATCATAAATATATCATGTATGTCATAATATTCAATAAATATATCCTTATGACCATCTATGAAAATTCTAAATGAAAAATTAATCTCATCATTTCATGATTGTGGTAGTCCATATGTACGTGCGAGCAGTGCTATCATTTTCCAACATATAGGAGAGTAAGAAGGTATATAATATTTGAACTTAAATAATAATATTTATTTTTATAAATTAATATATATCCAACATATTCATATTTATAACCATTTATTTTATTTGGTGATGAAACTAAAATACATTTCTTTATGGATATGGTAGTATTTACGTATCCATTAGTGATATTTTCATTTTTCATAAGATTGAAAGGAGATAAAAATGGTAATTAAATTTGCATAAAAACATTTTACTATAGTAAATATAGAGATTTAGTTATCTAAATATGGTAAAAAAAATTTATATGGTTTAAGAATAAATAAATTTTATATAAATCTGTAAAGACAATTACCTCTTATTCGGATATCCTCCTTTCGATTGAACATAATTCCTTTGGAAAAGACATTTATAGTCACACCAGAGGCTTCAAAAAATGTGTTGTGGAGTTTCGAGAGGAATGTCATCATATTTTTAAGATATAAATGCAATCATATGTTCATTTTGAATGGTTATATTATGTTTTTTTATATGAAACAATAAACAGTGTTTTCAATAATATCAAGAAATTAAGGGACATTATGTAATTTTAAAATTGAAAATTGGCTCATAAATGGACCATAGAAGAACTCTTTGATAAATTATCATACAATTTTTCATATTATAAAATTTTTATGATTTTTTAATCTATTTATAAAATATTTCTTAATATTCAACATCCTTAATATAATTTTCAAGACTATTCATATAATTTGACTTTAAAAAACAAGATAAAAAGAGTTTGAATTTTAATATTTAAAACGTTAAATAAAATTAATTTTTATCCATAAAAAAATTAAATATTATAACCTATCCAAAACACAACAATTTTAAATTTTTTTTAAATATTTTCTTTGATTTTTTATCATCTTGCAAAATTACAGCATCAGTGATCCATTAGTGCCCTATTTAATTATACCCCAACGAAAAATTAAAAATAAATTAATAAAAAAATATAATATACTATTTATCAATTTGATCACATATATTCATTCATATATTATTTATATCTATATCATTATCATAATAACATAATAAGTGTTAGAGTGTGACATTTCAGGATTACTCTTAAATTAAAACCAAATAAAAGAAGTAATCAAAGAAAAATGGAACCAAATTTAAATATTTTCAAAGATAGGATAGTTATTGTAAAAAATAAAACTTATAAAATAAAATAAATATATGTTTTTGAAAAAATATGACACCTTATCACATAATTTTTACCTCGTTTACCAATTTTACCCTTTACTGTGGTGATAAAGTTTTACTGGGGACACTATTTGTTGTAACTAAAAATTAAATAGAACATATTACATAATTTGAAAATGTTGATTAAAAATATTTAATGAATTTTCAAAGATCAATTTTACATAAATGGTAAAAAATATAATTAATATTATTTAACAAAATATAATGAAAACTTGTTTTCTAATACTCATTTTCAATATAAAGATAATTTTATACTAAATTTCCAATATTATTCATTCTAATGAATTTAATTACATTATAATAAAAAATAATAAATTTATATGTCATTTTTAACATGAAATAAATAAATTTCACCTTCAAACCATATGATTAAATTCAAAGATAAAAAAATATATTTTATTAGGATAAATTATTACTTAAGGTCCAAAAAGTCAGGTATGTGATTTCTAATTAAAAATATTTTTTTTAAATAATTTATTTTACTGCTTAAAAATATTTGGATGATTAAAAGAATTTATTAAGTTTTAAACCAATATTATATTAGTATTATGTTTTTTAAATTATAATTATTTTTAAAAATAGTATTTTTCATTATACACCCAAAGAATCGACAACTTCCTAAAAAATCCAAAAAATTCAGATTCATCACAATTCAATATGAGGAATCCAAAAATGAAGTTCATTTAATCAAATAAAATTTCTAAAATTGGTAGAAAATAATTATAATATCCGCACACAAAAAGTGTAAAACCATTTTTAAAACAAATTTATTTTCAAAGAAGAAATGAATTTATCGCCATTACTTTCCTAGTAAAAACCATTATATGATTGTTAATATAATTGTTTTTATTAAATTATAAATAATTTTCATCAAAATCAAAAATAAATAGTGATTAATTTAATATATTAAGATAAAAATACATTATTCACATAAAAAATTCTAAAAAAAATTCTTTTTTATAATCATGTAATTTTATATTCCTTTATAACAAATTGAATATAAATTTAGGAATTATTTTCATTAGTTTCATATATATAAAATACTTTTCAATAAATTTAATACTCTAAAAAAATTAGTTAGTATTTTAATTGAAATATATAAAATATATTGAAAACCCTCTTTTATAGTAAAATAACCCATTAAAACTCTAACTATTCTTAACCTTATATTATTTAATTGTAATCATTTTAAATTCAGTACTTATTATATTAAAATTAATCAATAAATTTGTATTAATAAAACATTTATAAATATATTTCATAATTTAGTTAATACTATTCATACTCACTAATCTAATAGCTAGGTGATAAGGGTATTATTTAAATAATAATGTTGTATTTCGTTTAATTTAAGTGTTTTATGTGCTACACACTGTTGATTATAGTATTAATTTAAGGGAATATAAACTAAAATATTGGGGTATTACAAGATCCACTTTTCAATGATCCTCAAATAATTACCACTTCAATATCTATTTGAAAATCGGAATAATTATTTTCAACAAATCCAACCCTCATATATATAGGGTTACTAAAAATATCCCCCTATGGATATTTTTAAAATATAATACCTTTTGCTCTCCAAAATATTATCACCCCCTTTTTCAAAGAAATATGAAGGGGCCTAAAGTAATAATATTATATTTTTATCTCTCCCTATGTTTGGGTAACCCCAAATCTACTCCCCCTTTATCATGGGGATTTAACTTTTTAACCAACACACCCCTTAATATTGGGAAAACATATTCTCCCCTATTTGGATAGGAGGAACACCACATTATCCAATCTTCTCTCCCTTTATCATGAGAGTATTTCTCCACTTTTTTGGTCCCCACAACTTGTTTTATAGCCTTTATCTCTTTTAACATGTGTTATAAAACACAAAATTTCTAGTTATACTCCCTATTTCTAGATTTCCCCTCTCCATTTTTTAGTTATTCTGATAAATTTAGCTAAATAAACACAATTAATCCAATTAATTCAATATACCACTTAGCATTTTATTTTTCAATTAATCCTCTAATCCTACTCATCCTAGGTTTAGTTTAAGAAACAATATTTTTAAAAGAAAAATCTCACATTTTTCAATGTCTCTCATTGTTTTATAATTAAATAACTTGTAGCAAGAAACATTTCATTTGATTCCCATTAAATCACTTGTATCCAAAAACATTTCACTTTACTAATATAAATAAACTTGTGATTTGACCAAAATTTCAAAAAAATCGTTAATAAATACTAACTAAAATAATGAATGTGATAACATACCACTTGAAGGGTTAATTAATACCACTTTAACTCCATTATTTAAACCCCTTCATAGGCTTATCCATTTTCCAGATTAAGAACCACCTTTATTGGTTGGAGTATGACACTCATTAGGTGGGTGAATTGAGATCCTACAAAAAAATTATCGATTATATTTATTAGAAAGTCCCATAGTTTTGAAATACTAAATTTCTCAGTTAACAAATGTTTCATATTTATAAAAGATATGGATTTTTGAAGGATTTCTCAAAGAGCTATTAGTTCTCATTCAACAAAAATATAAATTATTACTTTAACTTTTTAAATCATTTTACTTTATCAAATTTTAATATAAAAACTATCAAAGACTAACTACTAAGGAAATGTGAATTTTTAGGATTTAAATAAACACTAAATGATAAAACAAAACTTGGAACAAAATAGAAAAATAAAACACAAGGTCCAATCACAAGCTGACACATAATACTCTCCACTTAGTGATCAACCACCCCAAGACAGTTTATATAAATAAAAATGATCCACACTCTAGATTAAGGAAAAAATAGTCTTCACAACATTCTAGGTCAACTGGACCTCTTCCATAGTTTTTATGGGAATGAAAAAACAAAATAGTCCACTCAAGGACCTATTCAACTATTATCTATGGGAGTGTAAGGTGTTAAAGGATGGTTTGTGAATATATCATTGTATCTTCCATCTTTTCATAGGAATTAGATTGTGTTTATAAGACAGAGAGAAACACACTAATCATAATGTAAAAAATAGTACACAAATAGAGCAAAAAAATAGAGAGAATAAAGTTAGAAGGATCTGTGTGATTGGTAAATACAGCTTTCAACTCTTGGAAGATGTCTTAAAAAGTATCTTGATTCAATTACTGAAAACAGAAAGAAAAACAGATAATTGTGAGATCTTTTTCTCTAATTTCAAGTGAGGTTATTGATGTTCTCAATGAGTTCTTCTCATTTATTAGTTAGTTGCGGCAAAATGTTCTTCATGTTGTATACTCACTAGTTTCTTCATGTTTCCTTAGTTAGCAGTACTTTAATTTTTCCTTAGAAGCATGAATTATCCTCACACTACATGCATATATTATCTTTTGATCGGGCATTTTCATTATATAATTCAACTGATAGTAAGCATGATCCCAATCAAATCTAGGTACCTCGTACTTCATACTGTAGTCTATCATTCATTTAGATGTTTTCTAAAAAAGACATGCAAATTCATTAAAATAAATATAATTACTAAGTTTCATAAATATGACTGTTAGAAATAAATTAAAATTTAAATATCAAAGTAAGAAGTGACGGTGTCTCTAAATGGTGTCTTATGAACGGTGTCTTAGACTTTAAATTCTGCAATTAGTAATGGGGTGTCAAGTAGTAGTGACTTAGGAATAGTAATGTTTTCTGATAGAAGGTTGACTTGACGATGACTCAGATATAGGTAGGTCATACTTTGTGAAAATTTGGAATATCAGTAATTCACTATGTCGATAACTTGATACGACAGTGTCCCATCCTTTGAAAAAAATTTGAGTAAAGTTTTTTTGTATCACGATGCGATGGTGACTCATCCTTAAGGAAAATTATGAGAATCTATTGAGTCTTATGGTGGGATGAACAATGGTGTCATGTCCTTTGTTAGAATACATTATCTATTCGAATGCTAAGATATCTGACAATGATATATCTTATCAGTAATTCTATATCAAAGACAGCTCATACTTAGCTTATTTTATTCCATCAATGAGTTGTCCAAGAGTGATTCCAGACTAATGATGTCTTATCTGGAAGGGTGAGAGTTTGTCCACCTCAACATCGACTCATACTTATCCAAATTTTTTCAACCTATATTAAAATGTAAAACACTAATATAATAGATTAATCTTATGTTTATAAATAATTAAACATGATTAAACATAATATAACTTGATGAATTATGATAAATTTTGATTCAGGAGCCTTAAAATTACAGGTGGATGACAATATCCCCCTTTTTGATGATCACAAATCATTTCATTAACAAGTTATTCATAAATATCAATGTAAAAGAGAGATCTGTTTGGTTTAACATTTTATATGGATTATGAGATACTAAATTATTAGAGAAACATAATCAAGTAAAATTAAATACCATACTTAATAACATTCTCAGGTAAATTCCATACTTATTCTCCCCCTTTTGGGATTATTAAAAAGTTAACAAATATAAGAGATGATAATGAAAAAATAGAGTGAATATAAAATTCATTAAAAGAGATAATTTATTTCATAATTACAAGAGGGTACATTGGATGAGAAAAAGAACCAAAATACATCCCTATCAAAGAACAATCCAAAATCAAAGCTTCTACAGGGAAGGATCCATGATTGTTTTTTCCTTATTAGTAGAAGAAGATGAAAAAATAGGAGGTATAGGGGGGCCATAGGTATATAACTGATTAATGGGAACTCCATAAGGAATAGTAGGAGTATGATTTTGAAGACTAGATGTAGGATCTATCAGTTCTCGATAGATCGTAGTCCTCAAATGACTGATATCCTAGGTTGTAGACATGTAAAATTGTTGAGGAGTAGTAGGAAGACGAGAAAAATAGTTCTTAGTGACAGAAGTTCTTAATTGGGGATCAATTGACCAATAGAATAAAATTGAATGCATATTCTCAGTCATATTATGTATGAGGAAGGCCTTTGGTGCTATAATTACTGTACTAGGGACATGAAAATATGGAATTAGAAGGTTGATGAAATCCCTTATTATCTTCCCACCATTCCAAATTAACTTTTTGAAATCATATATGTTCTCTATGAATAGTTGAAGGGCATGAGTAAGCTCCTTGAGCTATCAATATTATCTTTTTAATTGAGAATAGAGACTTTTAAACTGAAAACTTTGAAGTAATTGACCTTATGATTTCTATTATTCCACAGCTCATATGGGGTTTTATTTAGTATAGTTTTACTTAAAACTCTATTACTTATAATGAAAAATATATTCATATATTTTTTCTAAAAATAAATAGGTAGATTATATTCATTAAGTATAGTCTGGGATATCTCTTGTAAGGTTCTATTTCTCCTTTTTATGACTCAATTCTATTGGGGTGTCCTAGGAGCAGAGAAGTTATGACTACATCCATTTTGTGATAAAAAATATAAAAATTCATGATTTTCAAACTCACGAGCATGGTCACTTCTTAAGGTTTTTATTATAATTCCCCTTAAGTTTTCTACTAATCTATCATACATGGTGAAATAAGAACAAGACTTAGTTTTGTGAGAAAAAAATAATGTCCAAGTATACCTAGAAAATTCATCTATAAGAACATAGACATATTTATTACCACATAAACATGAAACTCTAGAAGGTCCAAACAAATCCTTGTGAACCAAATCAAGATATTGAGAAGTTGAAACTTCTTTCTTTGGTTTGAAAGATATTTTATGTTGTTTTCTTTTTTTACAATTATTACAAAATTTTTCATTTGGAAACTCTAGTTTGGGTAGATCCTTGACGAATACTTTTCTTGTAATATTTCATAGAGTGTAAATGTTAAAATAGCTTAATCTCATATGCTATATCGAAGACTCTTTGTGAAACTAACTGAGGTAGGAAACATTCAAAAAAACTAAAGAATCCATATTTTCAGCATAAACATTTTCATTTCAAAAATTAGTAAAGGAAAATCATTATTATAATTGAGAAAATTCCAAGAATAATTTTCAATATTAACATGAAATATATCATCACATAACTATGAGATGATAAGTAGATTGAAAATTATACTATCTACAAAAAGAAATTTATAAATTTCAGACGAGATTTCAAAACCCATTCTTTCAAAATGCATTTTCATTTTAATTTTCCAATGAGAATACATTATGCCATTAAAAAAAGGGAGGTCTATTGGTTGAAATTACTTACTATATATTATCCATATTAAAGAGTAAAAATATGTTTTAAAGAACTATTAATTTTTTATTGATAGAAATTATGAGATAATTAAAACACAACTAAAATCAGTGTTGAAAAGATTTTAAAAGCTTTAAGCTCAAAGAGTAGTTCCTCTGATACCAAATTTTGGGTGGATTATGACACTTAAGTGGGGGGTTAATTGAGTTCCTATAAAAATTTCTGTCATAATATTTTTTTTAAATTCCCTTAATTTTAAAATAAGAAATTTCCTAGATAACCACTGTATCAGATTAATAAAAGATTTAGTTGTTTGAAGGACTTCTCAATGATTTATTGGTTCTCAGTAAAAATATTATGAATTATTACATTAAATTCTGAAATACATATGCTAAATAAAATTCTAATATAAACACTATCTAATATTAACTATAATATAAAAGTGAATTTTTTTTATTTAAATAGTCATAAACTCAGAAAACTAAACTTGAAACAACATAGTAGAATAAAAATAGAGGTTCGGTCTGAAGATTAAACATAATCCTCTCCACTTGGTGATCACCCTCGTCTAACCAATTTACATCAATAAACAATGATTCACATCCTAGATTAGGGAAAACAATAGTATACACAACTGTCTAGGAAAACTACACCTCTTCCATAGTTTCTGAGGGAATGAATAAAACCGAACAGGCCACGTCGGGACCTCTTCCACTGTTATCCATGGGAGTGTAAGTGTAAAAGGATAGTTTATGAAGATATCTATATATAATGTAGTTTTCCATAGGATTTAGTGTGTGTTCATAAGAAATAGAGGCACACTCTACTCATAATGTTATAACAGTATACAAATAGAGAAAAAAATAGAGAGAATATAGTTAGAAGGCTTTGTGTGATTGTTCAATGCAACTTGCGACTCTTGAAAGATATCTTGAAATGCAGTGTGTGTCGATTTCCATAAACGGAAAACAACATAAGGTTTTTGAGATCCTTTATATTATATTTCTAGGGAGGGTACTGATGTGATCAAGGAGTTCTTCTTCTTTATTATTTGGTTTCTTTATTTTGTTGTTCGTTTTAAATACTCAGTAGTTTCTTTGTGTCTAAATAATTATCAGATCTTGAGTTTTTCCTTAGGCACAAAATGCCTCCTCACCCTACATGGATATATTAACTTTTTATCGAGTATTTTATTTTATATAATGTATTCGATAAGAAGCATGATCTCAATCACATATAGGTACTGTGTACCTCATACTGTAGTCTAAAATTGATTTAATGGTTGTCTACAAAATACAGACAAGTTCAGTAAAATAAATAGAAGTCATAAGTTTCATAAACATACTATTAGAAATAAATTTGAATTTAAATGAAAAATTAATAATTAACGGTGTATCTAAATGGGGTCTCAAGAACTGTGTCTCAGAATTTGTATACTATAATTAGGAATTGTGTGTTAAGTGGTGGAGACTTTTGAATGTTATTTCTCTCTGACAGTAGGTTTTCATGATGGTGACTCAGCTATCGGTATCTCATAATTTATGAAAATTATGGATATCGGTAATTCACTATGTCGGTATCCTGATGTGACGGTGTCTCATACTTTGAGAAAATTCTGAGTCGATTTTTTAAATAGCTCAATGCGACATTGACTCATCCTTTGTGAAAATTTTATGATGTTATCAAGTATAATAGTGGGTTGAACAATAGTGTCTCATCCTTTGTCAGAATTCAGTATGTGTGTTGATGGTGAGACAACTGATGGTAAAACATCTTATCCGTAAGTCCATATCAAAGATAGATCATAATTTGATGATTTTATACTATCAGTAAGTTTTCCAATAGTGAGTCCATCCTAATAGTGTCTTAACTAGAATGGGGACACTGAGTCCACCTTAACGGTGACTCATACTTAGACAAACTTTTTCAACCTGTCTTATAATATTAAAAACTAACATAATATATTAATATTTTATTTAGACATAATTAAACACGAGTTAACATAATATAACTTGATGAATCAATATTTAGCATGATTTGTGAGCATTAAAAATAGAGGAGTCCAACAACTTTGAAAATTCATCACCCACTCTCCCTAAATTTTAGCATCATATTTCTTGAAAAGTTCATTGGTTTGGGTGTTCCTCTTGTAAAAAAAATGTCTCTAGTTCAATAGATTTTAGTATCCTATACATAGTAGACAACTAATACTAGTTATTAGACCCAAAAAAATTAATCATGAAAATTCTTTTTATTTTATTGTTGTTTCTCCCAATTGATCCACTTTTTCTTAGTGGGTTGTTTCCAATAATTTCACCGAATGAATGAAATTATTTTACACCAGATTCATTATGACAACATAGTGGAATCGTAAAATCATTTGATGAATCATTTAGATCTATCTAAATTTTTTAGACATCTCTAGAATTGACAATGAATTAATTTAGAAATGGGAAATTTGAAAATCCAGTTTTGAGAATCAAACTAGTTTCATGACTTGTCTAGATGGGGAAGGTTTTACCTTGTTTCTACTATACATGCCTACTTAAAAATGGTACATCATGTACTCTAGAACACATAAATATTTCCAACATAAATCAAAAAAGTAATTTCTATCCCAAAAAAATTATTTTTCATCACAACTACCCCATGAATTTTATCTCCCCTTTAATTTATAAACCACATACAAATAGATTGAAAACATTACTTGCATCTGGATATGTGTATGGTACCTTCCATTTTACTCACTTTTAGGAATGTGGATGGTTATATTGAACTAAACCCTACTTTTCCACCTTATGTTTCACATTTTCATATTTATGGAACGTAATTACAAGACCTTTCCAACTTAGTTTTCTTCTTGATCATAATAAACAGTGATCCATTTCCATTTTGAATCCATATTCTAGATTGAATTGATTTTAATAGACTTGAACTTCTTCTCAACTTATTTGGGATCATTCTATTCCATTCCACACAAAATTAAAACTTCTCTAACTTGGGTACTCATTACATCAATTATTTCATAATTCATCATATTATTTATATTTTCTTTTCTAGACCTTCTTAATGGATTATTTTTTTTAGTATGATTTATTGTGTTTCTAAAAACATCACTTACTTCATAACACACCTTCTATGTGAGACTTTCTAGTTTCAGTAATGTGTGATATCCTTTCATTATTCCAGTCCATTTTCTGATCTTTCTAAAAAATTCACGGGCTTATAGCATATTTGGAACTCTTTACACTACATTTAGCACGATGGTGTTCTATAGATAACCTTTGAAAGTGGGTTTTAAAGGGAATAAATTTTATATGGTTCTGGGACATTTAACTAATTTATTTCTAGATAGAACACTCATAAAATTTCTAATTGAGACATAATTATGATGGTAATATTATTTTTAATAGTAATCATACCATCTTTAATGTCCTTGTTGACTCATTATTTCAAGTTTCTCTTTAAATACACAGGAAATAATGTATTCACATGCTTTATTATTGAATCCTGAAATGTTTCCATGCATTCTACAATAGTATAACATGTTACCATACCTTATTTTAGAGATTATTGGATTGGTATTAAATTCTATAGAGGATTTATTAAATGTTTTTTAACACCTAAAAGACTTTCCCTCTTATTTTGAATTTCCATGTGTTTATTTTTCTCATAATTCAAAGAGGTTCTGTCATATCCAGATCCAATTTTTCCCATGGAGTAAGCCCTCTATAACATGATAATATCTTTATTATTATCCCATGAAATGGAATAATTTTTCCTCCTTTCATCATCATCTATTAAATGGTATTCAAACAATAAGTATATACCATATTTCAATTTAGGCTTACCCTTAGCATCCAGTTACCTCTTTTCTCATCTTATCTTATCTTAAAATTTATGGACCTTTATACTCCTTGACTAAAGTTGATAGGTATGTTAAATATTGAGTGACTTCCAACTAAACAAGTCCTCTTCCAGTTCATTTAAAATATTTTTTAGTATTTCACTATTCCATTTTATCTTGGAATTAACTTGCATAATAGAGTCTTTAATGATTGATTTTCCTTATTATAGCCTTTGTTTCTCCTTGAAAAACTCTCCCATATGTGTCAAAAGTTCTTCCTTATTAAAATTTAACTTCTAAATTTTATTTGATTCGATGACTTTTTCTTTTCAATCAATTTTGAATTGTTTCACTAGGGAATAAATTGCATCTAATTCCATGGATTGGGATCCATTATTCTACCTTAGATATATAACCACTTAAACAAGTATTTATTTCTGGTTCTTCAAATTTACAACTTCAATTTAAAACACTTCAATATGGATCTTTAGATATTTTTTCTTAACTTTTAGGAGTTTTTCTAACTCTTTTAATATGTGGAAAATATCGATGTTTTCCCTTTTTGTGACTTAATCATCATTATTAATCTCAAATTAACATTTATTATAAACCTCCTCTAATATTTATACATTATTATTAAATAAATGGAGATATTCACAATATGAATTTCATGTACCTTTCACCTCAAATATTCTGGATTCCATCCATTATATATCTATTTTCCCAAAAAAGGTTCAATGGTATAGAATTCCATTTTCATTCTACTTTTTCTTATGTCTTTCTATTTTCCCTGATAATCAAGAATGTAAGATCACACTATAACTTCAGACTAAATAAATAATTGGATCAATTCAAATAACAAAAACCCCAATAAAATTTGACAAATTGTTTGATCCAAATTTATTAGGCCACTCATGGGAATTTTGTGAGAATATCATAAGAGGAAAGTGAATCAGGGTATGGAAAATTATCTAATTTTAATTATATTTCATAAAATACTTAAATTACCTATTATGATCTTCACCTCATAGTAGTTAGGGTCACTCTTTTATCTAATTTTACTATTGATATGATTATCCCTTCACATTACCATCCATTACCATATGTTATTTTTGTTTATTTATCCCACTTTGTGCCTTATAAAAATAAAAACATACATACACACAGACACAATGATTTTAGTTGGTTTTCTCACACCAGGATACTATAATTAGTATGCAGCAGTAATGTGTTGGATACTAAAATCTACTAGGATTGTTTCTATTTTATGGATACAAAAGGTTGTGTTCAATCCATGCCTATACTTACTACCTTACACTTATTTTGGGTTAAGATAACTTCATATCCAAGGTTCACTTCCCAAATTATCAGATATGCATTTCTTATGGAAATATTACCCAGTTTTTATATTTATTTATTTATTTATTACATTAAATATTTTCTTATTGAATGTATTAATCATGTGTTTTGTGTAGATGTGTTGTGAATATCCTCACTGGAAGCTTCATCATAGTGAAAACTATAAAAACCTCCATGATCGGATTTCCCTTCTTCCATATATAATAAGTGAAGAACTCCAATTTCAATAAATTTATATAGAATCACTTCACATTTATTCTTTACAATAATATCCTTTTTTCTTTCCTAGAAAACCAAATCTTCATGATTGTAATAATTTCTTCTTTTTATTCAATATGATGTTATTCTGATAATGAATTGTTGTCAGTCTCTCTTCCCCCTTCCTAAGATATGCTGATATTTATTATATAGACACTTTATATCAAGATTATTTTTTTATATAGTTATATTATTACTCTTAAGATTATCTCTACTACTTATTTTTCTTTTATTAAAGGAATAACTCCATACCAGATTACTTTTCAATATTTGGAATATATGTAAATCACTTATCCTTTACTTCTTCTTATATCATTATTTTTTGTTTAAAACAACTCGTTGTAACGTATATGATATGAGGATATATTTTGGTTCCATTATAACCACCAATATCTTCATTATGAGTTCAGTAAACTCCTTAACATTCTTGATTCTTTTTTTTCCAATCTGGGAAATACCACTCTTCTAACACCACCTGAAAAAACATATGTTAAAATACACACAAAATTTTCATAGTATAAGTCTAAATGTAACCATTATAATTTTCCCTTAGTATGTTTCTTGTATAACCTTAGAACCATTAAAAACATTATCTATAATAAATTATATATATATATATATATTGAAATATTTCTAGCAACTCACCATGTACCCACTGCCACTTTTTGGATTAGCTGGTAGTTTAAATATATCCTTTGCATCATGAATATATCTTTCATTCATTCCACTTATAAATCAACTTTAACAATATTATTTATTTATAGATTTCATTTTTTATACCTTTATTGTTATATAAATCTTTAATAATTATATATTGGTCATAAATTAACAAATTAAAGGGAACATCCTCCAGGAATATAAAAAATAATACATATGATGAATACTAAATAATTTTCTTAAATAAATATTGTGGCATGTTGATTCTTGAGTTTATAAAAATATCATATAAAACCTACTTAACCTAGAATGACACCTATACGGTTGTAAAAACACCTACGCAGGTGTAATATCACACCTATGCTGAGGGAATGATGATTATCGATATTAGTATTTCATGTATATATTTTGTGCTGATTTAATAAATTGAGTTCTGAATTTGAATGATTATTATTAACAATTTATGAACCATTTAACTCGTTTTTTGTTTTTTAGGATACAAAATAAAATTTAAAAATGATAAAAAACACACTTCACGTCATGAGTGATGAAAAGAGGCCTGACACTAGAATTTTGAAGAAGATCATGGAGCACTTCTAACACAAAAAACTAAAGAATCAAGGTAAAAAAGGTTTCTAGAGCATAAAAATGACATTACACATAATTTAATCATTATACATCATGAACCTGTAAAATTATTGAGAGAGATAAATTTCTTTAAGTGAAGAAAATTGAAACATAAATTTAAATATGCTGTAATAATTTACGCATGGGGTAAATTGACTAGACATGATTAAAGTGCCCATAGTTGACATATCATTAATATTTTTACTCAATTTAACTCCTAAGACCCACCTTGGAAATCATTTAGACCAATACTTCATGACATTAATTATTAACCAAATCTAAATATAGCCCATAAATAGTGGTGAAGCATGCTACTGTTGTTGATATCTAGAATACCAATTCTTGGAGTGAGATATTGTGGTATACTGTGTCCTCATGAGTTTATGTCCCTTTTAATTATGATTTATTTTTCTTTTATCTTTCCCTATTATCCTCTCATCACTAGAAAGAGGGGGGAAACCCTCATTGTTCTTTAGTTATGTAATAGAATGGGGGAGGTGTCATTGGATTGATTTTTTACTTTATTAGTGTATTTGATTTGTTTCAATTTAATATTCAACTTACAATCCAATTTTTACTTTATTTCATGACCATTGATAATTTAATCTAAAAGGAACCTTAAAATTTTCAACTAACAACCCTAAAGGACGCATTACCATTGTCAAATTTAGAGGAAATCATGTGTTAATACGATATCTATACAAACTTGATTCAGTGAAACCCTATATTACTGGACCTAGTGAAATAGGATATTTTCACATCAAGGTGGGGTTACTAAAACCATTGAATATTACTCATCTCAAATTCAACACCTATCATGAATTAATTAACCCATTTTTTTAAACCCAATTACACCCGAACCCTGAAATTGAAAAACCTGGGAATGCCTTTAAAATCGTATCTCAACAAATCGATATGGTTTTATTTATTTTTTCTCTTTATCAAGATCAATCAAACCAGTATTTTATTACTTTTTTATTAAATCAAATAAAATAAATTCCTTTGAAAAAATAATCAAAATAATTCACCATATATGTGGGTTCAACCTTGAAATTTCCAATTATATACTTTAATTAATTGAGTATCATAGTTTGGTTTTTTAAAAATTGGTATTTTGATTACTCTCATTAGGAAATAATAAATCCCTATGGGTGCATTAATTACATTAGAACCAAAGACACATACATGGAGGTCCAATAACACATACTCTCCTGACATTTTGAAAATTCAAATTCTCTATTGGTCATCACACATATACATGTATCAAAGAAAATATATGATCAACTTGATGTAACATTAAATTTTGAGGATCTCACATACATTGTAGAAAAATACATTTACATTTCACAAAAATTACCAAATTTTGGTATCTCATCCATGATGAAACATAAATTAGACACCCAAGGACACATACATTGATTTGCATCATGTGTATATACAGGCTCAATGACAACTATAAATATCACATTCATTTGAAAAGTTCTCATGTCCTATGAAGAATGAAACCTATGTTACTGATGAGAAATAAAAGCATATATAAAATATTTAACCATATTGATTCTAAAATCAATATAATTCAGTTTTTTTCTTTCAATTTTGCCTTTAAGAACACTTCAATGTTATAGGATTTGTCTTTTTCATAAATGTGAGCATAATTTTTTATTTAAAATATCAATCCTTTTTATATTTAAATTTTCAAAAAAATCCAACAACTGTGGTAATAAATATATACTTTTCAAGAATTCTCAAAAAATTAACACTTAAACACCCATTCGGTCACCAACACAAGTATTGTGAATAAATAAAACACACACATCCATAAGTTATCCAATATAAATTCATACCAAAAGAAAAATTCCCCCGAAATTCTTCAAAATTATTATAAAATATATTGATGTCATAAGAAATCAGTTGAATCCATGTAAAATTCCATGATGTCCACACATATAAATATTTAACCAAAGTATTCTATTTCAAATTAAAAAATAACATTTTCTAAAAAATACCAATGAAAACATCGATTATTTAATTAATTTTGGGAATGATTAAAAATAAATAAAAACGATGAATCAGTCCATTTTTAAAATAATCCCAAAATTACCAAAAAGTATAAAAATTATATAATTCCTTTAAAAATATCAAATTGGAGGGTACAAAATCATTGAAAATCAAAACAAAATTGATTAAAATATAATCTCTATCATTAAATGAGGTATATATTTTATTTATAAAGAAACATGAAACATATTATATACCATATAAAACATACTGGTAAGGCTACTCCGTAATCTAATGATCTCACTTTCTATATGATTTTATATGGATAAATAAAACATGGAATTAATTTTACTTTCTTAAAGAAATGTGTAGATATTTTAAAAAAAACATGATCTCCTACTTAAAATGAAAGATAAATCCTTTGATTATCTAAATAAAACTTTTTCATAATTTGATAAACCTTCATATGAAATTAAATCAGTTTCACATTTTCAACAAACTCATTCTCAAATTCAAGACCCAAAAAATTTATTTCCCAGACTTCGTCCTAAATATAAGGATTTATAAACCACTTCCAATATAATTTTTCAAACTTTTACATTTTTATACTTAAATGAAAACTATTTTTTATTAAAATTAAATATATTAAAGTTCATTTTCCCAACCTCCGTGATAATCCTATAAACAATACTGAAGCATTTTCTCCAAATTTTGGATTTTTACTCGGGTTTTCCATCAATTTTAGGACAAAAAACAATACTAAAACATTATTTTGTACTTTATAAGTTATGAAGTCCTTCCAAAAGTTGGATGTAAACCCTAAATCATGATCAGAAACAATATAAATAAAAAATTCACATAACCTTACAATCTATTTAAAATATATGTGATAAAGTTCATCCAAATACATATAATCTTGAATAAGAAGAAAATGATTATATTTAGTTAAATGACAAATAATAACAAATATTATATTATTTAATTGAAATTTATTAATCCATACAATTATGAAATCTAGGAATATGTGCTCCTATTTCTGTTCTAAAATTCGAAATGGTTGAAGCCTTTTTTTTATTTGAATATGTGGTGTTTTGTGCCATTCTCAACAATTAAATTTTTCTAACTGAGTGTCATTTGTTAAACAAAACCTATAACAAAATATTATGGAAGCTTTCTCATCAATATTAAACTAAAATAACTTTACTTTCATTATGAATTTTATATTCCCTAATAATACATGATCTTCTTTCTGAGAAAATCGTATTCTTTTCAGCAAGGTTGATTATACTGTTACTTTTACCAGAAGAGAAGATGTTACCAAATACACAATTTCAAATAAAATTTTCATTAAGTCATTGAATAATGTACCATGCTCCAAACATAGCATGTTTAATGTTGAATTGTTATTTTAACTCAAATAATCTTCTATATTATTTTCTTTCTCTGAATGATAATGAATCATAAAATCATATAAATTTAAAAATTATAACCACCAACTTTATCTCATGTTCTTATTTTTTAGTGGATTTTTACTTAAATATTTTATGGTATATTTATATAACAATATATATATATAACATTTATCCCCATATAAATAGCGTCTCGACATTTTTAAAGAAAAAATTTCCATGTCAAGATAAATTTCATATATTGGATAATGTTTCTCTTGGGGTTTTAACTCTCAGGATTTATATGATATTACATAATAATTGTTTATCAAAATCGAACCAGGACACTTTGATGAAGAATAAATATAAATTTAAAATTCTACATCTATTGTTGGTTAGGCTAATACTGAAGTATTAACCAATGTTTTAAATTCCTGAAAAATAGTTCTCACATTCCTTTTTCTAAATAAATTGAACACCTTTTCATTTTAACTTAGTTTATAGTTTATATAACCAAGAAAATTTCTCAAAAAAACATAAATAACAACCCAATAATCAATGAAAACTATACATTCCTATGATATTAGTTAGTCTTGTCTTTTCTTTTCTTACACCACCTTTATTTTAGAATGATCTACTTTTTTACCATAATTAGTTACAATATTTGCAAGGAATTAAATTTATTATAACAAAATACTATTATTAAATTTTCTATATATGTTTTTCTTCTTAATGTTTGAATAAAAATTCTTAAATTTTTATTATAATTCTCCTAAATTTTATAATATACTATAATTTCATCAAAAAATTCCACCAAAAAAGTTTCTAAATACTCTTTGAATAATACATTCATCAAATATATAAATATAATATGTGTATTAAATAAAAAAATAGACTAAATAGAAACCCATAGTAACCATAAATTATTAAAAATGTTTTCTTAGGAATATCTTCTTCTTTTACATTCAACTAAGGATATACATATATGAGTAAAATCTTTGAAAAGTATTAAGCTCTTTTGAGTTTACCAAACAAGTCAACAATATGAAGAAAAATATATTTTTCTTAATAGTAATATTATTAAGTTCTCTATTTTAAATTAAAATCCTTATAAAACAATATTTATAGTTAAAAAATAATATAAATTCACCATAAGGTGAATTGATAAGGTGAATTATAAAAAACTCTTGTAATTATTTTTTCAATTATAAAATCTCTATTGTATCTATTCAATAAGGGGGTTTTGAAATTGTCTTAGAAAAAGGAATTAATTCAACTATGAATTTCACCTATTGATTTTAAATAACAATAGTAAAATCATTTAGAAATATATCTCAATATTCATTTATCACATGAACATCATTATGTAAGACCATTTCCTACTTTAAATGATATGTGTAAGATAATATTTACCTAAAAAAATTTCAATTTCTGAAATTTTGGATATATGGTCACTAGTTTTAAATTCATTCGCATGTAAAAACATCATTACATTCCAATAATTAAATATAACTTTTTCCTTTACAGTCAATCATAGCATGGTATTATGAAAATCAACCCATACCAAAAATAAAATAAAATTCCAATATAGGTATGGAAATAATATTTTTTGATAAAATAATACAACAAATAATTATTTGAATGATTTTATAATCCCTCTTTTTTTTAATACCTCAACAAACAATTAATATAAAAAGTTGAGCCTCCTTTTTTTAAAATTATATTTCCATATTACTGAAATATGTCCTAGAAATGAAATAATGAGTAGACCCATAATCAAAAAAGTCATTAGTTTAATTTGATTAAATAAATAAGTTACTTTTTACCAATTAATTCGATAGGCCATGATATACAATAGTAGTGGAAAATGAATTTTCCTCACTTTTTTTATGATCTTAATGATTCCTACCTTTAATAATTAACTTCAAACACATATTTACACAATGATGCATCTCATTAAAATTAAAAATATTTCACTACCAACTGACCAGCTTGGTAATACTTAAGTTCTCATGTTTTCCCCTTATTGGTTTAATCATTACTCATTTCTTTGCAATCAAAAGCCATATTTCTAAATCTACCACACTGGTGGAATTTTTTTAATCTAGTAAATAACTCCCCAGAATTATTTTTACCATAGTTAGGCATTGTGAGAAATTAAATTTTATTACCTATAGATTTCAATATTGGTTTTTTCAATATTTCTTTCTCCCTTTGCCACATATTTTATGTTATGACATGTATAAGAGTAAATAAATTCTCTCTAAACCTTCGCACTACAAAAAATTAATTTCCTCATAAATCTAAACTTCATGGGTTACTAAATCCCATCATAAACATAGTTTCTATCCTTTTTAAAATATAAAAATTTTGCATTCATGATCTAGAATAAAATTTTGTGCATAGCATTCTAATATGGTAAAATATTCTTTATAAATAGAAACTATATTCACCTCCTTTCACATAAACTCTATAAATTTTTATTCCATTCTAATTTATCTTACTTTATAGATATATATATATATACCTTTAATAACATGGTGTCAATATTCTTCTTCACCATGATATTTTTAATTAAATTCCACCACTAGTCAACTTCACTTGTAAGATGGTAAATAGAAATAGTTTCCTTCTAATACTGTTAACAACCTAAAACATCAAATATCATTACTAAAACATTTATCAATCCCTCATCTATAATTGGATTTTAGGATCTAAAAAATGTAGGAGGATTTTCTCACATGAAATTATTTATTTTTGAAATATTTATTTGTGGAATATTATTTTTTTCCCTCATATTGGTACCCAAATTTATGGCCTAGTTTAATTGAGTTAACACATCCAAGAATTACTTAGATTCAACTCCAACCAATTCATCTTTCCTATTAAAAGGGATATTGCCCTATTTTTCCCATCCAACATCATTAACTTTGTTACCTCTAAAAAAACATACTAAAATAACCAAATATTAGATGAATTATTTTGGAAATAGTTAGAATAAAAAACTATTTCTTGGTGATATTACCATTGATTAAGGTTTTAACCCCATGAAAACAAATTTTTCCTCCCAATTATTCTTTAATTTGTTTCTTAACCTTTATATTATCTCCTAATGTTATTTAAAACTTAATATAAATACATTATAATAGCCCGAGCATACCCACCAAAAATTATATGTCTTATAAAAATGTTTTATCTTTTACATCATTTATACCTTTATGTTTAGTGTTTTTGAGGAGTATAAAACCTAATACATTATAAAAGAACACTCCCACTAAATTTATTTATTTTCCAAAAAATAATCTAATAAATAATATACAATATTCATTCGATATAATTATAAACATGGAAATTTGACTTCTATATTATTCCCACTCATCTATAAGAACTATATATCATTTAAAAATGTGGGATGAGAATATGAATCTTTATAAAGTGTATAATATTAAATAAAACCCATTAATCCATTGAAATAAATAAAAACCCATGAAAGGATTTATTCTTCAAATAATATACTTTGAGATTATATTAAATTATATTAAATTATGAAATAAACATCCTTGATCAAATAAACCCATAAAACAAGTGCATATGTAATCCTAAACCTACAAAACAATCATGAAGTTTTTCAGGGACATCTTATCTGTAATCACCCTTTTAATTGAATAACCCATTCGATTACTTCCAATATATTTCCTATAGAGAATAAATCACTACCCAATACATTGGGAGATATATCCAAAGACCACATATCATCATCTATAATTCCCATCAACTATAACCTGAATAAATCACATAGGATAATTCATTCCATTCCGTAAGAATAATCATTTATATTAATCCAAGAAATGAAAATGAATTTAAAATAAAAACATAACTTATTCTTAGATGAGATGAAAATAAATTGAAACATTTAATATTTAGAAATATAAATAATAATATGATAAATATAATTCTCATAAAACAATATATTGGTATTTGATATAATTACTACAAATCATTCAATGTAAAAGTTTAATGTAAATCCCCTTACGAGGAGTCACATTATTATTTTTACATCTTCTAAATTATTGAATAATAAATTTCTATTAATTATTTACTAAATTAATAAGCTTTTGAAATATTATTATTCATTTTTATTTAGTTTTAAAATTATATAATTTATTTATTAGATTAATGTTTCTTATGCCAGTCATCTTGAGGTTGTCTTGTCCATGGTTCCAAAATAGCTTCATTTTAATGGTAATAGTCAAAGATACTTATCTAGTGGTTCAATAATATTTATAAGTTTCTAGGTATAGGTTTTATTTCATTCCCAAAGAAAATAATTTTGTTATATTGGTACATAGTTTCAATATTTAAAAAACATCTTCAATAACCATTGTTTATATACACAAAAATCAAACGTACTTTAATATCATTATTATCATGATTATTTTGTCATTAAAAAATAATAAAAACATTATAATGTTATATTAAATCAATTAATTAATTCTTATGAGTAAAATGATTATCTTAAAACTAAAACACCATAATTCACTTTGTATCTGTAAAACAACCATGGTCAAATGATGTTTTTTAAAAGTGTTTAAAAGAAATGAAATACTAAGAAATATTTGATAATAAATAAACTACTATTTAAAATTACATTTAAATGTTTCTCATTTTTTCTAAAAGGTTATAGAAGAATATAAAAAAATACATATATTTTCAAACACATACATTGAAATAGCATTGACTTATGAAAAAGGGCCCATAAAATGGAATAAGTGATGTATCATCAAGAATGAATCAAAAATGATTTTATAAAATGGTAATATAATATTTTTAGTTAATAAATAATAATTTTAAAATTTATTAAAAGTAAAATATTCTAAAATAATAAAGGAAATATTAATTTTGGAACCCTTACCTTTCTCTTTGAATCACCTACTTTGGATTGAATCTTAAGCCTTCAGAGAAGGGAATTTTGTCTAGAATAGATCCTTTTAAAATCATAAAGGGAATTTTAGAGAGTTATTTATATATAATAATAACATAAAACATTATTCTATAAGTTTTTTATAGGTTTGAATGAGTCCCCGTTTTAGATAAGATTGGATGAAATTTTCAAAAAAATTCAAAATTTTATGGTCAATAATGTTATTTTAAAATGGAAATTTCCTTATAAATAAAGAATATATGATATTTAAACCATTAATTATCCTGAATTTACTCCAGATAAATATTTATAATTTTTTATTAATTTAAAAATAATATTTTACAAAAAATACCATTTCTATCAGTTTTCGAGAATATTTTTTTAATCTGAATTAAAAAATTATAAGAAAATTAAAAAACTTAAGTTTTTATATTTCTATAATTTATTATATTTAAAAATTTTCCTTGATTTTTTTTTTAAAAATCAATTAATCTAAAACTTATCATGTTAAATATTATAAAACTACCTTTTTAACTTTTCTTCAGCATACCAAGCATTCTGTCGACACTACGTAATTGTTTTGCACAATTATAATATTATTTAACTTTAAAATTAACATAAAAGATTACTTATAATTTATATTTCATAAATTTTTTCATATAAAATATTTCCTAAAACTATTTATTCTCCTATATATCTTGATAACATTTTTACGACATGAATTTTGACTCTTTTTACCTTACGCAAAAACTGGGTCAGAATTTAGATAATTAACATGTTATAAATTTTAAAAATTCATAAATATATATCAATATCATTGATTAATAATTATATTTATCTCCAAATTTGAGAATATAATTATGTTTTCATTAATTTTATCTCAAATACACCCATTTTTAATTTTCTAGTATTGTGCATGCACTACATCAACATTAAGAATTATTCTCATATTTATCTTGATGTAAAAAATAATTTTAGTTAATTGAATAATATTTTTTTTTATTTTTATTATAATACATATAAAACACATTCAAATTGTTTCTATAATGTTCTATATCATATTGGATATATATATAATAATAAAAATTATAATTTCAGTTAAACTCAAATTCTTATATTAAAAGAAATTTTGAATTCAAAAATTATTACTCAAATTATAACCAAATTGAATTAAAATATTAAATTTCAAAATAAATAATTTATAAAATTAAAGATCATAAATTGAAATAAAAATTTCATTTATAATATTTTATCATAATTTCTAATCAAGATAT
Source organism: Viscum album (assembly GCA_963277665.1). Classification (NCBI taxonomy): domain Eukaryota; kingdom Viridiplantae; phylum Streptophyta; class Magnoliopsida; order Santalales; family Viscaceae; genus Viscum; species Viscum album. Next base: position 1,155,538,602 of record OY728120.1, on the reverse strand, counting down.
TTATTATACATCACATTTAATTCATATTGTCATATGTTTTTCTTAAAAATTTTAAATAAAGTTATTTTCATCTATTTTTAACAGAATTATTAAAAAAATTAATTTATTTTATTAAACTAATTATATACCTATTAAATATTTAAATTTAAATTTAAACATAAAATATATAAAATTATACATACATATATATATTCTTAGAATAACATATATTTTATTTTAAACAAAAAATAACATTATTGTTTCATATAATACCATGATTTTATCTGATGATTTTATAAATATTTGATGTCATTACAAAAAAAATATAATATAAAACTTCTTATAAAAACACATTATAATAAAATAAATTAAATAAGAAATATTATCTACTCTTTTTTATGTTATGAAATTACTATTTTTAATGGATAGTTATAAAAAAATAATTCCATAATATATATTATAAAACCCTAAAATAAAATTCAAAAAAATTGGATACTATGGATTCGATGATAGGATGGAAATTACATGCTCATGGGATTCATACCTAGTGTTCGTGGGTTAATTTGTTAGGAGTAGTTTTTGGTATATCATTATAGGAGTTTACATCTACGTATTAAATTATATAAATTTAGGGATATTGGTTCTATTTTATATTTTATATATTTTATTTGATGTTCTTATTTATATTCCATTGATTTATGTGGGTAATATATCCCATAGGAGGGTTTGTACACCCCAAGGGATAGTATCCAACCCATTTTATATTGGAGGCTAACATCAAGGGTAACACTCATCTTCACTACCAACCTAGGAGTGGTTACCTCAAGAATAAGTCAAGAAGTAATGGTATTATGGATAGGGTTAAGATTTAGGGTGGAAATGTTAGTTAATTACTTGTGAGGATAACCAGTATTTGGTAGGGAAATAGTATCAATCAAACATAGCATGTGATGTCGTAAGGGAGACTAGTAAGGACATTGTGTTCAGTTCCCCATGTGATCTAATGTAAATACCTTTGTATTACCTAATATACTCTATTATTTGTTGATAATTATGGGGTAGAAACCCATGTATGGGGCATGCATCAAGCTTCTCTATGCCTTTGTTAGAACTGGGACAATTTTGGGAAAATTTAAGTTGAAATTTAATTTAAATTCAATAATAAATAAACATGATTTTGGATTTGGATTCATTTTAAATTATAAATTTTAATTACGGTTTTAGATATTTAAAGGGTTTTATTAGGGTCCTTATTTCGAATAGTTTTATTTAATTTTACATGTTATATGAAATTGATTTTGTGGTCTTACATTGTGTTCTATGCATTTATTTTTATATATGATAACTCTATTATTAATAATATTTTTTTGATGTTCCCATATTATTTTAAATTAATTTAAAACATCTATAAATTTTCAACTCTTCACAGTAATAAATTTTATTTAATGTAATTTGTTAGTGAAAAGTGGAAACCTGGATAATTGTAAAATTGATTTAATAATTCCTGAATCTTTTTCCTAAAATACCTAATTAGTGGGTTGACCTTAGTGAATCCATTATAATTTAGGATATTTTATTAATATATATGATCTTTATGATTTTTGATATGATTTATTCTAATAATCATGTTTTAGTAAATTCTATAGCATGTCATGCATTAATCTCAAATTTTATGATTTAAAAATTGCACATGTTGATATTGATAAAAAAAGATAATGTAATATATTTTATGAATCAAAATAAAATATGTTAAATATATATATCTTCCATTATCTTTAATGTAATGTGAGTTATTAAATAATAATTTTTAATGACATGTATTATTCTATATGTTTAATATATTTTATATTTCTTAACACCTAGAAGTAGTGAGAGAGAATATTAAACTATTCAGTATGATAAAATTTAATGTGGTGATGTTTGAAGCAATTAATATCATCTTATTTATGAAAGTTAAATTCTGTAATTTGTTGAGTGACCAATCTAGATTTATTGGCAGTGAAATTCTTTTTGAGAAATTATTTTAGATTTGAACATGATGATGTTAAAATCTTCCTGTATTGTGGATAAATGTGTGTAGTATTGATTCGTAATGTTTTCTTAACATTTTTTAATGATGAAATTATTTGTTAATAATATGTTTCCTTAAATAATTAATGATTTCAATAAGTTTTATTTTAATAAGGTTGTGTTGATTCTAAAATTGGTTTTTAAAAGGTTTTGGTGTTTTTTATAATGGGTTTTCTATGTTCCTTATTTTAAATAAATATTTAAGGGGATTCTTTAAAAAGATTTTAGGAGATGGAGTTTTGAAGGATATTTCTCATGTTATTAATAAATTTTTTTTCCTCTAAAATTATTCTTTAAATTTTTTAAATTGATATATTGTGAGTTTTTGTTGAATTGAAAAGTATTTTCAAGGTTCTCCAATAATTGGGGTACTTATGATTTTTTGTGTTATAAATGATTTGGGGGAATATGGATATGGTTGTTTTGAGTGTTTAATAATTTTTTGGATGGTTTTGTGGATAGTAGTGATGTATATTGGTTGATTAGAGTTAAGGATTATTTTGAATAAGGGGTATGTGAAAAAATCTTAAAGTATGAGTTATTTTTGTGATTTGGTAGTGGAAGATTGAATAATATTATTTTTATATGATTATGTATTAATTTTTTTGAGTGATTTATATTATAAAATTAAACATGATATGTTTGATGTTTTGGTAGAATAAATTCAAGCATCATTGGTGTGTTGTGCATGATAATTCGAATGATGATTCATGAAATGAGGTGTTTTCAATTTTACGGTATCAAGGAGGATTGAAGTTATTTATTAGGGTGATGGGACTTTTTGTTGAGGATTGGTTGGAGTAGGTTGGGAGTTATTTCATATTTATAAGGACTCTAGTAAAATTCAAAATATCACTAAGAGTGTGTATATTGTGAGGGGTGGTCTGAATATGGTAGAAGGTGAATCATGGACACCCAAAATAGGTTTCTTATGAAGATTTCCGCATTGTGGTTAAGAATAGGTTTGTTTCCAAGGAACAGTGGGGTGAACTTAATAAGGCACTTATAGAGTTCCATAAAAGAGGATCCAGTGTCTATGATATTAGTATTAACTTCTAGGATTTTGTTACCGAATTATCGGACCTCTTTTTTGATGAAGACATGAAAGAGTGAAATTTTTTAGAATTCTTTGAGGTCAGATATTTGGTCAAGGGTAGAGAGTTTTTGGTTGAAGTCATGGTTGGATGTAAAGTATCATACTGGGATGACTGATAGAGGTTTGTTCTAGGCAGTTGAGCAAGATTAGTATAGTGCATTGAGTTATGGGTCTTGTGGTAGGAGAATTAAAAGGGTGAGGTAGTCTTTTAGGTATTGAGTGTAAATTCAAGCTTTCGAGTTGGGTAGATCAAGGTGTTCATTATCCGGTGAGAGTAACTATTTTCATTGGGGTGCAGTGGGCCATCAAAAATATGAGTTCCCTTTGATTCATTAGGTTTCATGGTTTATTTAAACTGATTATTATTTTACATAGGGTGGTTAGATTTCATTGGTTAGTCGGTTAGGTTGTAGTGGGTCTAGTATTAGGATTTTAGAGTGAGTAAGTTACTATTAAGTGACCATATTCCTTTCATAGAAATATCCTTTTAAATAATCCTTAAAATTTCAGTTTGAAGTACTATCATTGGAATATTCTGACTTCATTCCTCTTAAAGGGGTTTTTAAGTTTGATCGTGATTTGTTTTATGAAAATATATATTTAACATCGATTGATTAAATAATTTAAAAATAAATCAAAAGAATTTTTCATTTTTACTTAAATATTATACATTTTTTAAAATTTACGAATTTTTTAAATTAAAAAACATGTTGGTTTTGTTGAATTATTTTAGAAATAAAAATTTCAATAATAATTATTTCATTGTGAAGAAATAATTGTTGATAATAGGGTTGGATTTTAGGATGAAATTATTATTGTGGTCTTATTATATTCTCGATCACATTGAGACACTCTTTTTATTATAATTTTTGTTTTAGTGGTATATCCTGAGAATATTTAGGTCATATTTTGTTTCTTTTTTAGGTTAGTTTTAATTATAGAGGGAAAGAACTGTTTATGAGGTGTTTAATGTAAAAGTTTTTAATTTATTAGTCTGTTAATTTATTTCAATATGGAGCTAGAGTTTTTGGGGGATACATGGTGGAAGGAAGGAGGATTTGAGATAAATTTTAAACCAGGGGATGTTCCATAATGAAAAAATTCATTATTAAAAGGTGTTTTAGAAGATACATATAGGTCACTATAGTCTAGTGCATGGTTCCATGAGTTATGGGTTTGTGGTGTGAGGATATTATTTTCACATTGGGGATTAACCAAGATATTTTGGTTTTGTTTTATATAGATATAAGATATTTTTTATGTTATGATGGATTTGGTTGTGGGGTGAAGGTCCTCAATTTAATATTATATATGGTACTTTTGATGAAACTTTTTTGTGAAGGACAAAATCCTCACTTAGTTGGTGAAAATTTCTAGTAAAAAGGGGATTGAATAGTTCCCAAGTATAGTTGGTCACCTAGGTTTGCTTTTTCTGGTCTCTAAGAACACCATAGTGTCATTATTGGGTTTACTTACATGAGTACACTGGTTTTACATACTCTTTTATGAAACTCACATACACAAGTGCACCAGATAACTTATACCCTTTGTGAACCTTACCTCTGAGAGCACACTAATGCTCCAGGACTTTTCACCCTAGTACTTGAGAAAACTGCTTTCCACATGCAACCCTAATTTTCCTTGATCATTATATTTTTATATAAATATAACCCATTGTCCTCATTTTGATTAAAACATCATTAAGAGAAATAAGAGAGACCTAGATTATATAAGAAAACCCTTTGTATTCCCATATCTTCTTGTCCCCCTTCAAGTGTCTTGTTAAGTCAAACTCAAGGTAATAAATTGAAATTAGGGGTAGTTGTATCATTGCAAGAGCTTGTTAAAAAAACATCATGAAAGAAAAATTACTTTATGATCCATAATGAATAAGTCAAATCAACTCATACTAACTAAATTACACTAAATTTACATGTGCCCAGATCAACTCGGGTCTGAAATATTAAGGCACCATGAAGCCATGTAACTCCAAGAGGTCCATATTAGGAAAATAGTTTACCCTATATTTTCTACTTGGGTAACACTTAACCTGAGTTATACACTATGGTGAAACATTTCTCTAACATATACTAGGGAAGCAACTCATTCTACCCTCCAATAGGGGTGACAATTCCCCATTCCCTATAATTAGAGTGGCTCTTTGTCCCAACCTAAAACTAAAGAAAGACTCCACTCAACCCTATAATAATTCAAATATTTACATATCCCTCTATAACTTAGTTGAAACATATCCCTACCCTATACTAGTTCATATCTTCCCAAAAGCACAAAAAATAGAATCAATTTTCTCTACATTCATACCTAAGCATTCCCTCACTCATGTATCCTATATAGGTGCCACCTTCTTCAGGGTTATCCACCACGTTACCTATCTACCATGTCCTCCTACATAGCCTTCATAACTATATAAACATGATAAAAATGTCATTGTGAACCCCTTTGATCATGTATTCCCGTGATAATGGGCCACTCTCAGGTTTTCCTCCCAAATAGAGGACCCTTAAGGTAATAAAAAACATGAATTCCCTTGATAACAAGGGTCCTTATCATTTGTATATCAGTGAAACCTTAAATGACTTAGGATTCTCATCTTTGATGACCTATATCCAACATTCGATCATCCCAAACATCAGGTGGACTTATATGTTCCAGTCAATGATATGAAGTCCTTCACTGGTCCTCTTGTTGGGTGTAAACCATAGAACCTACCTTCATATAAGTCTCTAACCTAGACAGGCATATCCATGTATGATATTTATATTCTATTCACTTATCATTTAGGTTACAATGTAAGTATAGTACATCCTATTAGGTGTATTCCCCAAACTATCAATTTGTTGGGTCATTTATCTATAATTATATTAATCCCTCTTAGGATTTATACAAATGGATAGGAGGTGAATATTAATGCCCCTAGTATTAAAATGTTTAAAAACTAACTAATTCATTGAAGTTCCATATTACTTACTATCCATCATTCTACAAAGGTCAATATTCCATGTGAGTCCATCCATACCCTCTCTTATTTCATTTCCAATAAATAGGATGACTCAGAAAGGGTTATCCATGAGTAATTACTGCACCAAACATTAATATAATAATTTTTCCTAATAATCCTAGTTTCATGAATTTAAAATATAAACCATAAAATTCTTATCATGTAATATTAAACAATGTTGTTTAGTCTTAAATTATGACCTTAAACTGTTAAAACTAAACTATGTGGGCTTTGATTCCTCGTAGTCAGGAAATGTTGGAAGCCACCATAAGGTTAAATATGAAAACATTATAGGTATTTAATCCATGAACATAACAGTTAATCCAATTATTCATGGTTTCATTACCTTAAAATGAAACATATTGGTTCTTATCATGTAACCATAAATGGTGAAATGTGTCCCATTTAGCAGCACTCAATTATAAGATAATGATATCCTTCTCCATGAAATAGTTGAATCTACTATCATGGGCATGATCCTTACACTACATGACCTATCATCTCTCTAAATGTTGATAAATTACAAAGAAACCATTTATATGACTTTAAACTGTAGTACAATAACCAAGTAAAAGATTGATGAAAACCCTCTAATACATTCAAATGTTCAAATCAACACATAGTTTAAATCAATAACATACATGGAGGTAACCCATCAAATACTAGTATTTGGGAAGGATTCATGAACATATATTACATTTTAAAGAGATAACTAGAGTATTCTATAATCCCCTCCCCAAGGATGTGATGATCCAAACCAATCATCCTCTCTACCAATTAACCTCCCAAAGAATTGTTGGAAAATTCCCAATGATCATACTGCCTTCAGAAATCAGGTCTTTGTTGACTCAAAAATTCCTAGATTTGATAGTAAATAGGAAATAAATGTTGAACCTAATGTAAAGTATTTTAATCATCATTAGTTCATCCCCACTAATCAACTCACAACACCTCCCTAAATTCCATTTATTTCATATAAAAAACAAAATGATGAACCTTATGTGAATCCATTACCTGGTAAAGTTATTGATCGAACATGAACTCTTACTTGAGATGTTTCAATGATGGGTTTATTGTTTTGGGTTTTTGTCCCTTTCAAACCAAAATTTCATTATCTCCCTCTAAAATATATTCAATCCAATTGTAATCACTATATAATACACGATCCAACATCTAGTATCCTAGCCAGAAATATGTCTAGGTTTATGTAAATACCATATCATCTCAACCTGGAAGGAAACTATCACCAACTTAGTGACTCAAAAAATAGGTGGGGAATGTTTTGGTATGGGAGTATCATTGAAACAACTCCATTATGACTCAATAAGTATCTCACAAAATCCTTTGGGAGATAACTCCACATCAATTATAGGGTATTTTTTAAAATAACATGTGCCCTACTACCATGTCTAGTTGCTATAAGTGTTGAATCCCTATATCATAAAAATGCATACCTCCCTTACCTTAAGGAGGTAGAATATGATGTTGGAATCTTCCTCATGGATAAATGGGATATTCCAAAGAGATCTCCTTCTAGTTTTCATTTTCACTAATATTATATTGCTCTATACTTTGATGAACATGATGAGGGTTCCCCACCAGAGATTATAGCCCTGTCTTTCTAAACATGGTAACGTGGGTTGATATTTTACTAAGGGAGGTATATAATCAAGGCACATGAACATGAGAATATTCTATTACTCACTTAGTAATTATATAAGAATAACCTAATAATAGTTTTAGTTCATGATAATATCCACATCCTCATTAAAAAATCCTTTAATAGTATTCTATCAGTGAATAAAGAGAAATAACATATCTCTATTTTCACCCTTGAAGACTACTAACATATCCTATATGTGATAGAGATATCCCTTTAGTATATTATGGAAACTACTCGAGAGTAGGCTCATGTCCCTACTCATACCCAAATGGGTCTTCGTTATACCATGGTGAAGAATGAATACCATGGGTGGGTCATATCATCATTTCTTCCAAAGCCCATCAGTATATCCTAGTGATAGAAAAAGTTCAATTTTGTATCCTTTTATGAACATTTTAATCTCATTAAAATATCTCAGTGGACCCTGAGGAGTAGGAGTATATACATGCCCTCATCAAGGAGGATCTTCAGAATATTCTGATAAGAATGTAGTAGTGGGAATATATCCTTGATTCTATATAAATTTAGAAGTAGGATCACATCCCTACTTCCATCCAGGAGATATGTTATCAAATTATGATATAAGCATAAGAGTGCGATTATATACCATCTCCAATCTAGGTGATTTTCCGTAATATTTTAGTGGAGGGATATGAGTATACTTATATCTTTAATCCACTAAATATTCACAAGGATTGTAAACATATCAAGGAAATGATCAAGGAACATAATAACATCTCCAATTACATTAAAAATGACATAGACATATTCTAATGATAGCTTGGGATCCATCTAGGATGGATACTAATCATGAGGGTTATTTCTTATAGTGGTATATCCCAATTTTGATCATGTTTTTGACACCAATCACTTGACGTAAATCATTCTGAAATAAGTTCCACTAAGTTATATTTTCCAACCAGAAGTATGCTTATATCCCCTCCCTAATCAATACTAATGTTCATGAGCCTCTTCAAAAAAATAAAGATAGTGTATCAAGAATCTACTAGATATTCATCAAAGAGATAAGGAATCTATGGACATAGAGTTCCTCCCCATAATTCCGAGGTCAGTAACTCAAGAGGTTCCCCCATAATAACCTGCCATGGAGTTCATTCCCATAGGGATATGATGACCAGTCACTGAGGTCCCCCCCATGACACTAGTATCAAAGGTCCAACCCATTGTATAATGTTCAATCAGTATAGTGTCCCTACCCTTTAAATCCTATCAATAGTTATTTATCAAAAACATCCTCCCTAAGGAAACTAAGACTTCAACCGTATAGACATTTCCCATGTTGTTAATTTTGAAGGAACTATTTATAATGACATCTGTTCTCCACACGAATTTCCTCCCCATGTCAAAACCACTCTTATATTTCCCACATATTGAGATGCACCTGATAAGTCGAGTCTATCTATACCAATTATAATGAACCTGCTAATTATTTATCATTTAAACATGATTTATTACATAAAATTTTACTTAATACAAATAAAAAAGATAGAGATGTGTAGTTTCTTTAGGAAATTAAGAACATTACATAACAACTTAAAACATGAAATTAAACATCTTTATTTAAAACTTCTTTCACTTGACCAAAATGTTCCTTCACACTAACCATTGCATGGGATAACTTGAGGAAATACATAAGAAAGGGGTGATCTACAAATACCAGTAAGGGAATAAAAATGGAATAACCTAAGGATAATAATACATGATAGACATGTAATATCAATTAGTTATAAAGGAGCATTAATATTAAGTCATGATATAGCATGATAATCATAAAATGGAAAATGTGGCACCAACTTATAACATTGTATCATAAATATCTCAAGGATAAATCCACCAATATCCCATGGTGGAAAAATTCCCACAAAAGAATCTGGTAAATCCCGTATCCCCATATGATGGATCATGATACTATCCATTACCAAATGCATTGGACCTCTATTAGGGTTCACCCTTCACAATCATTTCATTCTCATGCTTAAGTGTACCACATATATCATATAAAATGGTTTCATTGAAAATCAAAATTTATTCCACAATCAAAGAATTTATTATACATACATATAAGTCCCAAATAAATAAGTATGTGTTCATGAAGTTGAATACAATTTATAGAGAAATGGGTATGGTATTCACTATACAATGATTTTGGTATAGAAAATCATGGTGCAATTTCGACAGCATAACGACGTTATATAGAAATTCATAAATTGGGTTGATGAGAGAGAAATGTATCTCTCATTATTTATACAGTAAATGTAAAGTAATATGGATATTTTAAAACATATTCCAACATAATCAAAAGTAATTTAGAAGACATAACATAAAAGGAATTCTTGATAAAAAGCAGGGTGGAAGATTCCTTACAAAATTTAAGCATAGTAACATATGTACGTAAGGGTTAATAAGAGAGATAAATGAGAGTAAAAGGGAAAAATTAATTTAAAAATCAAATGGAAAGTGATGTTATAGATAATAATGTATCCCAAATTAATAAAATATAAATCAAAATGGAATACCATAATTGAAGTGCTTGATAAAAAGAAGAGAGAGAGAATCCCTTATGAAATTTATGCATAGTAATGGGTGTACATAAAAGATTATAGGGAGGGTTAATGAGATTTAAAGAAAGATATAATCATTTATAAATAAAATAGACAGTAAGGGGATCACATAACATCATATCCCAACATATGAAAATGGAATTTAAGAGGTATAATATAAAAGAATTGCTTGAATGTAAATTAGAAGAGAGAAATCCCTTACTTGGATGTGTGACCACAATGGATTGGTAGGGGCTCCTTGAAAGCTTGTAGGTTCCTTAGGAGGACTCTAGGGAGTATATAGAAGATCTTGGATGAGCTTAGAGGAGTTTTAGTGAAGTTAAATTTGATATTGGTTGGTTTTATATAGGAAATGAGGGGGATTTCTTTATAATTTTGGTTTTGGACACTACATAAAAAAAATATTCAAAACCACAATCCATCCCTTTGTTTTCCAATGGTTTATAGAAAATGTGATTGTATTAAAATATTTTATAATTACAATTTCCAATGTTAAAAAAATATTTGTCTTGCTTAAGCGGAGGTGAGTCTCACTTTCAAAGAAATAATTTTAAAATCTTAAAATATTTTACAAGTCTTGGAGGATTCACCAAGGTTTTATAAAATAAATAAAATCAACCTAAAATCACATTATTTTACATTAATAACATATATTTGGATGAGGATACTTTTTATAGTATTTATTACATCACTATTGGGACATTATGATGTCATAAAACACATTGTATATTTATACACTATTTAATTTTTACCCAAAAATTTGATTGTCTCATAAAATTATGAAAAATTCACCATTGGGTAATTTCAATGTCCACATTCGAAAAATAATATTAATTTCATAAAAATAAATTTAAAACTATTATAATTTTAACTTTTAAAATAAAAACCAATTATTATTAAAAAATGACGGATTTTTTACAATAAGAGTTTTCGAACACTAATAAAAAAAATTACATTTGACTTTGTAAAATTTATATACACATTTATATTTAATAAAAGTAATTTAATTATAATATTTTATTAAAATATTATTTACTTAAAAAATCCCTTAATTCCTAAAAAATATATTTCGTAATTGAATTTTAATATTAACCAAAAATAATATTTGTGCTTTAAAAATAATTTACAAAATAAAAAAATAGGATGAAAATATATTATTTATTTTATAAAAAAATAATGTACATATTACTATTGCTAATGTCTTGATACATGTACCTTTATTACACCAGTATACACCCAAAGAGTAAAGTTGGAAATGGTGGGTCTTTTATGGGGTCGTTTAGTGAACATAGTTTGGGTCATGATCTTGAGGATCTTGAACATCTCCCATAAATAGTTTCTCTCACGATTAGGTTGTTGGATCTCAATTTGGGCTTAGTCTAGGTCAAATCCTAGAAATTATATCTCCCTCATAAGCTATAATTGATGGGCTTCATTGGGTATGATTCTAATGGTTGAGTCTATCACTTCCTTTGTGTCAAAAAGGATTTATTAAAACCCTATATTTATATTAATCATTTGAACATTTTTCAAAGGATATATTATCAATGGTAAAGATACTTAATGGTCATTTAAATCCAATTGGATATAACAAAACAAAATAATTTCATGTTTTTTCTATATCTATAAGACATTTAATTAAATCAATATGGTTAATTTTATTCATAAAATTTTGGGTCATTACCATCTCCCCCCCATTAGAAATTTCTCCCTAAAAATTCCATTTTCCAACACTGAAACAGATGATGGTAACTTTGATTCAACACATCCCCTGGTTCCGACATTTCTTTTGAAAACATGTGTTTTATCCACCACACTTTTCTAAGGGGAATATTCTTATTTTGTATAATGTTTTCAATACAATCTAAGCTCTTAACTGGAAACTATTTATTGGAATGTTCATTCTCCAATGTAACCACATCTAGATTAAGAACATGTGACTGGTTCGGTATGTACTTTCTTAAGAGGGATACATTAAATACATCATGCAGTTGAGATAGGTTCGGTAAGAGTTGTGGTTGATAGGCTACTGATCCGATTCGATCAAGGATCTCAAAAGGGCTGATGTACCTTGGAATAATCTTTCCCTTATTCCCAAATATCATCACTCTATTTCATGGAGATATGAAGAGGAATACCAAGTTTCTAATATCAAACTCTAGGTCTTATCACTGATTTTTAGCATAGCCCTTTTTTTGTCTCTAATTGTTTTTGATATGTTGTTGTATGGTCTTAAACGTATCCACCATTTCTTTAACCATTTCAGGACATAAAAGTTTTTGTTCCCCAACTTCATCATTACATGTTAGTGTTTTTCACCTCTTCCCCTAAAGGGGTTCATAGGAGGCTCTTTGTATGGTCTATTGGAAACTATTTTTCTAAGAGAATTTCACCAAAGGAGGATGTTAGTACCATATGCCTTTGATGTCCATTGAGAAAGATATCAATATGTCCTCCTGTGTTTGGATAGTCCTCTCAAATTGGCCATCAGTTTGAGGGTGATATGTTATACTGAAGTTAATCTCAGTGTTTAGAGAATGCTGGAGACTTTTCCAAAACTTAGAGGTGAATATTGGATCTCAATAGGACACAATCTATAGTGGTACTCCATGTGGCCTTACCACTTCTCTGGTGAATATCTGTGCCATTTGATCAAGTGGGAAATTATATCGAATCATGATAATGTTTATATTCTTTATAAGAAAATATATATAAACCCAGATAGCATTACATCCCTTGGATGTATATAGAATTCTGGTGACAACTTCAATGGTGATGGTTTCCCATTTCCATGTTTGTATGGGTAATGGTTGCATCACCCCCTTAGACTTATTCCTTCTGTCCTTCACATGCTGATGTGTCAGGCACTTTGATGTATAATCAGAAATTTTCATCCTCATTTTATCCCACCATCAGTTCATTCGGAGATCTCAATACATATGTGTGCTTCCTGGATGAATATAGAAATTCAAACTATGGGCATCATCCATAAGTTATTTGTTTAACTTAGATTTGTAGAACTATAGAATATAACCCTATATTTCACTTTTTTATTTTGGTTTTACTTTATCTGATATAGGATTAGGGATGATTATATTAATAAAACACATAAAGGGGAATCCAATTACATTTAAGGGATAACTTATAATGTACATTCATCTCTTTAACTTGTGAGTTTATAGGCTTCAATCTATGTTATCAAGGATCTTATTACTAATAGATATTCTTATGGGAATTTTTGTTAATTTAATAATGGTTTGTAACGTTCTTATGAATTTACCAAATCATATGCCCCATAAGTGTCTAATCAGGTGTGTGCTAGGACACATTATCATTTACCAAGTTACCCTGATTCAGGCTCGGAACACCTTGTTAGATTTGTTACTCTAAGGTACATCTATGCCCAAACCATGGTCACTTGTCGTATCTAGAAAGGGATTTATTTTATTGATAAAATATTTTATCTATACTCACATAAATTTAGGGATTTTTTCTTACACTTAGTATTATCCCTAAGGGTTTTTACTATGGATTTCTAATCCTAATCACAAAAATAACTAAACCTAACCTCTAATACCAACTATAACAACCATGTAAATTATTTTGAAATTAAACATGATTTATTACATAAAATTTCACATAATAAAACTCATAATATTAAGAGGTATACGATCTTTGTTAAATTAGGTTCATTACATAACAACTTAAAACATGAAAACCAACATCTTTATCAAAAACTTATTTAACATGACCAAAATGTTTATTCATACATAACACTACTTAGGATAACCTGAGGACATACATAATAAAGGGTTGATCTATAAATTCTTGTAATGGAATAAAAATTTCATAACATGAGAATAATAAAACATGTTAGATAAGTAAATTCAATGAGGTTTAAAGGAACAAGAATAAAAAAATGATATATCATGATAATCATAACATGGAAAATATGGAAACAACTTAAAACACTACATCATAAATAGATCAAGGATAAAACCTCTAAGACCCCATAGCAGAAAAAGTCCCATAAATGAATTAGGTAGATACCTTGTTACAACATTAATTATCATGATACTAACCATTACCTAGGGAATTGGAGTGCTATCAGGACACACCCTTAATAATCATTTCATTTTTATCCTTAAGTGTGCCACTTAGATCATATAACATGGTTTCATTCAACTTAATAATTTATTACATGATATTAGAATTTTGAATACATACCTTTAAGTCACAAATTAATAATTATATGTGAATTAAGGTTATTACCCTTGATAGATAAATGGGTATGGTATTCACTACATGATGATTTCATCATGGAAAATCGTGGTGTTATTTTTTCAGCATAACAGCGTCATAAAGAAATTCATAAAATGGTTTGATGAGATAGAAAGGGGTATCTAATCATTTAGACATGAAATAGAAAGTAAGAGGTATATTTAAGAAAATATCCCAACATGGAAAAACGTAATTTAAATGACATGACATAAAATGAATGCCTGATAAAAGAGGAGGGTGGAAGATTCCTTACAAAATTTCAGCAAAGTAACGGGTGTACTTAAGGTTTTATATGACGGATAAATGAGAGTTAAAGGGCTAAAATAATTTAAAAATAAATTGTAAAAGTAATTTTTATTGGTAAGAATGTATCCTAATTTAATAAAATGGAAATCAGAAGGTCATATCATAAATGAAGTGCCTGATAAAAATAGGAGAGAGAGAGTCCCTTACAGAATTTCAGCATAGTTGGAGGTGTACATAAAGGATTACGTGGGAGCTTAATGACTTTTAAAAGAATATATAAATATTTTGACCGAAATTTTTTAGTAATGGGATCATGTAAAATTATATCCCAACATATAAAAATGGAATTTAATAATCATAATACAAAAGAAGTGCTTGAATATAAATGAGAAGAGAGAAATCCCTTACATTGAAGTGTGGCTCCAAATGCTTAGGAGGGGCTTCCAAAAAGCCTTGGGTTTCTGGGGAGGACAATATAGAGTAGAGGGAAGAGTTTTATGGGTTTAAAGAAGTTTTATTGAATATAAATATGATCTTATGTTGGTTTATATAGGAAAGGAGGTGGATTTCTTTATTATTTTGGTTTTGGACACTACATAATAAAATTTTCAAAACAAAAAATAATTCCTTGGTTTTTTCCCATGGTTTCTAGAAAATGGTAGTATATTACTCTATTTAATAATTAAAAGGGCCAAATATAATAAAATATTTTCATTTGTTATTTGATGGTGAGTCACACTTTCAAAGAAATGATTTTTATTTTATAAGTTTTGGAGGATTCACTAAGGCTTTATAAAATAAACAAAATAAACCTAAAATTACATTATTTTAAATTAAAAACATATATTTGGCCTAGGATAATTTTTATTGTATTTATTACATCACTATTGTTCCATTATGATGTCATAAAACACACTGTATATTTATATGGTATTTAATTTTTACCGAAAAAATCTATTATCTCAAAAAATTATAAAAAATTCAAAATTGGATAATTTTAACATTATGATTCCAAAAATAATATCCATTTTATCTAAATAATTCTATAAATATTTGAATTTTATCATTTAAAATAAAAAACAACATTTATTTAGAATTGATGGGTTTTGGACATTAAGAGTTCTCGAACCCTAAAAAAATTATATCTGACTTCATAAAAATTATATGATCATTTATATTTTATAAAATTAATTTAATAATAATATTTTATTAAAATATTATTTATTTCGAAAATCCATTCATTTATCAAAATATATTTCTTAAATGAATTTTAATGTTAACAAAAAATATTATTTCTTCTTTAAAAATCATTTACAGAGTTACAATAATAGGATAAAAATTTATTCATTATTCTATTAAAAATGATTTACATATTAATATTGCTTGGGTATTGATACATATCTCTTTATTACCCGAAAATATTCCCTAAGAGTAAGGTTAGCGATGGTGGGGCATTCATGGGGTCATTCAGTGAACATGGTTTGGGTTATGATCTCGATGAACATAAACTTCCCCCATAAATAGTTTCTCTCATGCTTAAGTTATTGGATATCATCTTGGGAGTGGTCTAGGTAAAATCCCTAAAATGTTATCTCCCTCATAATCTATGATAGATGGGATTTATAGGGTAATGTCGTATTGTTTTAGTGCATGAATTCCTTTTTCTATGTCAAATGGTTTTATTAAAACTCTGTATTTATACTAGTAATGTGATCATTATTCAAAAGCTATATTATAGATGGTGAAGATAATTAACTATAATTTAAATCCAATTGGATATAATAAAACAGAATAAGTTCATGTGTTTTCTAAATCCCTAATATATTTAATTAAATAAAATGGTGTAATTTTATTCATAAAAGTTTGGGTGGTTACACCAAGTTCCTCATAAAAACTGAATACATCTCATCTTAATCGAAATATTGTGTGAGGTGACGGTCCCCATTTCCACTTCCCTATGATTTCTCACCCTATGATATAAATGATTAGATTCCAAGTGATCCTTCTCCTTTTGAAAAAGATATAGGGAATAATCTTCTATGGTCAGATTGGTTTGGGGAACTCTATAAAGAAGATGATGTGAATGTCACTATCATGGGGAAATAATTTGATAAATATAGAATATTGTTCTGGCCCTGATCCATGTCCACCCCCAGATATGAAATTATAGAAGCATTTAAAATATAGTACATACCATAATTCTAT
This sequence comes from Viscum album, assembly GCA_963277665.1. Classification (NCBI taxonomy): domain Eukaryota; kingdom Viridiplantae; phylum Streptophyta; class Magnoliopsida; order Santalales; family Viscaceae; genus Viscum; species Viscum album. Next base: position 1,155,521,461 of record OY728120.1, on the reverse strand, counting down.
CATACTTTATGGTTGAATATCATACACCTCAAGGATAAGTAAATTTATTATGTAATGTATGTCGACTACCTTGAGATGATGAATGAATTATACCAATGAGTTGACCTAGTCACATTCTCAATTAATCAAATCCATAATTCAAATATGCAACATGAATGCCTTCAATTGGATTTCCTTTCTAGCCTGAAGGCACTCTTCCAATTAATCATTTATGTCTTATATGATATTCATATATAAGGACGAGGTTAATATGGTTCTCTAAATATTGCCCTACTCATTGGAAAACGTGTCCCATCAGGGAAATTATAATACTACAACATTGCTTTGGGAAAATTCTCATGAAATAAATTTTTATATGTCAATTGGTTTATCTAATGAAATTCATCCATTCTAAAATTCCGTAAGTTTTTCACTCTAAAGTAATGATATATTGATAGAATCCTATATTAAGCTGCCAAAAGGTTAAATAGGAACCCCATTTGAAGAAAAAACTAGAAAACCACATAAAAACATTCAATGGAAATAAGACCTCACCCAAAAAAGGTGTTTCACCCAGATATTTTCAAAATAGAGGCCAGAAATGTCATGATGGTCAAGAAAGTAGTTACATTACTATCATTGTTAGTGAATACCTAGTCCATAGGGGTGGGTGAATTTTCACCACTACCACCAACCTAGGATAGAAAATCCAAAATAGGTCCAAGACATGATTATTGTAGAGGAACATCAATCCCAACCCATATGGATAAAGGTATTATAAACTCCCCCTCTTCCCCCATGGAATTTTGTGGTCATTGGTTTGAGATTAGTATCACCAAAAAGTTCCCTAATGGTTTTTAATGATCTATAATACTTCTTCTTCGTTGGGAGAAAATTCAGTGAAATCCATAAGGGACACTCTTAGAGTCACTATCTATTAGGGAGATCACATAAAGCCTCATAGGGTTCATAAGACAAGGTGGTCTTCCAGGATTGTGAATATAAAGAAGGATTATGATTTTTCCTTCAATGGATACTCAGATGATGATAAATCCATCTAAAACTCAAATTTTTATTTGATTATTGTTGCATGGTTTATGTTATTAAATTTCATTGCTTTTGGTTCTATGGATAATATAGAACATGACTCTATAATATAATAATATGATGATAAGGAATCCCATCGAAACATGGTGCACAAAAAATTATATGAAGAAGGTATTCTCACCTAATATCTAATGCACTTTCATGATATAGGCACTCTTATAAATTTTCATCTACCATCTACGTGGTGAGATTTTACCAAATATAAAGGAAAATGCATGGCTACTTCAAACCTAAAACCCAAATAATTTTAGGCTCACTCTGTTGAGGAGAGGATAGATCATTCTGAAGTTGATTTTAATATATTAAGGTGACTAAAAACAAAAATTCACTAAGACAATATTATAATGAGTATAGCTCCCAAATAGAGACCAATGTTCCTACCTTGGTACAAATCCAAAAAGAAGGATCTAATCATCCATTGAGAACTGATTCCATCCATCTGATAAGATTTAGATATAGAATATTTGAATGGATGAACTGAATGGTGGAATATAATTAAAAAGACAAAACCATGTTAGTCAAGCTACACCAAACCATCTCAGAATAAATATAAACAACTAACACATGTGAGAAATCATATATAGATCCACCAACTACCACTTATTGGGCATTGACTCAGGCAATAATTCCATCAGAACCCCTTTACTCTATTGTGTCCCAAACTATTTAGATGAATGATATAGAAGGGTGGTGGTTTCTAATGAAACTCGATCCGGTCTTTAATGGGTAGAAATAACTCTTAGACCACCTCACTTCAAAATTCCCCAAAACCAATATTCAATAATATGGGAGATGTGAAGTAATATAACATGCATCATGCATCTTGGTGCATCTTCATGATGGGAACACTACTAAAATGGTAAGAAATGAATCTTATATGTTTGGTGGACCATAATTTTTCGAATATAGTAATCTGGTGGTAGAATCCATTTACAATTTGGAAGGTCTCTAATGAAAATTTCTCTATCAATGAAGCAAGATGATAATGATGAAAATATTATTTTCACTTTGAAAATATAAAAAATTAAAAAATTGGAGGGTCATGTATTTCATCACTTTGTGTAATGATTTTTTTATTCCACGAACATCTATCTTTTTCAAGAGAAGATATTTGAGATCAGTATAGATAATATCTATGACGATCTATAAACACAACTCATTCCCATGAATTAGCCTAGTAATTTCTGAGAGTTTTAAGCTATCACACAGTGATTGGAAGATGAAATAAAACACACAAATTTGAAATTTTGGTCGATCACTTTAACATAAAGGAGTACTACTAATAGAGAAGAGACTGAAACTGACACGCTCTTTCTAAAAAAAATTCAGGCCCAGCTCTTAAGCATGCACAATATCACATAGTTCCTCCCCCTGAATGATAGTAGAAGTAACTGAACCCTCATTAGGATGAGAAAAGGGAGAATAATTATGTGATATATATGGACTACAAGAATAAATCTTATTCTTTTCAAAGGGATAATATTTTGGATACTTTATAATTTCCATGGAAAACAAATATCTCAAACTGCCAAAGATTATGAATTAGAATGGAGTTGGTCTAAATGATCATCCTGATTATTACACTTCCATCAGATAATGGGACACAATATCCAAGACTACATCTTCATCAACTACATTCTCCAAAATATGGTTGAATATAGGAAAGTTAAGTGGGGAAACACATAGGATGGGTGGAATGTGTCTCTTTCAACACACCATCGGTATAATGAGAATGATTGTACGTTACATATAGTAATGTGCTGAAATTTGATGGCTGGATGACTAGGAAATTAGTCATTTGAGAACACACCATACTCAATGACTAACCAAACCATCCCATTATGATCTCAATTTCCTTTGTGGTATCTGAAGAAACATCTTCATAATCATAACCCTCCAAGAGTCATTAAAAACATATCATTAGTAAAATAAGATATGTGACGAAGAACCTTTTCTAGTTCCCAAGCCATCCCAAACCTTCTCAAAATTCAAACCCTCACCACTAAGAGGAAAATACCATTCCACAAAACTAGATAATAGTCACTGTCCCAACCAAATCAGATTCTCGTTAGATGAGGAGTCAAAGTATTGTTCTGTCAATGTCATCAAACTAAAAACCCATTCTCTATTGAATAAGATACAAATTTACACAAACTCCTCCATTATAATATAGGAGGACATTGAAGAGGCTAAATAGGTCAAGGAATAAGTGCTCAAAATGGGTTTTAACACTTTGTAACATTTATTTTTTAGGGTATATATACTATCAAACCATGAACATAATTTCTCTAACTGACCCAAAAAAATACCAATATGATCATGAATCATCCACGTGTTGTTTATATCAAATTTGTCTAGACTAAAAACTAGGAAACATTATGTTTTTCTATAAACATAATAGTGTGGGAATGTTTTCTCAACCCCACCTGTCCCCTAATTTTTCTTAGGTAATGTATCCTACTACACGGTCATCTTCAACCCCAAGACCTCAAGCCCAAGAATAGACCCATGGTGAGAAGCATCAACCCCTGGTATAGAATTATGATATCTTGAAGAATACATACATCACTCTATTGAAGTTCGCAATCTCTAATTCCAAAAACTTTTAAACCTAACTTTGGGAATCCCCCATCAAGTACTTTTTAATCCCTAAATAGCTTCATGGATAAAGTTTCTACAACCACGACATATCATGTACAGACTGGAACTATCAAATTCCAAATGGTAATTTAATTCACAGAGAAATATTGAGAATTTTTTATACAAGGGAACATGAGACACTTTTACATATTATGAATTCTCGATGATATCAAGGATAGAAGAGAGAAAATTAAAAATGATTATTGGATTAAATTTATATCGATCTAAAAACTTGGGTTATTGGGTTATAACGAAGCTAACTTATCCCCCTCCTATATAGAAAAAATTGGGATATTACAAGGGCGAAAAAATACCCCCCAAGAAAATCAAGTTGAGAGAACAATTTGGAGACCAAATTTCTGACTTTGAGTTCAGGTTCATTCTCTAAGACACAACTTTCAATATCTTTATGTGAATTTCATGGCTCAATATTCTAGGAATAGTTCCTTCATCATACCATTAATTCCTAGTATAGTCTATTAATGGGTGGGTAATGGGAATAAATAAGGATAATGCCCCCATTAATTCATTTGAATCTTAATATATAAACAAAAGGTCAAATCTAGATCACTGCCCCTAATGGGTGGGAAATCACACCTATCAATCCATGGAGTTAACACTATGAACACTATGAGTTTCCAATAAATAAAATTGAGATGAAAACACTTAAAAAATAAATTCATCAAATAACATGGGTTTCACTAGATAGTAAACCAATGCATCCAATCACATTACTTTCATAAGTTAGTCCGGATGATGTTTTCGTTGATCATACACCGCCAACTAGAAGGCATATCTCAGTGTCATCCATGCATATCAACATAGACCCATTGTTTCGTTATCGTCATATAGGTTTGATAAATCCTCATTCAACCCCAACAAAGCACTTTAATTAGCTATACAAGACTCTAGGAGGATGAATAAGAGTATAGGATTTGGGAACATTCACTCCCATTCTCATGGTGACATATATGTCAGATAAGCACATCCATTCAAAAGAAATATGTTATTCTAATTGGATAAATTATAATGTCACCAAATAATCTTTAAGATCTGTATGTGTTCCTATATTTTCTATCAAATCACAAAATTCCTATCTATCTTCGACTTACAATAATAAAAAAGTTTGTAGTAGTAGAAGAAGAAGAAGAAGAAGGTCTTAGGGATTCTACTATGGAATTTGAGGAATGAATTTCTTCCACTGTTAATAAACTCATACAAATTAATCTGAGTATGATGGAATAACTAGGGCCCATAATGATTAGTCATTCCATGGTCCTTACATAAAAAAGAGACATTCATATACCTTTTGAAGTAGCACTAGGATTTCTTTGTATGGAACTCCATAGAGATTCCTAGATTGGATCATGATGCGGTTACCCATTATTTGGGTATTCTAGATGACCACCATGGATACAAACAGGTGGTCAGAATAAAGAAACTAACCCACAGTTATAAGTTGGAATCAAAAGATGAAAAATGTATCAAGGATTAAATTATTCAAGAATTCCAATACCCAAACTATCTTCCCAACATTGTTACTATCCTGAAAAATTATAGTGAAATTTGATTCTGCATCGGTTTTAGTGACCTCAATTTGCACTTCCAAAAGGATTATTTATATTAAACATGTTATTACATTATTATTAATATAAACATCCAATAATTACAATGCAAAGATCATTAAACCCAGTGTCTTTGGAAGACTAGGTAAATAAAACATCAAAAAGAAACTATAACGCAATATATTTATTTTTATTCTCCTTAGCGAGCTATTAAATCTTTTTGGTCTCCTAAAATTGAATAAGATAACCTAGAGAATACAAAAAGGAAAGGGGTCATCTATAAATCTCGTTAAAGGAGTAAACGGGTTGAAAGGCATATCATGATATCGTAAAAGATAAGGATTATGAATAATCACATGGGAGGATAAAAAAAATAAGATGGTATCATAAAATCATTGAAACAAAGGAAACTGGCAGCAATATATAACATAGCATAAGCATAAGACGAGTCTAACATCCACAAAAACAACAAATGGTGGACAGAGTCCCCCAATGGATTTGGATTACTCTCTAATCCCATACATAACATCTCATTACACAAAAACATTCCCCAATGCATTAGAGCACTATTTGGGTGCCCACATCATAATATCACTACAAAAAATGGCTTTTTACGACTAGTCAATTGTGGCGGGCCTAGGGCCGGTCAAAAATACCTCTGGCGCGCATTAGAGTAGGAAGAGTATTTATGATGGTGGAGGATCTTCATTACAAATCATTTATCTTTATGATAGTATTTGTGACGGGTCCGGTCAAAAAAAAATATTTGCAACATGACTCATCGCAAATACCTTTTTAATCGTCGCCCCTAATTAATAAAGGGTTTAGCATTTGTGATCAAACTCGTCGCAAATGATCTAAACTATATATACCCCCCTCTAATTTTATTCCCATTTCATAATTCCATGAAGTCATCTCTACTTCACAAATCTCATATTTCTCTATTTAGTTTTTTCAAAATTTTAAATTTTACAGCTAATGAATTTTCAGGAATTGAATCCAAAAAAAGATTCTGTTTTAAGGTATTTATTTGTTGCTTCTATTTTTTAGTTAATTAATTTTAATTTATATTATAATTAATTATTATTAATTAACATAAATAACATTAAATTAGAATTAGATAGCTTTATTTTTCATTATTTATTTGTAAAAATATTCTGTTTCATTAAGATTTAATTGTTTTATTTAAAAGTAAATAGTATAAATTTATAACAATTTGGTTCAATTATCATTAATTAATAGTAATTATGTGTAATTGGTGTTACATAGTAGTAATTAGTATTAATTAGTTTTAATTAGAATTATTTATTATTATTTAGTATGAATGAATAACAATTAGTAATAAATAGTAAAATAGTAAAAAAAAATAGTAATAAAATGTAATAATTATAGGTAATTACTACTAATTAATAATAAATAGTAATAAATAATAATAAATAGTTTATATAGTAATAATTGGGGATAAATATCTGTAATTAGTAATAATTAGTAATAATTAGTAACAAATTTTAATAAATAGTAACAATTAGTAATAATTCCTAACAATTTGTAGTAAATAGTAATAATTAGTAATGAATAGTAACAAATAGTAATAATTAGTAATAATTGGTAATAATTTGTAATAATTTGTAATAAATAGTAATAAAATGTAATGATTAGTAATAAATAGTAATAAATAATTATAATTTGTAATAATTTGTAATAATTTGTAATAATTAGTAATAATTACGAGTAATTAGTAATAATTAGTGGTAACAAGGTGTAATTAGTATTAAATACTACTAATTAGTATTAATTAGGAATAAATAACGGTAATTAGTAACAAATAGTAATAAATAACGATAAATAGTTACAAATAGTAATAAATAGTTTAAATTAGTAATAAATAGTAATAAATAGTTTAAATTAGTAATAGACAGTAACAAATAGCGGTAATTAGTAATTAATAGTAATAAATAGTAATACATAGTAGTAATTAGAAGTAAATAGAAATAAATGGGGGAAATTAGTAATAATTATTATTAAAAAGGGTAATTCGTAATAATTTGTGGTAATTATTAATAAATTGCAATAAATAGTAATAAATAGTAACAAATATTAATAAATAGTAACAATTAGTAATAAATAGTAATAATTAGTAATAATTAGTGTTAAATAGTACTAATTTGTAATAAATAATGGTTAATAGTACTAATTAGCAATAAATAGTGGTAATTAGTAATAATAAGTAATAACTAGAAGTGCTTAGTGAAAAATAGTAATAAGTAGCATCAATTAGTTATTAATATTAATGATTAGAATTAATTAGTAATAACTAGAAATAATTAGTAATAATTAGTAATAGTTAGTAATAATTACTAACAATTAGTAATAATTATTAGTAATTACTCATACACAGTAATAATTAGTAATAATTTCTAATAATTTGTAATAATTTTTAATAATTAGTAATAATTAGTAAAAACGAGTAAAAGCTAGTAATTAAAATTAATAGATAGTAATAAATATTAAAACATGTTGATAAATAGTAATAAATACTAATAATTAGTAAAAATAGTTAAAAATTGTAATAACCAGGGGTAATTACAACTAATTAGTAATAATTAGAGAGAAAAATATAATAAATTGTAATAATTATTAAGAAATTGTAATAATTACTAATAAATTGTAATAATTAGAAATAAATAGTAATAAATTGTGATAATAATTACTAAATAGAAATAATTAGTAATAAAAGTTACTGATTAGTAATAAGTAGTAATGATTAGTAATAAATAGTAATTAATAGTAATAAATAATAATAATTAGCAATAAGTAGTAATGAATAGTAATAACTAGTAATAATTAGTATTAATTAGTAATAATTGGTAATAATTATTAATAATGTGTAATAATTTGGAATAAATAGTAATAACTAGTAATAACTAGAAATAATTAGCAATAAATAGTAGTAATTAGTAATAATTAGTAATAATTAGTAAGAATTAGTAATAATTAGTAATAATTAAAAATAATTTGTAACTATTAGTAACAATTAGTAATAATTAGTAACAATTAGTAATAATTAGTAATAAGTAGTAATAAGTAGTATAAATTAGTAATAAGTAGTAACTAGTAGTAATAATTAGTAATGATTAGTAATAAATTATAATAATTAGAAATAAATTGTAATAAACATTAATAATTAGTAATAAATTATAATAATTTGTAAAAAATGTAATAATAAGTAAATAATAATAATAATTGTAAAAAAATATAATAAATTGTAATAATTTAATGAATTTGCAACAAATTGTAATAAATTATAACAAATTGTAATCAATTGTATCGAATTGCAAAAAATTATAAAAAACTGTAATAATTTGTAATAAATTTTAATAAATTTTAACAATGAAAAATATTCTTTTCTGTATTTTGTTTTTCTTATTTAAAATTAATCATAAAAAATTAATTATTTTATATTTTTTTAAAATATGGAATAGGGAAGTCAAAAAAAGTCATTATTAGTCGATCATTCTTGGATAAATCATCGCAGGAATCCAAATTGGTATGGTATAAATCCAGTATATATTAATGGTGTTGAAACATTCATATCATTTACATCATCAAAACTAGAAGTTTTTTATCAAGGGAAAATTATTTGTTTATATAAGAAATGTTATCTTATGATGTTTGACACATTTGACAACATTGGGGGTCAAATATTACATTTCGGTTTTCAAATAGATTTTGTTTTTTGGTATCAATATGTTGAGTGAAATTCTAGGGATGATACTAAAACTTTGGTTCCAGATCCATCACAGTTTCAAAATTTAGTACATGATGTGGAAGGTCCGTCTTTTTTAAAAAATGAAACTTAGGATGACATTGATTTAACAACTGAGTTGGAACCATCTCAATTTTATGATTTTTTGAGGTCCGCTGAGGATTCCTTATATCCTAGTTCAAAGTTAAGAAAATTTAATGCGGTTGTAAAATTTACAGCTATTAAATTAGATATAGGAATTTCAAATAGTTGTTTTGATTAGATATTCTATTTTGTTAAAGAACTATTACCAGAAGGAAATGTGTAACATATAACATTATATATGACTAAGAGGATAGTTCGTAATCAGGGTCTTGGTTATCAAAAGATTCATGCTTGTTCAAATGATTGCATCTTATATTTTGGAGAAAATTATTCATTTGATAGTTTTCCTACATGTGGACAATAGAGGTATAAAGAGGCTCAACTAGGAAATTCTAGATTGATTCCAATAAAATAGTTGATGTATTCCCCTCTTACACCATGTTTGCAATGTTTATTTATGTCTCACAACACAGCATCATTGATGTTATGGAACAAAACACATATTTCAACCAGTAAAAGCATAAATAATCCCTCTAATAGTGATTCATGGAAAAAATTTCACCACATAAATCTGTTTTTTTGCTTCAGAAGCCCAAAATGCGCGAATTGGTCTTTATGTCAATGGTTTTTATCCATTTGGTTCTTACAGTAGTCAATATTATTATTGTCCTGTCTTTATAACTCCGTAAAATTTACCTCCTTGGATATTTATGAAGGATCCATATATCTTTTAGAGCTTATTAATTCTAGGAATTTTGAAAAAGAATATTGATGTTTATTTGAAGCCATTGATTAATGAGTTAAAATTATTTTGGAGTAATGGTGTTAGTACATATGATGTCGCTACAAAACAAAATTTCCTATTGAATGCTACATTGATGTGGACAATTTTGACTTCATAAAATATGGAATGTTATTTGGCTAGAGTACACATGGCCCAAAATAATGTTCATATTGTATGAGAGACAGAAAATCATTTATGCTCTTCAATGGAAGAAAACCTTATTTTTTCGATTGTCATTGTAGATTTCTTCCAACGGATAATCCTTTTTAGAGGAAAAAACACTAATATAAATTGGTACATTTACAACGGGGTATTTACGATGGGATTATTTCACAAATACCCTTTTAAAATAGGGTCATGTCACAGAATCCCCATTATAGAATAGGGTGTCACAGATATAGTTTTCTTGCGACGGCCAATCGTAAAAAGATACTATTTGCGACGGGAGGTGGATCTGTCATAGGTAGCTTCCTCATGGTTTTTTAAGTAACTTGTTGCACTGTCCCATTGCAAATACAGTTTGGGATGGGGTAGTAGAATCGTCTTAAAAATCCTTGCCATGTTTTTTAAACCATTTTTTACAACGGACCGTCATAAATACTATTTGCGATAGGACCAGTCACAAAAAGTGTAAATATATAAAAATAAATAAAACTTAATAAAATAATAACATTATTATTATTATTATTATTATTATTATTGAAATAATAATATTAATATTAGTAAAATAAAATAAATTATAAAGTAATAAAATAATATTCATATAACATTAATAATAAAATAATATTTATAATATAATAATAATAATAATATATATTATTATTAATGAAACAATAATATTCATATTACTAATATAATAAGAATTTAAAAAAATGAAATCCTCAATATTTGTGAAAAATATATAAAAAAATTAAATGAATATAATTAAAAATAATAATTATTAAAAAATAAAAAAAATAAAAAATTAAATAAAGTAATAAAATAATAAAAAATTAAATAAATAATAATAAATGTAATATTCATAACAATATTAAAAATTCATTATATAGAAATATAGAAAGTTAATATTAAAAACAAAATTTACACTCAAATGTTTAATCATAAAAAATAAATGGATCACTAAGGGAGAGGGTTATCTGGAGGAGCTGGATGATCTAGAGGAAATAGTGGAGGGAACATCATCACTAAACCATGATTCAGACGTCATATATACTCCTACTACTACCTCCATCGATGTATCTCCTCCTTCATCTCCTGCTGCTGCTATTATCATAGGAGCTCTTCATGATGTTGCTGCTTCTATTGACGCATATTCTCCTGCTACCTATGAATACTCTCTTTAAACTCACTTTTTGCTTTCAGCAACTCCTAATATGGTGTAGAAGATGATGATGACTCTCTATGAGATCCTCTCGAGCCGGATTCCGACATCACATAGGGGCCAGAACAATTCACATGCATTAAATGAGAGAAGATACCAACAACTCATCCTTTCTTGAAGGCATATTGGGCCACCTACATCCAAGTTGTCTCATCAAATCAGAGGGCACTGGTCTGAGTATTGGTCTCAACCTGACTCTCAGTCTGTGTCTGAGACATCACAGTCGCATATGACTCCTTTAATTTCAATTTAAAATTAAAATTGTTAAAATATTAATTGTAGTTAAATTTTAATCTCAAAAATAAAATATACTAACCATAATATGACGCTAACGAGTACCTCTAATCTCTAGTAGTATGATTATTGTACATCCTTCTATAAATGTTTAACTCCATAATATCGGGTTGTTCGACTTCCTATATGAATATAAATAAACCATTTATAGTTAAGGTTATATAAAATATTTAAAAAAAATACTTACCATATGCTTCCTATGTGTACTGAATGAAGTCCTACGGGATCTATGTGTCACCACTTATCTCCCCTTATTTTTTCGATATATAAACGATCTACTCTAAAAATGACCAGCCAACTAGTATGAACATAATCCATCCCAAACCTGAGATGAAATGTAATCAATTCGATGGGTGCAATAAGACTCAATAAACTATATCACTCATACTTTCATTGTTACTTTCCTTTAAAAATTGTGCAAAAACTGAATGCAATGCTAATGCATAGTCTCCTTCAAAAGATTCCAGATAGTGTCACACATTCTTTCATCAATGGGATTCCATAAAACCTACAAATAATTTATAATATCAAGTTATAAATTAAATTAATTGCAAAAATAAATATTATTTATTTATGTACCATCCAATGATCAATCATGTGGTGCTTCACATTAATGGGAATCTAATCCCATGTGAACCATGCTTTAGAAAAATAATTTTGCAATATAGCGCTCCCCTATCTAGTAGCTATATGTGTAAATATGTGAAAAAAATAACAAATAATCAAACAATTAGTATATAAATAAATTATTGAAGACTATCTAAAATACCCTGGTAAAAATACCTCTGCATGTGTGGATCAAAGCCAATAGATGGATGTATCTTGGGGATAGGGTTAGTAATCATCAATTTCACAATAACACACCCCCTATGCATCCCCCCTAAACCTCCCATTGTATGAGAGTCAGATGATCCAACATCCTACTCATCCAAAGGAAGATCAGCTTCCTGCAATAGATGATACAAATTTTCATCCAACTAAGACATAAATTATTGTTGTTAGAAAATAGTTGAAAACAACTATTATATATACATATATATTATATATAACTATAACCATCATTTAAATTTTTAAATGTTCATCTTCATCCTTATCTTCATATATGGTGATGTCAATGTCTTCATATTCCTCCTCAGCATCATCAATTTCTATATTAGTTTTAGTTTCATCATCTATGGTCATTTAAAATTCATTTGTAACATTATTTACATCTTTATCACCATCTACCCTTAACTTTGGGGTTCCATCATCGATATTCATGTCTCTTCATAAAAAAAATTAGATTTGGATAAGTCACTTGAAATATTTCAATTCCTTCCACTTCAGTGAAACCATATTCACTTTGAGTAAACTGATTTTCCCAAGATTTTATTTTTATTATGCTCCACCAATCACTAAACTCTCTTGAAGTATCACAATATTTTGAATAATAAATTTTATATCTCTGATGAGCATATAAAAATAGTTCATTTACAAAAAGAATAATTTTATATTTAATATAACTGATTCTATGGGACGGATGAACATGAAATCCTATCTAGATAACCAACCGATGATATTTTAACCTCATTATGTAATGATTCCCAAATAACATAGTTCAATAATTTCATTCAACATGTCATAAAAGTAAAATTTAGTTTCTCTATAATGAGATTCTCTCAAGAAAACACCACTATTCACTATTTGTTTTGATTCCTCATATGCACATTTATGAAATCCAAAATCATTTACCACATATGAATTATAATATTTAACCATTTTTTATGGTGGGTTACTCAATACACACAATTGATTATCAATTTTATCAGCATCTTGAGATACCTGAATTTTTTTTAAAAAATTATCAATATAATAGATAATAAATTTATTGTATATGTTAAACTAAAAATAATTTCTTCTACCCATTTTTGAAACTTGTATGAAAACATTTCCATTATTCATCAACAATAGCTGTTGTAATTTGTGTAAGTTATATCTTGATATGATTATCATATAACCTAAAAATAATATAAAATTAATTTACGGTAACAAAAATTATAGAATAAGTGATAGGATAACTCTTTTTACAAATGGTTTCATTTCTTCACAGTTGAGAATAACATGTGTATGAGCTTAGTAATGTTAATAATATGAAATCTATAGTTCATGAGCTCTATTTTCATGACTCGTACCCCAAGGCCTGTGTCGTGACTAGCCCAAGCCTGCCTTCCATAGGCCAGGGGCTGGCGACTAGAACCAAAGGAGAAATTCCCTAAAACAGGGAAGGAATTTCATTTATAACCTGTAAACACACACAAAAGAGCACGAGATGGAAACAAAACACAAAGAAAAATTGTATAACAAGAGTGTGTTGAAAGAAAAAGGGGCAGGAAATACAAGCCCAACTATAAAGTACATGAAACTAAAAGTACAACTGAAGAAAAGAAAAATTTTCGTTGGGTCGTCCTCTGAGGTTCCTACATGAAGGGTATGCACAGATCGCCTCCTCATCACTCGAGGTATGTCTGTCTCCTCTATGTACCGTCATGCCATATGGTCCACCTCTAGCTACTGTCCGATCCTGGCACTCTCAACCTCAGTCGGTGTTGCCTGCCTTCTACATCCAATACAACTAAGAGCGGGAATAGCCCATGTAGGGGTGAGTATAACAATACTCAGTAGAGACCCTGAGACCCTCATGGTCTCACAAAAAACCCAACGAGGATAAACCACAAAGTATGAAATCAACAGCTAACCCCACTTAGGTATATGCCTATACATATACCTAAGTTATCAAGAAATCCATCTCAATCATGAGGAAAACACAAAAGTTACTGACTCAGCTCAACCAGGATTTTTATTTACATTATCAAATCCACGACTGATGGATAACTCCTCCTCTATCGATTATAGTGGGCCTTCCGCGACACCAAGGCACTTCCCTCTAACCTTGGACTGCTGAGGTACTCCTCCTGTCGACCACCGTGGTTTTGCTGTGTCACCAAGGTGCTCCCCACAGTGAGTCTACCGCCACATCTAGGTGCTCCCCCTAATAGCCTGCAGAGGTACTCCTCCTGTCGAGTACCGTGGATCTTCCTCCACAACCAAGCACTCCTCCACCGTGGATCTGCCACGTCAACAAGGTGCGCCCCACTTGGCAAGTCGAGTCACTCCGAGTCAATCAGTCAGCAGTCATCAAGTCTTAGCTAGTTACTAGGTCTCTGCACTCTGTTCACTCGTCTCTGAAGGATCCTGTCCATGAGCTACTTGTCGATACTCCAACGTTTACAAAGTCCCACATAAAAGTATCTCAAAGTTATGCCACGTCATAGAGGTATTAACGCAATAGATGGCTCATCAATCAGATGCCCAGTCTGTGAGTTATAACCTTTTTTTCCCGGGGGCTTTTTTGGATTCGTGCACGATCCAAACTGACCGTATCTCAACTATTCCCCAAACTCTAGTGTGGTATAATCAAAGGGACCATCATGCTCCAAGATTACCAGGGTTGCTAACGGTTTGTCAAATGGATGCTCGGTGCCTAAGATATGTCCAAAAGGGAGTAAAGGGTTGTAGTGGGCCCAGGTCCAGTCTGACCCGGTCGGACTGACCTAGCCCGACCCTGTCTGGGCCGACCCGATCTGGATTGACCCGGCCTGACCCGTTGGATCTGGCCCACCCTGTTAGGTGGGCCAACCCATTACGTTCGTCCCGGCCCGCTGGGGCCCACCCAGCTGGCCGCGAGAGAATAGACCGGTCATGAGGGCGAGGATGAGCCACGGGTTGGTGCGAGGGTGGTTCGGCCTGGAGTGCGCCGCGAGGGAACGGCTTGGCCCGGAGGGCACCACGAGGGGTCAGCTCGGGGCGACTTAACCTAGGGCCAGGGTGGCACGGCCGAGGCTGGGAGGCTGGCTCAGCCTGGGCGCCGCAAGGCATGCGGTTGGCGGAGCCACGGGGTGCGCGGAGGCCGACCGGCCAGTTCGGACAGCGGCAGCGCGGGGTGCGTAAGAGGAGGGGCATCTAGGAGACGCGGGTGACCAGGAGGGCACCACGGTTCGGCCCGCGGCGGGGGAGCCTGTTTTCCAGCAGATGGGGTGGCCAGGACCAGTTCAGGAAAAGGGCACGGTGAGGGTAGCACGGCCGGGGTGTGGTGCTGCAGAGGCCGGTTTGGTCGAGGCACGGCGCGACGCGGCCGGTTCGGCTGGCGGGCGGCGCGGCCAGTGGGCGGTGTGGGTCGCAGAGGCCGTGGATAGCCCAACTGTTTCCTTCGACACATTTGTCATCTCGTCACCATTTTGAAGAACCTCAAAAAAAAGAATGATGGAGGGGTCAGACCATGTTTTTTGGGCCCACACCCTCCGCACTTAGGGTGGTAGCAAGTGGATTAATTCATTCTTGAATTACAAATAATAAACAAGAAAAGAAGATAGAAGAAAAATCAATCCAACGCCCCACATCTTCCTGCAAAAACAATTCCCAAACCACAAGTAAAAACATCAACAATGGTTCATTGCTTTAGAATGGAGTAATTAAAGGAATAATATCAAATTCAAATAAAACCCCTACCTTGATCATTGTTCGTCTATGGAGTCATGGGGAAGAAGACGAAGTTTTCTTCATTCGTCGCTTCCACCACACACTTCCAATCCAAGCTCGTGCATTAATTTTTGATGAGGATGAGGAGGGAAGGTCAGTCGTCGAAGACGTCCCACGTCGGTTGCCCCTATAAGGTGCTTCTGAGGAAGAAGTTGAAGACTCTCTTTTCCAGAGTTCTTCTTGGAGAGACTTCTCCCTATGTTCCTCCTCTCCCACAGTTCCACCCAAAATCAAATGCCAACTAAAGATGAGAGATTATAATATCCTTTTAAATTGTTGGCATAATATTTTAATGGGTTAATCAATTAATTGAATGTGTTGGCTCAATTATTTTATGAAGAGGATTTGGCATAATTAATTTAGGGGAGTTGGTACACTTATGAAGGGATGTGGTGGCACCATTAATTGAGTAGAAAAGGTCAAGAGACTCTCCCTCATTTGTGAGGGAGTTGAGTGGTTTCCCTCATTTAATTGGGGGGTTTAGTCCCGGGTGGTCCCCACACCATAACCTCTCATGGGAGGTTAGATCCGGGTGGGCCCCACCACCATAACCTCTCATGGGAGGTTAAGGTGTGGTGGTCCCCACCTCCAACTTCCTCTTGGGTGGTTATAACAGATAAAAATAAAATAAAACATGCATTTATTTTATTTTATTATTCCCACTAAATCCTAAAAACTATCTTCCTCCCTCGACCAACTGTCATCAAGGTGAAAGTATTCTTAAGAGAATATCAGCACTGTGAGTTCAACGGTGCCCTCAGATTTCAATTCAGAGCACCAGTTAAAAAGTTATAAAAATCCCGTCTTACCTTTACTGAACGTACCCGAACAAAACATTAAAAATTTATTTTACGAAAACAGGGCCGTGGAATCATGCGCCGTCAATTTATGCGGACACATAAAATTCCCATTTAATAAAAATATTACATAGAAATTCCAGGTCCTTAACTTCTCTCCACCTTAGGGATCTTTATCCTTGTAAGCCACAACTCATACTAAGGAAACAAGTGGGGTTACTGAGCACGCATCTGAGCCTCTCACTCTCATGTGCTCTTTTGGAGGTTCTCGTGCTGCCAGCGAACACACACCATAGGAATCGATCGTCCATAAAGGACCTACTCCTGTCAATCCTCAATCTCAAATCGAACCTCCGTAAAAGTTTCTCCATCATCGATGTCCAACACACCATGGTCGATGATGTGCTAAGGGTCATGCACGTATCTCCTCAATTGTGATACATGGAAGACGTCATGCACCCGGTGCAACTAAGGTTGAAGAGCTAAGCGGTATGCCACCTCACCAACTCTGTCGAGGACCTGAAAAGGTCTGATGAATCTTGGAGATAACTTTTCACCATGGCCAAATCTCTGTAGACCTCATTGGGATGAGGCCCGTAAAAAGACGTGGTTTCCATCATAGAACTCCAGAGGTATCTGTCTCTTGTCAACATAGGACTTCTGCCTACCCTGTGCAGTCTTCATCCGCTCTTGGATGATTTGCACTTTTTCCGTGGTAGCCCATACCATCTCTGGTCCCACTACTGCTAACTTCCCTTTGTCATTCCAGCACAAAGTTGATCTAAGGGTTCACCCATACAACTCCTCAAAAGGTTCCATCCCAATTGTGGAGTGATAGTTTTTGTTGTATGAAAACTCCAACAAAGGTAAGTGATCCTCCCATCTCTGACTGAAGTCTAGGACACAGGTGTGGAGCATGTACTCGAGGGTCTGAATGGTCTGCTCAGTTTGGCTATCCATCTAAGGATGGAAGGCAGTGCAAAAACGAAGTTGTGTCCCAAAAGATTTATGAAACCCCTTCTATAGCTGGAAAGTATATCATGTGTCACAATCTGAGACAATCGTCGAAGGTACTCCATGTAGTCGCACAATCTTCTACACATAGAGGCATCCCAAGCTCTCTATAGATTCCTGCTCTTTGATCGGTAGGAAGTGGGCCGACCAGGTGAGTTGGTTGATGATCAACCAAATAGAGTCATGTCTTATGGATGTATGTGGAAGACCTTTCACAAAGTCCATGGATATCCCATACCACTTCTACTCTGGGACCTCTAAAGGCAGAACCAAGCCTGCTGGTGCCTGATGCTCCGCCTTCACTTTCTGACAAGTGAGGCATCGAGAGACAAACTCTACAACTTCTTTCTTCCTTTCCGGCTACCAGTGCTGTCGTCGGAGTTCTTGATACATCTTTTCCACTCCTGGATGTACTGCTAGAGGGGATATGTGGAACTCCCTCAACACTTCCTCCTGATGTGACACTGGTACCATGGTACATCCACTGAAGAGGATGACATGCTCCCCACCTTCAAAAAATCCATTAGGTGACTGCCCTGTGGATATTTGAGCATGTCATGTCTCACAGTAAGCATCACTATGTTGTGCCTCCCTGACTCACTAAAGAAGTGGGGAGTGACTGTAAGTGACTAAAGGAAGAATACTCCATCTCTATCCACAAAGGATTTCTGAAAAGTAGCTAGCTGCTCTATCGCCTCGCCTAGAAGTTGTATACCAGTTCTCCTACTGATTGCATATCAAATAATGTTCCCCTTCCTAGGAGTATAGAATATCTCAAAGTCATAGCCCTGGAGGAAATCAAGCCAACGTCACTATCTTAGGATCAGGTCCTTCTGAGGGAAGATATACCTAAGACTCTTGTGATCAGAGTACACGGTAAAATGTTCACCCATCAGATAGTGTCACCACATCTTCAAGGAGAAGACCACTGCTGCTAACTCCAGGTCATGGGTAGTGAAGTTCTTCTCATGATGTCTCAACTTCCAAGAACCATAAGCAATCACTGATCGCTCCTGCATGAGGACACATTCGAGTCTGATCCCTGATGTGCCGCAGTAGACTACATACCCTACGCCTTCATCTAGAAGCCTCAAGATGGTGGCACTAGTCAGCCTCTACCTCATCTCCTGAAAGCTCTGCTGGAATCTCTCTGACCACACAAAGGGTTACCCCTTCATCTTCAAGGATGATAGTGGTGCTGCAACTCTATAAAAATCTGGCACAAATCTCCTGTAATTTCCAACAAATCCTAGGAATCTCTATACCTCTGTCACACTCATGGGTGGCTCCCAATCAAGTACTGCCTCAATATTCACTGGATCTACAACAAATCTGGCCTCTGAGATGACATGTCCTAGAAAATTAACCTCTCGTATTCAGAACTGGAACTTCGAGAGCTTACCATAAATCTGGGGCTCTCGGAGTGTGTCCAGTACTACCCACATATGGTAGGCATGATCCTCCTCAGTAGTCTAGTAGATCAGAATGTCGTTGATGAAGACTACGACAAATTGATCAATTTATGGCTGGAAGATATTGTTCATGAGTCCCAAGAACACTTCTGTATCACTGGTTACGCCGAATGGAATAACAAACAACTCATAGTGGTCTTACCGACATTTGAAGGCCATTTTCTACACATCCTCATCTCGAACTATGAGTTGGTGATAGTCTAATCTAAGTTCTATC
The DNA here is from genome assembly GCA_963277665.1 of Viscum album. Taxonomy (NCBI): domain Eukaryota; kingdom Viridiplantae; phylum Streptophyta; class Magnoliopsida; order Santalales; family Viscaceae; genus Viscum; species Viscum album. The sequence continues at coordinate 1,155,501,786 of OY728120.1, read as the reverse complement.
TTCAAGAACCATCATTCTCCCTTCAACTAATCAAAGAGGTTGGAAATAATTTTGAGTGGGTACTTGTTCTTTAGGGTCACCTGGTTCAGGCGCTGATAGTTAACACAAAGCCTCAAGCTCCCATTCGCCTTCTTGGCGAACGGAATCGGGGCTTCCTAGGGAGAAACACTTGGTCAGATGAATCCCTTACCCTGAAAGTCCTCTAGCTTTACTCGCAACTAATGAAGCTCCATATGAGACATATAATATGCTTGTTTAGATATCTATGTCATCCCGAGATATATTTCAATGTAAAATTCCACCTCTCTGCGAAGAGGTAGACCTGAAACATCATCCGGGAAAACATACGCGTAATGTTCCACCACTACATGATATGTTGAATTCTCCACATCAACTACTCCGAGGGTAAGGCTTTCCAACTGATCGGTGATCGTTTTCACTCTCCTCTCGGCATGTCCATAATGCGCTGCAAAGGCTCCCTTCTCACCAGTGAAGGTAAACCTAGTCCCATCCATGCAGACACACACACATTGCACCTAATACATTCTATATGAGCATGGACTATAGATAACCATTCCATACCCAAAATGATGTCATAAGGCCTCGACACTGCTACTAGAAGATCCCAGCCAAATCTCTCACCTCCAAGAGTAAGCTCACACTGCTGGAACCAGTGTGTAATCATAGAATCTTATCCCGTAGGAGTCTATAGCCGTATGGATCGAGCCAATGGCTCTGTTGTAATCTCCAAGCTCCGAACGAGGGCAGTGGTAATGAAAGAGTGACTGACACCTTTGTCTATAAGTACTGTAGCTATGGTGGAGTACACACAGATCATACCTCGTTCATATCCAGAGCGTCGTGACCGTAGGCCTCAGTTGCCTGGATCTGAGCTCTCCCCTGCCCACCTGCTCCCTGTGGTCGGGGTGAACCTCTTGGTTGTGGGGGTGGTAACACATCAAAATGTCGTACACCACCAACTGCACGGCCAGCTCCTCTGCCATGTCTGCCTGCTCCTTGCGGATCACCTCGATCGAATCTTTGTCTCTGCCTAGCTGGTCCTTCGACCATCTGCTGGTCATCTGGATGACGGTTTGGACAGTAACGAGCCATGTGACCTTTCCCACTGCATTTCAATAACTACTCGCTCCTAGCATGTTAGTCTCTACTCCGGGTGCCCCGTACAACTGATCCTGAGTCATGCGGTTGTCCACCTGTAGGTCTACTCCTCTTGGACCTCTATGAAATCTGTTTTCTGCTAGCTGTAGAAGACTCTGCTACATGTTGACTGGTGGTGGATCTCGCTGCTGGAGATTTCTCAGCAATAAAATTCTCCACTAGGAGGGCTCTCTCTAGCACCCTCTCCTGCGTCGGGATGCTGAGTGAGATCACTGAAGCCCTGATCTCTAGCCTGAGTCCCTGCTCGAAGGTCTGGGCCCTGAAGAATGGGTCTCACAACATATTAGTGGTGTAGCATGAGATGTGTACGAACCTCGATGAGTACCGATCTACAGCCATGCTGCCCTACTGTAGACGAAGTAGCTCATGTATTCACACTATGCGAAGAGCCACTGGGAAAAAACTCTTCCTGAAAAAGGCTCTTAATGTCTACCCAGAGAAGCATCATCTCATTGTGAACATGGAGCAACAGTCTCCACCATCTTCCCACTGTTTCATGTAAAAGGCTAGCAGCAAAATCACTATGAGGTTGGCTGGTGTCTCTACCAGTCGGAAAACTCTCACCACAACCTTCATCCAATCCTCAGCCAGCTGTGGGTCCATCTCTCCCCTAAACCTGGGAGCCCTCTGGCGCCAGAACTCAGGCAACATGCTCAAGTGGCTTTCATCGTCCGCTGCTAGGGCTGGCGCCATCGGTGGCCCAACGGGGAGTGGTACTGCTGGTGTCTCCGCTGGAAAAGGGCCCTTCATTGAGGCATCATCGCTCGGTGTGCTATATGTGCATACAACTCTTGGGACTATAGATGTTCATCCGCGAGGAGGCATCCTGAAATAAACAGATGCGACACGGTCACAGATTATACCTGGTGAGATGACATAGTTGAGTTGGCTTAAAGAAAAATTTTGAAAACACGCATGTAATTAGTGTTTTCGTGCACTGAGTCAGAAATCAGAAGTTAGGGTCCTGATATATTGATACGTCGGCCGCCACACCAACACTATACTCCCTAAACTGAAAACCACACTCACTACACTTACACTATTGCTTCACAGAAAAGATTAGAGTCCTAAGTTTTGTGGTAGAACTGACTCCTCTGATACCAATTTGTTAAGACCCGTCCCCTAGGTCCCGTGCTGTGACTACCCCATGCCCGCCTTCCATAGGCCAGGGGCTGGCGACTAGCACCAATGGATTAATTCCCTAAAACATGAAAGGCATTACCTTTATAACCTATAAACACCCAAAACATAGCACAAACTTGAAACAAAAAACTAAGTAAAATTGTATAAAAAAAGTGTACTGAATGTAAAAGTGGCCAGAAATACCAGCCCAACTGTAAAGTACATGAAAGTGAAAGTAAAACTGAAGAAAAGAAAAACTAGAATTGGGTCATCCTCTGAGGTTCCTACCTAAGGGGGAGGTAAAGATTGCCTCCTCAGCACTCCAGGTCCGTCCATCTCCTCCGTGTACCGTCACGTTGTATGGTCCACCTCCGGGTACCATCCGGTCCTGGTGCTCTCAGCCACAGTCAGCGTTGTCTGTCGTCTGCATCCAAGAAAATGAGGTGCGGGCATAGCCCATGCAGCGGTGACTATAATGATACTCAGTAGGGACCCCTAGGCCCGCAAGGTCTCATAAAAACCAACAAGGGTAAACCAAAATGTTTGAAATCAACCAATAACCGTACTTATGGATATTCCCATAAATATACATAAGTTATCAAGTAATCCATCTCAATCATGAGGAAAACTCAAAAGTTACTGACTCAGATCAACCTGGATTTTTATTCACATTATCGAAACCTTGGCTGTTGGAGAACTCCTCCTATGTCGAGTACAGTGGTCTTTCCACGACACCAAGGCGCTTCTCACTAACCTTTGACTGTTGAGGTACTCCTCCTGTCGAGTATCGTGGGTCTACTGTGTCATCAAGGCGCTCCCCACTGTGGGTCTGCAGCCACAACCAGGCACTCCCCCTAATATCCTGCAGAGATACTCCTCCTATCGAGTACCACTACTACAAACACGGCCTTTATCAGCGCTAAAAAGTGCGTTTATCAGCGCTAGAAAAAGCGCTGATAAAGCCAGCGTAGATAAAGGGGGGTCCCCTTTATCAGCGCTTTCATTTTAGCACTGATAAAGGACCATTTTATCAGCGCTATTAAAAAAGCGCTGATAAAAGTTAAAAAAATTTAAAAATAAATAAAAAAAAATTAAAAAAAAATTAAAAATACTATGAATCGGGTGGGATTTAATAGCGCTTGAGCCCCCCATTTTACAGTGCTTTTCTTCCCTTGTACAACACCCCACGCACCCCACGCACCCCCTTCACCCTTTAATAGTGCTTGCTGCTATATTACCTCATGCGCACGCGCCCCTGCCTCCCACAGGATTTGAACTCGAGACCTCCTCCCTACGCGCCTAAGCCTTTACCACTACTCTATTTTGATTTGTCTTCCAATTCATGATATATATATATATATAGTTATATTTATTCGTATAGTGATAGATATATATATTAATATATATATATAGTTATTAGATTATAATATATATATAGTTATATTATCATATATATATAGTTATATAGTTATATTAATATATATATATATAGTAATATTAATATATTTGTATAGTGATATTAAAATATATCAATATCTATATATATATATATATATTTAGTTATATTTATTCGTATAGTAATATATATTTATATTAATATATATATATATAGTTATATTAACATATATATAGTTATATGAATATATATATATATAGTGATATTAATATATATTTTTATAGTAATACTAATATATATATATATATAGTTATATTAATATATATATATAGTTATTATATTAATATATATATATATAGTTAGATTAATATATATATATATATAGTTAGATTAATATATATATATAGTTAGATTAATATATATGTATATAAATATTCATATATTTTTATTTTAAATAAAATGGATGTTAGCTATTATTTAGATAAAGCTAATATATTTTATATGTAAATATATTTTATTATTTATATTTATAATTAAATTTTTAGGTGTGAATATATAAAAAAATTGTACATATAGTTATATATTTGATTATAAATAGCAGTGCATTATCAAAAAGGATAAAATTTCAAATAAATAATATCAATATGAATGTAATAACATGGAATAAATTCAGTCCCCACCAAAAAAAGCCAATAATACCCCCGTAAACGAGGCTGAAAATCCATAAAATGTTAAAAAATTTGGGTACCCTGACAAAAAACTCTGTTTTGGAGGCCTTATGGGCCTCTTTTTGCCTCGAAAAATTCTTGACTATGGTCCCCCATCACAGCGACGTCGAGCTCGTCGCAGGCTTCGATTTGATATGTGGTAGAGCTCAAACGGACACTCGGATCAAAATTTATGGTCGATTGATGTTTGAGTTGCGTTTTCAACAAATTTTGGATCTTTTTTTTCATTTTTTTAATTTTTTAGTCCTAAAAATGTTATTAAATGACTATTACTCAATAATGATTATCAAATTATTAATTAAAAATATATTTTTTTAAGAATCCATTTTCACTAAATACCTTATATATTAAGTATAATAAGTATAAATGTACATTTATACTTATCTAAAATATATTTAAAAATTATATATTATATTTATATAACAATATAACTAAATTTATATATTAATATATTAATGTATTTTTAAAAACAATTTTTTGAAGCCAACCCTTTATCAGTGCTTTTAAAAAAAGCGCTGATAAAGGCCCTCCTTTATCAGCACTACTCAACAAGCGCTGATAAAGGGGGGCCCTTTATCAGCGCTTTTTCGTTATTGCTGATAAAGTTGGGGCACTGCGAAAAACTGTTTTTTTGGTAGTGTACCATGGGTCTGCCACCACAACCAGGCACTCCTCCTCCATGGGTCTGACGTGTCACCAAAGTGCTCCCCAATGGGCTAGTGGAGTCACTCCGAGTTAATTGGTTAACAGTCTTCAAGTCTCAGCCAGCTAGTATGTCTTTGCACTTTATTCGCTCATCATAGAGGTATCACCACAATAGATGGCGCGTCAATCGGATGCCCAGTCTGTGAGATATAAATGCCGCTAACAGTTTTTCAAACAGATGCTGGTGCCTAAGATATGGCCCAAAAATGTAAAGGGGCGTAGTGGGCCCAGGTTCGGACCGACCTGGCCCGACCTAGTCTGGGTCGACCCGGCCTGACACGTTGGGTCTGGCCTAGTCCATCAGGCAGGCCAGCCCGTTAGGTTTGTCCCGGCCCACTGGGCCCAACCGAGCAGGCCGCCAGGGGTCACGGAGGGCCGCGAGAGTGTGGACTGGTCACAAGGGCGTGGACCAGCCGCAGGTCGGCGTGAGGGCGGTTCGGGCTGGAGGGAGTGGCTCGGCCCAAATGGCGCCGTGAGGGGTCAGCTTGGGGCGGCAAGGCACGGGGCCGAGGTTACGCGGCCGGGGCCTGAAGGTTGGCTCGGTCGGGGTTTCGTGGGGCGCGCGGATGGTGGAGCCGTAGGGCGTACTGGGCGCGCGGAGCCCAGCGGTCCGGTTAGGCCAGTGGCGGCACGGGGTATGCGGGAAGCACGAGAGGCATGGTGATTGGGAGACGTGGGCTGCTGGGAGGGAAACACGGTTAATCCCGGGGCGGCAGAGCCGGTTCGGCCAGCGGATGGGGTGGTCGGGACCAGTTTTGGCAGAGGGCACGGCCGGGGTGCGGCGCGGCTAGGGCTGGGTCGGCTGGGGCACGGTGCGGCTCTGCCGGTTCAGCTGGCGGGTAGCGTGGGTCACGGAGGCCGTGGGGAGCGCGATCGTTGCCTTCGTCACATTCATCGTCTCGTCACCTCATCACAATTCCAAATAACATCACAAACAAGAATGGAGGAGGGGTGGGGCCATGATGGTTTGGCATGCACCCTTCATGTTTAGGGTGGTATCAAGTGGATTAATTCTTTCTTGAATTAAAAAGAATTAACAAGAAAATAAGATAGAAGAAAAATCAATCAAACACCCCACATCTTCCCGCTAAAAACAATTCCCAGCCCGTAAGGAAAAACATCCACAATGATTTTTTTATTTAGAAGGGACGAATTAAATGAATAATATCAAATTCAAATAAAACCCCTACCTTGATCGTTGTTCTTCGACGGAGTCATGGGGAAGAATATGTAGTTGTCATCATTCATCGTCTCCACTACACACTTCCAATCCAAGATCATGCATCGGTTTGTTGATGATGATGAGGAGGGAAGGTCGGTCATCGAAGACGTCCTACATCGGTTGCCTCCACAAGGTGCTTCTGAGGAAGAAGTCTAAGACGCTCTTTGTCGGTGTTCTTTATGGAGATCCTTCTCCCTATGTTCCTCCTCTCCACCAATTCCACCCTAAATAAAATTCCAACTAAAGATGGAAGTTTATAATATCCTATTAAATTGTTGGAAAAAATATTCAAATAGGTTAATCAATTAATTGAAAGCGTTGGCTCAATTAATTGATGAGGAGGATTTGGCATAATTAATTTAGTGGAGTTGGCACACTTAAGAAGGGAGGTAGTGGCACCATTAATTGGGTAGAGAAGGTCAATAGACTCTCCCTCATTTATGAGGGAGTTGAGTGGTTTCCCTCATTTAATTTGGGGGGTTTAGTCATGGGTGGTCCCCACACCGTAACCTCTTGTGGGAGGTTAGGTTTGGGGGGGCACCACCATAACCTCTCATGGGAGGTTAAGGTGTGGTGGTCCCCACCTCCAACTTCCTCTTGGGTGGTTATAACAGATAAAATAAAATAAAACATTCCTTTATTTTATTTTATTATTCCCATGAAAACTCAAAAACTATCTTCCTACCTCGACTAACTATTGTCGAGGTAAAAGTCTTATTTAGCGAATACCGGCATTGCGAGTTCAATGGTGACCTCATATTTCAATTTCGAGCCCCAATTAAAAAGTTATAAAAACCCACTAGTTCATTTAATGAACTCACCCGAACGAAACTTTAAAAATTTATTCAGGGCACATCGGGCCTCAAAATCACGCGCTGTCAATTTTCGCGGACTCGTAAAATTCCCATTTAATAAAACAAATTCATGGATATTCTGGGTCTTTACATCCATCAAATCCATTTTTGGGATGATTGAAAACGGATAATTAATTACTCATTTCAATGTCAACATTTCCCTCATTATGGACAAAATGGTTTTGTTTTGAGTGATATTCATATTGAAAGTAATGATAGTAGAAAAAATTACTCTAGAAAATAAGCTTCTATAATTGAACCTTCAACTAATGTTTTGTTACATAATTTTTCTTCAATTTATGCATGAATATCTTGAATGTGTATTTCCATAGGAACTGTACCTAACCTCCACATTTTCTATCATGTAGAAAATTTAATAACAAATGTTTCCTTGAGTCAAACAATGCTGGCGGGATGATTTTTTCTAGTTTACATAAAATTATAACAACATATTCTTGCAGTATTCTTAATGAATCATAGTAACTTGTCACTGCACAAATTTCACATAAAAATATGATATATCTGTTAGTGCATCCCAAATTATCGAATTAACCAAACCTCTTAATTCAATTGGTAGAAGCCTTTTCATTATAACATGACGGTCATGACTTTTTAATCTAGTAATATGACCATTTCTGAAACATCTACAGAAATTGGAAGAATAACCATATAGAAGTATCATATCATTAATCCACTAACAAAATAATAATTGATTATCTTTGGAGAGTGTATTATATTTTTTTGTCTTCGTTAACTACTATTTTCTAACATTTTTCAAATAGTTCAGGTTTTGGTCGCTTGTAAATTTTGGAAAGATATATTCATGATTTTACATTATCTTTGGTATTACTTGGTGTATCCAAAACATTATGAAATAAATTATCCAAATAGTTCTTCTACATATGCATGAATTCCAACATGTGATGGACGAAAAAATTAGACCAATATGGTAGAACCCAAAAAAAATCTGTGTTTTATCTAACTGTGTTATTTCCCAAATCCATCAATTTTCTGTTGTTTTATTGTTGGTCTAAATGTGATTTTAGGTAATAAAGAGACAATATATTTTAACTATGTACCTAAGATCATTGTTGGAGGTCCATCTGTTTCAATTGTTCCTTTTCTAAAATGATATTTGTTCCTCCGATAAGGATGATCCGTTGGAAGGAATCTGTGATGACAAATGGAAAAACATGTTTTTTCTATTGATGACCATAAATTCATTATAGTCTCTCATATAGTATGGACATGATTTTGGACCATGTTTACTCTTTCCATAGTACATTCCATATGCTAGGAAGTCACTAATTTTCCACATCAATGCGTCTTTCACCAAGAAATTTTGTTTCTCTGTAACATCAAATGTACTTACACTATTACTCCACAATGAATTTAACTCACTAGTCAATGATTTCAAATAAACAAAAATATTTTTTTCGGATGTCCTGAAATTAATAAGGTAAAAAATACATATGGTTCCTTCAAAAAAATCCATTGAGGTGTATTTTAGAGAGTTATAAAGACATGATAACATTAATACAGACTACTGTGAGAACCAAATGGATAGAAACCATCAGTAGAAATACCCAAGTCCACGTTTCATGATTCTAAAGCAAAAGAAAATTTCACATGGTCAAAAAAAAATTATGAATCAGCATAATTGGGATAATTTAAGGTTTTACCAGTTGTAATATTGGATTTGTTCCCTGACATCAATTCCACTATGATCTGAGACATAAATAAAGCTGCAATTTGGGTGTAAGAAGGAAATATATCAATTTTTTTACAAGAATCAATCTGGACTTCCCTTCTTGATCCTCTTTATACTTTTATTGTATACTTGTGTGAAAACTATCCAATGACTCATTTTCACCATAATATAAGATTAAACCATTCGAACATGCATGAATCGTCTGATAACCAAGACCCAAATAATGAACCAGCCTCTTTCTCTCATAGAAATTATAGGTAACACATATCTTTTAGGTAGTAGTGTTTTTATCAAAGATAATATCTAATTAAAAAATCTATTTTATATTCCACTATCCGATTTAATAGTCATAAATTTAGAAACTACATTAAATTTTTCTTATCTTGCAACCAGTATATAAGGCTTACCAAATGGACCTCAACAATTTATAAAAATATATTAGTTCAAACTTAGGAGTTAAATTAATATCCTCCTAAGTTTTATCTTGTTAGAAATATGGAACTACCACATCATGTACAAAATTTTGAAACTGTGTGGGATCAAAAACCAAATTATTAGTATCTTCTTTGTAATTTCATTCACAATGTTGAAACAAAAAAACATAATCTGGTTGAAATCCCAAATGCAAAAAATAACCCCCAACATTTTCAAATGTGTCAAATGTCCTCAGAGAACATTTTTGAAAACGACACTTAATTGTTCCTTTTGAAACAAATTCTGGTTCTAATGATTCAAATGATAATAATGCTTCAAAACTCTCATTATATACTAGATTTAAACCAGAACTATTTAGATTCTTATACTGATTTATCCAAGCATGATCATCTAAAAAGGATTTTTGTTGACTTCCTAGTTCTATATTTCTATAAATAATATAAAATAATTAGTTTTTTTAATAATTTAATATAAGAAAAACACTATTCTAAAAAGAGAAGACAATTAAATTATATTTTCTATTAAATTATAATAATTTTTATTATTTCATAATTATTTATAATATTTTTTTAACTTTTATACTAATCTATGCTAATTTATGATAATTTATACTAATTACCTATAATTATTAATAATTACAACTAATTTTTACTAATAATTGCTAATTACCGGAAGCACAATTTCCAGTGGATTGGCGGAAACTCTTTTACCTGAAAAATCATGTCTACTATCTTTGATTGAAATCACTATGAAAAATCTTCTTTGATGTATAGATATCCATTTTTATATGTGCGAGGATGGAGGGCAGGGAGGCCTTGTCACACTGCTCTCCAATCTCATGCATATGAAAATGGATATCTATACGTCAGATGAGATTTTCAATTGATATTCCATTAGAAAAATGTTGCAAGGAAATGAGTCATCAAGAAAAAGATCCTCTTTTCCTGATGGATCTTCTCCTTCCAAATTTATCTGACTGAAATCAGTATGAAAAATCTACTCTAACATACAAATATCCATTTTCAAATACTCGAGAATAGAGAGCAGGAAGGCCTCACCATGCTACTCTCCATTCTCGTGTAAAAGAAAATGGATACCTATACGTGAGGATATATTTTTTAAAGTGATTTTAGTGGTAGAAAATTGCAAGGATATAAGGCATTGGGAAAAAGGGAGATTCCAATTTGCTGTAAATTGTGCCAATTTATAACAATTTGTTGCAATTTCATTATAATTATTGCAAATTGTTTCAATTATTTCTAATTATTTCTAATTATTTATAATTATTAGTAATTGTATCTATTTATTAGTAATTATTTCTATTTATTTCTATTTATTTCTAATTATTGGAAATTATTAGTAATTGTTGTTAATTATTAGAAATTAATTACTAATTATTAGAAATTAACACAAGTTATTAGATTTTATTATTAATTTTTGCAATGCTTTACTCATTATTAGAGTTTATTAATAATTGAAGCAATTTATTGTTTATTATTTTAATTTATTACTAAATATTAAAATCTATTACTAATTATTAGAATTTATTACAATTCATTACTAATTATAACAATTTATTACTAATTATTATAATTTTTTACTAATTATTATAATTAATATAATTTATTACTAATTGTTACTAATTGTTGAAATTTATTACTAATTGTTGACATTTATTACTAATTGTTGTAATTTATTACTAATTGTTGCAATTTATTACTAATTATTACAATTTATTACTAATTATTAGAATTTATTACTAATAATTTGAATTTAACAATAATTTTTAGTATTTATTACTTATTGTTAGAATTTATTTCCAATTATAACTAATTGTTTGAATTTATTACTAATTATTAGATTTTATTACTAATTATTACTAATTGATACAATTTATTACTAAATATTTCAAATTATTACAAATTATTACAAATTATTATAAATTATTACAAATTATTATAATTTATTACTAATTATTACAATTTATTACTAATTATTAGAATTTATTATTGTAACTCCTCGACCCCTGTTATGGGAGTCGGTTCATTATTTTAATACATTGGCATGATTATAAGGAATCAACTCCTGAAAGACTGATCAGTTTAGAAGTCTTAGAAAATAAATTACATACATGAACATTACATTACACATTAGAATATAAAATAAAACATAAATTATCATTTGATAACACCATTAATACCTTAGCTTAACCCTACTTATGAATCATAAAATACTTCCTCACATCATGGGAAAAATAAAACATAGAAAGGGGTGAGCTTTGATGCTCAGTAAGGATAACAATATAGCAGAAAATTTCAAAAATAAGCATAAACATTTAAGGCAATGTATTAGAATAAAAAAAGTCTTTTAAACATAAACTTTAGCATAATATGGTAAATATTAAATAAAATAATATCATTTACTTATTCACATGGATATTCAACTAGTCAAATAATCACATGCAATATCAGTAGCAACTTTCATAATGATGGAATGAAAAATACCAGACTTCATAACCACATAGTTAAGGCCTTGTGCCAAGACTACAAATAAGATTTTGTCGAGGCATTGTTCCAAGATAGTATTTTGTCTCATGAGACCAACTGATGCATCGAGAAGCTATAGCAGACTCCACCCGTCACAAAGTAAGTCCAATGCATTCCTCATATAAAAATATTTAAACATTAAATAAGCATTCTTATTAAAACAAGCATATGAAATGTCAATAAATTATCCATAAACCATGAATGGTATAAAAATAATACATCCACAGTCAAACATATCACAAAACATTCAATACAATATGGAACATTTGTATCATAATAAATCAACTTCAAATAAGTTTTAAATCCATATAAGGATGTAGACATAGATGAAAATGATTTGTATAACTATTTTAGAGAAATATCTATTTTTCATAAAAACATTTAAAAGTCGCACAATTTAAAAAGAAATACATTTAAATACATTTTTTAATCAAAGTGTTCCATAACAATTTGAATCTTTTTAAAGGAATTGACATTTTAAAAAACATTCATGTCTATATAAATAAATCCTTAAAACCCATTTGGAAAACATGGACATTAATGAGAATGATTTAGAAGAATAATTATTAAAAACATTTAAAAGGATGTTTTAGTAAAAAAGTCCCCTTAAAATAATCCCTTTGAAAACTTTTTTATGTAACGTGGACATGGATAATAAATATGTCCATGTAGATACTTATGTAAAAACAACCTTGGATAATAAAGAGATTGTGAAAATAACCCTTACCTTGCCCTTTCCATTAGTAGAGGGTATATTTAACCACCTATATAATAACCATAGTATGTTATTAAATTATAAAATAACCATATTAAAATTTATGATTTCATACATGATTCATTTATGACTTTATACTACCCATTTAATAATAATTTCCATGTTAAATTAACATTTTAGGTAATAATCGCTTTCTTTATCGTACGTGTTTTAACTTGTTACTCTTGATTGTATCACTTAAGTAATGATTTAAATTCTTCCAAAATATAAAAAATGATTTATATATATTATATATTTAGAATATAAATATGTATAATAGAAATATATATGAAATGGAAAACACCGTTTATGGAGTTGATAGGTCGTACGTACACATAAACGTTGTTCCTGTTTTCATATCTTATTTAACGGAACTAAGTGAATAAGATATATGTAAGTACATAAATTTATATATATATATATATATATATATCTAGTAGCATTATTATGTCATATATTACATATATATTAATGATATATATTTTATAATCATCGTTGAATGGTGAACATGGAAATAAATCACATCATGTCGTGGAGATGGTAATCGGTACATACGCACGCGGGACAATATCATTATATTTATAGAAAAATAATATATAATTGGATATTATATCATATATACAGAATCATTAACATGTTATATTTATTATTTATATCAGTTATACTCATTATTATACCCATCCAAATAATTAAGTGTTTGAATAACAAGCTACACCACGACGTGGAGATGGTAATTCGTACGTACGCATGTATGGTGACATTGTCATTTATATGATGGAAAGAATAATTAGTATGGTTGTACCATTTTTATAATAAAATCACATTATATAGAAGATACTTGAGTTATTATTTTATAATGGAAACAATAAAGAAAGGGGCAGTGGAAGAAGAAAATATCTTGAAAGAGATGATGAAATATTTACCTCTTCTTCGGGTTCTTCCTTTTGATTTGATCAAAAGGGATTTTTAGGTTCTCCTTCTGACCAATTTAAGGACTCTAGAATTAACGGAATAAATTTTGGAGGATATTTGGGCATGGTAGGGTAGAGAAAAAATGCTTTGGAGGTGTGAAATTAAGAAAAGTGTAAGTGCCCTTTTATATGAGAGGTGTGGGTCTCTTTAGGAAAGGCACGAAGTATTATTTTATAATAAAATCCTTTTAGGTTTCTAATGGATTTAAAATTAATTATTTAAAGGATAAGGTGGGTATGGGTCGAAAACCTCTCAACCAAGAGGTTTTTGATAGGTTTAGGTCATCATATTAACCTTATCTTTAAGATTTAACTATTAGTTAAATAGTTTGACATTACCATGTCTCTTTGTATTTTTATAATATATGGTTAATAAACATACTATAAAATTTCAAGATAACCCCAACAGGTTAATTAATGACAAATATAATATTATTAAGTCTGTTTGTAAGAACCTTATATTTTTAGGTATATTATATCAACCAATAATATAGTATTTTTTTTAAAAAACACAATTATGTAAATTTTGACATTTTTAATAAATGATTTATGTTATAGTCCTAACAACATTATTACTTCAAACTAAATTCATATGTTCAATCCTAACATGTCATATTAACCTATAAAATTAGTTAAATTCATCAAAAGTTTAAAATTACATTTATTAGGATATTTATAATATCAATTATTTTAATATTTCTTTATTAAGGTAATTATTGTGTCATCATTGTGTTATAAATAAATTAAATTTTTTAATGTCTAAAAATTATAAATAAAATATAATTATGTAGAAAATATTTTTATTTTTCTAATTAATATTTATAGTTGAATTTATATTATGTATAACTCTATAATAAAAATGGTTTAGTTATTAAACATTGAATTTAACTCTTTTAACTCTACTTTAAATAAAATAATAATAAATGTAATAATATAATCCAAGTCGACCAAAGAGGATGATATTTTTTTCCTAAGTTTGTTTATCATCAAATTATTCTTATCCAATAGAATTAGGACATGTTTTAGGGTAATTATGATATCATTTTTACCCTTAATCGCCCTATTTACTTTTAATCATTGTAAATAAAAGTCAAAAGTTACAATTCAAAAAAAATTATTTTTATCTTATTGAACCAAATTTTACTTTCTGATATTAATCGGGTCTCTCATATTTTTTAAATTCAACTCACATAATATGTAAAATTATGTTTTATACAAATTTGCAAATGCTCCAAGAAGGAGGGTAAAAGACGGTAAAATGTTCGATAAAATTATATATATATAAACTTATTATAAAATGACTCCAATGAATTAAGTAGAACCTATATATGTATTAGGTATCTATTTTAAACTAAAATAAAATAAAATAAAATTACATATTATTTAAATAAAATGTTGGTTTTATATAACAACGCAGTGTTTTTCACTATTCATCAAAAATTGAAAGTTTTCAGAAAAATACTAAAAATTTATCGTAAGATAATTTTGATATTATGAATTCAAAAATAAATTCTATTTTATGAAATTCAAAACATAGAATTTTCATTTATTAATTAAAAATTAATTCCCGTTTTCAAAACCAAAAAGCGGGTTTTTTTAAAGTAAAAACTATCAAAAGATTGACCTGTGTTATGTCAAATTTAAATGTGAAATTACTTATAATGAACTAAATTATATTAAATGATAAAAATATAATTTAATTATACTTAAAAACCACTCAAATTCATAATTTATCACTATAAATGTTTTCGATTAAAAATGTTGATATTAATTAAAACAAAGTATTTTTCACTATTCATCAAAATATGAAAGTTATCAGAAAAGTACCAAAACTTTATCTAAAATAAATTTATATGTCCTTCTTATAAATAAAAATTAAATTTCATTAAATTTAATTTATAGAAGTGTCAAATATTGGTTTTAAAAAAGGTTCACCATTAAAATGCGGTAAAATTGCATTTTTTGAAAAATAGTTATTTTATCTGAAAAAATAATTTTTTTCTTATATTATGTCTAAGAAACACATATTATGAATGTTAAAATTATATATAGTATATAAGATTCAAAATTCAGTTATTACTATTCATAACTGCTTTTTGAACGGTTAGTGTGGTAAGTTGTGGTGCGCTCGAACTCGGTATTGCATGTAACACAAGCTATTTAATTACTTTAATGAGATAATGTACTATGAAATCTCAGGGTGTTACATTCTCTACTCCTTCAATAAATTTCATCCTCACAATTTTAAATTATTCTTCAAAAACAAATGGTTAAAAATAGAAAATTACCTTTGTGGAAAACCCACATCGGAAATTGGGTTAATAAAAGTTTTTTATAATAAGAGGGAAAGGGCAATGAAAAAGTCACCACCAAATTATGATCTCGATTAGGAGAACATTGGTGGAAATTAGAGACACAAAATAGGAGAAAAAACGTAAATATTTATTGGGAGTGATTGAGGTCATCAATCGAAAACAACTGTAATATTGAGGGCCTCAAAGCTACCAATCTAAGTTGATGTAAAATATAATCAGTTCAACAAAACATATGGTATTATGGTAAAACATTTTTGGTTCTAAGATCACTTCCCTAAATTTTAAGAATTTATTTATTCATATAATAAGTTGAAAACTATATATATATACATACATACTTGACAAGCATAGTTTCATCCCTCAACTAATTCCTATCACAAACTCATCTTTCACTCCAAAAGATAATAGAATTCAAAAATACTCCATTTATCCTAATCGTATAAGGTTCCAAGAATATTGAATTTATAATTCATTTTTCATACTATTTAAAAAAACTACATTATACAAACTAGGACATCACGTAGGCTAGTGGTAGGGGATGCACCCTTGTCACCCTTCGATTGCAGGTTCAAGGTTCGTGGTGCTGCCGGACGCGGCGGGTTGTCATCCGACCTTGAGGTTGTCCTTTTTTAAGAAAATCCAAAAATAATATCAAGAAATTATTTAACATTAACAATAGTATCCAATGTCAAACTTAATCTATTCCAACCTTTAGACTTATCCAAAATACTTCTGTCCAAACTCACAGTCCAAAATTTATAAGGATGGTAAACACAATGAAGAACCTTTTTTCCACGTAATAACATCTGAATACCTTCATCATGTATTCTTTAAAAACATGGTAACACCTTGAATTATCATATAATCATATTGATTACATTAATGCTCCCTTATTCCTTATAGAATATTAGATATACTAATTATATCCAAAAAAAATTTAAACTCCAACAATGATGGAAGAAACAAACTATTAACTAGTTCCAAGGATGTCAATAATATCCAATATAATTTATCCAAATAAATCATCTCTTATTCCAAAATCAAAACCTCAGTGTCAGGACCATATTAAAGTTTTGTCTTTCCTTCAACCATTTATTTTCCAAGAAGTTTAACTTTCCATTGAGTCACTTTTCTTGGTTCCACTAATCTCAAGTCCTTAATGAAATAATACTGCAGTACAATCCTTATATACTCTATAATTCATATAACATGTACATTATTAATACAATACTCAAGAGACGTAATACATTATTAACAACATAAGAACTCTTAATCATTCCTCTTCATATTCGGTAGTTTCATAACTCGATTAATATCTAAAATCAGATTTTGGGGTATACTTTGATTATTTAGACATTGATTCGCGTAGTGTCCCAACTCCTTGCTGATGAAGCATTGTACATTTGAAACATTTTTCTCACCCATGAAATCATGTACTTGGTTTCCTTTTTCTCCACACTTTTAATTAATTCCCATTCCCTTCATGAATTTACCAAGGTGATTCTTTCTGCACTTATCACATATAGGAAAATACTTCTTTCCCTTATTCCCTATATCCATCCTTCTCTCTACCATATTTTTCTTCTCTGGCTTCCCTTAAAAGCCATAGGACTCAGAAAATTCTTTACTTATCTTATTAACACATGATACTATTTCTTCATATGATCATAATACATGTGAGACTATTTACTTTCTAAATTTTGTCTTAACACCATGAAAGATATAATCATTCTTAGTCTTTGGATCATGCGTATGACTGGTGGTCTCATTCCATCTACAGGGCATCATTTCTAAACAATGGAATACACTAGGTTAGTTTATTAATCACAATGCATAATTCCAAACATGTAAAATAGTTAACATAAATTGAACAGTTCATGGATATAATCAATAATCATAAAAATGTTTTCTTTGAGGAGGTATATACTAATAAACCCTTCATAATGGTTTTTAAAGAAAACTATAATTATCTTAAGCATATACCCTGGGGGTGTCATAACCAAGAGTAAATTAAGGCCCGTTGTCGTGCACCAGTTCTCATTCAAGTCTAGCTCAAAGAGGTTTTTTTGGGTTTTACCCCTATGTACATCTGTGCCAGAGCCGCCTCTACCAACTTGTATCCAGACATGGATGTATTTTTTGGAAAACTCACAAAAACTCTATAGTACCAAATTTCTAGGAAGTTCTTCTATACTAATCCTCAAAGTATATCTTAGGTTAGTGTTCTCTAATCATAGTTTTTATATATCTATTTTCCAAGGTTATTGCAAAAATTCATATGATACCAACTCTGACACCAATACCCCTATTTTGGGAGTCGGTGCATTATTTTAATACATTGGCATTATTACAAGGAATGAAGTCTCGAATGACCGATCAGTTTAGCAGTCTTGGAAAGTTTATTACATACATGAACATTACATTACACATTATAAAATAAAACATAACATAAATGTTCCTTTGAGAACACCATTAATCCCTTGGCTTAACTCTGCTTATCAATCATAAAATAAATCTTCATATACTGGGAAAAATAAAATATAGAAAGGGGTGAGCTCAGATGCTCAATAGGGATAATAATATAGCGGAAAATTTCATAAATAAGCATCAACATTTAAGGAAATGTATTATAATAAAACAAAATCCTTTTAAACTTAAACTTCAGCATAATATGGAAAAGATAAAATCAAATAATTCCATTTACTTATTCAAATGGATATTCTACTAGTCGAATAATCACATGCAATATCAATATCCACTTTCATGATGATGGAATGGATAATGCCAGACTTCATGACAACATAGTCAAGGCCTTGTGCCAAGACTTCAAATAAGATTTTGTCGAGCCCTTGTGACAAGACACTAGTTTGTCTCATGAGACCTACCAATGCATGCGGGCTCCACCCATCACATACTAAGTCCAATGCATTCCTCATATGAAAAGGTTTAAATATAACATAAACATTCTTATTAAAACAACCATACGAAATGTCAATACATTATCCATAAATAAAGAATGGTATAAAAATAACACATGCACAGTCAAACATATCATAAAACCTTCAATAAAATATAGAAGATTTGTATCATAATAAATCAACTTCAAACAAGTTTAAAATCCATAAAAGGATACTGACATAGATGAAAATTATTTGTAATACTCTTTGAGGGAAATATCTAATTTTCATAAAAACATTTAAAAGTAACAAAATTTAGAAAGAAAGATATTTAAAGAAATTTTTGAATCAAAGTGTCCAATACCACTTTGAAACTTTTGAAAGGAATTAACATTTTAAAAAACATTCATGTCCATATAAATAAATCCTTAAAATTCATTTTGAAAACATTGACATTAAGGAGAAGGATTTAGAAGAATAAATAATTAAAAAATTTAAAAGGATGTTTTAGTAAAAAAGACCTTAAAAATCCATTGGAAAACAATTTTATGAAACATGGACATGGATTATAAATATTTCCCAGTAGATACTTACATAAAAACAACCTCAGATAATAAAGAGATAGTGAAATTAACCCTTACCTTGCACTTTCCTTTAGTTGAGGGTATGTTTAACCTCTTGTATAAAGGTCGTAGTATGTTATTAAATTATAACAAAATAATATTAATATTATTGATATCATACACAATTCATATATGACTTTATACTACCCATTTAATAATAATTTCCATGTGAAATTAACATTTCAGGTAACAATCGCTTTCTTTATCGTACGTGTTTTAACTTGTTATTCTTGATTGTACACTTAGATCATGATTTAAATACTTCCAAAATATAAAGCATGATATATATATCATATATATTTATAATATAAATATGTATAATAGATGTATATATGAAATGGAAAACACCGTTTATAGAGATGGTAGGACGTACGTACGCATAAACGATGTTTCTGTTTTCATATCGTATTGAACGAAACCAAGTGAATAACATATTTTTAAGTACATAAATATATATATATATATATCCAGTATCATTATTATTTCATATATTATATACTTATTAATGATATATATTTTATAATAATCATTGAATGGTGAACGTGGAAATGAATCTCATCACGATGTGGAGATGGTAATCTGTACATACGCACAAGTGACAATATCATTATATTGATGGAAAAATCATATGTAATTGGATAGTATATTATATATAAATAATAATTAAAATGTAATATTAATTATTTACATTAGTTATACTCATTATTATACCCATCCAAATAATGAATTGTTTGAATAACAAACTACACCACGACTTGGAGATGGTAATCTGTACGTACGCACGTATGGTGACATTTTCATATATTGGATGGGTAGAATAATGAATATGGTTGTACAATTTTTCTAATAACATCAAATTATATAGAAGATAATGGAGTTATTATTTTATAATGGATACAACAAAGAAATAGGATGTTGAAGAAGAAAAGAACTTGAACGAGATGATGAAATATTTACCTCTTCTTCGGGTTCTTCCTTTTTATTTGATCAAAAGGGACCCTTAAGTTGGATTTCTGAAAAATTAAAGGACTCTAAGATGATGGGATGAATGTTGGGTGGATATTTGGGTAGGTTTTGTCTGATCCAAATGGATTTGGAGATGTAAAATTAAGAGAATAGGAAGTTCTCTTTTATAAGAGAGGTGAGGGTCACTTTGGGAAAAGATTGAAATATTATTTAATAATAAAATAATTTTTGGCTCTTAATGGCTCAAAATAAATTATTTAAAGGATAAGGTGCGTATGGGTCTAAAAAATCTCAACTAATACGTTTTAGACTTGTTTATTTCATCATATTAACCTTATATTTTAGATTTTACTCTTAGTTAAGTAGTTTGACATTTACCATGTCTCTTTGTATTTTTATATTATATGATTAATAAAATTACTATAAACTTCCAAGAGAACCCCAATAGGTTCATTAATTACATATAAAATATTATTAAGTCCCTTTGGATAAAACTTATATTTTTAAGAATATTATATCAACCAATAATATATTTTTTGTTTTAAAAACTCAATTATGTCAATTTTGACATTATTTAATAAATGATTTTTGTTAAAGTCCTATAAACTTTACTAATTATAAATAAATTCATATTTTCAATACTAACATGTCATATTAACCTATAAAATCAGTTTAATTCATCAAAATTCCCAAATTACATTTATTCTAATATTTACAACATCAATTATTTTAATATTTCATTATTAAGGTAATTACTGTGTCATTATTGTGTCATAAATAAATTAAATTTTTTAATGTCTAAATATTATAAACAAAATAACATTATGTATAAAATCGTCTTATATTTCTAATTAATATTTATAATCAAATATATATTATGTATAACTTTATATTAAAAATGGTTTAGTTATTAAACATTGAATTTAACTCTTTTCACTCTTCATTAAATAAAATGATAATAAATGACCTAATCTAATCCAAGTGGACAAAAGAGGATCATATTTTATTCCTAAGGTTTTTTTAGTCAAATTATACTTATCCAATAGAATTATTACATGTGTTTGGGTAATTATGATATCATTTTTACCCTTAATTGCCCTATTTAATTTTAACTGTGGTAAATGAAAGTCAAAAGTTACTATTCACCAAAAATCATTTTCATCTTATTGAACAACATTTTACTTACTAATATTAACCATGTCTCTCATATTTTTGAAATTAAATTCACTAAATCTGTAAAATTATGTTTTATACAAATTTGAAAATGCTCCTAGAAGGTTGATAAAAGAAAGTAAAATGTTCGATAAAATTATATATATATATATATAAACTTATTATAAAATGACTCCAATGAATTATGTAGAACATATATAGGTATTATATATCTATTTTGACCTTAAATAATTCAAAATAAAATAACTAATTATTTAAATAAAAAGTCAGTTTCATATAATAACATATTGTTTTTCATTATTCATCAAAAAATGAATGTTTTTAGAAAAATACCAAAAATTTACCCTAATATAATTTTGATATTCCAAATTTAAAAATGAAGTCTATTTTAACAAATTCAAAACATAGTAGTTTCATTTATGAATTTAAAATTAATTCTCGTTGTCAAAACCAAAAAAATGGGTTTTTAAAAAAAGTAAAAATTATCAAAAGATTGACATGTGTCTATGTGAAATTTAAAAGTGAAATTACTTATAATGACCTAAATTGTATTAAATGATAAAAATATAATCTAATTACACTTCCAAATCATTCAAATTCATAATTCATCACTATAAATTCTTTCGATTAAAAAAGTTGGTTTCAATTAAAACAGAGTATTTTTAACTATTCATAAAAATTTGAAAGTTATCATAAAAGTTTCAAAAAATTTATTTAAACTAAATTTTTATGTCCTGTTTATAATGAAAATATTAATTTCATTAAATTGAATATATATAAGTGTCAAATATTGGTTTTAAAAATGGTTCACCATTAAAAGGCGGTAACATTGCATTTTTTTTAAAATAATTATTTTGTCTGAAAAAATGAATTTTTTCTTATATTATGTCTGAGAAATACATAATATAAATGATAAAATTATATAGATTACATAAGATTCAAAATGTTGTTAATACTATTCATAACCGCTTTTTGAACGGTTAGTGTGGTAAGTTATGGTGCGCTCAAACTCTATGTTACATGTAGTGCAAGCTATTGAATTACTTTAATGAGATAACATACTATGAAATCTTACAGTGTTACAATTATTAATTATTAGAATTTATTACAAATTTTTACAATTTTTTCTTAATTATTTCAATTTATTACAAAGTATTATAATTTATTACTAATTATTGCAATTTATAAGTAATTATTGCAATTTATTATTAATTATTAAAATTTATTACAAAATGCTATAATTTTTTACTAATTATTACAATTTACTACTAATTATTAGAATTTATTACTAATTAATGGAATTTATTACTAATTATTATAATTTATTAGTAATTTTTAGAATTTTTTACTAATTATTAATAATTATTGTAATTTATTACTAATTATTATAATTTAACACTAATTATTAAAATTTATTAATAATTGTTAGAATTTATAACTAATTATTACTAATTATTGATATTAATTATTAATTATTACAAATTTTTACTAATTATTATAATCCATTAATAATTATTATAATTTATTACTAATTATTAAAATTTTAACCCATTATTACTAATAGTTGAAATTTATTACTAATTATTACTATTTATTACAAATAATTAGAATTTATTACTAATTATTACAATTTATTAACAATTATTAGAATTTATTAACAATTATTGTAATTTATTACTAATTTATAAAATTTATTACTAATTATTGTAATTTATTGCTAATTATTAGAATTTTTTACTAATTATTACAATTTATTACTAATTGTCACAATTTATTTCTAATTATTACAATTTATTACGAATTGTTGAAATTTATCATAATTTATTACTAATTATTACAATTTAACAATAATTGTTAAACATTTATCACAAATTATTATAATTTATTACCAATTATTACAATTCATTACCAGTTATTACAATTTATTACCAATTATTACAATTTACTATCAATTATTACAATTTATTGCTTATTATTACTAATTATTGCTATTTATTACAAATTGTTGCAATTTATTACTAATTATTACAATTTATTACTAATTATTAGAATTTATTTCTAATTATTAGAATTTATTACTAATTATTGGAATTTATTACTAATTATTGATGTTTGTTACTAATTATTGCAATTTATTTCAAATTATTACAATTTATTACAAATTATTGCAATCTGTTTCTAATTATTACAATTTATTACTAATTATTAGAATTTATTACTAATTAATACAATTTAATACTAATTTTTAGAATTTCATACTAATTTTTAAAATTTAACACTAGTTATTAATGATTAACAATAATTAATATAATAATTATTAATTAATACTAATTTATACTAATCACACGTAATATTTTTTAAAAATATACAAAAACCATGATAAATAAAACTATATAATTCAAATTTAATTTAACTATAGCTAATTAAAAACAATTATGACTAAAATACAAATTAAATGTAAGTAAAAAATAAAATAAATGTATAAATACCTTAAAACTAAAGGTTTTGAATGATATAAGCTACGAATAATGCCCCAAATTAAAATTTTAATCTAGGAAAAATTTCGAGAGAAATTTTTTCACTAAAGAGAGGGGGGAGTAGATAATTGAGTGAAATGAGAAAAAACAGATGGGTATATATAGGTTAGATTAGTTTCCATGAGATTATTTGCGTCATGACTCACGTCGCAAATGGTACCATTTTTTATGGGTCCCGTCGTAAATGTCCATCGCTCCTATAAATTAGGTCCAATGGATAAAAAGACTTTTATGATGGAGCCTATCGCAAAAGACAAAATTCCAACATATTATTTGTGACAGGATACCACAGGGTATTTATGATGGGCTATTATAGCCAGTTGCAAATACCCTTTCCGGCGGTTTGGCATGCAAGGTGCCCCAAACCTTTTGAACATGAACCAACCCCCATCGAAAAAACCTTATTATTTGTGACGGGTTGGTGCTCCCATCGAAAAAAAACCCCTTCTGACCGACAATTTATGATGGGACATTGATCCGTCGGAAATGAACTTTCACAAATGCCCACTTTTCCCATAGTGAGATATCATTTCAGAAAATATGATATAGACCACCAACGACTATCTCAGGTATGTAGTTAAAAATATTAATCTCTCCATTACCTCCCATTACATTTAGAAGAACTTTAATCAAGTAGAAAAATGATGGCTTTGGAAAAAACACAATTGGATAAAATGGAGTATTTTTTTGCAATCTTCCATATTGGTCTAATTGTTGGGTCCATCACATGTTGAATGTCGTGTATATTGAGAAGAATTGTTTTGATAATATATTTTATACAGTTTTGGATACACTAGGAAAGACAAAAAATAATGTAAATTCATGATTAGATCCTTCCCAAATTTGCAAGCGACCTAAACATGAACTATTGGAAAATGTCAAATTAGATAATTTAATGAAGCCAAAAGTAGATATTCAATTTCTAAAAAAAAATAGATTATTATTTTTTCAGTGGATTACATATTTGAGACTTCCAAATGGTTATGTTTCCAGTGTGGCCAGATGTGTCAGAAGTGGTCATATTATCAGATAAAAAATTCATGATTGTCATGTTATAATGGAATTAATTCTACTTATTGGACTAAGGGTTTGGTTGAATTATATGATTTGGGATTTACTAATATACATATCATATTTTTTCTGATACATTTGTGCGGGGACAACTGACGACGATGCACTAAGTAGACTATAAGAAGATGTCATTTTTATTTTATCTAAACTGGAAAAATCTTTCCACCGGATTTCTTTGACTCAATGAAAAATTTGATATTACAGTTGAAACATGAATCAAAATGTGGAGGTCCATTACAGTTTCAATGGATCTACCCATTTGAGATATGCATGAAAAAACTGAAGAAAAAGGTACGTAACAAAGCATTGATTAAAGGATCAATTGCATAAGCTTATTTTCATGAGGAAATTTCTTTTTTTCTACTCTCATTATTTTCAATCTTAATATCCTTCAAAATATTACTACATGGGACATGATGAGGAAAATATTGATGATGAAATTAATAATCAATTATCAGTAATGGGCATGGTATGACTTTGGACCTTTGGCTCATGTATTGTGGGTCAGTCGGGCCTTACGCCTTGGGCCTACAGGTCTTGTATAGGTTCCCCTTCAACCCTTAAAATGGGGATTATCCATAATAAAATAAAATAAGGCCTTCGAGCCATTAGGGAAATTATCAGTTATTAATCATTTTGAACTTGGATTTTGTGGAGTTCTTGAATGATGAATTTCAGATATTGAACATCACATAGCTCATACATATATTCTGCTCAACTATGAATAAATGACTTCATTTGTTCTATGAGTGCTCTTATCAGTTATTCTATAATATTTGTTACAGTAAATTAATATTATTTTGTTTGTTTATTATTTGATAAACATATTATGAAACAACTGTCACAAATTATAGCAGCTCCTATTGAAGAACGTCGACAAAAAAATTCCTACTTTTTAAAAAAAACAACTAAGATAAATTATTTAAAGATTAATATATAAAATAAATTTATTACTTTCTATATTGATAATTATTTTAAAAAATGTAAGTTATATCAAAATGTTGATAAAATTGATAATTGATTGTGTATATATAGTAACCCTCTATCCAAAATGGTTAAATCTTATGATTCAAATATGGTTAATGGTTTACGATTTCATACACATTCATATGGTGAATCAAAAAAATGGATAGTGGTGTTTTCGTGGGAGGATCACATCATAGAGAAATTGAATTTGACTTTTACGGCATGGTGGAAGAAATTATTGAACTATGTTATTAGAACAAAATTATATAATGATGATTAAATTTCAATGGTTAGATACTGAGAGAGGATTTCATGTTTATATAAGCCATAGAATCGTTGATATTAAATATAAAAGTCTTCTTGCAGTAAATAAACCATTTTAATTGGCTCATCAGTAAAATAAAATTTTTTATACAAATTATTGTTCTACATCAAGAGAGTTGCGTGATTGGTGGAGAATAATAAAAATAAAATCTTTCAAAAATTAGTTTATCCAAAGTGAATGTTGTTCTGCTAAAGTGCAAGAAATTGAAATTTTTCAAGAGTCTACTCCAAATCCATATTTTCCATGAAGAGAAATAAATATCAATGATGACACCCCACAGTTAGGTGTTGATAGGGAGGTTGATGTTATTGATGTAAGAAATGAATTTGAAATGACAAGAAATGATGAAACTAAAAATCCTGGGATAATTGATGATACTGAGGAGGAATACAAAGTTATCGACACTGTCATATACGAAGATTAGGATGGAGATGAATATTTTCACAGTTAAATTCTAGTTATAATCATATATAATATATCTATATATAATATTTGTTTTCACCTATTTTCTAACATTATTTAACTATTTTTTTACACTTGTAATTTTGTGTTTCAGATGGACTTGGATTGGTTTCATGAGTTGGAGGCGGCTGATCTACCTGGTGATGAGAAGAATATTGGATTATCTGACCTTCAAACTACTAGTAGTTCAACAATAACTTAGAGGGGTTGTGGTCTAGTTAGATTGATGATTCCTGACCATATCACTATGTGACACCCATGTATTGGATTCAACCCACGCATGCAGATGTATGTTAACTTGTGTATTTTACTTAGTTTTCATTAATTTTCATTAATTTATTTATATACTAAATTTTTGTTTATTTTTTTATTTTTAACAAATTTTCACATATATTTGTTGGAGAGGGGAGTACTATTTTGAGGAATTATTTTCTTGCCACCTGGATTACATGAGATCGTATTCCCATTGTTGTTCAGCACTGCATGTTTGATCATTGGATGGTACGTAATAAATAATATTTATTTGGAAATTTTTTTAATTAATAACTTGATATTATTAATTATTTGTAGGGATTACAGTATCCAATATATTATAGCATGAGTGATGCTATCTTGGAGGCATTGGAAGTGTGTACACATTTTCATTGCAGTTAGTTTATTCAAAATTTGAGGAGGACAATAATGAGGAAAGAGGGAGTCACATAGTTTAATTAGTCTTGTTGCTCCAACCAAACTAATTAAATTTCATCTCATGTTTGGTATGTATTATGTTCACACTTTATGGGTGGTATTTTTCATAGGATATTATTAGTAGGTCGACATAACTGATAGAGACAGGAGCTGACACATCAATCTAGTAGTCTTGCATTCAGTACACATAGGGAACATATGGTAGGTATTTTTTTTAAATAATTCATAAAACATTAAATGTAAACTGTTTATTTTATATACATATAGAAATCTGAATAGCCTAATAATATGATGTTTGATGTTTATAGGAGTATTTACAGTGATCCTGTCACTAGATACATTAGAGGTGATCGCCAACATCATATTATGGTTAGTATGATGTCTTTTTAATTTTTAAAATTAACTGTAAATAATATTTTTACTATTCTAATTTTAAATTTCTCTTGAAGGAGTCATATGAGGTTGTGATGTCTTATACAATGACTCAGAGTCAGGCAGAGACCAATAATTAGATTAGTACAACAAGATTTGATGAGACAGTATGGATGCAGGCAACCTGATATCCCTTCAACAAAGACTGAGTTGTTGGTATCAGCTCCCGATTGACGCATAGAAGTTATTATGGTACTATTATGATTTCATCAGGAAGCTCGATAGGAGATCATAGAGAGTCATCATCATCTACTCGAAAGTATTAGGATAAGTTGTGATCTTAAGGTGAGATTATAGAGAGTATGTGTAGGGAACAGGATGAGCTATCTTGACTACAGCAGGAGCGTTAAGGAAAGATGTGTTGACGGCAGCAACAACAGTAGGAGAAGACAATGGAGTAAATGCTACGTTTGACTCATGATTTATGGACAGAGTTCCCTCCTCCATCTCTTCCAGCTCCTCTAGATGACCCTCCCCCTTAGTGACTTATTTAGTTTTTTATGATAAACATTTAAAAGTAAAACCTTTATGTAATAATATTATTTCATACATTTATATTTCTATATAGTTTTTTTATATGGTTACGAATATTGTGTTTTTTATTATTTTTCTATTATCATATTATTTATTTATTATTTTTATTATTACATTTTTTATTTATTATTTTTATTACTATATTATGTTATTATATTATTATTATTTATTTATTATTTTTGATTTTATATTATTTATTTATTAATTTTATTATTATTATTATTATTATTCAATATATTATTTCTTTATCTTTTTATTTTTTTTATTTTATTATTAATATAATTATTTCATTATTTCATTATTTTTTATTAATATTAATTTATTATTATTATTATTTGGGTGACACACTTTTCACAAATACATATTTGTTACGGGCCCATTGTGAATGTGGTTTTTAGAAAGCTAGGATAAACTAATTATGACGGGATGAAATCCCAACACAAATAACATTATTTGCGATGGAACATCACCAAAAAATGTATTTATGATGTCATTTTCAGCGATGGGGTAATTTCTGCGGGACCCAGTCACAAATGATCTTTGGTGACGGGTTCCCATCATAATTTATTGGTCGCAAATGGTTCAATTTCTAGTTGTGTATGTACATGATTATATGTTCCAAATAATGATATTAATAATAAATAATAAACATAAGAATTACCCATGGAAATAAATGGGTTTCATAATCATTCCCCCACTCTTAATCAAAGGAGATTTCATAAATAAGGCACTTGATAAATTAACTAAAGGAATAGATTACCCCATCAAAGGATGTTAGAATGAGGTATGTATATATGTAAGAGGAATATATATATAATTTAAAAGAAATTCATAATGTCAAATGTTTTCATCATTGATGAAAATGACTTTAAAAGATCACATGCAATATTTCATGAGGAAAATAACCTTTAACATTGAAATAGTTATTTTAAATATAAAAAATTCCAAAAATAATATAGAAAAAATTTTATTTGAAAATATCCATGGAAAATTTTAATGTAACATTAAAATCAATGAATGGTAATGGTGACGGTAAAATCTGTTCATGCCGTGTAAATTAAAATAAAACATTTCTTTAACACTTTTTTTTGAAAAATAAAAAGGTGCCTCATTCAGAAAACAACATAAAGATTCCATTTAAAAAAATTTGTAAAAATGAAAATATGGATAAAATATTATTTAATAAATCACTAGATAAAATTACAAGTATTATCTAAAACATTTTAATAAAAATATATACATTTTAGAGATAGATTCCATGTCTAAAAGAAGATACAAGATATGTACTACTTACAATGAACTTTCTTGGTAATTAATTATTCAATTAGGGAGTAAATGGAAACCAAAAACTCATAACTAGGGGGAATAAAATGGATGTGGTTCTATAAAATAAATTTAAACGATTTCCCCTATTGAACCTTGAAATTAAACAATCTGGAAAAGCTAGGAGATTATAACATAAAGCCTTTAATGCTTTGGTAACTTTCAAATCAAAAGTAATTGGAAGCAAGATTATGAAAAAGATCTATAAATAAAATAAATTAAATGATTTAATATTTCAAAATTCATTGATGAAGTAGAAAGCACACCATACAAGGAAATTAGGGTGCATGACATAAAACATGTCTCAAGAAAAAGAGATTGAGATAAAGAAAATACCTACAAATATAATAACATTTGATGCTACAATTAATCAATGAAGTGATTATGTGAACATATTTAAATCCACAAAAAAGTGTAAAAACATAATAATATAATTTATACATAAATTCACACATAATCATGTCATAAAAAAGATGAGGAAGTAGATGTATAACCTAATGAAGGAACATTGAGTTAAGAAACAAATTACCACTTGGTAACATTAAAATCAAATAATATTGCATCAATTAAGATGAATTATAACAAAAAATACCATGAATTATTATGGATATAAGATATAATATATAAAATGGTAATTATATTCACCATATAAAATAAATTATGTGCATAACATTAAAATATGACTCAATCAAGTGAAATCGGGAAGAAATCACTCACCTCAAGTCTAACTTGTCACGTACGTTCTTTAACTCCAGAATAATAAACATATATTAATTATTAACTTTTTTAATAACCTTTTTCAACTTCATTATTCATTTTATTTTATTTTATTCTATGTTATATACAATTAGTTAATCAATTAAGTTTACTTCATACATTTGATGATATTTTGCACATATGTCTTAAATAACATTGGTAAGTAGACTATATTAAAGATGTTATTAATCCATAATATCTTGAATAGTAATAATGAATTAATTATTATTTTCATTCATCAATTATAATTTTAAAACAAACCTTGAAATATGGTTATGAAAATTAATTACTTACCAATCATTGAGATTGTAGGTTGTAAGTACGCATGAGTGACATTTTCTTTTTTCAACAATCATGTGGGAAATAAAGTGATTATTATTTCATCTTTCTAAAATTATAATTATATTATAAGTATGAAGTTAATTCTTTAAACAAACATAGATATACCATCTATTTGATTTGTTGATGAAAAATGAATCACATCGTTTCATGGAAGTTGTACTCTACAGGTAAGTACGAATGACATTTTAATTTTTCAGTGAATGAAAAAGTTATAATACATGTGATATATTATATTTAAATAATTATAAATATATCAAGAATATAATATATATATATATATAAATTAAATCCATCATTATTAAAATCCATTAGAGTTAGTGATCGAAAATGAATTATATTGGTTCGTAAGAAGGTAGTTTTTCGTACACATGAATGATGGTTTTATATAAAATTTAATGGAACATGATATGGATATAGGTTATTTCAATAAAATAATAACATATCAGTATATAATAGATACTAATGTTATTATATCATCATGTAAGAAAAAATATTTTAAGGAGTTGTAAGAACAAAGTCATTTGGTTAAAGGCTATAACTATTCTTTGCACAATCTCCTTTACCTTACACCATAATCCCTCTAGGTAGGTATATTTCCTAAACGAGGACCTCTATAATTATGGTATAGATGTTATGAAGGGATTTGGTTAATTATTGGGTGAACTAAAATTATTTTTAATTTATAATAAAATAGGATAGGATGTTCTCTTTTAAAGGTGGGGGGACTTTAGAAATTTCATAATGTACTAAATTAAAATAAAGTATTTAACATGAAAAAAGGGCTCCAAAATGATATATTTAAAATATAGTATGAGATGGGCCGAAATAATCTCATCCAGTAATATTTGAAAAAGTTTAGACAATTGTTTTACAAATTTATTCTCATTTTAACCCGTGTTAACGCTTTCTGACAATTAAAATTATAACAATGATTTTACTCATTATGGGAAATTATATTTACTATAAAATGAAACTTACTACATAAATTTATCATATTTGATATTTTAAAAAATATATAATTTTTTTTCAAAACATAATATTTTAAAAAAAAATAATTGATTTAATGAAATATTATTTATTATATAATATCATTAATAACAATTTTGCATCTATTCATTTATGTTTTCTTTAAAAACAACATGAAAACAAAGTAATTTGAATAAAATCCATTAAAACATACCTAAAATTTTATATTTATCTAAAAAAGTTAAAACAAAAAAATCATTTAAATTATTTTACCTTTAATATTTTAACTATCATTTATTTTATTTTTCTATCAATTGAATGAATATCGTGTTGGCGTTACATAAGTATTTAAGGAAATTATTTTATTAAAAAACTAGAAATAAATTACCACAATAAAAAAATTATTTCTCTCTAAAAATAAAATTTATAAGAAAACATATCCTCTCTTTATCACTGTGTCAAAAATTTAGATATAATAAAACAAAGAGAATGTTGTTTTTTACTTTTATTTACATAAAATAATGAAATTGTCAAAATAGAATTAATATGTCCCCAATTTGACATATTTTTGAACAATTTATGGAAATTGGAATACTAAAATTATCGAATAGGATAAATCCAGGTGTTGGGTTCATTTTATTATCTTTTCATATTATTTTTAACCTTAATTACCTGATTCACCCTTTCCAGGGTGACAATTATTTTCTATGGTCAATATTTATAATGAAAAAAAATAAAAGGGATGTATTTAAAAAAATTGGACCCCTTGATTACAAATATTGAATCTATATTTTATGATTTAAATAATATAATTAGTTGTAATTAATTATGTATTAAAATGTAAGATGCAATGAAAAATATTTTCCAGAAAAATGCCTCTTAATTATAAAAATGATTTTATAAAAAATTCAAGTGTCAGAATAAAATCCAATGACTATAATTGTATTATTTATAATAAAAATGAAATAATTAAATTTTAAAGCTAATAAAAAAATATAATTTTACATGTAAATACTTTAAAATAAAATACAAATTTCACTAAAAATCATTATTTTTCACTTTTCATTAAAAAATTAAACATTTCAAAATAATTTAAAATTTTCAACATAAGATAATTTTTGTAGATTATTTCAAAAGTTAAATAATTTTTATAAGATAAAATTTCTTAAATTTATATAAATTAAATATAATATCTTCTCATCAAAATTGTTTTTGAAGAAAATATATTTTTGAAGCATAAAACGAAATTACTAAAAATTTAGTGATTATTTAAAAACAATTTATTAATACATTTATATTGATTATTAATAATATATATGTTTCATAATGTGATTAAAATTATTCATACTTGCTAATTTAGCAACTAAGTGATAATGGTTATATTTAAATAATATTATTTCATGGTTCATTTAGGATCAGTGTTGTTTTCCATGTATACTATCAGACATACTATTGTTTTTAAAATATCAAGGTGTTACATTACCCCCCCCCCCATTAATAAATTTCATTCTTTGAATTTGAACATGATCTCAATAATCAAGGGTTTGACATCAGAAAATACCCTGGTAGAAATCTCATATTGAAAAACAGGTATATAAAACTTTCACTTAAAAAGAGGGGAAGGGAAATACAAATCCCATAAAAACTTATTCTAAAAATATGATAACATTAGTGGGAATTAAAAATATAGACATTTGGGATAAAAAATAACACCCAATAACTAATATAAAGTGATATAGAACATGGTCAGGATAAAGTTAACAATCACAAACCATAAATCTGTTTTGGGTGAAAAGACCATTGATTAATTAGAAACAAATGTTATGGAATAATAATGTTGTTTTAAAGATTCATTTACAATAGTTAAGAAATTAATTTACTATATAGATTTACAAAATATAGAAACATACATACTTGACAACTATAATTGCATCATTTAATCACTCTTTACCACAATATCGTCTTTTTCTCCAAATAATGAGTATTCATGATGAAATTTTCCATGCCAGAGACACTAAAATAAAATCTTAATGGATCATAAAATAAAAAAATGATAACAAGATATTCCTCCTAACTTTTAAAATTAACCAAAAATGTTATACCAAGATAAGATAATATCTAAAATATTAATATATTTTACTTGAAAATTTCCACAATAACCCAAAGGTTCCACTTAGATCATTCTATGAGACTACATCCCAAATTACATAAATAAACTCAATATTAAATAATGTTTTAACCCTAAATTTGATCTAATACCTTTTATATTATATCCCCAAAATCTAATTATATTCTTCCTAAATAATCATTTTTGTTAAACTTAAAATTTTCTATACCTCCGCCTAATAAAACGTCTCCAAAAATGTCATTAATCACCTAAAAAACCCAAATTAAAAATGATTTGATCCTATAATATTCTTTGAAAAATAAAATTAATCTCTATATATTAAATAATTTATGTAAAAAAATGTCTTACTAATAAGGAAATCAATCATGCTAGTGATTTTTGCGGAACCCTTGTCACCATTCGGTTGTGGGTGCAAGCATCACTGCCTTACCGGATGCGATGGGGTTGAATCCCAACCTATGGGTTTCCCTTTTTATAAAACTATATTAACATAATTACTATATCATCTATAAAAATATGATTAAAATTCTCCAAAATAACATTAATAGTAAAAACACTTTTAACCACTAAGGTTTTATTTAAATATTTTTTCTTAAAATCAAATAATCTTAATTTATTATTAATATTGTTAGGACCTTACCTTAAAAATATATTATTCAGGTATTTTTTAACTATAATTCACATTCAAGTATATTTTTAGTTTATATTTTATAGAACTAGGCCACCACTCAAACATAATATCCCACATTTATACTTAATGGGTACTAATAAAATAGTATCCATTTCTTCTAAAATATAAAACATTTAAAGTCAAAAATTACTTCTATATTCATGAAAAATCATAAATCACGAATTCCTCATTTCTCTTACCTTTATTTATACCCTATTAAAAAAATTAAAACTTGGGATGGAATGAAAATCATAGTAAGGGACATAAAGAATGAAAATTTCTAGTCCAATGAAAACATGAAAACCCATTAAAAACTATTTAATAAAAACTCATTATCAGCCATGGAAAAATCACATAGGTTCCTTGGTTAATCATTACAATATCACTATTTCATTCAACCGTAAAAATGTAATAACCATACGACTGAATTCCATCTTCAGAGTACCAAATGCATTAGAGATCTATATTGGGGATCACCCTTCATATAAGCTATATCAGGAACACTTGTTTCTCATGAGCTATAATGGTGCTCAACCCTTCATATAAGCTATATCGGGCTCACCCATGAGCTACAATGTGGATAAAAAATTATTATATAATATCCATGAACCAAATAATGAATAAAAACTTTCAAAAACATTTAAAACCTTGTGTAAAAAACTTTTTGATATCAAAATACCATTTCATAATATAAATCACTATTAAAATATAGAAAGAGGGCACATAAAAATGAAACCACTTTATTGGAAACCACCTATGATAAATTATAAAAGAAAAATTAAATACTTAATGTATTATAAAATAGGGAAAATATTCATGTCATATATTTTATAAAACCATTCCTTTATGATTTTGTAAAATTTGTTGAAAGGGTAACTTTAAAAAATATTTTTTAAAGAAAGTCCTTCACATAAAACCTTAAAAAAGAACCTTTTTGTAAAAATTTGATAGAAATTAGAATATTATCATTTTAAAAAATTCTTTTTTTATGAAAAAATTAATATAAATCATTTTAAAAATATGGACATTAAATATAATTATTTAGAAAATAAATCCTTAAAATGTGTAAAATAAGGTTTATCTAATTAAAAAAAATCTCTTACCTTGAGTCTGACTTATCAAATAAATTGTTTATCTTCATGAATAGTAAACTTAGGAAAATTATCTACTTATAGAGAACCCCTTTCAATTTTATTATTCCTTGTATATCACTTATTAACATGATAAAACAATTACTTAATTATTTATGTTCATGTCGAACATTTTGTTGGTATTTGGTACTTGAGTCCAAAATAAATTTGGTATGATGAAAATTGTCAAAGTGGGAATTATTTAATGATCTAAATAATAATATTAATGATATTATTATCATTTCTATCCATAAATTATACTTTTAAATCAATCCATTGTGTATGGTTTAGAAAAATGAACTATGTTATAATCATGGAGATAGTAAGTCATACATACGCATAAGTAACGTTTTCATTTTTCAACGATAACTACGGAAAGAAGGTAAATATTTTTTTTATATTTATATAATTTTAATAATATCATTAATATAATATTAATACTCTAAATATAATTATCTCTATCATTAATGTGATGTGGTTAGGAAAAATGAATCACATCGCTTTGTGGAGGTGATAGTTCAAACATACACACGAACAACAGTATCATTTTTATGTGAATGGAAATTTAATAATAAAAATGATATATTATATTTTAATAATAATAAAAATTTCAATAAAATAATATATAAACTTTAATTCAATCATTGTAACCATTCTTGAGAGAAAGTGATGGAAAAAATTATATCGGTTCGTGAGGCGGTAGTTCGCCGTACACCCGAATGATAATTCTTTTTCCATTTGATGGAATTGGAGATAAATTTAAGAGATTATATTAATAAAATAACATCTAAGTATGTTGAGGATATTGGATTTATTATTTCATCATGGTAGAAGAATATTTTAAGGATGTGGAATAAGAAATAATTTAGAAATACTTAATTAAAAATTATACCTCTTCTTTAGACGATCTCCTTTTATTAACACCTTAATACCTCTAATGAGGTTTTTATGTATAAAATAAGGAATATATAATGTGGATAGGGATTATAGGATTGTTTTGGAGTAGATATAGTCTGAAAAAAATAGGTTTTTAAGTGTGAGTAAATGAGAATAATGGGTTCCCTTTTATAAGAGAGGGGAGGGGCACTCTTGAAATTCTTAAAAATATTAAATTAATATAAATTAAATTTATATTAAAAATGGTATGAAAGTGATTTATTTCAATTATATGATGGTTTTGGTTTGAATAACCTTTATCCAATTATAATTATATAATCGTTCACTTTTTTTAATCCTTATCTGTTTTACCTCTATTTAACACTTATTACTCTTACTGTGATATCATGTAATTTACACTTTGAGTGTTAGTATAATTAAAATTAAATTTCAAAAGACAATAAAATGAGACATTAATTAAATTTTATGACTTATAACAATGTTTTTAAAGAAATTTATATTTTTATAAATTTTATATCATTTAATAAAATATTATTTATCTTAAAATATCAATAATGTCAATTTTGACACTCTACGTTACTTGAATTTCGAAAAATGTCATAACAGAAAAATAAATTAAACCCCATACTTATAAAACATCACTAAAATTTATAATTATTAAATAAAAATTTATG
This sequence comes from Viscum album, assembly GCA_963277665.1. NCBI lineage: Eukaryota > Viridiplantae > Streptophyta > Magnoliopsida > Santalales > Viscaceae > Viscum > Viscum album. Next base: position 1,155,464,286 of record OY728120.1, on the reverse strand, counting down.
ACATTAAACATCTCAAATTATATTTATTTTAGTATTTTTTATGTCATTTATTTGATATTTTCTTTAGTTAAACAATTACTACATCATCATTGTGTGAGCCTTTAATTAAATTATTTCTTATATAAAAATTAAAAATAAATTATCATGATAAATATAAACATTTTAAATTCTAAAATACTATTTATATTCGAATATATCCCCTATATAACTCCATATTAAAAATAGATCACTTATTAAAAAAAGTGATACAAAATTGACTATTCTTTGAATATAATAATATAAATTTCATACTCTTATCCAAGAGGCTTCCAAAGGTTATAATTTCATTCCATGGATTATTTTGGTTGAAAAAAATTCATAAAATGATATTAGGTCAAGTTTTAGGGTAATTTTATAATATTTATATTATTATCTTTAAAGGTAATTACACAATTTACCCTTAACCATAGTAAAAAAATATTACTAATGTTACTATTCATAATGTCTGTTTTGACCTGAGGTGAGCCTTTAGAGAGAATAAAAAATAGTTTGATGATAATAATCACACATCTCTGATTGTAGAGAGAGTTTCATGTCAGGATCAACATTTTTGTTTCGACCTCATTCACATCGTCATCCTTTAAAGGAGGATTGGATTGACCCTATAGGGACTAGTTAGATTATACATTATATATTACGAAAGAGGTGCCACAATCAAATGGTACCAATGGTTGATTTCATGGGGTCAAGTACTTGTGTAATCGGTCCACTTAGGATATAACTTCCTCTCATGGACTCCAAAGAGTTTATTCTTGGATACAGAAAACACCAAAAGACCCTGGCATCCTTGATTCACAGAGTTTCTTTCTAAAGGTAGGCGCTCATTAGATGATGATTTAGAAAACGACACTTAATGACTCCATTGGTTGATAGGATGGGAATTCGGGATCACCACACCCATTTTGGGGGGATTATTTTTTATTTCATGACTCTCTTATAGATTTAAGTCATATTCATATGTTCATGAATCCATGGTTCATTCCCGAAGAGTGTTTCAATGGGATACCAATGGTTTGCAGGATCATCATAGGTATACATAAATTTCGTTCTATAGAGGAAATTCCAACTTAATCATTGTAATAAGTTGCTCTAGAGTTTATCATCATCCAGGGGGGACGGAAGGTGATTTGATGTTGGGATCATACCCATAAAACGGTCTTCCAATATATCCTTTGGAGATAAATCAGAGCCCAGGTATTTCAAGAAACTTGGGGATTACATATGGGAGCTACCCATTTGAGGGGACAAGGTTGGGTAGAACCTTTTGGGAGGGAACCCTTTTGATCTTGGGCCTTCAAGAAGGAATATTATATATCTTGGTTTGGTAAGGAATCAGAGTTCTTGTAGCTCAGACTTGGTTTGTTTATGTGGATATTCAGATCATCACAAGTATCTAAGCCCACAAGAGCCATGATCGGTGTGAGAAAAAAGAGTGTGTGAGAGATCTAGCCAACCAAAATCCTCCTCCACTGCTAATGGGAGAGGGAAGGTCTGCGGCGGAAGAAGCCAACATGACCAAGGAAGATGGAATGGAGTAATGAACCCTTCAATGTGGGATGACATTGGAGGTCATATGGCTCATCCCTCAGAAGATTGCGGACTTACCTCAGTGAAAGTTCCCCATGACACGATCTATGAAAGGGTATAAATGTCAAATATTTTCAAAATGAGGAGAGAACATGACTCCTTCAACTAATAATCAATTCCTTATTGAATGGAAAAGAAAGTGGTCTCCATTAATCCCTAGAAAGGGGAGGTTCATGTTAGCGTCCCAAGGTTGAAATCCGAGTTACCAAGAGAATGTAGACTTAAAAACATCAATGGAGTCTGAATTTTTTTGGGAGAGCCTTAGTGACTCCGCTTACCATGGGTATATACACTCAAAGGGGCGTGTTGATGCACCCGATTATCTGACCATACGGGTCCGGTGGATTTGGAGGAGGCTTTGGCCTGATGATGGGGGACTGGTTTGCATATGGGAAATGGAGGATTGGACAATAACAGAGGGGAATGATTGGATCTAGAGAGAATAATAACCTAATATTCCCCATTCATCATATTGTTCTTTTATGCAAGATAGTGGGAGCGCCACATACCATAGTGGTATGTGGGTAGAAGGTTCGTCCACGTACCGATGTAGTATGCGGTCTTGTTCATGGACCACCACACACCACAGTGGTACGCGGTCCTGAATGCGGTCAGCCATTCCACATTAGGTTTCGTCCACATACTAACGGAGTACATGGCACTGGGTTAATTCCACATAGTGACACACTTTTTGGAGCACCATACAAAAGGAGGGCCCTGGGGACCATCATTCGTGGGGAGTTAATCTGTGAGGAATATGTGGTTTGTGAGTTCACCAATTAGGTTTTTTGTTCTCCCATTATTTTAAAGTTCTGTCATTTATGTTTCACAGCTAGTTATACCTGCGGAAAACATGGTTTTCAATTCGGGCTTCACTGATGATTTGAGACTAAAGTCAGAATCCCCTCTAAATTCTTTCTAACAAACTTTGGGGTCTCCTTCGTGCTTTCTTCATCTATACCTTCTCAATTCGTTATGTGATAATTTTATAGAGCATTGGGGAAATCATAATTATGGGTATAAGACACCATTTTTAGAAGGCCACGAAGAGATATCTTGATCCACAGAAGACTCATTCAAATAGGTTTTGCAGAGGTAGTGGTTTGTGATTCAAGGTTTGCAGAACCCTTCCAGTTGGCTTCGTCTGTGAACTATTGAGTTCGCAAGACAGTATGCAGAGGTTATTCATGATTTTGATTCAGCTAGAGATGTGGTTCGTGGGAACCTATGTTATTTGTCCATCGCTCCTTGGGCTAGCTCCTCATAGGTCATTCTGCATACTGGTGGTTTGCAGTTCATGTTGTCCGCAAACCCTTCTTGGTGATGGTATGCGGGTCATATAATAATTCTTTAGAAATTTAGGTCCTTCAAGTTTATTTCAAATTTTTCAACTCAATTTACGTCCTTAAATTTTATTTCTTGGAGAAGTTTTTAGGACCCTACAAATACCCCCATCAAAATGGGGTTCATTCGGAATGAGGAGGAGACTATTTCAATGTAGAAGTGGTCCTGAACTAAAGTAGTTCACGGTAGAATAGATAGGTCCAATAGAAGTGGACCACACCTATATATAATGGCCCATGTCAATTTTCCTTTACCATTTCATGTAGAGAAAAGTTTTCTCGACTCTCCCTCAGCTTTCTATACCTTCGTATACCATCTCTTTTACGAAATCTGTATTCTCGAACCACTTCGTACATGTCGTTAACTGAACTTTTAACCATTTCTTCTGCTCATAAACTAGATTTTGGGTTTTGAGAACTAGGTTGTGTAATTTTAAAACAAAAATAAATACATCCACGTAGGAGAATGCTACATGGTTTGTGTGTCCTGCACACCAAACTTGAACCAGAGAACTAAACTTTAGGCCTTAATAATGTGAACATAAACTTTTAAATAGAAAAATTTAATATAGACATTGTGATGACTTGGTTTGTGGTATCTTACTACCATGAACTTTTCTGTTTGCTGGACAATGCTCCGTGAGAGAGAGCCTCATATAAATTTTTTTAACTGTGACTGTCTGCGATATAATGTTTATGCATACCACATCAGTATGCAGGGATCATCTCTATATATCGTGTAGCATACAGGGGTAACTTCCACATATCATGCATCACACAGGATATGGCTATCATGTATCATTTTAGGGAGTAGTATGTGGAGCCCCATGCGGACACTCTTTTAAGTCCTTTAGACATTTTTTGTTGCTTTTATCAAACAATTTTTCATTAGAAAAACTTTTTTTACGGTCTTTTGGATCTTTATGTGCATTCTAAAATGGCCTTTTCACAAGATCCTACTAACGTTTCTACTCCTTCTGAGGCTACTACTACTTCCCCTCTTTCTGCTGCTGATGAAAGATCGAAGAACATAGTCGCATTGTCTAATGACAAAATTTTGGTTGTTCCGTTAAACCAATATCTATAAAATCTTATTACGAATATTTAAATGGAATACCTGGCTTCAAATAGGCTTCCATCTTATGGTTTTGGTTTATGGTCTGTTACAACAATCCCAGTGCCAAATCCGAATGATCAACCCACTACCTAGATAATTAACACCACTATATTGAAGGCCTTGATTTCTTAAAAGGGGTGGTACTTTTAGAGAGATATTGCCTCTAGGTCCTTGTTGAGCTACACACTTTGAAATTTATAGGTGGTGCAAAGATATCTAGAAAATACAGCCCAATGCTACCAACACTAATACAAATACGACTTTTAACAGTGCTAAAAAAGACCTTTAATAGCTCCAAAAAAGTACTATTAATTCCGGCGAAGATAAAGGGGGGATCCCCTTTATCAGAGCTAAAAGGAAATGCTAATAAAAGGTTCTTTTATCTGCACTTTCGTTTTAGCGCTGATAAAAGACCCCTTTTATCAGTGCTTTTTTAGCGATGATAAAAAAAATACTGCCTATCACAGGGGGGGATTTTTATAGTGCTTGAACACCCCTTTATCAGTTCTTTCTCTCACCTCCATCACCTGCACGCACCGCCTACACCCTTTATCAGCGATAGCCCCTCTAAATAACCCTTGCGAGCGCGCCCCTGCCTCCACTGGGATTTGATCTTGATACCTCCCCCCTACGCACCTAAAGCCTTTACCACTCCCCTATATTGATTTGTTGTTTTATTTATGATATATCTACTTATTTATATATATATTTAGTTATATTTATTCATATAGTAATATATGTTTATATTAATATATATAGTTATATTAATATATATATATAGTTATATTAATATATATATAGTTATATAAATATTCATATATCGGTATTTTAAATAAAATGGATATTAGTTATTATTTAGATAAAGCTAATATATTTTATATGTAAATATGTTTAATTATTTATTTAAAAATTTTAATTTTTAGGTGTGAATATATAAAAAATATGTACATATAGTTATATATTTGATTATAAATAGAAGTGAATTATAATAAACGATAAAATTTCAAATATATAATATCAATATGAATGTAATACCTTGGAATAAATTCATTCCCCGCCAATAAAATCCAATAATACCCACTTAAACGAGGCTGAAAATCCACAAAATATTAAACAATCGGTGTATCTCGACTAAAAACTCAGTTTTTGAGGCCTCCTAGGCCTCTTTGGGCCTTGAAAAACCCTTGACTGGGGATTCCTGAGTCATAGAGACGTAGATCTCGTCGTAGTCTTTGATTTGATATGTGGTAGAGCTCAAATGGACACCCGGATCAAAAGTTATGGCCGTTTGAAGTTTGAGTTGCGTTTTCAACATATTTTGGATCCTTTTTTAAATTTTTTAAATTTTTTAGTCTTCAAATTGTTATTAAATGACTATTATTCCATAATAATTATCAAATTATTAATTAAAAATATTTTTTTGATTTTTTTAAGCCATTTTCACTAAATATCTTATATATTAAGTATAATAAGTGAAAATGTATATTCATACTTATCTAAAATATATTTAAAAACAATATATTATATTTATATCAATATAACTATATTGATATATTAATATATTAATATATTATTTTTAATTAAATTTTTTTTGAAGTCAAACCCTTTATCAGTGCTTTTAAAAAAAATAACAAATAAAGCCCCCCCCCCCCTTTATCAGCGCTACTAAAAAAAACGCTGATAAAGGGGGTCCCTTTATCAGCGCTAAAAAAAGAGCTGATAAAGGGGTACTTTTATCAGTGCTTTTTTTAGCGCTGATAAAGGTACCCCCCCCCCCTTATCAGTTCTTTTTTATTAGCGCTGATAAAGGGGTGGCACTGGCCATGCCCATTTTTTTGGTAGTGTAGAGAATTGTGAAGAAATCTATAGTGAACAAGTATCATGGCTGGTCTTCTAGGTGGGATATTCCCTCTGGAGGCTCATTGGGCTTAGATTGGGGGGGATTTTTTGGTTCTCCAGAGTTGCGAAGAATTTTGAACCGATCTGTAGACCTAGGGACTATACGAGGCAGCTTGGGTATCTCATACATATACTCACCATCCCACTTCCCTTATTTCACAACTACTGAGTAGGTGGATCCCAGACACCAATACCTTCCATTTGACCCACAGGGAGGTCCACATCAGTCTTTGGGACATCCTTTTAATCTCAGAAGTCCCTATTGTTGGGGATATATATGATGAATTCCTATCTCCCTTCTATATTTGTATGTCAAGGAAAGAACCCCTCCTTTGGCCAAGAAACTCATTGTTCTGGTGAAGGCACTTTTAAAGGAAATCAATCCTTGTTTGAAGCAGGACATTTCTTATGATGAGTGGTTTATTTCCTTTGTTAAGCATACTGATCTAGAGTCTAATCCGTGGATACCCAGGGCCTATCCTACCAATATAACCTAGAGCCAAGAAGGTACCTATTGGCCCACCATGGAAGAGGGGAAGTTTCATGAGTGGGGATGGGGGCTAATCCTGGATGTCGATCGATTATTTCAACAAGTGGCCTTCTTGGACATGTTTTTGAGTGGGTGGATCTTACCTGTAATGGAATCTTGTGGTTTGAGAGCCTTGAATTTTATCATGACCACTGAGTCGGACATTAGAATATGTATCAATTTAGTTATCCTATTATTAGCCAAGATTTATTTCCTACTGGGTTAAATCAGTGAGGGGGGCCACCTTACCAGATGACTGGGCCCTTCCAAATTATTTGGGGCTAGATAGGAGCCCACATAGGAGGTTATAACTTTATCAATTCCTTACCAATTCTACATTCCACCCTCCAACTGTATCTTCAGAGTAATAGTGGGGTTATTCTGGCGGCTTGAGCTTCACCGGATAAGCAAGAGGAACAAACCAAAAAAAATGAGCAAGACTTAATGGCTCATCTCAACATCTATGAATGTTTATCTTACCATCCTTATGATTCCCCTAAAATTACTATCATGAATAATTCATCTGAAGATATTTTCAACTATGCTTACTTCTTTTCATTGAGAGATGGTGTCTTGGTTGTCGGTATCAGAGAGGAGATTATTTATGAGGGATATGCACCCTGTAGATTTTTTTTCAATTTAATTGTGTCCAGAAGTTGTATCCTCCCACTCTCAATAGTGCCTATAAAGAGAATCATCTTATTATATCCCATCAACTATGGCTGATGTTTACCCAGGAGGACACCCAGTACCAGGATAGACTTTCGAATTATAGGGATATTGTACCCTTCCTTTCCAAAATCTACGAGGAGACCTTGGTTAAACCATATCTTAATAGCCAATTAACTGATTAGGTTCTTATCATGACAAATTACAAGGAATATGGGGAAAAGGGCAATGAGAAGAAAAAGGGAGTTGTTGGACACTCTTGTCTAGGAAAAGTCCTCTGAAAGACTCTCATCTCCCCCTGAGGAAAATTGTAAAAGACAGGGTTGTGACCTCAAGCGTGGCTGAATGAGTTGCTAAAGTTGCAGGAAGGAGTCCATAATCCATTCCCCTCGAGGCTGATTTCCCAGTGGCCTGGAAGAAATGGGACCTTTTTAAATCATATCCATCTACTCGCAACTGGTCTCCACATGAATTATGGATGCTCCTCCGAAATAGGGAAGATTCTCTTGCTGGCATTGGCTATGTGTCAGCACCCATTGACATTTATTTAGATGAGGATACTGAGGAGGTGGGTCGTTACCTTGGGGAACTCGAGACATTCATCCATTCTCGAAGTAGTCGCTACAAATAATCACATCGGGTACTTTCCATGATATGAATAGAGACTGATGATGAGGATGATAACATAGTTGGCTCACCTATTGTGGCTTCCATGGAAATAGATTCTTACTTGCTCCCAATATCTCGTAAGCACTCATCTTCTCAAGATCTTGAGTCTGTAGGGACACCCCTGAAACATTTGTGGTTATCAAAACCCGCTCTGCTCCCCTACACAAACCTTCCAGCACTGGCTATCCCAGTCACAGCTGCTTTTCCAGATGCCTAGAGGGTCTAGGATGAACTAAGGGTGAATTATTAAAATGAATATTTATGGTGGCTTCTTCAGGGTGGATGTTTTGACCTTCCAAGTTTTGGGGCATCCATTGGTCCTACCTGCATTTCGGCCAATGAAGAGCCTAATTAGGTGGCAGCCTACATGAATGACATGGAAAAGTGTCTCCACACCCCTGTAGATAGGCATTACTAGTCAGACCATGTGGCATTGATGGAAGTACTCTCGTGGTTGATGGGCGAGGTTGTTTTAACTACAACCTCTGGACTTATATTCTTTTTCTGCAGAGATGATAATGGTTCCCCTCACATTTCTATTTTTCATGGTCTATTAGGGTCTCGAGATGTGGTTATTTCCCCCATTTATTCCCCTAGAGTCACCACAGTTGGGGATTACACCCAAACTATTTTCGCAGTGCTACGAAAGGATCCCTTAGAGAATAGGAACACATGGAAGTATTCATCGCAGACCCCTCCAGGTCATTTCCCCTTCCATATCCTTTGTGTGATCTTATTCAGGATCCATCTACGCGACAATCAATGAAATTCAAGCAAGCCTCCCAACTGTCAAAATGCATTAAGAGGGGAATCACAAGTAATCTCCTGTTCACTTGGTTGTTCAACTGAGTACCCTTATCTTGTTGGATCACTGGTGTGTGTGTGTGTGTGTGTTTGAAGTAGAGTCTATCATTAACTAGATGGTGGTTACTCAGGAATCTATGGATCTCATTCCCTTTATGGTAGATGAAGGGTCTCCAGCCTTTGTGGTTGACCGAAGCAGGTGATCAGAGCCAACTGAAGATATTGGGGGTACTTTTGACACTTTTGGTGTGCCTTCTCCCACTAAAATTATCTCCACACCAATATTGGAAGAACATCCATATATTGAGGAATCATTTGACTGTGTTGAGCCAGTCCTCATGGAGAGAGACATGGTGACCTTTATAGTAGGGGCTGAATCCAATGGTGAGTCCCAAGACCTACCAGATTTTAGAGGTGATTTAAATCTTGAGGAACAAATTAATCTCGATCAAATTAATTTTACCCCTGTGGAGGGAGTACCAATAGATATTTATACTCTACCTACTCATGTTGACTCTGCAGAAGTCACTATTACTGGGGAGGCTGATGTCTTGTCCCTTGAAAATATGAAGTGGTCCATTATAACATTTTTTAAAATTATGAGAGAAGTTTTTCCCCCAATATCTCAAGAACATCACCCTTCTCTGAACTGACAATCCCTATAGGCCTTATATCCATAAGAAACCATTTGAGGGCTGCTTCGAGGGTTACTATTTCAGTTGAGTGCGGCCCTCGGTCATTTGTGTTCTTGAGTGGTTGTACGGTGAAATTGATAATTAATTATATGATTCCACCAGTTATAGGTATCAATATTTCTATAGAGGTGGGAGGTATTTAAGCCTTCTCCTCCCTATTCTCAAAATCCCAACCACATGCATTAAAAATAGAGGTGGAATCCCTCGCTTTGTCCTCTATTGCAACTACCAAAGGCGAGGCTGTTGCATGGTCGAGTCACACTGTAGCCACTAGATTGAGTCCCTCTCTTGTGAAGTTCATTCTAGACTATATTTCTTCATCATAGAGTGACTCTGAGACTGATCACGAAGGCCTTGTCGTTCTTCGTCTCATTCATCAAAAGGCATAGAGAAACATTTGGAGATTAATTTATTAGACCCCATTGGGTGAGATTCCAGCAAAGTTTCCAAAATTACTCTGCTAGTTTGTGGTCCTTTTGTGGATTTGACTATTATGGAATTTTTTATATAGTGAGGCAGGTGGTCGCTTCTCAAAAAGCAACTGGTATGCTTGATTCTCAACTTTCTTTAGTAGATTTGACAACTCATCTTGTTGCAACGCGGAAAATTCTTATTGATGAAGCTTCCAGTCAAGATAGAGTAGTTTCGAGCTTAAAAATGAACTCATGAATCAAGAGTCCTTTTTGGAACAAATCAACCAAGAAGTGAAGAAATAGATCCAAAAACTAGAGTTTCTTAAATAGGATCGGGTTTCGGACACGGTCGCCTTTGAGGAGGGGTGATGGAAAATAAAAGAAGGAAAAAGGACCTAACTCAAAGATATGGTGGAAACAGAGGCACTGAGGGAAAGACCAGAGGATGAGACTGCAAAATTTACTGAATATTATCCAAGCCATTGGGGAGTCTCATCAGTTGTTGATGCAACTGTTTGACTCTACCAAACATCTCCTGTAACGATCATGTCCCACTCGTGAGGAGAGGATCGAGACTGTGGGTTCCCACTATAGTTTTTTATGAAATATGATGGATTTAATTTTCCATCAAATGATTCTTATTTTCCTTTTCCTATCTTTTCAATCAATCACAATCAATCATATAAATCTCACTTCGATCAGGTATTAATTTTAAATTGTGATTCAAAACAAGTACAGTGAAATATTCGAATCAGGCTCTAATTTTTTCCTAAGCCATGAGAATTAGTGAGCTTAGTTAGACTATTTCTATGGTTTTGTGGGAAAACTCACAAACTTTTGTGTATTTTTACTTATCACCATAATTTTTTCCTATTCCCACTTGATACGGGTTTAGCGGGTACATCTTGACTTTTTCTAAGGCTTCCCTATGTGGGTTTTCAACCTAACAAGCTTTATGACTATTTTGATAGCTCGACATTTTCTTCACTCTAAACTAGACATGCTAAAGGTTTAATGTACTGATACTCAACTTTTATCAAGAGGATACCTTTAAGGATTTTAAGTTGATGAGTATTGTATATTTTTCACTCGCAGTTCACAGTCCTTCCAATCAGACTTATTTCTCATGTTTTAGGTAGAAAATATTTGACCAAACTTAATAGAGTAGTGGCCGTAATTTCAGATTCATCACCTAGAAATTCCCTAACATCTTTCATACAAGAATGAGGAATTTTTCTTGACCCTAAATTTGTAAGTTTTGGACATATATGAGGCTCTAGAGCCATTTTAGGCATATGGAGGTAAGAGAGGACACTCCTAAGAACAAATTTTCCTTTTATTGATGGTTTTTTCATAGGAGAAATATGCATAGCCAATAGGGAATGATGTGAATAGACAAAAAAAGGTTTCTACAGGACACTGGCCTTCCTTATTCTATGTTCTGGGAGGATTTACAACACTTTGAATTTGTTTTGATGTTTGGATCCACAATGGTGGCCTGTTTGAGTGATGATTTCCAAAATAATTATGGACATTCATGTTGGATTTGAGTAGGAAACTGCTCCCACGTTATTCTTACATGCATAATGGAGAGCCGGTGAGTGGTCAGTTCAATTGGAAGTATTTTTAATGTCTGGGAATTTGAAAAGGGGAGGATATGTTTGCTATTTTTCATAGGGGTTTTCCAAATCTAGTGGTGACATGGGACATGAATGTCAAATGATCCTACAGAAACTAGAAAGCACTCTTCAGAGGATGAATTTTCCATTTATTGATGGTCATCTTAGAGGAATCATATGCAGATCCATCGGGGCATGATGTGTATAGTTAAACAAAGGTTTCTGTTGGACACTGGCCTTCCATATCCAATGGCTATGAATGATTATGGATATTGGGACCTTTCTAAGCACGACATATGACCTTTGACAAGGGTCATTTCGTTGAACTAATCCTAGGAGAGCCAAAAATAAGTGGGGTCATTTTTTTCTTATGTGTGGATCAACATCACATGTATGGATGGGGTATTGTTATTTAACAGAATCCTCAATAGAGACCATAGTTGAATTGGGCTAGTATTTTTTGATATATCCAAGACATTGGTTGGAAGGAGAATATAAACCCTAAATTTTAGGGACCTTGAATACAGAGGGATTTCATGAGGCCAGAAAGCCATTGGGCGTACTGATATAGGAGAGGACTCTCTTGGAGACAAACTTTCCTTTGCTTGACGACCATTTTGTAGGCCACATATGTAGAGCCACTGGAGAATGATGTGAATATTTAAACGAAGGTGTCCACAGGACACTGGACTTCCATCTTCTACGGCCACGGAAGAATATGGGGATTCATGATCACTCAAAGCACAGAGATTAAGGTATGACAGCAACGTATCCATATACATTAAAGACATTCAGGATATGATTCACTCATAGAATTAGGTATCCCTTATGTAGATCTAACTCATACGCAAGGTGAGGCAATTTTCCAATCTTTAGGGTACCCTATATTTTAACGTCGTAAGGCCATGATATAGGGTTCCATATGGGGAATGGAATCACGACATTCCTTTTAAGGTCATGCTTCTAGTACAAAATTCCTAGAGTGATTTTCCATGATCTCATGGTGGATCTCTCACTAAGATCCCTAAGATCATATAATCTATGATCAGTGTGAGAAATTACAGATTACAAGGATTCAAAATCACCACTTAAGAATATATAAAATCAATAGTAGGGAGCCCTTTAGGCTTCACCTAACACAATTTAGTTTATGATCATACAACAAGGATGATTATGGCCTTACAGTTTAACATCGTGTGGTGAGGACCTTATGCTTTGCAGTTTAGAGTCATGAAATAAGGACATTATGATGTACAGTTTAGTGTCCTGTAGTGAGGACATTATTTTGTGTAGTTTAGATTCATGCATTGACAACATTATGTTGTTCAGTTTAGATTCATGCAGCGAGGACATTATAGTGTCACAAAGACTGTTAATAAATTTTATTTAATCATCATTGGGATATTCTGGAATTTCTTAAACAAGAGTGATGATATAAGGTGTAAACCATAGTCCCTAGGGGAATCTCGGATCATGAGAAATGACATGGGTCTTGAAATCCATTGGTTGTACCGAGGTAGGATAGGACTCCCCTGAGGAAGAATTTTTCTTTGATTGATAGTCATCTTATAGGAATCATATACAGATCCATCGGGTCATGATGTGACAAGTCAAACAATGGTGTCCACTAGATATTCGCCTTCCATATCTGACGGACATAAATGCTTATGGGGATCCAAGATTTCCCGAAGTATGGAGTTCGACAAATGGGAAAGATGTGTCTAGGAATGTAAGAAATACAAAGACTATGATTATCCATGAACTATTGTATCTACCACTTAGATCTGACTCATATATAGGGGGAAGTATGATATTTTGAATCCTTATGAGTGTGGGGGGGATGTGCGGGATCTCGTAATATTGAGAATCAGGATGCACGTGACTCTTGAAGAATATTGAAGTTTATTGTCATGTGGTTAGGACATTTCATGGACTCCTTCTACAAGTCTGACATTTTCATGGAGGAAGGGGAATTTGTTTAAATGTTTAATGGGTTGTGATTCTAGATCAGGGTGTCACTACCTATCCTGTAATTTTAGGAATCAAGTTGTACGTAGTTTTGAACACTCCCTAAAAAGTTTTTCTCCATGCGTAGGGACCTGAGAAGGATTTTTTTTGTTGGTGGCTCAGTCAGGATGCCAAATATGGGTGTCACTGTGTATCCTAAAAGGTAAAGAATCAATCCGTACATAGTTCTGAATGTTCCCTACACCAATCTAGGTCACACATAAGTGTAGGTTCATTTTGGTTTCATCCTCTACAGATTTCTGGTCTATGATATTTCTCTATATTTTTCTTAGATAAGGGAATCCTTACCACCGATCCTAAGATCATGTGAGTTATACTCGATGTGAGAAACAAGGGGTGATAAGGGTTTCCCTCAAAAATGTGGGTAGATAAAGGATATGATAGAGGCATTTTTTCATGTGGGGGGGTCCAAGATCAAGGGTTGAGGATTCACTATATATCACACTTGTCGAATGTGAATCAATCCGAACATAGTTCTCTGAGGGATTGTGTAGTTTATCATAATGGTATTAGGGAGATTAATGATTTGTGGTTTAACATCTTGCAACTTGTATGCTATGTTTTATAGTTTTTAGTCATGCATAATGGACATTAACATCCTAGATTAATGTCGTGTTGTAGGGAATACTACCATACAGTTTAATTTCATGTTCGCGATATGATAACTCAAAGTTTAGGGTTATAGAGTTTGGACCATTAGTGGGCATCGAAATTACGTGAACTACTTCTTTAAAAACCTTGCATTTGTGGGATCCGTGATGAGCTATCTTTCTATTGATATCTAGGCATATGCTCCATTGTAATAGATCCTATGTATGACATATGGACCCTCCAAATTTGGTTAAAGCTTTGGGGGTTTCTTCATGAGTATCATCAGGGTTCTGAGGACCAAGACCATCCCTCCTTCAAGGAAAGATCGAAGGCGAACCTTTTTATTGAAGGCTCGCGTGATCTGATTTTGGTAGACTTCCAGATGGTGAAAATTTTGAAACATTTTCTCATCTAGATATTCTAACTCATCAAACCATCTATATAATTTCTCATCCATGGACAGTTGATCGAAAATGGACACATATATTGATGGTACTATAATTCTGATATGCAAAACCACCTCTGCCCAGTATACTAGTGAGTACGGGGTTGCCTGAGTGGCAGTGCGGGTCATGGTCTGGTAAACTAATAAAGCATGAAGGAGATTGTCTGGCCATAATTTAATATCCATATCTCCCATCTTTTGGAGTATATTTGACAGAGTCTTGTTAAAATCCTATATCTTCCCATTGGGTGCTACATGGTAGCAGGATGAATGGTCAAACCTGATTCCATACTCTGGGTATAACTTGTCGAACTCATTAGAGTAGAATTTGGTGTCGTTTTCCATTATTATCATGTGAGGCACACCAAATCTAGTAATGATGTGGTCCTCCACAAAGACAATGATGATTTTTTCCCCGACTTTCCAAAGGGGTATGGATTCAGCCCATTTGAAAAAAGATGTTGGTTGCTGTGAGAATGAACTTGAATCGTCTAGCTGTGGTGGGGGGATAGGGTCCCACAACATCCAACCCCCAGGTGTAAAATGGCCAGGAGCACTTAGTAGTGGGAAGTAACTCTGGGGTTTGTTGAATAAAACTGGCATGAACATGTCAAGAATAGAACTTCTTGGAAAATATGGAAAAATCATGTATCATAGTGGGCCAATATTATCCAATCCCTTTAATTTTATGAGAAATCTTGGTTGCTGATTAGTGTGCAATATAAGCTCTGGTGTTCACTTCTTTCATGACAAAAAAAGGCTCTTCTCTATAAATTCACCAGAGAAGGACTCCATCAAGGCTTTATTTGTAGAGAAACTTTTCATGGTTTACCCCATTGAACATAACAAAGTTGACTGCCCATATCTGGATCTATTCTCTTCTAGCCCTATCTAGTGGGTGTTCCCCCCTCTGGAAGTAATTTAAAATGGTATTCATCCAACCGGTGGTGTGACCATAAGGCTTAGAAACTAGGTTAATATCATCAATTTCCTCTATATTATTCTTTATAAATGGAAAGACAATCAGGAAGTAGGAAATGCTATTAACCGTTTCATCCTAGTCTAGATCAGATAGGGTTGAGGCTCTATTTTCCAATGCATCAGTTTGATCATTCTATGAATAGGGTATACAACTCATTGTTTGTTCTGATGGAAATTCGGCCATTAGTTCTCGACCATGGTTCATCAAGGAAGCATACATTATTTCTTAAGGGTATAGTCACATTTGACCTGCTTGATGACTAGCTCTAAATCATCTTTTATCATCAGGTGTTTGGCTCATGCATGAAGTTCGAGCTCAAGTCCTATAATGAGGGCCTAGTATTCTACTTCATTATTTTTTCATCCCTCTAAAAGTAGGAAGTGGTAAGGCTAGACGGCCATTTTGGGGGATATGAATATAAATCCTGGCCCCACTTTTTTGATCTTGGGTTCCTCCATCCTTTTCCCTTTCAGTCTTCTAAAATCACCATCGAAGTTCATTTCCCATGTTTGGGGTCCTCATGGAAGGATAAAACTTCTTCATTTGAAAGTTTGGCATCCAATAGGTTAGTTTCTTCAAAGGGGTTCTCAACAAAGAAGTCTGCTAATGCCTAGCCTTTGATAGCCTTTTGGGGCATATACCATATGTCCATCTATTTAGGATGACTTCTCATCATGATAGGCATCCATTAACATGGTATGGTTGAGAATATATTTTATCGGGTTGTAGCGGGAGACCAGTTGGACCTCGTGGTGCTACCGGTAGTGCCAGAATTTTTGAATTGTGATGATTAGGGATAGGAAGTTCTTTTCTATTCTTGAATATTGAGTCTCAGCATTAATCATTGTTTGGATATGATAATAGAGGTTGTTCTCACTGCAAGCATCATTTTTCTATGTGAATAACGCACCTAATGATTGTTCCAAGGAATTTATGTACAAAATTAGTGGTCTCCTTTCAACTGGAAGCATCAGCACTAGTGGTCTTAGAAGATATCTTTTGATATTGTTGAACTCTTCTTGAAAATCATTATCCCACTCATACGTGAACCTTTTCTTCATTAATCTGTTGAAATTTAAACATTTACCTACAATGTTTTATATGAATCGTAGGATATAGGCCATGTTCCCATGGATACCTCTCAACTCAGTGAGGTTGCGAGGTAGGGACATGCCAAGGATGAATTTTGTCTTCTCAAGGTTGACTTAGATGCCACAATGGAATACAACAAAGCTGAGGAATTTCATAGAGGTAACACCAAAGGAACACTTTAGGGAATTCATATTTAAACTGTGATATTGTAGTTTATTAAAGATAGTTTCAAGATCATCCAGGTGGTTTGATCATTGTCATGATTTAACCACCAGATCATCGACATAGCACTCGATGAATTTTCCCAGGAAGGGCATTAAAATGCAGTGTATGGTGCGATGATATGTATCACTATAATTTTTTAGACCAAAGGGAATCACCCTATAACAGAAAACTCCCCAAGGGGCCATGAATGTCATGGTTTCTTCATCTCCTTAGGCAATTTGGGTATGGTTGTATCTAGAATCGTCTCTCATGAATGGAAGGGCCCCATACTTGGTGGTCACATCGATTAACAATTCTATAATCTGTACTAGAAAATCATCTTTTGGGCAGTTCCAATTAAGGTCCCTAAATTCGATTCATATTCTAATCTGTTTTTTCTTCATTTTTACAGGGACTATGTTTTCCATAAAGATCGAGTATTGGACTTCCCGTATGATGTTGGTTGTGATCATCTGGTCAACTTCAGCCTCTATTTTGTAATCATGCATTGTGTGGGTCCTTCAAGCATCATTTTTATAGCCCCAATGATCTTCTGGAATACCCATATCATGAGAGGTGACCTCAGGATCGAGGACTGGAATTTCTGTGTAGTTCTAGGTGAAAAAATCTCTATTCTTCTTCAAAAAGGTGGTATATGACTCTTACTCTATGACAGGCATAGCCACACTAATCATAGTGGTCCACGGATCATCTTCAGTGCCCAGGTTTATCTCACTAAGTTCATCGATTGTGGTGGAGACACCTTATTTAAATTCAAGAGGGGAATCCTTTAGGTCTTCTTCTTCTTCTTCTTCTTCTTCCTCTTTTTCATCATCTTCTTCCTCTTCTGATGGAGAGTGGATTCTCGAGACGAACTCTCCAATGTTGGGAGAGAAATAATCTTTTTCCTTAATGAGTAAGTCGGGGACATCATAGGAGAATCTTTGTTAGGGATTTTCCTGACATCATTAGAGTCATCCTGCTCTTTCATGTATTTGGATTTGGTAGCTATAACAGAAATACTATAGACAATTGAGTCTTTATCAGAGCATGAACTTATGCATTCAACTTGGTTGATGGGTAATACATACTCTTCCCCAAGCTGTTGAAGGGGGTCAGTGGGAGCCACTTCAAATCCCTTCTGGTCAGTGATCCAGTCAATGTCGTCATCAAAAGACTACTTCACTTCCAGTTCATAGAACCCTACATCGATGTAATTCAACACACTATATTCTAATCAAGATTTATCAGCACGTAATGTCTTGTTTTTTCCATTAGTGCAATATTTGACTCACTGATGGTATGATGATGGAATTGCAGCATGATGATGCATCCAGGGCCTCCATAACAAAATAATAAAGGCCATAATTTTCTGCACTACTAGGAACTTAGAATCCAAAATGAGTTCTCCAATCTATATTTTAGTCTTGATTAATACTAATGTATTGTGATCTCTTTTTTCATATCCCATCAGAGTTGGGGTGTAGGGTGTTAAACTATCCTCATCATAGCCCAGTTGATGAATCGTTCGCAGTGGGAGGAGGTTGAATCCAGGGACATTGTCGATGAAAAACCCTTGGTTATCAATGCCATTTAACTTCTAAGGAATATATATGGGTTTCATGTTCCCTTCCGTGATGGAATCTTCATCCCTATCTGTGAATGATATGACAATTTCTGCATCCCTGTTTGTGAAGGAGATGACAGCATGAAATTATTCAGGATTTCTCGCTATCAGATAGACTTCGGCCACTACTAGTTCTACCTCAAATTCCTAGGGACTTGTTAAGGATTCGATGAGCACCTCCCTAAGGTTTACACATAGACTCAAGGCATCCAGGATTGATAACATTTTCAGTACAGAGGCTAGCTACTTTAGAATATTATATTTATGCTCTAAAGGTTGGTGCTTCTTGGCTCGGAAATTCTGTTTACTACACACTTTAGGTGATTGATCTTTGGAAGTAGTTAGTTCGGCCTCTATACTAGGATATGGTGGTGCTTTAGTAATTTTTAGGTTTGGCTGAATTGGTTCGCCCATATGCCTTGGGCGATTTGATATTTGTTCTTCCTTCGTTGGATTCTCCAAAACAAATGGGCTGGGATTTCTTCCAGTGGGGCTGAGGAACATTCTAGTTCTATTTGTTCCTACCAAAGGGTCATTCCATGAGTTTTCACAATGTCAATAGTTTGAATTATGCATGGCCAGAAATTTGACTCTTATCATGATCATGCCTTCTAGGAAACCCTCAACCTCAACGACCTATTCATCGGGCTCTCTAGTTGAGTTTGGGTAATTTGGGTTTGTGACCATATTCTCCATCAGATAAAGTTTCCATAAAGTGAATTACATTAATAGAGCTATAGATCAGTTCTTGATTTGACAATGTTTTTTATCGACTATCCTCTTCTGGTGGTGCCATTTGGTGGGGCGGTTCCTATTGTACCATTTGGTGGGGCAGCTCCCATTGTACCAAGTCTGCTGTAATGAAGTCTGAAAGTGTCAATATTGGATTTGGATTTGGTTCCAGCCCATATTCTTTCTCTTTGTACCTTCCATTCAGGCCCTTAGTGGACTGTGAGGCTGAGGAAGATTGTTGTCTTGCATCAGGAGCTATTGGGGGCACAGTTGGTTGTTTCAACTGCGCCTAGAGGATTCCATGAACTCAGTTGAATGTTTTTTAGGTCATCCAAATATCATATATTTTCTCCTTTTTACTAGTGACTATTTTCCAATATTATTTCAATCGAGCATTTGAGGCGGAAACATATGACACTTGTGATGGTGGTGGACCCAACTTGAATTTCCTAGAATCCACAATCTTTTAAAAGAGATCCTTGAAGATGAAGAATTACTAGATGGTGTGTCCAAGTATTCAGTAGTAGGGAAAATAATTTAGATAGTCATAGAGACCTACTTAATTGGATCACTTTGGCTCTTGTAGTTGGAGAATGTTGCAATTCATAGAGGCTATGAAGTAGCTGTGGACCTGGTAATCTCGGAGCAAGTATAATTTATTTCTTCGCTCATGGAACTGATTTATATTAGCATCCCTTAACTCATCTTACCTAGGTGGGGGTGGATATTGGAATTTGGGGGGTCCCACAAGATTCGATGTAGGCCTCACAACTGTAGTAGGTGATGGGGTGGATTAAGCATGACAGAAGTCGCTTGAACTTTTCCTGCTCTTTTTCTGGGGGCTGATGGGGTCACATAGGAATTGAGACTAGTCCCTTGCAATGAGTCTTCTATACTTTTGGAAATGGAAGATAAATATTGAAATCCACTTATATACATAACTAGGATGAGCGGTGTTCACAATTCATCATGGATGTTATTGATGCACATGAAGATAATTTCACCCTAGGGGAGCAGGCGGTTCAAGGAATAAGTCAGGCCTTTCCATCTAGAAATGAATCTGAAAACAATTTCATTCTCTCTTTTCTTACAGTTCATGAGGTCTCTAACCATTGCCTCAGGTAATGTCAAACTGAATTGGAAGAGAAAATATCACTGGAGGTCCTCCCAGCCTGTGATTGAGTTAGTTAGAAATATAGTATAGCATAAAAAGGTCGGCCCCAATAAGGTTCACATGAAGCGTCATTGTTTTACTACTTATTGTTTCCAAGCAGTGACCATCATGGGGTCACAGTAAGAGGAATAGTGCATTATATACTTTTTTGGGTCTCCCGAGACATTGAACACTGGGAATATGTGATTTCTGAAGTTTGGCAGTGGGGTAACATTGCTCACCCAATCAAGGTATGGTTTTCACTCTGGTTGTATCAGAGAGTGTTACCCCTCCATGTCGTCTATTTGAGCTGCTAGTTTCTCAACAGTATTCAATATCCCATGATGCATATCCTGTCGGTCTTGAGCGATGATGGGTGCAGCAATTTCCAAATATGGACGTACCAGTTCTACTATAATTTTGGATGGATATCCAGTTGGAGGAATCCTTTTTGGGTTCTCTTAAATATACTCTAGTTGTCTTCCTAGTAGGGGGAAGTATTTATGTCCTTCTGGGACCGGTTTAAAGTAGGTTAATAGTCCTAGTTCTAGGTTGGATAGGCCTCTAAGCTTGACTTCATTCACCAGGATGAGTGCATGTGGAAAGGACACTTCTTATGGGAACACATGTTCACATTCCACAGCAAGAACACACCCGGAAAGATATATCCCTCGACGTAGCTCAACATTAATTCACCTAAGCACTTTCATTTCTACCTCCTTGGAATTCTTTCCTCAAGTGTGAGGGACACATTCTTAGAAGGAGGAGGAGGTGGGTCATGGATGACCTATGATTTATTCTTCTCCTTTTGGGGGTTTTGTGGGGAGGTAATGATGGATTAACAGATAGGGCACCTAAATTTAGGACCACTCTTTGGTTCCAAGTATGCACACCGTCAGGCTCAGTGTGGGATGCCTCTAGGAGGGAACCATCTTCTCGTGTGTCCTCTCCCTTTGTATCATTTCCTATGGGATATTTGGGGTTTTCATTTACCATGTTCATAGATGCATACCGTATTGGGGGTGGTGTACCTAGTTTCGAATGGTAGGATGGATTTCTATGTCCTTTTTTGGACTTTCTCCTTCCATTATGTGGTATTCTTCATGTTTCTTGGTGAAGATTGACTTGAAGGTGGCCCTAATCTGACCTCATAATGGGCCTTCATCTTGTAGGGTATGAACCATTAGACGGGGTGGAATGTTTGACTTCTATACTCATTGTTCTTCCCATAAGGTAGAATATAGATTCTTGTTGTGTGATAACCTAAGCTAAAAATGCCCCCAGCCCCACAGGATAGGGTTTCTCCAATTCTTCCATTGATGCACTAAGGCCTGGATATTCTGGTCTTATGGGGGAATTTTTACTTAAAAATTTCCCAAACGCTATGGGATGGGGTTGTTCCCGTATTGTGGCGACATCCACCACTATTTCCACCTTTTCTATTTCATGCTCCCCTGTGATGTTGTGAGATGAGTATAAAGCTAGATCCACATTAGATTTATGGTCTTTCGAAGACATGAGAACTGCTTGTTGGTTTCCTTACCTTAGGTAAGAATCCTATTGGATGTTCTTGGTTTCCTGGCATAGAAGTTTGTTTATGGTTTGATCTCATCGGGCCTGATTATTTTAAGACTTACTCCCGATCAGTTTTTTTTAGTATTTCATCATTAATGAGTAGGGATTTCATTCAGTCACTATCTATAGGTAATGACATTGCATGATTTCATTTACAATGAGGTTCTATAGATAGAAATTGTGGTGAAGTGTAGAGCTCCATGTTCTCCCCATCCCCAAATATGAACTCCAGTTGGGGTGTCACTAATGAGGCAATGAAACTTGTGAAGTTCATGGAGGAAATCCAATTCAAGGTTTTTATTTACCCCTTATGGTCATTGTTTTCGTGTGGATGGGAGGGCTTCCTGGTCAATTAGATGGTGAATCTCCACTAACATATTGACATGGTCTTATACCCTTTTTAAGGATTGAAATTTTCTTTTATTTTCTGAAGATTTGTCCATATATTGAGGTAAATGTCATGCATACCTTCCCCCAAAAAAATCCATTAGTATGTTGAAGTCAGAAGTAGTTGTAGAGAAATACAACACTAGTATGTTATCCTCATCTAGTTGTCTTACCATGAGCAACATATCCTTTTGATGTTCTTCTAGGGACTCATCTACATGATATTCCCATCATGACTTCTTCTTAATAACTTTATCCCAAGAAGTTGGGATGGTGGGAGCCTTATTGATATGTGAACGAAATGGGGGTTGATCCGAAGATAAGTGTGGACCCAAACCATTATCTTCCTAAGAAAGGATATCACTCTTCATAAATTGAGTTCCTGATATGTATGAATCCATCTTTCCAAGTTCCTTAGCATAGGATGGATTTCTCACATTTGTTCTTTCAAGGGGAGGACCTTCTTTCTAGTATGAATTTTGATTGTTGGGAGGACCTTCACAATTGGTGCCGCAAAGGAAGGTTCTACCATTGAAACATGAT
Organism: Viscum album; assembly: GCA_963277665.1. NCBI lineage: Eukaryota > Viridiplantae > Streptophyta > Magnoliopsida > Santalales > Viscaceae > Viscum > Viscum album. Next base: position 1,155,441,544 of record OY728120.1, on the reverse strand, counting down.
ACCCAATTTTGGGAAATGTATTTATAGCATATACCATAGGGAGGACCATCAAGTATGGCTACAATGAGGGGAGTACCTTCTTGATGAATGATATGATGGTGAGGACTACTATCATAGCTTGATGTCTGGCTACAGGGAGAATTTTTGTAGTATACATCCTAGGGAGGGCCTTCAAGATGTACTGCAATTAGGGGAATACCTTCGCATTACATGATTTTATTATGGGGAGGGCCTTCACAGAAAGATCCATTATGGGGAAGTCCTTCGAAATGACTATCATCATGGAGAGGACTACCATCATGACTCAATGTTCGACTAAAGGGAGAAGCATATCTACAACATTTACTTTATGGAGGACCATCACGGTGAATGACAACAAGGTAGAACCTTATTTTTGTTTTATTTTCAGGTCATGGGAAGGGTTACCCTGACTTGCATCAAGAGATAGCCTCTCGTGATTGATCATTCCTAGCCCATGGAGTAAGCCCCCCTGGGTACTCTAGGGAGGACCTTATGAACAGCTTGTAGGTACATTTCAAGGAGGACCTTTGAAACTAATACTAAAACATCCATAATTTGGTAATGGACTAACAAGGTATTTATTATTTATTGATATATGTTTGAGAGAGTTAAGAAGACCAGCTTCTAGAAGAGGAGGATCATGTATGCGCTCTTCATTTTCTAGTTACATTTGGTTCATTTCATTTTTGAGTGCTCTCTTACGGGTAATCGGGGATGACTGCTATTGGTAATGGCCTTCATATATGGTTCCTTGTCTTGTTGGGTCTCGTGATACTATCGGGATATGTAGAAGGGCATCTTGAGTTTTGTAAGGGATGTATGCCTACCCTGGAGCGGCCACCATGTTGGACCGACATCCCCCAATTGGAATGGGTATTTGACCCCAATCTAGTTGTCCATGTATCACAGGATATTGTCGTTGACCATCCTAGACTAGAGCAGGGATGCATAACTACTCTAGAGTGACTAACACATTTTGCGAGTAAGTCATTCTGTTCGAGGAAACCGAGTCGGGGGGCATGATTTCTCGCCTTTTCCACCGATGAAATGATATCTTGGCATGTTTGGAGGATATGGTCTAGAATTTATGTATGATATTACCTTATTTCTAGGATGTATTGAGATACATATTTAGCTATAATGGGTATAAAGTCTCATTTCAATGTCGGAGCAGGAGTAAGTGTCTGCTCTGGTCCCCCATGGGTTGCTAGTAGATACTATAAATTCTCCTATGATTGGATAGAGGAACGAGTCTACCGCTAGTTGTCTTCTCTGGTTTCCACCGTATGTGACTGGTGGGATTCATATTCATGAGTGGTTATTTTCATCTACTTGCTTGCTGTTATATTTGTCTCACAAGATTTGTATTCATCCTCAGGAATTTAACTCTACTCATATTTTCTTACCGCCCTATTTTGATGGTGAGATTGATATGCATCAGCAGGTAATTATGCCTATATATAGCTAGTGAAGCCCTATTTGGATGATAGAATTCTTTTTCATCAGTAGATATCTACATCTGCCCATAGTTTTCTACTCTGTCTTCATGACAGGACTGACGATCACTAGCAGTAATGTGCATGCGCTTGTATTGTGCCAACCAATTTCTATGGTGGTCTTGAGTGGAGGGGTCAGAGTTGTATTTCTTCGGGTTGAATGATTTCGCATTTGTATGGAAGAATTTCTCTTCAGGGACTAGGGTGATGGCCTATTATGGATTATATATTTCCCACAAGTAGTGGGAATCCCAAGGGTCTCGGGACTTTAGTACCTCAGTAGGTTCCCTTGTCATAAGGTCTTCTTCAACGTGAGGAGACTAGATCACCCGGTGCCGGTGGAGACGCTATCTGGAAAGGGCCCACGGGTAGGACCCCTATGTATTTGAGATGAAGTTCTCAGCATTGACTTAATCTACCTCCCAAAGATAAGGGAGGTACTCATTGTCATATTCTGTGGACAGGCTCTAGAAATGGTTTGAGATGACCATTGGGACTGCCTTATGTTGGGGCACTATCCACAGCTGAGGATGCAGCTAGCGATCCTTTGCAGACTGGAGGGCATGTCTCATGGTCTCCACCATGGGGAGAGTACCATTTATGTGCTACTCTTTGATCAGCATGGTGGATACCCATCATTGAATAAAATTGGAAGGCGAGGGGGTCCAACTCTTCATTAGGGCATTGACCGCCTGCCGGATACTTGAGGCGCGTGTCTGCATTGGTTTTCGGGATGTTATTTGGATCAAATGTTTCTCTACAGGAACCTACAATATACATATATGAGATATACAGACCAAAAAATCCCATCAAAGTATCATCTCTTGAACATATGCATATTTGACACTTTAGCTTGGCCTCATTCCCCGTTTTTTTGTGAGGAAAAGGGGCTTCAGTGGGTCAGACTGCCACCTTGGTTAAAGATTCACATCGAGTTCACCATTTTAGTTTCACCTATGAGGTGAGTGTTTAGGAAGAATAAAAAATGGTTTAATTATAATCATCTCACATCTCCTATTATATATAGAGTTTCAAGTTAGTTTCCCCTTTTCTATTTCACCTCTGAGGTGGTTTGGGTGCGTGGTTTTGAAAAATTAAATATAGTCTGATGTGTGACAAGAATTTTTCAATTATTATAGAAAACTTCACATCACCATCTTTGTTTCAACCCAATCCATGTCATCATGCTTTATAAAAGAGGATTTGATTAACCCTGAGGGGACTGGGCAGTTCATCCCTTCTGTATTGTAAAGAAAGTTCCACAATCAAATGGTCCCAACTGGTGATTGAATGGGGTCTTGTACTTGTAAAATTTTTCATCATAGGATATAAATTCCTCAGATGGTCTCAAACGGGTTTATTTGTGGAGCCAAAATCACCCAACGGATCTGGTATCCAAGATTAATGGACCTACTTTCCAAAGATAGGTGCTCGTTGAATGGTTATTTGGAAAACAACACTAAAGGACTCCATTAGTTGAGAGTATAGAAAGTAGGGCCCATTGCACCCCTTTTGGGGGTCAGGGAATATTTCCTATTCTTGGACCCTTTTATAGATTTAAGTCATGTTCATATGTTCATGAATCCTTGGTTCATTCCAGAAGAGTGTGTCCACGGGCTACCCATGGTTTGCAGGATCATCATAGGAATACATTGATTTGATTCTAAAGAGGAGATACTAACTTAATCCATGCAATAAGGAACTCTGGATTTTATCGTCATCTATGGGGGACAGAAGGTGATTTGATGTTGTGATTAGACCCATAAAATGGGCTTCCTATATATCCTAGGGAGAAGAATTAGAGCCCAAGTATTTCGAGAAACCTGGAGATAACGCATGGGATCTTCCCATTTTAGGGGACATGGTGGGGTGGACCCTTTTGGGAGGGCACCCTTTTGAGCTCTGGCCTTCAAAAAGGCATCCTAAATATACTATTTTGTCTAAGAATCAGAGTTCTCATAGATCAGACTTGGTTCATTTTTGTGGACATTGGGATCATCACAAGTCTCCAAACCCATGTGAGCCATGCTTAGTGTGAGAAACAAGAGGGTTTGAGAGATCCAACCAACCCCAAACCTCCACTCCTACTGATGGGATAACGTAGGCCTACGATGGAAGAAGTTGAGGAGACCGAGGAAGAGGGTGTGGAGTAATGGACCATTCAATATGGTATTACATTAGAGGTCATGTGGCTGGGCCCTTAGAATATTGAGGACTAACCTCAGTGGTAGTTCCATGGAACACGTTCGGGGAAAGGGGAGGAATGTCGGCTCTTGAAAAAAGGAGAAGAGAATATGATTCCTTTGACTGATCATCATTCCTTATTGAATGGAAAAGAAATTGATCACCCTTAATCCCTAGAATGGTGAGGTTAAATTAAGCATCCCACGGATGGACTTTGGGTTACCATCAGAATGTAGACTTACAGATATCCCTCGAGTCCGAACTGTTTTGGGAAGAGCCTTCATGACTCTAATTACCATGGGTATAAATACTCAAAGGGGCGTGTGGATTCACCTAATGATCTGACCATATGGGTCTGGTGTCTTTGGAGGAGGCTTTAGCCTAATGCTGGGGGACTGGTTCATAGAGGGTCTATAGAGGACTGAATGGTAATAGAGGGGTTATATTTGTGCTAAATGGAATAATACTTGAAGATGCCCCATTTCGCATACTTTTCTCTTATGTAGGATTAGGGGAGATCTTCACACCATAGTGGTATACGGGTCGAGGGGTCATCTGCATACCAAAGTAGTATGTGGTCTTGTGCAATGACCACCATGCACCATAGTGGTACGCGGTCTCGAATTTGGTTCTCCAAGGCACTTAGAATTCCGTCTTTTTACTTATGCAGTATGTGGTGTCGAGCTAAATCCACATAGCAACACACTATGCAGAACACCATATCAAAGGACGGTCATGGGGACCATCGTTCATGGGGAGTTCATCCACAAGGAATATGTGGTTCTCAATTTCACCAATTAGGTTTGTAGTTATCCAATTGTTATTAAGTTCCTTCATTTTATGGTTTAATTCTGGTTATACCTCTGGAAAACATGGTTTACAATTCATGCTTTGCCGATGAATTGAGAATGAAGCTAAAATCCACTCTAAATTCATTCATTAAACCTCTAGGGTCTCTTTTATGGTTTCTTCATCTGTCCATTGTCACTTCCTTCTATTCTCATTTTTTAGAGAATTGGGGAAATCATATCTATGAAAATACTACACCATTTGCATAATCCCATGAAGAGATATCTTAATCTACAGAAGGACTCGGTCTACTAGGTCTTGCGAAGGTCGTGGTTTTCGAGTCAAAGTTCGTGAAACCTTTCCAATTATTTCTTCCCTGAACTACTGAGTTCGTGAGATGGTATAAGGAGTCCCTTCTCATTCTTGATTCAACTAATTATGTGGTTTGTGTGCCCTTTTTTTCGTTGGCGATTTCTCTATGGTTCAGCGCCTCGCGGGTCATTCTGGGTTCTAGTGGTTTGTGGATCATGCAGTATGAGAACCCTTCCCAATGATGGTACGTGGGTCACCTAAAAATCTTTGAGAAATTTGATTCCTCTAAGTTTCTTTTGAATTTTTCAACTCTATTTTATTCCATTCCCTTTACTATACTTGTAGTAATTTTTTCTTCCTCTTACAAAGTGATCGTGGGAGTATTTTCTTCCATTGGTGAAGTTTTTAGGACCCTAAAATGTCTAAAACTAAAAGGGACCTATTTACTAAATATGGACCCTCTGATTCAAAATATAGAATCCATTTTTTGAAATTAAAAACACATAAATTTCATATATTAATTAAAAATTAATCCCATTGACATAACAAAAAAATGATTTGTTTAAGTAAAAGCGTTCCAAAGTTCACAAAGTTTTTATATCCAAGTTGAATGTGAAATTGATTAACATGACCTAAATTTTATTAAATGATAAAAACATGATCTAATTATAATTTAAAATAATTCAAATATATAGTTTAACACTATAAATAAATAGGTTGAAAATCTAGTTTTCGATTAAAATGCAGTATTTTTTCACTATTTATCAAAAAATGAATCTTTTAAAAAAAATATAAAAAATTCAACCAAATAAAATTTTGATACACATATTTCAAATATAATGTTTGTGTTTTCAAATATAATTTATAAATGTGACAAAACTATATTTAAAACAAGTGCATCATAAAAGGAAACAAATATGCCTTTTTAAAAAAATGTTTCTTATATTCATAAAATTAGATTTGTTCATATATAATATCTATAAAAAACATAATATGGATGTTAAAATTTAGTATGAATATATTATTTAAATATTTAATTAATATAATCCAACAAGTGTGATTTGATTATTTAATTGTATAAAATACACATATGCCTAATTAGAGAGTTTTTCAGAAAAATATTTCCATTTATTTTAAAAAGAGTTTTACATTTATTTATAATTAAATGTTTAAAGAATTAATTATATAAAAATTTGTAAATAATATTTTCATAATTTAGTTAATTGTGTTAATACCAACTATTTTAATAGTTATGAGGTTAAATCCATATTAAAAAATAATTTTTAGTTGTTCTTTTAAGATCGACGCGGCGTATCATGTACTCTATCAAACATAGAGTTTCCTTTTAAAAATATAAGATGTTAAATAACCCCTTTAATAAATTTCTTCCTCTAATATTGATTTAAGGTTCTGTAACTAACATTTTAATTTTCCAAATACCTTCATTGAATTCCCATAGTGGAAGAAGGTTCAATAAAACATTCACATTAAAAGAAAGACAAAGAAGTATGAAGGTCACCTGAGATAACATATTCTAGGGTTACATATAGGAAAACATAGATATGGAATAAAAACTAACTACCATGTTCTGATGGAGGGTGATATAGAACATGGTTATGAGAAAGGTAACAATCACAAAACCACAAATTTATGATGGGTTAATTGTTTACTAGTTTCTTGGTAAGAAAAGTAAAAGGATAACCTTTTTGTTTTATGATACTTTTCATAGATTTGAGGAAATATTTTTCTAATTGGACTAAGAACATAAGGAATCATACTTACTTGAAAAGTAGAGTTTCATTCTTTAATCAATTTCCACCACAAACGCGTCTTTTTCTACAAACAATGAGTATTCAATATGAATTTTTTACTTCTAAATCACTAGAACCAACTTCTAAAGATTCACATAATCCACATTATTGTAAATATGTATTTATATTATCTTAAAACATTAACCAAAACCAAAATGGTTAGAGAAAAATAAGATAATTCCTCAATGAATAAGCCTTATATTATGAAAAAAATAATTTGATATCCAAAATTCAATAGTAATACCCAAAGTTCAATATAGACCATTTGATAAATAACTATACTTAAAATCACTCAAAATAAAACCAAACAATATTGAACCCAAAATCCAGAAGGATTTGATCACATAGTCTTCCAATAAAATTTTAATAATTATCTCAAAATAACATCAATCAATCTTAATGCGGCATACGAAAAATATAATTTCTTTAATCACATAATCTCTAAGTATGTTATCCATTTCCCTTAATAACCTGAATAACCATAAAATAATATATTCCTATAAAATATAATTAAATATTTATTTTTCCCATAAAATATCCTAGTATTAAATTTACCCCAATATTATAGGATTCCCAAAATAGGGATCGTCTTTTGAAATAAAAATAATCACTTAATCACCAAATCATCTTCAAATTTCATGGTTATATATTTGATAAAAAATATGTTACAAAAACAAACTTATTTTTAATTTAAGAAATCCTTTAACATAAAAGAAAAATTCATACTGATTGTGACTTCACATAGGTTAGTGATAGAAAATACACCCTTTTCACCCTTTGATTGTGGGTTTCATTTTTCCAGTCTTGACAGACGCAGCAAGTACTCATTCATACTATGGGAAATGATTTTTATAAAACTATATAATTATTATAAAATTAACAAAATATGATAAAGTCCTTGAAAATAATCATAAATATTTTTAAACTCAATTTTTATCTCATATCTTTCATTTTACATCCAAAAACTAAAAACCAAAAATTACTTCAAAAATAAATGTCTATAAAAATACCATTAGTCGTCTTAAAATTTCATAATTAAAATCCTAAAATGTGATTCTATGAAATTAAAATTATGATCAACTTAAAAATTATAAACACTTTATTATATCCATAAATCATAAAAAGACATCCTAATCTTCAAGTTTTCTAAACCATCCTTTGATAATAACTGTAAGGACCCTACCTTAAACATAACTTATTATAGTATTTTTCAACTAGAATTCACATTTGAAGATATTTTCAGTTTTTAAGATTAGAGAATTAGGATATAACTCATAAATAACATCTCATATTTAAACAAAGTGGATACTACTAAAATAGTATCGATTTCTTCTAAAATATAAAACATTGACAATAAAACATGATTTCTTAATTAATGAAAAATCCTCAAACGTGACTACCTAATTTCTATCACCCAACTTCATAACCTATTAAAAACATTTCAAAACTTGGTATGAGAACAACATCTTAGTAAGTTACATAAATAAATAAAATCATTAATTGAGTGAAAACAATAAACTACATTAAAAACTTTTTCTTAAAACACATTAGAAGGCATATAAAATCACATAGGTTCCTTGGATAATCATTACCATATCACTCTTACATTCACCCTTACAAATGGAATGACCATATGGTAAACTTAGATCTCCAGAGTACCCAATGCATTAGAGATGTATAATGGGGATCACCCTTAGTATAAGCTATATCGGTCTCACCCATTTCTCATGTGCTATAATGGGACTCAACCCTTCATATAAGATATATCAGACTCACCCATGATCTATAATGGGGAACAATGCTTCATATATTATTTATAAGGACCAAATAATGAATAATACCATTTAAAACGTTTTTAAACCCATGTGTAAAAGACTTTAGGATATCAAAATACCCATTCCTTTTAAAAATCAATTTTATAATATAAAAACATGAACATAAAATTGACACCACTTTATTTGAAAAAACCTATGAAAAATTATAAATTAAATAATAATTAGTTAAATAACAAGGAAATTGGGAAAAAAATTTCATTCCATATATGTTAAAAAACAATTCTATAGGATTTTGTAAAAGTTGTTGGAAGGGTAAAATTAAAAGATATTTTAAAAAAATTATATCCATAAAACCTTAAAAAGATCCTTTTTGGAATCATTTGAAAGAAATTAAAAAATTAACACATTAAAAAATTCATGACCATATGAATAAATTCATAAAAATAATTTTAAAAACATGGACATGAATAAGAACAGTTTATAAAATAAATGTTTAAAATGTTTAAAATAAGGTTTGTCTAATTAAAAACACCTTACCTTAAGTCTGACTCATCATGTACATTATTTATATTAATAAATAATAAAATTATGTTAATTATTTACATTAATTATATAATTTTTAAATATTATTATTCCTTTTATATCACTTATTAATATGATATAACAATTAATTATTTATTTATGTTCATATAGGATGTTTTTTCAGTATTTGGTACTTGAGTCCAAAATGAATTTTGTATGATTTCAATAGTCAAATTGGTCATTATTACATCATATCCAGATGAATATTAATGAGATTATTACCATTTTTATACATAAATTATACTTTTCAATTCGACCATAAATTATGGTTATGAAAAATGAACTGTGTTATAATCATGGAGACGGCAAGCCATACGTACGCATGAATAATGTTTTAAATTTTCGACGATCATTATGAGAATAAGGTAAGTATAATTACATAATTATAATAATCACATTAATATCATATTAATACTTTAAATAAACTTATATATATCATTCATGTGATGTGGTGATTAAAAAAAAATCTCATCACTTTGTGGAGGTGATAGTTCACACATACGCCTGAACTACGTTATAATTTTTATGTTCATCGAAAGGTAAGAAAAAATGATATATTATCTTTTAATAATAATTAATATGAAATGAAAATTTTATATAAAATTTAATTCTATCATTATAACCTGTCTTTATAGATGGTGATGGAAAACTAATTATATCAGTTTGTGAGGTGGTAGTTCATCTTACACACAAACGATAATTATTTTCCCATTTGACGGAAGTGAAAATGGATTTAGTTGGTGAAATTAACATAATAAAATCTCGGTATATTAATGAAATTTTATTTAATATTTCATCATGGTGGAATAAAATTTTAAGGATTTGCAAATAGAAATAAAATTGAAATACTAAATAAAAAATGATACATCTTCCTTGGATGATCTCCTTTGATTAACAACTTAACACCTATAGGGAGGGATTTATACCTAAACTATGTCCTATATAATGTGGGTAGTTATTTTAGAAAGTTTTTTTATATATCTTGTCTAAAAAATAGGTTTTTATGCTTGGGTAAATGGTAATAATCGGTTCCCATTTGTAAGATAAGGGAGGGGCAGTCTTGCAATTATTGAAAATATTAAATTAATATAAATTAGTTTTCTATTCAGAATGGGAAAAAGTTATTTATTTAAAATATATGAGTATTTTGGGATAATAAATTTCATCAAATTTAAATTAAAAAAATTACTTTTTTTAATTCATATCTTTTTGTTTTAACCCTTATTTATCTCTTTTAACTCTTACCATCTTATGATGTAATTTCCATTTTGAGGGTTAATATAGTTACTATAAAATGTGAAAATACCAGTAAATGAGTCTTTTATAAAAATTTATGAATTAATTTGATCATTTTTATGAAATATATATTTTTATAAATTTTATATAATTTAATAAAATATTTTTTATTTTAAAATATCAAATATGTCGATTTTGACACTATGCATTACTTGACTTTTTAAAAAAATCATAAAAGTAAGATAAATTCTAAAAAATACTTATAAAACATCCCTAACATGTAAAATTAATCTAAAAATTCTTGTATGAAATTAATAATTTATAATTATATTTATTTTAGTATTTTTAATTTCAATTTTTTTATATTTCTTATAATTAAACAATTACTGCATCATCCTTGTGCAAACCATTAATTAAATTATTTCTACAATAAAAGTTATAAATAAATTATAATGATAAATATAAAAACTTTATCATCCAAAATAATATTTATAGCCTAATATATCCCCTATATAACCCCATATTATAAATATTTCACTCATTAAAAACAACAGTTTGACAAAATTGACATTTCTTTGAATATAAAGTTATAAATGTTATATTCTCATCCAATGGCTTTTAAAAGGTTATAATTTCATCCCCAGGGATTATTTTGGTCTAAAAACACTCATCAAATTACATTAGGATAAGTGTTATAGTAATTTTATTATATTTATAATATTATTTTTACCCTTAATTACATGATTAACCCTTAACAGTGGTAAAAATATATTACTAAAGTTACTATTCAAAATTTTGAAAAATAAAATAGACCTATTTTATAAATTTTTATATCATTATTACAAATATGGAATCCATTTTTTAAAATTCCAAACATTATAACTATATAAATTAACTAAATATTAATCCTATTGATGGAACAATAAAACATGCTTTTTAAGTAAAAACGTTCAACAGTTCCCAAACTTTTATATCCATGTTCAATGTGGAATTGATTAAAACGACATAAATTTTATTAAATAATAATAAAAATTATCTAATTATACTTTAAAACAATTTAAATATATAATTTAACACTAAAAATAAATTTCATGAAAAGTAGTTTTCAATTAAAATGTAGTATTTTTTCACTAATTATAAAAAACTGAATCTTATGTGAAAAATACCAAAAATTAAATTAAAGTAAAATTTGAAATTATTTTTAAAAATAATATGATTAATTTTTCAATTATAATTTATAAAAGTTTCAAAAGCTTGATTAAAAATAAGTGATTCATTAAAGGGCAGAAAATAAGCCTTGTTAGAAAAATACTTCTTTTATCAGTAAAATTAGATTTTTTTTTATCACGTCTAGAAATAATATAAGATATATGTTAAAAATTATTTTTAATATTATATATATGTATCAGAAATATAATCCCGAAAGTGTTATTTGTTTATTTATTAGCATAAAATACACTTGTTCACAATTAAATAGTTTTTTAGAAAAACATTTCCTTTTATTTAGAAAAATGATTTTATATTTATTTATAATTAATTGGTTAAATAAATAATTATATATTCATGTGTAAAAAATATTTCCATAACTTAGTTAATATATTTCATAATTTAAATTCTAATGTCTATTAGATAACTTCCATATTAAATAATAATATTTAGTTGTTCGTTTAAGCTCGATGTGGCGTATCATGTTTGTTATCAAACATAGAGTTTCCTTTTTAAAACTCCACATGTTAAAAATAAATTAAGATTAAATTAAATTTAAACCCTAAAGGTTACCAATACCTTTAAACTTATGCTCGAAAAATTTAAATCCATTATTCCTTAAATAACTTTTTTTACTAACACTCATACTAAACCCAATGGTTTTATTACTAAAAATATCTCCCAAAATGATGTTAATCATATTAGACTTCCATAATTCAAAAACATAAATTGGGGTACCTATGACATTATAATTATGAACATCCTTATACTTATTAACCCAATACACTTTAGTTTTATCCCATATTGCTATGGAATATCATAGGTTTCTATAGGTCTTATTCTCTCATTCCTCATATTAATTCAAATAGAATTTGTGAAATAACTCAAACATATCCCCTAGGAGTGTCCAACTGGGTTTGTATTAATTGAACACTCATCGTGTATCAGAATTATGGTTGAGATATAGTCTAAAAACTTTTTTTGGGGTTATTACCCCTAGATGAATCTGCACAAAACCACATCTACTTTTAGTATCCAGAGATGGATGTATTTCTATGAAAACCGCTTGACCGCTTCTTTAAAAAAATATTATGATGATATCCTCTAATTATACATATCCCAAGATTTTTTTATTATTTTTTATATACCTAATCCCAAAAAATATCTATACCTATCTGTAATCCCAAATATAGAGACCCAGGTAATTTACACATTTTATTACATTCTTTAAAACATAATCATTCAATAATTAAATCCCCAAGATTGTGAGACCTAGTTTATTTGGAATACTATTTAGATAAAACATCAAAAAGAAACTTAAACATAACATATTTATTTTCTTTCTCCTTAGTGAGATCTTAAATCTATTTTATCGTCTAAAAATATATAGGATAACCTAGGGAATATGTCAAATAAAGGGAGATCTATAAAGCTCAATAAGGGAGTAAATGTGATAATTATGCATAACATGATATCATAAAAGAGAAGGCTCATGAATAATAACATGGTAGAATAATATAAAGAAAATGGTATCATAATTTCATGGAAATATATGAAATTGGTGGTAAAATATACTATGACATAAGAAAAATTCATGGCTAACTGATAAGACAACACCACATGGTGGGTAGAGTCCCATAATGGATTAGGTTTATTCCCTAATCTCATAAATAACATATCATTATACAGAAACAGTACCCAATCCAATGGAGCACTATGTAGGATAGAAATTCATAACATTTACATCGTTATGTTTGACACAAAAATGAAATAAATAATAATGCATTAACATAAGAATTACCCATAGAAAAAATGGGTTTCATAATCTTTATTTATGTCGTAATCAAAGGTGATTTCATAAATAAGGAATTTTGTTAATGAACCAAAGGTTTGTGTTACCCTATTAAATTAAGGTAGAATGAGATAGGTTTATATTTAAGAGAAAAATATATATAATTTAAAAGTAATCCATAATTTCAAGGTTTTCATTATTGATAAAAATATTCTTAATTGACAACAAGGAATATTTCTTGAGGTAAATATCCATTTCACTTTAAAAACACTTATTTAAAATATAAAAGTTTCAAAAAAAATTATATAAATTGTTTTATTTGAAAATTAAGTTCTAAAACTGTAATGTAATATTCAAATAATTGATTTTTCAAGATAGTGGGAAATATTTTTAATATCTTATAAGTTAAATAAATGTTCTTTCCACACTTTTATAAACAAATAAAAAATTAACTCATTTAGAAGATGATAGAAATATTACTTTTAAACGATTTTATAAAAACTAAAAAATGGTTTAAAATTTCTTTAATAAACATGTTTATAATAGTAAAGATATTATTTAGAAAATTTAAATTAAAATGTAGACAAGAAAGAGAAATATTCCCAATCAAAAATAAGATACAAGAACGGTATTACTTAGAAACCAAATTCTTGTTGTTTATTTATTAAATATGGGAGGAAATGGAAACCAAAACTGTAAAACACATTAATTAAAAAATTATAATAGAAATTATGCGGTTCAAGAAAATAATTTTATGTGATTTCCCCCAAATTAAATTTAAACATGATCAATGTCTAACAGAAAGGATATTATACCATAAGCCTTTACTAATTTGGAAACATTCGAATCAAACGTAATTGGAACCAAGAGTATTATATAGATCTATAAATATCGAGAATTAAATTAAATAATATTTAAAAATTAATTCATGATGAAAAGTGTATATCATTTAATTAAATCATGGTGCAAGATATAAAACCTGTCTCAAGAAAAAGAGATTGATAAAAAGAAAACACCTTCAAAGATCATAGAATTTTAAGCGATAATTAATATATGTAGTGATTATGTGAACATATTAATATAAAAAACAATCATAAATATATAATAAAATAATTTATAGATTCAGTCACACATAATAATGGAATAAAAAATATGATAATGTAGAATTATAACCCAATGATTTGAAATTGAGTTAAGAAACACATTAATGCTTAGTAAATTTCATATCAAATCCTCTTATATGAATATACATGGATTTTAACATAAAATAACAATAATTTTTAATAATTCATGATATAATATGAAACATTTATAATATATGCACTATATAAAAGTGATAAGGTGCATAACATTAAAATATTCCTCAATTTAGAGAAATTGTGATGAAATTCCTTACCTCATGTCGGACTCATCACGTACATTCTATAACAACTAAATAAAAAAATTATGTTAATTATTTAATTTCTAAAAAATATTTTTAAATTTAATTATTCTTTTATTTTATTTAGTACCTTTTTAAGTAACATTACTTATTAAACTAAGTTCACGTCAAACTTTTAAAGATATTTGGCACCATAATTCCAAAATGAGTTTGGTAAGTTGAATACAATCAAAGAGGATTTTTCTCCATCATCTCAAAAATAAAAATAATAATGAAATAATTTTCATTTTTAGTTATAAATTATACTTTTAAAACCAACCTTGAGAGATGGTTATGAAAAATGAACTATGTTACAACCATGAATATGTTAGGTCGTACAAACACATGAGTAACCTTTTAATTTTTCAACAATCCGGATAGAAATAAGGTTGGTGTTATTCTCTATTTCATGTTTGATAAATTTGTTATAAATATGATATTATTTATTTAAATAGATTTATATATACAATACATTTGATGTAGTGAGGAAAAATGAATCATATCGCTTCACATAGGTGGTAGTCCACACGTACGCACGAACGACGTTATCATTTTCTAGTGAATGAAAAGATAATAATATCAGTGTTAAATTATATTTATAGAATTAAAAATATTTAATTAATAATATATATATATATATATTAAATCCATAATTATAACTATCTAGGATAGTCTATAATGGAAAACTAATTTAATCGGTTTATGAGGTGGTAGTTCATCGTACACACGAACTATTGTATCATTTCCCATTTAATTATAGAATTGATGGATGTTGGTGATTTCATTAATATAATAACATATAAGTATGTGAGAGATAATTATTTTATTATATCATCATGGAGGAATAATATTTTCCGGTGTTGGAAGAAGAAATAGAACAAAAATATTTGGTTAAAATTTACACCTCTTCTTGAAAAAATATCATTTTTTTACACCTTAAGCCCTCTAAGGTTGGTATTATTCCTAAACCAAGACCTATATAATGATGGGAGGTATTATAAGAATGGAATTTGGTAGGTATTTAATGTTATAAAGGGTTTTTCATTTTTAATAAAATAGGATAGGGGGTTCCCTTTTACAAGTAAGGGGAGGGGCACTTTTGGAATTTCATCAAGTATTAAAATATTTGACATGAAAATATGGATAAAAATAATATATTTAAAATATAGGATTATTATGGGTCAAAATAATTTTTTTAAATAAAATTTCTATAATTTTAAACTATTTTTACCCTTACTTTTTGTTTTCACCCACATTAGCCCTTTTTGACAATTATTGTGATAACAAAGCGTTTACACTTTAGGAGTCAACATAGTTACTATAGAGGGAAAATTTTCCCATAAATTGACCAAAATTGATATTTTAAAACATATTAAAATCATATATATGAAGATAATATTTTTAAAAAATTTTAATCATTTAATATAATATTATTTATTATAAATATCATTCATGTCTATTTTGGAAGTATTCAGTTAATTTGACTTTGGAAAGAACATGACAACAAAATAATATGATATTAATCATTTTAAACATTATAAAAATTTATATTTGTCAAAAAAATCATTTAAAATAATTAATTCAAATTCTATTACTTTTAATATTTTTTGATTCATTTATTTTATATTTTGTTAATTGAATAATTAATGTGTTAGTGTTTCCAAATCAATTAACGTAATTATTTAATTACTAACAATTAGAAATAAATTACCAAGAAAAAAATAATTTATATCTAAAATTAAAATTTATAACCAAACATATCCTTTTTATCGCTATCTCAAAAAATTAGAGATAATAAAACAAAGAGAATGAATTTTTTTACTTTTCATTAAATAAAATAATATAATGATAAAAATAAAAGTGATATGGCACCAATTTTCTATTTTTTATAATAATTTATGTAAATTTAAGAAATAAAACAAACCAATAGGATAAATAAAATTTTTAGGGTCATGTGTTTGTCAAAATCAAATTATCTTTAACTTTAATCACCTAAATTACCTTTATCACAGTGTGAATTATTTACTATGGTTACTATTCCTAATAATAGAAAATTATAGGGATATATTTACCAAATTTAGACCTCTTCATTAAAAATATGTAATCCACTTTTAAATACTCAATTAATAGACGTTTCATAAATTTTTTAAGATTGAAATGCAAGACACACTAAAAAACTGTTTTTGAGGATAATGCATTTTTATGTATAAAAAAGTTGTTATACCCAAATAAAGTATAAAATTAATTCCAAGGAATATATTTGGACTATTTTTAATAAAAATTAACTATGAAATTTTAAAAATAATCCAAAATAAAATTTTACTTAAAAATAATTTAAAATAATATGCAATTTTAAATAAAAATTATTATTTTTCATTATTCATTGAAAAATAAAAAATTTCAGAAAAAATATCAACATTTCACAAAATTAAAATTTTTATATGATGATTTAAAATTTTATATCATTATTATGATATCAATTGTATAACATTTTCAGAAATTAATTATAACATTTTCTCATAAAAAGAAATAAAAAACATTTCTGAAAAAACGTATTTTTGAAGCATAAAATGACTTTACTAAAAATTGAGTACTTATTTATTAATATCTAGTTAATAAATTTTTATTGAATAATATATTTTTATATATATTTCATAAAGTGTTTAATACTATTCATACCCACCAATTTAATAGGTAAGTTACAATGATCATATTTAAATACTAATACTTCATGGTTCATTTAGGCTTGGTGTTGGGTGTCGTATTCACTATTGAAGATAGTTTTTTAATATCATAGTGTGTCACATGATTTCTCAATCCAATTAGAAAAAATATTGATTGAATCTACCACCATATAATATGAATTATCCTCCATGGATGGATATTTGTGATACAACTAGATCAAGATAGACCCCAAGGAAAAGGAAGCCACTACCTTCAGGGCACCCCAATGTGAATATTGCTACCAAGTAATTCCCTTTAAATTAAATACCACAAGAAACACATATCAATGTGTCATGAATCATATATTTAATACCCTCTTAGGTAATATCACTTAATTTCATTTGGATCATTTTTTGGTTAAATATAAATAAATATGTGATCCTCTTATTAACCTCTACACTTTTTAAACAAACTAGGATGAAACAGCATGAAGATTAATTCCCTAAAGTGTAGTTTTGGGGTTCCATAGAATAAATTTCTTTTATTCATTAATTTAATCATAGGATAAATATAGACATCAAAATGCCAAGGGTGAATGTCGATATGCCTCCTCAAAACTATAGGAAGTTATGAGGACTCCAGAGGTTCCTCACTTATATCAAGAACTTCTTAGAAAACCCCACCATAAAATTATGACCCTTTTAATGTTAATGAATAAAAGGTTTTAATATTAATGGGATGGATATTTTCAAAATTCATTCAATGATTCTCAAGTAGTATCCTCTAAATACTCCAATAATAATGCCTTCTATTGAAGGAAAGATACTCATTCTCTACATGTCAACTATATAACAATAACTCAGTTCCCTCCTTGATCATAATAATTATGATGGTAAGGATTATTGTCTCTATTATATTATAAAACATATGCATTATTTCGAGACTCAATACTCTAATATAAAAAATAATTTCCTTTCAGGCATTTTCCTTGTGAAAAAAAGCTAAGGTGTTATCTACATCACCATAAGGTCTACCTCTCTCGCATACCATCCCGCTCAAGTATATCTTCAATAATCTGGTGTTATTTTGGAATCTAACCTAGTGTGAAATCATTTATCAATAGTTTTATATACATTTTATGTCATCGAATTTTTTTAATGTATAAGCATTAGAAAATTTACTCGTAGTGCATTCTATCACAGAGAGGTCATTATTGAACATTTATCTTCCCAATGAATAATTATTGTTCATTAATTATACTCCCAAAACATGGGATATTTACTTTTATGGTGATTCTAGGATCCCAACAAGAATAAGGATCGAAAAATTGAAGAATAATTGTGTTGAATTAGTGATTTCTTTTTTTCTCCATTAAAAAGGATTCTTCCTTACTCTTTACTACATCTAGAAGAATTCAAAAACAATGAGAAGGAATACCAAGGCCTAATTAATGGTTTGGAAATATAACTATGGATACTAGTTTCCTTGTTTAAATTCAAGTATGATTTAATAATAATAATAAAGAGAATCAATGTAAATTACTTCATCAAAAGAAGAGTGGATTCCCTTGATTGATTCTGTGTGAGGGTGGATGGTCGAATTACCTTATATCCAATATTTTCTCAGATCTCAGTTTCATAAAATGGATAATAAGATTAATATTAAAATGAATCAACATCCCTATAATATTTAAACAATGACAGGATGGTTATTTTCATTTAACGTTATAAGGTGTTCTTCTTATTTATCGATAGTGACATAGAGGAGAGTAATAATGTTAATACCACATCTGATTAAGATGAAACATAATTATTATTGAATGATTCTATAATTGAATGGATATATCTAATAATAAACTAATTAAAATGTAGAATTACTCCACTGAATTAACAAAATATGGAACAAATCCATCATCGGGCCGTAAATTTCATCATTAATGATGGCCAAAATTCTTAGAAAGTCCTCTATAAGTATGCCTTTGAAGGGGTCCTCTGAGGTGAATTGAAAGAGGAGGGTCCCTCACTATTATACACAAATTTTATTTGGTTACATAAAATACCCATGACTTAAGATGAAATATCTTCCACAAAATTAAGATACTTGGATACTTCCTATTTTCAATTATGAAAGACTTCAGGGAATTCAAAAAGAAGTTCTATACTAATCAAATACGTGCCAATTTCTTCCATAAACCCTAAAACTATTATATTTCACCAAATAATATTATTCATTCAGGGTATAAAGAATATATTTAATGGTTTCATATCCCCTATCTACATCTAGGTATTTTAAGTACATCCTTACTTCAATGGATATCTTTTATAGGTGGGATGAGGTTATATCCCTCAAGGAAGTCGAAACAAAGGATATCATTAGTTTGAAGTCTAATATAATTACTATATTTGGTGTCCCTCACAATATATTAACAATTAATGACACCAATTTATGTGATTTTTAATTGAAAATGAAGAATTAAGAGTATAATATTCAGTCCAACCACGTGTCTTGGTATCATGAAAGGGTGAGGAGAATGATAGAGTCCTTCATCCAAACTATATCTAACATCCTTCATAATATGATATAAAAATACAATAATTATTGTCCAAAAAAGATCATATATACCTAATGGTATTATCTCATCATGAATAGTTCCATCACACAGGTGACCCCATACTTAGTGTTGTATGGGAAATGGGAGTCCTACCCATCAAGGTCCAACTATAGTCACTTCATATTTCTATATGCAACCAGTTATTTGAATATGATCCACCCTAGATATGGATAGATTAATTAGAGTGCCTTGATTTGAAAATTTTATAAACTATTTTAAACCAAGAGGTTCATCATAATCATGTCATGTGATAATTATTCAAGAAGTTTCTCCTTCACACCTTCATCCAATGAAAATTAGAGGGGGATCTGAGAACTCCCATGATACCTACGAAAACACCCCTAAATCTAATTCAAAATGGGAGGAAAATTACTCTATACACAAGGTATACTCCATGATATCCTTTTTCATAGACACAATAGAAGGGGAGAATATAACACCTACCTCCAATGTAGGGATTCTTAAGAAAAATGTTTCATAACCTCATGTTTGGTTTATACATCATTCTCACATAACATTATACTATATAACATATAGTCACCATTGTTTGAATACAAATTTCACAATGTGAGGGTCCTTATCATTTGACCTTAAACTAAGAAACATTTTATTTATAGTCATGTGACATTGAACTACACTACAATTAATCCACTAATGAGAACTACATGTCTCTTAATTCATATTTTCTTAGGTTATGTAATGAAGTATGGATCAGCTATCTTAAGAAAAAAAAATTTAACTTCAACCCTTTCTCTATCCTAATGTTTGGGACTCACTACCACATATTCATGTTTTCATAGCTCCACCCCATTAACAACGCTAAAAAAGGTTTTGATAAAGGGTACTTTAGAACTGTGCTAAAAATGTTGTTAAAAGTACCTCTTTATCAGCACTTTTTTTACTAGCACTGATAAAGGGTATCTTTCAAAAAAATCATTAAATGTAATATATTAATATATTAATAAATTTATATATTGATATTGATATAAATATAATATATATATTTTTAAATGTGTTTTAGATAAGGATAAATAGAAATTTAAACTTAAAATATAAGGTATTTAGTAAAAAAAGCTTATGAAATAATTTAAATAATATTTTTAATTAATAATTTGGTTATTTATATCAAATAATAGTCATTTAATTAAATTTTGAATATAAAATAAATAAATATATATATATAACTAAATTAAGTTGTAAAAACAACTCAAATTTCGAACAGTCATAAATTTTGACCAGAGTGTCCGTTTAAGCTCTACCATATATACAATCAAACCTTGCAATGAGATATACACCTCTGTGTCTGGGAGTCCCTGGTAAAGGTTTTTTGAGGTTAAAAAAGGCCCATAAGGCCTCTAAAACTGAGCTTTTAGTCGACCTACCCATATTTTTTAACATTTTGTCGATTCTAAGACTCATTTATGGGGGGCTTTTTCCATTTTGTTTGGGAATAAATTTATTCACAGTTCTTACATTCAAATTGATATAATGGATTTTAAATTTTATCATTTTTCACAATTTACTATTATTTATAATCAAATATATAACAATAAATACATATTTTTTATATATTCGCAACTAGAAAATTAATTTTATAAATAATTAATTAATAATATTTACATATAAAATATATTTATTAATAAATAAGCCATATCTAAGTGAAAACTAATATCAATTTTATTTAAAATACAAAATATGAATATTTATATACCTATATAGTGTGTGTGTGTGTCTATATATATATATATGTGTGTGTGTGTGTGTGTGTGTGTTTGTTTATGTTTTTACAAACTGGTATATATTATCTATATATTCTAATGTATAAATATACATATTAATATATAATAATGTAAATATATATAAATATGTATAATTATACTTACATATACAAATATATATAATATATATACATGTGTAAATATGTTGTATATATGTATGTATTTATTTATTAAGTTATTTAAAGACACACAAAACAACATATTTTATATATGTATTTAAAAATAAATTTAAAAATATATATTAATATATGAAAAAAATATAACTAAATATAAATTAATATGTGAATAATTATACAGATAAAAAATATAAATATATGTATATATGTAAACAAATATATATAAATAGATATTAATATATTAATATATATTAATATAACTAAATATATATATACCTTAATATAAATATATTTTAATATATGAATAAATATAACTATATATATATAAATAAATAGAAATATCATTAAATGGAGAAAAAGTAACATGGAGGAGTGGTAAAGTGTCCTGCATGCAGGCAAGAGATCTTGAGTTCAAATCGAGGGAGAGGCGGGGGCGCGCGCACATGTGCAGAGGGCTAGCACTATTAAAGGGATGGGGAGGTCACTATTAAAGGCTAGCTGGTGGGGGTGGGCATGAGTGGGGGGCTCTCGAGTGCTGTTAAAATGGGGGTGGCGGGCGCTGTTAAAAGGGCTCTCCAATTTTTGGATTTTTTTTAATTTTTTTTGAATTTTATCAGTTCTAGGAAAAGTGATGATAAAGGCCCCTTTTATCAGCACTTCTTCAGCACTGATAAAATGTGTATTTTTCAACACTTTTCTAAATGTTGATAAAAGGGCCCCCCTTTAACATCGCTCTGATTAAGAGTTCCAAAAAAGAACAGTTAAAAGATATTTCTAGAACTAAATAAATGGATATTTTTAGTAGTGACTTCCCATTCATATAAGGTTTCTCAATGGCCTTTCAATAAGATGAATCAATCATTATCTTTCCAGAACACATGAGATTGATCTATATAAATTCTACCATATAATAACTACATTTGTCTTGATTTTTATTTTCATAGGCTATATAGTGATGTCTATATTGTTTATTCCTGAACGAGTCAAAAATTCACTTTCACCCAAGAAACACCTCCTAGTGTAGGTCCTTTTAATTCACATCAGGACATTCAATTTTAGTATCCATACTAGGACAATGTATCTTAAGTAAGAACTCTGTGTGTCTTGATTCCTATTATCAATAGAAACATAGTGACACTTGGATCACTTATTAGGGTCCAATCCATACATCCCAATTAAACTACAAATTAATCTTAATTTATACACCCTCAAATTCATGCCATGTTTACCTCCTCATATCCAATACTAAGATGGATATGTATCATTTTTTCATGATTCAGATCTACACAAATACCCCTATATGGAAGTCTTATTCATGTGACCCTAAACTTCATTGAATTTGAGTACTTATGACCTGAAATTAAATTAAAATGTACATGGTCCATCTTGTAAAACCTTAAACTACTTAGACTAGTTCTTCCTATATAACCCAACTTACCTACATGCTATCTAGATCCATGTAAG
This sequence comes from Viscum album, assembly GCA_963277665.1. Classification (NCBI taxonomy): domain Eukaryota; kingdom Viridiplantae; phylum Streptophyta; class Magnoliopsida; order Santalales; family Viscaceae; genus Viscum; species Viscum album. The sequence goes on along the minus strand of OY728120.1, from coordinate 1,155,418,287 downwards.
GGTACCTATCAATTGGTTATAATCCAAAAAACTACTCTAAGAAAAAATTCCATGCTTCTGTATATGGGATAGATCTATATTGGAAATAAATTTGTTAATAACTAAGTGTATCTAGGTTCCCATCTCATGGGATACGTAGTGATTTCTATCTCACTCATCTAAGGCCCAACAACAAATTCTTTCAAGGTCCAAATCCTCCTAGTGTATTCTCTCCTTATTCAGGTTGGGTCTTTCTACATCAAACTCTATACTTGGATGATACAGCATTGTTAATAACTAAAAATGTATTGATTATTTTCATTGTAGGATACATAGTGATACTAGGACTTAATATTTCAGTCCATGCAACAAATACTATTGGATTTAGGCTAGGTGATTAGGCTCTTACTCAGTCATATCATGTTTCATATAACCACCTAAAACAAGAAAAAAATCCACCCAATAATACCATGTTCATGAATTAGATCTATGTAGAAACCTCACAAGAAATAGGTGTCTCTTGATTCCTATTATTTAGGGATATGAAGTGATGTTAGAACCATATATTTTTTACCCATCCATATATCATCATCAATTTTTAAACCTCTATAATTAACCCTAACATCTTGACTATGGTTATCTCAATATAGGAATGTCCACATTTCTCATTGAAAGTCCCCATTCCACAAACCACACTGTATACCTATGTGTTTTGAATCACCAAAAAAACTTCATGGATAATGTTAATGGGTGACTTAGACTCCAAGGTAAACCTCTTCTTGATAATGATATTTTTTCCTCTATATTCAGCACTTCCAACCAAAGACATGTTTTTTCCCAGGGAGATTGTCTTATAACCCCATAAGCATATAGGTAATTTTTTATAAAACTTTTCATTAGAATTAAATAAATTCCCATCTAAGACATAATTTTTAAATTTGATCAATTATTAATTCAAATACATTGGGTTATGATTTATTCCATTTTCATTCCCTATTCAATAGGTATTGGGTGTGCTTGACTATTGATCCCCATATGGATTGTCATATCATATCCCTATCACTTGTCCAAACAGTAAAACCATAAATATAAGACACAATTATCGAAGATTTTATATATTATAATTAGTTTCTCCACTGACTATGTTTTATCTCACTATTTTTATATAGACTATCTTATCTTTCAATCCAATTAATGAGACCTTTAAACCATATAAATCATTAGTCTGAGTACCATGGCCTTAAGTTGTATAACTTATCCTTGAGGATATAGTGACCTTTACTTTTCATACATAAATATCACAAATAATTATATTAATATTCATCATATAAAATTATGATCCATGCCAAAATTTTATAGGTCTAATGCCTTTGGGAACATGGATATATAAAAAACTGGTTCATTAGTGAACTGCATCCTCTCCCACTTAGTTCTTCATAATTAGCACCCTTTTTTGACATATATATAATATACCTTTCTTTACAACCTTGGAAAGAGAACATAAGAAAGGGTGAACTCTAATGATTATTATGAGTAAAAAATGGAGATATTTATAATCAAATTTGAATAACATGAGAATAAGGGTACAAGAACATGATTTTAACATTATAATTCCACATCCTTCATATCATAGATCATAATCATTATTCCTGGAATAATTTTTTTTAGTTCATAAGAAATGAATCATAAAGGAATAAAATAACATGATCTATGAGAGCATAAAATTGTCATAATATAAGGAATTGTAGCATATACATAAGTATGGAAATAATTTTGTCAAGTCTACAAACCAAGACATTCTAGACATGTTAGTCTTGGGATATCCGCCCATTTACCCGCATCAAGCTAGTTATAACATCTCGTGTACCACATTTTGGTCATGGATTAACCTCTCATGTACCCTATTTTAGGCATTGGATATCCTATCATTTACCCTTTAAAATAATATAACATTAATCATTACCCAGTGTAATGGAGGGAGATATAATTATGACACAAAACATAATGAAAATCATATATTTGTGTGATAAGAACATAAAAAATTATTCATTTCAAAACCCATGAAAATAAATGTGTTTAAAATACATTTCAAAATATCATAACTCATGGAAAATATATGGGTTTCATAAACATTTCATCATTTCATCATAGTATAACATCAGGAAAAAGGAACAGATTTCCTAAAAATATTATCACTATAAACATAAACCATCCATAGAAATAAAAATAATTTTATCATTGGATCATAACCCCAGTAATGTATAAGTAACATAAAAGTATTTTATCTTAGATGGGAAATTAATTTATTATATCACTTGTAACATTTCTTGATGAAAACAACCTTTCCATTTTGAAATCACTTATTTAAAATATAAAAAAATATAAAATATTAGTGAAGGAATTTAATTTTAAAATAACCTATAAATTATTTAAAACAATCTTCCAAACATTAGTTGGTCGTGATGGTGTGAAATTTGTTTCATACTATATCAGCTAAAAGAAAACATTCCTTTCATGTTTTAGGTAAAAGGTCAAAAAGTTTCTCATTTGAAAAAAGACACGTTGAATCCTTTCAAATAATTTATTTAAAAATAAAAACATGGATCAAAATTGTTTTCAAAATAACAATATATTAATAAAAACCTTATTTAATTTTTTTTAGAAAACATGGATATGGAATAACATTTTTTTAGCGAATATAGAAACAAACTCAATTTTCCTTAAAAATATATTTCCAGTCTCTTGAGTACATAAGGTGTGGAAAATGAGAGGATAACATTTATTTTCAGGAGTTAAATACATTAGATGAAAATTCATACGGTTTTTGTGTGGTATATCATACTATTTCATCATCAAAAACTTAATCACAAACAATCCCGATAAACAATGAGATTGTAACATAAAATCCTTACCGCTTTGGTATATTTCAAAACAAAAACCCTGAAAGAGAGAAACTTATATGGATATATAAATCCTAAAAATTTTCATGTGTTTCATGATAGAATAAATTAAAGGGTAGTATATACACCAAAAAAAGAAGAAAATGGTTAATAGGGCATGTATCTCACAAAAGTAAAAGTGAGATGAAAAACCCTTACCTTGAGTTCCACTTTCTTCAAAAGCGTTAAAACCTCTTGTATAATAACTTTAAGTTTATTATAATTCTAAACAATAATCATATAAAATAATATTATATCATATATATTCATTATTTTTATATATTTAGAGTAATCCATAATGTTAATGACACAAAATTCATTACACTGCGCATGGAGACAATTGGATATACATGAGAATGAACGTTGTTTTCATTTTTTGATGGATAGAATGAAAGAAATGTAAAAGATAATTAAAGTTTAAATAACAATTATTATATCATATGAATCATATATATTCATCATACCAATCCTCATTATCATATAATTTAAATAGAAATGAAAAATGAATCATTTTGCTTTATGGAGGTGGTAGTCCACACGTACACACGAGCGACGTTACAATTTTCCACTGATTTGGAATCTAAGAAGGTAGATATTATATTATCAATAAATATTCACAATTATGACATAAATATCATATATATAAACTTAATGACCATCATAATAACCATCTGTGAAATTTTTTGATGGAAAATGAATTGTACCATTATGTGGAGATGGTAGGTTGTATATATACACGAGAAATACTTTCACATCCCATTTAATGGAAAGAGGGTGGAAGATTTTAGTTTAAAAATAATAATAATATTTAATAAAATTTAGTATAATTAATTTATTATTTTATGATAAATAACATATATTTATAGGAAGTATAAGAATAAATAAATTGAAAGAGGTTAGGAAAAACAATTACCTCTCTTTTAGGAGACCATCTTTAAATCCGTTATTAATTAGATTATAGTTGTACTTCTTAGGAGATAAGTACATCCAAAACATAGATAAGGATGTTGAGAAGACAATTTTTTTATGGATTTCTGAGATATAAAACACAAATTGGTGTGAATAATAGATGAAAAGTGTGTCAATTTGTAAGGGAGGGAGAGGACACACATTGAATTTTTTAAAATATTAAAATATAATAATGTCATTTGCAATACAAATGGTTCCAAATGGTATATAAATGGATATTGGATAAAATATATTACCATATATTATCCCATTTTTCATATTTTATTGTTTTTTATGATTTTCAAGTAATTTATTAAAATATTTTTTTTGATAAAATGTCATTAATTTCAATTCTAACATTATTAATAATAATTTGATTTAAAATACCGAAATATAATGTTTGAGTTAAAATGTAATTATTTAACATAACAAGAATATGTCACATTAACCTAGAAGATTCATGGAACACATTAAATAACCCAAGTTATATTTCTTTTAATATTTGAAAAATATTTAATTATATTTTTTATTACTTTGAGAAATACTACAATGGGGTTGCATAAGAATTTAAGGTCATTATATAATTATAAAAAATTATAAATAAACTTCCATAATGAAAATAATTTCATTAAGATATAAATTTCTATAAATATTTTTTCATAAATATTTTTCACTATGTGAATAAAAAAAACATATTTAAAACTTAGAGAGTGACATTTTATAACTTTCTTTGTTTTAAATAGTATAAAGGACTTTTACATGAAAAATTGTCCATTAAAAATATAAATTTCAAGAATAAGGTTATAAGGGTTGAATTAAATTCATAAAATTATTATTATTATAAAAATTTATGGAATTATCCCTTATATTTAACATAGATTAACCTGATTTAATCTTTACCGAGGTGATCAATTTTACCACAGTTACTATTCATTTCTACAAAAAAATAAAAATGTCATCTTCAACAAATTTGAACCTCAGGGTTATAAAAATATAATTAACATAATAAAATTCAATAACTATAAGTTTTTGAAGTTAATTTTAAAATAATTATGAACAATGTGATACAAGCCGTTATTTTTAGAAAAATACATTTTTAAGCATTAAACCTGGATTAATCTTTTCAGATGATTATGAAAAATATTAAAGTAATAATAAAACATTTAAATGAATATATAATGTATAATTTTCATTAAAGTCATTCAACTATTGTGACTAATTAAATTTCTTAAGATGAAAGTATATTACATGCATGAAAACAATTTTTCAAAAAATATTTTTTTTCTTTCAAGTGAGTTTTATTTTAATTTATAATCAATTGGAAACAAAATTACTTAATTTTATATATATGTAAACAAAAAGTTTCATAATTTATTTATTCTTATTCATTCCCTCAAATTCAATATCTTGGAGAAAACTATCACTTAATGTTTTTGTAGTTTGTCATGTTTCATCTAAACTCAGTGTTGTGTGTAACATAAGCTATTAAAGAAAATAAATTTATTTGAAAACAAATATTTCAAAAACCTCTTTGGTTGTTACATTCTACCCCACTTAAAATGAATTTTGACCATTAAATTTGTCACTTTTATATAAAAAATGAGGATATCTTTGTTTCATTATATCCTACGGTTCCCACATAGCTTCCTCAAATTGTTGGTTTCACCACAGTACGTTGACTAGGTGAGTGGTCAGGTTTTTTGAAATTTTTCTCTTTTATCCAGAGTCTCCATAGGTTGTTTCTCCTAAGATAGATATTTTTCTAGTGGTAAGATCCTTGAGTTTAATACATGTGACGGATTGGGTATGTACTTCCTTAGAAGAGACATATGGAACACATCATAAACTTGATAGAGATTTAGTGGTAGTACCAATTGATAAGATAATGTTCCAACATGATAAATAATTTTAAAGGTACCAATATAAATAGAGCTTAACTTTTCATTTATTACAAATATCATCACACTCTTCTATAAAAATAATTAAGTTAATTTCTTCTTTCCAACATTAAACTCCAAATCATTCTGAGGATTATCAGCACAAAATTTTTTCCAACTTTTTCTTTTCTGATATGTTGTTGAATTGAACTAACATTATTTCCAATTTTATCAACTAGATTGTGTCCCAATAGATTTATTTAACTAACTTCTTCCCAAAATGTTTTAGTTCTTCACTTCTTGTCCTAGAGGAAATCATATAGATCAATATAAATACTTGAGTGAAATCTATTATTGTAATAAAATTATATAAAAGGAAGGTGTTGATCCCAATCACCTTTGAAATACAGAGATAATGATATCAAAATTACTTCAAGGGATTTAATGATCCTCTCAGACTAACCATCTATTTGAGGGTGATAAGTTGTGTTAAAAATTACCTCTGTATCGAGAGCATACTGAATACTTTTTTCTAACATCAAGGAAAACCTAAAATCTTGATCAGATATAATGGAATGTGGTACTCCATGAAACCTTCCCACTACCATAATATATAGCCTAGAAAGTTGGTCTAAAGAGAAATATTCTTGAACAGAAATGAAGTGTGTCAAAATTGTAAGGTGATTTACTAAAACCCATATATCATTGTGCAGTTTACTCATTTTGGAGAGTTTGATGATAAAATAAATGATGATGTTTCCCTTTTCCACTTTAGTATAAGTAATGGTTTTAATATACCATTATACTTTTATTTATAATCCTTAACTTCTTATCATAGAAAGTTCTACGATATAGAATATAAAATATCTCTCATCACATTTTCCTACTTGAAATGATATTTCAAATATCTGTACGCCTTTGTAATTCTAGGATGAATAGAGGGTGATGAATTATGAGCCTCATCCAACAGCTCCTTCTAAAAAATTGGAAAAGATGGGATATAAACATGAATCCTAAACCTTATCACTCCATCACATAAAAATTTTAATTTAGAAATATTTCACACCTTGATCTATATCTTTACATATTCCCTCTTCACCTCTTTAATCATTACATGGATTTATGGTTAAACAATAATTGGATCCATAAAATATTTCCCCCCTTCACATAATATTTTTATCTCTATCCTTTGAAAACCTATAGTTATTTAATATTTTTTTATCTTCATCATAAAAAAAATAGCATAATACTTTTGACTCAAAGCATCTTCCACCCTGTGTTCCTTCCTCGGTTGGTAATTTATTGAGCAGTCATAATCTTTAGTAAGATTCAACCATCTTCTTTACTATATATTCATCTCTTTTTGAGTTAATATATGATTTAAACTTTTATGATTTTTATATATTTTAAACCTTTATTTGTAAATATAAGACCTATATATCTATAATGAAAAAAATATCACAGTTGACTCCAAATCTTGGGTTGGGTAATTTTGTTCACGAACCTTAAATTTTTGAGAGGCATAAGCTATAACCATATAGTTTTCAATGAGGACACATCCTAATACCTAATTTCATGCATCGTTACATATTAAAGACCCTTCCTCATTGTTGGGTAATGTAAGAATAGGTGAACTAAACAATCCTTCTATTCAATTCCTTGAAACATTAATCAAATTCATCTATCTAAAGAAACTCAGCTCCCTTCTGAGTAAACATAGTTAGTGGATTGAACAACTGTGAAAAAGTTTCCCAAAACCATTGATAATATATATCCAAACCACGTAAAATATGGATCTAATTAACTGTAGTTGCTTTGGACCAACATTCAATACCTTTTTTCTTTGATTTATCTATATATATACCCATACTTTAGATTATATGACACAAAAATGATACTTCATATAGCTAAAATTATTATTTTGTAAATTTTTAATACATATTCTACATCCTTAGGGTATTTAGTATAATCCTAAATTGATTTTATGATCTTACTTTATATTTTAATATATAATAATATCATCTATAAAAAATACCACAATCTAATCATGATAATTTCTAAAGACTCTGTTCTTTAAAACTATAAATATATTTTTGGAATAAGAAATACCAAAATGAATCACTATATATATCCATAGTTTCCATACCTTGTTCATAATTTTTTCATAGTTATATCCTTCTTAACCATCAATTGATGAGATCTAGAATGGCAGTTAATTTTTGAAAAGTATTGAGCTCTATGCAGTTGATTAAACAAGTCATCAATATGGGTTATTGGATACTTGTTGTTGATTGTGATGTTATTAAGTTATTAATAAACAATTAAAAGTCTCATTGATCCCTATTTCATTTTTATTAACATAACATGTGCACCACAAGGTGATGCACTTGGACGAATAAATCCCATATCAAGATTCTCTCAGAGTTACTTTTTCAATTAAAGTAACTCAATTAGGGATATTCAATATAGATTATTTAAAATGGGAGTAGAATTAGGAATGAGTTCTGTTAATAATTCAACATCATGATTCAGTGGAAGACTAGGAAACTCCTTTGTAAATACATCAAAAGACTCTTGCGTAATAGGAATTATCATCAATGTTAAGTTTCTCCCCCAACATTTGAGATAAATGCCCCTTTTAAATAGGAATAATGACCCATACAACGGATATGATTTCCATTGAAAATTTATATTTATTATGACACTAATAGAAAATCATAGGTTGGTTCATAATATCTAAATTGGATTCTCTTACTCATTAATTTATTTTGTATTTAAGTAAATAAATCCAATCTATTCCAAAAATACATTGAACTCAACTAAAGGGAGGATAACAAGATTTTCAGAAAGTACATTCCCAAAAAATTCAATATAATAAGAATTATTGACATAAGATGTGATAATTATACCATTAGAGGGTTTTATTGGTAATTCAACATCAAATTGTTGAGGTGATACTATGATATCCTTTTTAAATTCTTCAAAAATAAAGGAGTGGGTATATCTAATATCAAATAAGATATTAGTCATTACAGAGTATATGATATGTGTACCTTTCCTAACATTATTATCAAATCCTTCATTAAAAATAAGGATTGCATGGGATATCCCTTTTTCTATAGGCTCAATAGGTTTTTTATGATGATAATAATCATTATCCTTCAGATTTGGGAACTAGTTAGCATAATTACCATACTCTTAGAATTTGAAACACTAGATTTTGGGAGGTTCATTCTATAGAGATTTATCCTTATTCACATAATTAGATAAATTCTTCTCATCACATTGGAATTAAATCCCTTAATGTCCTTCCTTTCAACAAATAAAAAAAATTATTAGTAACCTTAAGAAAATTTCCTCCATGTTTCCTTCCACAATTTTAGAATAATGGAAGTCTCACCTTCTTCTCTCTATGGTTTTTAGAATTCTATTTGAATTTCAACTTTCTTTTCTTCTAAAAACCTTGAGATTAATGAGCAATTTTATCCTCTATTTATGCCTTGATATAAAATCAGATTATTTATTCAAAAAATACCAAATTTCTTTATGGATAACACATTTTAGAGACTTGGTTTTAATCAACTAAATTATCGATATAACTTACTTTCAAGTTGGATGATAATACTAGAAGCAAACCTCACATATATTATAAAAATTTACCAAATAATTACCAATATATGAATAATCCTTATGATTTATCTCCATTAATTCATTCTCTATTTTTGTATAATGAGCTTCGGGAAATTAAATATTGAGAAATCAGTTAGTAAATTCATCCCACTTCCTAGAGTCAATTTCATCATTTCCCTCATGTTATTTATAAGATTCCAATGTTGATCTACTTTATCTTCCAAAAGATAACCATCCAAAATAACTTTTTAAAGATCTGAACACTTGAGAACAAAAAATATATTTTCAATGGTGCTGTTCTATTTCTAATAAAAAAATTTATCATTAGACCCAATAAAAGAAAGTAGATATTGTATCATGAAGGACTCAATATAATTTTGTTCCCACCTTTTCTCATTTTGATGTTTAGTGTGATTCCTAACTTGAGATAGTATTGTGATCATAGAATTTATATTTTTCATTTCATATCCTATAACATTTGAGTTCTCATGAATAAAATAGTTGAATTTTACATAAAATTCAAGATTAAAATGATTCCTTCAGGTTTGAACCATTGACTAAAATAAAAAATCACAGTGTGAGTAACATTAATCTTATAGGGAAACCACAATATCCTGAAAATCATTTATCAGATGTCTAAATTGTCATAGCTTTTTTTCAATCTATTAAATCTTAAGTGTAACTATGGTCACAGATTTTGGTCATCTATTCAAATCATTTACAATGATTTCAGAGTAAATTTGAATTAATCAAATCATAACCCCTAGGAGTATCAAACCAGATGTGCAGTAAGGCCCGTTTTCATGAACCATAGGAGGCTTATATTAGTGTGCCATTTTTGGGGTTATTAACACCAGGTACAATTGTTCTAGAGAAAATCCAATTTTATTATAAAGATAGAGATGTTATTCTTGGAAAACCACCCCCCTTTATTTACCAAAATAAATGATGTTCCCCAATTCTTGGGATTACACTAATGATTCTTACTAAATTTATCTCATTCTAGTTTCTAAATGTTAACTAAACCTTGATTGTAACACCTCGAGTTTTTAAAAAATGAATAACATATTCAGTTGCATGTGTGATATGAAAAACCATGTGTATAAAATAATATAACATCCCAATATTGTATGATGTGTTTATTGTTTAAATAAATTCAATCTCTTTGATAACTTTCATTGCACGTAACAACAGATTTGAACAAAACATGATACTCTACTAAAATAGTATTATTTAATCATTACCATTATAACATAACTGATAAATTTTTGGGTATGAATAGTACTTACTAAAATATGAAAATTATATGTTTTAAACATAAATAAAATAGATATCAATTTATTAGAGATAAATTTTGAACCATTTTAAATAAATATAAATGTATTATAAAAAATATTTTTCTCAGAGACTGTTTAATAACATTTTGTGCTCATAATTTATAATTATTTTTTAAAACTTTTTAATTTTTTTTAAAATTAATCCTCATTTTCTGAATTTATAATATCAAAATTATCTTAGTGTGAATTTTTTGGGAATTTTTTTCAAATTTCCATTTTTATGAATAGTAAAAAGATACTAAGTTTTAATTGAAAACTGACTTTCTGTTTAATTTAATTTTAATGTTAAATTATATTATTAATAATTTATAAAGGAAAATTAGTTCAATTTTATATAAATTAATCCAATTTAGTAATTGGAATCATTTTCATATTGAATTTTTATATAAAAACATTGTAAATACTTGAACACTTTCTCCTTAAAAAACTATTTTCTCATCGCATTTGCGGGATTAATTTTAATTTAAAATTTTCCAATAATATTAATTGAATATATAAAAATTCATTTCATATTTTTAATTTTAATAATTTATATAATCTAATAAGTTCAAAATTATTTTTTACAAAAATTAGTAGTGAAAAAAGTAAAAACAATTTACCATGGTTAAGGTAAAAATGGATTTACCGGGGGTTAAACTAAAAAGATATGAATATAAATGACCTAAAAACTTGTAAAAAATATATATTATCTACATATTTATAAAATATAATATATAATTATCTATATTACTCCATTTTTAACCCTTGTGTCATGAAAAAAAACCTAGATACGCCTTTTTCCTTAAAAAAATATTACAAGTCTACCACCCACCTCACTTATAAAAGGTCACACCCTATCCTAATTTATTCAAACCTTAAAACCATGTTAGTTTATACAATAATTGAAAATTTTCAGAAATTATCTCCTTTAATCCTATAATCCTTAGTTTTGGAAGAAATACAACCTATAAAGGCTTTGGCACAAACCAAAGAAAGATACCTGAAGAAGAGGTGACTTTATTCAATGAGAATTTTTATTTTATTTCATTATTAACCTCCTTTAATTATTTTTAAAACATGATGATATAATAACATCAGTATTTTCTATATGCTAATATATTTTTATGTTATGTTCATAACCTAAAAACACCACTACTTCCTTCATATGGGTTACAAAATCATCATTTGCGTGTACACTGGACTGTTTCCTTGTAAACCAGTGCCATTAATTTTTTCAATACCACCTATCATAGTAGGAAATGATGTTGATTCACGCATGCCTATCATGGGGCATGGAAAAAAGAAAATTTCTATGTTTTCTTAGTGCATTACATTGGATGACCAGGGTCGTCTCACTTGAGGAGCATTGTAGTTGGTTAAATCACTAATTTCTAATTCAACAAATCTAAATATTTTTTTAATTTTATTTTTTCTTTATTGAAAATCATGTTTTTCAGGGTTTTAGAAAAAATAAAATTAAAATTATGCAATGCATGATTTAAATATAAATGAAAATATAGACAGAATGAAATCAAGGGAGAAATGTTTCGATCCTAGGGTCAGACATCACCGCTTCATTAATTATATATTTATTTTATAAATTCAATTTAATAAATCATTTTATGAAACCTAATTAATGAATTACTTTTCTTTGATTTATTAAGAGTGTGATTTCAGCGTGCCTTCGGTACCCCAAACCACACCTCCTATAATATTCAAATAAGATAAAACTTTAACCAAGAATGAAATTCTTAAAAGATCTATCTCAACCATATTTCATTTCATCCCTTATTAAAATCACAACTCCACTATATAAAGGTTTTACCTAAGATAATATAGGGAAAATGAATTAATCAAACAAAAGAAATGGATTTGGAAATAGTGTCGTAGTGGACGACCACCGCACCCATGAAATATTTCCACCACAACCGAAAATATATTGAAAACATTTTCAATTTGAAGTAAAATAATGAAGAACACCATGAAACCTTCCCCATGTCAAAGCCTCAGGTTAGTCACTTTCCATTGTGAAGTGAATAGAGATCACGATGGAAAGATGTAAGAGAGTGAAAACATACATTAGGGATGGAAGAAGAAAGGGAGAACACTTTAATAAAATAAATGAATGTGTTACATGGAAAATAAAACTAAAATAAAAAAGAAAATAAATAAAGATAAATCCTAAATATCCCTTGCCCTCCTCTCTTTTGTGTCACGGATGGAATGGGATGGATTGGAAGGAATTGAGAGGTGAGTGCTCCTCTCCTTATAGAGGTATAAATTTTCCTCCAAAAGTTGGAAAATTTTATTCCTAATTAATGATCAAATAACACATTTATAAATTCATTAAATTTATTCACAATTTCCATTTCCATCCAACCTCAAAATATCATATTATTTCAATATGTTTTGTGGGAGTTACGGTCATTTTACTTCAAGAATTTATTCTTCCCGGTCAGCTTCTTCAAATTTCATGCTTTTGGATTATCATGCAATAATGACCAACAAAATTACCTATTCACATATTATATCCTTCATGAATGTTGTTCAAAATCATCTTTTTTGTCTACCATACAAATATCAATTTAATTTTCTACCCCATGTATGAGTTATAAAATTTTTTATTGTCTGTTTCTTTTCCTGGATGAAATTTCTCTGTAGATTCCTTTAATATATGTCATTAAATTTCCATAAAAATTGATCAAAATATCTATGAAATTAATTTAGGTAGTGCATATATGTGTTATAGTTCATATCCATTTGGAAGCATCTCTATTTGAAGTGTTTATCCAAATTTATACATCTGTTATGGAGGTGGGGTCCATGATGTGTTCCCAAAAACATTCCCAACTTCATTGAATTTTTCGGGCCTCAAGATGCTTGAATCATCCCCTGGTTCAAAATAAAAAGTTAAAGGAAATAAAATAATTATTGAAACAAAAAAAATTAACTTTCAATGTGGAATTATATATTTAAATAAATGACCAAAGTACCATTTATGAAAAAATATGTAAAAAATACAAAAATAATCACTTTTCTCAATTTTTCTCAAAACACATCATAAATAAAAAATTGATCCATATAAGCTCAAATTGATAATTTGAGGTTATTAAAATAATATAAATTAATAAAAAAAATATTTAAATTTGTAGCTCTATAAATTTCCCAACACTTAAACCATGCTTTTCCTCAAGTAGAAAATCCCAAAATAAAATTTCAAAGGTCACCAATATAACCAATATTCAAATTCCAAAGTAATAAAATCAAAAAAATGTAAAGTAAAATTTTCAAAAATCCACATGAATTATTAATTTAATTTCTCATTTTTTAAATAAACAATAAATTCATATATTATAATTTTCCCATTTGAATAATGATGGAATTTCTCCTTTCATTCCTTCAAGCTCCTCAATTCATTGTTATTAAGAATTGAAAATCATGATTTACCACACATTTTCCTCTCATATGTCATGATAAAAATCATGTATAGTTATTCTAATATCATTAGAATATTTTCCTTATCCATATTCCTTTAAATGAACTACTTTCTCCACTTTTAAAGAAAAAAAGACACATAAAATCACGAGGACATGCAATAAAGGTTCAAATAACTCTCAAAGTTAAAGTTGGTAGGATTTAATACATTAAAAATTAAGTATCAATGATGAGGTTATCTCATAAGTACAATGAATGATCTTAAAAAGTTCAATGAAATTATCCCATTTAAAGTAGCAACACCCACTTCCCCAAAACTCAAAGTAAAGGTTATGACCAAATAATCATAATGAATGACTTGTACACCCTCTTGAATTTTTTTACTTTTTTATTTATTTTTTATTTTTTTGAAATTTATTTTTAGGTGAAACATCACATCCATCACCTAACCACATACTATCAGAAGATCACCAGTCTGAAAAATGAAGATTATTTATTTTCACAAATCACAATGCATTTTAATTTGTTTTTCAATTTTTTTAATCAAGATGGGAAAAATAATAGAGTACAATGAATGATAAAAAAACCATTTACAATTCCCTCAACATAACCCTAAAACTTATTCCTTATAATTTATAATATCCATTCCACCAAGATTATCTTTACCCCCACACTTCAACTTTAAAACAACATTCAAATACCAAGAGTTGGGTATGAATGGATAAAAGTGTCTTGAAACATGGATCATACCTAACAAGGTCATTCATGATCTCTATGGGTTCAAATAAGTATTGATGTAAATGTGGTATTTTATGGATAAAGGATTTAAAAAATATGCCTCAATCATTTTAAATGTGTTTTTTCACAATCATAGCTTTGAAAAGTTCAAATACAGGTTCTGGTCAGTGACATGTCCAAATATCACTCATGAAATATTCTCAAGAAAAAATAGGAAGTAATTAGTCAATAAATCCTCTAAATAATGGTAAATATGATATTATACAATCACTAAATGCGTGATTAAAAATAAAAAATCAATTCACATTTAATTTAGAAATTAAAATCATGAAAAATGGTTCGGAAATTTCATTTACATGAATCAATCAATTCCCTAAAATCATGATTCATCATTTAAATATCCAAGATTCCCTTTAATTATCCAATTTTCCATCTTACTCGTTCAATTTTGTTGACATTAAAATCTTAAACAAGGCATCATGTGATTCCTAAGAAACTCATGTCTCCTAGATAGGTCAAGTAAAGCATGAATTCAAATATGGGAATGCAATTTCAAATTAATTCTCCGAACATTTTTTTGGAAAAAAATGTAAGGACTTTAAAAAGTTTAAACACTAGAATTGAACTCCCTTTTGAAATAAATCTAATTCATCTTTCACCAATTTTTTGGTCCTCCTTCTACCATCATGATCCTATAAAATAAAATAACACAATTAATCACAAGGTTAATTTAGTTTAAGCTAAAAATGAAAAGAGGGAGGTGATGCATGAAAAATTATTTCCTAATAAATGAAATTAAAATCTAAATTCATAGAAAGAAAGTGTGGGATAATTCTTTTAATGATCCCCCAAGTGGGACCTGAATTTTTATTGCCTCTAGTGGGCATTACCACCTATTATCTAAAGTCTGATGGTGGATGGAGCTTCTTTGATTTGAACCACCACATGTGGTTTTTCCCAGATTGAAGTTTGTTGTTCTTGTTGAAAAGGATTCCATGTCTAGAGTACACCATATCCACCCCCTTTGCAATTTGGTTTACCTTTCCTGGTGGGGTAGGATGAAGTATGGATCCTCCTCCTTTGTTGCTACTTGTGAAACGTTATCTTTCTCTTCTTGTACTCCCTCTTTTAAATATTCAACATCTTTAGAGATTTATAAATGTTAATAAATAGGTGAATCTTATTTTTAATAATATTCCTCTAGTTCATCACACATTTTGGTCAAATATAAAAATTCAAAACTATTAGAACTAATGCTCAAATTATTTTTAATAAAATTATTAGAGTTTGAGTTACTGATTGTATCATCTCCCTATGTTGGTTCAACTTTTATCTCCTCTCCAATTGAATGTGCCTCTTTGAGTCAGTAATTACTGAGTTGAGGTAGGTAGTTGGGATCCTCCATATTGACTTCAAATTCCCCCACTTGGGCAGTGTCTTATTTCTGTGGTGTTGTCTCTTCTCCTTTCAAGGCTTGGGGAGATAAATAAGTTCCTCACATTCATTCCAAAATTCATCCAACTACTATTGATCTCACACAAGTGGCTTATAAATCAATTAATCCTACTTTTTATATATATTGGGTAGAATTTGTTGAGTGAGGATTAATGAGTCTTTAGGTACCTCCACATTTAACTCCTCTAGTTCTTTAATAATGAGTAGTGAAATTTCCTCCACCACTTCCTCAACTTTTTTTCTAGTTCAGGGTCATTTTGCCCCATCAATTCCCTAAAATATTCAAATTCCCTTTCCATTTTCCTCCACAAGTCATCCATATTATTATTCATCCTTTTCACCAGGTCATTTAGATCACGATAATCAACTTTTGGTTCTTAACATTACACCTGTCTGTAATCTTCAAATACATAATAATTCAAATTTGAATACTCCATGGGAAAAAGTTTTTTTTATTTTTTTTTAAATAAAAAAAATAAAAATATCTACAAATATGTGAATTTTTAAAAATTAATTGAAATAACTTCTTATCTCCCAGGAAATGGTGCTAGTTTTGACGCACGCTTGCCGTTGGGTGTGGCAAAAGAAAATATCTTTGTTTTCTTAGTGTAGCACAGTGGATGACCAGGGTTTTCTCACTTGAGGAGAATCGCGGTTGGTTTAGTCACTAATTTCTAATTCACATAATATGAATATTTTTTGTGTTTTATTATTTATTTATTGAAAATTATGTTTTTAGGGTTTTTGGAAAACATGAAATTAAAATTATGTAATGAAGAATTTAAATCTAAATGCAGATGTAGATAGAATAAAATCAAGGGAGAAAGGTCTTAGTCCAATGGATGGACATCACAAGTTCATGCATTATATATTTGTTGTTTAAATTCAATTTTATAATTCATTTTATGAAACCTTATTAATTAATTAATTTTCTTTGATTTATTGAGTGTGTTATTTTAGTATGCCTCTGACACACCAAACCAAACCTCCTCTAATAGTAAAATAAGATAACACCTCAACTGAGAATTTCATTCCTAAATGACCTGGATCCACCACATTCTATTCCATCACTTATGACAACCTCAACTCTACTATATAAATGTTTTTCCTAATAAATGGGAGGAAAATTAATCAATCAATGAAAAGAAATGGATTTGGAAATAGTTTTGTGCTTGACGACCACAGCACTAGTGTAATATCCCCGCCTCCACCACAAATAGATTTAAAACATTTTTAATTTGAAGTGCAATAATGAAGAACACCACGAAAACACCCTTAAGTCCAAGCCTTGGGTTAGTAACTTTCCATTGTGAAGTGAATAGAGATCATGATGGAATGATGGAAAAGAGAGAAAAATTAGATTAGGGATGGAAGAAGAAAGTTGGAATACATTAATAAAATAAATAAATGTGTTACATGGAAAAGGAAACTGAAATGAAAACAAAATAAAGAAAGATAAATCCTAAATGGCCCTTGGCCTCATCTCCTCAGTTTCCCAGGTAGAATGGGATGGATTGGAATGAATTGAGATGTGGGTGCTCATCTCCTTTTAAAGGTATAATTTTTCCTCCATAAGTTGGCATGTTATATCCCCAATTAATGATCAAATCACACATTTAACCCTTCATAAAAGCTCTTTAAAATTTACTTTTTTTCACTATCAACATTTCAGAGTATTTGGACGTGTTTTGTGGGATTTATGGCCGTTTTATTTGGAGAATTTGTTCTACCCAATCAGCTTCTCCTAATTTCAAATTTCTGAATTATTATGCATTAATGAGCATGAAAATGACCTATTGACATATTGGAGCCTTTATAAATGTTGTTCCAAATCATCTTTCATGTCAACCTTACAAATATAAATCTAATTTTACACACCATGTATGAGTTATGAATTTTTTATTAGTTGTTTATTTTTTTTTGGATTAAATTTCCAGGAATATTCCATCAACGTATGTCGTTCAATTCTCATATTAATGGTTGAAAATCACCAAGAAATTTATTGAGACAAATAATATATGGGTCCTAGTTCATATAAATTTGGAATAAAATCCATTGGAGGTGTGTAGACATATTTCTATATCCATTATAGAGGTAGGGTTTATGCTTTCTGCCCAGAACATTTCCCAACTTCCTTGAATTTTTTGGGCCACTAGATGCTCGAATCATCCTTGGGTCTAAAAGTCAAAGTTGAAGGAAATAAAATAA
The DNA here is from genome assembly GCA_963277665.1 of Viscum album. Lineage (NCBI taxonomy): Eukaryota > Viridiplantae > Streptophyta > Magnoliopsida > Santalales > Viscaceae > Viscum > Viscum album. Next base: position 1,155,399,762 of record OY728120.1, on the reverse strand, counting down.
GGATTTAAAAAAATGAATCCCTAAATGGGGAATTATATATTTAAATAAATTACCAAAATACCCTTTATATAAAAATCTGTAAAAATCCAGAAATAAGCACATTTCCCAATTTTGTAAATATATATCATAAATCCAAAATTGATAAATATAAGCTCAAATTGATAATTTGTTAGGATTCAAACTATAGAAAGGAATAAAAAATGTGGAATATATTAGACCTATCAATGTATATAAATTGTATATATATATATATGATATTTATAACCTAATTACACCTATGTAATCATTATATTATATATGTACATTTTTACTTTCCAATCTGTATGTGATATGCTAACATTGCTTCTATGTACTGTGAGTTGTCGTCTGACAAAATGATGAGATTTGACTTTCACTAATGATTTAAATGGAAGGTGGTAAGGATAAATTTAATGAATATATGATATATACCTGAAATTATTAATATATTAAAATCATATTTATCATTCTGAAATATAATATATCATTTTCTTTCTTGCACTAAAAAATGATAACGTGGCTTGTGTACGTGTGGACTACTACCTTCAAGAAGTGATGTGACTATCTTTTCATCACCACACCACATGGATGATATATATAAATATATTTAAATAAATAATAGGTTATATATATTATATTATGATCATTTTAAAAAGATAAAATATTACTTAACTTCATTCCAAAACGATCATTGAAAAATGGAAACATTACTCAGGCGTTGTATGGACTACAATCTCTATGATTGTAACATAGTCCATTTTACATAACCATATTTCATTATTGGTTTCAAAATTTTGATTGATGTATAAATATTAAAATTATTTCTTGATTATTATTCGAGTGAAAATGGACTATATAATATACACAATAACCTAAATATTCATAACAAAGCATGAATGAGAAACTTTGGCAATTAACACCCGAAATTATTAAACTAATGAATGATTATTAGTGAAAGGGTGACAATATGATATAAAAGGATAATATATGATATTATAAATAATAATATGGTTCTTTTATAAGTTAATAACAATTTTAAAACCACTATAAGTGATTTTAAATGACATTCAACCAAAATAAATAATGAAGTAAGGGTTTCTTGTCTCACTTTCACTTCTGTGAGACATATGCCATTTTAACCACTTATTTATTTTGTATGGTGTATATAATACCACTTTTAAATTTTATATCACAAATATATTTAACTTCATAATATTTAATGTGTCATTTTATTTTATTTATTTAATGGTGATTATGAAAAAAAAGTTACCTAAGTGGTATGGGTATATTTTAGAATCTCATCATTATTCAGGATTGTTTCTATTTAAGTCTACCTTGGGAGAATTATGTGATATTGATATATTAAAATCAACCTATCTTATTCTATTATGGTTATTCATAATATTTTTCAAGTAATAGTATAATATTTACATTATTTGGTACTTAAAATGATTGAGAAAATGTTATTACGAAAATCCAACATTATTTCTCTCTTCCATTCAAAATATTTTTTCGTGAAAAACAATATTTTCTAAAAAAATTCAAAGTAGTTTTTATACATTTAAAAATGATTTATTAAACACATTTTTACCCATTTTTACTTTTTAGAAAAAAATTTAAAGGAATCTTCATGTTGTTTCAAAAAAATGTCCATTTGGATTTTACCAAAAATGTGGAAGCATCCTTTCTTTTAATGTACTCAACATGAATGAAATTTCATTCCTTCATGACCACTCCATGTTTTTAAACATAATATTTAATTTTAAAAGTTTATTTTCAATTATAATTTTTTTCTAAATGTTTTTTGATCTTTTATTTTTAAAAGGTGTATTTCAAAATAAAAAAGGATGTTTTCTTCAAGAATGTTTTTAAATATATTTTTTTGGTGATTATATTCATAAATGACATCAAACCATTGTTTTACTTATGATTCAATGGGGATATGTTGTGTTGATATCATCCTAGTTATATATTTGGATTATTTATTTTCATTTAAATTGAGGATGTAAAATTTTATTACTATTGATCATTTTACTCTTAATGGTTTATGACTGTGTGTATTGATTGGAGTATGTATTAAAATTATATATATCAGTTTTTAAATAAAACATTTTATGTTGATTATGTTTCACCCCTATTATATGAGGATTGAATTTTACTTTTTAAGTGATGGGAGGGGCATTGTATAGCCCCTATATCCAATGATATTTTTCATCACAAAAACTGTATTTGGTTTTGGATGAGGCCTTTCCCATTTATATGGATATCTTCACACAAGCCTAGATGGTATTAGATGTCTTCAAACATGCTTCTATGAAATGGTTTAGATATAATTCATTATGAATTATGTTATTTATATTACACCTGATTATACTACTATTTAGAATATCTATGGCCAAGTTTCTAGATTATGTGATTATTTATATAGACTTATTTGATAATATTTTATTCCTTATATATTACTACGATGTTATTGATTAAAAGGTATATGTTTAATTTATTTAAATTTCCATATTGATTATTCCTTATTTATTCAAATATTATATTGTACGCTTACCCTTAATGAGCATCTGATATCACCCCTTTATTATGTTTTATTTTCCCCAAGATACTAGGAAATATTTTTTGATTGATATATAGGGATATACTAAGGGGAATAATGGAATTCTCAAAGAAAATGATTTTTATATTTTATATTTTAAATTTTAGTGTGAATTTCAATTTTGTACCTAGTTTACTAAGACTACAAAACTATTCAATACTTCAGTATGTGATTCCATGTATCATATGACAATGTAATAAATTAGAAACCAACTTCAAGGAACTGGGGTAAATTTTTTATAGTTAGTATCAAGGGAATATTAGTAGAAACCTTGGATACTATATTTAAGAAAACATATATTAGGGAACATTACCTTATGATAAACTTTGAGGATAATTATTGAAAAACATCCTAATTGTTTTTGTAATTTCTCAACCTAAATTCCATTGAAACAGTGCTCTGATGCAGTTCATGATGAGCCCTCAAGTGTGCCTCCCTATATGTCAGAGGCTGCCAACTAGTAGTGAGGTCCTAGGGTGTGATAGTGGGGAGACTATTCCCTCACATCAGATTAAGAAAACAATAGAAATAGATAAGTATCATACACAATAGTAAATAAATAATGTGTGGAAGCAGTAAATATATATAAATATTGAATGTTATAATTATAAATGAACTGATGTAAGATTCAGAATAGTTATTCCATTAATACAATACTAGTCACCCACTGGGTCGGCCATAAAGATATAGGAGTAAAAAAAGAAATTGAAATAAAAGTACATTCCTTTGATACTAACACTAAGACAGACCACATAGCCAGTCTCCAAACACTATCAAACTTCATTAGCCAGATCATAAGAACCGACATGAGAAAATCTTCTCAAAAATAAAACTATAGGCCTCAAACCTCTCCACCATGAAAATGTACTCAACCTAAAATGTAACGCCCCGACCCTAGTTACCCAGAGTCGGTGCATTATTACATAACATTGGCATGATCACAAGAAAGATCAAATCTCGAAAGACTGATTGGTTTAGTAGCCTTGGAAACACTAGATATATTCATAAGTTTTACATTACATCATAAAATGAAAGACTACTACAACAACATAATGTTTCCACAGTCCACACTAATCCCCTCATAATATCCCTGAAGGTCATTCATAACTTACATCTTCACATCTTGGGAAAAATAAAACATAGAAAAGGGGTGAGCTCAAATGCCCAGTAAGGATAACAATATAGCGGAACATTCAAAAATAAACACAAACATTTAAGGCAATGAATTACTAAAACAAAAGCCTTTTAAACTTGAACTTCAACATAGTATGGAAAAAATAAAATGAAATAATGCCATTTACTTATTCACATGGATATTCTACTAATCGAATAATCAAATGCAAAAATCAATAACCACTTTCATAATGTTGGAATGCATAATGCTGAACTTTAATTTCTTTGTCAAGGCCTCATCCCAAGACCTTGGGGATAACTGTAACCGGAACCCAACCCGGAGTGCCTCTAATAACCTGACACCAACCCGGAGTCCTTCAAATAACCGGAGACCAAACCGGAGGGCTTACTTTTACCAGTCCCTAACCTGGAGGGCTTACTTTTACCAGTCCCCAACCTGGAGGGCTTACTTTAACCAGTCCCCAACCTGGAACATACTTGTCCAACACATTCATATGAAGTAAAGGTTGAAATATAACATAAACATTATTATTGGAACTAGCATACGAAATGTCAATAATTTTACCATAAACTATGAATGGTATAAAAATAGCACATCCACAGTCAAACATATCACAAAACCTTCAATACAATATAGAAGTTTTGTATCATAATAAATAAACTTCAAATAAGCGTAAAATCCATCAAAGGATGTTGACATAGATGAAATCAAAACACTTTTTAGAGAAATATCTCTTTCTATTTTTGAAATCATTTAAGATCCATATAAAATAAAACATTTTCTTGAAAATATTCTTATAAGCTTGTAAGAAAAGTTTTGAATATTTTATAACGGCGGAAAATAACCGCACCCGCCGTATAAGTTAAAAAAAACATTCTTACCTTAATTCTGTCGAAAAGGTTAAAAAGGACCTTGTTTTGAAAACGACCGAAAGATTCCTTTATAAACCACTTATAAAAGTCAAAAAGGGTATAAATGAATTTAACTCATATTCTAGTAAATAGTAAAAATGTTTTGAAATACATTTTTAAGAAACATGGATGTGGATGATAAAGAGATCCCAGTAGATTATTACGTATAAACAACCTCGGATAATGAAGAGATAGTGAAATAACCCTTACCTTGTAATTTTCCTTGGATGGGGTATGTTAAACTCCTGTATAATGGTGAAATAATTGTTATTAAATTATACAATAATCATATATATTAATATGATATCATATATGATCTTTTAACATTGATTTGTTAATAATATCTCAGGATTATCGTCGTTTCGGGTGTTAACTTACTCATTTTCTTTTATATGTTTCGTTATATAAGCCATGTTTGTTGTTTCTTATTCATATCCAGAATGATATAAAGTCCTTAAACATCATTTTTAAATCATCAAATGACAATTATACTTGAATGGATACGATGGAGAATGAATCTCATCGCGTTCGTGGAGACGGTAGTCCGTACGTACGCACGAGCGACAATATCATTCTTTTGATATTAAAATAATATATAAATGGATGGTATATCATATATACAGAATCATTAACATGTTATATTTATTATTTACATGAGTTACACATCATTATTATACCCATCCAAATAATATTATATTGAATAACAATTACACCACGACGTGGAGACGGTAAGTCGTACGTACGCACATATGGTGACATGTTATTCAAAGGGTGGATAGAATACTGAATATGGTTGTACCATATTTATAATAACATCACAGTATATTTTAGATACTACAGTTATTATTTTATAATGGTAACAACAAAGGAAGAAGAAGTGGAAGAAGAAATGAACTTAGAAAAGGGTGGTGAAATCATTACCTCTTCTTCGGGTTCTTCTTTTTGATTTGATCAAAAGGGCCCCTTAGGTTGTCTTTCTGATAAAACTAAGGACCCTAGGTTGTATTGAGGGATGTTGGGAGAGTATTGGGGCAGAGTTTGGTCAAGCCAAAGGGCTTTGAAGGTGTGAAGAAATGAGAAGGAGGAGTGCCCTTTTTATAAGAGGGGTGAGGGGCACCTTTGGAAAAGCTAGAGATATTAGTTTATAATAAAATCATATTCGGTTTCCAATGGCTCAAAAGTTGACTATTCAAAGGTTAAGGTGGGTATGGGTCGAAAACAACTCAACCAATAGAATTTAGACAGGTATGGGTACTTATATTAACCTTATCTTTAAGTATTAACTCTAAGTTAATTAGTTTCACTTTTACAATGTCTCTTTGTATTTTTATATAATATGGTTAATAAACTTACTACATACATCCAAACTACACCCAAGTGGTCCATTAATGATGCACCTATTATGATATAAGTCTCTTTTCCGAACCTTAGATTTTTAGGAATTTAATATCAATTAATAATATAATATTTGTTTTAAGAACTCTTTTATGTCAATTTTGATACTATTCAATAGTTGATTTTTGTGAAACTTATAACAGATTGATTACTTCGAATAAAGTCAATTAAATCAATCCTAATATATCATATTATCCTAGAAAATTAGTTTAATTCATTAAAAGTTTCATAATATATTTATTTGGGTATTTATAATATCAATTATTTTAATTTTTCACTATTATAGTAATTACTGCATCATCATTGTGTCATAAATAAAATAAATTATTTAATGTCTAAAAATTATAAATAAAATATCATTATGTATTAAATCGTTTTATCTTTCTAATGAATATTTATAATCTAAAATCCAACATATATAACCCTATGTAACAATTGTTTTTCTAAAAGATATATACTTGTGTCATTTTTGTATTCATTTTAACTTAATCAAAATAAAGTGTCATTATCACTTACAAGTGGATCCATGGGGTCCCAAAATAGACCCAAAGATTCCCATGGTCGACCATGTATCAACCAATAGGGTTAAGACACGTTTTAGGGTAATTTAGTATTATTATAATATTATTTTTAACCCTTATTCACCGGATTTACCCTTAACCATGGTAAATAAAATATTTACCGCAGTAATTATTCAAAATGTCTAAAAATAAAAGTTACCTATTTACACAATTTGAAAATCCTGATTCCAAATATGGAATCCATTTTCCTAAATTCAAAACACAGAAGTGTCAGAAATTAATTTAAAATTAATTCCCGCTGTCAAAACAAAAAGCGTGTTTTTAAGAGATAATAACTATCAAAAGATTGACACTTGTTTATGTTCGGTTTAATTGTAAAATTATGTCCAATGACCAACATTATATTAAATGGTAAAAATATATTCTAAATATACTTTAAACCCACTCAAATTCATAATTTATCACTATTAATTATTTTGATTAAAAAAGTTGTTTTTAATTAAAATTTAGTAATTTTCACTATTCATCAAAATATGAAAGTTATCAGAAAAGTACCAAAATTTCACCTTTGGCTAAATTTGATATTCCGAATCCATAAATGAAGTCCATTTTAAAATATAAAATATATATAATTTTGAAAATTAGGTATTACTGTTTATAACGGCTAGTTTGATTGGTTGTGGTGTGTGTTAAAACTCAAGGTTGCGTACAACACACTCTACTGTATTATTCAAAGAAAGCGAACCGTGGAAGCTTGGGATGTTTCATTTTAAATTTTTGATGTCCCCATTTAGTCAAAAAGTTTAAAATATTGTATTTAAAAAGGGTTCACTATTAACAGTTGATAAAAGTGCAATACTGAAAATGAATTTGTTCTTGCATTATATCTAAGAAACTCATAATATGGATTCTAAAATTATAAGGATTATATAAAGTTTAAATTTTAGATAATACTATTCATAACCTCTTTTGAATGGCTTTTTTTTTGTAAGTCACGGTGTGATTGAACACGGTGTTGCGTGTAGTGCAAGTTATTGAATTATTTTGAAGAAATAACACACTATGAAATCTTGGGGTGTTACATTCTCCCCTCCTTCAATAAATTGCGTCTTCGCAATTTGAAATTGTTCTTCGAAAATAAAAGGTTGAAAATAGAAAATATATTTGTGGGAAAACCCACATCGGAAATTGGGTTACTAAACTTTAGTCTTAATATGAGGAAAAGAGAAATGAAAGGGTCACCACCAAATTATGATCTCGATTAGGAGAACATTGGTGGCAATTAGAGACATATAATTGGAGGAAAAACATAAATATTTATAGGTAGTGATTGAGGTCATCAATCACAAACAAGTATAAAATTGAGGTCCTTAAATTCATCAATCTATGATGATTTGAAATACCATCGGTTCAACAAAACATAGGGTATTAGGATAACACATTTTTGACGTTTCAAAATATCTTAGTTGAAATCCCACATCGAAAAATGAATTAATGAGGCATCTATTTAAAATAAAGAGTCGAAAGTATGAAGATTACCGAAAATAACACATACTAGGGTTCCATGTAGGAAAATATGTATATGGAAGAAAAATCTAACCATCAATTATATGATGGAGAGTGGTAGAGAACATGGCTATGAAGAGGCCAACAATCCCAAAGCCATAAATTAGTGATGATTTAAGGTACCATCTAGGAAAACATTTTTGTTCTAAGTTTCTTTTCTTAATGTTGAGGAATTTATTTATGAGATTGGCTAAGATCATAAGGAGATATACTTACTTTATAATTAGAGTTTTATCCATTAATAAATTTCTATCACAAACTCATCTTTCAATCTAAAAGATAATAGAATGTAAAAAAAAATTCTATTTACACTATTCGTATAGGGTTCCAAAATAAACGAATTTATAATTCATCTACAAGATCTTTTAATAAGAACTACATTATTTAATCCAGGACATCTCATGGGCCAGTGGTAGGTGATACACCCTTGTCGCCCTTCAGTTGTGGGTTCATGTCTCGCAGCCTTTCCAGACGCGACGGGTTGCCGCCCGACCTCCGGGTTGTCCTTTTATAGCAATCCAAAATAATCCAAACTAGAACTATCCAAAATACTTCTGTCCAAACTCGCAGTCCAACATTTATAAGGAAGGTAAACATAATGTAGATCCTTTTTACCCCGTAATAGCATATGAATACCTTCATCATGTAATCTTTTAATACACTGAAACATCCTGAATTACCATATTCCTTATTGATTACATTCATGCTCCCTTATTCCATATAGAATGTGGGGTATACTTCATTAATCCAAAAATGTTTTAAACCCCAACAATGATGGAATATACAAATCATTAATCAGTTCCAAGGTAGTCAAGAATATCCAATATAATTTATCCAAAATAATCATGTATTATTCCAAAATTACTACCTCGGTATCAGAACTATATTATGGTTTATCATTCTCTCAACCATATATTTTCCAAAAATTTATCCTGCTATTGAGTCACTTTTCTTTGTTCCACACAATCTCAAGTCCTTAATGAAATAGTACTGCAGTACAATCCTTATACACTCCATAATTATTATAACAAGTACATTGTTGATACAACACTCAATTGACATAATCAACATAAGAACTCTAATCATTCCTCTTCATCTGTGGTAGTATCATAACTTGATTATTATCCAATAGCATCATTTGCGGCATAGTCTGATGACTGGGACATAGGTTCGCGTAGTGTCCAAACTCCTTGCAAATGAAGCATTGTAAATTTGAAACCATTTTCTTACCCTTGCAGTCACGTACTTTGTGCCCTTTTCCTCCACACTTATAACAAACTCCCATTCCTTTCAGGCAAGTTCCAGGGTGTTTATTTCCACAGTTACCACGTATGGGAAAATTCTTCTTTTCCCTCTTCCCTTTATCCATCTTTCTCTCTTCTATCCTTTTCTTCTCTTGCTTCCATTCAAAGCCATAGGACTCAGTAAACTCTTTACTTATCTTATCAACACATGATATTATTTCTTTATATGATGATAATACATGGGAGACTATTTCTCTTATAAATTCTAGCTTAAGACCATGAAAGATATGATCTTTCCTTCTATTTGGATCATGTGCATTTCTGGAGTTCTCATTCCTTCTACTGGGCGCCATTTCTAAACAATGGAATACACTAGATCAGTTTATGAATCAAAATACATAATCCCTTACTTATAAAACACTTAACATAAATTGAACTATTTATGGATATAATTCATAATCATAAAAATGTCTCCTTTGAGGATGTACATACTCATAAACCCTTCGTAATGGTTTGTAAAGAAAATGAGAATTATCCTAAGCATATCCCCCGGGAGTGTCGTAACCAAGAGTGCAGCAAGGCCCGTTGTCGTTCACCAGTTCCCGTTCGAGTCTATTTCAAAGCGGTGTTTTCGGGTTTTACCCCTAGGTACATCTGTGCCAGAGCCGCCTCTACCTGCTCGTATCCAGACAGGGATGTATTGCTCGGAAAACTCACAAAATCCCTACAATACCAAAATTCTAGGAAGTTCTTCTACACTAATCCTCAAAGTTCATCTTAGGTCTACGTGCTCTAATCAGAGTTTATCTAAATCTAGTTTCCAAGGTTTGTACTAAACATCCTCTGATACCAACTGTAACGCCCCGACCCTAGTTACCTATAGTCGGTGCATTATTACATAACATTGGCATGATCACAAGAAATATCAAATCTCGAAAGACCGATTGGTTTAGTAGCCTTGGAAACATTAGATATATTCATAAGTTTTACATTACATCATAAAATGAAAGACTACTACAACAACATAATGTTTGCACAGTCCACACTAATCCCCTCATAATATCCCTGAAGGTCATTCATAACTTACATCTTCACATCCTGGGAAAAATAAAACATAGAAAAGGGGTGAGCTCAAATGCCCAGTAAGGATAACAATATAGCGGAACATTCAAAAATAAGCACAAACATTTAAGGCAATGAATTACTAAAACAAAAGCCTTTTCAACTTGAACTTCAACATAGTATGGCAAAAATAAAATGAAATAATTCCATTTACTTATTCACATGGATATTCTAATAATCTAATAATCACATGCTAAAATCAATAACCACTTTCATAATGTTGGAATGCATAATGCTGAACTTTAATTTCTTTGTCAAGGCCTCATCCCAAGACCTTGGGGCTAACTGTAACCGGAACCCAACCCGGAGTGCATCTAATAACCGGACACCAACCCGGAGTGCCTCTAATAACCGGACACCAACCCGGATTCCTTCTAATAACTGGAGACCAAACCGGAGGGCTTACTTTTACCAGTCCCTAACCTGGAGGGCTTACTTTGACCAGTCCCCAACCTGGAGGGCTTACTTTAACCAGTCCCCAACCTGGAACATACTTGTCCAACACATTCATATGAAGTAAAGGATGAAATATAACATAAACATTCTTATTGGAACTAGCATACGAAATGTCAATAATTTCACCATAAACTATGAATGGTATAAAAATATCACATCCACAGTCAAACATATCACAAAACCTTCAATACAATATATAAGTTTTGTATTATAATAAATAAACTTCAAATAAGCGTAAAATCCATCAAAGGATGTTGACATAGATGAAATCAAAACACTTTTTAGAGAAATATCTCTTTCTATTTTTGAAATCATTTAAGATCCATATAAAATAAAACATTTTCTTGAAAATATTCTTATAATCTTGTAAGGAAAGCTTTGAATATTTTATAACGGCGAAAAATAACCGCACCCGCCGTATAAGTTAAAAAAAACATTCTTACCTTAATTCTGTCGAAAAGGTTAAAAAGGACCTTGTTTTGAAAATGACCGAAATATTCCTTTATAAACCACTTATAAAAGTAAAAAAGGGTATAAATGACTTTAACTCATATTCTAGTAAATAGTGAAAATGTTTTGAAATACATTTTTAAGAAACATGGATGTGGATGATAAAGAGATCCCAGTAGATTATTACGTATAAACAACCTCGGATAATGAAGAGATTGTGAAATAACCCTTACCTTGTAATTTTCCTTGGTTGGGGTAGGTTAACCTCCTGTATAATGGTGAAATAATTGTTATTAAATTATACAAGAATCATATATATTAATATGATATCATATATGATCTTTTAACATTGATTTGTTAATAATATCTCAGAATTATCGTTGTTTCGGGTGTTAACTTACTCATTTTCTTTTATATGTTTCATTACATAAGCCATGTTTGTTGTATCTTATTCATATCCAGAATGATATAAAGTCCTTAAACATCATTTTTAAATCATAAAATGACAATTATACTTGAATGGATACGATGGAGAATGAATCTCATCGCGTTCGTGGAGACGGTAGTCCGTACGTACGCACGAGCGATAATATCATTCTTTTGATATTAAAATAATATATAAATGGATGGTATATCATATATACAGAATCATTAAAATGTTATATTTATTATTTACATGAGTTACACATCATTATTATACTCATCCAAATAATATTATATTGAATAACAATTACATCACGACGTGGAGACGGTAAGCCGTACGTACGCACGTATGGTGACATGTTATTCAAAGGGTGGATAGAATACATAATATGGTTGTACCATATTTATAATAACATCACAGTATATGTGAGATACTGGAGTTATTATTTTAGAATGGTAACAACAAAGGAAGAAGAAGTGGAAGAAGAAATGAACTTAGAAAAGGGTGGTGAAATCATTACCTCTTCTTCGGGTTCTTCCTTTTGATTTGATCAAAAGGGCTCCTTAGGTTGGATTTCTGATCAAACTAAGGCCCCTATGTTGTATTGAGGGAGTTTGGGAGAGTATTTGGGCAGAGTTTGTCCGAGCCAAAGGGCTTTGAAGGTGTGAAGAAATGAGAAGGAGGAGTGCCCTTTTTATAAGAGGGGTGAGGGGAACCTTTGGAAAAGCTAGAGATATTAGTTTATAATAAATTAATATTCGGTTTCCAATGGCTCCAAAGTTGACTATTAAAAATTTAATGTGGGGATGGGTCGAAAAAAACTCAACCAATAGAATTTAGACAGGTGTGTGTACTTATATTAACCTTATCTTTAAGTATTAACTCTAAGTTAATTAGTTTCACTTTTACAATGTCTCTTTGTATTTTTATATAATATGGTTAATAAACTTACTATATACATCCAAACTACCCCTAATTGGTCCATTAATGATGAACCTATCATGATATAAGTCTCTTTGTCGAACCTTATATTTTTAGGAATTTAATATCAATTAATAATATAATATTTGTTTTAAGAACTCTTTTATGTCAATTTTGACACTATTCAATAGTTGATTTTTGTGAAACTTATAACAGATTGATTACTTCCAATAAAGTCAATTAAATAAATACTAATATATCATATTATCCTATAAAATTAGTTTAATTCATTAAAAGTTTCATTTTATATTTATTTGGGTATTTATAATATCAATTATTTTACTTTTTCAATATTATAGTAATTACTACATCATCATTGTGTCATAAATAAAATATATTATTTAATGTCTAAAAATTATAAATAAACTATCATTATGTAGGAAATCTTTTTATCTTTCTAATGAATATTTATAATCTAAAATCCAACATATATAACCCTATGTAACAATTGTTTTTCTAAAAGATATATACTTGTGTCATTTTTGTATTCATTTTAACTTAATTAAAATAAAGTGTCATTATCACTTACAAGTGGATCCATGGGGTCCCAAAATAGACCCAAAGATTCCCATGGTCGACCATGTATCAACCAATAGGGTTAAGACACGTTTTAGGGTAATTTAGTATTATTATAATATTATTTTTTAACCCTTATTCACCGGATTTACCCTTAACCATGGTAAATAAAATATTTACCGCAGTAATTATTCAAAATGTCTAAAAATAAAAGTTACCTATTTACACAATTTGAACATCCTGATTCCAAATATGGAATCCATTTTCCTAAATTCAAAACACAGAAGTGGCAGAAATTAATTTAAAATTAATTCCCGCTGTCAAAACAAAAAGCGTGTTTTTAAGAGATAATAACTATCAAAAGATTGACACTTGTTTATGTTCGGTTTAATTGTAAAATTATGTCCAATGACCAACATTATATTAAATGGTAAAAATATATTCTAAATATAATTTAAAACCACTCAAATTCATAATTTATCACTATTAATTATTTTGATTAAAAAAGTTGTTTTTAATTAAAATTTAGTAATTTTCACTATTCATCAAAATATGAAAGTTATCCGAAAAGTACCAAAATTTCACCTTAGGCTAAATTCGAAATTCCGAATCCAGAAATTAAGTCCATTTTAAAATATAAAATATATATACTTTCGAAAATTAGGTATTACTATTCATAACGGCTAGTTTGATTGGTTGTGGTGTGTGTTAAAACTCAAGGTTGCGTACAACACACGCTACTGTATTATTCAAAGAAAGCGTACCGTGGAAGTTTGGGATGTTTCATTTTAAATTCTTGATTTCCGCATTTAGTCAAAAAGTTTAAAATATTGTATTTAAAAAGGGTTCACTATTAACAGTTGATAAAAGTGCAATACTGAAAATGAATTTGTTCTTGCATTATATCTAAGAAACTCATAATATGGATTCTAAAATTATAAGGATTATATAAAGTTTAAAATTTAGATAATACTATTCATAACCTCTTTTGAATGGCTTTTTTTTGTAAGTCACGGTGTGATTGAACACGGTGTTGCGTGTAGTGCAAGTTATTGAATTATTTTGAAGAAATAACACACTATGAAATCTTGGGGTGTTACATAAAATGTATACATAATGTATACACACACACCGAGATGTATGTGTAGGGGTGATAAATAATCTCAGTAGTCCACCCTAATGATGAAACTATAAAGATGTGGCTATAAGTGAATGTAAATGAAATTTGCTCAACCTAGCTGAGGATCAACTGAAAAGATGTGTAAATCCAATAAATGTGAAACCACAGTTGAACCTATGGTCTGTAATACTAGTTTACTGGGAAAAGGCCACCATGGATTTCCATATTTATATAAAAATACATGTATAGTATCATGCCAATATATATACACATAAATTTTAAAATCTATGAGTAAGGTGAAGTAAATATCATAAAAACCATGAGTAGACGATCTGTGGATTCGTAATACCGATCACCGGGATATCCTATTCAAGATAATTGAGTTCGAAATTGTGTCACTCGAGCCATATATCATTAAGTTGATATCTAGGTCTAGAATCCCAATAGACATATACCTATTTTTTCAACATCATAAATTTCTCTGAGAATGTTACATCACCAAATGGAGATACTAGTCCTAACCCTAGGTTCACCTATACTCACCTCCAATCACTATAACAATTGATTCCAGGGAAGTATGTCTGGAAAAAATTTAAATTTTCACTAATATAGACTCCATGAAAATCATTCCATGTAAATCCAGACCAATGTATGATCCCTAGGCCCCATTTCATAGGGTTCACAACATTCAGTACTCGAATAATCCCTAATGTTCTAACCCCTAGGTGATTTGTAAGGAGAAATCACTGGTGAGATTCCATGTCCACCCCTGGAGTCTCTAATAAGGGAGAGCATAATCATCCTTATCATTTGGTATATTGTTATCATTTTGAGTATCCAATGATGTGAAAGGGAATGTCCAACACCATGGTTAAGTAACCAGTCAAGGAGATCATTCTAATCTCTATCCCTTAGGAGAGAATAACCATCCATGAGTATAATCATATCTAGGAGAGTGGAATCATCCTCATCACATATAAAACATAGAAGAGAGTAATAATCATCATCACTTGGGAGAGCAGAATCATCCACAAGTATCGTTAATTGGGGAACGATGCCCATATATCATAATCATAGTGTCTTTAGCTGGATACCAAGAAATACCTATAGACATCCCAATAATATAATAATCAAATGTATAGGCTCAACATCTAGATACTAGGTAGTATCTATGGGTATAAAAATAACATGAAAATAACATGGCTCAGAATTAAGATCGAAGGAATAACATTTGGGCATCCCAAAGAGAAAGAAAGTCACCTCATGTCAGGATAAACAACCACCAAGTAGAAAGAACCTCGGGTTATTATCACTGTATGAGCAACTAACATGTGAAATTATAAAAAAAATAAAGGGTGGTTGAATAATTAACCCACAACTATTGTCATAGACTTACATGTTCAACATGTATTCTAAGGTGACACCCGCTACCATCTCAACCCAAACCCAATGTACTAGCTCAGGTTCCATCACACATTGGGGTACCCACTAGTCCCTCAAGTCATATATAATATAGGAATCCTACTTAGGATCCTTACTAGAAAATTTAAAAGGAGGACTTCTACACGAGATCCTCAAGATCCATTCATAAGAGAAGGCATCCTACTTAGGATCCTCAATTATAAGGTAAGGGAGGATTCCTACATGGGATCATTGAATGATAATCGAGAGATGAATCTAACAAGGAATCCTCAAAATGGTACACATGAAAAGTGATTCAACTAGGGATTCCCTAGGTTTTCTTTTAAGAAAAGGCATCCCATAGGGGATCCTTGATATAATAATAAGATATATTCCTCTTAAATTGGATTCTCTGGGTTGAAATGTAAGTAGAGGAATCCTACAGGGGATCTTCAGAATCAACTAGTCTCATAACCTATTAGGCCATAAGGACATATCTCTCAAGGTAGATTTACTAAAATTAAGGGTATAAGGAATTATTCATGGGAGATAACTCGTGGATCATATCAAATCAAGGGTCTCACACTCATGAGACAACTGAATTAGATTACTAGAGAAAGAACCTCTCCATTTAGATAATGCTTGAAGTGAGTCCCTGGAGTCCTCAAACCACCACAATGGTTTCACCTTTTGAGTATATGTAAAAATAAACTCATATTTAACTACTAATGGGTCATTTATGACTCCTAAGATTAAATATATATAAAACCTTATAAATTGTATAAAAGGAGTCATACATGGTGTGTGTACCCTAGTACATAGCATTTACCTTCAAGGCCCCACATGGGTGTGTACTCTTGTCAGAAATGGCATGTAAAATGCCAATGTACAAGGGATTTCAGTCCTATACACAGTGTATACCAAACATGGGGTTCCTTCCCATTTATCTCCCATGGCCTGGCTATTTATTCTTCCTCTCCATGTACATTTACATAATTTTTAACACACATAGGGTATGTTTGTATACTCCATACGACATGTACCCCTCTACATGGGAAGCCTAGTCGGGTACTCGGCTACATGGATGAGTCCTTATTGATGGTGTGTATGAAACATACAGGGAATGTACCTAGAAAAGGTCTTCTTATGAAAACAATAAGAACACATGATGTGTTTTCCCTAAACCACACAACATTTAGATGGTTTTTTCTAAAATTAAAACCTCTAAATCACCCATAAACCCCTATTTTCACACCAAAAGTAGTGGATTGAACTGCAAGGGTTCCTAAGAAAAAATATATGGGTATTTAAAATTGAAAACAAAAAAAATATTTTTATTTTTAATAAAACATTAAAATGACCTACCTCTAGGTGGAATATGTCGAAGCTTTTCCAGTTTCCATGCTCCATGGATACTGCACGATGATCTGGCACGTCACAAGCTCAGTTGTGGTAACTACCCCTCTCCCTCTTTCTTTATCGTCCTCTCCCTCTCCTATCTCATAGTAATGAAAAGGTGAAGAAACAGGGGTGTATGTTGGAATCCAATTAATGAAATGAAAGAAAATATTGAAAATAAAATAAAGGGAAAAATAGAAATGAAAGAAAAAAATGGAGCTCGGCCCGGCCCTAGTGCCCAACTTGATTTTACTCCCCACCTAGAAAAAAATCCTCATTCTATAATCAGTATAAATTATGTAATCTCAATCTGATTCACTGTTCAAAATATATCTCCAAACAAACCTATGTGAAAAATCTAAAATTAATTTAATTAAACACTAATTGTTAATTATTTTACTAAAATTTTAACAGCTTGAAATTCCACAAAACTCCTATCTAAGGGTAAACAACATATTCTGGGACCAACATACTCGTAAAACAAATTATTTTAAATCGTCCTCTAGGTGAAATTGGCCATTTTACCCCTTACAAGCATATGATAGTAAAAAAATAAAATTGATGCTCAAAATTCATGTCTTTAAAAACACAAGACATTACAATATCCAAACATTAAACTTTATCATCCTCAAGAATCCAGGAGGTAAGAGTAGAATTCATAATCTAACCTCAAAAATATTCACAGACCAATCTATTTTGAATATCCAATTAACAGTATCATAGCATCAACAATTATCTCCTACACAGGAGATGTTTAACTGTGACTATTTTAGTACTCCCAACCATTGAAAATTATTTATTTTTATCTCAAAACTAAACACTAAGATCAAGGGATCATGGAAAACACTGAATTAAAATGGAAAGTCGGATCCACCACCCTCAAACATCCAATGGTCTACTCCCCACCACATGGATTACCTTATACATCTCCTTGATCGCAACCTCAATTAGCTTCACCAACTAGAATGGAAAGACATTTAAAATTAAAAAAGTTTGATTTAGGGCCAACACTCTCTCGGTGTACTCAATATGCTATCCAGAGAGTGAATGATCGTCTCTTATAAAAATTACACTAAGATTCCATCAAACTTCATGTGTATATCGCTCTAAGACACATTCACAATAGTAGGCTATACTTTCCTTTAACCAACACCTACCACCACATCTCTTCAAAAAACATGTCTAGGTCCAAACATGATGACTCTAATAACATATAAGAATATTCTTCATTTGAACAAAACTCCCAGACAACCATTCCCATTTTAATCCTTGAAAACATCAGTCCTTAGCTCGCATCTGTCTACTCACTGATTTACAATTTAAACTACACCATGTGAAACTAGTGTATATCATTATCACTTGACTCATACCATTGAAATTAATCCATTATAAGGGTAAGATGACTGTTCAAAATGGAGTGTTATTTTCAAAAGCCATAATATCTCATGCAACTCCTCTTAAAAATTGAGAACCTCACATGTGAGACATTTTTTATTCCACGACCAACTTTTAACTAGAGTTGTTCTAGTCACGAGTGTCCATATGTTCCCTAACTACATTAGTGATAATGAAAACACTTATTGACCGAGCCAAAAACCCAAACAATCTATCCAATTGAAACCAGTCTTGATTACAAATCACCCTAGTTGATTATCAATGATTAAGGCATCAATAGGCCTATATTGCAAAACTCAAGAACCTACCATTTCATCGATCTCAAAACGAGCATATGACCCAGCTCACTACCTAAAAAGGAATCTTAAAACATGGTCCACCCTATCATACAAGTTTCCATTGAACAAAATGAAAATTGAACTATAAGGTTATGAGTCAACACTTGGGCCTCTTGGTATCCCACCTTGGCCAACTGATCAGGTCTCAAAACTGGGCCCTAAGGTCTAACCACTTAGCCTAAAAGATCAAACCTCTCTAAAGAAGGTAACAATCACAATGACCTATGAGGGTCAAAACTGAGAACACTGACTACAAGGGCTTAATCCTCACTGAGAATCCTCATAAGTAACTTATCCTTAGAGGTCAAAACACAAATGTAGAAGAGATACTGAATTGAAAATCACTATGTAACCGTGTATAGTAATACCTCCTGGATATCTAGTTCAAAAGAAATATAAAGGGTACCTATCAAAATTATACTTAGAGAGATCTGATAAGATAAAATTGTCTAGAGAAATAACACCCTTCATGGGGTATAACAGAATGGTGTAACATGCCATATAAACCTATAAGTGTCACTACACCTCCCATGCACGGGGATAGATCCATTAGCCTCACACAAAAAATGCATCAACATTGATCCACAAAACCGTCCATCAAAATGAAATATATATATATATATATATATTTGGACCATTTTAATAGGCCTTGGTTTTTTATAAAAACACACACTAGAAGGCATATATATTGTGAATCCAATGTTCCAAATACGATTCATGATATGCCTCTTACCTTTTCTGACCAAGAGTCAAAATCCATCACAGGCCTCTTTCTAAAATCCAAGAGCCATAGATCCACAATAAATAATATCCTCCACAAAACATGTGTGCCACTCAAGCATACCATCATATACAAATATAACATCACATATCAAAACAACATTCTCATACCCATAGAAACCAAGATGTCATAATGAAACAAGTGTTCTTGATGCCCATGCCCAATATCCATCACTAGTTCTGACACATCCCTAATACTCATGTCTACTAAATCCAAAATAGTAAATACTGGGAAAAAACTCATCTGATAACACTTTGTAACATCTTGACACGAATTCCACTAAAATTATGATCTAATCCAGTTTTCCCTGAGGCCTCAAGTGCACCTCCTCATATTTCAAAGGCTATCAACTGGTAGTGAGATACTAGCATGTGATATTGGAGAAAATATCCCCTCACATCAAAGTAATAAAACCTCAAAAATAGATAAGTATAATACATAGCAGTAAGTAGATAGGGTGTTGAAGTAGTAAATGGACCGAAAGATAACTTTCTATAATAATAAATGAAATGTTATAAAATCCTGCACATTTATGCCATAAATACAACACTAGTCACCCACAGGGTCGACCATATAGACATAGGAGTAAACAAAATAAACAGAAATAAAATTATATGGATCTACTACTAACTATGATCTAGACCACATACCTAGTCTCAAGAAACTTTAAAACTACACCAGCTTGATTAGAAAAATCCACAAAAGTAGCTCTACTCAAACATGCAACTCTGGGCCTCATCTGTATCTACCATGCAACTATGATAAACCTGAAAAGTTGACATAAGGTCTACATGAACACTAAGGTTTACATGTTGGTATGAGAAATAATCTCAGTAGGCCACCCAAATGTCGAACCTATAAATATGTTGAAATAAGTTTATGCAAATACAATACGCTCAGTCTAGCTAAGGCTCAACTGAAAATACAAATAAAGCCAATAAATGAGAAACCACAGCTGAACCCCAGGTCGAAAATCGTGGTCAACTTGGTATGTGTAACCATGGAGGTCCATATTCATATATGTATACATGTATAGTCCCAAAATTGTACATATATACATAAATTTTAATATTATTGAGTAAGGTTAAAGAAATATCATAAAAACCACCAACAATGAATAATTTGATTCATAATAGTGATCTAATGGACATCATGTGAAATGGAATTAAGATGGATTTCATTCCACTCAATCCAAGTATCATTAAGTCAATATCTAAGTCCATAGTCCCAATTGACATATACAAGCTTCATCCAACACCAGAAATGTATCTAACAAAGCTATGTCACCACAGGGGGATAGTCGTCCAAATTTAGGGTTCACCTGTACTCACCTCCAATCACTATAACAATGGATATTAGGGAAGTACATCTAGACATCCTATAAATGGTCATGGAGCTTGATTTTATGCTACTCTTTCCATGTAAATACAGTCTATTATATGAGCCCTATGTGTCGGTTTTTAGGTTGTCATGACATTAAAAACATAGATAATCCATAAGGGTGTGACCCTTAAGTGATCTATAAGGAGAACTAACTAATGAGACACCATGAACACCCCTAGAGTCTCTAATATGGGATTCTATAATCATCCCCATCATCTGAAAGAGCGCAATAATATCAAGTATCCAATGATGCGAAATGCCATGTTGAACATAGTGGTCAAGTTACCAATCAAGGAGAGAATAATCATCCATATCCCTCGAGAGAGCATAATCATCCAGGAATATAATCAGATCAAGGAGAGTGTAACCATCCTCACTACATATCAAATAGAGGAGAGTGGAATCATCTTTATCACTCAGGAGAGTGGACTCGTCCATGAGTATCATTAATAGGGAGGTTATTCTTGTATATCATAGTCATATACCCAATAGATAAATACCCAAAAAGTCTCTAGAAATACCAATAATATATTAATTAAATAATAAAACTCAACATATAGATCCTAGGTAGCACCTCTAGGTATAAAAATAACATATGAAAATAACCTTGTTGAGAATTTGAATCCCAGGAAGAACATTTGGGTATCCCAAAGTGAATGAAAGAAGCCTCACATCAGGCTCAACAGCCAACAACCAAAAAGAACCTCTGGATATCATCCATGCATCAGTAAAAAACAAGTGAACATATAATAAATGAATAAGGGTGGCCAAACACCTATCCCACCATTACCGTTATAGCCTCATGGTTAACAAGTTTGACTTAGTTTCTAAGGTGTAACTCGCTACCATCTTTATCCAAAATTATTTTTATCTTATTGAATGACATTTTACTCATTTATATTAACCATTTCACTCGTATTTTTTTAATTCAACTCACAGAAGCGGTAAAATTATGTTTTATGTGAATTTGCCAATTCTCCTAGGAGGTAGGTAAAAGACGGTGAATAGTTCAATAAAATTTTATATATCAAATATTATTACAAAATTGCACCATTGAATTACATTGAAAATATATAGGTATTATTCATCTATTATGACCTAAAATAAATTTAAATAAAATGAATAATTATTTAAATAAAATGTTGGCTTTAAACAATAACTCAGTGTTTTTCACTATTCATCAAAAATTGAAAGTTTTCAGAAAAATATCAAAAATTCACCCTAAGATAATTTTGATATTCTGAATTAAAAAATGAAGTCTATTTTACCAATTTCAAAACATAAAAGTTTAATTTTTTACTTTAAAATTAATTCCCATTGTCAAAACCAAAAGGTGTATTTTTAAGAAACAATATCTATCAAAAGATTGACACTTGTTTATGTCCAACTTCAAAGTGAAATTAATTCCAATAAAGAAAATTGGATTAAATTGTTAAAATATATCCTAATTTCACTATAAAACCAATTAAAAATATAATCTAACCATATAAATAAATTAGATTAAAAGTCACTTTTGAATTAAAATACAATATTTTTCACTATTCATTAAAAATTGAACTTTATCGGAAAAAATACAAAAATTTACACAAAGTAAATTTTGATGTCTGCATTCTAAACAATAAATTTATTTATCCAAATTGAATATATATAAGTTTCAAATATTTGATTTAAAAAGTGTTCTCCAATAAATGGTGCTAAAATTGTATTTTTTTAATACTTCTTTTTTCTGAAAAAAAAATGAATTTGTTCTTACATTATGTCTAAGAATACCATTATATGGATTCTAAAATTATAAGCATTATATAAAGTTCAAAATTTAGTTAATACTATTCATAACCGCTTTTGAAAGGCTAGTTTGGTAAGTCATGGTGTGCTTGAAATCAGTGTTGTGTTTAGTGCAAGTTATTGAATTATTTTGAAGAAATAGGGTACTAGGAAATCTTGGGGTGTTACATTATTCCCTCCTTCAATAAATTGCATCCTCGCAATTTGAAATTTTTCTTTGAAAATAAAATATTGAAAATATAAAATACCTTCATGGGAAAACCCACATCGAAAATTGGATTAATAAGATTTATTCTTAATAAGAGGAAAAGGAGAATGAAAAAGTCACCACCAAATTATGATCTCAATTAGGAGAACATTAGTGAAAATTAGAGACACATAATTTGAGGGAAAATATAAATATTTATAGGGAGTGATTGAGGTCATCAGTCATAAACAATTATAGAATTTAGGGCCTCAATGCCATCAATCTATGATGATTTAAAATATTATCAGTTCAACAAAACATAAGGTATTAGGATAACAAATTTTTATTTTTAAGATGCCTTACCGAAAGTATAAGAACTAATTTCTTCATATAATAAGAAAAGAAATATATATATATATATATATATATATACTTGACAAGTAGAGTTCCATATTTTAACTAATTTCTACCACAAACTCATCTTTCACACTAAAAGATAACAGAACTAAAAAATATTATATATATCCTATTCATATAGGGTTCCAAAAAAATGAATTTATAATTCATATACCAAACCCTTTAAAAAACTACATTATTCAATCCAGGACATCACGTGGGATAGTGGTAGGTGATACACCATTGTCTCCCTTTAGTTGTGGGTTCAAGTCTCATGGCCTTGTCGGATGCGACGAGTTGTCGCCCGACCTCTGAGTTGTCCTTTTTATGGCAATCCAAAAATAACCTTAACAATAGTATCCAATTTCAATCTTATTCTATTCCAGCCTTTATAATTATCCAAAATACTTATATACAAACTCTCTTTCCAAGATTCATAAGGAAGTTAAACATAATGAGGATACTTTTTTCTAGGTAATAACATGTGAAAGCCTTCATCATGTATTCTTTTACAACACCGCAACACCCTGAATTACCAAAATGAACCATCTCTTATTCCAAAATCACTACCTCATTATCAAGACCATATTAAGGATTAACTTTCATTCAACCATCTATTTTCCAAAAAGTGTAGTTTACTATTAAGTCACTTTTCTTAGAACCATATAATCTCAAATCCTCAATAAAATAGTACTGCAGTATAATCCTTATTTATCTCCATAATTCATGTAACTAGTATATTGTTGATACAACACTCAAATGAAATAATTCTATAATAACAACATAAGAACACTAGTCATTCCTCTTCATCTGAGGTAGTATCATAACATGATTATTATCCAATAGAATCATTTGTGTTATACTCTTTGGAATGAGACATTGATTCGTGTAGTGTCTCAACGCCTTGTAGGTGAAGAATTTTACATTTGAAAACTTTTTCTTACCCTTGAAATCATGTACTTGGTGTCCTTTTTCTCCACACTTATAACAAACTCTCATTCCCTTTAAGCATTTACCAAGGTGATTCATTCCACGTTTATCACATATTGGAAAATCCTTCTTTTCCATCATCCCTTTATCCATTTTTCTCTCTTCCATCCTTTTCTTCTATTGCTTTGCTTCAAATCCATAGGACTCAGATAATTATTTACTTATCTTATTAACACATGACACTATTTCTTCATATGCTGAGAATACATGATAATCTATTTCCCTTCTAAAAGTTGGCTTAATACTACGAGAGATATGATCCTTCTTACTCTTTGGATCATATGTATTGCTGGAGTTCACATTCCTTTTATTGGGCATCATTCTTATACAATGGCATACACTAGGTTAGTTTTTGAATTACAATGAATAATTTCAAACATGTAAAATACCAAACATAAATTGAACAGTTTATGGATATAATCCATAAAAATATTTTCTTTGAGGTCATATATACTCATAAATCCATCATAATTATTTGTAAAGAAAATTAGAATTATCAAAAGCATATCCCCTGGGAGTGTCGTAACCAAGAGTGCACCAAGGCCCATTGTCGTGCACCAATTTTCGTTCGAGTCTATCTCAAAGCTGTGTTTTTGGGTTTTACCTCTAGGTATATTTGTGCCAGAGCTACCTCTACCTACTTGTATCTAGACAAGGAAGTATTTTCTTGGGAAACTCACAAAATATCTATAATACCAAAATTCTAGAAAGTTCTTATATACTAATCCTTTAGGGTAGTGTGCTCTAATAAGAGTTTATCTTAATATAGTTTCCAAGGTTGTTGATAAACTTCTTCTGATACCAACAGTAGTTCCCTGACCCTAGTTACCTAGATTCGGTGCATTATTACATAACATTGGCATGATAACAAGGAATTAAGTCCTGAAATACCAATCAATTTAGTAGTCTTGGAAAATAGATTACATACATGGACGTTATATTAAAATTTTGAAAATAAAAAATAGCATAAATGATCCTTTGATAACGCCATTAATCCCCTAGATTAACCCTGCTTATAAATAAAAATACACTTCATGGAATCCTGAGAAAATTGAAAACATAGAAAGCGGTGAGCTTAGATGCTCAGTAAGGATAACAATATAGCAGAAACATTCATAAATAAGTATAAACATGTTAGTAAATATATAATACTAAAACAAAATCCATTCTAAACATATACTTCAGCATAATATGGAAAAGATACAATAAAATAATTCCATTTACTTATTCATTTGGATATTCTACTAGTCGAATAAACACATGCAATATCAATAGCCACTTTCATAATGATGGAATGCCAAATGTCAGACTATCATAACCACATAGTCAAGGCCTTGTGCCAAGACTACAAATAAGATTTTGTCAAGGCCTTGTACCAAGACACTAGTTTGTTTCAGGAGACCTACCGATGCATCGAGGAGCTAAAGCAGGATCCACCCATCACATACTATGTCCAATGCATTCCTCAAATGAAAATGTTTAACCATAACATAAACATTCGTATTAAAACTGGCATACGAAATGTCAATACTTTACCAATAAACCATGACTGGTATAAAAATAACACATCTTCATTCAAACATATCACAAAACCTTCAATAAAATACGAAAGATTTGTATCATAATAAATCAACTTCAAACAATTTTAAAATCCATTAAAGGATTTTGACATAGAGGAAAGGGATTTGTAAAACTCTTTGAGGGAAATATCCCTTTTTCTAAAAATATTTAAAAGTAAAACAATTTAGAAAGGAATACATTTAAATACATTTTTGAATCAAAGTGTCCCATACCATTTTGAATCTATTGAATGTAATTAACATTTTATAATATTCATGTCCATTAAAATAAATCCTTAAAACCATTTTGAAAACATCAATGTTAATGAGAATGGTTTAGAAGAATAAATCTTTAAAAAATTAAAAATAATGTTTTAGTAAAAAGCCCTTTAAAATAATCCCTTTGAAAACTATTTTATGAAACATGGACATGGAGAATAAATGTGTCCTATTAGATACTTACGTAAAAACAACCTCAGATAATAAAGAGATTGTGAAATTAACCCTTACCTTTCACTTTCCTTTAGTCGAGGGTATGTTTAACCTCCTGTATGAGGATTGTAGTATGTTATTAAACTATACTAGAACCATATTAATATTTATGATATCATACATGATTCATTTATGACTTTATACTACCCAGTTAACGATAATTTCCATGTCAAATTAATATTTCGTGTAATAATCGCTTTCTTTATCATACGTGTTTTAACTTGTTACTCATGATTGTATCACTTAGACCAAGATTTAAATACGTCCAGAATATAAAACCTGATTTATATATCATATATATTGAGAATATAAATTTGTATAATAGATATATATATGAAATGAAAAACACCATTTATGGAGACGGTAGTCCGTACATACGCATAAACGTTGTTTCCGTTTTCA
Organism: Viscum album; assembly: GCA_963277665.1. Taxonomy (NCBI): domain Eukaryota; kingdom Viridiplantae; phylum Streptophyta; class Magnoliopsida; order Santalales; family Viscaceae; genus Viscum; species Viscum album. The sequence continues at coordinate 1,155,372,794 of OY728120.1, read as the reverse complement.
TATCGTATTGAATGGAACAAAGTGAATAAGATATATATAAGTACATATATATATATATATATATATATATATCTAGTAGCATTATTATTTCAGATATTACATACTTATTAGTAATATATATTTTTATAATCGTTGATGAATGGTGATCGTGGAAATGAATCTCATCACGTTGTGGAGACTGTAATCTGTACGTACGCACGGGCGACAATATCATTTCCTTAAAGGTGTGGAATTGGATGTTATATTAATTTTACAGATATATTATAATGTTATTTTCATTATTTATATACATATTACTCATCATTATATCCATCCAAATAACATAGTGTTGAATAACAAATTACACCAGGACGTGGAGACAGTAAGTCCTACGTATGCACGCATGGTGACATTATCATTCATAAGATGGATAGAATAATGAATATAGTTGCTCAATATTTATAATAACATCACAGTATATATAAGATACTAGATTTATTATTTTATAATGGAATGAACAAATAATAATTAAGTGGAAGAATAAGAGAACTTGAAAGAGGGTGGTAAAATCATTACCTCTTCTTCAGGTTCATCCTTTTGATTTGATCAAAAGGGCCCCATAGGTTGGCTTTCTGACCAAATGAAGGCCTAAAGGTTGAAGTTAGGATAGTTTTTAGGACATTTGGGCATGGTTTGTCCATGCCAAATGGATTTGGAGCTGTGAATTTGAGAGAAGGGGAAGTGCCCTTTTATAAGAGGGGTGAGGGGAACCTTTGGAACAATTTAAAATATTATTTTATAATAAATTCATATTCGATTTATAATGGCTCCAAAGTGACTTATTTCGAGGATAGGGTGGGTATGGGACGAAATCCTCTCAACTAATAGGTTTTGTACAAGTTTAGTTTACCATTTTAACCTTATCATTTAGATTTAATTCTAAGTTAAATAATTTAACTTTTACCATGTCTTCTTGTGTTCTTACACTATATGGTTAATAAACATACAATATACTACCAATAGAACACCAATTGGTTCATTAATGTCATATATATTATTATATAGGTCTTTTGGACGAACCTTATATTTTTAGGACCATTATATCAGTTAATAATATAATATTTGTTTAAAAAACTATTTTATGTCAATTTTGACACTATTTGGTATTTGTTTTTTGTTAAAATATTAACTGCACTATTACTTCAAAAAAATCATTTAATCAATCCTAACATGTCATATTCACTTAGAAAAAATTTGGCTATCATAAAAAATTTTAAATTTTATTTATTATAATATTTATAATACCATTTATTTGATTCTTTCATTAATAAGGTAATTATTGTATCATTATTGTGTCATTAATAGATTAACTAATTAAATCTACAAAAATTATATATAAAATACCATTATGTAGGAAATCTGTTTAGATTTATAATGACTATTTATAGTCAAAAATATTACTTATATAACACCATATAAAAATTAATTGCTAAAATGTTTTTGTTTATTTTAATTTTTCCTTTACATTAAATTAATTCATCTAAAGTGTCATTATCATTCATAAGTGGATTCATGGGGTCCCAAAATTTACCCAAATATGTCCATGGTCATCCATTACTCTTCCAATAATTTTAGTACATGTGTTAAGATAATTTTGAATTATAATAATATTCTTTTTACCTTGAATTTCCTTATTTACCTTTAACCGCGGTAAATAAAAGTAAAAAGTTACTATTCACCAAAAATTATTTTTATCTTATTGAACCAAATTTTACTCCTTGATATTAACCGTGTCTCTCGGATTTTCAAAATTCAACTCATAGAAGCGGTAAAATTATGTTTTATGTGAATTTGTAAATTCTCTTATGAGGTGGGTAAAAGACGGTGAATAGTTCAATAACATTTTATATATCTAATATTATTAGAAAATGACTCCAATGAATTACATTGAACATATATAGGTATTATGTATCTATTATGACCTAAAATAAAGTTAAATGAAATATATTATTATTTAAATAAAATGTCGGTTTTAAACAATAACTTAGTGTTTTTCACTATTCATCAAAAAATTGAAAGTTTTCAGAAAAATATAAAAAATTCACCCTAAGAAAATTTTGATATTCTGAGTTAAAAAATGAAGTCTATTTTACCAAATTCAAAACATAGAAGTTTCATTTATTAATTTAAAATTAATTCTCATTCTCAAAACCAAAAGGTGTATTTTTAAGAAACAATATCTATCAAAAGATTGACACTTGTTTATGTCAAACTGCAAAGTGAAATTAATTCCAATAAACAACATTGGATTAAATGGTAAAAATATATTCTAATTAAACTTTAAAACCAATTAAAAATATAATCTAACCATATAAATAAATTAGATTAAAAGGCACTTTGAATTAAAATTCAATATTTTTAACTATTCATTAAATATTGAACTTTATCGGAAAAATTCCATGAATTTACACAAAGTAAATTTTGATGTCAACATTCTAAATAATAAATTTATTTAGTCAAATTAAATATATATAAGTTTCAAATATTTGATTTAAAAATGGTTGTCCATTAAAAGGCGCTAAAATTTAATTTTTTTTAAAAAAAATAATTCTTTTATCTGAAAAAATGAATTTGTTCTTAAATTATGTCTAAGAAACCCATAGTATGGATTCTAAAATTATAAACATTATATAAAGTTCAAAATTCAGTTAATACTATTCATAACCGCTTTTGAACTGCTAGTTTGGTAAGTCATGGTGCACTTGAACTCGGTGTTGTGTGTAGTGAAAGTTATTCAATTACTTTGAAGAAATAACGTACTAGGAAATCATGGGGTGTTATATAGGCCATAAGGTAACATCTCATAAGGGAGATTTCCTCAAATGATACAAGGTATAAATCATTAGAGATAGTGAATGGATCATCTCATATAAAGGTTATCACTCTTAAGAGATGATTGAATTCTATTTCTGAATGAAGAACCTCTACATTTAGATTAATCATGAAACAAATCCCCTGAGTCCTCAAACCACCTTAAGGGTTTCACAATTTCAATCTACCTGAAAAGATACTCATATTTGACAAATCTTCTTTCCAATTCTGACTCCTATGAGAAAAGATACAGAAAATGCTAGAAAGGGTGGGAATGGAGGCATACATGATGTGTGTACCCTGGTACATGGAGTATAACCACAAGGCCCTACAAGGATGTGTACTCTTTCCAGACTTTCTATGTATAATCCCAAGTACACAACATGTTGGAACTATACATGGAATGTACCCTATACAAGGTGCCTGATGGTGTACCTCAAATAACATGGTTGAATATTCTTCCTGACTATATAAATATACAAGGCATGTGATTCGCACAGTGTATGGTCATGTACTCCACACGACATGTGCCCTTTCACATGGGTAGCCTATAATGTTATTCTACTATATAGATGATTCCATGTACATGACATGTATGACACATAAATAGAATGTAAAATGGAAATTTCAACTTCCCTGAATAGGAAGAACACATGATGTGTGTTTCCTGAATCACGTAGCATGTATATGGTTGTTCCTGAATGGAAAACCTCCAAATCACCTTGAAACCCCCATTTCACCCGAAAAGTATAATATCAACCCTCAAGGGGTCCTAAGAAATCATATATGGTGATGTAAACTTGAAAATGAAAAAACTACATGTATTTGTGGAAAAACTAAAAAACGGTCAGCCTTTGGGTGAAATCTTCCAAATCTTTCCATGTTTCCATGATACATGGCTACCACAAGATGATATGTCACCTCCAGAGCTCCATGGTGGTACCTCCCTCTCTCCCTATCTCTTTATATTACTCTCCCTCTCCCCTATATATATTGTGTAAAGGGGAATCCAGAGGGGTACATGAAAGAATCCAAGGAAGGAAAAGAAATAAATGAAAGAAAAGAAAATAGAAGAAAAGAAAAGAAAAGAAAAATAAAAGAGGGGCTCATCCCAGCCCTGATTCCCAACATGAGTTTATACCCCAACTAAGAAAAAAACCCCATTTTGGAATCAATAGTGGAGATAGAATCTCAATCCAAAACTCTACTCAAAAGATAGTTTTGAACAAACCTATGTGAATAATTTATTATTTATTTTATTAAACATTAAATATTAATTATTCCGCTAAAATTTGAACAGCCTGAAATTCCACCAAACTTCTATACTAGGGTAAAACCCCTATTCTAATACCAATCAATTTTTTATAAAAATAATCTGAGAATATATGTTAGTAGAAAAGACATTTTTAAACCATATAAGAATTTGATTGAAAAAATTGAAATTTCTACTCAAAATTAACGTCTGGAAATACACAAGACCATACATTTTGTAAGGAAGAGATTATATTGTTTTTAATAAAAATAAATCCCTATCATGATATTACAAGAGGATTTGGTTCAAGTACAGAGGTACCTATGAATAATAACTCTGAAAATGGTGTATTTGGACTGACTTGATCATCACCTGGGGTATGGAAATGGGCCTTACTACACACCTGGTTTGACAATCTTGAGGGATATGCTTTGGATAATTTGCATTTTCATTACAAAACATTATAATGGATTTGAAAATAATGATATACCCAAAGAAACCATGTTTATTATTATGATATTAGTTGTGAATATTTTTTTTATTTATGTTATATGTTTCACTAGTTTTGGGATTATACATTATGTTTCATAATGTTATGATCTAATATAGTGTATACCATTATTTGGAAATGGCTCTTAATGGAAGGAATGGGAACTGTATTAATGTCCATGATCCATATGAGGATTTCACCAATAGTAAAGATAATTAAGCTCGAGCTGTAGATTAAACAATAACTAATCAAATTGTAATCATATTTGGGTAGTTGGATTGGGTTATGGGTAATGACCTTACCCATATGAAGTGTCCTACTGATCCACCAAGTGGTGTAACAATGTTAACTGGATTCATGCATCAGTAACGTGAATCATTCAATGGGACTATAGATTCTTAGATGATAAATGGATTAGTTCATTAGAGAATATATTTCTCACTCTAATAAGTAATCAAAGGGAGAAATTTTTCATGTTAATTTATCATCCCTCAGAAGATTTGGATCAATGGTGGCCATTGATTCAAAAAACTATAGATGTGGGGAAAATATAAAGCATGGAGTGGGAGGATTTAAAGTTAATATTCTTGGAAAAATATTTCCATCATGAGTAATGATCAGATATAGAAAGATAGTTCTTGATTCTAAGACAAAAAGAAAAATAAAATGTTGCTAAGTATGAAGCCAAATTTTCAAGGTTAGAAAGGCATGTCGCAAACTATGTACATAATCAAAAGTAAAAGATTGATAATTTATTTAATTAGATTAATCCAATACTTGGACGGGTTCTAGTCTCCCTAAATTTCTCATCATATGAGAAAATAGTATCATGTGCTATCAAGGAAGAGAAATAACTATCCAAGCCTTATGGATTTGAAGGGAAGAAAGAGAGTAAGAGGATGGTAGAGAAAAATAGATAAAGGGAAATATGGAATGAAGGATTTTACAAAAAATTATAATTTTGCAAGGAAACACCTTGGTACATGTTTAAAATAAAAATTTATTTGCTTCAAGTGTAGAGAAAAAGGACAACATGCTCAAGATTACAAGTGTAAGAAATAATATACCGATGTGAAATTCCTCAACTGTAATGATATGGGGCACTATGAAAATGAATAGCCCAAGAATCAATGGTAAATATCACCAAATTAGATAATGGATCAAGGTCAATATTATGATATTAATATATATGAAGAGGAATTATTACCATTCTTGTGTATTTAGATCCAAGAAATGTGTTGTAAAATGCGTTTATTAATAACATTCTCAAAATGAATAAAGATTATGTCGTAGTAATTTTCCATTATGAGTTTCAAAGTGTTTGTAGAACATAACCAATGACCAAGAAAAATGATTTTGTGTAAAGTTGAACTTCAAGGAAAACACATGATTTATGGAATGAAATCCCTTAATATATTCTTGATATTGAGATAATGGTGTTGGGATAAAGAGATAATGGATATTGATATGGTAAATTGGAAAGTACTGACTACATAGGAACTGATTAATGATTTGTTGAAAAAGTTTTTTATTCTATCATTGGTGGAGTTAATATAATTTTTAGATTTATGGAATATATCCAATAATTTATGATATATTTAATGAATAAGGAACCATGCATGTTTTCAGTAAGTTTTTATGGTAATTCAAGTTATTTCCATGATTCAAGAGAATATATTATGATGAAATTCACTAGTTTCATTATGATGATTAAGAGATACTTCATTTTGTTTGGGGGATTAATTATAAGTTAATTTTTGAAATTCAATGACCTTCTCTCTAATTATTTGGATTTTAATATTTTGGAAGAGTTATAAGGTTAACCATTTATAAAATGGTTTAAGTTTAACTTTGGATAAGTTTTTAGAGATTAATGTATTACTTCACCATATACATATTTATTCATATTTGATAACTTCTTCTCACCATATTTCTTTTGGAAAATAGTTTTACATTGAAGTAAATACTTGTCACTATTTTAGGGATCCTAAAATCTATTCAAAGTGAATTTTTGTTCTTCAAGAAAATAAAATCATATTTCATATTCATTTATTATAACAATAAATTAAGTGGAAAATTATAAAACCACAAAAAAATATTAAAATGTGTCTATAAAATATAATTATATCAAGTAAGTATATTTTCATACATCCTTAGTCAAGATGGTAAAGGAATTTCTCAACTCTATGAAAAGGATATTGAAAAAAAATGCTATCCTAATATCTTCATTTATGTTCAACTAAGGGAATTTTAAATTATCAAATATTTATGGTTTTGAGTTCCTTAACTTTACATTGATCATTCACTTTCTTGTGATAAATGTTTTATATCATTCTAAAATTATTTTTTATTTTCTTCCATGCCAATGTTTTCATTTCCCACATATGTTCTCCAACTTGGAAACCAAGATATGTGTTATTCTAGATGACCTTTTTACAGGATTTCCTCTATTATTAAGAGTATTTTTTAATAATTCTTCTCATGATGTGGGATTTCATGAAGGGTATTTTTTAATGAAAAAAATTTATCACCAAGATCAATATTAAATTTTGAGGACAAAATTTATTTAAGGGGGTAGAATTTAACCCCCTGAGAATTTAAAATATGAATATCATATTCTAAAGCATGTTTTTAAATGAAGCACAAAAAATATAATAGGATATAACACCCTAATATTTTTTGATTTTAATTTTTTAAGTAAATTAATTTTTTTCAATAGCTTTAAATTCACGCAACACTTGGTTTGAACAAAACACAATACACTATTAAAATAGTATTACTTAAACATTACGATTATAAACCCGCTTTTAAATTGGAGGTTTTAACTAGTATTAACTGAATTATAAAAAATATATGGTATAAAATATATATATATATATATTGGTTATAGATAAAATTAAAACCATTTCAAAAGAAAAATAAATATTCTCTAAAAAAACTTCATTTTTTAAAAGACGGTTCAGTCGTGCTTTGCCCAAATAAATTATAATTAATTTATAAAAAAATTAAAAAATATATTTGAAAAATTAAACTAAATTTTTTATTTCATCATATAAAAAATTATCTTAGGGTTATTTTTGTATTTTTCTGGAATGTTTCATTTTTTTAATGCATAGTGAAAATACAAAATTTTAATTGAAAATTGCATTTTCGTTTAAAATATTTAAAATGTTAAATTATATTATGAAATGGGTTTAAATTAAAATTTGTTCAATTATAAATCAATTAATTAAATTTAATTCATTATAATTATTTTCATATTGAATTTTGATGAAAAAATATTGTAAACTTTTGAACATTTTCTCTTTAAAAACTTCTTTCTCGTTGCGTCTGCAAGATTAATTTTAAGTTAATTTTTTTCACTTCTATAAATGGAATTTGGAAAATTAGATTCTATGTTTATAATCATCATAATTAAAATCACATAACAAGGTAAAAATAATTTTTTACCAAAATTAATTGTGAAAATAGTAAAAATTATTTATTACTCTAAAGGTACAAATGGATTTATAAGGGTTTAAAATAAAACATAAGGGTAAAAATGACCTCAAAATCGTCCAAAGTATATTTTATGGACATATTTAGACACTATAAACTAAAATTATATAAAATAATCCATTTTGGACTCTTTTAATAGGTGAAAAACGTGGGTACACATTTTTATTTCCAAAATATTACAAGTGTTCCACTCACCTCACTTATCAAAGGCCACCCCCTCTTCTCTCTTATTCTCACCTTAAAACCCTTTTGTTTCAGCAAATAAAAAATTAATTCACTTCCCAAATTACCTTTTCAAATCCTATAATTCTTAGTTATGGCATAAATACATCCTAGGATGGTTTTGGTGCAAACAAAAAAAGGATACCCGAAGAAAGGATAATATTCATCAATTAGTGTTTTTATTTTCTTTCTTCCTCTACCTCCCTAAATTATTATTAAAATGTGATGATATAATAACCTAAGTAACTTCTATATAATGAGAATTTTTTATGTTAATTTCATGACTTACAACCACCCCACTTACATAAAAAAGGTTACGAAATCATCATTCATGTGTATAGTAGACTACCACCTTGAGAACTGATGCCATTCGGTTTTCCATTACCCCCTCTCATGATTGGGAATGATGATGGATATAAAAAAATATATATTTTATTTAAAAAATAATTATACCAATTTAATATTTATATCATCTAGACCTTTTTACTCTCCATTCCTTAGGGGATACGATAACGTCGCTCGTTTGTACGGTGGACTACCGCCTCATGAAGCGATGGGATTTGTCTTTCAATAAAGCTTCACATGGAAGGGGATAAGGATAAATATAATGAATATATGTGATATATATTAAATTAATAATATATTAATAAAATATTCCTTATTATTTGTGATAATATATCATTTTCTTTATTAGAATCAAAAAATTATAATGTTTCTCGTGTATGTGTAGAATACCACCTTCACAAACCGATGTAACTCTCTTTTCATCCCCACACCATGTGGATGATATGTATAAGTATATTTAAGGAAATAATATAGTATATGTATATAATATTATGATAATTTTTGAAATAAGAAAATATTACTTACCTTCTTTCCATATTTATCATTCAAAAATGGAAATGTTACTCATGCATACGTACAAGCTTTAATCTTTATTATTATAACGTGGTTCATTTATCATAACCATATTTCAGGATAAGTTTTAAAAATTTAAATTGATTTATAAATATTATAATTATTTTTGGATTATTATTCTATAGATGATGGAATATATAATATTCACAAGAACCAGAACATTCCTGACAAAGTGCGAATGAGAAAACAAGGCACTTAAAACCCAAAATAATGAAAATAATGAAAGGATATTAATTAATGACTGATAAGATGTTATAAAATGATATTATATGATATTATACATATTAATATGGTTATTTTAAAAGTTAATAAGTAGTTAAAACCACTATATAAGAGGTTAAATCTTTTTTAACCAAAAGAAAGCATGAGGTAAGGGTTTCTCATCTCACATTCACTTTTGAGAGACATATTCCATATTCAACACTTATTTCCTTTTTTGGTATATATTGTAACATCCTGGTTCTGGGTTCCACCCAAATTTTCCCTATACCTAGTTGGTCAGCTGGCCTTAAGTGCATTTCCTCAAATGTCAGAGGCTAATGACTAGTAGTGAGGCCCTTGGGTGTGATAGTGGAGAAACTATTCCCTCATTGGAAGAGTAACACTGTAGAAAAAATAGTAAATTGTATAGGAATCAGTAATACCATAAAGCAAGAGTAAAAACATGGAATAATGATAGTAATAAAACAACTGGGGAAAAAATAAAAATGATGCATGTCACTTGTGCCTAGGAAATAAGCCAAACAAGTCACAATGATGGATATAAAAAACTAAAAACAATGTACATAAAAGAAGAAACTCCAATAGAATCGCAAGCCTCATCTTGGTCGCATGCTCTCCATCTCCAACAGCAATCAATTACTTGATGAAGAAGGGTGTTGGTCCTTATCTATACCTGAAACCATACAATCTATTTTTGTGCAAAAGCATGACCCAAACAGGGTTTGAGACGAATCCCAGTAGGCAACAACCAAAATATATGTGCGTAACTATCAGTGAATATATAAATATAGAAAATAATATGGAACATAAACCAATAAACTAGGAATTAATCAGAATTAAAAAATCCTACAATTTCCAATAAAATTCACTTAAATTTATTAATTATTCAATTTATTGAATAATGTAACCTCTAGATCTAATCTAAGCTTTGTAGCCCCATGTATAATAGTAACAATATAAGTCTCAGAAGACTATCTAAAGAAACCAGTAAGACAAATTCTAATATTGTGCTATGTCTTGGAAGACTTGTCACAATAATTAAACTATTCATAAGAAAACATCTGGGAAATTTCTCACAGTCTAACCCCTCTTCTTTAACATATCATCAATTCAATAAGTAATGAACGTCTAGGAAATCTCACACATTATAACACCTTTGGTCCCATATAGCACTAATTATTTATAAAAAACCTTCTAGGAATCTCTCACAATCAATACCCCCTTGGTCTACATGGAAATAATAAAATAAAATTACCACCTAGAAGCACTTACAATCAATTCCCAAGGGTCCAACAATCACTTAATAACGACCCTCTGGGAAGTTCTCAAAGTCTAACCCCTCTAGTATATGACAACTCAGCATCACTCATAGATAATACTTCTAGGTCAACATAATAACAATTCATATATAAATGACACTACCTCAGGGAACTCTCATAGTCAATTACCCTTTTTCAAACTTTCACAATGCATATCATATGCATCTCGAATAAATAGTAACTCCATCCAAACAACTCGGGGCATGGAAAAAAACAATACTAATAAGAATTTATAGCCTAAATGGACATAAATAATAAATTAAGGGAACACAACCATGGGGTGTCCCATAACAAGGTATAAAACCATATGCATAATAAATTACCCTTTCTTAATCAACAAACCATAGTATATTTTAATTAGGGTAAAATTCCCAAAACACGCAATACCCCAACATGGGTATTTGGCACTTTGAGAATATATAATCCAAAGACAATTAAAGAAAGGCACAAACCTCCTACCTTAATTTTTTGCGATGAACACTCCTGAATGTTGGCCCTTGAATCGGCCTAGAATAATGTAGATCTATGAAAAGGTTAAAAACAATAAACATTGAAATACTCATGATAGAGGAGGAATCAGTAAGAAAGGTTCTAGGGAAATAGTTTACTCACCGATGGGAATCCAACTCACTCAGTGACATCTCAATCAGAGCTCTAATGGAGAAATAGGAGGGGTTCAGAGTTCTTCAGTGTTCTGTCACTCTCCTGTATGAAACACATGGAGATGAAGGGTTTTTTGGATGTGAGATGTGACCCAGAGTTGATTTATCAAATAAAAAGAAAATTATATGGAGTGTTCATTTAATGTACATGTCGTGTACTAGCCTCAATTGGACCCTACTTTATGCAGTCTTGTAGGTCACCTACACGGCCCTGTACTCAGCCGTTACACGGCCAGTACACGGCATGCACTCAAAAGTGCAAGGCGTGTACTTTGAAAACTTCCCAATTCTTCTCTTTTCTTCAAAGACAACCCAAAATAAAGATCCATACCTAAAATGAAGTTCTGGATTCTTACAAACTTCACCCCTTAAAGAAATTCATCCCTGAATTTTCCTTCCAAGGGTGGTGAGGAAGAAACTTCAAACAACTCTTCCCACTATGATCGTAGGTCAGCCTCCCTCTCCCAAGTCTCAGCGTGTACTCAAATGTGCTACCATATCACCCATACGAGAGAAACAGACCATTCATAGAGAACCTTCATGATGTTATCCACAATCCAAATAGGGTTCTACATGAAGGATGCATCCACCTCCAACTCAACCTCCTCAGGTTTAAAAACATGAGATGGGTCAGAAAAGTAACATCGTAGATGAGAAACATGAAAGACATCATGCATGTCCCGATAACTCTAAGGTAACTACAACTGATAGGAAACCATCCCGACTCTCTCCAAAACCTCAATGGGTCTGACGTATCTCAGTCAAACCTTTCCCTATCTCTTAATCCTTATATGTCAAAACCTAAATGTGACATGTAAGAAAACATGATCTCTAACCTAAAACTCTAGAGGTCATCTTCATCGATTGGTATATGATTTCTGGTGAGATTGTGTAGTATCCATCCTCTTCCAAATCAACTCTACCTAATCAGTGGTATCTTGGATGAGATAAGTTCCTAACATAGCTTCCTCTCCTACCTCCATCCAACATAGGGGTGATCGGCATGGACTACTGTACAAATACTCATAATGTGTAATCTAAATTGTCACCTAAAAAATGTTATGTTATGTTGGACAAGGTAATGGAAGATGGTCTAGAGAGGGGTGAATAACGCAAGGATGGATTTTATTGTAGTTTGGTCCAAAGTGGGCCTACTCTAGTCTTATAACTCTCTACTCGGTGAGAGATACATGAGAACTAAAAATGAATTTTAAATTGGAATCATAACCCAATTACAAAATACTTCTCTAGTAGAGGGATAACCAAGACACAGAATTTTTTATGGGGAGCAAAAAACCTTACAACTTGACTTTAGATACTGGGAGTCACAACCCAAATAGTATTGAATTTAGATATTGGGATTCACAACCCTAATATCCTAACTTTAGAATCCAGGAGTTGTATCCTGAGAAAAAAATAATAACAAATAATGCTTTTTTGTGCAAAAGAATAAAGAGAAAAATAGAGTGCGTGTGAGAGATGAGAAGTAGTGTTACAGACACAGAACCAAATGAAAGAGATGATAAAAAATAAAGCACAATAACCGGTTTTTAATTTTTAGATCAGAATGTCTCGTCAATGCAATTGTAGTTGAAGAAGAATTAATTCAGCACTTGAGAGAACGATCAGGTGGTGAAGCAATGTGTCACAGGACGTTGCAAATGAAGAGCAGGTTCAAAGTTCACAGCACTTTCTCTTTTTATTGTAATTGTATTTTTTTAACTGAAAAAGAGAGTGGTATATATATAGATAATATATAGCAGGTTTAGTATCTCCTCTTCCTTTGGATATACAAAATTAATTGAGTCAAGATCTCTCATAAATAATTCCATGAAAATAGTAGCACCATTTCTTTTTTATTCCTGTAGAATAAATATCTAATAAAAAAATTCAAAATATTTTGAATAAGTCTTCCAATAAAATCTCCAGAATAATAAAAGCAACGAATGATTTAAAACAGCATTTTAAATCCATTTAAAATGTTTGAAACATAGTCAAAATAGTTCCTGAAAACTATCAGCAGATTCTGAAATTAAATTCAAATATTTGAATTTAAACAATCTTGAAACATCCAAATTTATTTGTAAAGGACGATGAAAAGCTTTATTAATTTTTCCCTCTAAATATATCACCAAAAATATTAAAAAATCTTTGATTATGATCCTTATAATTTAAAGATAATTTTTCACGAAAACATCATTTAGAAATAATTCATATATTTGCAGAAAATTAATTTTTTAAAAATTCCATTGAATGAACAGTAACTTCGGAATAAACAGTAACTTCGAGTGAACAGTAACATTAAAGTGAACAGTAACTTTGGAATGAACAGTAACGTATGGTTTCCAAATCATACCTTGTAAAATGAACTATAATGTAACGTAGGGTATGGACATTAATGTAACTTAGGGTATGAATAATAACGTAACGTATGGTATGAACAGTAATATAACATAGGGTATGAACAATAACATAATGTAGGGTATGAACAGTAACATAACGTAGGGTATGAATTGTAATGTAACGTCGGGTATGAATAGTAACATATGGTTTCCAAACCATACTTTGCAGAATAAGCAGTAAAGCATACTTTTGTGAGATAAACAGTAAACCATACTTTTGTGAGATAAACATTAAACCATATTTTCGTGAGATAAAAATTAAACCATAATTTTGTGATATAAACAGTAAACCATTCTTTTTGGAGATAAACAGTAAACCATACATTTGTGAGATAAATAGTAAACCATACTTTTGTGAGATAAACAGTAAACCATACTTTCGTGAGATAAATAGTAAACCATACTTTCATGAGATAAACAGTTTACCATACTTTTGTGAGATAAATAGTAATCAATACTTTTGTGAGATAAACAGAAACCATACTTTTTTTGAGATAAACAGTAAACCATACTTTTGTGAGATAATCTGGACAAAATATTTTGAAAAATTTAAACAAATTTTTAAAGGATCTTAACAGTAGATTTATACTTTGGTAAAGACAAATTATTTGTAGAAAAATTTATTATATTTCCAAAAAAATAATCAATTAAAACTGACACTTATAGATCCTTAATTCATTAAAAAACAAGAGAAAAACAATTCTGTTAACACTGCTACTACAAAACATAATAGCATAACTTCAAGCAATTAAAAATCCATTAAAAAGATATTTTTAGACTTTGATGTAAACAAATGAAATCAAGATAAACATTTTATCTTTCTATAGAATTGGTTTTCATGAAAATCGGATAAATGTAGAAATTTAAGTAAAATAAATATAGAAATGTTTTAAAATAGAGAAATGTAGAGATTTTAAAACCATAGTAGCAAATTCATTGAATTTTTAGAGAAATAGATAAGCATTTTAAAACATACTCATTAACTAATAAAGTATAGATAAATAGATTATCTTTCCAATGTGATAAAAATCACAAAAATCCAAATGAAATAAATTAATATATCATCAAAATACATAGAAAAAGTAATCAAAAAAAATCAAATGAAATCAAATTAAATGAAATATGAACATGCACAAACAATATCCCCCTTTTTGTTTGATTACAAAACCAAAACATTTAAACCATAAATGAATTTTTAAAATGATTAAAACCAAAAAAATTCTCCCCTAAACTTCTGTCCAAAACCTCTCCCCCTTTTTGTAAATAAACAAAAAGTAAAAATATGCTCCCCCTAAAAAACGCAGTAAATAAAATTTAAAATTCCAACATACCAAGAGAAAATATAATTTTCTCAAACTAAGTAGAGTCTAAAGGCTTTGTAAAAATATCTTCAAGCTAATTTTCAGTGGGGTTAAATTCTAAAACAATATCACCCTTATTCACATGATCTCAAATAAAATGAAATCTATGATCAATAATTTTTGTTCTATAATGTTGTAAGGGATATTTAGAAATAGAAATTTGAGATGTATTATCACAATAAATAGGTATTTTATCAAGATAAACACCAAAATCACATAAATTTTGCTTAATCCATAAACATTGAGCACAACTACTAGTAGTAGAGATATACTCAGCTTCTGCAGTATATAAAGCAACAGATAATTGTTTCTTAGATCACCATGAAATTAAACATTTCCCAGAAAATGATACATACCTGATGTGCTTTTTCTGTCATTTCTACAACCTCCAAAATCAGAATCAGAATAATATGTTAAATCAAAATAGTTATATTTAGGATAAAATAAACCAGAATCAATAGTTCCTTTAACATATCTAATTATTCTTTTTACATTAGCTTGAAATATAGCACATAAAATAACACTAAAAATGCTATCAAGTCTAGATGCACTAAAATATAGCAAGCTGCCTATCATACCACTATAAACTATAAAATGAACTGATTTACAAGTTGTATCACTATCTAATTTACAATTATTAAACATCAGAGTTTTCATGGATTTAGAGGAATCAAGGCCAAATCATTTAACTAAATCTTTATCATACGTAGATTGATTAAGAAAAATTCCATCTTTCCTTTGATAAATATGAAGACCAAGAAAGAACATTAAATCTCACATTAAACTCATGTCAAATTTAGAAGACATCAATAAAGAAAAATCATTGCAAATTATTTCACTAAACGATCCAAAAACTATATCATCAACATATATATGATCAATTAAAATATCATTAGAAGATCTTTTAATAAAAATAGTTGGATCAAAATTGCCTTTCTTGAAACAATTTTTTAATAAAAATAAATAAAGTCTTTCATACCAAGAACAAGGTTCTTGTTTGATACCGTATAAAGCATTAGATAATTTAAAAACATGGTTGGGAAATTTTTCATTTTCAAAATCAGGGGGTTGAGAAACATAAACTTCTTCAGTAATAAAACAATTTAAGAAAGAAATTTTATATCCATTTGATATAATTTAAAACATTGAAAACAAACAAAAGCTAACAAAATTTTAATTACCTCTAACCTAGAAACAGGTGAAAATGAATCTTCAAAGTCTGTTCCTTCTTCTTGAGAGTATCTTTCAGCAATAATTCTGTCTTTGTTTTTGACAATCTGTCCAGATTCATTCATCTTGTTTATAAATATCCACTTAGTTCCAAATAATTTCCTATCTTCAGGAAATTCTACTAAAGTACAAATCTTATTTCTAACAAACCGATTTAA
Source organism: Viscum album (assembly GCA_963277665.1). Classification (NCBI taxonomy): domain Eukaryota; kingdom Viridiplantae; phylum Streptophyta; class Magnoliopsida; order Santalales; family Viscaceae; genus Viscum; species Viscum album. Next base: position 1,155,356,210 of record OY728120.1, on the reverse strand, counting down.
TTAATCTTGCATAGAAATAATCCAGTTTGCATCTTTTAAAGCATCATTAATATTAATAGGAAAAAAATGAGAAATAAAAGTAGAATTAGAACAATAATTTAAAATATAATTTCTAGTTTTCACACCAGAATCAACATTTCCAATTACATTTTCAACAAGATGATGTTTGTGAATCTTCCATGATCTTGGATCAGGTTGAGAAGGAGTATTATCCCCCTCAATTAATTCAATATTATCTTGAAAAATATCTTCACCAAAATTAAAATCTATAAACTCATCATCAATAACATTAAAATCAGAATTTATTTTAACATTATTTTCATCAAACATAACATGAACAGATTCTTCAATAACCATAGTTCTTTTATTATAAACTCTATAAGATTTACTATTGTTATAATAACCAAGAAAAATACCTTAATCAATTTTATCATCAAATTTATCTAAATTATCTTTTGAATTTAAAATAAAAACATTGCTGCCAAAAACTCTAAAATAACCAACTTTAGGATTTTTATTTTTGAATAATTCATAAGGAGTTTTCTTTAGAAAATGTCTAATAATAATTCTATTTGAAAAATAACATGTATCAAAAACATCCTAAGCCCAAAAATATCTAGGAAGATTATATTCACTTTACATAGTTCAACCCATTTCAATAAGATTTCTATTTTTCTATTCTACAACACCATTTTGTTGTGGTGTTCTAGGAGCAGAGAAATTATGAAAATGTCCATTATTTTCACAAAATTTTTCAAAATCTAAATTATAAAATTCACCTCCTTTATCACTACGAATAGAAATAATCATACAACCTTTTTGATTTTGAACTATTTTATAGAAATCAGTGAATTTAGATAAAGTATCATTTTTATGAGCTAGAAAATATACCCAAGTAAATCTACTATAATAATCAATAATAAATAAATTATATTTCTTTCCACCAAGGATAGATATTTGAGTTGGACTAAATAAATCAATATGTACTAACTGTAAAGTCTTAATAGTACTTATCTGATAGATAGGTCTAAAATAAAATTTTTGTTGCTTCTCTTTCATGTAGGAGTCAAAAACATGAAGTTGTTCTTTCTTAAAAGAAGGGAGCTGTAAAACATTCTCATGCTTTTAGAGCTTATAAGACATTATTAAATTAACATGACCTAAATGTCAGTGTCAAAGGATGAAGTCATTCTGTACAGCATTTGAACACTTTACACGTTGGACAGTTAGTTCAGCAAAATCAATAGTATAAATATTCTCTTTTCAATTGGCATAAAATAATAAAGAATCATCTTTAAAAACTAAACATTTATCATTTTGAAATTAAACTTCCATTCCATCATCACATAATTGTGATATAATAATTAAATTTTCTTTTAAACCTTCAATATATAAAACTTTTGAAATAAATGTAGAATTTGAAATACCAATTTTACCAAAACCTTTTACTTTGCCTTTGGAATTGTCTCCAAAAGTAACAGTGCCTCCATCACATGTGTTTTATGAGGTAAAATTTGATGGGTCTCCGTTCATATTCCTAGAGCATCCACTATCCATGTACCATATGTCTTTCTTGAGACATCCAAATCATTTTTCCTAAAAAATTAAATTAATTGAAAATTTTGGTACCTAAACTACTTTGGGTCCAATAGGACTAGTAATATAATTTTTAGGTACCCATACAGAATTTAAACAGGTATTGTAAGGTACTCTCGATAACAAGGATTTTGAAATATTAGTTTTTCTAGATCCCAAAGATTTTTTAAATCTAAGTGAGTAGTCATTAGCATATTGACCATTCAGGCCACATTTAAAACAAGTAACAGTTGAATTACAACCATTTTTACTTTTAACAAAAGTGGTTTTATACGTTTGAGGGAATATTTTATCATAAAAAACCATATTTATTTTTATCAGTTTTAGTCAAAGACATTATCTCATTATACTTTTCATTACCTTCAACAAAATAAAATAAATTTTGTTTAAGTCATTCAACTTCCTTTTCAATTTCTCATTAAAATCTTGGGTAGTTTTCAAATTATCATAAACTGTTGAATGAGAAGGAGATGTAGTGTCTTTTATCTTTTTATTTTCTTGCAAAATTATTTATTTTCAGAACTAATTTTTTCTTTATCTTATTTATTTTTATTATATAAATCAGGAGATTTGAAAATATCTTTTCTTAATCTTTCAATTTATTTATTTAATTCGAAAACATTGGGGTTTTCAAATTCATATTCAGAATCAGAACATTCAGAATAATAAATAGAAATAAAAACCTTATTCAGATATGCCATGAAATAAAAGATAGCATATTCTTTGTCATTTCTAGATTGTTCACAAGAATCATATTATTCAGTACAACTCCAACTGGTTTTCAATGCCTTTTTATCATTATTTTTGTATTTTTCATTATTCTTTAGTTTAGGGAAATTGGTTTAGATATGAACTTTCTTCCTGCCCTCATAACAAGTTACATCTAATGCATCATAATTTGTATCACTTTTCTTATCTCCCTTATACTATTCTTTTTGAGGGTTTCTACTAAACTGGTTTTTGAATCCTTTCTTTTTCATTGTTTTGAAGACTCTTGTTATAATCTGAGCCATGTCTTCCTTTTCAATATCTTGTAGATCAAAATCAGAAGAATTGTTAGAAATAACATTTACAGACTTAAAAGCTACACCTTTTCTTTTTGTGGTCTCCTCATCATCTATTTTTTTCAGTTCTAGTTCATATTGAAGTAGTCATCCATTCAATTAATCAAGTGTGTGCTCTTTGAAGTTCTTTCTTTCATCAATGGAAACCTTCTTTGCATGCCATTTCTTTGGTAATGATCATAGGACTCTTTCAACAAGTATTGGATTTTCTAGAGCTTCTCCAAGTGAATTCATTCCATTCACAATGCTTGTGAAACTATGGAACATTTGGTTTATAGTTTCATCTTCAACCATCTTGAAGTCTTGATACTCATCACGAAGCATTACAAGTTTGGTTTGGATCAATTTGTCAGAGCCAAGGTGAGTAACTTGCAGAATCTTCCAAATCTCATGAGTTGTCTTGCATACAAACACATGACTAAAAACACTTCTATTAATAGAAAAATATAAAATATTAACGACTTTGTAATTTCATACATATCTATTAGCATCAATTATTGTAAGAGTAAATGAATTAGCTTCAGTCAGTGTGTGTTATTTTGACATGATAGACCAGTGCTCAATGCACAACTGTTTGAGGTATGCCTCCATTCGGGATCTCCAGTATCCATAATCGTTGCCATCATAATGTGGTGGCTTATGAGGAATCCAAGCATCATTCGGGTTCATTCCTTCCATCTTATAATATCTTTATCCTTAGACTGTGAGGTCTAGGAATACGTTAGTATAGTAAAATATAAAATCAGACTAAAAAATGGCTGGATAAATTGCTTAACGAACAACCAATGGTACCGATATTTGGTATAATGAAATATAAAGACAGATCAAAACTATTCTTAAAAAGATTTCCCTCTGATAACAATTTTTAGGTCGAATAAGGTAAAGGTAGATGGTCTAGAGGGGGGTTGAATAGACCATATTGAAAATTTTAATCAAATGAATTGATTAATTAAATTAATTATCAATGTTAATTATTAAGGATGATTAGCAGCGGAAAAAGGAAATAATGAAAGGATGTTTTTTATATTGGTTCGGTCCAATGTGGGCCTACTCTACTCTTATACCTCTCTACTGGGAAAGAGATATGTGTGAACTAAAAATGATTTTTAAAGGGGAATCATAACCAAATTACAAAATCATTTTCTAGTGGAGGGATAACTATGAAACTGACTTTTGTATGGGGAGTCACAACCCTTACAACCAAACTTTAGATATTGGGAGTCACAACCCAAACAGTTTTGAATTTAGATACAGGGAGTCACAACCCCAATATCCTGAATTTAGAATCCGGGAGTCATAACCCGAGAAAAAAAAGAATAACAAATAATGATTTTCTTTGAAAAATAATAAACAGAAAAATAGAGTGTGTGTGAGAGATTAGAAGTAGTGTTACAGACTAAGAAACAGATGAAAGAGAAGATAAGAAATAAATCACATGAACTGGTTTTTAATTTTTAGATCAGCATGTCTCATCAATGCAATTTTAATAGAATCATAATTAATTCAACACTTGAGAAAATGAGTAGGTGGTAAAGCAAAGTGTCACAGGACGTTGCAAAAGCACAGCAGGTTCAAAGTTCACAACACTTTCTCTTTTTATTGAAATTGTCTTTTTTTGCATAAAAGAGAGAATGATATATAGAGAGAGAGAGAGAATATATAGTGGGTGCAGAAGCTCTTCTTCCTTTAGATATTAGAAATTAATTACTTCAAGCGCTCCCATAAATATCTCCATGAAAATAGTAGCACTGTTTCTTTTTTTATTCCTATAGAATAAATATCTAATCAAGAAATTAAAAATATTTTGAATAAGACTTCCAATAAAATCGCCAGAATAATAAAAGAATTGAATGATTTAAAATAGTTTTTTGAATCCATTTAAAATGTTTTAGACATAGTCAAAATAGTTCCTGGAAACTATCTAAAGATTCTGAAATTAAATTCAAACATTTGAATTCAATAAATCTTGAAATGTCCAAAAAAAAATTAAAAGACATTGAAAAACATTATTAATTTTTCTATTTAAATATAGCACCAAAAATATTAACAACTCATTGATTATGATCCTTATATTTAATGAGAATTTTTCACAAAAACAATTGTTAAAAAATAATTCATATATTTTCATAAAAATAATTTTTAAAAAATTTTACAGAATGAACATTAATTTCGAAATGAATAGTAACGTATGGTTGCCAAACCATACCTAGTAAAATGAACAAAATGTAATGTAGGTTATGAACAATAACGTAATGTAGGGTATGAATAGTAACATAATGTAGGGTATGAACAGTAATGTAATGTCGGGTATGAACAGTAATGTAACGTAGGTTATGAACAATAACGTAACATAGGGTATGAACAATAATGTAACATAGGGTATGAATAGTAATGTATGGTTACCAAATCAAACTTCGAGGAATAAGTAGTAAACCATACTTTCATGGGATAAACAATAAACCATACTTTTATGACATAAGCTGTAAACTATAATTTCATGAGATAAACTGTAAACCATACTTTTGTGAGAAAAATAGTAAACCATACTTTTTTGCAATGAACAGGAAACCATACTTTTAGGAAATGAACAGTAAACCATACTTTTGTGAGATAAACACTAAACCATAATTTTGTGAAATAAATAGTAAACCATACTTTCGTGAGATAAATAGTAAACCATAATTTTGTGAGATAAATTGTAAACCATTCTTTTGTGAGATAAACAGTAAACCATACTTTTGTGAGATAAATAGTAAATCATACTTTTTTGAGATAAACAGTAAACAAAACTTCTGTGAGATAATCTGGACGAGATATTTTGACAAAATTAAATGAATTTTTAAGGGATCTTAACAGTAGATTCAGACTGTCGTCAAAACTAATGATTTGTAGAAAAAATTATTATCTTTCCAACATAAATATAATCAATTAAAACTGACATTAACATATCCTAATATCATTAAAAAACAGAAGTGAATGATTTTTGGAAAAACTGCTACTACAAAACAGCATAACATAACATCAAGTAATTAAAATTCCATTCAAAATATATTTTTATACTTTGATGTAAAATAATTAAATAAAGATAAACATTTTATCATTCCATAGAATCAAGTTTAATTCCAATCGGATAAATGTATAAGATTCAGTAAAATAAATACAGAAATGTGTTAAAATAGTGAAATGTAGAGTTTTTTAAAACCATAGTAGCAACTTCATTGATTCTTTAGAGAAATAGATAAGCATTTTCAAACTTTTTAATTAACTGATAAATTATAGACAAATATCTTATCTTTCCAACATTATTAGAATCACAAAAATTCAAATAACATATATTAAGATATCATCAAAATACTGAGAAAAAGTAATCAAACAAAAACATATGAAAACAAATTAAAGGAAATATGCCCATGCACAAACATCTTATTGTAAGAAAACACCACTAGGGGTATGTGTCCCTCCCAAGACCCCCTAAAATACAGGATGCATGCTCGAAGCATGTCCTTGAGAACCTGAATTTTGTACTCAAACTGACCATATGTATGGGGATGGTAAGTTGTACTCAGAAGTACCTGTGTGCCAAAATAACTCTGTAGTCCCTGCTAGATAAGAGAAGTAAACTGAGAATCCATGTCTAAAATAATAGAGAAAGAAACCCCATGAAAATGTACAATCTCTCAGATGTACAACCATACAATCTCATCAACACAGAAGGTTTACTTGATAGGAATGAAATGTGAAACCTTCGTGAGTATATCAACAACAACTCAAAATACAACATTTCCTTTAGATGACCTCAGTAAACCTATCAAAAAATCCATCACGACATCATTCCAATTCCACTCAGGAATTAGTAATTGTTATAAAATCCCTTTTATTCATTGATGCTCCTGCTTCACCTTCTGATTGGAGAAAAATCTCATAACAAAATCAACTACATCCATCTTCATTTTTGGCCCCCAATACTTACAGTGTAGATCTCCATACATATTGGTAACACCAGGATGAACTGCCCAAAATGGGTAATGAAAATCTCTCATCAAATCCTCACGTATGTCTGCTGACACCCATACACACCCATGAAAAGGAAATTCCTCATCCTCACCTATGATCCAACCAGGAGTAGGTTCCCCACCTTACATACTCTCTTGTAGGAATAGACTTTCTGAATCTGATAGCTACCTCATTCACACTCGATTCAGTAGAGTAGATGTAACATCTATGGAAGAAATAAATGTTTTCCCCTGTCTTTAGTGAACATATAAATGAATCTCAAAAAACAAAGCCACAAGATTCCACTCATTTCTAGCCTCCTGAACATCCTCTATCTGAGTCCTCCTGCTCAAAGCATCGGCCACTGCATTGCATTTCCCAGGTGTGTAAGAAAGCTCAAATTCAAAATACTGAAGGTACTCAACCAACCTTTTTTGTCTCAAATTCAGATCTCACTGAGTAAATATATATGTGATGCTCTTGTGGTAAGGGTATAACAAATAATTCTATCCCAAAAGATAATGTCTCCAATAATGTAAATCATCTATAACTGCAGCTAACTCGAGATCATGTGTTGGGTGGTTCCTCTCATGTGGCCTCAACTACCGAGGCATGAATGCAATGACTCCATCCCATTGCATAATAACTTCCCCCTGCCAGATACCTAATGCATTACAGTAAATGGTGTAACTATTTCATGGATCTGGAAAAAACAGTATCAATGTGGAAGTCAATCTCCCTTTCAGCTCCTGAAAGGCTGAATCATAGGAACTTGTCCACAAGTACATTGCACCTTTCCTAATTAGGTCTATCAATGGAACCATTTAGCAAGAAAAGTCCTGTATAAATAAATTTAAGTAACCATCCATCCCCAAAAAACATTATACCTCAAAGACGTTCTTCATATGCTCCCAAGAAACTACTGCTCTCACATTATCTAGGTCTACTGATACTCCCCTCTCTGACATAACAAGACCAAATAAGGGGATCTGGTCCATCCAAAAGTGGCATTTTGAGATATTAGCATATAACTGATGATCTCTCAATATAATCAATATGATATCAAAATGGAATGCATGGTCGTGTTTTGTGTGAGAGTACACTAATACATTATCCACTAAAACAACCACAAAAGAATCTAAGTAAGGATAGAACACTCAGTTCATCAGTTCCACGAAAACTATTGGTGTGTTCATGAGACTGAACAAGATAAAAAAATAATCATATAGACCAAACCTGCTCTGAAAGTCTATGAGAAGTATATCTATTTTTCTAATGCACAGTTACTGATAACCAGATCACATCTCAATCTTCGAGAATACTTGGACTCCTTGAAAATGATCAAAGAGATCAATAATCCTTGGAAAGGGTTATCAGTTCTTTATAGTCAACTAGTTCAGCTTCTGATAATCCACACAAATATTGAGGGTACTAATGTTATTCACTTGTTAAGAACTTTTTATTTACTCTTATTTTTTATTTTTAAAGAAAAGTGCATAATTGTTTTGAAATACTCATGTTTTAATATTAAATGTAATTTCTGGTCATTATTTAAATTAGTCAAATTGATTCAGTTTAATATTTTAATTATAACTCTCACCTACTTATCCAAATTTCATGATTATTTATTTTTAGGGTTCTTTACTCACATTACAATATTTCATTAGAAGGTACCTTTGTCCAAATCATCCATTTGGAGGGTCATATGGTCCACACAAGAATACCCAAAGAATCTGTGAAGAAACTGGACTAGCCATGACAATTTGGTTATTGGTCTAAATCCTGAAGACCGAATTTAATTAAACTCCCACATATGTTCTTGATTATCCAAAAGAATCATTTATAAACTATTTACAATACAACTACAAAAATAAGGGGCCCAACTGATGCTTTTAATTCCATCCCACCATTCTGTCTAGAAATTAAAATCCAGACACTATTCCTGAATTTTCTCCCGATATACTCATCAAATAAAGATGGTATATTTAATTGTGAAATATACTATATGGGAAGACAACTTTTTAGAAGAAATTATTTTTATTTTAATTCATCTTCCTATTCATAAATACATTCAAATTTCTGTCATCGAAAAATAATGGATAGAAATGGACTATTTAACATTTTTTATGAAAACCGCCATAACATTGGATACATAAGTCCAAATCCCTCAAAATTTTGATAGTACATTGAAAACATTAATATATAAAACTTTGAAGAATAATATTTCTCTAGATTCTTCTCTCTAAAAATCAAATTAGTGATTCAGTTGGAGTGGTAGTTTTAGAATGAAAACATTTCACTTTCATGGGCTATAAATACTTCCCCCTCCTCTCTTTGTAAGAGTTTGGAAATTCATAATAGAGGAGGATCACTTGGCATGACCAAGGATCTTTCAAAATCCTAGGAGGACATTCCAAACTAAAGTTTGCACTTGAAAGACCCTTCCTCGTCTCTTTTTTTTCATTTACTTTTGTGTTCCTTTCATTTTTAATTACGTAAGTTGTTTTCAATTTCATTTGAATTTTAATACAAGTTTCTTCTCAACATTATGTGTTAACCATCCACCCTCTATTCGTAAATATTAATTCTCTTTAAATATTTTAAATCAAGGTGAACCCTCTTCCCTTCTTTCACTTTCTCATTCAATTTAATGTTTTTTAAATTGTCGTCACCCTTCATGTGTGTGTGTTCTGACAGACAACATTTTTCTTATCTCGCTATTTTTGTTCTATTCATAATTTATCACCATAAAAACATATTACCAGATTAATAACCATATTAATGGATGAGTAAATATACAATTGGGGTGATTCATTATTTTGGAATATTTAGTGATTGAGAGCCTTCACCAAATGAATATTCTTTAAATTAATATTGTGTGTGTTGAACCTAATATGTTATAGATTAATAACATGTTTTGTTTAGCACGTGGATTCAATGGATTATTGGAACAAAAAATAAAATACCATAAACAAGTAATGATAATGATTAGAACCCTAAGTTAAGTTACGCCTTGGATTAAAGCTTTAACACTTGGGAATTTTGATCAAAGTCATCTTGTGAAGTGAGTATTAATTTAATGCAACATAAATCAATGCTCAAGGATATCATAAGATTAAATCCACAATAATTAACTCACCCCAATATTTATCAAAATTTTAAATTAATCTTAATCAATCAATCATTTCAATTACACTCCACAAACAAACCCCCAATAAAAATACAATCAACTAAAAACAATCGACTATTAAAAATTATCAGCACTGAGAATTCGACCCGAGTGTTGTTATACACATTAATAGAGCACCAGAACCTTGAACAGTCGATAGGTGACAATCAGTCACGCTTTCAAATGGTTCAATTGCTGGGGATGGTGCATTATGTATTCATTCATTTCTGATTATTGTAAAAAAACAAAAAAAATTCAAAAAAATTGAAAAAAAAACACAAAGAAAAACTTACCTTCTCATAAAAATCATAAAAGGAAAAAACACAAAGAAAAACCCGCCTTTTTATTTCTTCCAAAATCTCTCAAAATGACCCGTAGCCTCCCAAATAATCCCTAGGATTTTTTTGACCCTAAAATTGAGTGAACACTTCGCCAAATTAGGAGAACCATTAGGGATAATCAAAACTTAGTCCAACCAATTGAATTAGATATGGATAATCCTAGAGAACAGACCCTTTAAGAACATGATTCCCTTGATATGAATTACCAACCCCTTCGTATTTAATATCCAAACATAGAGTCTGAATTTGAACTCAAAACAGGTTTGATTCATCTTCTACCTCATTTCCACAAGCTAGCTGGTGAGGATCCACATCTCCACCTTAAAGAGTTCCAAGTGGTGTGCTCTACCAGGGAGCCTCAAGGGGTTTCAGAGGAATAAATAAAACTCTGATAATTCTCTTTCTCCCTAGATGACTCCTCTAAGTCATGGATCTACAACCTCCCTCCTTGTTCAATAACCACAAAGAATTTAATGAAGTTACTCTTTTTAAGGAAATTCTTTCATGCTTCTTGTACTGCTTCTATCTAAAGGGAAATAAGTGATTTCTCTCAATTCCCAAATGAATCACTCCATGAGTACTGAGAGAGGTTCAAAATCCTATATCAACCTTCCAACACAACCAAATATCTAACCAACTCTTTATCCAATACTTCTGTGAAGGTTTATTGGTGTGGATAGAACTCTCATGGATGCTGCAAGTGGTGGATCTCTTGTTGATAAAACTCCCACATATGTAAGACATTTTATAAGAAACACAGCTAAAAACACACAACAATTCAATACTAGAGAACATGCTCAGGTCAAAGAAGTCCAAGAGAATCAATTCGTAGATACCAACAAGATGATCAAGTGGATGAGTGAACTTAGTGGTCTTGTGAGACAACTAGATTTTGTGGCCAAATCCCCAACCTCATCTTCTCTAAAATCACTATTTTTTATACCTATCAAGAATTGTGGAATATTTATCTCACCAACTCATCCAACTGACACATGTCCATAACTTCAATAGGATCCACATGATTCATCTGGAGCAAATGAGATCAATGCATCATATGCTCACAAGAACCCCAACCCTCAAAAACATGGTCAGTTCATTAGAAACTTCAACCAACCCCACTTTGTGCCCTTATATTCTACCTTCATCCAAGGCTTGAGGTATGGGAATCCCATTTCACATCCCCTCTGTTCCATCATCCAAATCCAAATCAATTACAATATGGTCAAGGTGTTGGTAACTTCCATCAACCTTATCCTTTTGTTCCTCAACCTCAAAGGAACAATCCTCCACCTGGATTCCACTATCCTAGTGAGCCTTCCCAATTCCCAAACAAATACAATCACTTTACCAAGAACCAAAATCAAGGTAATCCCAATCTGGGAGAAGAATCTTCTTATAAGAAACCATGGGAAAGTGCAGTGGAAGATCTTTCCTCCTTCACCCATTCCAGCCTCAAAAATAATGAAAAACAAATTATTCAAATTGCATCCCACCTGATCCATAAAAAACAATAAAATTATTCCCAACTCCAAACTCAACCACTACCCAACCCAAAGGGTAATGTAAGTACAATTTCACTTAGATCGGGTAATAAAATTGTTTTTCCTCATGATGAGTCCTCCAAATCCCGTTTAAATGTTGACAAGGGAAACCAAAAGAAACTTAGAAAGGAATCTGAATCCATTCCCTCACCTTTTTCCATTCCACTTAGGCATCCAATTACTTTTACTCAAGATTTTTCTAAACCAAGGAATTCCTTTAATCCTGATATTGAAATGCTTAACATGTTTAGACATGTTGAATCCAAAATTCCCCTATTAGATTAAATAAAACAAATCCCTATGTACACAATTTTCTTACGGAATTTTTCATCCACAATAGGAAACTTAGGACCATCAAAAATGTTTCCACCCAATAGTTTATTCCCATAAAGTGCAAAGATATAGGGTCCTTTATGGTTCCATGCTAAATTGGAAGTTGAACTTTGATGATTCACTCATAGACCTTGGAGCCTCAATTAATATCAGTCCCAAATCCTTCTTATCCAACCTTGTTCTAGGTCACTTATATCCAACAGTTATTGTCATTCAATTATCCAATAAAAGCACTAATATTTCTAGGGGTGTAATCGATGATTTACTTGTTCATGTCGATGATCTTACCTACCCTTATTATTTCTATGTACATGACATGGAAGGTGATACAAACTCTACTCGATCACCCCTAATTCTAGGAAGACCATTCCTAATGACAGTGAGAGCCAATATTGATGTCCAATTAGGAATATTATCCATGGAATTTGGTGACCAACTAGTCAAGTTCAACATTTTCCAAGCCATGTGATACCCATCTGAGGATCACTCTCCAATCTCAATCCCTACATCTAAGGACACTTCTGAGAGTCAATTAAACCCCATTCCATCATGTTTATCATGATATAATGAGAGAGGATTTTGATAAATATTCACCATGATTAACCAAGCCATAAATGGTGATGTTGATGTGGACCTTTCATTCATAGACTCCATTAATCTAGAGGAACTTGAAAACTATCATGAATCCCACATCAACTATGAAATCTACTACTCCACCGTGGACACTACTATGGAAAATGAATCAGAAGAAACTGAAATCCCTTCCTCCATTCTTCAATTGTCTAACCCATAAATGATAGATGATACTAATCTGAAACCTCTTCATGAACACCTGAAATATTGATTCCTTTTCCATGATCACTCATATCATGTCATTATCTCTACTTCACTTACTAAAAACGAGGAGTCTAAACTTTTTCACGTGTTATAGGAAAACAAAAAGGCCTTAGGTTGGAACCTAAATGACATATTAGGAATCAACCCCACTCTTTTCATGCATCACATACATATTGAGGAATCATCCAAACTAATTATACAAACACCAAGAAGACTCAATCCACTCATACATGAGGTAGTTAGGGAAGATATAACCAACCTTCTTCATGCTGTTATTATCTACCCAATTTATGATAGTTAATTGGTTATTACAATTCAATTTGTACCTAAAAAGGGTGGTATAACTGTTGTCATAGATGAACATGGTGAGGTAGTCACAACTCGAGTGAAGAACAAATGGCATGTGTGCGTTGATTACTAGAAATTGAATGTTGAAATAAGAAAAGATCACTACCATATTCTATTCCTTGATCAGATTCTAGAATGATTATAAGGAATGTCACACTATTACATTCTTGATGGATACACCGACTACTTACAAATCCCAATCACACCTCAAGACCAAGAAAATACAATATTCACTTGCCCCATTGGAACCTATTCATACAAGAGAATGAATTTTGTCCTTTTCAATGCTCCCATTACATTCCAGAGGTGTATTATGAGCATATTTTATGAAATCATTGAAAACTACATGGAAGACTTCATGGTTGACTTTTTCATTTATGGTGAGTCATTTGAATCCTACTTGCATTAATTCTTTTTAGTCATTCAAAAGTGTTTCAAGTGTAACATTGTGTTAAATTTTAAAAAAATCACTCCATGGTTAAAAATGGGTTTTTTCAAGGGCACGTAGTTTCAAAAGAGGCTATTAAAGTTGATCCTTCCAAAATTGAAGTGATTCAGATCACTACCTGAACCCACCTCTACTCAAGACATCCATTCATTCCTTGTTCATGTCGGTTTCTATAAGCGATTCATCCATAGCATTAGTAGTATTTCCCTCCCACTCACTAGGTTTCTCCAAAATGATGTCACTATCCTTTTCGATGAGGTTTGCAAGAGAGATTTTATTTAACTCAAAATTTCCCTTACATCTACCCCAATAATAAAACCCTAGATTGGTCCTCACCCATTGAGTTGATGTGTGATGCTTTGTATAGAGCCATTGGGTATGTTCTTTATCAATGAAGGGAAAATATTCTTCATGTCAACTATTATGACTCAAAAACATTGGATGAAACTCAATTTCAATACACTGTCACTGGAAAGGATCTTTTAGTAGTGGTTTTTGCCTTAGATAAATTCCGTCCCTAGTTCTTAGGTGCCAAAATCATCATCTTCACAAACCATTCTTCTATAAAATTATTACATAAGAAAATTGATCCCAAAACAAGGCTAATAAGATGGATATTAATGTTAAAACTATTTGGACATGAAATCAATGATAGACCATGAAAGGAAAACCAGGTTGATGATCAGTTGAGTAGAATTTATAATTCTTATCATTCTGAAATAATTGATCTAGAATTTCCAAATGAGGACCCTTCATATCTCACTCCAAATATACCATGGTATTCCCCAATTGTAAACTATTTGGTTGCTGGTATTGTTTCGGAAATTTTTTCAAAACAACCAAAAATGAAGTTGAAAAGTGATTCAAAATACTATTTCTTTAAGATAATAATCTTTGGAAAACTGGTGCTGACATGGTAATTATGAGATATGTTGATGAAAATGAACATTCTTGCATCTTATAATTCTGTCACTCAATGCCTGGTGGTGGCCACTTTGGACCAAAAAGGACCTCCAAAAAGTTCTTAGCTTCTGGATTTTTCAATCCATCATTATTCAAGGACTCACATGAGTTTTTTCAATCATGTTCCACTTTCCAAAAGTATGGAACAATTTCCAAAAGAAATGAAATTCCCCAAAATCATTTAATTTTCTATGAGGTCTTCGATATTTGGGGCATCGATTTCATGAGACCATTAACCCCTTATAATGGATTATCATACATTATTCTTGTGGTAGATTATGTTTCTAGGTGGGTAGAGGCCAAACCCACTATAAACGATGATTCACATACTGTTAGTGAGTTCAAAAAAACCCACATCTTCCCTAGATTTGGAACTCATCATTCCTTTATCAGTGACTTAGGAACCCATTTTGGTAATAGAACCATGGAATCTATTTTGGAAAATAATGGTGTTGTACATAAAACATAAATTGCATATCACCCCCAAAAAATGGCATGGCTGAAATTTCTAATAGATAAGTGAAAAGAGTGCTTGATAGAATTGTAAATACCACTAGAAAAGGCTAGCCTGAGAGACTTGGTGAAGCACTTTGGGCTTATCGAATAGACTATAAAACACCCATTGGGAAGTCTCCTTTTAGGCTAGTTCTTGGTAAAGTGTGTCACTTACCAGTTGAAATCCAACATTAGTCATTTTGGGCAGTAAAAACCTGTAATTTTGATTGTGAAAAATAGGGTGAAGATATATTTTTGCAGGTAAATGAATTGGGGGAGCTACGAATTGATTCCTATGAGAATTCCAAACTCTATAAAGAAAATACCAAGGTACTCCATGAAAATAAAATCTTCTGAAATGTATTTCATGAAGGTGAAATGTTAATTCCATTCAATTCTCGATTTCGACTTCACCCAGGTAAGCTTAATTCCCATTGGGAGTGTCCTTTTATTGTTTCTCATGTTTACCCATTTAGTGAAGTGAAAGTCTAAGTCCCATCTTCCAAAATAACATTCACAGTTAATGGACATCAGTTAAAGCATCACCCTAAGAAGACACACATTTCGTGAACCACCTTGACTTCAATCAGATTAACAAACTTCCAACGACCCACCACTGAATAGAGACAGCAACCCGCCAAACCCAAACTAGGGGGCACCCTTTTCCCTTTAACTACCTCTTTATCTCCCCCTCCACTTTCTCTCTATCTCTCTATTTTTCTTCTTATTACTATCTTTTTCATTTATTTACCACTTTCCTTATCACACTATTTTTACTCGTACTATTTTTTATGAGTGTTTCTTTATAAAAAAACTATAAAAAACCTAAAAAAACTGAAAATAGTAATAAAAATTACTTAAAAAATATAGAAAATCCAGTCACATTTACTCACCTTCAACTTTTGAAATTTTGTCTAACCATTTTGGGGAGTCAAAATACATGGTTTCTTCTCAAAAAATTTATGTTTTCATTATATATTTGGATAAAGAATATTGTGTCAAAACCAACAAAATTTGAATGCTCAATTTTTGATTTGGAAAATTATTTTCTTCAACTGTGAGGAAAAACATTAGCTTCCATTCCAAGACCACCTATGGCCCCATTTTAAAAATGTGTGTTTTTAACCCCGATTTGTGAGTCTTGAGTTTGTGGACCTTTGAGTGGAATTTCCAACATTAGTGTACATTAATTTGATAGAGGCATTTTCTAAACCTCATGAGCATCACAATATCCAAATAGCCTCCCTTTAACCTTACATTATTCCTCCTTTTGAAATCCCCTTCGAGCCTATGAAAACATTTTCGTTGATAGCTACATAAATAGCCCAATGACTTTTCCCACCCAATATCTACATGGATTTTCATTGCATAATTTTTTAAAATTTAATTGTGGGGGGAATGTTTTTTATTTTGGGTACACTTTGTTGATTTCACCATGTTATCATATTCTTGAAGGAAAGAATCCATTTTAGTGTGGGGAGAGGTTTTTATTCTATGAGTTTTGGGAATGTATATATGCTTATGACATATTGTTCGAATTTTATTGAAATGTGTTAAAAACAAAACAAAATAAAATAAAATGAAAAAAAAAGAATTGGTTGTGTATTAGGTGGATCCAAAATCAATATTCTTCAAACTTTGATCTTGTTATAACTATTTAAATTATTATCATGAGGATATCAAACATGGGTTGAGAGATGAGAGTGAGATCTGTTTCAAGTTCGACTTTTGAAGAATGAAAAAAGAAAAAAAAGAAAACTTATGTCATCGGTAAAAGTTTTGGGTTTCGTATATATTCTATCTTATCATTACCTTCAAATTTTCTTCCAATTTTTTTTCTTGATTCACACAATTGATCCCTTATAAACACATGTTTCCATTTTTTTCCATGTTTTATTTCAAAATTATTGTGCATTTCTTTTTCCATGTTGGTATTTTACCCCTCTTTCTACTCTTTTTAATACTGAATTCCTACTATCCCACAGACATAGAAAACCCCTTAAAAAATCCCTCTTAATTATTGTGCACTTTAGGATTGGTAATGGAACTGAGATCTCTTTCAAACTCTTGGATTTTCAATTTAGGATGGTGAATGACTGAACCTCCTGGAATAAATTTGTGATTATCTTGACAGGAGTATGTTTTGAGTACCCAAATTTTCAATTTCTAAATTTGAGCATGAAAAAAGAGTGGTTTTTGGAACATTGTTTCTGTAACAGTTTGTGGTGGAATTCAATATGTATGAGTTAAAAAGTTTAAACTTCCCCTGAGTGGGTAAAATAGAATTTCAATATTTTTTGGTGAGTGAAAATGATTTTTTAATGTTTTTTATATTTGTTGCACATGGGGACATGAACAAACTTAAGTGTGGGGGAGTTAATGTTATTCACTTATACAGAACCTTTTATTTACAAAATTTACTTATTTTCAATGAAAAGTTCATAATTAGTGTTAAATACTCATGTTTTAATATAAATGTAACATTTTAGCATTATTTGAATTAATCAAATCGAGTTAGTTTACTATTTTACTTTTAACTCTCCCCATAATTATCAAAATTTCATGATTCTTCCTTTTTAGGGATCCTTACTCAAATTAAAACATTTCATTATAAGGTACCTTTGGCCAAATCGTCCTTTTAGAGGGTCATATGGTCCACACAAGAATACCCAACGAATCTGTGAAGAAACTTGACCTTCCATAATGATTGGATAATTGGTCTAAATACAGAAACCCAAATCTTTTTAACCTCCAACATATGTTCTTGATTATCCAAAAGAATCAAGGATAAAAACATTAAGGTCCAACTACAACAACAAGGGGCCCAACTGATGCTTTTATATCCATCCCGCCAATCTGGATGGAAATTAAAAATCAGGACCCTATTACTGAATTATCACAGGATCTTATCATCAAATCAAGCTAGGGTTTTTTAGTGTGAAAGCTAATATATTGGTGGAAAACTTTTTAGAATAAGTTATTTTTTTTGGCGGCATATTTTTATTCATAAATCCATTCACATTTCATCCATCAAAAAATCATGGATAGAAATGGATAGTTTAACATCGTTTATGAAAATCACCATAACTTGGGATCCATAAGTCCAAATTCCTCCAAATTTTAATAGTATACTGAAAAATTTAATATTTAAAACTTTGAATAAGAATATTACTCCAGATTAGGTTGTCTGAAATATCAAATTTGTGATGCAAGTGAAGGGGTAGTTTTGGAATTAAAACAGTCCACTTCCATGGGAAATAAATACTTCCCCCTCCTATCCTTGCAAGAGTTTGGAAATTCAAAATAGAGGAGGATCAATTGGAATGACCAAGACTTTACAAAATCCTGGTATGAAATTCCAAACTCATGTTTTCACTTGAGAAACCCTTCCTCCCCTGTTTTTTTTCATTTACTTTTGTGTTCCTTTGATATGTAATTGCGTATGTTTTTTTCAATTTCATTTGACTTTTAATGAAATTTTATTCTTCATATTCTATTTTAATCATACACCCTTGGTTATTAAATATTAAGTCCCTTAAAATTTTTGAAATCAAGTTGAAACTCCTTCCCTTCATTTTCATTCTCATTCAATCTAATGTTCATTTTTAATTATCATCACCCTTATTGTGTGTGTGTTCAACTCACAACTCTTTTCTTATCCTATTATTTTTGTTCTATTTATAATTTATCACCATAAACACATATTACCATATTAATAAACATCTTAATGGATGAGTAAATCTACAATTTGGGTGAGTAATTATTTGGGTATGTTGAGTGATTGAGAGCCTCTGCTAAATGAATATCCATTAAATTAATATTGTCTATGTTGAACATAATACGTCATGGATTAATGAAATGTTTTGTTTATCATGTGTATTACATGGATTATTGGAACTAAAAATACACTACCATACATAATTAATGATAATGATTAAAACCCTAATTTAAGTTACGGCTTGGATTAAATCTTTAACACTTTGGAATTCCAATCAAAGTCATCATGTGAAGTGGGTATTAATTTAATGAAATATAAATAAAATCTCAAGGATTCCATAAGATTAAATACTCAATAATGAACTTACCCCAAAATTTATCAAATTTTTAAATAAATCTTAATCAATTAGTCATTTCAATTAAGCTCTACAAACAAACCCCCCCAATATAAATACAATCAACTAAAAATAATCGGCTATTAAAAAGTATCATCACTGAGGATTCGACCCGAGTGTTTCTATACACATTAACATAGCACTAGAAACTTGAATGGTCAATAGGTGACAATTGTCTGTGATTTTAGGAACCATCATCCTTCTTCAAAAATAGGACAGGAAAACCCTAAGGAGAATAATGGTTCAGATGAAACCCTTCACCTGCAACTCCTCTAACTACTTCTTGAGCTCATGTAACTCTAGTGTAGTCATACTATAAGGAAGAATGGACACTGATACCACTCTTGGCACAAGATCAATGGAGAAATGTAACTCATTATTTTGAGGTAAACTAAAAAAGTTGTCTAGGAAGACGTCTCTGAAACTATCTACCATTTGAGGAAAGTATACCTATGAAATTCCCTAGTCATCCAGATATAAACTAGAAATATGGGCTATAATTCCTCATATCCCATGATTCTCGGGTCCAGCTCTGTTGTCATGGACATCCCATTCTCCCTTCTATAGGATAGACCTTCCCTCTAGTGATGTGAAACTTTCCCTACTGTGATAGCATTTGACAACAGCCTAAAAGGAGACCAACTAGTCCATTCTGAGAATGACATCAAAACCTATCATCTCTAAGACATAGATGTACCATAAGAAGTGAGACCCACCAAACATAACATGGAACTCTTTACATAGACATACACTTGTCTCTCCTAATCCCCAATGGAGTTTCTAGTGTCATAATATCCTCAAAAGTAAACATACATAGACCAAGGATCTCCATAATTGAAATAGATATAAAACTATGGGAATCCCATATATAAAAAATATTATAAGGTAAAACTGAGGAAACTAGAATCGTGCTTCTAATCGTCGAGGGTTTAGTATCCTTCTTCTAATCGGTCTTCTCCACTTCAAAAGTTTGACCTGTACTGCCACCACCCTACCTGAATACCCTGAGTTGATCCACCCTATTATTGCTAAGAACTTGTACCCTGACTACCATGGCCATGACTACCTCTTCTGCCTAAATAGACTGAAGACCTCTAGTTCCCCAACTGATTAGAGACTACTAGTCCTACTCCTAAACATTGAGTCATACCAGGACCCCTATCACTCACTACTGGTGAGAACACCCAGAAAAAATGCTGAGGATGGCCCATCTTGTCACAAGATCGTCACTCGACTAGGTCTCTCGAGCACTAAGGTCTCATGTGCCCAGTCTTCCCACACAGATAGCATACCAAATGGCTACCTGATAAAACATCACATGGAAGCTACCTATAGAGCTTCTTAATATCTGTTGAAGGAGTACCGGCACTGGATGTTGAACCACCCTACCTCACTGCTCCCAACTCCCTCAGATTGTGCTCGGTAAATAGCACCTGGTTCATTATATCTGTCACTGAAGTTAGATTGAATACATTCACCTACAATCAGATTTCATACATGAGAACATCCGCAAATCTCCAATACAAATATAACTCATCACCTCCTAGAATAGGTGCGAAGAATTAAAGCTCTGTAAAACGAGAAGAGTAGTACATCACTGAAAGAGTGCCCTACTCCAAATGAATGAACTCTCAGGCTCGATCATCCCTCAATGCCTCGGGATAGAATTAATCATAGAAGGTCCTCTGTAACTCTTCTGAATCTATATACTGATGACATCACAACATTGAGATAACATCCCACTATCTCTTGGAAGAATCACATAGCATGTACGTAGCAAGATTCACTCTCCTATTCGGGGGAATCTTCATATGCTCAAAGATAGCATTCATGGACTCCAACCAGGACTCCGAAACCTATGGTCATCCATCCCCATAAAACAAATGGGAGGATACTATTGATGGAACACCCGCATCAGCTCTACCATAGACGGGGTAGGGTTCAGTGCTCCCTGAAAAGTATTTAATATCCTCAAAAATCCTTCACAGAACTATGCATTAGAACCTGCGTCTGGTATAACAGATGTTGCCAAAACGGTCATGAAAGGAGGATCTATTGGTTGTCTGTGATCTATAATTTCCAGTTTCTGATCATCTCCCTACAACAAGCATAAAACTAGAGGATGCCTCGTAGGTATTACTCTGTAAGGTCAAGCTCACACATCAGTTCAATATTATCAAGGAATGAAACGTATATGTTCAAGAAAGTAATAATAGAATAAAGAATTAAAGTTTAACAAAAATAGGGTTACATGGTGTTTATAAATACCACATGTTTTGTTCCCTTCAAGAATTCACATGGGCGTGTACCTCTGCCAAGCCTGGTTGTGTAACACCCCTACACATTGCATGTTCCTCTGATGACACAGTGTGTACATGAATTTTCCCTACAACCCAGGTTCTTATACATGGCTAAAACTACACGGTTCTCTCCTAGTTAACACTACATGGTGTGTTTACCCTAGAAACGACATGTACTACTTAAGTTCTAACAGCTTGTGTCATTGGTAAAATGGTTTAACACATGGTCCTTATGGCATGGTGTGTACTCCCAGTACATAGTGTGTTCTAAACAAGTTTCCCAACCCCATGTCTCTGCTCACACAGTCAGTCACATGGTCAAATACTACATGACATGTACATACGGTACAAGGAATGTACTTAAGAAAAGTTATTTCTTCCAGAATAGAAGAAAACATGGCATGTGTTCATAACACCACACGTCGTGTTGTCTAGGTTTCTGAATATTAAGCCTTTGAAACTTCTTTGGAAACCATGAAAACATAAAATTTTGTCCAATATAGTAAAAATTATGACCCGTGAGAGCCCATACTCTGTGCGAATCAAAATTTTGCATCCTTATTCATGTCATAACTTGAAAAAATGCTATTAAATTTAAAACATGATCCACCGAATTCTTATCAAAGAGGGACCATAACACCTCAGGGACTAAATTTTGGTATCCATATAAATGAAAATTTACATATTCTAATACCCTATCAAAATATCAGGTATTCTATCATGGAATCTATCAAAACATCATCAATATCTAGCACAACATCTATCACAACAACATGTAATCAATAATGCACCCTAAATGGAATGACAATAATGCATGTCACATGATCTCTAGAAAGTGCATATATGAATCATGAGATGGAAAATCCCATTCTCATTGAGTTGCAGAAGAAATAAAACCACAATGATATGAAACATAATAGATAAAAACAAGTGAATCACCCAACGGTGAAATCAAATCAACTGTAACAATTGAAAAAACCATAAAAAATTGCAATATTCGAGAAAAATTGGATTTTCCCTATACATGGGTTAGATACTCCCAGACACAACTTATTACTAACTACTTATTCCTTAAAATCATTTTCTATATGTTCCAAATAGTAAAATAGAAAAGAAAAGAACCTGCTCCGATACCACATTGTAACGTCCCAGTTCTGGGTACCGCCCGAAGGGGCCCTGTACCTGGTTGGTCAGATGGCCTCAAGCGCATTTCCCTGAACCCTAGAAATTTCTGACTAGAAGTGAGGGCCTTTGGTATGATAGTGGGGAAACTATTCCCTCATTGGATGAGTAACATAGCAGAACAAATAGTAAATACTAACGGAAACAGTAATACCATGCAACAAGAGTAAACAATGGAATACTGATAGAAATAAAACAACTAGAGAATATATATAAATGATTCTTTTCACATGTGTCTAGGAAATCATCCAAACAATTCACAATGCTGGATATAAAATATTAAAACCAAAGTACAGAAAATACAAAAATCCAACAACATTACAAGCCTCAGCTTGGTCCCCTGCTCTCCAACTCTAATAGAAATCATGTACCTAATGAAGAAGGGTGATTTCCCTTATCTATAACTGTAACCATATAATCTGTTTGGGTCCAAAATCAGGATCCAAACAGGGTGTGAGAAAAATCCCATTAGGAAACCACCAAAATATCTATGCCTAACTATTTGTGAATATATATATATATTAATATATAAAATGAAGAAATAAATTTAGAAGTACTTAGATGTAAATAATCCTATAGTTTTCAATTACATTTATTTGTATTTATTAATTATTCAATATATTTTATAATGTAACCTTAGGATCAAGCCTATGCTTTTTATATCCATGTATAATAGTAACA
Source organism: Viscum album (assembly GCA_963277665.1). Classification (NCBI taxonomy): domain Eukaryota; kingdom Viridiplantae; phylum Streptophyta; class Magnoliopsida; order Santalales; family Viscaceae; genus Viscum; species Viscum album. The sequence goes on along the minus strand of OY728120.1, from coordinate 1,155,332,807 downwards.
ACAAACGTCTCAGAAGTCTATCTAACCATGCTAGTAAGATCGAGTCTGAGCTTGTTCATTGGCTTGAAAGACTCATCACAATAATTAAACTATTCTCAAGAAACCCTCTCGGAAGGATCTCATAGTCTAACCCCTATGGTTTAACATATCATCATTTCAATAATTAATGACCCTAAAGGAAATCTCACTCAGTCTAACCCCTTTGGTCCCACATAGCACTAATCATTTACAAATGACCACCTGGGAATATCTCACGGTCAATACCCCCTTGGTCTGCATTACAATAATAAACTAAAATGACCACCTTTCATCTCTCACATTCAATTCCCTAGGGTCAAATATTCATTTAATAATGACCCTATATGTATCTCTGACGTTATAACCCCTCTGGTCTATGACCACTCGGTACCTCTCACAGTCAATACCTCTGGGTCAACATAACAATAATTCATACAAAAATGACCCTACCTTGAGAAGCTTCACAGTTAATTCCCCTTGGTCAAACGTTCATAATGTGTAACACGTGAATCTAAAATAAATAGTAACACCATCCTAACAACACAAGGCAATAAAATAAAAGCAAGAATAACAGGAATTTCTAGACCAAGTGGTCATAAATAATCAATAGAGGAAACACCCCGATGGGGTGTCCCATAACAAGGTATAAAACCATATGCATAAGAAATTACTACTCCCTAATCAAAAAACCATAGCAGGTATTAAACAGGGTCAAATTCCCAAAACATGAAATACCCCAACATGGGAATTCATCCCTTTGATCATATATAACCCAAAGACAACCAATGAAAGACAAAACCCACCTACCTTGATGTTGTATGATGAACACTCCTAAAATATTTCCCTTGAATCAGCATAGAAAGATGTAGATCTAAGAAAAGGTTAAAAACAATCAACCTTAAAATATTCATGATAGAGGAGGAATCTGGAAGAAAGGCAATGGGAAAAGGGATAACTCACCAATGGGAATCCAACGCACCCAGTGATGTCTCAATAGGAGCTTGGACAAAGAAACAGGAGTGGTTCAGAGTTCTTCAGCATTTGGTCACTCTCCTCTATGAAACACAGGGAGAAGAAGGGTAATCTGTACATGAGATGTGACCCAGCACAAATTTATCAAATAAAAAGAAAAGTTAATAGAACGTTCATTTAATGTACACGTCGTGTGCTAGCCTCAATCGGCTCTCACTTTAGGCGGCCTTCCAGATCACCAAAACGGCCATGTACATGGCCATTACATGTCTAGTACATGGCTACAAGTGGAAACTGGGTACACGGTGTGTAATCAAAATTAAATGGCTTGTAGTCAAAATTACATGGCATGTACTTAGAAAACTTCCCAATTCTTCCTTTTTCCTCAAAGACAACCCAAAATAAAGATCCATACCAGAAATTAAGATCCTGGTTCTTACATATATACTTCACCATTGATATGTTATATCATAAATTTATTTATCATCATTGTATTTAAAGTTTCATTTGAAGTTATTTATTTCACAGGGATTATGATACAAAAGTTACCAAAGTGGTAATGGTTTATTTCACAATATCATCATTATTCAAAATTATTTTTTGTTTAAGTCCCCATTGGGGGAATTATTTGGTATTTATATAATAAACTAAATATATTTTATTATCATATAGAAATTTGTGAAAATGTTCAAGTAATATTACCATTTTATAATATTTGGTAAATAAAATGATTGGGAAAATGTTTTTAATAAAATCTGATTTAATTTCACTCTTTGGTCGGATATCTATTTTCATCAAAACCAATGTTTTTTAAAAAAAATTTGAAAAAAATTTCCATTTTTTAAAATGATTTATTAAAGAAATATTCACCCATTTATTCTTTTTTTTTTGAAATTAATATTCATGATATTTTTAAAAGAATGAATCTTTGGATTTAACACAAATGTGAAAAGAATCTTTGTTTTAACACAATTGACATGAAGGGAATTTTCATATCTCATGACCACTGCATATTTTAAAAGTTACATTACATTTTTAAATGGTTTTTTTTTCAAGAAAATTGTTTTCTAAATAAATTGTGAACATTTATTTTTAAAAGGTAATTTTCAAAATGAAAAATATATTTTACTCAATAATGTTTTAAATAATTTTTTTATAGTATTTCTATTCGTCAATGATATCAACCATTTATTTTACTTATGATACATAGGGGATATGTATTGATATCATTATTATTATTTATCTAGATGATTTATGATATATTTAATTTAGGATGTACAATTTTATTTCCATTCATCATTTTACTCTGAAAGGTTTATGACTATATTTATTGATTCCAATAAGTAATAACATTTCACATGTTATTTTTTCAATATTAATGTTTATGTTGATTATGTTTCACACCTTTAACATAACTAATGAATTTTAATTTTTTAGTGTCGGGAAGTGACAACTATAGTGCCTCAATGCATTGATAGGTCTCATCAGAAAAACTAGATATGGTTTTGGCTGAGGCCTTACCCATTTATATAGATATCTTGGAAAAATAATAGAAGGTATTATATGTCTTGGAACAAGTAATAATGGTATGTTTTATATGTCCATCATTATGAATTCAGTTATAGATATTCTATGTAATTATTTGATTTGTTAGAATATCCATTGTCAAGTTTCTAGAACACGTGATTATTTATAAGTACTTATTTGATCATATTTTATTCCTATAATATTTTGATCAAGTTATTCATTAAAATTCATATGTTTTATTTATTCACCTTACCATATTTATTATTCCTTATTTATTCATATCTTCCATTGTACACTTACCCTCGCTAAGCATCCGAGCTCACCCCTTTCTTATGCTTTACTTTCCTCCAGATACCACAAAGTATTTTTTGATTTACATTCATGGATATCCTAAGGGGAATAATGTAATTATCAAATAAAATGATTTTTATATTTTATTTTTTAATATGTATTGTGAGTTTCAAGTATGTAACTACTTTACCAAGACTACTAAACTATTCAATCCTTTGCGATGTGATATCTTGTATATTATGCCAATATATTAAAGATAACACTGGATCTGAGGTACTCAGTTTGAGTTTCTACATTGATATGATTCCATCTATGACAACCCATACTTTTCATACATTAATTTAAAATCTTATTAGATAAATATTTTTTACATAACATGATGATCCATGGAAAATCGTACAGCTCTAATGCCTTTGGAGACTTGGATACATAAACAACTAGTTCATAAGTGACATACATGGTCTCCAACTTAGTTATTAATAATTATAACCCTTATAAGAAATATCATACATAATTCCATTCTTCATAACTTGAGAAAATGAAACATATGAAAGGGTTAGTTATAATACTCGGTAAGGGTAAGCAGGGGAGATATCTATTACCACATAAGCATAACATGAGAATAAGGGTATGGGAACATAAGTTTAACTTTTTAATTCCATTCCTTGCATATCATAGATCATAATTTTGATTCATGGAAAAAATCCTGGAAGTTCATAAGATATGAATCATAAAATAATCAAAGAACATGATCCATAAGAGCATAACATTGGCATAATACATGAAATTGTGGAATACAAATAATCATAGAAAACCTTATGTCAAGCCTACTCACTAATACATTCATAACAAGTTAGTCTTGGTTTAAACACCCATGTTCTAACTTCAGGTATGGGATAATCTACTATGTATCCAATTTTGGGCTTGAGAACCCTCCATTTTACCCTCTTTTGGGATTGGAATAACCTCCCACGTACCGTTTGATCCCATAGAACATTAATCATTTCCCAATGCAATGGAAGAATATATAGCTACCACCCATAACATAATGAAAATCATAAATATGTGTTTTATAAGGTCATAAAACATTATTCATATTATAACTAATTAAGAGAAATTGGTTTAATAAACATTTCATCATATCATAACCTATGGAATATAAACTATATTCATAAAAATTTCAATACTTCATCATATTAAAACCAATGGAAAAAGTAACAGGTTTATTAAATATATTTTCATCATAAACATAAATAATCTAAATAAATAATAAGGATTCTATCATTGGATAATAACCCTATTAATTCATAATTAACGTCAAAGGATGTCATCTTAGATAGAAAATGATTTTGAAATATCACTAGGAACATTTCTTGAGGAAAAAAACCATTCCATTTGGAACCCACTTCTTTAAAATATACAAATTTCAAAAAAAAACTTTCAAAATGAACTTGAAAATTTTTAAACGAATATTCACAACATTGATCAGTGATTATGGATGAAAATCTTGTTAATGTTTATTAGTCAAAAGAAAAAATTCCTTTCACATTTTCGGTAAAAATTAAAAAAGTACCTCATTTGTAAAATGCTAAGAAGATTACTTTAGAAAAAAAATAAAATTCAAAAAATGGGTAAAAATGAATTTAAAAATTCATAGGATAATATTAAAAACGTTCTTAAATTTTTTTTAAAATTGTATATGAAAGAAAATGGTTTTTTTACCAAATAAATAGAGGAAGTCCATTTTCCTTAAAATTATATTTTGTGTCCCTTAAGTACTTATTGTGATGAAAATTAAAGGAAAACTTTTATTTTCTATAAATAACCAGAGAAGACAAATATTTGTGAGTTTATTGAGAGGTAGGTCATAATATTTCATCATAAAAAACTTAATCATAAATAATCTATATAAACAATGATATTGTAACATAAAATACTTACCACTTTGGTTTATTTCAAAACAAAACCTCATGAAAGAGAGGACCTTATAGGTATAGATAAATACCCATGATTTAAATTAAAAGGATAATAAAATAAATTCAAGGGTATTATATATACCGCATAAAATAAATAAGTGGTGAATATGTAATGTATCTAATAGAAGTAAAAGTGAGATGAAAATACCTTACCCTAAGTTCCACTTGACTTGAAATAATTATAACCACTTTTATAATCAATTTAATTTTATTATAATTCTATAAAAAATTCATATAAATTATGATAGGTCGTAGATACATATAAACTTTGTTTAAATTTTTCAATAGAAGAAAATAGAGAAATGTAAATAAAAATTCACCTTTCTAGAATCATTTTTATATCATATAAATTTTATATATTCATAATATCCATCCTCCTTACAATATAAGTAAAATAGAAATGAAAAAAATAACTATCACTTCATGGAGGTGGTAGTCCACAGGTACGCACGAGCGATGTAATCATTTTCCATCACATTGGAAGGCAAGGAGGTAGATATTATATTATCATTATATAATAATATTTATTTCATATATATCATATAAAATCTTAAAACCAACAATAATTACCACCCATGAAAGATGGTGATGGAAAATGAAGTGTAACGTTATGTGGAGATGGTAAGTCATACGTACACACAAATGATAATTTCACTTCCCATTTTATGGAAAGAGGGTGGATAATGGTAGTTAAATAATAATAATAAAATTTAATAATATTCATAATACATAATTTATTATGTTATAATAAATACCACTTATTTAGAGTAATTATAATAAAAAATAAATTGAATGGGTATGGGTAAGACAATTACCCCTTTTTCTGGAGACCTCATTTAGATCCTTTCATAAAGAGATTAGATTAGAATATAATAAAGTCACTCACAATACAAATGGTTCCAAATTACCTATAAATGGATAGGGAATGAAATTTTAGACCATTTATTATCCCATTTTTCTTATTTTAATTTTTTTTATGATTATTAAGTAATTTAATAAAATATTGTTTTTATAAATTACCATTAAAATAAGTTTTGACTCTATTCATTTAATTTGAATTAATGTAATTACATACAAAGTTGGAATTTTAATATAATTATTTACCATAATAATAATATTCCATAATCATTTATAAATTAATGTAACACATTTAATCACTCAAATTATATTACTTTTTATATTTTTGAATTTGTTTATTATATTTGTTATTAATTGGATAAATATTGCAGTAGAGTTGCATAAGCATTTCAGGTTATTATATAACTTCTAAAAATTATAAATAAATTTATATAATGAAAATAATTTCATTAATATAAAAATTTTAATCATGACTCATTCATAGTTTTTTTCACTATGTGAATACATAAAATATATGTATAACTAAGAGAGTGATACTTTGTAACATTCTTTATTTTAAATATTATAAAGATTATTTTCATGGAAAAGTGTCCATTAAAAATTTTAATTTTGAAAATAATTTGATGATTTTTTAATTAACTTCATCCAATAATAATTAAGATGAAAACTTATGGCCTTATCACTTAGATTTAACCTATATAAACATGATTTACTCTTTACTGAGGTGATAAATTTTACCATGCTAACTATTCATTTTGACCAAAAAAATAAAAAGGGATTATTTAAAAAATTTGAACCTTTGGATTCTAAATATATAATAAATTTAATCAAATTCATTACCTATAAGTAGTAGAAAAAAAATTAAATAAGCCTAAAAATGTGATGAAAAACATTTTTTATGAAAATGCATTTTTATGCATAAAACATGGTTTATTCATGTCTCATTCTTAGTAAAAATGTTAAATGAATACTAAATATTTATGGTTGAATATATTATGTATAAAATAATTTAAATTAATTATCATATAGTTATTAATTTAATTTTTCAATATAAAAATACATTGTATACATAAAAATAGTTTTTTAGAAAAAAATGGTATTTCATTTTTTCCTTCAAATGATTTTATTTTTTTTATAAAAAATTGATAAATAATGAATTAATTTTATACATATGTAATAATAAATTTTTCATTATTTAGTTATTTCTATTAACACCCACCAATAGAATTCATAATATATCATGGTTCGTTTAAATTTTGTGTTGTGTGTAATTCAAACTATTGAAGAAAATAAATTTAGTTGAAGAATATAATATTTCAAAAAAATATCAGGGTGTTCAAAGATATTATATTATATAATTGGGATCTCTACTCACATAAATTTATTTAACCCTACTTTATAGACATTATCTTCTTTTATTATAAGTTGTGTGACCTTTAATCCCAAAAAATCCTTATTTAGAGAACCATGACCTTCAACAATGTATACCTCTCTATGAAATAGTATATACTAGTATTAGGTTCTTCATTCATGTCATGTTTTATTCCCCTCATAAATATAGATTTTATCTCCCTATGGTAAATGTTTTATGATCGTTAAACCTCATAAACACTTTTCCAAAGTTGTAAGGCCTTAATATCTATCCCTCAATGGTCTATATTTCAAGACCCCTAAACTACAAATGAAAAGAAAATAAAGTTTTTTTATTTTGAAAAATAGAAAATGGAATCATGATAAAAATCCAAGTCACATCTTTCTAATTCATCACATCTAATAAATAATAAAAAATTTATTGAAAACAAAGAATCCCAAATTCTTATAATACCCTCTATATGGCCCTATAGAAAGTAAAATTATACTCCTTGGAACCACTATTCTAAGAAAACGTTATAATCAGAACTTCTTCCTTATCTCTTAAGTATATCATCAAGGTATTTAATGTTATATCCCTTCACCCTAATAAACTGTTCAATACATAGTTGTATAACCATTGGGGTTATTGAACCCTTCTTGAATATAATTTTATCTATAAACCTACTTCATTCTTTAAGAATATGAATATTAAAAAACCGTTAATGTTTATCAGTAATGATCATATTTATCTCAAATGTACACGTCTACTTTGAAATGATATTCATGCCTCTATATTCATCACTAAAAACAGAATTCATATTTTCATCCTGAGGATAAGTACCTCTAACCCCATATACCCCAAATAATATTATAGCAGAACCCATCATTTGAATGTGTTCAACAGTCATTCCCCATGTAATTTTTTCATCTCATCATTTCCGGATTAAAATTTCTTGATTTATGATTTACACATTGCATAACCAATATATTAAAGTGGATTAAAATACCCTATATGTTACCCATTTTTTCATTGTACCCATTTTAATGAAATAATATGAAATAACATTCTTTAACAATTATTATTCCTCTTCAGATGACCCTAAATCAGATGACATAATAGTCTGATCCCCATGAACATAAATTTCATACACCAATATATGATATATTCTACAAATTCATTGGGATCTCCCTTGACATTAAGTTACCTCAAACTTGTTGGATAGATTATCTCACCATTTTTGGTCAAATATTTTTGAACATAAACAATATTTAGATTTGGTTTGATCACCATAACTTTAAACTATGTGTTAAATTCATCGATCATGTATGAATTACTGATTTTGGGCATTCAATTCACATAATTTATACCCAAATTGTGTTTCTATATTGATTTCCTCATATAGTTGTCAAATTTTTCTAACTGTAAATTCCACCTTCATTTGCCTAACTTATAAGAACTTAAATTGCCCAAGTAAATAAACATCGTACTCACATTATTGAAAACCCACAAAGTTAGACTGAGGAACAAGTTTAGTTTTAGTTTATATCCACTCTACTTATATATTCTAAGAAAAAAATTGATTTTTTGATAACAAAATAGAAAATTAACAAAATATTCCATATTCAAAACCCATAAATGTTGACCAGATAAAAAGTCGAGTTCCTGCCCACTAAACCACCCCCATATATGGATTAGTCAAACACTAGGTATAAAAACAAAATACATAAATATTATGGGGTACACTATATAACCCAATATTAAGTTAATACATGCTCTCTAGTTCCCTTTGACCCAGCTATAAATTAGCATAACCTCATGTTCCTCCCATATATCAATTCATGAGATTTATAAAAAATACACGAAAGTGTGATTTTAGGAAACTTGATCCCTTTTGAACATTGGAATCATCATTCCTAAATACCACTTCATAATTTTTATCATGTTAATTCATTAGAATTGACCATATACAGATGGATTAATCTTATCTTATAGTGATCGTACATATACAGCTATGTCCAGTTTTCTTATACCCATTTAAGTGCACACAACCAAGAGGAAACCATGTATCATATCTGAGTGAGATAATATTATATTATAGTGACAATAAATGTGCCCCTATATCTATCCTACCTATATCTCTCTAAGTGTCCATACATAGGAGGAAACCAATTTTTATAATCCTTTATCTCGTAGACTCACTTAGGCCTACGGTGATGGTATGTATCCCACTATATCTAGACTGCCAATATTATTCTAAGGGAATATGTCTAATGAATGTTAAGTTGTCCCATATTTCTTCATTATCTTAAAATATTTGAATTTATGTCTTACTTGATCCATTTTTCATATATTATTCAAGTAGATTCATTTAATATTCATATTACCCATTGTAAATTTCATAAATTATCATGGTTTGATAGTCTATTAAACATGGAAAATAAAATTATTGAAAATTATTTAAGATGAAGGATATTTTCAGTCATTAAGAAAAAAGAATGGAATCATCTACAAATTCAATTACCACTTAAACTTTCAGGAAAATAGAGAATAGTAAAAATATATATGATAAAATTGGATTAGTCAAGTGTTGAAAATCGTCCAATTCCTAATGAGAAGTTTTGATTGATTAGGGGTATGCCTGTTTTTCAACTTCAACATCATTTAATGGACCTGTCTCCTCAGTCAGTGTAGTCGCTTATTGATTTCACTTCATGGAAGCCTTGAGTCTAATTTATTATTCTAGTAAGTTTTCTCTCAACCTCATTATTTAGACTTCATTTTCTTTAATCTTTGGGGTTGGAGTGGTTTCCAAGACTTGAATTAGTGACTCTTCATCAGTTTGTTTATTTATCTCATCGATGGCTCATTCTGCAAATCGTGATCAGTGATTCATGATTTGAAAGGAGTTGATATCCCTATCATAGATTAACAATTATTCTCAGGTAGACATTATTAAACAAATGAGAGCAGATAATTCATGGTAGTTGAATCCACTCATATCTAGACACATGAAAAACTAGAGGATCTGATCTGCCTTTATCCCCATCTCAAAAAATTATAGTCTAAGTAATCAAAGTATAGAAATTTTCTAGGCCATTTAACATATTAACTATTTCATGGTGGTGGAATCATTATAATGAGTTTCTTTAAACTATAGAACTGTAATATACATTGAGATAATGTATCTTGATGGGATGTTACATGAAACTAGAGGACATATAATTAGGATTGTATTTATGATTTCAGTACCAAGATGATTTATATCTATAGAAGTATGTTTTGTCGGGAAAAGATGAATGTTTAAGGAAACCAAAACCTATGGGTTGGTTATATATCCATATTTCCCTAACGTCACATAAAAAACAATTCTATATTTTATAGAAGAGGCACCCCCTTCACTGGTTATTGATCTTGGCTTAATGACATTGTCACTCCATTTTGTTTCCTCCAGATCCTCCCCTTTTTCTTAGAGGGGTGTTTCCCTTGTCTATGATGTAAATCCTATAAAAACTAAACTATGGTAACATTCAATACATGATCAAGAATAATCTAAGGGTATAATGATTAGATATATATCTAGATTAAGGGTGATCAAATCCTTATTTTCTATATGTGTTACTATTAATAAGAGATAATGAATGAACATTGGGAATTTCTCTATAAAATCAATGGAAGGGGGACATGTTCACCTATGTATTCACAAAAATTAGTGCCCAAATCAAGATTTCATGTAAGGATTATAGATGTAAACCCCATCAATTCTCACTATAAGTGGTCCATCCTACAGTGCGGTTTTATATGAATAGAAATCTTCAGATCCATTGGTGTTATCCAGTATTATTATGATAGGAACTTCATGTGGGGTAAACATGACCTATTAGTGGTCCCCTATGGTGTGATCTAGAAACTATGAATCCATATTTATTGGTTTTATGACCATAAAATCCAATAGAGTGGGTATACTAGTGAATTGAAGAGTCAAGACTATGTTCCTTAGGATGTAGCTGCCAAGGTGAACCTCCATCCAACTGTGTTGAAATTATATTAGGATGAAGGTCTTCTGATGGTTCTCACCCTGCTAAAATTATCCCAATTATTGACAAATCATCCCCATGGTTGGTTTGGTAAAGGTTTACCTATACTCCTGGGGCTAGTTTTTCATCCATTATAAAGGTAGTTTACCTCACTTTGGTATAAGAATCTCAGGTTAGAAGCAACCACCCAATGAGGAACATCACAAAAAGACCCACCAAATGAGGATTTGGGTATGATTTGACTTTTTTTTCTAACCCCGTGTAATTTTTTGACCATTTTTATCAAAGGACTAGTAAGTATTCTGTGTCCAACTAGTGTATTGGGTTAGATATGTCCTTATCCACTTTTCCCTGGGTCTCAGTCCATAGTGTGTAGGAAAATTTTGATCCAAGAACTGAAGTGGTTATTAAGGGACAATAAAACATCCATATTAAATTCATATTCAACCACATATAGTAGATAATCTTCCATGTAAATAGTGTATTTTATATTGTACCAAGAGCCATGATGGGGGAGAAACCCCTTATACATTTCACTAAGAATCACGACTACTTCAATCTGGTGAATTTCCAAGAGATGTATTCCCAGTTCTCCATGTGGTAAGTGGTATATATTAGATTAATGGTACCAAAATCTCACTACCTCTAGGATCCAGTCAGTTTGACATTAGACTAAGAATTAAGATATCAAAATAACCTCATGAATCCTGACAGATCTTGGTCAGTCATCAAACATAGTGAAAATCTAATTTATATGTCCATAAATACTCTTCATAGAAGTTTCTCATAGGATAAAGGTCCCAATTACGACTCCATATTTTCCACTGAATTCATACATAGGATTGTGTGATGGTTGATTATATTTCATGTTCATCACCCATTTCCACTAAAGCATGGACTAGATAGTATGATGCTTATTTGTTCTCATTGTGGATGAACTACACATCAAGAGAGATGTTTTCCTATATATTACCACATGTTGAAATGAATTATATAGTGTAAAGGTCTATGTATAATCTAGGTATTATCATGTGGGTAAAAATATTGAACCCAAACAAAGAAAGCTTATCTAATAATGGATTTTTGAGTAATGTCGGTCTAATGGTACTTGAAAGTACTTGATAATATGGTTTAATGGAATTATATTAACTAGAATAAATTTTCGCAGTCATATATTTGATCCAAGTAAAAAATAACTCATCAGAAACTCTATTTAATGATTTATCCATTTCCATGGAGGAATTCAACAAGATTAGCCTCATTTTGGTATTGAGGAAATCATAAATAATGGTGAATACTGTGGAAGAAATTGGGCATAAATTTACAAAGGGATAAAATTATACCCACTTCACTTAAAAAAAGTGTATCTTCCCAAGGTGCTTCACCAAAACCCTTCTCTCATTTCACTTCACCCAAGTGAATAATATATGTGAATCTTGATCATGACCAAAAAATCATGTTAAAGGAAAATAGAAGAAAAATTATTTCACACTTTACTTAAATATAATGTGAGACTTGATCAAAGATAGAGAGAGAGGATCTATAAAATTATCTCAAGTCATTTGGTTCATGAAATTGAAGTGGTTCATAACTATTTATTGAGGATCCTTTTCCCATGATTATTTGTTATTATTCATCGTGTTCCTAGGTATCATCATGCATGATGTCTATAAATTTTACCTAAGTGAAAATAACATCCTTTTATATAAAGCTCGCATCATAATAATATTTTATTAGAAATTAGATCCTATTTTTTCAATCAGACCTAATTATAGGGGTCCATTGGTAGTACACCTTTTTTGGGAATGATAGAAACCTCGATTGGGTGGTGATAAATTTTAATTAAAAGGTTTATTAAAATAACCAAAGTCTAGTTAGTCTCACAAGTGAATTATCTCAAGTATCTCAGTGTGCCTTGGTGTTGTGATTAGATCTAATTACAATAGTGCAGTGGTGTCCCTGATCCCCTTGTGAAAATCACTTGCACGAGTGCACTGACAAACTTGACCCCATCACATAACTTAATTTCACAAATGCACCAGCATGCCATGATTTTGATCTCTTCTACATTCATAGACCACCTTCCATACTAAACCCTAATTCACCTTTCTCAACATATTTTTTTACAAATAGGACCAATGGGTCCTCATTTATAAACATAAGATAAAGAGCACGATGAGAGATTCATAAGATGAAAAATGCCACTCTATAAACCCAAGTCTTTATATCTCGCTCTAGGGGACTTCATAAGTTGAAACATGATGGAATTAATGGGAATTATGGGTAATTGTGTCATATAGATATATTTATACAAAAACCTCCACCAAATACCACTTCCCTTATGAGCCTTCAGTATTGAGATGAAGGAACCCATCCTAAATAAATTACATTAAGGAGCCACATGACCCAACTCACCCCAAGTATACAATACTAAAGAACCATATTACCTTCACACCAGGAGGTCTATATTAGGGTGAAATTTCACCCTTACCTCTCTACTATGGTTAAAATTATCCCCAAGTTATCCATTAGGGTGATAATTTTCCCCACTCTGTATAAGGGATACAACTCTACCTACCCTCCAACTAAGGCAACCATTTTTTCATACCCTATAATTAGGGAGATATTTCACACTACAATATAATTAAGTCAACACTTCACCCTACCATGTAAAAGGTAGAGCCTTCTCAAAGAACCCTATAACTTAGTGAAACCTTATCCCTACCATATACTAGGGTGATTATTCACGCAAACCCCCAACTAGAGTGCCAATTCACCCTTCCCTCATGCCTAAGCATTCCCCCATTTTGATATTATGATTAGGGACTATCTCCTCCCACATATTCCACTTGGGAAGTTACTTACCAAGGACTACTTCATGAATTCATAAGGTACATTACCAGGCTATGTGAATCATCACGTACCCCTTCAATCAGGTATTCACTTGACAATAGTACCCTCCCTGATTATCCTCCCAAATTGAGAAGACCATCAGGGTAATAATAATCATGTATTCCATTAATAATGAGCGTACCTGTCATGAGGATACTAGTGAAACTTCCCTTGAATCATAAATATCAACTTAGATGAACTATATCCAACATTTGGTTATCCTGAGAACCCAATGGACCTCATTGTTCCACTCAATGAGAAAGATACATTTACTGGGATTCTATTAGGTGTAATCCCTAGAACTTTACCTTACCTGATTCACTAACTAGTTAAAACTTTTTTGGGAAGCATATATGTAATCCCCACACATATCCTTCTTATTCCTAGGTAATATTAGGGCCTATTGTCAGGTGAAAGTGAAAAAATATCTCCTCATTGGGCTATATTCCCTATGTTCCCAATCATCCCTATTGGTCTTGTTATCAACAGACATGATCTTGACGTCCATACCCCTAGACCTCCCATGTGTAATCCCCAACCCATTGCTTAAAGTTCCACATTCCATGTGATTCATCATTGCTCAAAGTTCTATATTCCATGTGAGTAATTGTACTTAAAATGTCCATATTCCTTATGAGTCTAATCATAACCTCTCTTGTTTCACTACCAATAAATATAATGACCTAAAAAGGCATTCCCATGAATAATTACCAAACAAATAATTTCTTAGAAACTTTCATCTAATGGTAAAGGATTAATGAATTTAAATAGTGTAGCATAACATATTTATTTCATTATGTTAAAATATATTAGTTGGTCCTAACATATGACATTAAATTGTATTATCAAAAAAATATGAGATTTTATTCAAATTAACTGTAATATATATGATGCCTCTCTAAGGTTTATTTCCAAGACACCACAGGTATGATATTAGAAAACTTAATATGAACTTCACTAGGTCATGGTTGCACTAAATGATAAGTAACCACATTGGTGCTTATCACACAACTATAAAAGGTGTGGCATGTATCATTAAGAAGCATTGAACTATATAGATTTAGATTCCCTTTATTAGGATGTGTTGGAAGACCTACTCATGACCTAATCCCAACTCCACAACACCTACAACCTCTTTATGTGTAGATAAATTATAGAGGTCCCAACTATGAGGAGTAAAACCATAATATAATCACCAAGTAAAATAACAATTAATAACCTCTTATACATACATATGTTCAAATTGATGCATGGTTTCACTCAATGACTTGCATAGTGGTAACTAGTCCCATACTAGAATTTGGGAAGGATTTACCAAAATATCTTAAATCCTTAAGAGATCCTCATAGTAAGTAATAAATCCCAAAAAAAGGATTTATGATCCATACCTCCCATCCTTTTTACCAATACACAACTAAAATCATCATTTGTAAAGACCTAATGACCACCTACCTGGGAAAAGAATACATACTTTTATTTAAAATTTCATGGGTATGGTGGAACATCAGAAATTGAATAGTTGACCCAATATAAAGTAAATTAACTATTAGTATTTTAGTCACATCAATAATTGGAAAATATACACTTGAATTCAATTCATTTTACCTCAGAAAAAGGTATGTTGAATCATGGTGTGTTGTGATATGACATTGTTTATTTTTGGATGTTTTGAGGTTAATATTACATTAGGGATATTATGGGGTGTCTCTAATATTTGTATCATAGTGTCTTGGTTGGTATTTTTTATGATTATTATAAATTTTTCCTTATTTTTACATGGTGTTTTTGGTTACATAATGGTGGATTATTTAGGTGTATCGATTTTAAGGTAAGAAGTTCAGGTTTGCACCATGATTCTTTATGGATTAATCAATATGGTTTCACTACCATTATTTCATAATGAACTTAATTATTGAGATTTTTTATGGTATTTTATCCTCAATACTAGAGGGAGATATAATGGGGAATAAAATGTAGCTTCAGGATATTCATTTGACTTGACATCATTGTAGTGTTACCCTTGTTGTTGTGCCATGATAGAGAATTATCAATTCAAAATTATAAATTTTTGTGTTATTTTTGGATTTTTTCCAATTGAAAGATTTTTCCTTGAACCCTAGGAATGATTATGATAATATGTATATATCTTTAAGAATCCCTTATTATATTTTGATTCTCTTCAATAGATCAATTCCTTATGATTTTAGGTGAGTATCCCTCTATTTTCCTCTATTATTCTCCTTCCTTCCTATGTTATTCCTTATTAGAATACATGTTAGATGTTAATATCTAGATCCTCTAGGTATTAATCATGTTATTGATATATTTTAGTGTTCCATGGAATATATAGGTATTTCCTTAGGTTTTTAAACGGTGATCGACATTCTTCTCTATTCTTGGACGGTGATATTTAAAGATCTGGTTGAGTTAGGGGATTCAAGACTTATCTTTTAATAATGAATGAATTTGGATTAATAAATATTTTATTTATGTTGGGAAGATAATATAAATTAACCAAAATAATCTGATGAATCAAACTAAATGAATTGAAATGGAAGAGTGGATTCACATATTCTTTATATACCTTCATGACATTTCTTATTTGTTGATGTTTCTTGATCGACGCTTAATGTTGTGATAAACTATTTTTTGCATTATAATGATTTAATAGAATTATATAAAACCTTAAAAACATAAATATGGTAATAAAAATTTTAGATTGTAAGTCTAAAATTTATATTGAACTTTTTTGTATG
This sequence comes from Viscum album, assembly GCA_963277665.1. NCBI lineage: Eukaryota > Viridiplantae > Streptophyta > Magnoliopsida > Santalales > Viscaceae > Viscum > Viscum album. The sequence goes on along the minus strand of OY728120.1, from coordinate 1,155,316,129 downwards.
TAGTGTGTTTAATGAATAAAGAAGCCAGATAAATAATATGGTTTGAGGAGGTTTAATATTGTGATTCTTTTTACAAGTTGTTATTAGGATACCTTACACCATTAATAATTTGGATAATTATGTAAACATAGAAATTCACTAATGGAATGGGCTTAAGGAATAGAATTTATTTGTTTATGAATAAACTAATATATATATACACATGAATGTATGATTAAAGGGTGATTTTTTTGTGACTAACTACTATAATTACAGTTTTTATCATTATCCTATCATGTTTTTTCTTTTTTTGGTCCTAATAGTTAGTCATTATGGATAGTTTTGGATAATTTTTTGATGTGACTATTGTGATGTAGGTTGAGGGTCATTATTTGTATCGTTGTGACTAGTTTGGCATAGTTTATGTGTGGAAAAGTGGGTAATGTTGTGAAAGGGGGTGAAATGATATTATGGTTATCTATTTAGATTAGTGTGGTGGTTATTATCATGGGTTTTTGTGGTGACTGATTAATTTATGGGAGAGGTTTATGTGGTTTGTGTTTCAGTTTCTTATGAATATGGTTTCCTGTTTAAATTAAATGAAATATTGAATAAATAATTCAAAGTGTAAAGGGTTGATTGGATAATGAGGTTCTAGAAACATTAATTTATGAAAAGGAAAATTGATATTTGGTAAATGGGTTGCCTTAATTAAACATGTAAAGTGGATAGAATTGATGAAATTAGTAATGTAAAATGGGTTGAAATTGATAAATAGATGTTTTTTAATGAATTAATTGGTTAGTATAAAAAAACTAAAGGTTAGAAGAAATGCGAATAATGATTATTTACTTGTTTGACATTGAAAATGGATAAAGGAATGTAATTTGGTTTGGAAATGGTAAATATATATTTAATAAATGATATGGAAAAAATGGTACATTATATGTGTTGTGTGTCTATTTTTTTATATTATGGTGGTCAGTTATGATTGTCTAGTTGTGGTAGTGGATGTTTGTGCGTGATGGATGAATGAAGTGGATTTTGTTTGTAGTAAATATTTGGATGTTCTAGTTATATGATTACCCTTAGGTTGGGCTTGGTAAGTCTTATTATTTGATTTTGATTTATTGTTATTTTGTATGAACCATCACCCAACTCATGTAACCTAGCATATGATAGTATAAAGATATAGTTTTTGGGTGTTTTCCCAAACTTCCAAGTTATGAAGGGGATGAATGGTATGTGGCTCCATCTTCCCTATTCTCCCTTTATACACAGTGTGGTCTAAGATATCCCAAGGTAAGTATATATATATGTGTTGTAGTGATTGGAGGTTATAACATATATATTCTATAAAAACTGCTACTACAAAACAACATATGATAACTTCAAGTAATTAAAAGTCTATTCAAAAGATATTTTTAGACTTTGATGTAAAATAATGAAATCAAGATAAAAAATTTTATCTTTCTATAGAATCTAGTTTCATGCAAATCAGATAACTTTAGAAGTTGTAGTAAAATAAATACATAAATGTTTCAAAATAGTGAAATGTAGAGTTTTTTAAAACCATAGTATCAAATTCATTTAATTTTTAGAGAAATAGATAAGAATTTTCAAACTTCCTCAATAACTAATTAGGTATATATAAATATCTTATCTTTACAACATGATAAGAATCAAAAAAATCCAAAAAACATTAATTAAGATATCATCAAAATTCTCAGAAAAGGTAATTAAACAAAAACATATGAAATCAAATTAAAGGAAATATGCATACGCACAAACATGTTATTGTAGGAAAACGCCACTAGGGATGTGTCCCTCCAAAGACCCCCTGAAATACAAGATGCATTATTGAAGCATATCCTTCAAAACCTGAATTTTTTGCTCGAACTAAACATATGTCTAGGGATGGAAAGTTGTACTCAGAAGTACCAGTGTACCCAAATACCTCTGTAGTACCTGTAAGATATGAGAAGTAAACCAAGCATCCCTGTCTGAAATGATAGAGTGAGAAACCCCATGAAAACATACAATATCTCAAATGTACAACCTTCCAATCTCATCAACACTAAAGGTTTACTTGATTGTCATGAAATGTGAAAACTTCTTGATTCTATCAACAAAAATTCGAAATACAACATTCCCTCGAGATGACCTCGATAAACCTATCAAAAAATACATCGCGACATCATTCCACTTCCACTCATGAATTGGTAAATATTATAAAATCCCTTATGGTCATTCATGCTCCTCCTTCACTTGCTGATGGGGGAAAAATCTCATAACAAAACCAACTACATCCTTCTTCATAACTGGACACCAATACTAATGGTGTAGATCTCGATACATATTGGTAGCACCAGGATGAACTACCCAAACTGGGTAATGAAAATCTCTCATCAACTCCCCACGTATGTCTACAAACACTCATACACACCCCGGAAAACGCAAGACCCCATCCTTTCATATGGTCTACATAGGATTAGGTTCCTCACCTTACATACTCTCTTGTAGGAATTGGCTTTCGGAATCTAATAGCTGCCTCATTCACACTCAATTTAGTAGAGTAGATGTAACATCTATGGAAGAAAGAAATGTCTGCCCATGTCTATCATAAACCTATAAATGAATCTCAGAGAAAAAAGACACAAGATTCCACTCATTTCTGGCCTCTTGAACATCCTGTATCTGAGTCTTCCAACTCAAAGCATCAGCCAATGTGTTGCCTTTCCTAGGTTTGTAAGAAAGCTCAAATTCAAAATACTGAAGGTACTTAACCTACCTTAATTGTCTCAAATCCAGATCTCACTGAGTAAATATTTTCTTGAGGCTATTGTGGTAAGGTTATACCACAAAATGTTCTCCCAAAATATAATGTCTCCAACTGTGCAAAGTATCTACAACTGCAGCTAACTCGAGATTGTGTTTCAGGTAGTTCTTCTCATGTGGCCTCTACTACCAAGGCATGAATGCAATGAATCCATCCCATTGAATAAGCACTTCCCCATCCAGATAACTGATTCATCGTAGTAGATGGTGTAACTCTTTCTTGGATCTGGAAAAAATAGTCTCAATACTGAAGTCAATCTCCCTTTCAGCTCTTAAAAGGCTGAATCACAGGAATTTGTCCACAAGTACTTTGCACCTTTCTTAATTGGGTCTATCAATGGAATTATTAAGAATGAAAAGTATTATATAAAGCATTTTTAGTAACCATACATCCCCAGAAAACATTGTACCTCAAAGTCTTTCTTCAGATGCTCCCAAAAAACTACTGCTCCCATTTTATATGGGTCTACTTATACTCCCCTCTCTGACATAACATGACCCAAGAAGTGAATCTAGCCCATCCAAAAGTGGCATTTTGAGAGATCAGCATATAAATAATTCTCTCTCAATATACTAACTATGATATCAAGATGGAAGGCATGGTCGTGTTGTGTGTGAGAGTACACTAATACATCGTCCACTAAAACAGCCACAAAAGAATCCAAGGATATAACACTTTGTTCATCAGTTCCATGAAAACTATCAGTGCGTTCATGAGACCGAACAACATAACCAAATACTCGTATAGACCAAACCTACTCTAAAAGGATATAAGAAGTATATCTATTTTTCTAATGCGCAGCTAATTATAACTAGATCTCAACTCAATCTTCGAGAATACTTGTACTCCTTGAAGCTGATCAAAGAGATCATCAATCCTTGGCAAGGGATATCAGTTCTTGACAGTCAACTGGTTCATCTTCTGATAATCCACCCAAATATTGAGGGTACTAATGTTATTCACTTATTAAAAACTTTTTATTTACTCTCATTACTTATTTTCAATGAAAAGTGCATAATTATTTTGAAATACTCATGTTTTAATATTAAATGTAATTTTTGATCATTATTTAAATTATTCAAATTGATTCAGTTTACAATTTTACATATAACTCTCACATACATATCCAAATTGAATGATTATTTCTTTTTAAGGTTCCTTACTCAAATTACAACATTTCACTAGAAGGTACCTTTGTCTAAATCGTCCATTTGGAGGGTCAAATGGTCCACACAAGAATACCCAAAGAATCTGTGAAGAAACTGGACCAGCCATGACGATTGAGTTACTGGTCTAAATCTCGAAGACCAAATTTAATAAAACTCCACCATATTTTCTTGATTATCCAAAAGAATCATTCATAAAATATTTACAGTCCAAATACAAAAATAATGGTCCCAACTGATGATTTTATGTCCAGCCTACCATTCTGTCCAGGAATTAAAATTAGGACACTATTCCTAAATTTTCTCCTGATATACTCATCAAATCAAGATTGTGTTTTTGATTGTGAAATCTACGATATGGTAAAAAAAAATTAAAAGAAATTATTTTTATTTGAATTCATCTTCCTATTAATAAATCCATTCAAATTTCAGCCATCGAAAAAAAGGATAGAAATGGACAATTTAACATTGTTTATGAAAACCGCAGTAACATTGGCTACATAAGTCCAAATGCCCATAGATTTTGAGAGTCGATTGAAAACATTAATATATATAACTTTTAAGAATAATATTTCTCTAGATTCAGCTGTCTAATAATCAAATTGGTGATGCAAGTGGAAGGGTAGTTTTGTAATGAAAACAGTTCACTTTCAAGGGCTATAAATACTTCCCCCTCCTCTCGTTGCAAGAGTTTTGCAATTCAGAATAAAGGAGGATCAATTGGAATGACCAAGTCTCTTCCAAAATCCTAGGATGACATTACAAACTTAAGTTTTCACTTGAGATACCCTTCCTCCTCTCTTTGTTTTCATTTACTTTTGTGTTCCTTTCATTTTTAATTGCGTAAGTTGTTTTCAATTTCATTTGAATTTTAATACAAGTTTCTTCATAATATTATGTTTTAATCATCCACCCTATATTCTTAAATATTAATTCACTTAAAATATTCTAAATCAAGGTGAAACTGTTTCCCTTATTTCACTTTCTCATTCAATCTAAAGTTTTTTTTAATTGCCATCACCCTTCATGTGTGTGTGTGTTCGACGTACAACCTTTTTTTATCTCATTATGTTGTTCTATTCATAATTTATCACCATAAACACATATTACCAGATTAATAACCATATTAATGGCTGAGTAAATATACCATTGGGGTGGTTCATTATTTTGTAATGTTTAGTGATTGAGATCCTTCGCTAAATGAATATTATTAAAATTAATGTTGTGTATGTTGAACTTAATATGTCATGGATTAATAACATGTTTTGTTTAGCATGTGGATTAAATGTATTATTGGAACCACAAATACAATACCATAAACAAGTAATGATAATTATTAGAACCCTAATTTATTTTATGGCTTGGATTAAAGCTTTAACACATGGTAATTTTGATCAAAGTCATCTTGTGAAGTGGGTATTAATTTAATGCAATATAAAGCAATGCTCAAGGATATCATAAGCTTAAATCCACAATAATGAACTCACCCAAATATTTATCAAATTTTTAAATCAATCTTAATCAATCAATCATTTCAATTAATCTCAACAAACAAACCCCCCAACAAAAAACAATCAACTATTAAAAATTATCATCATTGAGGATTCGACCCGAGTGCTACTATACACATTAACAGAGCACCAGAACCTTGAAAATTCGATAGGAAACAATATTACACACTTTAAAATGGTGATATTTCTAGGGAAAGTGCATTAAGTATTCATTTATTTCTAGTTATTATAAAAAAAAATTTAAAAAAATGAAAAAAAAACAGAAAGAAAAACTTGCCTTCTCATAAAAATCATAAAAGGAAGAAACACAATGAAAAAACAATCTTATTCTTTCTTAAAAAATATCTCAAAATGACTCATAGCCTCCCAAATTATCCCTAGTATTTTTTTGACCCTGAAATTGAGTGAAAACTTTACCAAATTAGGATGAACATTAAGAATAATCAAAACTTTGTCCAAACAATTGAATCATATATGGCTAATCCTAGGGAACAAACCCTTAAAGAACTTGTTGCCCTTGATATTAATTACCAACAACTTGGTATTTAATATATAAACATAGAGGATGACTATGAACTCAAAATATGTTTGATTTATCTTCTACCTCATTTCCGCAGGCTAGCCGGTGAGGATCCACATCTCCACCTTAAAGAGTTCCAGGTGGTGTGCTCTACCATGAAGCCTCAAGGGGTTTTTGAGGAACAAATACAACTCTGAGAATTCACTTTGTCCCTAGTTGACTCCTCAAAGTTATAGATTTACTACCTCCCTCCTTGTTCAATAACCACAAATAATTAAATTATGTGACTCTTCTTAGAGATAGTACTTCATGCTTCTCGTACTGCTTCTATCTGAAAGGAAATAAGTGGTATCCATCAATTCCCAAATGAATCACTCCATGAGTACTGGTAGAGGTTCAAAATTCCTATATCAACCATCCAAAACAACCAAATATCTAACCAACTCTTGATAAAATACTCTTATGAGGTTTTATTGGATATGGAGAGAACTCTCATGGATATTGCAAGTGCTGGTTCTCTTCTTGATAAAACTCTCACAGCTGTAAGAGATCTCATAAGAAACATGACTAAAAACACACAACAATTCAATACTCGAGAACATGATCAAGTCAAAAAAGTCCAAGAGAATCAATTTGTAGATCCCAGTAAGATGACTGAGTGGATGATTGAACTTACTGGTCTTGTGAGACAACTAGTTGTGGTGGCCAAAGCACCAACCTCATCTTCTCTACAATCACTATTCCCTAGACCTATCAAGAATTGTGGAATATGTAGTTCACTAGCTCATCCAAGTAACACATGTCCATAACTTCAATAGGATCTACATGATTCATCTAGACCAAAGGAAATCAATGAATCATATGCTCAGAGGAACCCCAACCCTCAAAAATCCGGTCCATTCATTAGAAACTTCAACCAACCCCACATTGTTCCCATATCTTATACCTTCAACTAAGTCTTGAGGTATGGGAATCCCATTTCTCATTCCCCTCTGTTCCCTCATCAAAATCCAAATCAATTCCAATATCGTCAATGTGTCGGTAACTTCCATCAACCTTATCCTTTTTTCCTCAACCTCAAAGGAACAATCCTCCACCTGGATTCCATTATCTTAGTGAGCCTTCCCAATTACCAAAACAATAAAATCACTTTCCCAAGAACCAAAATTAATGTAATCCAAATCTGGGATAAGACTCTTCTTCTAAGAAACCATGGGAAAGTGCAGTGTAAGATCTTTCCTCCTTCACCCGTTCCAGCCTCAAAAACAATGAAACCTGAATTATTCCACTTGCATACCACCTAATCCAGAAAAAATAGTCAAATTCTTCACAAATACTAACTCAACCATTACCCAACCCCAATGGTAATTTAAGTGCAATTTCATATAGATCGGGTAAGAACATTGTTTTGCCTCATGATGAGTCCTCCAACTCCCCTTTAAATTTTGACCAAGAAAATGATAAGAAAAAGAAACTTTAAAAGGAATCTGAATCCATTCCCTCACCTCCATCCATTCCACATAAGAGTCCAATTAATTTTACTCAAGCTTTTTCTAAACCAAGGAAGTCCTTTGATCCATATACTGAAATTCTTAACATGTTTAGACGTGTTGCATTCAACATTCCCTTATTAGATGCCATAAAGAAAATCCCCAAGTACATAATGTTTCTTAAGGAATTGTGCACCCATAATGGGAAAATTAGGACCATCAAAAATGTTTCCACCCAGCAATCTATTCCCATAAAGTGCAAAGATATAGGGACCTTTACGGTTCCATGCAAAATTGGAAGTTCCAACTTTGATGATGAACTCATAGACCTAAGAGCCACAATTAATGTCATCCCAGAATCCATCTTATCCAACCTTGGTCTAGGTCCCTTATATCTAATAGGTGTTTTCATTCAATTATCCAATCAAAGCACTACTAGTCCTGAGGGTGTAATCGAGGATGTACTTATTTGTGTCGATGATCTTAACCACCGTTATTATTTCTATATCCTTGAAATGCAAGGTGATAAAAACTCTTCTCGATCACCCCTATTTATAGGATGACCATTCCTAATGACAGAGATAACCAAGAATGATGTCCATTTTGGCATCTTATCCATTGAATTTGGTGGCCAACTAGTCAAGTTCAACATTTTCCAAGCCATTCGATACCCATCTGAGGATCACTCTAATTTCTCAATCCATGCTTCTAAGGACACTTTTTAGAGTCAACTAAACCCCATTCCATCATGTTCATCTTGTTATAACAAGATAGGATCTTTTGAAATCTTCACCATAATTAACCAAGTAATAAATGGTGATGTTGATGTGGACCTTTCATTCATAGACTCCATTAATCTAGAGAAACTTGAAAACTATAATGAATCCCACATCAATTCTGAAATCTACTGGTCCACCTTGGACAGTATTATGGAAAATGAATCAGAAGAAACTGAAATCCCTTCCTCCATTCATGAGTTGTCTAACCCACAAATTAGAGACTATACTGATATGAAACCTCTTCCGAAACACCTGAAATATTCATTCCTTTTCCATGATCACTCATATCCTGTCATTATCTCCGCTTCATTTACTGAAACTGAGGAGTCCAAAATTTTTAAGTTGTTATAGGAAAACAAAAAAGCCTTAGGTTGGAACCTAAATGACATACTAGGAATCATCCCCGCTCTTTTCATGCATCACATCCATCTTGAGGAATCATCCAAACCAATTATACAAACACAAAGAAGACTCAATCCACTCATACTTGTGGTAGTTAGAAAAGATATCACCAACTTTATTCATGCATCTATTATCTACCCAATTTCTGATAGTTAATTGGTTAGTATAATTCAAGTTGTACCAAAAAAAGGTTGGGATAACTATTGTCACAAATGAACATGGTGAGGTAGTCACAACTCGAGTGAAGAACAAATGGCGTGTGTGCATTGATTACTAAAAATTGAATGTTGAAATAAGAAAAGAGCATTACTCTCTTCTATTCCTTGATCATATTCTAGAATGATTTGCAAGAAATCCACACTATTACATTCTTGATGGATAAACTGACTACTTACAAATCCCAACCACACCATAAGACCAATAAAATATAACATTCACTTTCCCCTTTGGAACCTATGCATACAAGATAATGAATTTTGGCCTTTGCAATGCTCCTTCAACATTCTAGAGGTGTATGATGGGTATATTTTATGAAATTATTAAACAATACATAGAATTCTTCATGGATGACTTTACCATTTATGGTGAGTCATTTTAATCTTGCTTGGATTCACTCTCTCTAGTCCTTCAAAACTGTGTCAATTGTAACTTTGAGTTAAATTTTAAAACATTTCACTCTATGGTTGAAAATGGGATTGTTCTAGGGAACATGGTTTCATAAGAGGCTATTGAAGTTGATCCTTCCAAAATTTAAGTGATTCAAATCACTTCCTGATCCCACCTCTAATCGAGACATCCATTCATTCCTCATTCATTCCTGTTTCTATCGGCGATTCATCCATAAATTTAGTAGGATTTCTCTCCCACTCACTAGGATTCTCCAAAATGATGTCACTATCCATTTCTAAGAGGTTTTAAAGAGATCCTCTGTTGAAATCAAAATTTCTCTTACATCTACCCCGATAATGCAACCCCAGATTGGTCCTAACCCTTTGAGTTGATGTGAGATGCTTCTGATAGAGTCATTGGGTCTGTTCTTGGTCAATAAAGGGAAAATATTTATCATTTCATCTATTATGACTCAAAAACATTGGACGAAACTCAATCTCACTACACTATCACTGTAAAGGATCTGTTTTCGGGTTTTTTTTCCTTAGATAAATTTTGGTCCCAACTCTTAGGTTCCAAAATCATCATCTTCACAAAACATTCTTCTATAAAATTATTACTTAATAAAATTGATTCCAAACCAAGGATAATAAGATGGATATTAATTCTACAAGTTTTTAAACATGAAATCAATGATATATTTTGAAAATAAAACCATGTTGACGATCACTTGAGTAGAATTTATAATTCTTTTCATTCCGAGATAATTGATCTAGAATTTCCAACAGAGCACCTTTCATATCTCACTCCAAATATACCATGGTATTCACCAATTATAAACTACTTGGTTGTTGGTATTTTTCCTAAAAAATTTCAAAAGAACAAAAAATGAAGTTGAAAAGTCATTCAAAATAATATTTTTTGGAAGATAATAATATTTGGGAAAAAGGGACTGACATGGTAATTAGGAGATGTGTTGATAAAAATTAATATTCTTCCATATTAGAATTTTTCCACTCAATGCCTAGTGGTGGCCAATTTGGACCAAAAAGGACCTCCCAAAAGGTCTTAGCCTCTAGATTCTTCTAGACTTCACTCTTCATAGACTCACATGATTTTTTTCAATCATGTCCCACTTGCCAAAAGTTTGGAACAATTTCTAAAAGAAATAAGATTCCCCAAAAGCCTTTAATTTTTGTGAGATCTTCGATATTTGGGGCATCGATTTCATGAGACCATTCACCCCTTCCAATGGATTATCATATATTCTTCTTGTGGTAAATTATGTTTCTAGGTGTGTAGAGGACAATCCCACTAGAAAAGATGATTCACATACTGTTAGTGAGTTCAAAATAACCCACATCTTCCTTATATTTGGAACTCCTCGTTCCTTGATCCGTGACTTAGGAACCCATTTTTATAATAGAAATATGGAATATATTTTGAAAAATAATGGTTTTGTACATAAAACATCAACTGCATATCACCCCCAAACAAATGGAATGGCTGAAATTTCTAATAGATAAGGGAAAAGAGTGCTTGAGAGAATTGTAAATCCCACTAGAAAAGGCTAGCCTGAGGGACTTGGTGAAGCTCTTTGGGATTATCGAACAGCCTATAAAAAACCCATTGGGATGTCCCATTTTAGTCTAGTTTTTATTAAAGTGTGTCACTTACCAGTTGAAATCCATCATAAGTCATTTTGGGCAGTAAAAACTTGTAATTTTGATTGTGAAAAATATGTTGAAGATATATTGTTGCAGTTAAATTAATTGGAGGAGATGAAACTTGATTCCTATGTGAATTCTATACTCTATAAAGAAAAGACCAAGGTAGTCCATGACAAAAACATCTTGTGAAAGGTATTTCATGAAGGTGAAAAGTTAATGCTATTCAATTCTCGATCTCAACTTCACCTAGGTAAGCTTAATTCTCGTTGGGAAGGTCCTTTTATTGTTTCTCATATTTACCAATTTGGTGAAGTGAAAGTCCAAGTCTCATCTTCCAAAAGGAAATTCACGATTAACGAAAATAGTTTAAAGTATCACCTTAAGAGGAAACACATCTTGGGAACCACCTTGACTTCCATCAGATTAACAAACTTCCACCGATCCACCATAGGATGGAGACGGTGACCCGCCAAACCCAAACTAGGGGGAACCTCTTTCCATTTAACTACCTATTTATCTCCCCTTCCTCTTTCCATTTGAAATTTTTTCTAACCATTTTGGGGAGTCAAAATACATGGTTTCATCTCAAAAATTTAATTTTTTCGTTATATATTTGGATAAGGAATATTGGGTCAAAACCAACAAAATTTTAATGCTCGATTTTTTATTTGGAAAATTATTTTCTCCAACCATGAGGAAAAACATTAGCTTTCATGCCAAGACCAACTATGGCCATATTTTCAAAATTTGTGTTTTTTACCCCCATTTGTGAGTCTTGAGTTTGTAGACCTTCGAGTTAAATTTCCTACTTTAGTGTACATTAATATGATAGAGGCATTTTCTAAACCTCATGAGAATCACAATATCCAAATATCCTACCTTTAACCAAACATTAATCCTCTTTTTGAAATCCCCTTAGAGCCTATGAAATCTTTTTCTTTGATAGCCACATTACAAGGCCAATGCCTTTTCCCACCCAATATCTAATTGGATTTTCATTGCATAATTTTTTGAAATTTAATAGTGGGGGAATGTTTTTTATTTTGGGTACCCTTTATGATTTCACCATGTTATCATATTATTAAGGGAAAGAATCCATTTCAGTGTGGGGAAGAGGTTTTTATTCTATGAGTTTTTGAAATGTATATATTCTTATGACATATTGTTCAAATTTTATTGAAAATTGTTAAAAAATGAAATGAAAAAAAAGTATGGATTGTGTATTGGGTGGATAAAAAATCACTCTTATTAAACCTTTGATCTTGTCATAAATATTTAAATTAGTATCATGAGGAGATCAAACATGGGTTGAGAGATGATTGTGAGACCTATTTCAAGGTAAAATTTTGAAAAAATAAAAAAAGAACACTTATTTCATTGGTAGAAGTTTTTGTTTTGTATATATTCCATATTCTCATTACATTCAAATTTTCTTCCAATATTTTTTTTGATTCACACAATTATTCCCTTGTAAATAGGTGTTTCCATTTGTTTCCATGTTTTATTTCAAAAATATTGTGCATTTCTTTTTCCAGGTTGGTATTTTCCTCCTATTTCTACTCTTTTGAATACGGAATTCCTTCCATCCCATAGCCAAAGAAAAAACACTTCAAAATACATCTTGAATATTATGCACTTTAGGATTGGGAATGGAAGCTGAGAACTATTTCAAACTCTTGGATTTTCACTTTAGGTTGGTGAATGAGTGAACCTCCAGGAATAAATTTTATCATCTTGATAGGAGTAAGTTTTGAGTACCCAAATTTCCATTTTCTAAATTTGAGCATGAAAAAAGAGTGGTTTTTGGAACATTGTTTCTATAACATTTTGTGGTAGAATTCAATATGGATGAGTTAAATAGTCTAAACCTCCCCTGAATGGGGAAAACAAAATTTTAATATTTTTTGGTGAGTGAAAATGATTTTGTAATGTTTTTTATATTTTTTGCACATGAGGACATGCACAAACCTAAGTGTGGGGGAGTTGATTTTATTCACTTATTCAGAAAATTTTATTTACTTATTTACTTATTTTCAATTAAAAGTGCATAATTGGTGTGAAATACTCATGTTTTAATATTAAATGTAATTTTTTAGCATTATTTGAATTAATCAAATCGAGTCAGTTTACTATTTAACTTATAACTCTCACCCTAATAATAAAAATTGCATGATTATACCTTTTTAAGGTTCTTTAATCAAATTAAAACACTTCATTATAAGGTACCTTTGGCCAAATCGTCCATTTGGAGGGTCATATAGTCCACACAATAAGACCCAACGAATCTATGAAGAAACTAAACCATCCATGATGATTGGATAATTGGTCTAAATCCCGAATCCCAAATTTTAGGAACCTCCACCATATGTTATTTATTATCCCAATGAATCATGGATAAAAATTTAAAGTCCAACTACAACAACAAGGGGGCCAACTAATGATTTTAGGTCCAGCCCACCATTCTGGACAGGAATTAAAATCAGAACACTATTACTGAATTTTCTCTTATTCTACTCATCAAATAAAGCTATGATTCCTCAGTTTGAAAGATAATATATTGGAAGAAAACTTTTTAGAATAAATTATTTTATTTTGCGGCATCTTTTTATTCATAAATCCATTCACATTTCATCCATCAAAAAATCATGGATAGAAATGGACAGTTTAACATTGTTTATGAGAATCACCATAACTTTGGATCCATAAGTCCAAATGCCTCCAAATTTTAAGAGTAGACAGAAACATTTAATATATACAACTTTTAATAAGAATATTCCTCTAAATTAGGTTGTTTTCAATATCAAATTTGTGATGCAAGTGAAGGGGTAGTTTGGGAATAAAAATATTCCACTTCGATGGGCTACAAATACTTCCGCCTCCTATCCTTACAAGAGTTTGGAAATTCAGAATAGTGGAGGATCAATGGGAATGACAAAGAATCTACCAAAATCCTGGGAGGACATTCCAAACTAAAGTTTTCACTTGAGATACCCTTCCTCCTCTCTTTTTTCATTTACTTTTGTGTTCCTTTGATATGTAATTGCGTAAGTTGTTTTCAATTTCGTTTTAATTTTAATGAAAGTTTATTCTTCAAATTCTATTTTAATCATACACCCTCGGTTATTAAATATTAACTCCCTTAAAATATTTGAAATCAAGTTGAAACCCCTTCCCTTATTTTTCTTTTTCATTCAATCTAAAGTTCATTTTTAATTCTCATCACCCTTCTTGTGTGTGTGTTCAACACACAAATCTTTTCTTATCCTGTTATTTTTGTTCTATTTATAATTTATCACTATAAACACATATTACCATATTAATAAACATCTTAATGGCTGATTAAATCTACCATTTGGGTGAGTCATTATTTGTATTAAAGCTTTAACACTTGGGAATTCCAATCAAAGTCATCTGGTGAAGTGGGTATTAATTTAATGAAATATAAAGAAAAGCTCAAGGATATCATAAGATTAAATCCTAAATAATGAACTCAAGCAAAAAAATATCACATTGTAAAATAAATCCTAATCAATCAGTTATTTCAATTAAGATCTACAAACAAACCCCCCTAATCAAAATACAATCAACTAAAAACAATTAAATATTAAAAAGAATTATCACCAAGGATTCGAATTGAGTGATTCTATACACATTTACAGAGCATCAGATCCTTGAATAGTTGATAGGTGACAATCATCTGTGATTTCAGGTACCATCATCCTTCTTCGTAAACAGGATAGGAAAACCCTAAAGTGAATAATGGTTCGGATGAAACACTTTTCCTGCAACTCCTCTAACTACTTCTTGAGATCATGTAACTCTGGTGTAGTAATACTCTAAGGAGTAATGGAAACCGATTCCACTTTTAGCACAAGATCAATGGAGAAATCTACCTCATGATTTTGAGGTAAACCGAAAAAGTTATCTGGGAAGACATCTCTGAAATGATCCACCATTGGAGGAAAGTCTACCTGTGAAGTCCCATAGTTATCTAGATATAAACTAGAAATATGGGATATAATTCCTCCTAACCAATGATGCTCGGGTCCAGCTCTGTTGGCCTGGACATCCCATTCTCCCTTGTGTAGGAAAGACCTTCCCTCTTGTGATGTGAAACTCACCCTACAGTGATAGAATTCGACAAAGGCCTAGAAAGAGAATAACTATTCCATTCTAAGAATGACATCAAAACCTATCATCTCTAAGACATTGATGTACCATAAGAAGTTAAACCCACCAACATTAAGATGTAACTATTTGCACAAACATACACTTGTCATCCTAATCCCCAATAAAGTTTCTATTGTCATAATATCCTCAAAAGTAAACATACATATCCCAAGGATCTCTATAATGGAAATAGATATAAAACTATAGGAATCCCCTATATAAAAATAGCATAAGGTGAAATTGAGGCAACTAGAATTGTACCTCTAACCATGGAGGGTTTAGGATCCTTCTTTTACTGGGTCTTCTCCACTTCCAAATTTTGACCTGTACCGCAGCTCTGCCACTCTTCCTGACTACCCTGAGCTGATCCACCCTACAATTGATAAGAACTTGTACCCTGACTACCATTTCCATGACCACATCCTCTACCTGAATGGAATTAATAACTCTAGTTCCTCAACTGAGGAGAGATTACTGGTCCTAATCCTCAACATGGAGTCATACCAAGACCCCTATCACTCACTTCTGGTGAGAACACTCAGCAAAAACACTAAATATGGCCCATCTTGCTGCAAGATCGGCACTCGACTAGGTCTCTTGAGCACTAAGATCTCGTGTGCCCTGTCTTCCCACACTGAAATCATACAACCTAGATACCTGAAGAAACATCGTGTAGAAGCTCCCTACAATGCTTCCTACTATCTATCGAATGAGTATCGTCCCTGGATGTTGAACCGCCCTGGATCACTACTCCCAACTCCCTTAGATTGCACTCGGTAATCAGCACCTGGTTTGTTATATCTATCACTGAAGTTATCTTGAATAATTTCACCTGCAATCAAATTTCATACCTGAGACCATCCACAAATATCCTATCCAAAGATAACTCGTCACCTCTTAGAATATGTGTGAAGAACTAAATATCTGTAAAATGAGAAGAGTAGTCCATCACTAAAAGAGAACCCTACTCCAAATGCATGAACTCTCAGGCTCGATCAACCCTAAATGCCTCAGGATAGAAGTAATCATATTAGGTACTTTGAAACTCTTCTCAATCAATATCCTGATGACATCTTGTCTATGAGATAACATTCCACTATCTCTTGGAAGAATCACATGGCATGTATGTAGCAAGATTCACTATCCTCTCTGAGGGAATCTTCATATGATCAAAGATAGAAATCATGGCCCACAACCATGACTCTGTAACCTATGGTCATCCATCCCCATAAAACAAATTGCATGATTTTTCTGATGGAACACCCGCATCATCTCTGCCATAGATGGGGTAGGATTCGGTGCTCCCTGGAAAGTATTTAATATCCTCAAGAAGCCTTCAAAGAACAGTTCCTCATCACCTGTGTCTGGTATAACATCTGGTTCCAAAATGGTCATGAAAGGAGGATCTACTGGTTTTATGTGATCTACTATTTCCAGTGTCTGATCATCGCCCTACACTTACCATAAAACTAGAGGATGTATCAGCGGTTTTACTCTGCAAGGCCAAGCACACACCTCAGTTCAATATTATCAAGGACTGAAACGTATATGTTCAAGAAAGGAATAGGAGAATAAGGAATTCAAGTTTTAAAAAATAGGCTTACATGGAGTTTATAAATACCACACGTCATGTTCCCTTCAATCCTTAACATGGGTGTGTTCCTCAGTCAAACCTGATTGTGTAACACCCCTACACATGGCATGTTCCTTCAAAGACACAGTGTGTACTTGAATTTTCCCTCCTACCCAGGTTCTTCTACAAGGATATAACTACACGGTTTTCTCCTAGGTAACACTACATGGTGTTTTTACCCTAGAAACGTCATGTACTACATAAGTTCTAACAGCCCATGTCATTGGTAAAACGGTTGAACACAGTGTCCTTACGGCATTGCATGTACTCCTAGTACACAGCGTGTTCTACCAAAGTTTCCCAACCCCATGTCTCTGCTCACACAGTCAGTCACATGGTCAAATACTACACGACATGTACATACAGTACATGGAATGTACTTAAGAAAAGTTATTTCTTCCATAATATAAGAACACATGTCATGTTTTCATAACACCACAAGTCATGTTGTATGGGTTTCTGAATATTAAGCCTCTGAAACTTACCTGGAACCCCTAAAAACATAAAATTTTGTCCAATTCAAGACAAATTATGACCTATGAAAGCCCATAATCCCTGAGAATAAAAATTTTTCATCCTTATTCATGTCATAACTTGACAAAATGCTATTAAATTTCAAACATGATCCACCAAATTCCGATCTAAGAGGGACCATA
Organism: Viscum album; assembly: GCA_963277665.1. NCBI lineage: Eukaryota > Viridiplantae > Streptophyta > Magnoliopsida > Santalales > Viscaceae > Viscum > Viscum album. The sequence continues at coordinate 1,155,298,705 of OY728120.1, read as the reverse complement.
ACACCTCAGGGACTAAATTTTGCTATCCATCTAAATGAAAATTTACATATTCTAATACCCTATCAAAATATCAGGTATTCTATCATGGAATCTATCAAAACCTCATGAATATCTTGCACAACACCTATCACAACAACATGCAATCAGTAATGCTCCCTAAATGGCATGATAATAATGCATGACATGTGATCTCTAGAAAGTGCCTATACGATGCATGAGATGGAATAGTCCCATCTCATTGGGTTGAAAAATAAATAAAACCACAATGATATAAATCAAAATAGAAAAAAACAAGTGAATCACCCAATAGTGAAATCAAATCAACTGTAACAATTGAAAAAACCATAAAAATTGTAATATTCAAGGAAATTTGGATTTTCCCTATACATGGGTTAGCTACTCCCGAGAACAACTTATTACCAACTACTTATTACTTACAATCCATGTCTATAGGTTCCAAATAGTAAAAAAATCAGAAAAGAACTTTCTCTGATACCACATTGTAACGTCCCAGTTCCAGGTGCCTCTAAAAGGGGCCTCGTACCTAGTTGGTCAGATGGCCTTAAGCGCATTTCCCTGAACACTAGAAGTTGCTGACTAGTAGTGAGGGCCATGGGTGCAATAGGGGGTAACTATTCCCTCATTGGCTGATTAACATAGTAGAACAAATATTAAATATTAAAGGAATCATTAATACCATGCAGCAAGAGTAAACAATGCAATACTGAAAGTAATAAAACAACTAGAGAATATGCATAACTGGTTCTTGTCACATGTGTCTAGGAAAGCATCCAAACAAGTCACAATGCTGGATATAAAATACTAATACCAAATTACAGAAATGCCAAAAATCCAACAACATCACAAGCCTCAGCTTGGTCCTCTTCTCTCCAACTCTAATAGTAATCAAGTAACTGATGAAGAAGGGCTCTTTCCATTATCTATACCTGCAACCATATAATCTGTTTGGGTCCAAAATCATGATCGAAACAGGGTTTGAGAAAAATACCATTAGAAAAACACCAAAAGATATATTCCTAACTATTAGTGAATATATATATATATATATGAATTAATATATAAAATGAAGAAATAAATTTAAAAGTACTTACAAGTAAACAATCCTATAGTTTCCAATTACATTCATTTACATTTATTAATTGTCCAATATATTTTATAATTTAACCTTAGGATATAGCCTATGATTTTTATCCCACTATATAACAGTGAAAACAGACTTTTAAGAAGACCATATAAACATACCAGTAAGACTAGGTCTAAGCTTTTGCTTTGTCTTAGAAGACTCATCACAACAATTCAATTATTCACACGCCACCCTTTGGGAAAGTTCTCACAGTCTAACCCATATGGTTTAACATATCATCATTTCAATAATTAATGACCCTCTAGTAAATCTCACATAGTATAACCCCTTTGGTCCCACACAGCACTAATCATTTACAAATGACCACCTGGGAAGATCTCACGGTCAATACCCCCTTAGTCTGTATTACAATAATAAACTAAAATGGCCACCTGGAAGCTCTCACATTAAATTCCCTAGGGTCTAATATTCATTTAATAATGACCCTCTCGGTAGCTCTCATGGTCTTACCCCTCTGGTCTATGACCACTCGGCAGCTCTCACAGTCATTACCTCTGGTCAACATAATAATAATTCATACATAAATGACCCTACCATGGGAAACTTCATAGTCAATTTCCCTTGGTCAAACTTTCATAATGTGTAACACATGAATCTCAAATAAATAGTAACTCCATCCTAACAACACGAGGCATGGAATAAAATAAAACCTAACAGGAATTTCAATACCAAGCGGTCAAAAGCAATCAATAGAGGAAATGCACCGATGGGGTGTCCCATAACAAGGTATAAAACCATATGCATAAGAAATTACCCTTCCCTGATCAAAAAACCATATAAGGTATTAAACAGGGTCAAATTCCAAAAAACATTCAATACCCCAACATGGGTATTTGATACTTTGATCATATATAATCCAAATACAACCAAAGAAAGCCACAAACCACCTACCTTGATGTTTTATGATGGACACTCCTAACCTTTGTCCCTTGAATCAGCATATAATGATGTAGATCTAAGAAAAAGTTAAAAATAATCAACCTTAAAATACTCACGATAGAGGGGGAATCAGGAAGAAAGGCTATGGGGAAAGATATAACTCACCAGTGGGAATCCAATGCACCTAATGGTGTCTCAATCAGAGCTCAGATGGAGAAACAAGAGGGGTTCAGAGTTCTTCGGGGTTATGTCGCTCTCCTGTATGAAACACAGGGAGAACAACGGTGTTTTGTACATGAGATGTGACCCAACACCAATTTATCAAATGAAAAGAAAAGTACATGTAATGTTCATTTAATGTACACGTCATGTGCTAGCCTCAACCGGCCCCCACTTTAGGCGGCCTTCCAGGTCAACAACACGGCCATGTACTCGGCCATTACTTGGCCAGTACATGGTTACAAGTGGAAACTGGGTACATGGTGTGTACTCAAAATTAAATGGCTTTTAATCAAAATTACATGCCATATACTTAGAAAACTTACAAATTCTTCCTTTTTCCTCAAAGACAACCCAAAATAAAGATCCATACCTGAAATGAAGATCCCAGTTATTACATATATACTACACCTTTGATATGTTATATCATAAATATATTCATCATTAAGATATTTAAATTTTCATTTGAATATATTTTTTTCACAGGGATTACGATACAAAAGTTACCAAAGTGGTAATGGTTTATTTCACAATATCATCATTATTCAAAATTATTTTTTGTTTAAGTCTCCATTGGGGGAATTATTTAGTATTTATATAATGAAATAAATGTTTTTTTTATCATATGGTAATTCATGAAAATTTTCATGTTATATTACCTTTTTATTATCTTTGGTACTTAAAATGATTGAGAAAATGTTTTTAATATAATATGACTTTATTTATCTCTTTGGTCTGATATCCATTTTCAGTAAAACCCATGTTTTCTAAATGTTTTTTGAAAAAAAATCATCATTTTTTAAAATGATTTAGTAAATAAATATTCACCTATTTAATCTTTTCAATTTTTTTTTGAAATGAATATTCATGTTGTTTTTAAAAGAATGCATCTTTGGATTTTAACACAAATGTGAAAAGAATATTTGTTTTAACGTACTTGACATGAAGGTAATTTTCCTATCTCATTACCACTACATATTTTAAAAATTACATTACATGTTTCAAAAGTTTTTTTCAAAGAAATTTGATTTCAAAATAAATTGTGAAGATTTATTTATAAAAGGTGATTTTCAAAATGATAAGGATATTTTACTCAATAATGTTTTCAATTATTTTTTATAGTATTTCTATTCATAAATGATATCAACCATTTATTTTACTTATGATTCATAGGGTATATGTATTGATATCATCCTTATTATTTATCTGGATGATTTATGACCTGTTTAATTTAGGATGTACAATTTTATTACCATTCACCATTTTACTCTGAATGGTTTAGGATTATATTTATTGATTGCGGTATGTATTAACATTTCACAAGTTATTTTTTCAATATGAATGTTTATGTTTATTATGTTTCTCCCCTTTAACATGCGAAATGAATTTGAATTTTTTTAGTGATGAGAAGGGACAACTATAGCCCCTCAATGCATTGATATGTCTCATGAGACAAACTAGATATGGTTTTGGCTGAGGCCTTACCCATTTATATAGTTGTCTTGGAAAAATAATAAAAGGTATTAGATGTATTGGAACAATTCATTATGGTATGTTTTATATGATCATAATTATGAATTAAGTTATTGATATTCTATGTGATTATTTGATTAGTTATAATATCCATGGTTATGTTTCTAGAACATGTGATTATTAATATTTACTTATTTGATCAAATTTTATTCCGATAGTATTATGATCAAGTCATTTATTAAAATTCATATGTTTTATTTATTCACCTTACCATATTTATTATTCCATATTTATTCATATCTTCTATTGTACACTTACCCCTACTAAGCATCTGAGCTCACCCCTTTATTATGTTTTATTTTCCCTAGGATACCACAAAGTATTTTTTGATTGATATTCAAGGATATACTAAGGGGAATAATGGAATTATCTAATAAAATTATTTTTATAATTTATTTTTCATATGTGACCTAAGTTTCATGTATGTATCTAGTTTACCAAGACTAATAAACTATTCAATCCTTTGCAATGTGATTTCTTATATATTATGCCAATATATTAATGATGACACTAGATCTGAGATACTCAGTTTGAGTTTCTACATTTATATGATACCATCTATAACAACCCATACTTTTCGTACATTAATATAACATCTTATTAGAAAAAATATTATTTACATAACATGATGATCCACAGAAAAAACATATAGGTTTAATGCCTTTAGAAACATGAATACATAAACAACTAGTTCATAAGTGACATACATTGTCTCCAACTTAGTTATAAATTATTATAACCCTTCTAATAAATATCATATATAATTCATTTCTTCATAACTTGAGAAAATGAAACATATAAATGGGTTAGTTATAATACTCAGTAAGGGTAAGTAGGGGAGATATCTAAGATCACATAAGCATAACATGAGAATAAGGGTATGAGAACATAAGTTTAACTTTGGAATTCCATACCTTGCATATCATAGATCATAATCTTGAGACATGGAAAAAATCCTAGTAGTTCATAAGATATGAATCATAACGGAATCAAAGAACATGATCTATAAGTGAATAACATTGGCATAATACATGGAATTGTGGAATACACATAATCATAGAAAACCTTATGTCAATCCTACTCACCAATACATTCATAACATATTAGGATTGGGTTAAACACCCATGTTCTAACTTCGGGTATGGGATAACATACCGTGTATCCAATTTTGGGCTTGAACACAAAACATTTTACCCTCTTTTGAGCTTGGGATAACCTCCCACATATATTTCGATCCCATAGAACATTAATCATTCCCCAATGCAATGGAAGAATATATAGGTACCACCCATAACATAATGAAAATCATAAATATGTGTTCTATAAGGTCATAAAAAATTATTCATATTATAATCAATTAAGAGAAATTGGTTTAATAAACATTTCATCATATCATAACCTTTGGAAAGGAAATGGGTTTCATAAAAGTTTCAATACTTCATCATAGTACAACCAATGTAAAAAGGAACAGGTTTATTAAAAAAAATTCATCATAGGTGCCACCCATTTGGAACTCACTTCTTTGAAATCTAAAAATTTCAAAAATATTTTCTTTCAAAATGAACTTGAAATTTTTTTTAAAGGAATATTCACAACATTGATCAGTCATTGTGGCTGAAATTTTTTTTCACGTGTATAAGTCAAAAGAAAAAATTCCATTCACATTTTTGGTAAAAATTCAAAAAGTACCACTTTTGGAAAATGATAAGAACATTACTTTAAAAAAATTCAAAAATTAAAAAAATGGGTAAAAATTAATTTAAAAATTCATAAGATAATATTGAAAACATTATTTAATTTTTTTAAAATATAATATGAAAGAAAATAGTTTTTTTTTACCAAATAAATAAACAAAGTCGATTTTCCTTAAAAAATATTTTTGGTCCCTTGAGTACTTATTATGATGAAAATAAAAGGAAAGCACTTATTTTAAAAAAATAACCATAGAAGACTAATATTCATGAGTTTATTGAGAGGTAGGTAATAATATTTCATCAAAAAAACTTAATCATAAATAATCCATATAAACAATGAGATTGTAATATAAAATCCTTACCACTTTGGTTTATTTCAAAACAAAACCTCATGAAAGAGAGGACCTTAGAGGGATAGATAAATACCCATGATTTAAATTATAAGGATAATAAAATAAATTCAAGGATATTATATATACCACATAAAATAAATAATTGGTGAATATGTAATGTATCTCATAGAAGTAAAAGTGAGATGAAAATCCCTTACCCTGAGTTCCAGTTGCTTTGAAAGCATTCAAACCTTTTTTATAATAAAATTAAATTTATTATAATTCTATATTATAGTCATATAAATTATTATGATATCGTATATATTCATTATATACATATATTTAGAGTCATCTATAATGGTATTTATATAAAATTAATTACACCATACATACATACGATAGACCGTACATACATATCAAAGTTGTTTAAATTTTTCAATAGAAGAAAATAGATAAAGTTAAATAATAATTCACCATTCTAGAATCATTTTTGTATCATATAAATTATATATGTTCATAATATACATCCTCCTTACAATCTAAGTAAAATAGAAATGAAAAACAAATAACATCACTTCGTGCAGGTGGTAGTCCACACGTCTGCATGAGCGATGTTATCGTTTTCCATCACTTTGGAAGGAAAGGAGGTACATATTATATTATCATTATAGAATAATATTTATTTCAGATATATAATATATAAACTTAAAACCCATAATAATTACCATCCATGAAATATTGTGATGGAAAATGAAGTGTACTATTATGTGGAGATGGTAAGCCATACGTACACACAATCGATAATTTCACTTCCCATTTTATATAAAGTGGGTGGATAATGGTAGTTAAATAATAAAAAAAATTTAAGAATATTAATAATACATAATTTATTATTTTATGATAAATATCATTGATTTAGAGTAATTATAGAAAAAAATAAACTGAATGAGGATGGGTAAGACAATTACCCCTCTTTTGGGAGACCTCGTTTAGATCCTTTGATAAGGATCTTAGATTAAAATATAATAAAGTCATTCACTATCCAAATGGTTCCAAATTACCAATAAATGGATAGGGAATAAACTTTTAGACCATTTATTATCCCCTTTTTCCTATTTTAAATTTTTTATGATTTTTAAGTAATTTAATAAAATATTGTTTTCATAAATTACTATTAAAATTAGTTTTGACTCTATTTATTTAATTTGACTTAAATTAATTAAATATGAAGATGGAATTCAAATATAATTATTTTCCACAACAATAATATTCCATAATCATTTATAAATTCGTGTAACACATTTAATCACTCAAATTATATTACTTTTCATATTTTTGAATTCGTTTATTATATTTGTTATTAATTAGACAAATATCGCAGCAGTGTTGCATAAGCATTTAAGGTTATTATATAACTTCTAAAAATTATAAATAAATTTATATCATTAAAATAATTTCATTAATATAAAAATTTTAATCATGACTCATTTGTAGTTTTTTCCCCTATGTGAATGCATGAAATATATTTATAACTAAGAGAGTGATACTTTGTAACATTCTTTATTTTAAATATTATAAAGATTATTTTCATGGAAAACTGTCTATTAAACATATTAATTTTTAAAATATGTTGATAATTTTTTAATTAAATTCATCCAATAATATTTAGGATGAAAAATAAAGCCCTTATCACTTATATTTAACCTAGATGAACATGATTTACTCTTTACCGAGGTGATAAATTTTACCATGGTAACTATTAATTTTGACCAAAAAAATAAAAAGGGATTTTTTAAAAAATTTGAACCTCTGGATTCTAAATATATAATAAATTTAATCAAATTATTTACCTATAATTGGTGTGAAATCTTTTTAAATAAGCCTAAAAATTTGATGAAAACCATTTTTAATGAAAATGCGTTTTTATGCATAAAACATGGTTTATTCTTGTCTCATTCTTAGTAAAAATTTTAAATGAATACTAAATATTTTTGGTTGAATATATAATGTGTAAAATTACTTAAAATAATTATCATATAGTTATTAATTTAATTTTTCAAGATAAAAATACATTGTGTACATAAAAATAGTTTTTTAGAAAAAATGGAATTTCTTTTTTTACTTCAAATGATTTTTATTTTTGTTTATAATAAATAGATAAAAAATAAATTAATTTCATACATATGTAATAATAAATTTTTCATTATTTATTTATTTCTATTCACACCCACCAATCCAATTCAAAATATATCATGGTTCGTCTAAATTCTGTGTTGTGTGTAATGCAAACTATTAAAGAAAATAAATTTATTTGAAGAATATAATATTTCAAATAAAAATCAAGGTGTTCAAAGATATTATATTATATAATTTAGATCTCCACTCACGTCGATTTATTTAATCCTCCTTTATAGACTTTATCTTCTTTTTGTCTAAGTTATGTGACCTTTAAACCCCAAAAATCCTTGGGTAGAGAACCATGACCTTAAATAATGTATACCTCTCTATGAGATAGTATATACTAGTATTAGGTTCTTCATTCATGTCAGGTTTTCTTCCCCCTAGAAAGATCGATTTTCACTCCCTATGGTAAATTTTTTATGATCATTAAACCCCATTCACACTTTTTCAAAGTTGTAGGGCCTTAATATCTATCCCTCTATGGTCTAAATTTCAAAACCCCTAAACTAAAAATGAAAAGGAAATAAATGTTTTTTATTTTGAAAAATATAAAATGGAATCATGAAAAACATTTAAGTCACTTCTTGATAATTCATCCCATTTTAGAAATAATAAAAGTTTTAGTGAAAAAAAGAAGCCAAAATTCTTATAACACCCACCATATGGCCCTATAAGAAGTAAAATTATTCTCCTTGGAACCACTATTCTAGAAAAACGTTATAATCAAACCTTCTTACTTATCTCTTAAGTATATGTTCAAGGTATTTAATGTTATATCCCTTAACCCTAAGAAACTGTTCAATACATAGTTGTGTAACCATTGGGGTTATTGAACCCTTCTTGAATGTAATTTTCTCTATAAAGCTACTTAATTCTTCAAGAATATGAATATTCAAAAACCTTTAATGATTATCAGTCATGATAATATTTATCTCAAAGGTACACTTCCACTTTGAAATGATATTAATGCCTCCATATTCATCACTAGAAACGAAATTCATATTTTCATCCTGAGGATAAGTACCTCTAACCCCATATACCCCTAATAATATCATAGCAGAACCCATCATTTGAATGTGTTCAACAGTCATTCCCCATGTACTTTTTTCATCCCATCATTTCCTGATTAAAATGTCTTGATTTATGATTTACACATTGCATAACATAGATATCAAAAAGGATTCAAATACCCTCTATGTTTCCCATTTGTTCATTGTACCCATTTTAAGGAAATAATATGAAATAACATTCTTTAACCATTACCATTCCTCGTCATATGACCCTAAATCACACGACATAATAGTATGATCCCTATGAACATAAATTTCATACACCAATCTATGACATATTCTACAAAGGCATTGGGATCTCCATTCACATTACATTGCCTCACCCTTTTTGGATAGATTATCTCACCCTTTTTGGTCAAATACTTTTTATCATAAAAAATATTAATATTTGGTATGATCACCATAACCTTAAACTATGTGTTAAATTCCTCGATCATGTATGAATTACTGATTTTGGGATTTCAATTCACATAATTTATGCCCAACATGTGTTTTTATATTGATTTCCTCATATTTTTGTCAAATTCTTATAACCATAAATTCCACATTCATTGGTCTGACTTATAAGAACTTAAAATGCCCAAGAAAATATAAATAGTACTCACATTGTTGAAAACCCACAAAGTTATACTGGGTAAAAATTTTAGTTTTGGTTTATAGTCATTCACCTTACATATTCAAAGAAAAAAAATTGATTTTTTGAAAATAAAATGGAAAATGAACAAAACATTCCATATTGAAAACCCATAAATGGTGACCAGAGAAAAAGTTGAGTTCCTACGCACTAACCCCCCCCCCCCCCCAATTATGGACTAGTAAAACCCTAGGTGAAAAAAAGAAATACATAAATCTTATGGTGTAACAAACCGTATTTTTAGAGCGGATTAAATGCGAAGGCTTTTGAACTTTTTCTTTCATCAATGGGTCGGTTTTAAAAACTGTTCTTCGGAACAAGGTCCTGAGTTTTGGATCCATTTTAAGTGGTGATATAGGACTGTGCGCGGTAGGTTTAACTGTGCAGGTCAGCCATGAGGGATACCCCGGGTATCTGGTGGCAGGCGTGCAGGTTGCACATGGTTTTTCAGACGGTGCGGGTCAAACCATGTTCTTGGGTGTGTTTTGGGTTTTTAATTAATTTTAAAATAAAAAGAAAATAAAATAAAATAAAAACCTAAGTCTAACTCTCCCTCATACACACTCGGCAGAACCCCACAGTGCTCCTCTCCCTTCTCTCTCGTGAGTCACGCGCGACACCCCTCCTATGGCCTCCCTATTTTAGGTCAGTGCGAAGGTTCACTTGGGGTCCCTTGAGGTGAGTTCCGGCAACCGCCACTGAAGGCGAAGCGGTTCGGGTGGTTTCAGTTCGTCGCCAACATTTAGAGGTAAGGTTTTATACCCTTTGTTAGTTTCGTATTCTCCAAATTAGGTTCGTCATGTGTTATTGACTCCCTGGTATTTAATTGGTAGGGCGTTGGGTGGTTTCACTTTGTTTCGCATTGTCGCTAACACCCGAGGTAAGGCTTTAATTCCGTTTTTTGGTCTTTCCCCACCTAAATTGGTTTCTCTTTGTGTCTTGAGGTTGGTAGTGGTTGTTTGATAGTGCGTTGGACCTTTGGAGTTGGATTTTCCTTGCCAGATCTTAGGCGACTCGCCTGCATAGGCATAGTTACGTATTTATATGTATGTGGGTTCCCTCGGCGTGCGTATATTTGTGCATGGTAGTGAATATACATGTATGGGGCTATTTGTCCCCATTTCATATATAAAAAGTCCCTATGTAGGTGAGCAGAGATAGGCTTATGTGTATAAGCATATGTGTAAGGATCCTCTTGCGCACGCTCATGTCCATGTGGAGCATGTTCTTAGAGGATAGGTGTCCTTACACGTATGTGAAATCACATATGCCTCGTGGGGGAGCAGAAGTGAAAACCTTAGTTAGAAAGCACCAAGATCTGGAGTGGACAGATAGATCCACCTTGAGGTAGGGTCCCTCTCCTTGCCATTTAAATTTAAGTAAAGTAATAGTGAGTTTAATATTGCACTGTCTTGGAATTTTAATTATTCAAGTTTAGTTCCGATTAAATACTTCTGTGAAAATCATGTGAATTGCAGGAATAAGATAAAAGTGGTTGTGTGGTCACTAAACTAACGATTTAATAATAAAAACCCTCTTTCGTGGTGCGCTGCCTTCAATCTAAAAATGTAGCGATAGCGTTTCATGATTGCATTCCTTATTCCTTGGCTTCTTAATTTTTTTAAGTGTTGAATGAGTTTTAAAATAAATGTTAAATATCACTAAGTGAATTTTTTGATAATGTAATGACATGTTTTCTAATAAAACTCCTCCAATGGAGGTGAGCTGTCTTCATGATAAAAATGTAGTAATATATTTTTGTGCTTGCTTAAATGTCTTATGACTCTTCATGATTGACATTGTACTTGATACATGACATGATTTTACATGTACCTTACTCGTTACCTCAAATGGCGTTCCTTCTTGAAAAATAATAAATTACCCATGACACCTCCTAAGTTCATGGATTAACATGTAATTAGAACTTTTACTGTAGGGCGTCTACCCTTTTTCCTTTACTTCGGCGCTTATGTCATGCCACGTCTTGTGCTTCTTGTTGCAAACTTTTGGTGATGCCTCAATATCTCTCATTAAAATTCTTGGGTGGTTCGCTCATGCTCATTGTGGTCTTCGTTTATGGTGAATCCAATCCTAGGTGCTCGCCTTGCCTCTTGGTCGTCCCATTGGGTGTGTCATGCCTAAATGCCCCTATTTCCTTGTTCTTTAAGTTATAAATTTAATGTGATAGTTTGAATTGAATTCCTTTCTTGAACAAGTTTGTTAGCTTGTACTATTTAATGTCATTAATCGCCTATCATAGAGGCATGTTGATGCCATACGCTTTTGTTTACCTTCTATTGCTCGTGCAACTTCCAGAATGTTGAACAAGGATGATTAATTATGATAACTTATTATAAAAAGTTGAGATCTGATCTGGATAATTAAATGTGATGAATTAATTAGGGAATATGAATTGTGTTTATTGATCAATTAAGTGATAAATGATAATACATGAATGAGATTTTGGGTCCTAGACATGGCGTTCTAGACCAATTTAAAAGTTGGGATTGGACATGGTGTTCCTCCCCAATGGTTATCCAAGCTTGTGATATAGGGTGTTAGGCATGTCGATCTACACCGAATAATTATCTAGGTGTTAGACATGGTGATATACACCAAATGTGATATGGGGTGTTAGACATGGCGATCTACACCGAATAATTATCTAGGTGTTAGAAATGGCGATCTACACCAAATGTGATATCGGGTGTTAGACCAGGCGGTCTACACCAAATGAGAATTCGGGTTCTTGACATGGTGTTCAACACCAAACGAATGATAATAATGATTTATGAAAATAATGAGAGATGTGGGTAAAACTCGAGTGAATTGTGATCAAATAAAGAATGGTAACAAAGAATGGTTTTCCAATCTGAGTTGTAAAGATAAGTGAATAAATAGAGTAAGTGAGTGAAATGATAAAAATTGTTTTTATGCTTGAACCAAATGTACTTGTGTTGTTTTAAATTGGTTCTTATTCTGGCTATGGGATGAGGCAGGTATTGTCGTCAGGTATCCTTTTTGGAACCTGGATGGGCATTTATTGTTTGTATTGTAAAGTTATTGTTTGGAAATACCAACACATTGTTTAATTATATTTCATTATCTAGAGTGGGCCAGACCCCGGTGGTTTTGTCCTACTGAGATATATATCTCACACCCTACTTGGGCCGCCATTTCACTGGGGTACCCGAGTAGATTCTATTTGGTTGCATGACCTTGTCGTTGTTGTTTCTTGTACTTGGAGTTAGGAGCAAGGGACTGAGCTAAGGCTCGGGATGCTTATGGAGATCTTCCTCAGGTTTGAGTCTTTTGTTTATTTACTTCTTACATTGATGTGTAAGTATGTTGTGTGGTTTACTACTTCCATTGTATCATTAGCATTTCATGCATGCATCTTCTCTATAAACTAACATTTTCCAATTTTGTTCAAACCTTATAAATGAAAAATGTTTTTCGCTGCTTTATTATTATTGACACTGCTTCCTCTACTGTTGTATTTGGACCCTTTTCTTTACTTTAATAAGAGGGTATAGTCTCTCCCCAGACTTACCTTACACCCTCGCTGCTAGTCGGCAGCTTCCGGCATAAGGGGAGACGCGCTTGAGGCCATGTCGCAGGCCGGCTCGGGGGACCGGTTTAGGGTCGACCTGGGTTGGTTCATGACAAAATAGTATCAGAGGCAGGTTGATTTTCCTTTGTCTTACTATTTTCGGTTGGTAGACAGGAGACTAGGAATCTATTGGCGCTTGGGTAATAGTCGTGTCTGGGACTGATCACCCCACATATGGTAAATGTTCAAGTGGCCAGGGCTGGGAATTGATGTTCATGCTGTTTTCTGTTAAAGTTGATGTGATTTCACCTTGGGTGAATGTTGTACTTTCCACTGCTTATTTTTTATGAAAAGTTATTGAAAATTTTCCTTCGCCTGATATGACAAGGAAATTGCATTTCATGCATCATATTAGGCACTTAGAGATTCACATGTCATGCATATGTTCCATGCCATGTAGTTGCATTAGTAGGATGTCTGCTAATTTTGATTATGTGCCTTGAAAATATGTCATGCCTGGATTTATTTAGCACACCACTTTAGAAATCATGTTTTGGTGATAGTTAACATGTTGTGGTGATAATATGTCATGTTTTCTATCTTAATTTTGTGTCATGCTCTGTGTTATAGCATGTTTTAGTGATTTCAGCTTGTTTCTTTGTGTTATCTATTTGTAGTGGCTTGTTAGATTGCTGGTAAATGCTTAGTTTCTTTGGATGAAATTGTTGGTTGTGATTATGACGGAGCCTGTTTTCCATTATAAGGTGTATGGGCGCCTTATAATTGGGAAAAGGGGTAAATCATGTTTTCAAACTTTTTAAAAGATGGCCGCTAAAGTTTAAATGTTAAATGGAAATTTATCTGATAAATGAGAACCAAATTCCAGCAGTAAGGTGTATGGGCTCCTTATAGATTTGTAGGTGGCAACCCATGTGATTGAACCTTGTTTAACCATTGCATGTGTAAAATGGTTATAAATGTAAAGCTGTTGAGTTTTGATTGAAATTTTGGTGTACTTTAAAACATGCTCAACTGGACTAAGTGCGTCAGTTGGGGCATGTTTTATTGAAATGAACTGTGATAAGGTTTCTTTTTGAAGAACCTAGTTTGAATGAATGGGACCTTATGAGGTCGTCTCTTTGTTAAAAGGAATTTAGATACTAAATTTTCTGTTTATGATTGGATAACATTAAATGTTAAATGTTGAAGAGGAAGTTTGTTACAACTTATCTGTTTTTCCCATGGGGCATTGTTTGAAAACCAAGTACTTTGTTGTGAAATAGTACTTGTGGGTTTGGTAAAATCTTCTTTCAAATGTTTAAAGGTTGAAATGAATTAATGAAATAGATAAAATGTAAAGGGGTTTTTGATCCTAGTAATCCTTGTTTTTCATGACCAAGAGATAGGGTCGACGCGTGTGCTTCGTAAGGGACTAGCCCGTGCTAGGTAGTGCCCTTAAAGCTTGAGCTGCCTTGTTTTAGGTATGAGCATGATATGTGGTGATCATAGATCGAGGAACATCACCGTTCGTTTTAGTGTTTTAGAAATACTGCGCTGGTAAGTGGTTAGTCCTTCTTGCGACGACATGGACACTCCTATGGTGGGTAGTGTCGCATCAGTTTCGGTTTACATGTCAGTGGTTGCTTGGCAGCATGACTTTGATAAGTTTGGCAGTGTGCGCAATTCTTTAGAAACTCTGTTAGTGTGGGAAGACTTTCAATGGTTAAGCTTCGACGAATATGAATGCCTCAGGTGGTATAGGCATCAGATTTTCGTCTGAATGATCTTCTTAGTGACCTTGGTTTAATCTTAGTGTACTTTTTTGGATGAGACGACCATGTCCCCCATCTTGACGTCATCTTGGATACACTAATATGGTGTCGGTTATATGCCGCTCTAAAGTTTAAAAGTTGTGGGTTTGTTTCATAATCTCTCTCTGGTTGTGCGTGGGATGCACGGTTTCTTGGAGTTACGCTTCGTGCGGAGGCACGATAGTTTTATAATAGTCTTGTGATGGATTGACTTGAGAATATCACCCGAGGTCATGTAAGGACTTCGGTGTACATGTGGTTGATAACGGAATAGTTTTAAAAGCACGTCGTTGGTTTAAGCGAGTGTGTGAATTTCGGGTTGGATATGTCTTTCGAGGAAATCATGTGTGACCAATTTTAGTTGGTCGATCGTGATTAGATCATTTTCTTTGGTTGAGGTCCCTATAATGGCCTCGGATTTAAGATCTACTTTGATGTTTCAGTTGTAACGTGAGTGTTGGCTCGAGTTGTAAAGGCATAAGTGCAGTCTTCTTAGAAAATGCTTAAAGGTGTATTGGGCATTGGAAATGCAATATCACTGGTTGAATGAAACTTCACGACCCTTGTAAGTCAGGTGATGTTTTCTTTGTTTCTTGAAGGCTTCTCGGGGATGAGAAGTTTTTAATGTGGGTAGTTTGTAACGAACCGTATTTTTAGAGAGGATAAAATGCGAAGGTTTTTGAACTTTTTCTTTTATCAATGGTTCGGTTTTAAAAAATGTGCTTTAGAACGAGGTCTTGAGTTTTGGAGATGGTTTAAGCGGTGATATCGGACTACGCACGGTAGGTTTATCCATGCGGGTCAACCATGAGGAATACCTTGGGTATCTGGTGGAAGGAGTGCAGGCTGCACACGGTTTTTCAGAAGGTGCGGGTCAAATCGTGCACTTGGGTGTGTTTTGGGTTTTTGATTAATTTTAAAATAAAAATAAAATAATAACCTAATTCTAACTCTCCGTCACCCACACTCGGTAGAACCCCATGGCACACCTCTCCCTTCTCTCCCGTGAGCCGCATTCAACACCCCTCCTACGGCCTCCCTTGTTTCCTCTGTTTTCTGCCGATTTCTGGTGGTTTATTCTTAGAATCTTAAAGGTAAGGTTCTCACCCTCCTATCCTCTTCTTTTCCGGCTGGATTTTGGCCTCTTCTTCGACTCGTACAATTCGGTCGAACCCTAGGGCTTTGGGGTTGATTTTATTTTCGGTTTCTTCTTATTTTAGGTCAGTTTGAAGGTTCTCTTGGGGTCCCTTGAGGTGTGTTCTGGCAACCGCCGCCGAAGGCGAAGTGGTTCGGGTGGTTTCGATCCATTTCCAATGTTTCGAGGTAAGGTTTTATACCCGTTGTTAGTTTCACATCCTCCAAATTAGGGTCTTCATGTGTTATTGACTCCCTGGTATTTAATTGGTAGGGCGTTGGGTGGTTTCACTTCGTTTCGCATTGTTTCTAACACCCGAGGTAAGGATTTAATGCTTTTGGTTGGTCTTGCCTCACTTAAATTGGTTTCTCTTTGTGTCTTGAGGTTGGTAGTGGTTGTTTGATAGTGTGTTGGACCTTTGGAGTTGGATTCACCTTTCCAGAGCTTAGGCGACTTGCCTGCGTAGGCATAGGTACGTATTTATATGTATGTGGGTTCCCCTAGCGTGCGTATATTTGTCCATGGCAGCGAATATACACATACAGGGCTAGTTGTCCCTATTGCATATATAAAAAGTGTCTGCACTGGTGAGCGGAGACAGGATTATGTGTATAATCATATTTGTAAGAATCCTATTGCGCAAGCTTATGGCTATGCGGAGCATGTGCATAGAGGCTAGGTGTCCTTACACGTATGTGAAATCACATATGCCTCATGGGGGAACAACAGCGGAAGCTTTAGTTAGAAATCGCCAAGATCCACAGTGGACGAATGGATCCACCTTGAGGTAGGGTCCCTCTCCTTGCCATTTAAATTTAAGTAAAGTAATATTGAGTTTAATATTGCACTGTCTTGGAATTTTAATTATTCAAGTTTAGTTCCGATTAAATACTTCTGTGAAAATCGTTTGAATTGTAAGAATAAGATAAAAGGGGTTGCGTTGTCACTAAACTAACGATTTAATAATAAAACCCCTCTTTCGAGGTGTGCTGCCTTCAATCTAAAAATGTAGCTATAGCATTTCATGATTGCCTTCCTTATTGCTTGGCTTGTCAATTTTTGTTAATTATTGAATGATTTTGAAAATAAATGTCAAATATCACTAAGTGATTTGTTTGATAAAGTAATGACATGTTTTCTAATAAAACTCCTCTAATGGAGGTGTGCTGTCTTCAAGATAAAAATGTAGTAGTAGATTTTTGTGCTTGCTTAAATGTCTGATGACTCTTTATTCTTGACATTATACTTGATACATGACATGCTTGTACATGTACCTTAATCGTTAACTCAAATGAGGTTCCTTCTTGAAAAAAAATAAATGAGCCATAACACCTCCTAAGTTCATGTCTTAACATGTAATTAGAACTTTTAGTGTAGGGCGTCTACCCTTTTTCCTTTACTTCGAAAATTATGTCAGGTTGCGTCTTATGCCACTTGTCACAACCTTTTGGTGATGCCTCAATATCTCTCATTAAAATTCTTGGGTGGTTCGCTCATGCCCATTGTGGCCTTAGTTTATGGTGAAGCCCATCCTAGGTGCTCGCCTTGCCTCTTGGCCACCCCTTTGGGTGTGCCCTGCCTAAATGCCCCATTTTCCTAGTTCATTAAGTTATAAATTTAATGTGATAGTTTGAATTGAATGGCTTTCTTGAACAATTTTGTTATCTTGTAACATTTAATGTCATTAATCACCTATCATAGAGTCGTGTTGATGTCATACGCTTTTGTTTACCTTCTATTGCTCGTGAAGGTTCTAGAATGTTGAACAAGGATAATTATTTATGAGAATTGATTATAAAAAGTTGAGATCTGATCTGGATAATTAAATGTGATGAATTAATTAGGTAATAATAAATGTGTCGATTGATCAATTAAGTTATAAATGATAATACATGAATGAGATTTTGGGTCCTAGACATGGCGTTCTAGGCCAATTTAAAAGCTGGGTTTGGACATGGTGTTCCTCCCCAATGGTTATCCAAGCTTGTGATATAGGGTGTTAGACATGGCGATCTACACCGAATAATTATTTAGGTGTTAGACATGGAGATCTACACCAAATGTGATATGGGGTGTTAGATATAGCGATCTACACCAAATAATTATCTAGGTGTTAGACATGGAGATCTACACCAAATGTGATATGGGGTGTTAGACATGGAGATCTACACCAAATGAGAATTGGGGTGCTTGACATGGCGTTCAACACCAAACGAATGATAATAATGATTTATGAAAATAATGAGAGATGTGGGTAAAACCCAAGTGAATTTTGATCAAATAAAGAAAGGTAAGAATGAATGGTTTTCCAATATGAGTTGAAATGATAAGTGAATAAATAGATTAAGTGAGAGAAATGATAAAAAGTTTTTTTATGCTTGAACCAAATATACTTATGTTGTTTTAAACAGGTTTTTATTCCAGCTATAGGCTGAGGCAGGTATTGTCATCAGGTGTCCTTTTTGGAACCTGGACGGGCGTTTATTGTTTGTATTGTATCATTATTGTTTGGAAATACCAACAAATTGTTTAATTATATTTCATTCTCTAGAGTGGGATAGACCCCAGTGGTTCTGGCCTACTGAGATATATATCTCACACCCTACTTGGGCTACTATTGCACTAGGGTACTCGAGTAGATTCTATTTGGTTGCAGGACCTTGTCGTTGTTGTTTCTTATACTTAGAGTTAGGATCAAGGGACCGAGCTAAGGCTCGGGATGCTTATGGAGATCTTACTCGGGCTTGAGTCTTCTTTTTATTTACTTCTTGGATTTATGTGTAAGTATTTTGTGTGGTTTACTGCTTCCATTGTATCATTAGCATGTCATTCATGCATCTTCTATATAAACTGACGTTCGCCAATTTTGTTCAAATCTTATAAATGAAAAATGGTTTTCACTGCTTTCTTATTATTTACACTACTTCTGCTACTGTTGTATTTGGTCCCTTTTCTTCACTTTAATAAGAGGGTATAGTCTCCCCCCTAACTTACCTTACACCCTCGCCGCTAGTCGGCAGCCTCCGGCGTAAGGGGAGACACACTTGAGGCCATGTCGCAGGCCAGCTCTGGTGACCGGTTTAGGGTCGACCCAGGTTGGTTCATGAAATATGGTGTCCACTATATAACCCAATATTAAGTTAATACATTCTCTCTGGTTCCCTTGAACCAGCAATAAATCAGCATAAACTCACGTTCCTCCCATATATTAATTCATGAGATTTATAAAAAATACATGAAAGAGTGATTTTAGGGAACTTTATCCCTTTTGAACATTGGAATCATCATTCCAAAATACCACTTCCTAATTTTCATCATGTTAGTTCATTCAAATTACCCATATCCAGATGGATTAATCTTATCTTATAGTGATGGTACATATGCCACAATATCTAGTTTTCTTATACCCATTTAAGTGCACACAACTAAGAGAAAACCATGTATCATATCAGAGTGAGATAACATTATATTATAATGAAAATACATGTGCCCCTATATCTAACCTACCTATATCTCTATAATTGTCCATGCATAGGAGGAAACCAGATTATATAATCCTTTATCTTGTAGAATCACCTAGGACTACAGTGATGGTATGTATACCACTATATCTGGACTGCCAAAATTATTATAAGTGAATATGTCTAATGAATGTTAAGTTTCCCCATATTTCTTCTTTGTCTTAAAATTTTTTAATTTATGTGTTACTTGATCCATTTTTCATACATTATTCAAGTGGATTCATTAAATATTCATATTACCCATTGTAAATTTCATAAATTATCATGGTTTGATAGTCTATTAAACATGGAAAATAAAATGATTGAAAATGATTGAATATTAAGGATATTTTCATTCATTAAGGAAAAAAGAAGGGTATCATATACAAATTGAATTCCCCCTTAAACTTTCAGAAAAAGATAGAATAATAAAAATCTATAACATCATGCATGATGTGTATAGCTTTGAACTAAGTGAAAATAACATCCTTTGATACAAAGATCACATCAGACTAATATTTTATTAGAAATTAGATCCTATTTTTTCAATCAGACCAAATTATAGGGGTCCTTTGGTAGTAACCCTTTTTTGGGAAGGATAGAAACCACAATTGGGTGGTGATAATTCCTAATGAAAAGGTTTACGAAAATCACAAAAGTCTAGTTAGTATCCCAAGTGAATTATCTCCAGTATCTCAGTGTGCCTTGTTTTTGTGATTAGCTCTACTTAAAATAGTGCATTGGTGTCCCTAATCCCCTTGTGAAAATCACGTGCACGAGGGCACTGACAAACATGACCCCATCACATAACTTACTTTCACAAGTTCACCTGCATGCCAAAATTTTGAGCCCTTGTACATTCATAGACCACCATCCATACTCAACCCTAATTCACTCTTATCCCCATATTTTTTCATAAATAGGACCCATGGGTCCTCATTTATAAACATAAGATAAAGAGCACGATGAGATATTCAAAAGATACAAAACGCCCCTCTAGGAACCCAAGTCTATATATCTCCCTCCAGGGGAATTCATAAGTTTAAAAATGATGGAATCAATGGGAATTATGGGTAATTGTGTCATATAGAGATATTTATACAAAAACCTCCACAAAATACCACTTCCCTTATTCAGGACTGGGATGAAGGAACCCATCCTAAATAAATTACATATTGAGCCACATTCCCCAACTCACCCCAAGTATACAATAATAAAGAACCATATTACCAAGTCACGCAAAGAGGTCCATATTATGGTGAATTTTCTCCCTTACATATCTACTATGGTAAAAAAATATCCAAAGTTATCCACTAGGGTGATAAGTTTCTCAACTCTATATAAGGGAGACAACTCTACCTGCCCTCCAGCCAAGGAAACTGTTTTTCCCTACCCTATAATTTGGTCAACTTTTCACACAACATTATAATTAATGCAACACTTCACCATACCATGTACTAGGTAGATCCTTCTAAAAGGACTCTATAACTTAGTGGAAACTTCTCCCTACCACATACTAGGGTGATTATTCACCCAAACCTCCAACTAGAGTGAAAATTCACCCTTCCCTCATACCTAGGAATTCCCTCATTTTAGTCTTATGATTAGGGACTATCTTCACCAACATATTCAACCTGGGAAGTTACTTACCTAGTCCTACTTCATGAATTCATAAGGTACATTACCAGGTTATGTCAATCAGCACACACCCCTTCAATAAGGTATCCCTTGGCAATAGTACCCTCCCTGATTCTCTTCCCAAATTAATAGGACCATCAAGGTAATAATGATCATGTATTCCATTAATAATGATGGTACATATCATGAGGATACTAATGAAACTTCCCTTGACTCATAAAGATCAACTTAGATGAACCATATCCAACATTTTGTTATCCTGAGAACCCAATGGACCTCTTTGTTCCACTCAATGATAAAGATACATTTACCAGGATACTATTAGGTGTAATCCCTTGAACTTTACCTTACCTGATTCACTGAATTGGTCAAACTTTTTTGGGAATCATATAAATAATCCCCAAACATATCCTTCTTATTCTCACATAATCTTAGGGCCTATTATTAGGTGAAATCTCAAAAATATATCCTCATTGGGCTATATTACCTATGTGCCTAATCATCCTTTTGTTCTTGTTATCAATAGACATGATGTTGATGTCCATACCACAATACCTCCCTATGTAATCCTCAACCCATTCCTTAAAGTTCCATATTCTATGTGATTCATGACTACTCAAAGATCTATAATTCATGTGAGTCATTGTTCTTAAAAGGTCCATATTCCCTGTTAGTTTAATCATAGCCTCTCTTGTTTCAATACCAATAAATAGAATGACCCAGAAAGGCATTCCCATGAATAATTACCCTATAAAACCATTTCTTAAACACTTTCATCTAATGGTCAAGGAATAATGAATTTAAACCGTGTATCATAACATCTTTACTGCATTATGTTAAAATATATAAGTTGGCCCTAACATATGACCTTAAACTGTATAATCAAGACTATATGAGATTTTATTCCTATTAACTATAATATATATGATTTCTATCTAAGGTTTATTTCAAATACACCACAAGTCTGAGATTAGAAAACTTAAAATGAACATCACTAGGTCATGGTTTCACTAAATGAGAAGTTACCACATTGGTCCTTATCACACAACTATAAAAGGTGAGTCATGTCTCATTAAGAATCATTGAACTATATAGATTTAGATTCCCTTCATTAGGATGTGTAGGAATACCTACTCATAGACCTAATCCCCACTCCACAACACCTATAACCTCTTTATATGTTGATAAATTCTAGAGGTCCCAGCTATGAGGAGTAAAACCATAATATAATAACCATGTAAAATAACGATTAATAACCCCTTATACATACATATGTTCAAATTGATGCATGGTTTCACTCAATAACTTCCACAGTGGTAACTAGTCTCATACTACTATTTGGGAAGGATTTAGCAACATCTCTTAAATCCTTAAGAGATCCTCATAGTAAGTAATAACTCCCCAGAAAATGGTTTGATGATCCATACCTCCCATCCTATTGACCAATACACAAATAAAAGCATCATTTATAAATACCTAATGACCCCCTACCTTGGAAAAGCATACCTAATTTTATTTAGAATTTCATGGGTATGGTGGAATAACAGAAATTGAATAGTTGACCCAATATAAAGTACATTAACTATGAGTATTTTAGTCACATAAATAATTGGTGAATATATCCTTAAATTCAATATATTTTACCTCAGAAATAATTATGTTGAATCATGGTGTGTTGTGATATGACATGGATTATTTTCGGATGTTTTGAGGTTAAAATTACATAAGGGATATTATGGGGTGTCTCTAATCTCTGTATCATAGATTCTTGGGTGGTATTTTTTTATTATTCTTAAAAAAATTTCCTCATTTTTACAAGGTGTTTTTTGTTACATCTTGGTGGATTCTTGAGGAGTATCAATATTAAGGTAAGAAGTTGAGGTTTGCACCATGATTCTTTATGGATCAATAATTGTGGTTTCACTACCATAATTTCATAATGAACTTCATTATTGATGTTGTTTTTATGTTATTTTATCCTCAATATTAGAGGGATATATAATGGGGAATAAAATATAGGTTTAGGATATTCATTTTACTTGACACCATTGTAGTGTCACCCATGTTGTTGTGCCAGGATAGAGCCTTATCAGTTCAGAATTATGAATTTTTGTGTTATTTTGGCTTCCTTCCAAATACATCATTTTACCTTGAACCCTAGGAACCATTAGGATCATCTGTATATATATTTAGCCATCCCTTATTATATTTTGATTCTATTCAATAGATCAATTCCTTATGATTTGAGGTGAGTATCCCTCTATTTCCCTCTATTATTCTCCTTCCTTCCTATGTTATTCCTTATTAGAATCCATGTTCGATGTTAATATCTATATCCTCTTGGTATTAGTAATGTTATTGATATATTTTAGTGTTCTATGGGATATTTAGGTCCTTCCTTAGTTTTTCTAATGGTGATCGACATTCTTCTCTATTCTTGGATGGTGATATTTAATGATCGGGTTGAGTTAGGGGATTAGAGACATCTCTTTTAATAATGCATTGATTTATATTAATAAATACTTTTTCTGGTTGGGTATATAATATAAATTAACCTAAATAATATGACGAAACAAACTAAAGGAATTGAAAGGGAAGAGGGGATTCACATATTCTTTATATACCTTCATGTCATTTCTTATTTGTTGATGCTTCTTGATTGATGCTTAATGTTGTGATAAACTATTTTTGGTATTCTAATGATTGAATAGAATTATATAAAACTTCAAAAACATAAATATGGTTATAAAAATGTTAGATTGTAAGTCCAAAATTTATATTGAGCTTGTTTTTATGTAGTGTGTATAACGAATAAAGAAGCCTGATAAATAATATGGTTTGAGGAGGTTTGATATTGTGATTCTTGTTACAATTTGTCATTAGGATAGCTTAAACCTTTCATAATTTGGATAATTAAGTAAACATGGTAATGAACTTATGTAATGGGAATATGTAATAGAATTTATTTTTTTATGCATAAACTAATATATATATATATATATATACACACGAATGTATGATTAAAGGGTAATTTTTTTGTGACTAACTACTATAATTATAGTTTTTATCATTATCATGTCATGTTTATTATTATTATTTTGGTCTTAATAGTTAGTCATGGTAGATAGTTTTGGCTAATTGTGTGATGTGACTATTGTGGTGTAGGTTGAGGGTCGTAATTTGTTTCGTTGTGACTAGTTTTTCATGGTTAATGAGTGGAAAAGTGGGTAATGTTGTGAAAGGGGTGAAATGATATTATGGTTATCGGTTTAGATTAGTGTGGTGGTTGTTATAATGAGTTTGTGTGGTGATTGATTAATTTATGGGAGAGTTTGATGTGTTTTTTGTTTTAGTTTCCTATGAATATGGTTTCATGTTTAAATTAAATGAAATAATGAATAAATAATCCAAAGTGGAAAGGGTTGATTGGATAATGAGGTTCTAGAAACATTAATTTATGAAAAGGAAAAATGATATTTGGTAAATGGGTTGGTTTAATTAAACATTTAAAGTGGATAGAATTAATGAAATTAGTAATGTAAAATGGGTTGGAATTGAAAAATAGATGTTTTTAATGAATTAATAGGTTGGTATAAAAATCTAAAGGATGGAATAAATGTGAATGATTAATGAATTGTTTGACATAGAAAATGGATAAACGAATGTAATGTGTGTAGGAAATGGTAAATCTAGATTTGATAAATGATATGAAATAAATGGTACGTTATTTGTGTTGTGTGTCTTTTTTTGTAATTATGGTGGTTAGTTATGATTGACTAGTTGTGGTAGTGGATGTTTGTGCGTGATGGATGAATGATGTGGATTTTGTTTGTAGTAAATATTAGGATGTTCTAGTTATAGGATTACCCTTAGGTTGGGCTTGGTAAGTCTTATTTTTTTATTTCTTTTTATTTTGTACGAACCATCACCCAACTCATGTAACCTTTCATATGATAGTATAAAGATATAGTTTTTGGATGTTTCCCCAAATTTCCAAGTTATCTAGGGGATGAATGGTATGTGGCTCCCTATTTTCTATTCTACCTTTATACACAGTATAAGATAGACCAAGGTAAGTATATATATATGGGTTGTAGTGATTTGAGGTTATAACATATATATATACCTAATGAAATGGTTCTTATGGTGCCAATGTGAATACATGGTGGAGTACATGAATGGTTGGAGGAGTGAAATAGGTTGATGTCCTTCATATTCACATTACTATAATATGATGATGATATGATATTAATTTATGTTATGGTATGTGTAGGTACATATGTAGTTATGATTGTGATATGGTGTATGGTGGTAGATATGTGGTCATGGTTGTGATGTGGTATGTGGTTATGTGGATATGTGGGTGTAGAAGGGGTTATTTCATTTGAGGTTTTTTTTTTGAAATGAGATCAACTAAATAAGTGGGGAAGTGTTTTTAGGGTACCATATTGATATATTATTTTATACAATGTTACTATAGTTTGATGAATTATTGGAATAGTGGTTCTTAGTGAGGATGAGGGATAGATTGCAAAATTTAGGTGTGAGTTTGTTCTATTGTATATTCCCTAAGGTATTAATATGTTTCTTCCACATTTTCACGAGATGTTTTGAGTATAATACTACTATGTATACTTGTATTCTTACCCCTTTATATATATACCTTTTTTTATTTTCAGGAGGGATTTCGTATGTGGCAAGAAATTACTAGTCCATGGAATTTATATCTAGTATTCTAGGGTTTCTTTCATAGGATTTTCTATTGGTATCTCATATTTGGATATTACATTAATGTGATACATTATATAAATTTATTGGATATTGATTCTATTTAATATTTTATGGAGTTTATTGGTGGTTCTTCATTATATTCATGGGATTTATTAGGGTAATACCTTAAATATAAATGTTTTATACACTCCGCACTTGTTTCCAACCCATGGATTATTAGAGATGGTCTTCAAGAGTTACACTCGTCTTCATTACTGGCTCTAGGAGGGGTTATAATGTGGTATGGTATGAAACCAATGATGAAAAAGGGTGTAGATATCATGCATGTTTACTAATTCACTAAAAATAGGGATTTTCTTGAGTGATATCTGGGATAAAGCCTCATGTGATGTTTTTATAGTATTGATAGTTGAGTTTTAATGGTGGTGGTGAAACTAATAAAAAACATTTCCTTGCCTAAATGAAGTAATAAAATGATTTATAGAGATAATAATGATATTTTTATGATAAATTTTTCTAATTTCTTACAAAGAACAATTTTTCAAACACTTAATAAAAAAAATTATGTTTCTATAGGATTATAAAGATGTTTTATTTTTTTCAACCCTATTTTGAGGAATTTTTTCTGAATTAAGTGGTAAAAGTTTGTGACTTCATAGGGATGTGCCTGGAGATTTTTTAAATTGGTCAAATTACAAGTGTCTAGTGGAGGACTATGATGTTGTTGGAATAAAATCAAAAAATAATACCAAATGGAAAATTGATTGGAGTATTGTATAGGAATATGGATTTAATGTTTTATGAGAAGTTTCTATAAAAGTTAAATTAAGAGATTCAAGTGTTTTCCTTCGAGTGTCATAAACATTACTTTGGTAGAATTATAATAGTGATTCAATCAAATTTGATATAACTATATAAATATCATGAGTTTAGATGATCATAATTTTATATTTTAAGATGAAATTTGAACATATTTTAGGTGAAATAAACATTAAATCAAAAAAATAAAAGAATTATTTCTGTGTTTTTCAAAGTATTGATGGTTGTATAAGATTAATTTCAAAAAAAAAATGCAGAACTAGAAGAAGCATGGAGTAGATTCTATGAAGGTACATATAGTAATATATTTTATAGGAATTTACATTTATGAAGTCAAAATAATTATTATTGTGACGAGATATATGTTCAAAGTGAGATATTCAAGAAGAGAAGTTTGGGATTCATGATGATATTTCTGATTGATTTGAAGATCATTGATGCTGATATTTTTGAGAGTTTTAACTGATTAAAAACCTAATATCCTTGGATGATATTAAATGAGGTTGGATAAAGAATTTAGTGATTATGAATTTAAAAATTTACCCCATGATTTATTAATTTATCTATATAAATCAAAGTATATAAAGAGGAGAACCTCATTTATTGAGGTGTTGTTTATTACACTAAGTCTCTAAGTGAATAATATTGTCAAGATAATAGCCTAAATTATTTTAAATATACACTAGATTGGAGAAGGATATCATTTATTTGGGGTTTCCACAAGTTTTAGGAAACATAGATACAGGTCCTTGATGTCTAAGTTTTGGAGATTGAAATTTGTGAGCAGAAGATGCTTTGTTATTCTGAAGGATCGGGGATAATTCATATATTATAAATAGTGGGAACCCATATAATCATTTTTAAGGATATATAAATGTTTTTTTTTTCACTTTAGGGTAAAGGATAATACATTCCCAAACCATTTTAGTTATCAATTGATCATAGTTGAAATTTTTTCTCAGGAATCCTGAGAACAGTAAGGGGTATGTTCCCTTAATGGGCCCAAACCTTATAAAAATAATTGTGCAGTTATTTCCTATTTAATTTAATACAAACAAGTGGGAGTGGGTTTTTTTACATTATTATATTGATATCTTTACAATTCATAGAGGTTAACTTAATGTAAAATGGATTTTTAAAAAGTAAACACTGATTACCCTAGTGGTTCACCCAATCCTATGTATAAATATTAGTATCAAAGCTAATTTCCATTTTTTGGATATATTTTCAAAGATAGAGAATTTAAATTCAATTAAAATACATTTAATCCTTAACTTTGATGGAAAAAACATTCATTAATGGAAGAATGGGATGATATCCTATAATATATCTCTTAGCCTAATATTAGTGGATGTCGTTACAATAGGTTTTATATAACAAACAAGCCCCACTAAGAGCACAAACACCCCGCATTAACATGTTCATCAGGTTCTGGACCACCAGGAACCACCAATTTCCCCCATAGAAATGTTTCCCCCTTCCTGGGGCCCACCCACATACATGAATGGGCCATCAAACTAATGATTGTACCCATACTCCAACACTTTTTATTTCTTGTTTTCTTTGTCCTCACTCATATAGGCCCGAGGAAACTTCCCAAGAGGTCACCCATCCTGATCGCTACTTCAGGACAACCATACTTAACTATGGAATAATAATCAGGTAGGATCCTAAAAATAAAGGTCCACATTGTTAAATTTAGTAATATAGTTTACCCTATTGACCATTTAACATTATAGAATATTATATTCACCCCACACCCATAAAAAACAATGACCCCATTGTGAACCCAATATCTCAACCCAACCAGGGCAACCACACTTTTGGTAGGGTTCTTTCTCTGATACCAATGTAATAACTAGGCACCACTAATAGCATAGACACCACACTTTAACAAGGTCATTAGGTCCTAGCCCACAAGGCACTACCAATTGCACCACAGACATGAAGTCCCCTACCTGGGGCCCATCAATGTTCCCAAACAGGCCATAAGACTAATGACTATCCCCATAGACCAACACATCTAATCGGGTAGGCTCCTAAAAAAAGCTACACCTTATTGACATGAGTCATATCATTTATCATTTTAACCCTTTAACGTTATGGGGTGTTACATTCACCCCCCCCCCCCCTAGTTCATAATGTCCTCATTTTGGACCCTATATCTCAACCCAGGTAGTGCCACTTCACTTCTATCTTGGTTCCTTCTCAGATACCATTATCACAACTAGTCCCCACTGATATCACATAAACCCATCTTTAACATGTCAATCAACTCTTGGACCACCAGGATCCACCAATTGTCTTACAAACACATGGTCCCCTGCCAGGGGCCCACCCACATGCTCAAATGGGTCATCAGACTAATGACTATCCCCACAGGATAACAATTCTTATTTCCAATGTGATTTTTCCTCATTCACACACACCCAAGGAAACTTCTCATGAGGTCACCCATCCAAATCACTAATCCATGATAAGAAGGATTAACTTTTAAGTTCTAATCAAGTTGGCTCCCAACAAGAAAGATGTACCTTGTAAACATGAGTCATATCATTTATCCTTTTAACCCTTTAACATTATGGGGTGTTACATTTTCCACCGAGAGAAAATGATGCACTTATGTATTTTGGGAACAAAAGGAACTTGGATATTTATGGTAAGTCTTGAAATGAAATTATCATGTCTTTGTTAGAAACATTTTACACTAAGTTGATTTGAATTCAATCGTCTAATGAAACATGGGATATGATGGAAATTATTTTTGAAGTTAATGTTAAAGGAATAAAAACATAAAATCTATAGAATTTTAGTTAAGTACTTGAAGATGGATAATGAGGAAACCATATGATATTTTTTAAAAACAATCAATGAAATCGTCAATAATATCAGGGGATTTGGAACTCTCTAATAGACTGAACTATTTGGAGAATGTTAATGTGAAATTTCCCAGATAGTTTCGATCCTAAAGTCTTTGCCTTGGAATATATGGATGATTTATCTCAAGATGAAATTAAAAATAACCTTATGGAATATGAAATAAGGAATTATCCAATATTTGAGAAAAATTTAAGTAATAAATGTATTTTGAAGCTACGAAGCATCTCAAACTTAGTGCATTAGAAGTTGAAGATCATATACATAAAAAAATTAAAAGAATAATGTATCTTGTATATTGAGATTTTAGTAAAGGTAAAAGGAAGAATAAGGGAAATCATCTATTTAAATTCTTAGAGTGCAGTAGAGTTAGGTACTTTCCCATCAATTTCCCCAAAAGGAAAGGAATTGAGTATAAATATGATGAGCCTAGTGAAAATCCTTGGAAAAAGAAGTGGAATATAAACATAGAGGAAGGTTTAAAATTAGGTCAATGTAAAATAACATTTACTTATAAGAAGATAAAGAGTTTATTGAGAGAGAAAAAGAGGAATCATCAGAATATGTATAATTTGATAAATAAATTTCAAAAAAATCAAAAAATTCATGGATCATATGAAACATGAGTATACCTAAAGTAATAAAAAAATATTAAGGTGAAGATTTTACATGGAACAAATAAAGAAATCATAACTAGAAACCTATCTTGAGAAAAATAATAAACTCAATAAGAAAATTTATATATTTAAAAAGAAAGGAAATAAGAAGACTAAAAGTGAAGAATATTTTCTCAAAATAGATAATCCATAAATTCATAAAATCAATAATCTAAAGTTGAAGGATGATGAATATGATATAATTTAGAAGGATAAATATGAGAATATAACTATAACTGAAGATGAATTGGGTAATACACAATCTATCTTTTGTGAAGTTAAAAAAACTCTAAATAATTTTAATGGTGATTTCAAAAAGGAAAAAAAGTTAAAGTTAAATATTCATGAACATATAAAAATGTTGTTCTAGAAAATTAAAATAAATTTTTTGATGTTAAATGTGAAAATAAATTAGCCATCAATAACCATGCATGTGTGGAAACCAAATATAGACTATCATTGGTTGATAATAATTTTGAGAAACCCTCCACAACCACAATTAAACTTAAGGACTTTTAAATTTACTCTCAATAGCATCTAATAGAAAATATTTTTGTATCATATGATGGGCAAAAAATCATTCTATAATTGGAGTTTTTATCAATATGAAAGATAGAGTTTAAATGGATATTGATAGTGTTGTGTAATATTTATACACAAATATTACAATTGCTAAAAAAACATATTTCTCCCATGGATAAGGTATGAGTTGATGGGGAGTATCCCTCAAATAAGAGTTAACAATGTCTACAAGGAGATAGAATATTCAAGGGAAATGAAATAAAATGTAAACATACCTTATGTGTGAAATCAATTTAGATGTCTATAAGAAAAATGTGGAGGGTATGATCAACGAGGGAACTATAGGGAGAATATTATGGATATATTACAAGGAAAATACAATGTTTTGATAAATAAAAGGAAGCGTAAAAATGAAAAGTAGAAGAAAAATCTTTTCTTGTTGATGTTTCCCTAAAAGAATGCTGAAATAGAAGTCATAGATTCTTAATAGTGGATGATACATACACATGACTGGTGTTGTTAAATTTTTGATAAACATCAAAGAACATAATATAGGAATCATTACCTTTGGAAATGATAGCTCCCTAAATATCAAAAGATGTGGAATACCTATCCTAGATAACCGAAAGTTAAAGTTTAAGGAAGTTATATTTGTTGATGGACTTAAACATAACTTACTAAGTGTAAGTGAGATATATGCTGATGGTAATGATGTATTATGGATAAATTTTTGTATCATCCAGTTCTTGGAGAATGGAAACACTATTCTAAAAGGAGTAAGAAACAAAGGCAATCTATTTTAGATTAGAGATCAGAGTAAATCAAGTTCCCTAATTAAGAAATATTAAAACCAGTTATAGAATAGTAGACTTTGTCATCATGGACGAAAAAACATGTGAAAGATCTCAAAGGAAGAAACTAGGAGAGAATGACCTCTACTGAAAAGGTAAACAACCATTATTTATGAATCGCTTCATAAATAGAAGATAGATGAAAAAAACAAAAAAGGGTAGAAATTTGGTCTCTCGGAACTCTTGAACATATAAATTTCCACATATGTAGACTAATGAGGCATCAATTCACTATGGATGATTCATACTTTACCACTTTTATTGATGAATTCACCTAGAATACAAGCGTAAATCATATATTGTGGAAATGTTTAAGTTTTACAATTGGTATGCCAAAAAAAAGAACTCGGTGCATATATCTGAAAGCTAAAAATGGATATTGGTAATGAATTTTCATATAAATCTTTTGAATCTTATCTTTCAAATTACAGAATAAAACATCAATACAGTTCTCCGTATAACCCTCTGAATAATTGGGTTCCATAAAGGAAAAAATAAGAGTTTGGTTGAAATGGGAAGGGTCGCGATTGTGGAGTATAAACTCTCTAAATTCTATAAGATGGAGGCTATAGGTGATATGGAACATGTTCAAAAAATATGTTTATTGTCACTATATGAATACATTACCCCTTATGAGATGTGGTATTAGAAGAGACCAATGATGAAATATTTTGAATTGTTTAGAACTGTCACCCCCCCACACACACACTATAGAAAAATGTAATTTAGCGATGTTTTTGCGACATTTTTAAAAAAAAACTCTAATTTTAAAATTTAGTAACATTTCATGACAGACATTGCTAATTTATCATCGTTTCCTTAAAACATTAACATCTCTAATTTAGAAAAGTTTTGGGGGAAACATCACTAATTTAGTGATGTTTCCTAAAAAACATCGCTAAATATATATTTTTATATAGTTCATTTATCTGCAATGATTTAAATATATATTTAAATATATATATTAATAATATATTAATATATATAGACACATACACACATATATAAACACATATATAAATATATAAATATATATATATATATATAAACACACACACATATATATAAATATATAAATATATATATACATATATTTATATATATAAACACACATATATATTTTAAATTTAGTCATGTTTTTATGAAAACAGGTTTATTTTAGTGGCATTTTTACCATTGTTTTAAAACGTGTCTAATTATATATATATATATATAATTATAATTATATATATGTATACAGACACATATATATTTATACACACACAAATACACTCACACACATATATATAAACATATATATATTAATATAGACATATGATATATATGAAATATAAACATATATATATATAAATAATAATATATATATATAGAGAGAGAATATAGAACATGGAATATAAACACACATATATATAAACATAAAATATAAACATATATATGCATAAAATGTAAAATATAAACATATATACATAATACAAAATATAAACATATATATATAATATAAACATAAATATATATATTAATATATGTATATTAATATATAAATATATATATATATAATTGATTTTTAAAATACTAACACATATATATAAACATGTATAAACACAGATACACAAACACACACACACACACGTATTAATATATATAAATACAGACACATATGTATAAAAATATATAAAAATATATATATTTATATATAGAAAAACACACATACACACATATAAATTTATATATAAAAAATATAAATTTTCAATTTAGTCAGGGTTTTTAAGAAAACGTGGCTATTTTAGTGACATTTTTCACAGTGTTTTAAAATGTGGCTAATTATATATCTATATATATATATATAATTGTATTTATAATTATATATATGTACACGTACAAATATATATTTATACACAAACACACACACACACAGATATATATACATATATATATATATGTATATAATATAAACACATATATATTTATACAATATAAACACAAATATATTTATATAATATAAAAATATAAATAAAAATAAAACATAAACATATAATTGAACATAAATTAAACACACATACACACACATATATATATATTCATATAATATAATATATTACATATATATAATATATTACATATATATAATATATAACATATATAGAATATATAGTATATAAAATATATATATGTGTGTGTGTGTATGTATAATATAAAATATATACATATAAACATAATATAATATAAACATAAAATATAAAATACAAAATATAAACTCATTTATATATATATTAATATATAAATATATATAATGTTAATTTTTTAAATACTGGAATGTATTTATATATATAAATAAAATAAAATATAATAAAATATTCAATGATAAGGTGGATGAGTTGGTTTGGTGTTAGGGTCTATAGGCTTGTGTTTCGGCATTCGATTATCATGGGAGGTATATTTAATCGAGAAAAATCTATTTGGATTTGTTGTGGAATTGTTGTATTGTGTGTTGGGTTGGATAACTTCATCAAACTGGACTAGAGAGGAAGGGATTTTGGGGGTGAACATGACTGGGGTTTTGTGGGGAACACGACAGAACTAGACTAAGGGAAGGGGTTTGAGTTATGGTATAATAAAAGGACTATATCATGAAGATAGTATTTTTTTCATTTTAAAAATATGATTTAAAAAATGATAATAAATTCCAAGGGAAAAAATGAAAATTATCACTTTCAAAAAACAAAATTGACAACATTTTTTGGAAATGTAGGTAAATAAGTTGTCAATTGTCGACGTTTATCTACTGATGTTTCCAAAAAAATATCGGTAAACGAGGTGTTGCTAAATAGCGATGTTTATTTACCAAAGTTTCTAAAAACCATAGTCAAATGAGGTGTACCTAATTACCAACGTTTATAAACATCTCCAAATTAGTGATGCTTATTAGTATCGATAAATTAACAACACCACATTTGTCGACTTTGTTCAGAAATGTGGTAAATGAATTAATGATGTTTATAAATGTATCTAATGCAAAAAAAACATCACTAATTAGCATTTTACTATAGTTCCACTCCACTAGTACCCCTATTAGTCCACCAATAAAGAGAGAGAGTAACCCCTAAATCCCACCTCCAATAGGGGATATGTTTTATAGTAGCATCGTGGGTATAAAACCCACCTTGGGAGGAATTACCCTCAATAGATGAATTTAAGGACAAGAGATAAGACAAAATCCACTAATCAATGCCATATAATATAAAATAAAACAAGATCTCATAATAATAAAATTCCACAATGATATGAAAATAGTAAGTCTTTAAAAAGTAAATACCAAAAGACTCCTGGGAAACAACACCAATAGAAACTCCCCACTCAAATCTAGTATGATCCAATTTGGTCACCAAATCCTTATTTATCACCAAAAATGATATATATAGGTAAGGGTGATCATAACATGTATACTCAGTGGGATCCTCTTGATGACCCCTCATACAAATGTGAGAAGAGTATACTAATACTCTAGTGAACATGTAGTAGAATCAAAAATCACCTACAAGGTCAACTACCCATTCAAAACCTCTCCAAGGTTCACTCACCATGTATCAAACACAATGTTAGAGAATAATATCCAAAATATATATATAATCATAGATTCCCCACAACCACTTCCCCACTGGTTCTTTTCTCTCACACCCAAAATATATACATACAATTCTCTCATCACATCCATATAATATTCTTGATCATAATGGGAAAGATCAATTGTTAACCTCTTCCAAACATCACATCATCAAAGTAGTAAAGACTAGATCTTAACTTGTTCTAATCATCCCAACAACACATCGCAACCTCATAATGTTTTTATCCATCATAGTAGGGTATCATGAACATGAAGGACATCAAATATGTGTCCTCTTATTACCATTCATAACCACCACTATATTCTAATGTCACCATTTAATACACATTAAGAGAGAGTAGGGAAGAGGGTGTAGCCATCCATCCTCACCACTAGCCAATATGTTAAGGTAAAACACTCAGAACCCAAATCCTTTAGGTGATGGTAAGGTTAACTTACTCAAGGTGAGTGTATGAATTAAAATAAAATACAAGGATAGATATTCGCACAAAAAAATCTTCCTAGGTGTGTAAAAAAACAACATAATAACAACACATATACTCTACCACCACATCACTACTACCCATTAACAACTATTTCTACCTCCACAATAGAAACCTCCATAAAACAAAAAAATACACATAAATAGCCATATTTTATCATTTAAAAAATCATTCATCCTTTTATAGATTTTCCATTATCTTTCCACATCATGTAACTTTATCTTTTCACGACCCGTATTTAATGCCAAACCATTATTTTTACAACACCCACACTATTCTGATTCTATTCCACCATTTCATTATAGTTAAATTCATTATAATTTACCATATCATAAGTTCTATCCCATCAACCCTATTTCATGTAAATTATTAATGAATTCCATCCCATGCCATTAATCATATCAATCCAATCCCAAAATCACACTTCCAACACCTTATGATTCACCATCATCCCACAAAAAAGGTTCATGCTTTAACCATACACTCCATATTAACTACCCCGCATTACATAGCATGTCAAATGGGCATCAATAATAACCCCTTATTTTCTCAACTAACCACATCAACATTGCTATAAAATCTCTATACATGTGTGAAATAAACAAGTGAACCATATCGCAATACTTCCATATACATATTCACCACATATCACATCCATATATTCACATCAACAAACACTAAACCTTTCTATTTAACATCTTTAATTATCATTAACTAATGAAAGTTGATTCTATTATTTAACAACAATGTTAGGAAAGTCTTACAAAGATAATAAATTCACGATAATAAATTGAATCATATCATTTGGAAATCATACAATAGTTCTTAAATTTAAAAGGTTTAGTTAACATGTAATATTAAGTCTCCCACCATACCTAATTATCATAGGTTATATATCACTTTTATCATCATACACTTCTTTAGTTATTTCATGTCCTTCTCACCAAATAAGCAACAATATTAGCATCACATTAAATAACATAAAAATAATGAAAAAAAATATACAAAACAATTTCCTACCCATTCGTCAATCATATCGGTTATTTATCTTCATTAAGTTAATTCATACTAATTACACAAACAACCAAAGTATTATAATACTACAATTTTTTCACAAAAAAGGAGTGAGTATTGAATCCCCTACCTTGATAAAATGATTTTAATTACGATCATAAAATAGAAAAGGAAATGAGTATCAACCACCACTAAATACAAAGAGAAACTATCTAAAACAAAATCACAGAAATCCACCATCAAGGAATGGTCTAAACTCCACTCCAAAATAGAGAAACCATATCACATGAATCTTTGAAAAAAATATAATAAGGAGAGAAGAAATAGATAAAGGAGTACCTTAAATCAATAGATATGGATCTCGATGATCCAAAGGGTTATACTCTCCAAAGAAAATTATTGGAGGCTGTTGAGAGGGATAATATCCAACTAGGATTCCAAGGTAAAGAAGTAAAATAAAAACAAGGATGTTATGGTAATCTATTTATAGAGGAAGTATGACTAGCCTCCACCATAGTATAGTGACTTCCACTATGCTCATGCTGCCCCTCAGTTAAGGGAGATCGAGATAACAAGTGTTTTAATCCCTAAACCTCACACACATTCAAAACCATTTTAAAATCCATTGACTACCAGTACAATATGAACTATGGTGTGGTGTAAGGTATTTCAAACACACAGTAGGCCACCACATCCCCTCACCATATCCTAGGGAAAAATAAATAGTTTTTTTGAACCACCATGACCAAGACAATGACCTAGAATTTTCTATATCATTTTTTATATCCCCACTCATAAGAATCATCCTAACCTCAATTGTGTGCCACTATACCCATCACCCTAGGTATTTCAGGTTGCCCATTTCATATGGGTGGACTCACTGAGCACCATGTCCACCAAAATAGCCTCTTCAAGCATTTCAAACCTCATTATTTTTCTTATGGATAAATCCCATGGACTCTATTAACAGGATACCCTTCACCCTGGTGTAGATCTCACCCCTATTTCCCACAAAGAAACACTTTAAGAAAAACATCCTCCACTACATGCATTTTGAACCCCTTGGTGCACCAAAACCCTAAAACAGGTAGTTACTTTGTTTTAGCTATAAACCTTCTTAAAACAAAACCATACATCTCCAAAATAGCTTCACTGCATCCACAACCATACCTATAATCATAGTGTGGTGTGACCTAGAATGGACAAAACACAACTATAACCCCTTATAATGTCCCCATAATCCCTCTAAACACCTCCAACACCCAAATGACATAAATTAACAGGTCATAAAGGTTTTTCCTATTACATTAGATACCAATAAGAATATTATAATTCTAAATAATTAAAATAAAATGAAAAAGAGGGGACACATGAATATCTAAAGAACAACCCCATTTGGTAACTCTTAGAAATATCAATGTAAACAAAAAATATACACCACCACCTCAAACATTCCCCTAGAAGATACCTCTCAAGAAGGAACAATGTCATCTCCAAAGAATAAATTTCTAGTGAATCGATTCAATAAAAATAACCAAAGTAAAATCATTTGATTCAATAAAAAACACCATCCCAAACATTGCATAAAGAAGATAAAAATGACTCAAGGTACTAAGCATGAATCTATGACTCATGTTTCCATGTACTATAATACATTCCACATTTCCTTTAGAGAACACAAACCCATGGGATGAGTCGTCCATGAAAAACTTTCTCTTGATGACCCAAGATCTCAACTAGATTCTCCAAAAAAAGTCATATCGTCCTCTATATTCAACTTTTTCCAATCAATCACATTATATTCATCATAAATATATAGATGGAGTTATTATAAATGAAAGAAAACATGGATCCTTATAGATGTGGGGGAAGCACCAATTGGTATTCCACCTTTCCAACTCATCCCAACACCTCAAAAGGGATAATGAACCAGGGAGATAACCTACTCCTGTGTTCAAAACTTCATATCCCATGATGAGGAGAAACCTTTAAAACACATAATCCCTAACCTAAACTCCAAAGTTATATTAATTTAATAAACATAATACTTATTATAGTCTTTTACTTCCTTTATATGCTATCAAATCACCTGGAACATTTTGTTTGTGCTATATACTATATGTGTTCAAAGGATAACTATCTCTCAAACCTTGATCCAATACAATGGGGATGAACAATTTCTTCTATAAAAATCTTCATAAGGGTTCATTTTAATGGATGAGTGATAGCTTTTATTCTATGAAAATTCAACCAATGAAAATTATTTCACACTAGACCCATCCAAATCAAATAAAAAATATTGTAATGTATCTTGCATGGTCTAGATAGTCCACTCCACCTACCCATTTGTCTATGGGTGTAAATTTTTTTAAGATGTAATTGGGAGATGAAATAATGTTGAATCCCACCCTAGGCTTTTGAGGTAAAACAAGGATCCTAATCTAAAATAATGTTCCTCAGTGCCCCAGGGATCTATAATATCTCATCCATATACTTCCTCATTATATAACCTATTGAACATGATTCCTTAATCACTAAGAAATGATATAATTTCATTAGTCAGTCCATTATCACCCAATTAGCATCACATACCATTTACGATCGTGTTAGAACCATGATAAAATCTATTAAGATATCCTCCCATTTCAAGCTGGGGGAATCCAATGACTATAATAATAATCTTGGAACTCAATGCTCCACATTCAAAAATATATAGACTAAGTACCCTTATAAGAACTCTGCTACTAAATGATACATCTTCATCCACTAAACCTACCTCTTAAAATCTTGATACATATAGAAGAAACTTGGATTCACTTCGATAGGTGAACCATGAAACTAATTAAAGACTATATCTAGCATCACTTAAGGAATGAATAATATTTCCTAAAACACCATGTGATGTTTCTCATCCTATGACCAACCTTCTAGGGTATCACTATAAGTAGCATAGTCTCACATCACCTCCACCTATAAGTCACTCCACTGATACTTATCCACTTTCCAAAACAATAAGGATTACTCTACCATTTGATATTGTCATTTTCTATCATCAACATAATATAAACCAAGGTTAATATATGTTATCTCCCAAATACCTCTCTAATAATCCTCAAACTCCTAAACAACATATCCCTACAACATATGGCTATGCACATTAGTAACCATGTTTCCTTTCCCTGGGGTGTAGAAGATATCAAATTCAAAGTCCTGGAGAAACTCTAACCAGCTATTTTTATGTAGTTTAAATAATCATTGAGAGAAGACATGACTCAAAATCTTTTGGCCAATAAATAACACAAATCACTCCTCAATAAAGTAATATCACCACAGCTTCATAGGGAAGAACATTTTCACCAACTCAAAATCAAGGATGTAATAGTAACACTCATGGAGGAGTAACTGCCTAAACCCTTAGGATAAAACCACCCCC
Source organism: Viscum album (assembly GCA_963277665.1). Lineage (NCBI taxonomy): Eukaryota > Viridiplantae > Streptophyta > Magnoliopsida > Santalales > Viscaceae > Viscum > Viscum album. The sequence goes on along the minus strand of OY728120.1, from coordinate 1,155,258,354 downwards.
TAATATATCATAACATATCCCAAACTCATATGGAAATCATCATAGAATTCCTCAAACATCACTCCTTCCTCTGGCTACTAGATAATGGGATCACTGATCAAATGCTTCTTCAGGTAGTTGAAAGATACATAAAACTGAACAATCCATATAAATGCATGGTCATTCCTATTTGAGGCTATCAATAGGTTCATGAATTGAAATAATTCATACATGAATATTTATCAATATCCTATTAGATTCAATAAGTTATAAACATTTTCCACATTATTGGGTGTTTCCCAAGAAACAGTTGCCTCAGCCATTGAGGGATCCACTACTACTCCTCAAAGAGATGAAAGATGTCCATTTAAGTTCACAAAATATGTCCAAAACATTCACATGAACATATTCCTATATATATATATATGTATCAAATAATCTATAATATAACTCTCTAGTACTCTGCATGCTTCTGTTTGGATTTTTAGTATATGATAATTTCATCAATGAAAATTACCACAAAGTAAAATAAGAACTCACTGAACATGTATTCCATGAGTCCAATAAATATAGAGGGAAAGTTAATTAAACCCAATGGTATTATCATGAACATGAAGTTTTCAAAAACATGATAAAAAGTGGTCTTCTATAAGTCCATTTCTTTAGCCCCCATATGGTGATACTCAAACCCACAAATGATCTTCAAAAACTAATTGAATCCATTCAAATGATCAAATAAGTTTTCTATAATTAGTTGGGGATGTAAATTATTGATTGTCACATGGTTCAATCACTAGTAAACTACACATAGACTCATAACATCATCTACCTTCTTGTAAAAAACATTGGAGCACACCAAGGAGACACATTTGGCTAGATAAATCACTTATACTACAAATCATACACCTATATCATAAATGAACATATATTAGATGGTTTTATCTGATATAGATCCATAAAAATTGTAAAATCACCCAATTATAAAACTATCCCAAACTCAATGTCACTTTGACAGGGTTGGGTCACTACTTCCTTAAGGAAAACATCTAGGTACTATTCAATGACATTAGGAGAATATACATCATGATATGCTATTAAGTTCAAGTTCGTGGATACTAGATTTGAAAATAAAGGATATAAACACATATGGATCATTTTGTAACTTCTATTTCCAACAAACACCACTTGATGACCCTCCATGCTATAGAATAAAATCCCCATCCATAACAAATCTATAATAATGCATACCAAACAAAACAAATCCAATACAAGAGTGGAATTGTATGGTTTTGTGTATAGTGGGAATAAATATCTATATGAATGATGATACCCTAACATTAATTTATATCCCAAACACACATATAACAATCTTTACTAACCTCTAACTAGCGTACTCAACATCGGGGTCTCCAAAAAGCATTCCACCTCTAGTATCATAGCACGGACTGAAGCAGGTGAGATGAAAGAGTGTGAATATCATAATTAAAATAAGTTATAAAATAATGTAGAATACAATAATTTAATACCTAGAATGATCTACATACCCTCTAACATTGGCACTCTAATGGCATGTAACTTCCCATTCCCAGGTCATATGCCCGATGGTATGGAATTGATTTGATCAAATTCATTTATATCGATTCAATTAATTTCCTAAAAATCAACTCAATTCAACTAAAATAATAATAAATCAAGATTCGTGTAACTATCCTAGGTCTATACCCTGAAATAAGTATCACTTTAATTTTTATGTTCGATAAGATTATGGTGCTTATGTTAGATCATGGGGGACTTAAAATCTTGTGTCCTAGTCCGTATCTCTTTCATGCATAACCCACTAAGTTCAATTGATGTTTTTCCCTAACAACCCATATAGTCCTCACTAGTTTCTATTTCCAAATATCCATCATCTTTAATACCACACTACCGTGATCCCCCCCCCCCCCCGATTGGTACCCCTCATGGGCCAACAATGAAGAAAGAGGTTAACCCTCAAAGCCCACCAAAAATAGGACCCAGGTTGGAAACTATAATCGAGGGTATAAATAATTTGATGAGGGTTATTAACCTCAATATATGAATTCAAAGACAATAGATGAGACAAAATCAACCAATTAATACAACATTATATAAAATAAACCAGGATCCCGTAATAATAAAATCTCATAATGCATGAAATAAAAATAGGTAGTCTAACATAATTAAGTTCCAAAAGACTCCTAGGAAGTAAAACCAATAGAAACCACTTACTCTAGTCTAGTATGGTCCAGATTAGTCACAAAATCCCTCCTTGTCATAAAAATAGTTTATATACAGGGGTGAGAATAATATGTATACTCAGTATGATCCTCCTTAAGATTAATCTTACAAACATGGAAGGAGAATTCAGTTGCTCAAATTAAAAATTAGTAGAACTAAAAAACACTTAAAAGGTCAAGTACCAATTCCCAAACTCACCAGTCTCACTCACTAAGTGTAAAACATAACGCAGGAATAAAATATCATAAGAATATAATAATTAGAACCTTGTAACTACTTCTCTACTAGTTTTCCACTCTCATGCCTCAACATCATATGTATTATTATCTCATCCCATCCATATAATCATCCCCAAAACAATATTAAATCTCAAATTTAACCCCATGACAAGTGTCACATCATCATAATAGGAAATCCCATCTCTCAGCCAGTTCTAATTATCCCAACTACAGATCACAACCTCATCACATTTGTATCCATCATAGAAGGGTATCATGAACATGAAGCACATTAACCTCATGCCCTCCTCCTATAATGAGTGACACCCACCACATCACAATATCATCATATACTATACCTAATTGGAGGGAAGGTAAGAGGGGGTAGCTGACCATCTTCCCTCACCATCCTAGATGGTAGGGGGAAACACCTAGAACCTTAGAAATTTAATCATTGGTATGGTTACTCTAATTGAGTAGGGTGCTATATAAATAAAAATAAAATAAAATGATATATATTTATATAAAATACCCAACCTAGGGGTTCCCATAGACATACTGATAATAACTCATCTTATCTACCATCACATCATTATTACCCATCAATAACCATTAATGCCTCTACAAAAAACCTACTATGAACCACATGAAAACTTCCATAAAACCAACCCCAGTTTCACATTTAATCATTTATTAAATCAATTACATATTTTACATTATCTTTCCACATCATGTTAATTTTTCTTTTCATTACCCACATTTAATGTCAAACCATTCACAAGCCAATACCTACACTATTCCTATTTTGTTCCTCTATTTTTTTATAGTTCGATTCATAAGAATTTACCACATCAGAATTTCAAGCCCACCAACACTATTTCAGGTTCATTATTAATTAATTATATCCCATGCCACTAATAACTTCTGTATAATACCTATATAGCATAAAAACCCCTCACAATTCACATCCATATGACATAACAAGCCACATGCTTTAACTAGCCACATCGCATTAACTACTCTATATCATATACCATGTCAATTAGGAACTTATACTATCCCCTTAGTTTCTCAAAAAACAAAATCACCATTGATAAAACATTTTCATACATGTGAACACTAAAAAAATGGACCATATCATAACAATTTTATCTATAAATGCACAAAACATCATAATCACACTCGCACCGCAACAACAACACTAACTTTCTAGGAATACACCATATATAGGCTAAATAACTTATATTTAATTCTATATCAATCAAATAAAACTTTTAATTTAATATATTTAATTATAATTCAGTTATGTAAGGTTATTCTAGTATTTAAACACAATATCAAAAAAGGATTCTAAATACAATCAATTCATAACAATAAAAGGGTTCATATCTATAGGAAAGCATTCAATAGTTCCTTAATTTATGGGGTTTAGTTATCGCATAATATTAAGGTTCACACAAAACCACATTCTCATGGGTTATTTATAAATTTTATTAGAATAATATTCTTTTTTAATTATTTTCATTCTAACTAAATAAGTAACAATGGTATAATCACATGAAATGAAACTGAAATAAACATAAACCACATAAATAGTACTTCCCTTCCCATTTATCCATATTATTAGTTATTTATCTTATATAGGATCATTCATATTAATTACCAAAAGAACCAAAATAATTATAATACCATTATTTTCACACACAAAAAGATATAGAGAGAGTCTAAAATCCCCTACCATAACATAAAGAATCAAAGAACCACTGCATGATAGAGAAGAAAATAGGGATCAACCGCTACCAAATATAAATGGAAACACTCTAAAACCAAACCATATAAATCCAAAATCCTGGACTTCTTAAAAATAAACTCCAAAACAAAAGAAAATTACTAAATGAACTCGAAAAAATAAAATAGAACAAGGATAGGAAAAGAAGTTAAAGGAGTACCATGAATAAAGAGAAACCAATCCTAATGATCAAAGAAGTTAGACTCTCCATAGGAAATTTTGGGAGTGTGGTGAGAGGTACAAGAATAAACTAGGGTTATAAAGGAAAGGAGGATAATTTAAATAAGGGAGTCTTGACCTCTATTTATAGAGAAATTTTGACTGGACTCTGCAATAACGCGGTGAATTACACTACACCCATGTTGAACCTTAATCAAAGGAAATCTACATCCTAATCATTTGAATCCATGAATATTACAATCATTGAAAAATATTTTATATTACTTTGATCACCACCATGTTATGCACTATGTAATATTATATGGTGTTTTATACACCTAGCAGGCCGCCACAGCCCCTCACCATGGAATAGGAAAAAAATCACAAGCTGCATTGACCCACCATGCCTAAGACTATAGTGTGGCATGTTCCAAATCACAAATTCATTCATAACTCACACGGCTCATCCTCCCCTTGATTTTTTGCCACCACACCCATCACCCTTGGAATTTTAGGGTGATTGTTTCATATAAGTGGAGTCATAAAATTTCATACCCACCAAAATAGTATCTTCTGTCATTTCATACCTCCCTATTTCACATGGAGATATAACCCATCAACTCTAGTAGTACTACACCCTTCACCAATTCATGGAGATCGCCCTTATTTCTCATAGGTAATTCTCCATGAAAAAACCCTTCCATCATGTGAATTTTGGACCTCATGGTGCACCAAAACACCAAGACACCCAACTCCCTTGGACCTAACTACAAAACATTGAAGAAAAATTCCATATATCTCCAAATTATCTTTACCATGACCACCACTAAAAACAAAACCATAGTGTGGTGTACCAAAAATGGACAAAACTCATCTATATCCACCCAGAACATCTATAAGCACTCTATAAACACTTCCGACACCCAAAAAAACAATGTAAGGGGTTGGGAAGGTACATGAAATTAAAATAAATCATTTGTTAATGAATATAAAAAATAAAAACTTAGTAAAATTTTATAAAAATACAGTAGAAACAATTTTTCTAGGTTACTCAACCAATGGATGAAGCTATAGGTGTTGGAACAAATGAATCTAAAAAATAATGGAATCTTTTGATCTTAAAGTGATTTAAAATAATTTCAATCCAAAGGATAAATAGTTAGGTAAATATGAATAACCAATAGAATATAACAGAGGATATTTTAGAAGAACTACTAAAGAAAAATAAAGTTGTGAGTTTAACATTGAAAAAATACATTACAATGGATCTATAGATGAATAAGGCTCTACTAAAAATAAACACTCAAAGTTCCATGCATTATAGAAGTTGTTGAACCAATTAACATCATTGGAAATTTTAAAGATCCAATTTAGATTAAGAGAAATCCAAGAATGGGTAATCAAATATCACTTATCTCTCATACTAAACCACATTCAGTATATGAACCAATTGAGAAAATGTAACTGTTAAGGTACATAAATGAGGAGTTAGATCAAATTGAGAAGAACAACCCATGGGAAATTGTTCCAATATCAAAAGGAAATAATATTATCAAAAATAAATGGGTGTTGAGTAGTAATCTCAATGTAATGGGAAAATTTTCACAAAATAAATCAAGGTTGGTTTGTAAGGGATACTAAAAGGTGGAAGGTATTGATTGTTTTGAAAATTTTCCCCTTGTTACAAGTATTAGTACCATCTGAATGGTTTTTATTGTTATTTCTCATCAGAAACATAGTTTTTATCATATGGATTTAAAGTCTGCATTCTTGAATGGTGAAGTTGAAGTAGAATATTATATTCAATAGCTATATTTATTTATACATTATAATGGTTTCATCACGGTTTGTAAACTCAATAAATTTTTATATAGGTTGAAGTAGGCCCCTTTCTTGAATATATTGAACATTTCTAAAGGATAATTTTATAGAAACTAATATGTGAAGGAGGAAATATTTGTAACTTTCATAGTCAATGTTTATATTGATGATATAATATTTTCTAGTGATAATGATCATACATGTAAGGAGTTCATAAAAAAAATATTATTTTTAAATTTTAATGCTTGGGAAGATGAATTTATTTATAGGGATAAAAATTGTATAAAATAGAATATATATCTTACTATTATAGGAAACGTATTCCAAGAATATTTTGAATAAGTCTTACATGGAATATTCAAAGGAAGTTTCTAATACTATCTCTTTTGGTGTAAATCATAGAAAAGATAAATCCAAAAAAAAGTGATAATCAAAGAGACGTGTAAAAGTTAATCATATTTTTACTCTATTTAACTATATCTTGGCCAAATGTTGTTCATACAGTCACTATATATTCCCAATATTAAAATTATCCAAATGATTCAATATTAAAAAAATTGAACAATATTAAGTAACATTAAACTTGTTCTTGATGTATCAAATAAGTAATGAGTAAATATTACTTGGATTCATGGGTGCTGATTGGGTTGTGGATTATGGTGACCAAAAATTAACATTAATAGGAACATTATTTTTGGTAGAGAGTTATTTTTATTGTAAAATAAATAAACAAAACACTAAAACATTGAGTATAGAAAAATCAGAATATGTTTCTACCACTATTATTTTTACTCAAATTCTTTGGTGGAATGTTTTGTTAGAAGTTATAAAGTGAGATTTTAAAATCCATTGAAAATTTTCTATGAAATAAAACTAAAATAGATCTTTCAAATAACCTATTAGAACTCTCCAGATCAAAATATATTGACATAAAGTTCCATTTCATCAAGGGGAAAGTTTCATTTGGAGAAATAAAAATGGGGTATATTTAAAAAAAGATAATATTGATAATATTTTTAAAAAATTAATGTCAAGGGAAAGGTTTGATGAATTGATGTTGAAACTTTATGTTCAGGATTTCCTATATCACATAATAGAAGTTATAGAAAATTTTCCCACTATTCATTGGATTATGTTTTCAAAGGTGGAGAGTGGCTCAATTCTTTATTAAAAGGAGTAATTGAAACTTTTCTATCATCTGATAATCTAAGGCTGGAGTTTTTATAAATAAGGGGGAGGAAATTTAAAGTGGATAAATTAAGTGAGAGTGCATAAAAATCATTTATCCAACATTACATGTCACCAAGATATGGAATTCTATAAAAAAAATCTTTATCTAATAATGTGGTGTCATGAATTTTTTTCCCCGATAAAGGTTGTGATATAATGGAAAATCAAAAGTGTTTTGTGAAAAAAAGAGATGTGTTTCCAATAAATCCAAATGGAGAGATTAATTTTCTCCTAGGATTATAAATATGTTTCATTTTTTCAAATATTTTTATAGGAATGTTTTTGAGTTAGGTGGTAAAAGTTTGTGAGTCACGAGGAATATATCCAATGATTTTTTAAATTGATCAAATGATTAGGTTTTATTAGAGGAATATGAAGTATTTTTTAGATAGTAACAAAGGAATAATTGAACTCAAAATGATCAGTAGATCATGGAAGTATAGAGAATTGAATTTTTACCAGGGGTTCCCCAATTGTTTAGTAAAGCGAGACAAGTTGTGTCTATTGAATGTTATAAACATCACTTTGGATAAATACTAATAGTGATTGAAGATAAGTTGATCATAAGATATGATCATCAAGAGTTGAGATAATCAGAAGTGGATTCTATAAGATAATGTTTGAATGTGGTGTAAGTGAAATATATTTAGACTATAAAAACCAAAATAATAATTTCTAGACCATTAAAATACCTTTATGTTTCTGAAGATTTAGCTGATTTAAAGTAGATACAGAATAAGAATAATCTTATAGTATATTCTATGGAAGTACATTCACTGAAAGATCCCAGTTTGCTTTAAATTTATGAATTCAAACTAATTATTATAATGTTTATCGAGAAATTCAAAGTTCTATATTTGTTGGTTTAATTTTGTGATTCAATTTGAGATTTTTGATTGAGTTGAAGATCATTGATTCTAGTATTTGTGGGATTTTTGAATCAGTAAAAATATTAAATCCTCATATGATATTAAAGGGGGTTTATATAAGAATTATGTGATATGGAATTAAAAATTGGATCCATCGCTTAATATATTTATTAGAATAAATCCAACTATATAAAGGGTTGAACATCATTTATCAAGGTGTTATTGATTTCACTTAGTTTGAAAGTGAAGAATATTATTGATATTATATCCTAAATTCCACAAAAGATACCATTAGTTTACAAAGAAGTTCACTGATTTGAGGAGGGTTGAAGTTATACAAGTTTTGGAACTCTTAGTTTTTGAGATTAATGTTTGTGAGTAGAGTAATCTTTATTATTCAAAAATATTGGGGGAAAATAAATATTTTATAACTAGTGGGAACTAGTACAATCATATTTTTTGGAGACATAATTGTGGGATTAACTTTTGTGTATGGTTCTTCTCCTCCAAAACCATTGTAATTAGTAATTGATTATAGTGAGAAATTTATGAATCAAACATTCTGAGAACAGTAAGTAATAGGTTCCCTAAGATCATTAAGAATCTAGTGGGATTAACTGTTTTGTACATTTCTTTCTTATTTACTAGAATGTTTATAAGTGGGAGTGGGTTTTTTCACATTAGTTCATTAAGGATGTAAATATTCATAGAGGTTAAATTAAAGTTAAAGTAAGTTGTAAAAAAGGAACCACTAATTTAACCCCCCATTGGTTCACCCATTCCAAGGTATAACAAAAGTAATGTCAAAAAGAAGAAAAATATTAGTGTGTTAATAATGTAGTCATGTGTGTATATATTAGGTGTTCCTTTGACCATTAATTCAATTCATGATGTGTGGAATTACATCCTTATAGAGCGGTGTGCAATACCACAATTTTATCATACAAAAGGATATATAATAAATGTTTTTGGGATTTTCTTACACACATATCTTTGAAGAATATCCCCCAAATAGAATAATAATGTTTGATCTTACCCTCTTTTTCTATAAATATAAGATGAGTCTTTTTTACGCTAATAAAAGTGTGTTCGGTCTTATTTTGAGAACACTTTAGTGGTCAATTGGGATTTGGGGTCACTCTCCTTATGAATTAATGGTTGGTTAAAGTCAGTGAATCTCATCATTTAAAGTGTTAAATAGTGATTCCTCTTTTACAAAAATATAATGAAGATATTTTTGAAGGGTTTATAATTTTATTAAACTTTCAATATAATTAAATTTAGTTATCCAAATGAAATATCTATGCTTTTTGTATATCCACATTCTTAATTGATTAATTTTATTTAAATAAAATAATGAAGATTATTTTTTAAAATTTGAAAATAATTTATTTCCATGAATCTGATAGAAAGTAAAAATAAGGCATTGTTTCTTGATTATTCAAACATAATTTTTTTTCAAGTGTTTATTTTTTCGCAATGTATGAGAGGTATGAAAGTTAGTATACTATAATGATTAAAAAGATTTTAACACTTCATAATAATTTGAATATATTTTTTTCATGTAGTTTTTCTTTGAAATGATATCCAATTAGAAGTAATAACAGTTTATCATTATTACCTATGATTCTCATATTATAATAGATTGTTAAATTCATATATTCTAAAATTATCATGTAATTTTTAGGCCCAGGATGAAAAAAAATTAATATGGGAGTTATTTATTGCTCTCTATGACCCACCTTTTGGATGATACAATTGATGGACCCATATATGAAACAAAATAGAGGTTCTAATTGGTTATTTTGTTCTATTAATGTCATAAATTTATTTTAAGTCAGTTTTGGTGTGGGTTGGATTGAATTTTTTAGGTTGGTGAGATACCAATACAAATGGTTTTCTAAACCACTAGTATATTCCAATCCGAAGAATTTTATTCTGATGGTTTCATATCCTATTAAAAATGTTTGAAATTTTTGGTATAGACCTCCTTCATATTAGTGATTAAAAATGTTGAATAATAACATAAAATATAGTTACACCATCATAGAATCAATCAAAATGGATTTCTTAACAATTTACAATGATGATATTAAATCTACTTCTTGAAAATATGATAATCCTAAAAATATGATCATCATTTGATGATAATCATCTTTCAATAAAAAAATATGCCTATATTTTATTATATATAAATAAATATTGAAAATAAAAATTCAAGGGGTATTCTCTGGAATATAAATTTCATATTTCAAGATATCCTTACATATTCTCCAAGATAATGTTCAATTTATGATCATAATAATTATCTTAAAATCGTATATTCTTATTTTTCTTATTATTTTTCATTATTTCCCCATCCCAAAGACTCTATACACTATAAAACTCTTAAATACTAATAACAATATCTTAGTATAACATCAAAGTCTTTAATTTTTAGTTTTTAATTAAAAATTATTTAACAACCATAAATACCATTGTTTTAAAATTTATCAATTTTTTGAAAATAATTTTCTCTATTTTAAAGAATTAAAATATAATTATTTTTGAAAATAAAATTTAATATTTTATAAATTATCATTTATATATGTGGATGTAATTAATATAATATGATAATAACTCTTTATTTCCCTACCAACCCTTCATATGGACAACCATTCATTTTCTCCAACCATTGGTATTCCAACTGTAGGATTTTACATGGGAGATAGGGATCGATTTGAAGGGAATATTCCCTAAATATTATATACATGTGATGATTATAGAATATATTTTATAAAAAAATATGTGTATACTTTAATGTATGTTATATGATAACATTTCCATTCCTTATTCAAATTATAGATTTGTATTTGTAAATATCGTATAAAACGATATTGTGATCTCATTTAACACTATCTTTGAATTGGAAATTAAACATTAAAAGTTAGTGTTTGATAAATCCCCATATATTATATCATTTAAAAAAATAAGTGTTTTATTAAAATAAATTCAAGGGAGAAAATTAGTTGTTTGAGGGTTACAAGTGGTATGTAACTACATGATAAACTCATAGCGTATGAGTTAATGAATGCACCATTAAGTGATGTACAAGGATCCTATATAAAGAAACTATCACCATGATATATTTATCTTTTGAACCCCTTTTTATTATACTAAATCTCTCTATCCTTGTATATTTACCTTTAGAGTCACTAACATGCTATTATAATAAAGTAGGATTCATCTTGAGTGAGATATGTGATTCGGTATGGCTTGTGGATAGGTCACAGAGAGGTGATTTTGAAAGCTACCATTAATAGATATTAATCAAACATATTTGTGGAATATAGTTATTTTAACATACTCCCTTATTCCACATCCATTTAGTAGTTCCTAGAATATAGGAATAGTCACCAGAACCTCAGATGCTGCTTCTTGTGCACCTGAGGTTTCTGACTAGCAATAGGGATCGAGGGTAATATCGTAGGGAGACTGTTCCCCCTTATCAAAGTTCCTAATAACAAGTATAAATAAGCCAAAAATCATCCATATAAATAAATATTTATATCACATGTAAGTAATAAATATATAGTCAATGATTTATGAATACATAAACAAGAAGTCATACAGACTCAAGTTCAATCTAGTTTACAACATTAAACGCCCCCTAAGTCAGTCACATATACAAAAATAAATATAAAAATAAAAGAAATGGGGGCTCTAAAATGATCCTTTATCCTCACCTCATCCTAATATCCAATCTCTTGTGAGTTATCCCGCTCGATCAAGCTACCATGGGATTCTATCCAACCAGAACCTACGAGTAGTGAAGGTCTACTAGAGTGACCGAGTATTGTGGCCACCTAAGAAGGGTGTGTGTATAACTCGGTTGGAACCACCAACAATATCCCATACATAATCATAAGATACAGGGTGTGCACATTTGATATTATAATAATAAATAAATACAATAACTTCATAATCATAAATAAAAAAACACCATAAATCCCTTAGTTCTGACATGACATCCAAGACCAACTATACCTGTTTTAGCCAGTACTAGAGTTTCTATGAGTACGTCTTGAAATCATGCCAACATATATGATGAATAATTAAACCACCAAGAGGTAATATTAGGTGGTCCAAATTCATCAATCGTGAAGCTGACCCCTATGAGGTAATCCTATGTGGTCCAATAGTCATCAAGCATCATCACTGATCCATAGAAAGTAGTCCTAGGTGATCCAATAATCACCAGGCTCTAAGACAATCCATAAGAGGATAACCTAGGTGATCCATAATATCAAGTATAAAGTTAATCCATACACTACTGGAAAACTAACCTTTACCAATGGTTTGGAACTGTTGGTATAGGCCTCCAAACCGTTGGTATAGGCTATACCAACGGTTTTTGGAAAACCTTTGGTATAGACCTATACCAACGGTTTTGGAAACCGTTGGTATAGGTAATATGAAATCTATACCAACGGTAATGGAACCGTTGGTATATAAATTCCAAAAATAAAAAATCCGATGGGATTTGATCCCAGGACCCCTCGTTTATAATCGAATGACTTAACCACTAATCTAAAATCACTTTTTTAAACATAATTTCATAAATATATATATTTATTATCATAATTATTTAAAATTTTGATTTATATAATGTTCTCGGTTAGTAGATCTGGAAAAAAATCAAAGAACCTATCCCAACGGTTTTCAAAACCGTTGGGATAGACCTATCCCAACGGTTTTCAAAATCGTTGGGATAGGTTAGGGGTGGGTTGAATTGTTTTGGCCGAATGTTGAATTTTTGGGTTGTTTTTCCCAACGGTTCACCAAAACCGTTAGGAAAGAGGCTCAAAAGACACCCTTTCCCAACAATTTTGGTGAACCGTTGGGAAAGGCCACTCTTTTCCCAACGGTTCACCAAAACCGTTGGGAAAGAGGCTCAAAACACACCCTTTCCCAACGGTTTTGGTGAACCGTTGGGAAAGAGTCTCAAAACACACCCTTTCCCAAAGGTTTAGCATAAACCGTTGGGAAAGGGTCACTCTTTCCCAACGGTTTAGCAAACCGTTGGGAAAGGTGGGGAAATCTATGGATTTCCCAACGGTTTTGGTGAACTGTTGGGAAATGGTAGCTATACCAACGGTTTTTACAAACTGTTGGTATAGAAGTGTTGGGAAAGATCATCTTTCCAGTAGTGATATGATGTAATATTTGGTGATCTCATAATCATCAGGCATCCTCATTAATTCCTATGAGGATGGTTGGGGGTAAATCTAATAATATCAGGCACCATCAATGATTACTAGGGGGATAACCCTAGTCAATTAAAAAATATCATGATATATCATTTATTCCAAGGGGGATGCCCCTGGAAAATCATATAGACATGAAGTTTAAATCCCAACAACCTATTAATTCCAATAATAACATTAGGATCTGCATATAAATATGAGAGAGATGACCCAAGGCAATCTAATGGTATCCATCTCAACAATTAATTCATATGAGAATAACCCTATACAATAAAGAAGAATTGGGATCCATGTATGATTCCTAGGGGTTACAATAGGAAATCAAGTAACATTATGATTCATTACTAACTCCTATGGGGATGCAACTAGGAATTCACAATAATCATCAAGAGAAACCACTAAACACCATGAGGTAATCCTAAGCACTCCATAATAATCATAGATTCCCGAGGATTACATCATCAATCAAGGTTCTAAGGTGACACCCATGATCATCACTACCCATCTCCAATATACACCCCCTTATGTTAAACATCACATTGGGATACACACTAGGGTCCCCTAGGTCTTCTCATAACCTGGAAAACCTTTATGGGATCCCGTATCACAATCACATCATGTCACTTGGGCCAACACCCACCACTCAAGGGGAATAGTATCCCCTCGAATTATCAAAGAATCATTAAGGCCTCATTATCCTTGTAAGATAACTTTTTTCAATATCATACAAGTGAGATAGCCTTAATCCCATTCCCTTCTCAATTAACTCTAGCTTAGTTTAAAAAACTAACCCATCCATCAATCTCTATAGGGTCTACCCACCAAGGTAATCACATCTTTGTGGGGGAGGTATTCTTGCTCCACACGTGTCTCATTATCCAATTTATCAAAGACATTTCAAGGTTTCACTAAGGACTAATAAGTCCACTTATTACCATCTTATCACATCCCTCTACTTAAATGTCAATAAAGTAATTGTACTAAGGGTCACTATTATTATATAAATCAATTACACCCCATAGGGGGTCTAGGTATCTTTAGACATGAAATTACAACCAAGGACCCATCCATCAGCAGTTGTGTCAATCAAGCTAGTTCACAAAGTTCGATAGTGGTCTCTAGGTACTTTTTTCATCTTATCCAATCATTTAAATTAAAATAAAAAAATTTACTTATATCAAAAGGGTTAGTTACCCATAGTGGAACGACCACACATAACATCCCAAGCCTAAATAAATAATTTTAAATACCATTGACCAAGTAAAAAGGATCACCTATCCCGAAATATAATCCATTTACCATTTTAATTCATATATTAAAAACAGTCACATGATCTCTTCCAAGTCCAACTAACCATTATCCAAACATCTGAATCCCTAACTCTAACCACAAAACATATAATTAATAATAATAATTTTAAATAATTATTAAAACCACTTCTAATAATTTATAATTAATATATAATTTAAAATAATAATAAATAATTCCTAAAAACTCATTGGGCATCATCTACTCACTGAAACTGCAATTAATGGGGTGTGGTCCACTCCTGAAATGAACCTGAACCCAAGATGCAAAAAAATATCCAATTTAATTACCCAATTTATGGTTTAATTTAATAAAATTTCTCTAAAACCCCTAGGAAAATTCCAATGGTAATTTAACTCCCAGAAAATGGTGAGAAATTGTGTGAAATTTTCATCTTGGGATGTCTTCTAGCCAAGCCATTCAAAATCACCATCATAATGGGAATATTCCACCATGATATGGTGGAATTGTGTTAAAACCCCAAACTAAAATAATATAAATAAGAGACAAACCACGGGGGGATAATCAGAAGGAATATCAAATTAATATCTACAAAAAAAGACACCCAAAACTACCCAGATCAAGGGGGCCTCAAGATATGATTTGGGGGAGAAATCCCAACCAAAAATGGCACCTCCCAACCCCCATGCTTGGTAGAAAATTAAGAGGGAATTCCCTGATAAAAATATGGAGTTTCACCCACTAAAAACCATCTATGAAACATTTATAGGGTGATCAAGGATTAACATCATAAACCCTCTTCCGTGGGGTATCCCATCTACCCAAATCATTCATGGCATGACCCATATGGTCACACCTTGAATGGCCTGAAACTACTATTTTTAGTAACCATCCACTCAAAACCTATCTCATGATCTTTTAGATCACCTGAGACACCACCTGATCCAAAAACCCCATTCAAAAACACAATTTAAGTATTTTAAAACTCTTAAAATCTCATAATTAATCTCGGTTTTCAAAATGAATCTTCTAACAAGTCAAGAATTTAAATTCTCTTGGAATTTCACACCCTGAAATAGTATAGGGTTTTATAACCTCACCACCATAGGACTTCTCATACATGATAAGCCTTATTGGTCTCTAAACCATTTAATATAACCTATATAAATCACCAAATCATGATAAATTATCCATGTACAACTCTAGAACATCGAATATGCCACCACTGCACAACTCTATACACGAGGCATGTTATTTATCAAAACATTAGTTGCTACTTGTCACCATCATCAAAGCACATAGATGAAACTTACCTAATCCCAATGATCCTAAGACACCATGGTGTCATCAATCAATTTATATTTGATATTATGGTGCTCACCTCTATAAGACTCAAATAATAAGGTATGATTCTCGGTACATGGTTCTCCCCACCATTGAAATCTCCTACCAATCACATTATAACTGTTTCAATGACTTCCTCATTTTTGTTTCCAACTCACCATACTCAATTATAAATAAAACACTTGTTGAAAACAAATAATTTCCCTCATAAATGATTATAAACCAAATTGTATGGGTTTCCATCATCTAATCATAAGGTCTTTATATGTTTTATTTTCCTTGAAAATCCCCTAGCTAGTTCCTGAAACACATATAGTTACATGCAATAACTCTGGTTAAGCATCCTTTTGATGAAAATATTTAAAAATGCTTGGTTGTACGCATTGAATCATTATATCATCATTCATACACAATATATAACCTCCCAAAGTAATCCTGAGATTACACAACACCTACATCGAAGTTTGATCTAGACTTTTAGTTTAATTCATTGATTGGATCACTAAAAAATAATAACTTCCATATTTCACTAACCCAGAAACTAGCGCACAGCTCATTTGATTTACATTCATATCATCCTAGTGGCATACCTATCATCCAATGAACAGTCTCATCACACCCCTGGCCCAACCTAATTTGTGTCATTTTCTATGGCCCACACTCTATCTAATACCACATTCAATGATAGGACATGTCCATCACACTCATACCTAATCACTTCCAAAATATCAATCACCACCCATTTTTGGATTACCTAGAACATTATCCTAGGTAACCTATGAATTTTCATTTATGATGAGGGTAATAACCTCCATGTAAAATGGTGAAATCCCCAGGAAATTTATTTCCTCATATTGTTCCTCGACTATAACCTCAACAGATTCCATGAACATATGTATGTCACTCCTCCCAATCCACATTCATCTCATACTGTCAATACCGGAATAGGATCAACTCTGGTCGATACTACCACTGCACCTGATCCAATTTGAAATACATCCCTCCCCATGAGGTGGTATTTCTCATTTTATCAAACCTCAAACACCTAATCTCACTTGCATCTAACCAATTTCATGGGTCTTTGACTCATACATAGTTTCTCACTAATTCAAATATAAAAAAAATGCACATAACCAACACATGCTACCATGGTCTCACCCAAACAAAAAAGGAATATAATTTCATACCACTCAATCACATATCCTTACTCATAATTACATGATTCATATACATGATACTAAGTATCAAAAACCTAAATAACTAACTATTCTCCACTACAAGTTAATCTCTTTTAACCAGAAGCATCCTCAGTGCTCCTCTTTAAAATCAAGGCAGTTTATCTTTTCCAAATTCAATTTTCTAATCATACACAAATAGTTATTGTTTCAAATTTACTGTTATCAACACATACTTTCACTATTCTAGAGAAAGTGCATTTATAATCAATAATATCAGTTACTCAATATGTTCTTCCCTCCAAAACCAAACATCGATACCAAGTTACCAGCACTCAAGATGAATTTCACATGAAAATTAAAGGCATAATCATGCTTGTACCATATACAGTAGAACCAATGGTGTAAATACCTCAATTAAAGTCACCAACCCATTACATTCATGTTCACAATATCTAATGCATCACCATTCCCATATCTCACATTTGGTAATACATCTCAAGCATAAATTTCTAACTTAGAGAATCTACCCATGCTTCCTATCTCTAAGGAACTCACAAAATTAGGTTAACCCATCTCTTAGGTCACCTTAATATATCCTATCTCATATCATCCATAACACTCAACTTGCTTATCCTAAGCTACATATCAAAATCACTAAGCCTTCCCATCTAACCGTAAATCAGGCCTCACTATGTCATAAATCATAGACAACACCTCTTTGTAACCATTTCAACATCACATGAAAACATATATGATAAAAAACCCAATATAGGGTCTCATATTCTAATATTCCAATATTTTAGTTTATATTTTATTTTGATATAATTCTATGTCTGATAGTGCACACTAGCCATAGCACTAAGCTTAAACTTAGCACAATATACTATTAATTATAGATGAAAATCATGGACTAACCATTGCTTTGGTAGGTATAAATAGGAATAAGTGTATTATAAAATATATTTAAAAAAATCCTTAATAAAATGAATAATAAAACATATATTGATTATAAATTGGTTGCAAATGAAGATAAAATATTTAAAAGGCAAAGTGATATTTTTCATAAAACTGTTTTTATGAGTGCAATTTAATCTGATCTTAATGTATTAAAATAGTTATGCATTATAAATGATTATAATAAAATAAGTAGATTATACATCTAATTTAACTAAATACCATTCATTTAATTATATTTATTAGTCAATTAATGAGAATAAATTCATCTTATGTGTCAAAAATACATTCTTTTCAAAAATAGTTTTTATTGTATTTTATAACGTATATTATACTTAATTTTTACCAGTTTTATAAATAATATTATAAAAAATGGATTTAATTTTTATAATAAAAAAATTCATAATAGTCATAAGATGAATGTTATATATTTTTCTGAAAGATTTATTTTTGAGTGAATAGTGAAAATGTAAATTTTTAAAAAAGTTAATTATTTTCTATAAATAAAGTATTTTAAATCTTACAAGTTGTTTTTTTATTTTGTTTTAAATTAATATAATATCACTTTTATTAAAAATATAATAATTATTTCCATATAAATCATCGTTATATTTTATTTTGTTATATGTTCATTTTTATGTTTTAAATGTATTTTTCTATAAATAGTTTTTTATGTGTTTTTCAAACTTATATTAAAATAAATTTCTAAAAATTATAGTAATTTAATATCTATAATCATGAGGTATAAATTTTTTAAATAGATCAATTTAATTTTTAGTCATAATAAATAGTAACCATGGTAAAAGTTGATCACCACAACAATGAATAAAACAGGTTAATTAATGTTAAAAATGGGGTACAAGGTCTCAAAATCAATAAGAACATTTATTTATTTCATTAAATTATATTAATTGTACCATAACTATACTAAATTTGAAAATATGTCATTCTTATGCCACTTTCCTTTGATTGTGACCTTTATATTATTTGAAGTTAAGAAATTTTACAAAATGTCACTCTCTTTCTTTTAATATTTATAATATGTTTTATTGTGGATAAAAAGTATATATGAACAGTTATAAAAGGTATTTTTTAATATTAAAACCATTTTCATTATATATATATATGTGTGTTTTATTAGAGATAGTATAATGATCTTGAAGGCTTACCCAACATCGATGCAGCGCTTTTGCAAGTAGTAGAAAAATCAAATAAATTATCTTAAAAAATAATAACATTAGTATATTTGGGATTAATTATGGTTACACATGAATTTATTGGATAACTATAATATAAAATTTATTTTTAAATAGTTAATATTCTAATTCCATTGATATCTTAATTACTTTGAAGTCAAGATATGTGAATAGTATTGAAAATGACCTTAAATGGTATTTACTATTTAAACAATACTTTTAAATAATTATAAAATTATGAAAAAAATCCTATATTGACTCAATTTGATGATAAATGGTTTATATTATCAGTAATGGTTCATGTATTTTCTACTTTAAAATTTTAAAATTACTTTCACGACTCTTAAAGAATGAATTTTTTTTATAATGGTTAATGTAAAACATGGTTAACGAGGGGGTTAAACCAAAACATAAGGTTTAAAATGACACATAAACTTGTAAAAATTTATATTTTGATTATTTTTAGAACATATAATCATTATAATATAATATAAGTCAGTTTATATCGATATTACAAGAGTTTTAAACATAATATATACTAATATTTTAATTATTTACAAGTTTTTCACCCATCACTCTTATAAAAGGGAACCACCTATCCACTCTTACTCACATTTAATGAGCTATTTATCTTAGCAAAAAACTAAAAAATACCTTTCTAGATTCATTATATACTTCCTAGATATTTTTTTCTTCCCCTAAGACCATACATATAATGATTAAGGTGTAAACTAAAGGAGGATTTCTAAAGAAGAGGTATAGCTCTTAATTGAGTTCATTAATTTTATTTCTTATTCTATATCATTAAATTATATCCTAAAAATAATGATATAATAACAAAATTATATAAAATATACTTATATTTTATTATTTTTATGGAACAACCCTTATTATTTTTCTTTTATATCATATGGGAAATCAAAACATCGCTCATGTGTAAATGTGGACTACCACCTCTATGAAGCGGTGTGATTTTTTTCATCACTAACTCAAAAGTCTGGTTATTAAGATAAATTTAATGAATATATATGATATTAATATAATAATTATGATTCTAAAAATATAATATATTACTAGACTTCTTATCCTTCCAATCATTTGAAAAGGATAATGTCATTCATGCGTGTGTGTGGACTACAACCTCCACAAAGCTATGTGATTGGTTTTCCATGTCTTCCTTTCATGAATGATTATAAATTTGTTTTTAATTAATAAAATTATAATTATTTCCTGATTAATATTTTATATATGATAAATTTATGACCATGAAACAAGGACCAAAACTATCATACTGATACATACATAAAAAACAAAATACTAAACACTTGGGATGATGATGTTAATAAATAATTATTAAAAAATATTTATAGGATGTTATAAGTGAATAATATATTATAAGTATGAATAACATTATATTATTAGTGATTAAAAATTATAAAATCTTTATATATGGGTATCAATAAAGTATGATTAAGAGGACACTCAAGGTAAAGTTTTTTATCTAACTTTTATTTATGTGAGATATATGTCATATTGACCACTTGTTTATTTTATGTGGTGTATATAATAACTATAAATTGATTTTATAAATATATTTGTGGAAATTACAGGTATTTATACATCAAGATAGGTTCCTATCTTTCATTATTCTTTGATTCAGATATTAACAAATTTGTAATGGATTTCTATTACAAACTCATTTTATTTCAAGAATGTTTATGTTTAGAATTTATTTGAAGAAAGTTTATGATCCAAATCTATAAAAACCCATATATTTTCTAATCTTATTGTTATTTATATATATTTTTATGTTTATTTCCCATTTTTTCTCTTGTTTTATCAAGAATTAATAAGTGAGTTACATGTAAGGGACATTTTAAAAAAAATGATTTAATGTCTTCCTTCCAACTCAATTTATTCCACGTCGAGATTATTTTAAATATTTAAAGAATATTATTATTTAAACTAAAATGATTCTTTATAGTGATTTTCAACCACATTTTACTTTCTTTTCAAATTTTTAAAAGGAATATTCTTTCTATTTTCTAAATAAGGTGCTTTTGGACTTTTTACCAAAAGTGTGAAACGAGTATTTGTTTTAACGCTTACCTCACGAACATAGTTTCCCTCTATCATGATCATTGTTTACATTGAATGTTGATTTATAATTTTCTATGATTATTTTAAAATAAATTATTTTCTAAATATTCTAGTAATTTTTATTAAAAATATCAAAAGAAAACGGTATTATTTTATGGAAGGTTGAAAATAATTTTGGAAATGGTTTATAACTTCATTTTCACAAAAAAATAGAAATACTTTAAGGAAATTTATTTTTAAATTTCCACTAACATTATCTTATATAATTCTCAAAATAGTTTCTATTACTTCAAAATCTTCATTTATGATGAATTGATGGTCTTATATCATCCTTTATTGATTTATGAATTATGATTTATTTTTTATCATTCACTTTATTGTGATAATGATCTATATAACTCTTTATTATTCATTAGACATTATTTTTATCCATTATGTGTATATTTTTATTATCATGGATGTATTTAGTATAATTAATACAAATTTTTTTATCAAATGTATATCATTTAAATATATAGTATATGTTGAAGGAATTTTATTAATAAATTTATTTCATTGAATGGGGAAATATTTTTTATTCTTGATTCAATATGGATAAATTTTGATTCATAAGGAATTTTGAGATTAAGTTTTTTTGTTCATTCAAAATATTCGGAATTCATAGGACATTCAAGTGATGGGTGGGTCTGGTTGTAGATATCCCCTCAATGCATAAATAGGTCTCATGAGAAAAAATAGGTGGCCTCATTAGTTAGGTAATTGGCGTATACCTTCCCATACAATGAAAGTGTCTTAGATAAAGTCTTGATGGTAAGATTCATTATATCTTGGTTGAGTCCATGTTTGTAATTTCATAAATTTCTAGATTTATTAATTTAATTTATTAAGAATATAACTTTCATTGTCCATGTGATTGTAATGTTCATATTAGCTATGTATTTACATTGAACTCAAGTTGTTCATTAAATATAATAATTTTTTATTATTCACTCGACTATACTGAATATGCTTTATTTACTCTTGACAGATTCCAATGTACATTACTATTATTGAGCATATGAGCTCACTTGGTATTTTTTTCTTTCCTCGGGATATGAAGAAGGAATATTTAAATGGTTTTCAAGGATACACAAAACTTTTTCAGGTTATATTTTTAATTTAAAATATAATATGGCAGTTATGAATGTATCTAGTTTTCCAATACTTCTAAACTGTTCAATATTTTATGGTTTGATCTCTTGTATATTATACCAATGTAATAATTAATAACCAACTCTAGGTTAATAGAGTCTAGGATGCTACAAACATAACTATATATATCATCACAAGATAATTCATTAGCCAACTCACAATCACTGATTCTCATCAGGAACCTACATACGTTATTGTGCCCTTGAGAATCATAATCTCAAGTTGATCCTCATTAGGCATCCATATATAGGATACACCCACTCAATGATATCTATCTCACCCAGGTAAATAAAAATATGTAACTTTGTCTCCCTACCATGATATATGTTTGGAAAATCAAAAACATGTGTTTTGTTAAGTATAATGCCACCAAGAAGCTATATATGAAAAAACTATATAGGTTTTTGTTGAAAATTTACATAACCAAACCTATTTCCTTAATCACTCACAAGGGGTTCATCATAGGTCATAAAATATCCACACCAATCTACCAAGGGTTACTAAACATCCCTTACAATAGGTACTTCATAGTTAACACTATCAAGGAGTATCCTTTTATAGACCCCCAAGACCTATCACCAAAAGAAATATATCATGGTTCAATTGAGTATAATCCCACCATTAAGTTATATAAATAAATTACATATAAGTTTTTGATAACACATTAAACAAAAAGATAATGTCATTTGTGACATCAGTCAAAATTATCACATGTTTTTCATATCAATCATATATGTCAAATATGTTGCATGCACATAGCCTATTTCCAATAAGATAAGAGCCCATAACTAATAAATCATAAATATCAAAAACTCAAGAGCATCATGCTAAGTGAAATCATCATATCATAAAATCAAAAACTAATAAAAACAATATCATGCCCCTAGAAACATGTACTTCCTAACAGAAAAGGTGTTTGTAATGTAATAGTATGATATCCAAAATAAGATCTAACACATTCCTATGTTCCTTACAAACCATATCCTCAAATAGTAAGACAAAATAAAACTCTAATACACTCTATGATATCATTCAGATAATCTCTAAAACCACTTTATAACATACTAACCTAGGTTGCATCCATTAAGTGGTGTCTATATCAGAGGAGTATCCAATGGGACATCAGGCATTCCTCCCCATATTCCATAGGATGTTTGCTAGCACCGGGGGTCTAGGGTGGTGTTGTAACACCCTAGGTAAATAAAGAATATGAAATCTTTATATTTATCCATATTTGTGAATAAAATAATAATATTACTTTAAAGGGGATTCTATGCTCTATGGCGTACCCAACACGCAACAACGAGTTTCTTCGAAATCTTATGTTGCACTCTAATAATAAAATAATATTATTTTAAATGGTAGTTAACACCTAGTCGTTGTAATGGCAGGAATGAACATAACTAACTAAAAAATAATTATATATGTTTTTCAAATATTTTTACTCTTTACAATAAATTTTAGAGGATTAAAAATGCAAATGAATCCAGTTTTTAAGCGAAAACATTCTAATATTCTTTAAAAGGTCGATTAACCGCATTTTACATCAAAACTGCTTTTTCATACAATTTAATTATATGGTTATATTATATTTTTAATTTGTTTTAATGTGTAATTAGAATATATTTTTACCATGTAATTCAATTATGTTCATTGAGATTAATTTCACTTTGGAATAAGGCATAAACAAGTGCCAAACTTTTCATAAATATTGTTTCTAAAAAACCCGCTATTTGTTTTGACAACGGGAAGTTTTTTTTAAATTAATAATTGAAATTTATGTGTTTGGAATTTGGTAAAATGAATTACATATTTGGAATCATAAGGTCCAAATTATGTAATTAAGACTCTTTTGTTTTTGGACATTATGAATAGTAATGACGGTAATTATCTTTAATTATCTTGATTAATGAGAAATCGGGTAGTTAAGGATAATAAGATAATATCGTAATAACAAAAATGACCACAAAATGTGTCCTAAGGCTACTGGTTGTCTCATGGACAACCATGGGATGCCTTGTGCTAAACTTGGGGGCCCCATGGAATCACTTTTGTGAGAAAGTGACTTTTTATCTATTTATTTTTTAAAAATGTTAAATGTGACAAAGAATGTATCACCTATGTAAAATATTTTTAATTTTGTCTAAATAAATGATCTTTTGGACTATAAATATTCATTGGAAATCTAAAACTATTTCCTACATCATAGTATTTGTTTTATAATTTTTAGACATTAAATAAATTAAATTATTTATGACATCATGATGATGCAGCGATGACCTCATTATTTAACGATTTAAATAAAATGGAAAGATAATGTAACATCTAATACCTAAACATGTCCAAAACCTATTGGATGGGTGTATTTCGAACCCTTATAACCTTATCCTAGAAACACATCAATGTGGGACCATTAAAATCTGAAACTCATTTGGAAATAATGTAACATTTTATACCTTTCCAAGAGTGCCCCTCCTCTCCTCTTATAAAAGGCCCCCACCTCTACCTCCTTACCCACACTTCCAAAGCCTTTGGCTCGGCCAACCCCTGCCCATTTTGTCTCTCCGCATCCCTCTATAACTCCTTGAATCCTCACTTTGGGCAGAATCCTTTCCAAGGAAGCCTTTGATCTCAAATCAAAGGAAGTTACCCGATTTTAAAGTAATGTATTCACTTGAGTCATTTTGTTTTATTTTACTTCTCCAACCCCCTAAACTCTTTTTATTAATTTCTTTGGTAACAAATCCAGTATATTAAATATACCAGGATGTTTTTATAAGAATTATTCGAGCTACACTTACACACAACTACATCTAATGTTTAAATAACATACTGTTTCCGTGGATTGTGAATTTCTACCTCCTGAAACGATGATTGTTCAACATTATTCTAACACCATCAAAGGTGGCCATTAAGATGACACTATATTTATATATGATATCTAATATGTTTTTGTTTTACTTAATCTTCTGTATTTTTCATTTATGGCATACCTTTATGGTTTCTATTATGGGTAAACGCGATATCTTCATTTAAGGAAGTGCGGACTACCGCCCCCTTAAAGTGATTTGATTAGTTAATACCATATGTGGTACGTATAAAGGATATATTTAATGATATTATATATTATACCATACTGGAATTAAAATACTGTTATGTATCATTATGTTTTAATTCCATTAAATATGAAATAGAAATGGAAGTAGCGTTCATGCATACGTACGGCTTACCGTCTCCATGAACGGTGCATTTCATTTCTTAACTCTAAATGTTATGTAATATTATAAATGCATGAATATACTGGATATATAAGATATATATGTTATCTATATCATGAATACAATTCTGGATATAATGAACATTTGGCCACACGAAAAACATGTAATTGTAAGAAGTCCACTTTCGACTTAAGAACCAAATATCGACAAAACAAATATTATTAACTTAAATGATTACATAATGTTTATGACATGGTAATAAGTGATATAAAAGGAATAATGAACATTAAAAAGGTTCTTAAGGAAGTAGAAATTAACTCAAGTTTATTATTCAGGAGATTAAAGAACGATCGAGTCAAGTCGGACCCGAGGTAAGGGATCCTACTCCTCTCTTTCTTTTTAAGTACAATCTTTTATGTCATTCCTTTTAAAGCTCATCTTTCTTGTTATTGGGATGTTATTTTATATTACTCTTACTTTAATTTTTATGTTAAAATGATGAGAGACCCTATTCTCTATCATCAATCCATTTTTGAAGTTTTAAGTGGCGTCGTTAGGCTGCCGAGTTTTCGTAAGGGATTTTTCATCTCACTTTTATTCCCATGAGATTTATGCTACATTTGCCTCAATTTCCTTTGAGTGGTGTATGTACTGCCCATTATTATACACTTTGTGTAGTATAATTTAATTTATGGGTATTCACATCTTCATTGTATGACCCTTCTTCCATGGGGTGTACGTTTCGAAAGTTACCCAACTCGGTAAGGGGACCTTTCACCCTCCTCTTTTTAAAAGACTTCTTTTGTTATGTCTTTTAATTCACAAACTATTATGTTGGGATATTTTATATTATATCCTTATTGATGTAAATTTTATGTCCAAGTGATGAGATGCCCTTTTTATCTCTCATCAACTCATTTTCTGAATTTTGAAGTGATGTCGTTAGGCTGTCGAATTTTACCAAGGGAACTTTTTAACCCAATTTCGATTTATTTGGGTGCAACATGTAGTAATTGAATATGTCATCTTTTGAATATGTGTGAATGAAATTTTATTTTTTTAAACTTAATATCCACTTATATTGGGTGTATTTATATTTGTCACACATAATTTTGAGATTGAATTATCCTTAATTTAAGGATACCTTCTTTATAAGGGAATTCAACACATTTGACGTTTCTAGTGAGACTTCATTGTTGTTATGCACCAATTCACTCTTATATGGTGTATATACTATCCTTTGGAATATTATATCATGAATACATTTATTCTCATGATATTATAAAGTTCTGACTAAATGTTATTCCTCAATTATTGTATTCAAGTGTCTCTAATTTTGGTAGAACCCCTTTAACCAAAATATTGCTTTAAATGTTTTAATTATTTTTCCTTATTAATATCCATGTTTTCAAAGTGGTTTTAAGGATTTATTTATATGGATATTAATGGTTTAAAATTTTAAAAGCTTCAAGGTGGTATGGGACACTTTTATTCAAAAATCTCTTTATTAAATGTTTTAAATGGTTTTGAAAATGGTTTCTTTTTGAATGGATTAATTATTTCAATATCCTAAAATGTTATATTGTGATTGAAATGTGGAAATGTTATGTTTACTTTATGCATGTTTTATGTGATACATTTATGTTATGGTTCTTGGGCATTGTTATGAAAACTAGGGGTTCCGTGATAAACTAAGGGTGGGTGAGCCCGATATAGCTCTCCAATGCATTGGGTAACATGAAGGAGTGAAATGTTAAGGTTTCTCTGAAGAGATTTAGGGAATATACTGTGGTGGGTAATCCAAACGTTAACAAGAGGGTTACTCCCTACGTAAGAATGTTATGAATTCCTCAAGTTACCTTTTATGTATTATGATTTCTATGATTTATTCATGATTTGATGAGTTATGTTAAATTGCCTATGTTTTATGGGTAAAGTATGATTTCATTCTTATGTATATATGAACTCATGTTTCCTTTCCATTTTTTTTATAACCCTTACTGAGCTTTTAATGCTCATCCCAAGTTTTTGAAAAAAAATTCACAGGACTTAACGTGGAATAGGGTCAAGGATGGGATCAATGAAATGTCAGGTTGTCTAAAACATGAAACTAGACATGTTTCTTTTTAAGAGTTTTTATTTTATGGAAACTTAGTAGAAGTTTCTACTTTGTAATCTTTTGAGATGTAATAGTTATGTCCTAATTCTCTAAAACTCTAAACCTGAAAATATCCTCAATGTGAATTATTCATTTAATTCAATATTAATTAAGGTTTAAGGCATGGGGTCCTATAGTTGGTATCAAAGGTCGGTTTAGATAACTTTAGAGGTTAGGGTATCCTCTAAGCATAAGTGACATTACCATAATGGTTAGGATTTTAGAAAGAGTCCTAGTTTTAGATAATGTGAATGAGTAAGTATATATTAGTGTTTATCTTTCTCATTAGTACATGATGGTTTTGTTGATATACTCACACTGACCTTTATGTTTTTAGTGAATGGATAGATCTAGAAGGCACCAAAGAGACAACAGGTTTGAAGGAAACTGTGGTGGTTCTCTGTTTAAGATACTAGATGAAATGGGGGATTCAATGAGGAAACTCGTGCTTGTTCTAAACCAACTATCAAGGAGTCATGATCAACTACTTGAACCTTGGTATGTTCTGTAATGCATCATGTACGAGATGACCAATCGATGTGGAAGTTCAGGTAATAATTATAAAGGTAACCATTAGAGTTTATATGATCTTTACTTTTGAGGTAATTATGGGTTATTATATGATATGCTGGAAAATGAAAGGCATTAGATAAACTTGAGGTTAAAATATGTTATGGTCATTTCTAAAGATTTTATCTCGTTTTGGGGAATGTTTTAAAATTATATGGTTTTGGAAAAAGGACAACACACAGACCGTGTGACAACCCGTCACGTCAGAAAAAGCTACGAGAATCGAACCCACAACCAAAGTGCGACTGGTATTTATCGCCTACCACTGGACTACGTGAAGTCCCTGGTTAGTTTGACTGATTCTTTTTAGTTAGATGATTTTTGGAATTAAGAGTAAGTTGATTTTGGGTTATCTATGGAAATTTATTAACCTATCATGGAAGATATGTGATTAGGTTAATTACTTTCCAATAAGAGACATTAAGAGAAACTGATGTTGTTTGGAGATAAATGTTACGATTTAACTTGGAAGACTATGTGACTAAATCCTTCAAATATTTGGGTTTCAATCTTATTTTGGTTTACTCTGAATAATTTTATGGACAAATTGTTTATCGAATGTTCCTCGTTGAACTTTGGGTTTTGTTTGACAAATTTTGGAGATTAAGAATAGATTTTCTTTTTATAAAGAGTTATCCTTTTCTGTATTATCTGATCTTGTACTAACCTTTTTGGTTTTGGTTAAAGTCTAAAGACATGGGAAGTATATAGTTCTCTTTTGTGGATTAGGTGATTCTCTAGAAGTTGATTATAGTACTCTTAATGTGAACAAGTCCTCCTAAATACTCATCTTTTGGAGAAAATATGAGTTTGTGTAAGGAATCTAATAAAAGTTGAAAGTAAAAATGATAAGTGATTATGTTTCCTTATGAATAAATTCCTCAATAAAAAGTAACTTAAAACAAAAATGTTGTCTATTAAATTTTCCTACTGGGGAATCGAATACCGTTTAACCCATCACAAGTTTGTGATTTTCTTATGGTTAACTTTCTCCTAAACATGTTTTCTATCACTCTCCATCAGAACATGACCCTTTGTTTTTTTCCTCCATGTCTTTATTTTCATACTTGGAATCCTAGTATGGGTTAACTCGGGTGACCTTTGTACTTATCTTTCTTTATTTTAAAGTGATTTTTTTACCAACTCTTGTTCTGATGTGGGACTTTCAAGGATGTTTACAAGCTCAATTTTAAAATTGCGAGGATGTAATTCCCAAAAGGGGGGAAGGATGTAACACCCCAGGTAAATAAAGAATATGACATCTTTATATTTATCCATATTTGTGAATAAAATATTAATATTACTTTAAAGGGGATTCTATTCTCAATGGCGTACCCAACATGCAACAACGAGTTTCTTGGAAATCTTA
Source organism: Viscum album (assembly GCA_963277665.1). Taxonomy (NCBI): domain Eukaryota; kingdom Viridiplantae; phylum Streptophyta; class Magnoliopsida; order Santalales; family Viscaceae; genus Viscum; species Viscum album. Next base: position 1,155,228,237 of record OY728120.1, on the reverse strand, counting down.
CATTGCACTCTAATAATAAAATAATATTATTTTAAATGGTAGTTAACGTCTAGTCGTTGTAATGGCGGGAATGAACAGAACTAACTAAAAAATAATTATATATGTTTGTAAAATATTTTTACTCTTTACAATAAATTTTAGAGGATTAAAAATGCAAATGAATCCAGTTTTTAAGCGAAAACATTCTAATATTCTTTTAAAGGTCGATTAACCGCCATTTGATGGCGAACCCCTTTTAAATCCACTATTTGAAAATTTTATAAGCACTATTTTTCAAAATAAACATGTTATTTATTATTGGGACATTGAAATTTTCCTTGGGTTAATTTTTTGTATTTTTCTGACAATGTTCATTTTTCAATGAATAGTGAAAAATACTGCATTTTACATCAAAACTGCTTTTTCATATAATTTAATTATATGGTTATATTATATTTTTAATTTGTTTTAAATTGTAATTAGAATATATTTTTACCATGTAATTCAATTATGGTCATTGGGATTAATTTCACTTTGGAATTAGGCATAAACAAGTGCCAAACTTTTCATAAATATTGTTTCTAAAAAACCCGCTATTTGTTTTGACAACGGGAAGTTTTTTTTAAATTAATTATTGCAATTTATGTGTTTGGAATTTGGTAAAATGAATTAAATATTTGGAATCACAAGGTACAAATTATGTAATTAAGACTTTTTTTTTGACATTATGAATAGTAACGACGGTAATTATCTTTAATTATCTTGATTAATGAGTAATCGGGTAGTTAAGGATAATAAGATAATATCATAATAATAAAAAATTACCACAAAATGTGTCCTAAGGATACTGGTTTTTTCATGGCCAACCATGGTATGCCTTGTTCCAAACTTGGGGGCCCCATGGAATCACTTTTGTGAGAAAGTGACTTTTTATCTATTTATTTTTTTTAAATGTTAAATGTGACAAAGAATGTATCACCTATGTAAAATATTTTTAATTTTGTCTACATAAATGATATTTTGGACTATAAATATTAATTGGAAAGCTAAAAATATTTCCTAAATCATAGTATTTGTTTTATAATTTTTAGACATTAAATAAATTAAATTATTTATGACATCATGATGATGCAGCGATGACCTCATTATTTAACTATTTAAATAAAATGGAACGATAATGTAAAATCTAAGACCTAAACATGTCCAAAACCTATTGAATGGGTGGATTTAGAACCCTTATCACCTTATCCTCGAAACAAATCAATGTGGGACCATTAAAATCCGAAACTCATTTGGAAATAATGTAACATTTTATACCTTTCCAAGAGTGCCCCTCCTCCCCTCTTATAAAAGGCCCCCACCTCTACCTCCTTACCCACACTTCCAAAGCTTTTGGCTCGGACAACCCCTTCCCATTTTGTCTCTCCACATCCCTCTCTAACTCCTTGAAGCCTCACTTTGGGCAGAATCCTTTCCAAGGAAGCCTTTGATCTCAAATCAAAGGAAGTTACCCGATTTTAAGGTAATGTCTTCACTTGAGTCCTTTTGTTTTATTTTACTTCTCCAACCCCATAAACTCTTTTTATTCATTTATTTTGTAACAAATCCAGTATCGTCAATATACTAGGATGTTGTTATAAGAAGGATTCGAGCTACACTTACACACACCTACATCTAATGGTTAAAGAACATATTGTTTCCGTGGCTGGCAAATATCTGCATCCCGAAATGATGATTGTTCAATATTCTTCTAACACCTTCAAAGGTTGAAATTAAGATGAAACTATACTTATATATGATATCCAATATGTTTATGTTTTACTTAATCTTTGGTATTTTTCATTTATGGTATACCTTTATGGTTTCCATTATGGGTAAACGCGATATCTTCATTTAAGGAAGTGCGGACTACCGCCCCTTCAAAGTGATTTGATTCGTTAATACCATATGTGGTATGCATAAAGTATATATTTAATTATATTATATATGATACCATACTATAATTAAAATAATATTATGTATCATTATATTTTAATTCAATTAAATATGAAATAGAAATGGAAGTAGTGTTCATCTGTACGTACGGCTTACCGTCTCCATGAACGGTGCATTTCATTTCTTAACTCTAAATGTTATGTAATATTAAAAATGCATAAATATATTTGATATATATGATATATATGATATCTACATCATTAATACAATTCTGGATACAATGAACATTTGGCCACATGAACAACATGTAATTGTAAGAAGTCCACTTTCGACTTAAGAACCAAATATCGACAAAACAATAATTATTAACTTAAATGATTACATAATATTTATGACATGGTAATAAGTGATATAAAAGGAATAATTAAATTGAAAAAGGTTTCTAAGGAAGTAGAAATTAACTCAATTTTATTATTCAGGAGATTAAAGAACGATCGAGTCAAGTCAGACCCGAGGTAAGGGATCCAACTCCTCTCTTTCTTTTTAAGTACAATCTTTTATGTCATTCCTTTTAAAGCTCATCTTTCTTGTTATTGGGATGTTCTTTTATATTACTCTTACTGTAATTTTTATGTTCAAATGATGAGAGACCCTATTCTATCTCATCAATCCATTTTGGAAGTTTTAAGTGGCGTCGTTAGGATGTCGAGTTTTCGTAAGGGATTTTTCATCTCACTTTTATTCCCGTGAGATTTATGCTACATTTGCCACAATTTCCTTTGATTAGTGTATGTACTGCCCATTATTATACACTTTGTGTAGTATAATTTCATTTATGGGTATTCACATCTTCATTTTATGACCCTTCTTCCATGGGGTGTACGTTTCGAAAGTTACCCAACTCGGTAAGGGGACCTTTCACCCTCCTCTTTTTAAAAGACTTCTTTTGTTATGTCTTTTAATTTACATACTATTATGTTGGGATATGTTATTATATATCCTTATTGATGTAAATTTTATGTCCAAGGGATGAGATTCCATTTTTATCTCTCATCAACTCATTTTCTGAATTTTAAAGTGATGTTGTTAGGCTATCGAATTTTACCAAGGGAACTTTTTAACCCAATTTCGATTTCTTTGGGTTCAACATGTAGTTATTAAATATGTCATATTTTAAATATTTTTGAATGGACTTTTATTGTTTTACACTTAATATCCACTTATATTGGGTGTATTTATATTTGTCACACATAATTTTGAGATTGAATTATCCTTAATTTAAGGATACCTTCTTTATAAGGGAATTCATCACATTTGACATTTCTACTGAGACTTCATTGTTGTTATGCACCAATTCACTCTTATATAGTGTATATACTGTCCTTTGGAATACTATATCATGAATCCATTTATTCTCATGATATTATAAATTTCTGACTAAATGTTATTCCTCAATTATTGTATTCAAGTGTCTCTAATTTTGGTAGAACCCCTTTAACCAAAATATCGCTTTAAATGTTTTAATTATTTCTTCTTATTAATATCCATGTTTTCAAAGTGGTTTTAAGGATTTATTTATATGGATATTAATGGTTTAAAATTTTAAAAGATTCAAGGTGGTATGGGACACTTTGATTCAAAAATCTCTTTATTAAATGTTTTAAATTGTTTTGGAAATGGTTTCTTTTTGAATGGATTCATTATTTCAATATCCTAAAATGTTATATTGTGATTGAAATGTGGAAATGTTATGTTTACTTTATGCATGTTTTATGTGATACGTTTATGTTATGGTTCTTGGGCATTGTTATGAAAACGGGTGGTTCTGTGATAAACTAAGGGCGGGTGAGCCAGATATAGCTCTCCAATGCATTGGGTAACACGAAGGAGTGAAACGTTAAGGTTTCTCCGAAGAGATTTATGAAATATACTATGGTGGGTATTCCAAACGTTACCAAGAGGGTTACTCCCTACGTAAGAATGTTATGAATTCCCCAAGTTACCTTTTATGTCTTATGATTTCTATGATTTATTCATGATTTGATGAGGTATGTTAAATTGCCTATGTTTTATGGGTAAAGTATGATTTCATTCTTATGTATATATGAACTCGTGTTTCCTTTCCATTTTTTTTATAACCCTTACTAAGCTTTTTATGCTCATCCCATGTTTTTGAAATGTTTTTCATAGGACTTAATGTGGAATAGGGTCAAGGATGGGATCAAGGGAAAGTCATGCTACCTAAAACATGGAACTAGACATGTTTCTTTTTAAGAGTTTTTATTTTATGGAAACTTAGTAGAAGTTTCTACTTTGTAATCTTTTGAGATGTAATAGTTATGTCCTAATTCTCTAAAACTCTAAACCTGAAAAGATCCTCAATGTGAATTATTCATTTAATTCAATATTAATTAAGGTTTAAGGCATGGGGTCTTATAGGTGTTGTGGGAAGACTATACCCCCATATCAAAGTTCATAATAACAATTAGAAATAAATAAAATATCACCTGAAATAGTAAATAATCAGATTATATGGAGTCAATAAATATATCATCAATAATACATGAATGTAGAAGAAAGCATTCAAACATACTCATGGATATGCCAGAAAATTGTAGGAGTTGGTATCCTAGAACCAATTGTTTGTACGTTGATTACATGTGTATTCGATGATATGAATATTAATAAAATATCTTATTACATGTTGTACATTATTTACATGAATTTTATTTAATAATTTCTTACAATATCGGTCACATCGATAAGGTCGTAGCAGTTCCCTGTTATGATGAGAACCTCAAAATTCCATGAATATATTCTCAAATATAGTTCTATGGTTAGATATTTTTCTATTGAGGGACAAATAGAATATGATTGTCTGGTGTGTGCACTCGAAAGAGGATGAGGCTTCTTCTCATGAAGTTCATACTTGGTAATCTCTAAGATAAGCGATTATGAGAATATATCATCCAAATGGAATTCCACATGTTTTGGTTTCATCAGATATTCTTATATGTGAGAAATTGTAACAGTATTGAGACTTTTATATTATCATTTATGTATGTCAAGACTTACGCGCTTATATTTACTAAAAAACCATCATTTCATATATTAGTCAGAAGTTTGGTACATTGGGTTTGTCATGGATGACATATTCTTAATAGAAAAGTCAAGAAAGGATTTTTCCCCCTTCCATCTTCATAGAAGTTGATATCTCTTCCCTTTTATTGAAATATAACCATCACATTAAATTACAAGGACATAGTGTAATGGTGTGTTTATTTCATATAGTCAAATAAAGACATATCAAACATATAGGTTATTGACCTAGATTTTCTACCTGATTGTTGATATATTTTGATAAATGGATTATATTACACAGTGAGCATTCATATAGAGTTGTCATTTTTGAAACATTAAGTTCTTTCACTTGGGTTCCATGACACATTTCTAGATAGTAATCTTACACTTTACCCATTCTCACCTAATTCAAATGAAAATGAATCCGAGAGGGTCACACACTATGTGTTTCTGTTGATCTCGATTAAATTTTATTTGAATATAATTAATAGAAAAAATGTTATTTTTGAAACCAAGGAATAATTTTATTTATGTTTTATCGATCACAAGTATTTATTGATGAATAGAATGTTTTATTAAATATTTATTCAGGCATTCAATAAATGTCGAACACTTAGTGTAGACCAGGACCACTTTTGGTAAAAAATATTAATATATATTCCTGTTAAATATTATTTGTTCTTGTAGAAGTCATAACACATGATACAAAACAATAATAGTGTTATTGTTATTTTAGGATTTGGGTTTAATAAATATTATTATATTATTTAAGTGGAGATATAAAATTAAATAGTATTTTAATATAAACTCTATCTCTATAAATAATTGTTCATGTTTATTGTGTAAAAAAATTCATAAATTGAGAATAGAGAATCATTGTACACAATGGACTTCTATCCCTCTCTCTCGAACTCCTATTTTCCTCTCAAGAACGAAAATGACTCTTTAAAGACCAAAGGATCTTGAAGTGATCCAGACAAACAATGAGAGATAATTGATTCACCAGGCCAGTACCTAGAAACAAATCGTCGTTTCTTAGAGGTCAAAGGATCATGTGTTGATCACCTCTAGAGTGATTCTATACTTGAATCCTCCAAACACAACCAAGGTAATTTGAGAACGGTTTACATACGATCAATTTCATATTTGAAGAAATATCCTTGGAAAATTAATTTATTCTTTGGACTTAAATAAATTAATTATAAAATTAACCTATAAGATCCTCTATTTGGGTTCGGGGAAATTTTATTTCAAAGAAATTTTAAATTTATCACCCACCACTGGTGCTTCAACTATGCCCCAAACCTATAGGTGGTATCAGAGTGTTCATGTTTCAAATTTTTAATTATTCATTTGATTGTTGATCTATACTCAATATTGGTTATATTTTCATTTCATATTATTTGTTCTTTAATTTTATTTGAATTTTAATATTATTGATATACTAATCATGTTTGATCAGTGTTCCATTTTCTTAAAGGTATATGAAATGATGAAGAATGACTAGAGATTCCATCGAGTAGTGATAATGAGTCTAGATAGAGATAATGGGACTACATGGAATGTTGCCAAAGTACATGTGGTATACCCAAGTGCACTGCACCTAGCTATGTTATGGGATACATGACAAGTTGAGCAATTAATTACATGTGGAGTATTAATTTCACGGTGCATATATACCGGGCTAACCTAGACCATAGTATATTGGATTACATAGTGTATAGCTGGAATACACATTGTGTAGACTATATGGGTTAGGAGTGAAATTCACACAATCTATGTGGTCATTATACATGGTCAAACCATGTGAAACTAACAAGCTAGATAATTAATTAAATACATGACGTGTATGCGATGTACACCTCATGTTGTTCATTATCTCTCATGTCTGAAATACATACTGATTTATTCAGTGATAAAATAGGAAACATGACATAAGAGACACACTAAATGTAGTTGAACTATACATGTTGTGTAGTCTATCATCTGAGAAATTTCTGAGTCTTTCGACAAGTTACATGGGCACATGGTATTCTCACCACATGAAATATAGTTAGCCTATACATGTGATACAATCCCCTAAGATACACACTGAAGACCCATGCATGTATCTCAGGCACATAGAAATCAAAACACATGTTGTGTTCCTGGTTAGTACATGCCATGCAATCTAAATGAGGTGCACGCCAAAGCCCGAGGTGTACGACCTGGATTTATGAAAACTGAGTTACACCGCATGCAGCTAGACAGTACATGATGTGTATTCTACTAGATAATGTAAAAAATAAATTACATTAAATTGAAAACTATGGTATTAAAACCTTATTGTATTGATTGGAACTGATTGGGTTTGACAATTTAATAATGGTTTTAAAGGATTTTAAATGCACAAGTAATTTATTATAATAAATCTATAATTATTGGTTCCATGGTTTATTTTCCATGAATACCATTGATTATGGGTATCTATAAAAAATTTTGGATGGTCATTAGGATGAAATTGAATTAATTAATTAATATAATAATGTTTATAATAATAATAAAGAAATAATAAGAAGTTGATTTTATCCTGTAACTTTGGCATATCCATTGCATGTTTGACAGATCATGGCATTGATTAAGACCTATGTATGTGTTTTCATTTATTTAATTTAATTTATTGCATGGTTTTTCAATTATTAATTATTAAGTTAAATTGATGACATACTATTCATACCTCCCTCCATTTTTATGTAGGACTACTGTGTCCATGTTTATTTATGTAATCCTCTTCAACTAGTCTTTTGTGTAAGATACCATCTTTTTCTAGGTATTTCTTTCTTTGAGTTTTTCCTTTGAGACTTGGTGGTCGAGTCTTGTTCAGAGACGGAAATACTTTTTTGGGGAAAATGACTTAAAGTTTAGGGTTGCATATTATTTTTTTGAATTAATATAGTCCAGGTATAAATGTTTTAAATTTTTTTACAAGAATTTTCATCCTTGGAAGGCTTTGGAGGTGTTTGGAATCCCTATACAGGGAAAAGGGGGCTGAAAGTTGTCAACAAGAGACTTACACATCATGTAATGGTATTATACGACGCGTAAACTCTTCCATACACATGTCGTGAAAAAAAATACAAGGAAATAATTGGTTACACATTTTTTAATATTCAGGATAATTAAATAATAATCCAAGGTGATAGGTTTTTCAATGTACCCCTCAAAAAATAAATTCATGATGTGTAAAGGAGTTACACCCTGATTAATTTTCTGAGAATCAATTGTAAAGGTATTGTGCGGATTTTTTTTATCATTCCTTCATGTAGCCTATTCTTCTTAACATTAGGGAACCTTCTAGGAAATTTTGGAGAACCTATCTTGATAATGGACGCCCAAATCAAAAATCTGATCCCTGTTGAGTGGTTTTGGTTAGGTTTTCCCTACTCTACCTTTGTTCTCCAGCCGTTGCGGTGAAATCTCTTGACCGTGTGAATTTTTGGTTTTGATCTTGATTATTTATGATCTAGGAACCTTCTTACAATCATATGGGCCTTTATTATTATTTTAAAGTCCTACTACATCTATTGGTTGGTCATTAGTTAATGGTAGGGGTTATAAACATTAACCCTATGGTTTAATTATTTCCAAGAATATTCAATATTGAAATAATGCCAACATATCATGAACCAAATAAATTAAAAATAATTAATGGGATTATTTTTTGGAGTCACTTTGGATCTAATTGGTTATTTACCCAGCTTGTGGTTACTGTTTGGGTTAGATTACTCTTGTTTATAAATGAATTGTTTAATGGATTAAAGTGTGTTTATCATGAAATGGGATTTGGGAGTTTTATTGATATAGATTCACTTATCTTGTATTTTTGATGGAGATAACTAGAATGTTATTGGTTATGAACAATTGATAAATGGAATGTGTAATTGAAAGATAAATGGTAATTTTTATAATTAATCATTGATCCATATAATGTGATGTTGAGATATCATTTTTGTTATAACATGCGTTTTTATTTCTCATTTGTAATTCAAATATGGTTTGTTCACCTAGTTTACATGTTTAAATGATTATATATCGAGCTTAGCCCTGAGACATGATGAAATTCTTATATAGTGGTCTATAACTAATGATACATGTTGAAATTCTTATATAGTGGGCTACATCTGGTGATACACGTTGACATGCCTATATATCGGGCTTTTCCCGGAGACATGATGAAATTCTTATATGGGGTGTTGGCCCAATATAGAAGATAAAATTCATATATACTAGGTTCATTCCATATTGATTTCTAAAATACTTATATAGTAGGTTTTGACCCAGATTTGTGTGATTTATACCTTGGTTATAAGGTTATGGTTGGAATGGTTGTGAGACATGCTTAGAGACATTATGGCATGGTGTCTAGGAAAGTTATGTTTTAAAATGGTTGTAAGGTTGTGGATGGAATAGTTGTGATACATGATGAGAGACATTATCGTATGGATTTGAAGCAGATTGATGTGGTATTAATTTGATTGTTTAATTAATTAATACACTTTTTTATCAAATTATTACAAGCACTTATTATCAGACTGGTTATGTTTAGACAAAGTGGTCTCAATATACTGAGTTATACTATCACCCTATTCAAGATGACATTTAGTACCCAATAATATTACATGGATGTAGGATTGGACAATGGAAAGGGACCTTGTTTTTGGTTTTTTCTTATTCAATGGGTTGGAGTTTGGATACACGACCGACATGGGCTTCAGGGCCGGGGAATTTTGAGTTTTTATTTGAGTCTTATAGTCTTTTATTTTTATTACTTATAGAAGTACATTTAGTTACATTCCATCATGATATTACATTATTCCTTTATTATTTATTAGATTGTTCAGTTGGCTTTAATTATTGGTTTTTCGCTGTATTGTATTATTTACATTATTTCTACACTCTAATATTTATTTATTATTATTGTATGTTTATTTTCACTATATTGTAACTCTGTAACTAGTGGTGTAGTCTACCCACTATAATTATTACACCCACACTAATATTCATCCTCCTCTATCATATGGGGAGGCACGCATGAGGTCTCATAACCAACCAATTATGTCGATGTGAGAGAGTGTCAGATCAAAGGACGTTAAAAAAGTTGTATCAGAGGCGACATGTTTCTTTTCTATTTCATTGATATTTAGGAAATGTAGAAAGGATACTAAAATGTATTGGGACTTGGTAATTAGATTGTTCATGGGAGTAGTTGACCCACATATGGGGAAAATCTAAGTTCCCAGGGGTAGATTTTTTTATATTGTTTTCTTATCACAGTTGATGTTATTTCATCCAGAGTGATTCACATATTGTATGAGGTTGTTATTTCATGATATTATTCGTTCTTGAGATTTATACTTAGGGCCCAGTATGGCATAGGAAGATAATTCATGCATCATGATAGGCTCATAGGGATATATGCAGGCATGCATTGTCCATGATAGGATCATATCTATTGCATGTGATATATACATTCCTATTTCAATAGTGATATAATATACTTGTTATATATATTAATGAAATAAAATAAATGAACTTCTATGTCATTATAAAACACTTTTATGATATGTTTAGTGAGACTAGGAGTCAGTGGTTCTCTAAATTTTTTCACCTATTGAGGTTGAATTTTTTAAATCAAGATTTCTAAGGAGTGTTTTTTTCTTGTTGAGAAAATGCCTCATCATCTTCAAGTTGAGATTTAGGAGAGTGGAAATCAGCACACTCATAACACTATTGATATGGAACTTCCTATAGCTCTGGAATACCAGATGAATGTTCATCTTTGTGAAATCTTCTTAAGGATCATGTGATCCCTAGAGAGGGAGACTATTTGTGTCGTACCTTCTATGTCGGAGATGAAGAGATAGTTTTATCTACATCATATTCCTATGTTCCCAGGTAGCTGATTTCTATATAATGTCAGTCAAAATTATCTTTAAGCATTCAGATACATCTACATTTAAGAGGGTGAGTATTGATGCATATATGATTCATGGACTAGCCAAGTGTTAGTGGTACATGTTGGAGTAGGCAGGGAAGTAGGATGAGATATATTGGAAGGACTTTGAGATGAATTTACTGAGCCACTTATATTTTAAGATTTTAAGGTATGATAAAGATCATTATTTTATGTACCTAAAACATGAGGGCTTGTTAGATCTATACTACACTGAACATTTCACCGACCTGGAGCACTTTTTTCCATCTTTGGCAGCTAATGATATCTCCAGAGTGATATATTTTAAGATGGTATTTTTTATGAGATCATTTTTTAGGTGAACGTATTCCATCTAAGAGGTTTTGTAGATGTGATGAATCATGAATGAATCACATAAGGGAATCTGATAGAGGACCTAAGTACCAGCTAGACAGTTTTAGTAGGGAAAAATATGAACTCTTCTTCTAGTACAAAGAATCATCGGTACTACAATTTTCACATAGGTAGCAATGTTCATAGAAGTAAAGTAAGTGGGAAACCATATCTAGATAATGTTTCATTAAAATTATATCGTGGTGTAAATATGGTCCACAAACGGCCTCAGTGTCTGACACACACCTGTCGTGGGGTGTGGAAAAATAAAATTAATCCCCCTAATAGTATAGTATAGTGGTAACCAAAAGTCATCTCTATAAAGTGGTGTTTTAAACTAGTTGTCACTTGTGTGAAAATAAATTTAATAAAAATATTTTAATGACTATAAATCAAGATAATTTGGATTTGGAAAGATTCATATGAGGGATAAGTGATTGGATTAAGGTTAGGTTATCCCCTTTTCTGATGCTATCATGTTTTCTAAAAAAAATTAATTAAAATAATTAATTGAATTAAGTAAAAAAAATCTCTCATTCACCCTTGATTTAGATTTATCAATATGTGTAAATCATAATGGGTTATTTTTTAAAAAATTTCAGTAAATACCAAATCCGGTATTAACTTTCCCTAAATAATCAAATCATTCCATTTTTCCTTCATTATGTGTTGTGTAATCACTAAAACCCTATCTTGATTTTTTCTAAAGATCAACCAATTGGTATAATCAAAAAAAATTACAAAATGGTAGAATAAATATTTAAATTGAACCAATATAATATTTAAGAATAAAATAAAAACACTATTGTATTAAATTTAGATTCAAAAAATAATTAAATTGAAAACCATTAAATTTAACGAAAATAATTCTTTTGATTAAATAATTCCAAAACTCAAACATCACAATAATTGGATCCCCCTTTCCTTCACCCAATCACAATGTGGTTTTCCCCTTCATTAAATAAGGGGTCATTGAAGAATAAAAATAAGGATACACAAAAGAATTTAAATAAAAATTAATGAAGAACACATATGAGCCAGTAAGTCCTCCTCTTCTTGGTAGTGGGAAGAATATCTCCTCATTGTTATGGATTAAGCTTTAGTTCTCAATAATATTACTTTGTAAAGGAAGGGGTCACCTACTTTTATTGGTTAGGATAGAGGGACTTGCCTCCCTCTTCTATGAAGGCACCCCAAGACTGAGGGGTTTTAAATTATAAAACCCCTGAGACCGCCTTCATTTAAGGAGGAGGAAACACCTAGATCATGGGATGTTTAGAAAATGTGTGGAAAAATCCATGCAGGGGAATCACATCTGGTGTGCATGGGAAATGGACTATGGTGGCATGGTCAGTGGAGCTCAGGGAAGTAGGGGATACGGTAGGCGAATAGCGGGGTAGCGGAGGCTCTACGAGCTAAGTGCCTGCTTGGGATGGCCATCAGTTGTCCATCCTTCTCCCTATTTCCTCCAACCTTCATAGTGGCTGGAGGATCTTGAACTAAGCCTCCATGATGGTTCTTTGGTTGGATAAGAGTTGAAAGAGGTGGGTCAGTGGAGACATGTGATTCTAGGAAGCAGTGCCATAGAGGTGATATGTGGTGACAGAGCTCGGGAGTAGCACAATGGCGTGCTTAGAGAGTGATAGTTGAAAATGGAAAGCGGCAATGCATGGTCATAGATCTCCTTCCTCATCCATCCTTAGGAGTGGATGAATGATGATTCATGGTGGTCGACCGGTAGTAAGGATAGTAGTAGGTGATCGGCATTGGCGGCCAAGCGGTTTGAGAGTAGAGTGGCAGTGGTGGCAATGAATTCAGGTGATTCCATATGGTGGTGCTACGGTGGTGTGGGTGCTTGGACGAGCTGTAGGAGGTAGGATGAAGGGGTTGGTGTTCCTCTTCCTCCTATGGCCTTCCAAGTTTCCAAAGTATCCTTTAGTGATCTTAAAGGCGCAGCAATGGCGATCAGGGCTCGACAGGGGCGATGATGATTGGTTCGAGTGTGACAGCGGTGGAGCAGAAGGTGGTGTTAGTATGAACAGTAAAAGGAGGTGAGCAGTAGAGGTGGTGGTGTTCAGGTAAGGAATCTTGGTGGAGCGAAGTGGGGCGTGGTGGAGTGCAGTGGAGTTTTCATCCCACATCAAAATGGTGGGACATTGGGCGAGCTCATATAAGCCTCCATGTGACTTTAGTAGTCTATAAGCCCTCACCACGGTGGGATCTCGAATTCACTACACATACGAAATGTGGGCCACAACACGGGTATGCCTTTTTAGGCATTGTCCCAACCTATGCTCACTACGACATTCGCCGCCCACAACCCACTCACGTGGGGCTTGACCACCCACGCACTGTCAACTCAGGCTATCTCTCAGTGTGCCATTCTTGGACAGTTGGGCCTCTTAGGCCTGTGTAAGTGGCTTTCTATCTAGTTTGAGGGCCTTCCTAGGGTCTTGGCCTAATTTTCACACAAACTAAATGATAAATAATTTAAACTAAAATGAATAAGTTTACAAAAATTTCATAAATAAGATTCAAAAATAAAAATCTACCACCTTTTATTCATTTCAAATCCTTTTTTATTCCTTTACTAAAAATTCCCACTTTTTACTAAAACATTGAAATTCAAGGGTTTTATCATTGAAAACACTTTGAAATCATCAGAATTTGTTTAAAAATGTTCTTATAATTTTGGTATGTCAAATTTCCCCACACTTAAACCATGATTTTCTTTAAGTATAAAATATCAACAAGAAATTAAAGAGGGAACCAATGTTATCAATATTCAAATTTCAAAGTAATAAAATTTTATGATTATCAATGTCAAATAAAATTTTAAAAATTCCATATAAAATATTAATTTAATGTATAAATTTTCAAAGAAACAATCAAATCAATCATTTTAATTTTTTTTATTTTTAATTTTATAGAAAATTCCCTTAAATTCTTTCAAATTCCTAAATTCATAATTATTAAACATTCCAAGTCATTATTTACCTAACTTTTTATTATTTTCACTCAACTATCATGATTAAATTTAAGTATATTTTTTGTCATATTATGTGAACATGATCCTTTTCTATAGTCTTGTAAATGAAATACTTTATCCACTTTGTAAATAAAAAAAAACATAGAATCGTCAGGTCCTGTAATTAAGGTTAAAATATCTTTGAAGCTTAATATTGGTAGTAATTGATGTTAAAATTAAGTCTCAAGAAGGAGTTTTAACTCTTAATGCATAAAGCATGATATTAAAAATAAAATTTTCATTAAATTATCCCATTTAAATTATAGCAGCTCCCTGATTTTCCCAAGACTCAAAGTAGAGATCATGATCAAATTAAGCATAATTAATGATTTTTTCACCCTCTTTAAATTTTATTTACTTTTACACCACATTTTTTCTTTTTCAAATAACCTTTTCATTCATTTTTTTTATTTTTTGAAAGTTATGATTTATAATAAACCTAAAATCTACCACCTAACCATGTATGATATAATTCATCAGACTAGTAATATTTATTTTGGTTTTCTAATTAAAACCCCATTTTCCTTTTTTGTTCTTTTTGTAATTTTCAATTTTTTAATATCTTGAGGGGTAAAAAAATAAAGTAAAATGAATGAATGAACAATATTTTACAATTCCCACCATATCACCCCTACACTTCTTCCTTAAAATGTATATCATCCCATCTACCATGACTCCCTTCACACCCACACTTAAACATTAAAATATCAGGAAATTACTAAGAGGAGGGTTAGGATGGAAAAAAATGGATTGAAACATGGCTAAATCCTGTAAATCCTATTCATGGTCTCTATGGAATAAAGAAGGGTTGATGTAGGGGTGGTATTTTAAGTGTAAGTGGTTTATCAAAAGATTCCTCAATAATTTTAAATATTTTCTTCCATATTCATATATTTGATAAGTTCAAATGAAATTTCTAGTAGGTGGCATGTCCCAAGATCACTCGAGAAATATGATCAAGAAAAAATTAGAAGTAATTGGTCTATAAATCCTCTTTAGAATAGAACATATGATTTGCGAAAATCACCCAAGGAATGATTTCATAATAAAAAATAAATTCACACAAATTATAGAAATTAAAATCATGAAAAAAATGGTTGGGAAATTTCATTTACATGAATCAACTAATTCCCTTAAATAATGAGTCCTAATTTTAATATCCATAATTCATATTTATCCCTTAATTATCAATTTTACTCATTCAATTTCATTAAAATTAAAATCTAAAACATTTCATCATAGGATTCCTTAGAAACTCATGTCTCTTAGATAAATTAATTAAAACATGATTTCAAGTGTGGGAAAGCAATTTAATCTTTACAGATAAAAACATGTTGTTGGAAAAAAATTGGGGTGTAAAATATAGACAATAAAAGTGAATTATAATTTTAATTAAAGATTTTGGTTCTACTTAATGGATATTCCTTATGGTTTCTTTCCATTAATGTCCTTGAAAAATCAAAACAACTCATGAAAATATGAGAAACATTCCATTAAATATCAAAGGGGTGATGTAAGAGGTGGTTGAGTACTAAATCCTAAGAAAATTTTAAAACTCAAGTTTCCAAATGGAAGAACCTTTGGTTAATTTCAACGGCTCGATCTCACCTCCTGAGAAGAAATAGGTATATTGTTTGGAGAATTTTAAGCTTCTCCACTAGTTCTTGAGGTAAACTTCCCTGGAAATATTTTATCATTTTCTCATTTACAGTGAATGGGTTTCTTCCCGCTTATTTATCAATCTAAATGAAACAAAAAAATATAGACATTAGTAATAATAAATATTCCTTACCACCTAGAACAAATCTTACCTAGCATTAATTTCAATTTGGAATTGTAGAGCAGAACCTGGTCTCCAAGTTAAAAGGTTGTTGGTTGAATCGGTTTGTCATGTTTCACAATATTTCATTCTTTGTAAATTATTTAATTTTTAAAAATACTCTCTTATGATATCTTCTATCTCCTATAACTAAAGTTTTATCTCTTTCCCAACACTCTCCATATCCAAATTCACCTATTTAAAAATCCAATATTCTTGGTGCTCTAATTCCACAGTAAAATGATAGATTTTCCATAAATGAACCAGTAGTATCTCATACATATATGTGTCTCATAAACTGCATAGTATTCCCATAAAGTTTCTACAATCCATTGGCTCTAATCTATTCAGTTTTGTTTGACTATTTTTTTTTAAATTCCTTTAATCTCCCAGTTAAACACTTCATCTTGGCCACTTTTTTAGGAATGGGGAGGTGTATATGTTCTTTGGTTTAACCCATACTTTTTCAACATATATTCCATTCTTCTATTGAAAAAATGTGTCCCTTGGTCTTTTTTGAAGGATCATGGCATTCTAAACCTACAAAAAATGGTTTCCCTAACAAAATCACACAAAAATTTGGCATCATCAGTCTCGGTGGCTTTGGATTCTACCCATTTAGAGGCATAATCAATATCAAGTAAAATATAATATTTCCCAAAATACATAGGAAAGGTTCGCATAAAATAAATTCCCCAAACATAAAAAATTTCACAAAAAAAATATGGGTTTTTGGGGCATCTCTGGTCTCTTTGATATGTTTCCAAAAAATTGACATTTTTCACATTTTTTAAAATATTCATGGGTATCTTTAAACAGGTTAGGATAATAGATTCTAGATTAACAAACTTTTATATCCATTCATTTAGGTCCAAAGTGGATGATACAAGGAAGTTTATTAAAAAATGTGAAAATAGATTATTTTTCACTTTTCAAAAATAATCTTCTTATTACATGTTCACTGAAAAAAATTTAGAGAAAGGGATCCTTCCAGATATAAAATCTAGATTCGGTTTTGAGTTTACTATTTTGATGTATATAAAGGTAATAAGTTACCTTAGATTTTTCTAAATAATTTATTGTGTTATCATACCATGGTACTTCCCCTTCTATGATGTAGAGATACTCTATGGGTATATGATCATTAAGTGGGATAAGCTCTGGAATTGTTATTTTAGTAGTGTTGGGTATCCTAATAAGATGATCTTACACATGGTTCTTAGATCCATTTTTATCTTTATACTCCTTATTAAACTCTTTTAATAGTATTATCCATCTCACCAGTCTTGGTTTAGCATTGGCCTTCTTCTTAAAGTACCTAAGTGATGCATCATCAAAAAATAAAACTACTTTAGTTCCAAGTAAATATGACCTAAATTTATCTAATGAAAATACAACAGTAATAAAATTATTTTTAGTTATTGTGTAATTTATCTAAGTGGCATCCAAGGTTATTGAATCATAGATTATGACTTGGGGTTTTAATTAAATTATTTGGGAAAGAACTGCCCCTACATCTTAGTTTGATGAATCATAGAGAAACTAAAATTGATATTCCCAATTTTGTGGTTGTGTTACTTGTGTATTAATCAACTTTTTTTAGATCATCAAATTCCTTCCTACAATTATCATTAAAAATAATTTCATCCAATTTAAAAATAAATGTTGTAGGTGGAATAGAAATATTACTAAAATCCCTAATGAATATTCTATAAAATCCCACATTCCCTAGAAATGATCTAAGGTGTATCACATAGGTGGGGTAAGGAAAATAATGTATCATTTCAATTTTAGATTTATCCACCAAAATTCACTTTTTTTAAATGATATGTCCTAGAACAATTCCCTTTTAAACCAAGAAGTGACACTTTTCGAAGTCTAAAACCAAATTTTTCTCCATGCATGTTTTCAAAACATTCTCAAGATTCCCCAAGAAAGAATCAAATTAATTTCCGAAAACAATAAATTCATCAATAAATACCTCTAGAAAGTCCTCAATGTGATCAGATAAAAATTATTACCATACATTGTTGGAATTTTCCTATGGAATTTCACAATCTATAATGCATCCTCTTATAAGAAAATGCCCTAAAATGATAGGTGAAAGTTGTATTCTCTTGGTCTTATAGAGAAATTGGCACCTAAAAATGACCATAAAATCCTTCCAAAAATATTAATGTGTCCAACCTACTGCCTTTCTATAATTTGATCAATTAAAGGGATTGAAAAATGAACTTTTTGGGTTACTTGGTTTATCCCTCTATAATCAATGCATACCTTCCAACTATTCTAGATTCTTATGGGAATTAATTAGTTATTCTCATTATCCCCAGTGGTCAAGCCTATCTAATTGGGAACCAAGTGGATGGGGAGGACCCATTGGGTGTCATAAATTGGGTAAATTATGTTAGATGCCAAAAAAATTCAAAATATTTCATTGCAACTTCCAGGATGGTGGCATTCGATCTCCCTTGGTGATTTCTAAAAGGTCAATATCCCTCTTCTAAAAATACTATATGTGATAAAACTTTAGGTTTAATTCTAGTTTTATATCCTAGACTCCATATTATGGCTTGGTAATTCTTTTTTATAAGTTCAATCAATGTTATCTCTTGGGTCCCGGATAGATTACTGGAAATGTTCTAAGGTAACTTTACTCCCTCAAATAGATACACATATTCTAAATCATGTTTTATGGGTTTTAATTAAATACTTGGGGGCTGTTATATGGATGATAATGAATTCAAATTTCCTAATTCAAAATCATTAATTTCCTTGAAAAAGGGTATCATATTAGTTTCTTCTATAAAATTATCAAAGAATTCATAGATGATTTCTTTTTGAGGTAAAAAATGGAATTTTTATATTTTTGAGTACTATCTCATTCCATGGTGTGATCTTCTAAAGAAAATAACAATAGAAGCATACCTAATTATTTTAAGGAATTACTACCTTCTTCGAGGAAAATTGTAAAGAGGGAATGATTGTTTTAAGGGTTTCATTTTATTCAATAACATTGAAGTTCACCTTGTTGTCTCCCAGACCCATGGTTAGGGATCCTTCATGAATATTTTTGATTGTTATGGATATTTTTAGGAATGGTATTCCCAAAATACTGGGTCAATTTTTAAGTCTATTATCTTCTTCTATGGTGAGTACCTAAAAGTATACTAGAAAAATAATTCATTCAACTCCTTCTATCACATCTTCTACAACTCCAACTGGAAAAATAGTGGATCGTTTTTCTAGTTAGAAAACAACTATTGTTGGTTTTAGTTCACTTTTTTTAAAATATTAAAAGATAGAGTTAGATATAACATTAAGGGAGGCACTAAAATCACAAAAATTATCATAAAATTTCAAATAACCCATAGTGTAGGGAATAGAAAATTTACCTAGATCTTGACATTTTTTGAGTAATTATGGGGCGGTCATGGTTGAGACACACCTTCCAAAGCTAATTATTTTTACCAAATCACAATTCTTTCACTTGGTGCATATTTATTTGAGAAAATTTTCATATTTTGGGATTTGGAGTAATTTCACTAGTAAAGGAATGTTGATTTAAAATTTCTGGAAGGTTTCCTAGATCTCTCTTTGAATTTTTTATTCTTCAACCTTTGATGATTGATTAAATGTATAAGAGAATGGTACATTTTTTTCTTCTTTATCCCTTTATTTTATTTTCACTTGTTTTTTAAGTTTTTTTTTGTATGGGTTTATATTCTGGTTTTTTCTTATAATCATCCAACTTACATGGTTCATGTGGTGGAAGATCTTTTCCACTTCGAGTCTTGATTACACTGACATTATCTTTTGGATTTGGGATTTTCTAGGTGGGAAGCTTTCCTGGATTCATGGTTATAATATCTAAAATAGTTTTTAACTCATTGTAAAAATCGTTGAAATTTTTTTAACCCCTCAAACTTGGACTGTAGTTGTTGGTTCTCAGTTACTAGTGCACTGGTTGATGGTTGCTCAAAATTAATTCATTTGAAAATGGGTGGTTGAAAGGATTGTTATTGCTGGAAGGTTTGTTTATAGTTTTTTTGTCATTGTTTTGGGTTTTGATATTTCTATTGGAAAGGTAGATGATTATAAGAAGGGGGTATATCCTAGTTTTTTGGACCTTCAAATCCCTATTCGGATTTCCCTTCTCACCATTATTGATTCTGTGGGAATTTCCTTCGATAGAATATAGCTGCACAACTTTCTTTACCCTGTATCTCAGCACATTTATCAGTTTAATAATTGGGTAATGAACATAATCCACATACATATGGTGGGTATGGTTTATCACTCACTTTATTAATATCCATTTTTCTCAGAAATATTTTTAGTTATTCAATTTTGGTTTCAAGGAGGGGTGATTAATCAGAAGTCCTTAACTCATGTATACCTCTTATACCAGTGCCTCTTGTTCTGAATTGTTTTGAATTCTTGGTTATCTTCTCAATGAGATTTTAAGATTATGAGGGTGATTTTTCAATCAAATTTCCTAGAGTGTATGCATCCAAAAGGTTACTATCATTTTCTAAAAACACGTGGTAGGAGAAGACCAGGAAGTGGTTCTCCTCAACTATTTGATGTGAGAATCTTACAAAAAGCCTATTGAATCCTTCTCAGTACTCTCAAAGAGTCTCACTAATAGCTTTCCAAATGGTGTATATCTCCTTTCTAGTTACTATACTTTGAGAATTCAGTAAGAACCTTTTCATGAAACTTTTTTGGATATCATCCCAGTCGTAGATCTCTTGGGATTGTAAGTTATACGACCACTCCTTAGCTGCTCCCTCAAGTGAAAAGGGAAATGTCTTCCACTTTAATTGATCCTTAGATACTCCTACCAATTTAAACTTGAACAAAAATAGCTAAATTAGTGAATGTGTCAAGTGGAATCTTCACCTACAAGGCTATGAAATTTAGGTATCACAGGAATCGTGTTAACTCGTAACTCAAAAACATTTTGTTGTGCTGGCATGGTTAAATGGTTTTTTTTGTTGTAAAATTTTTGGGCACAATGTTCCCTTATGGTTTTCCATAATGGGTGGTTCTTAATGAAAACATAATTCTTCAAAATTTATTTCATCAAAAAAAATTCAGGATTAAGACTCCTAATCCAAGTTAACAAAGTTCTCTCTATATCATGGTCAAAATTGATTATTTCCCCATCAGTGGTCCGAGTAATACAAATTTAAAGGGTTATATTTACATTAGATCCCCAGTAATAGTACCATTTTAAAATAACACCAATAATGGAGTGTGGATAAAGAAATTTAATTCCCCTAAGGGTATATTATAGTGGTAACCAAAAGTCATCTCCAAAGAGAAGTGTTTTAATCTACTTTTCACTTGTATAAAAATACATCTAAGAAGAAGACTTTATAAACAAGAAAGTAAGATAATTCATATTTTGTATTATTAAAATAAGATACAAGTGATTGGATTAGGTTTAGTTTATCCCCATTTGTGATACTATCATATCTTTCAAAAATAAATCTTTTGGTTTTTAATTAAAATAATTAAGTGAATTGGGTAACAATTTTTTATCTCATTTACCCTTGATTTAGATTTACCAAAGTTTGGAAATCCAAATAGGCAATTTTAGAATTCTTCAGAAAATACCAAATCTTTTATTGAATTTCCTTGAATAATTAAATTAGTTCATATTTATTTTTTCATGTGTTTAATAATCACTAAAACCCTCGGTTTATTTTTCTAAAGACCAACCAATTGGTATAATCAAAAATAATAATAAGGGCAGAATAAATATTTAAATCAAAGGAAATTAATATTTAAGAATAAAATAAAAATGAAATTGTATTTAATTTATATTCAAAAAATTAATTAAAATGAAAACCATTTAATTAAAGGAAAATAAATATTTTGGTTAAATAATTCCCAAACTCAAACAACACAAAAATGTTATCTCCCTTCCCTTAACCCAATCACAATGGGTAGACCCCTTCATGCAAGCATAATTGGTTCAAGAAAGCTCTCCCTATTACATGGTTGATCGGCATGGCCTCCCTAGACCTAGCTTAGTGGCTTGCTGACCAGTTTGAGAGGCTACCTCAGTTTTTGGCATACTTGTTACACAAAATATATTATAAAAAATTTAAAAAAAAATCATTATGTTTACCAAAATTTCATAAATGAGATTCCAAAATAAATATCCAATTTCATTTATCCATTTCAAAACCTTTTTCCTTTATTATAAATTTCCACTTTTGACTAAAACATTGAAATTCAAGGTTTTATCCTTTGAAAACACTTAGAAATTACCATAATTTTTTTAAAAATATTCACATAATTTTGTTCTATCTATGTCCATACCAAACTAAATATTGTCATTCTTTCAGCATATTAGGCCACCTATATAGGTTTTGTAGGGGAATAATATAGCAGATCTTTGATAAGGGAACAAGACAGGTACCAGAGTCTGGGAAGGACTCAACTAATCTTCGGTAGGAAGGTATCTGGATTTCCATGGGATGTTCTAGTAAGGGTGGGGTATTTGGTACCCGCATTTGGGAATAGAAATACCAGGTATAGGTATTAGCTTAGGGGAGTCGGACTAGAGCCCAGGGTTGAGGGTCTGGTCAGCTACAAGTTATGCAGACTACTCCGGCTAGTGTGGATGCAGGACCATCTACTGTTAGAGGTACGATTCTTGTATCATCTACTCATGCTTGTGTTTTGTTTGATATATTTGAATCACTTTATTTTTTATATACTCATTTTTAAATGTTTTGGGATTGGATATGGAAATATTGGATGGTGTTTTGACCAACAACACACCATTTGGGGTTAAATCAGAGAATAGAAAATGTTTCAAGGTGTGTTCTCTAGAGATTGGTGGTTACCAATTCTATTGGTAATCATTCATGAATGAAATGATAGGCTTTTATATTATTCATGGTATAGATTAGTTGGATTTATACTAGGATTATATCGACTATTACTAGAGAAGAGTTACCATTTTACCTCTAGAAGGAGGCAGTTATTCTCACCAGGGTGAGTAGGATCTTCAGGTTGGTCATGTAGGACCAATTCAGTTTAGATTGGATTCTATCATGGATAAAATATCTGGTCTTTCTCTAGATGATGGTGAAATTTAGTAGGATTATTTTCCTCTAGTGGTAGACCATTTTCAAGATGTCTTTCCTAAGGAGTTCAACAACTTACTTCTCAAGCGAGAGATCGTGTTTTTGATCAAGATGGTGCTGGGGTAACGACCAGTTTCTATCCCACCATATAGGATAGCACTAGAAGATATTAAAGTGTGGAAAGTTCAATTGGATGATCTGGAAACTAATGGATTCTTATATCCAAGTACATCACCTTGGGGTTCCGTAGTTCTCTTTTTCAAGAGGCTTGATGGTACTTTTTTCTTGTGTGTGGATTATTGGAGATTGAACTAGAATACAATCAAGAACTAGTATCCTCTTTCACACATCATTGATATTTTTGACTATTTTAGAGGTGATAAGATCTTCTCCAATACCAATCTCAGATCATGATACCATCAGTTGATAGTGAGACTATCATACATACTTCAAACTTCTTTTAGGGGCATGTATGGATTTTATGAGTTCATAGTGATGTTGTTTGGTTTGACTAATGCAATGGCGGTATTCATAGCTTTGATGAATCAAATATTTAATCCTTTTATAGACCATTTTGTGGTGTTTTTTTCAATGAAATATTAGTATACTCCCAGTCACCATACAATCATTCCAAGTATCTTGACATCATCCTAAGTATATTGAGAAAGAATCCTCTTTATGCCTTGATAACTAAATACACTTTCTAGTTTGATAAAGCGAACTTCTTAGGACATTTAAACTTAGAGGTAGAAGTTTTAGTAGACCCAGATAAATTTTTAGTTGTGGTATCTTGGGAGTATCCCAAGAATAACTGAGATTCTGAGCTTTCTAGGCCTAGAAGGTTATTATCGGCCCTTTTGTCCAGGATTTCACCTCTTTGGCAGCACCGATGTCAAGGCTGGAAAAGAAAGGGGTAGAGTTTGTTTGGTCAGATTATTGAAATAGATATTTTTATGATATGAAATGTATGATAAACTTATTATCATTCCACACTTTACCTGTTTAGGGTAAAGCATATACCGAGTACTGTGAAGCATCCAAAGTTAGACCTAGAGCAGTTCTAATACAGGGGGATCGATTAGCTGTGTATGGATCTAGACAGTTGAGACCTCATAAGAGAATCACCCTAAATATGATTTGGATTTATCATTAGTGGTACATGGCCTAAGATATTGGAGGAATTATCTCATGAGTGAGATTTATTTAGTATACACAGAACACAAGATCCTCGGGTACATCTTTTCTCAAGGGGATCTAAACCTTCAGCAGTGGAGGTGGGTGGAGTATTACCAGTATTTCGAATTCTATTTGACTTATAAATTGGAAAAATTAAATGTATTTTTAAATTAATTGATCTGAAATATGTAGCAATAGTCCGTATGGGAGTCTTCCGATGAATGTAAAGTGATGACCCACTTTGAAAACATGCATCTAGATGTTTAGGAGTTTCAGGTACAATTAGATCTAACTTTGATATATGTTATACCTATTCTATTGGATCAGATCAAGACTAATTAGTTATCTGATCTTGATGGATTAGTTATAAGATATAACTTATATGGTGGGGAGACACCATCAGTATGGTCTCTTAGAAGTGGAAATTCTCTTCTTATCCATGGCTGAGTAAGGGTTCCTACAAGCTTGTGCGAGAAGATGATGAGAGAGTTTTGTGATTCTAAACAGTCAGAACATCCTATTTTGAAAATTATGTATCATGATCTCCATAGATAGTAATAGTTCTTAGGAATAAATATGGAGGTAGCAAGATTCATGGATAGATGCTTCACTTATCAACAAGTGAAAGGTGAGCATCAGAAGCCAGAAGGGATTTTTCATCCTTTTCCCATTCCGGAGTTGAAATGGTAGGATGTCACTATAGATTTTGTGATATGATTACCCAGTAAAATCCATAAAAATTATGTTTTATGTGTGATTTATCATCGAATGAAAAAGGTATCCCACAAATTTCCTCTCAGGGAGACCTTTACAATTAATGTTCTGGGTAGTCTTTACATGCTTGAGGTAGTTCAGATTTATGGTGTTATGAGGAGTATCATTTCAGATAAAGGTCCTCATTTCATATCACAGTTCTGGAAGGTTATTTAAAAGTCTCTAGGATCATAGGTTCTTTTGAGTATATCCTCTCATACTTATATCGATAGTCAATCATATAAGACTATTTATGTTTTGTAGGATATGTTTTGGGCATGTGTTATAGATTTCAATGGTTCATGGGGGTAGCATATAGAACTCATGGAGTTTTCATATAATAATAGCTTCCAAGAATCCATCCATATGAAACCTTTAGGGGATTTGTATGAAAGTTCATGTCATTATCCTATTTCTTGGTGGGAGGTATCTGAGTTAGTACTTTTTGGATGTAATATCATACAAGAGACATCTGAGTAGGTTTAGTTGACCAAGAATTGGTTGGTGACCATGCAAAGTAGGAAGAAATCCTATGATGGCCAACAGATATGACCTCTGTAGTTTGTGGTTGGTCATTGTGTTTTCCTTAAATTTTTACCTATGTTGGATTAATTTCGTATCAAGGAAATAGGGAAGCTAGCACCAAGTTTGTCAGACCATTTGAGATAGTGGACAGGGTTGTTCTCGTGGTGTTCTGATTTTCCCTTCCACATTTCTATAGTTTTATTCACAATGTGTTTCACATGTCATGGATTCAGATAAATTATTCATAACCTTTAGATATAATAGACATAGAACACATCAAGATTAGTGTTTATGCATCCTTTGAGGAGCATCCAATATGGATTGTGGACTGCATTGAGAATTATCTTTGGGGTAAGTAAATTCCTTTGTTTTGATTGTAGTTGAAGCATGGGTAAATTCAGGAGGATGCCTATGAGAGGGAGTTTGATATGTGAGCATAGTTTCAAGATGTATTCATCGATACCTCACAATAATGCTTAGATCAACTCGGGAATGAGGTGTTATATGGTGGGAATGTTATAACATCCCATCTTTTTTCATGTATATCCCTTTTTGATATTTTTATTTGATCCATGGTGGTCTGGTCTTGTTCAGAGATGGAGATACTTTATTAGGGAAAATGGATAAAATTATAGGGATTTATGTTTGTTTGAATTAATGGGGTCAATTTATAAATGTGTTAAATGGGTTTACAAGGGTTTTCCATGCTTTGAAGTATTTAGGGTTGTTTGAAATCCTTATTCAATGAAAAGGGGGTTGAAAGTTGTTTAAAGGATAATTTCAAACCATGTTAAAATATTGAACACCTTTTAAACTCTTTCAAACACATGTAATCAAATAAATACTAGGCATGAACTGGTTACACAAAATTTAATAAATACACATCGTTTAATATTAATAAAATTAAATAATAATCTAAGGTGACGGGTTTTTTGGCGTATAGCTCTAAAAATAAATTCACGATTTGTAAAGGAGTTACACACTATTTAATTTCCCAAGAAGTAATTATAAAGGTTTCATGTGGATAATTTGTTTCTCATTCTATTGTGAAACCTATTATTATCAACCCTAGGTCACTTTCTAGGAAATTTTGAAGTGCCTCTCATGATTTAGGACATCCTGATAATGCATCAGATCCCTAGTAAGTGGTTTTTTTAGGTTTTCCCATTATCTCTCTTTGTTCTCTAGCCATTGCAAAGAAATCACTTGATTGTGTGCATTGTTGGTTTTGATCTTGATTGGTTATGATCAAGTAACCTTCTTACGATCATATTTGGATTCGTTCTTGTTGGAAAATCCTACTAGAAGCATTGGTTGATCATCAGTTAATGGTAGGTAGTATAAACCACAACCCTATGGTTTGATAATTTTCAAGTATGTGAAATATTGAAATTGTTCAAACGTATCGTGAGCTGAATAAATTAAAAATAATGATTGGGATTATTATATGGAGTCCCTTTAGATATAATTGGTTATTAACCAGACTTGTGGCTACCATTCTAGAGATTAAACCCTTGTTTGTAAATGAATTGATTAATGTATTAAACTGTGTTCAGTATGACATGGAATTTGGGTGTTTTATTGATATAGATTCATCTTGTATTGGATTATTTATAGAAATAAATGGCATGTTATTGATTATTCAAATGATAAATGAAAAATGTAATTTAAACATAAATGGTAACTGGCATAATTAACCATTGAGCCTTATGATGGGATATCGATATATCCTTTATGTTATAACATGTTTTGTGATTTACTTGTTGTAATTCTTATATGGGGAGTTTTCTGAGTTTCTATGATGAAATTATTATATACCAATATTGTTCTTGAGACATTATAAAATGATTATAAAACTATTTATGCCATGTGATACATGTTAAAATTATTATATAGTAGACTATGCCTAGTGATACATGCTGAAATGCTTATATACCAGGCTTGACCCTGAGAAATATTAAAATGATTATATGGGTAGTTATCCCATTTTACATGATAAAATGATTATACACTGGTTAAGGACATGATTTATTTCTTAAATTCTTATGTAGTGATTTTTTACCTAGATTTTTTTGATTTATACCTTGTTT
This sequence comes from Viscum album, assembly GCA_963277665.1. Taxonomy (NCBI): domain Eukaryota; kingdom Viridiplantae; phylum Streptophyta; class Magnoliopsida; order Santalales; family Viscaceae; genus Viscum; species Viscum album. The sequence continues at coordinate 1,155,200,396 of OY728120.1, read as the reverse complement.
ATAAGGTTATGTTTGGCATGGTTTTGAGACATGCTTAGAGACATCCGGTTATGGTGTTGAGGTAGGTTATGTTTTACCATGGTTATATGTTTATTAATGGAATGGTTGTGAGACATGCTCAAAGATATTTTATTGTGGAGCCAAAGTAGGTTGATGTGCTATTAATTTGATTGATTAATCACTTGATACACTTGTTTGTCACATTATTTCATGAACTTATTTTTGGAATAGTTATGTTTAGACATGATGGTTTAAACCTACTATGTTATACTCACACCCTATTCAGGCCACCATCTAGTACCCAAGTAGATTACATGGATATAGGATAGGAAAAGGTAAAGGGACCTTACTGTTGATTATTATTTTTTGGATGGGTTGGAGTTTGGAGATGGGACTAATAAAGGGTTTTGGACCAGGGAATTTTGAGCCTTTATTTGATTCTACTAGTATTTTATTTTCATTACATCTAGCATGAAATTTATTTAAATTACATCATGACATTACATTATTCCTTTATTATTTATTATATTGTCTAGTTGGGATCTATTGTTAGTTTTTTGTTGTATTTTATTGTTTCGCTTATTTTCAAAATTTGATATTTATTTTTTATTATCATATATTTATTTATAATTTGTTGTAACTATATAATTAGGGGATATAGCCTCCCCACTATACTTATCACACCCCTTCTAATAGTTATTAGCCTATTCTATATGGGGAGGCCCGATTGAGATCTTGTAACCAACTATTTATGGACACATGAGGGAATGATGGATCAGGGAATGTTACACTTTAGTCCTCTTCAAATCCATGTGATTTATAATACTTTTAATTAATGAAGTATCCCAAGATGCATGGACATGTTTCAAGAAGGAACCATAATGATTCCAACTAAGGTGATACACTGGTGGATAGTTGGAATGTTTCAACAAATACCAAGACCAAAAAAGGTGTTATTCCTATATGTCATTGTTTGATTTATTCTCTCCTCAATAAATCAACTATTTCAATAAGCATGATTGCATCATTTATTATTTTTTTTTCTATCTTATGAATTATTTATTCTATGGATGCAAGACATCTATAACATAAATAAATGAATTAATGTGCAAATATGGAATTTAAATAAGTGGATTATGTGTAAGTGTTTTATCCAACATGGTTAATTAATTAAGTGAAATCCACTTAATATTAATAAGTCATATAAAGGATTAAACCAAATAAAATTTAGGCATAATAAATAGAAAATCCCTCAAATATATATTAATTCATATTTGGAATTCAGTTAATTAATTAAAAAATAACCAATATAACTAAGTGTTTGACCAACCCCTTTTGGGAAACTTACTTTTATAAGGGGGGTTCTTATGATGTTTTTGGGTTGAATTAAACATTTTACATAAATAGAATTATCCCTTTATAGACTTGGTGTAATTTGGAGGCAAGTTTTTAGGAAATCCAAGTTTGTTTTTCTATATTAGAAAATACACTCAATAGATCAAGTATCTTCAAGCCCATGGTTGGAAAATACTTGTATACCTAAATACCATCAAGTAGCTTGACCAACACTTTTGGGGGTTATGAAAATGGGGATATGGATCCTTTACACTATAATTTCAAAGTAACTAGATATTCTGAGTTCAATAGTGAGGGATATTTGGACTTAATAAAATAGTGTGAGATTTAATAAAATTTTAATTATTATTATTTTCCTTATAATTTGTAATCAAGAAAAGTAATAATAATAATCTCTTTTAAATTTTAGAAAAAATGGAAGGTTCTTCATCTATACTATTCATATGATTTATATTGGAGAAAGATCATCTCCTCACTGGTAGTAACTTCCAAGATTGATTCAGACTCCTTCAGGTTATATTGTGGTAAGAATGAAAATATTATGTGCTAGAATCCTTTATGGTTGATCTTCCTACAAAGGAGGAAAGTGATGAAGTGTTACTTATCTATGAAAATCATATGAATGATGTAGAAAATGTTCAATGTTTGATGTTATCATCTATATCTAGTGAACTTATAAAGTCTCATGAAAACATGGATTCATATAGAATACTTGAGCATCGTTATGGTATATACCATGAGAGAGCTAGAAATCAATGTTTTATGATATCCAAGGCTCTTTTTAAGAGAATTCTTGGATATAGTTCCCCATCTAGGCCTCATGTAGTCAATATCATTGGATACATTGAGCATCTAAATGTTCTGGGGTTTAAACTTCCTAAGCAACTGGGGACTAACCTCTTTCCTGCATCACTCCCTCTGAGATTCTCTAGTTTTATTATTTATTTTTATATGAACAACATTTATAAATATATCCCTGATATTATTAGTCTTATTCACTAAGTAGAAAAGGATACGAAGTGAAACTTTTCTTCCATCCTTAAGGTGAAAAAATGGAAAGGGAAATTGAAGAGATCTAAGACCAAAGATTCTTTACACCATTGCAAAAAGATAAAGATAAAGGGGAAAGTAAGGGATTAGGATATTGTTTATTTCTTATATGGAAATAAGGTCCACTAGAAGATAAAATACACCTAGCCAAATAAGAAAGGGGGATCTTAAAGTGCATTTTTTATTGAGTTAAATTTATCATTTTCTTCAAATTGTGATTCTTAAATATGTATTCAAATAAAAAACCAAGTAGATTCAGAAATATTGGTCATGAAGAGGTAAATCTATCAGCATCCAACAAAGATAAGCTTGTTTTTGTATCTATTGGTGACTACCACCTCACATTTCCAACTAAAATTATATCAGTTCGGAAGGACTGTTATTTTCTTCCATATATTACCAAAAAAAATATTTCTATATCTATACTTTATACTAATGGTTTTATTTTAAATTTTGGAAATAAATGTTTCTAATTTTATAAAGATATTATTTTTTTATGGTAAAACACATTTATGTAATGGTCTTTGTGTGTTTTACTACACGAACCATGTAATTTAAATCAATAACAAAACTCCTTCCCATGAATCATACCACACCCAACTTTGGAATCACTAACTAGGTCATGCAAACAAAAAAAAATTGGATAAATTGTACCAAGATTGATATTTAGATTCTTTTTCACTAAAAAAACTTGGTCTATGTCATTCATGTTTACAAGGTAAAATAACCAATGCCTCATTTAGTAAGAAAGGTGAAAGGTCTAAAGATCATCTTGAATTAGTTCATACTATTGTGCAAGAACAATTTCCCAATGAAGAAAGGTGTGGTAACTCATAAATCATAACTTTTACTGATGATTTTAGTAGATATTTATATGACTATTTAATGAGGTATAAGTTGAATTCCTCTGATAAATCCAAGGAATAAAAAATAAAGTTGAGAAATATATTGGTAAGAATATTAAGAAACTCTAATCAAACATTACTAAATAATATCTTAATCAAGACTTCATTGATTATTTATGGGATTTCAGAATCCTATCTCAACTCAACCCTCCTTATAAATCTCAATGGATTGGTGTAATTGAAATGATGAACCACACATTGTTATATATGGTGAGATAAATTATGATTCAAGAAATTCTTTCATTTTCATTTTGGGGATATGAATTACTAACAACAACACACATACTAAACCAAATACCAACTAAATCAATAAATAGTATTCCAGATGATCTTTGGTTTGTAAGAAATCCCAAGATGTTGAATTTACCTGTGTGGGGTAGTGACTAGTTTATTAAGCCTTCTCTAGGTAACAAAATTCCACCACGACGCACAAAGTGTAACTTTATAGGTTACCCCAAGGAAACAAGGAGATATTACCAATGAAACCACTTAGAAAACAAGGTAAAATTAGAAATACATTCCATATTCCTTGAGATGGATTACATCTCTAAAATAGATAGTGTGATCGATATAGACTTTGATGAATTCAAGGCTCAAGATACATAGGATTCGGTACAAGAAAATATTTTACAAAGCCCCATGGAAGAAGAAGTTGTTTTAGAGAAACAAGTACAATGTAGGAGTAAAAGAGGGGTTAAAGAACCAAAATGATATGGTTTTATATCCACCAAGTATGGTGGCTCATTATTAGTCGATAATAATAATCCTCTAACCTGTAAGGAATTAGTAGGCGGAATAGATGTTTCCAAGTGGTTAGAATCCATGAATTATAAAATGGATACCATATACCAAAACCAAGTATGGATTTTGATTGATCCTCAAGTGGTTGTAAAACTAATTAGTTTTAAATGAGTGTTCAAAAATAATCTAGACATGGAAGGATAATTCAGTACCTATAAGGCACGATTTGTTGAAGAATGGTTTAAACAGTGCCAAGGCATTGACTATGATGAAACCTTTTCACTAGTTTCAATACTGAAACCCATTAGAATTATAATTTTTATTATGGACTTCCATAACTGTGATATTTGTAAAATGGATATTATAATAGCATTTCTTAATGGGAAACTTCAATAAGAGGACTATATGACACAACCTAAAGTGTTTTTGACTCTAAAGGTTTCCAACAAGATATAAAAATTGAAAAAATCATTTATGGATAAAATTAAGAATCTACCTCATGGAACATTAGATTGGATGAATCCATAATGGAATTTCATTTCATAAATAATGAAATTGGGCCTTATGCATAAAAGTGTTTTAGTGATAGTGTTGATATTTTCTTAATAGTATATAGTGATCACATATTACTTATTAGTAATGAGATACCATTCTTATAGTCTATTAAGGCTTGGTTGAATAAATTATTATCCATGAAAGAATTGGGTGAGGTAGAATATATTCTAGGGATCAAGATCCATCCTAAAATATCCAATAGGTTTCTCATCCTAAGTCAAAGTACATATATTTTCGAGATACTAAAGGGGTTCAGTATGGAAAAATCCAATATGTTACTATTTTAAGTGTCATATGGAATTCATCGTTCTAAAACAATTGGCCCAGATACACATGAGGGAAAAAATATCAAGTATTCCATATTCATTAGAGATTGGGGAAGTAATGTATGTAATACTATGTAATGGGATAGATTCCACTTATTTATTAAGTATGGTAGACAGATATCAAGAAGACTTCGAAGACTGCCATTAGATGGCATTCAATATTATCCTTAAGTACATGAGGTGTAATAAGTATATATTTCTGATCTATGGAGGAGATAAGTAAATTGTCCTCAGAGGATATGAATAAATTGGTATCCAATAATATCAATATAATATGAAATCATACACAGGATACATATTCACTTTTAATGGAGGTTTTATAAGATAGTAGAGCTCAAAGCATGCCATAGTCATAGATTTTATACTAGAGTCTGGGTATATTTTGGCTTCTGGGGTAGACAAAGAAGAAGTTTAGATTTAAAACTTCCTTTAAGAGCTTAATGTGGTACCTATCAGTAAATATCACATCACTCTCTATTGTGATAATAATATAGTGGGGGATCTTGAAAAAGAGACAAGATCACATCAGTGGACAAAGCACATACTTTGGAAGTATCATATATTGATGGATTTTTCTCAGAGATGTGGGGTAATATTGAGTAGTATTTCCATGGAAGGCAACATAATAGACTCCTTTGATAAATCCTTATCTTAGTAGAAACATGATTATCATGTGAAAACTAAAAGAATGAAATTCATAACTAGTTGGCTCCTGTTCAAATTGGATTTTATTTTAGTTAGTTTCTGAGGATCAACAATTTGTGCTTTGGTTAGATTTATATTTTATTATTTTAAAATTAATGAAATATATTATTACATATTGTGCATTTTTATTCATGGAATTGATGTAATAATGTCCTAGAGTATCTTTCGCATTGATAAGATTGTAGTATTTCCCCACTATGATGAGAAATCTGAAATTCCATGATGATATTCTTAAATATAGTTCTATAGTTGCATAACATTATATGATGGGATATATAGAATTTGATTTTTAAGTGATAGTACTCATAATAGGATGAGGCTTTTTTCTCATGAAATTTTCAATTTTTAATCTCAAAGGAAAGAGATTATGAGAATAGACCCATCAGTAGGAATTCTAAAATTTTTGGTGTCATCGGATATTCTTATCTACAAGAGTGTGTAATGGTCATTAGAATTTAATATTATCAGTGATGCATTTCATGAATCACACACTTAGATATACTAACCAAAACTTCCATGCCATATGTTGGATGAAAGTAGGGTATGTTGGGTGTATCATGAATGACATGTTATTAATGGATAATTGAGGTAAGAATTTAACCCTTCCATGTTTATGGAAGTGGATATCTTATCACTTTTATTGGAATATAAATTTTTCTTTAAATTTCATGTACATGGTGTAACGATGTTTTTTACATAGTAAAAGAAAGTCATATTGAGCATATAGATTGGTGACATTAATGTGAAACCTTCTTGATGAGATATTTTGATAAGAGGATAATATTACATAATGAGCGTTCATATAGGGTTTTCATCCTTGCAATGTTAAGTTCTTTCTACTGAGTTACTTGAGCCACTAAAAGACAATAATCTTAGAATTTAGGCAATATTGCCTAATTTCAATGACAAAGAATCCTAGAGGGCCACACTCTAAGTTTTTCTGTTGATCTCGATTAAATTATTTTTGGATTTTATTAACAGAATAAATATTATTCTCAAGTATAAGGAATAATATAATTTTTGTTTTATCGGTCGCAAATATTTATTAATGAATGCATAAATTTATTAAATATTTATTTGGGTACTTAATAAATGATGAGGAGTCTAAACAGACCAAAACTAAATCAAGTGAAAATATTAATTTAAAAGAGAGTTAAATAATATTTATTATTGTGAAAGTTAGAACACACTCCATAAAATAATAATGATGATGTTGTTATTATTATCATGGGGTTTAATAATGATTATTATATTACTTAAGGGTCGACATGCAATTAAATAATATTTTAATATAAAACCTAGATCTATAAATATAGGTTTATTTATATTGTGTAAGAAAAGTCAAAAATTGAAAACAGAGAATATTGCACACAATAGACTTATCTCTCTCTCTCTATCTCTCTCTCAAAATCCTCTTCTCTTCCTCTCAAAAATGAAAAATAAATCCTTAAATACTGAGGTATCCTGAATTGATAAAGAAAAACAATGAAAGATGATTGATTCTCCATGCTAGAACCCAAAAATCAATCATAATTTCTCAGAGATCAAAGGAGCATGTGCGAATTACCACTAGAGGGATTCGACACTTGAATCCTCCTGATATAATGAAGGTAATCCATGAAGGGTTTACATATGATCAACATCATATTGAAATAAATATCCTTGATGAGGTAATTTATTATATTGATCTAAATAAATTAATTTTGAATTTAATGTGCAAGATACTCTATTTGGGTTTTGGTACATTTTATTTAAAAAAATAAATATATTTCTCAACATCGAGGATTTCTCTTTTCCTAGAACCTATAAAAAGAACAATGACCATCAAATTAGTTGGCCAAATATATAAAATAAATATAATAATAAAATACAATGAGGATCTATTATCATCACCTCACCTCTCAGCATCCCAATATCTGATGCCATGTGAGATATCCAGCTTGATCAAGATACTCTGAGCCTCTTCCCAACCTAAACCTACAAAAAATGAAGTCCTTCTTGGGTACCCATGTTCCATGGATTTATGAGTAGTTTTTTAGTACAAATCAGTGGGTTACTAACAATATATTCCCATTAATAACTAGTAAATGTAGGTTTTACATTTGTAAATGATCCTAATAAACAAATACAATAACTATGAAAACATATATAAAATAACCACCATAAATCCTAGGGTTCTAACATGACTCATGTGATCGACTATACCTACTTCATCCAGTGTCGGAGTAACTACGAGCATGTTACAAAATCATTTAAACATAAAAGAAACATACACTAACCCCAAGAGGCAATCTTGGGTAGTTAAAAGTCATAAAAAATAATTTTGACCCCTATGAGGTAATCTGAGGTAGTCCAATTGTTACTAGGTTCCAACACTGATCCCTATGAGGTAATCCTACATGATTAAATAATCACCAAGATTCAATTATCCCAAGGAGGTAATCATATATGATCCATAGAATGAGTCATAAATTTAATCCCATGGAGGTAATCCTAGGTGATCCCATAATCCTCAGGCATCCTCAGAGATTCTTAGAAAGATGACGAAAGGCAATCCAATAATATCATGCATCATCACTGATTTGTAGGGGATGACCCTCGGTGACCCGATAATATCAGGCTTCATTTCTAATTCATAGGGGGGTGTCCCTAGGCAATCATGTATAATTGATGGTTGAATCCAAACATCTTGGTCATTCCAATAATAACATCAGGCACTATTACTGATTCCATTGGGGATTGACCAAGGAAATATGATAGTATTAGGATTCGTGATCAATTACTAGGGGGATGAACCAAGGGAATAAAGTAAAATTAGTCTCTATAAAATATTCCAATGTGGATAAGCCTATTAAATAAAGTAGCATTAGGAATCATCACTGACTCCTCATGGGATGACCTAAGGTAATCACAACAATCATAAGGTGCAACTACTAAATCCCATGATATTTTCCTAATCATTCTATATTCATCATAGCCTCCCTAGGATTATATCATTTGTATGTGGTCTAAGGTGACACTTGTGATCATTACTACCCATCTCCTACACACACGCTCTTAGGATCAACGTCACATTGGGGAAACCACTAGGCTCCCCTAGGTCTTTTCATAACCAAGATATTTGTCATGGATTCCCGTATATCTTGAAATTCTCTCAGTTCAACACCCATCACTTTGTTAAGTCAATAAGGTTTTCCTTATTACTTTTTCCATTCCTTCTTGTTTTGAAAATCACAAACACCCTACACTTAAGAAAATCTACATTTTACTAATATAAGGAAAATTTCATTCTTAAAGGAATTTACCCCTACCATGTTTTCATTATTCATATCAATATTTTTCTTAAGTATAAAAATCGGATTCATATCAAAATCCTCAAAATCATATAATATTTAGATATGAAGCATTCAGTTTTAGGATCTGAATTCTAGAGAGAGAATATTTTCATGCCTTGTGCGTACTAAACTGCTCGTTTAGTTTGCTTCGTGCGACTCTGAATGTTGGTGATTACATTTGAGGGCTTCTGGGGATAGGAAGACAGAGGTGATGACTACCTTGAAGTTCGAGGGAATCCTTGCTGAGGAAGATAGAGGTTCCAACTACCTTGAAGTTGAGGACTTGTGGGGATAGCAAGACAGAGACTCTGATCGTCGTATCTAGGGATTACCCGTGTGTGGGTAAGATGGACTTTCTTAAAAGTATAAATCAAGGGACCTTTATCCAAGGTTGTTGGATACCCTTCTCTTTGGGTTAAAAGATTTATATCTTGTTACTTGTTTTTGTTGCAAGTTTATCTTTTTCACTACATTTTGTATGTTTAAGAAAGTATAACCATATTATACTTCCTTACACTTGTACTCTGATTCAATTAGATTATATACACTTTAAGGTAGAATCTCATATTGTAAGCTTTGGTTAAGTTTCATTTTCCGGATCCATATTTCTAGAACCGGTTTTTCAGAATCACTTTCCAGATTTAAGAAAGTTCATAGAACAAGAAGTTTTTAACTTCATAATTCATCCCAATATTTCAATTAGTGATATAGGTGTTTTGAATTTTCTTAGTTTAACTTTGTTAAACTTAGATCTTTCCTTGTTTAAAGAAATTTTTAAAGTGTACAATTCACCCCCATCTTGTATGTTGAGCTTCTACATCATTATTTCGATCCTACAATTGGTATCATAGGAGGTCTCTAAAATAATTATATTCACATATAAGTTTTTCTTGCTCAGTTTTTCATTATTATATATTTTTCTTGCTTAGTTCCTTGAATCCGAACTTTTGTTATTAACAAGTTTTTGTGTAGAAAGATTTTTAAGATGGCAGGAATCAATGTTGGTTCCATCGACAACCTAAATCCTACAGGACCACCAATTTTTTATGACAATTATTATGAGTATTGGAGAGATCTAATGAAGACATTTGTTATCAATACTGGAGTAGAAATTTTTTTTATTCTTACTGTAGGTTATCAAATTCCAGATAAGGAAGTTAGTACATTCACAAACCAAGAGAATCATGATTATCAATTAAACAATAAGGTACGTAATACTCTAGTATGTCCAATGACTAGGAACATATATAGCCAAATTTCTTCTTGTGAATCAGCTAACTGTATATGGAAGAAACTCGAAGTTACACATTTTTGTACATCTAAAGTGATTGAGACTAGAAGAGCCATGCTTAGAGCTGAGTATCATGGTTTTAAATTTCCTTATGGAGAACCTATTTGTAAGGTGCAACCAAGATTTATGAATATTGTGAATAGATTACAATCTATGGGAGAGAAAGGTATGGATGATGAATCTATTGTTGACAATATCATTGATATTATGCCCAATGAGTGGGAATCAAAGAGAACTTCTATTGATGAGAACAGTAAGGTTACTCAAATTTTCTTAGATGAGCTGTTTGGAAGTATTCTTCAACATGAAACAAGGATGAAGAGAGATGCTGAAAACATCAAAAAGAATAATGGGAATGGTACTATTGCTTTTACTACAACTTAAAATCACATGAAAGCTAATACTCTTGAGAGAGTCACTAGATCCAAGTCTAATAAGTTTACTATCCAATCTGAATCTAGTGAGAGTGAAGTCTCAGAGAACGAGTAAGATAATCCTTCTCGAATAATGAATAAGATATTCGGTCAAAAGAATTTCCAATCCAAGTATAAGAAGAAGGAAAGGAAAGATAAGAAATATTCAAAGGTCACATGCTATGAATACAAGAGAAGTGGACACATACGACCTGATTTCCCTATGCTTAAAAAGAAAGAAAGAAAAGAGAGGAATTATGAAAGGAACAGAAAGAATTTTTACAAAGCTAAAGCTAAGAAAATTATGAAAGCTAATACTACTTGGAGTGGTAGTTGTGGAGACTCTTTAGAAATTGAATCTTAAGAATATGATTCATTAGCTCATAAAAATATGGGATTCATTGCTAATACTTCTTTTCCACATACATGTCTCATGGCCAAGGTACACTCTGCCGAGGCTTTAACAAATTTATCTCTTGATAAGAATTACTATTCTGAAAATAGTACTTCTAATGAAGATACTTCATCCTCAGAAAATGAAGAACCTTCATATGAAGTGGTATCTAGATTTTCCAAGTTACTTGAAGAAAAAAAAATTAAAATTTCTAAGAAATTAGACAGGGAAAATACTAGGGAAGAAATTCTTACAAAAGAGATTTCAGATTTAACTAAAAATATTAGAGATAGAGAAGAGATTTTATAAAAACTTTCTAAAGACCTTGAGAATTCAAATTCTGATAAGGAATAACTTTCTAAAGATCTTAAGAATGCTATTTCAAATACAAAAAAATTAGGAAAAATCTAACTCTAAGGAAATGATTCCTAAGGATAAGAATTTAGTCATCAGACTAAAATCTGAAATATTTTCTCTAAAGAAGCTTCTTGCAAAATTTACCTCTGGGAAGGAAATTTTTTGACAATATTTATTCTAAAATTAAACCTCAAGGAAACAATACTAGAGTAGGTTATACTCACCAAAAACCGATTTTCCAAAACAACTATTTTGTTCCTTATAAAGCCCCATTTTGCACTAAGTGTCAAAGTTATGGGCATTGGAAGAAAAAATTGGTTCTTTGAATAGAGTTAAATCTCTTGGGTTTCATAAAGCATATTTCTCTAAACAAATGTGGATACCAAAAAAAATTTTATCTAATAATTCCAGATCCAAGCAAGTTTGGATTCAGAAAACCTAACTTGTTTCTCATTTTCAGGAAAATATGGAAAGTACCAACAACAACACTTGGTACATGGATAGTGGATGTTCCCGGCACATGACTGGTACCAAAAACTATTTTGAAATGATTATCAAGAAGAAATGAGGAAAAGTAACTTTCAGAGATAACGCTCAGGGAGAAATTTTTGGTATAGGTAATATTGTTCTTCTTGGTAAAACTTTGATTTCAAATGTCTTGTTTGTTAAGGGTGTTAAGCATAACCTCATCAGGATAAGTCAATTATTTGATGAAGGATACCTTGTGAATTTTAGGAATGATAAGTGATTAGTACACAATTCCAAGGAAATGTTTATTCTCTCTTCCCATAGGCTAGAGAATATTTGCACACTAAACTTAGAAGACCATAGGAGCCAAGACATACCCTAACTAAGTGAAATGGAAGATCATTCCTGGTTATGGCATAGAAACTAGGTCACTATATAGCACTATCCACTGCTGAAGCTGAATATGTAGCAGCTGGAAGTTGTTGTGATCAAGTGTTGTGGATGCAACACACACTCACATACTATGGTTGGAGTTATACTAAGACTCAAATTTTGTGTGGTAACACAAGTGCCATTTCTCTTATTAAAAACCCTTCACATCACTCTCGTGCAAAGAACATAGATATAAGGCATCACTTTCTTAGGGATCTGACACAAAAAGGAGATATTATTATTCAATTTATCAGAATGCAAGATCAACTTGATGACATTTTCACAAAATCTTCACCCTCCGATAGATTTGAATACATTAAATAGAAGTTAGGAATGATAATGGTGAGGTAATACTTATTCATTAACTTCTTGTTGAACAATTCTCCTTATAGTAATAAACTCCTTTTCATAAGGGGAGTACATTTTCTTGATATCATAATCAAAATTTTCGAAGTCAGTTTTTTTCATAATCAAAATTTTTGTAGTTAGTTTTTTTTAAAGCTTTCATAATCAAAATTTTTGTAGTCAGTTTTTTTTAATCTTTTGTAATCAAAATTTTCGTAGTCAGTTTTTTTTTAAATCTTTTGTAATAAAAATGTTCATAGTCAGTTTTTTTTAAAAGTTTTTGTAATCAAAATTTTTGTAGTCAGTTTTTCAAACTTCTGTAACTAAAATTTTCGTAATGAAGTTTTTCGGGACTAAAATTTTCGTAATAGAAATTTTCGGAACTGGAACTTTCGTAATGAGAATTTTCATACTCAGAATTTTCATAATGAAAATCTTTCATACTTATACTTTTCGTAGTGGAATTCTTCATACTCATACTTTTCATACTGAAATTTTTCGTACTCAAACATTTTGTACTAGGATTTTTGTACTCATACTTTTCGTACTAGAGTTTTGGTACTCAAAGTCTTTTCAAATTAAAATGTTTCGTAGTTAGTTTTTCGTAGTCAAATTTTTCTTCAAGAAGAATATCACCTATTACGAATAAACTTCCTGACAAATCCGAAAGGTATGATTTCCTTACATAAGTTTCCATAGTCATATTTTTCCTGCTTGTATTTTCCTATGAGTTTTAAAATTTCTCGGATTCTAGTTTTCTTAAATCTGATTGTTTTTTTTAAAACCTCAAAAGATCGGATTCAAGATTTCCTTGTGGGTATGTTTTCAACCGTTAGATCAGATCAGAGAGTTTTTAAACTGTTACATAGTTTTTGAAAGCTCAAAGGTCACATCCATCGCCTATATAAAGGGGACCCCTGATGGTTCTCCCACATCGATCTTCAAGCTCTCGTGTGTTGAAGTTCTGGCTCCCTTCTTAAAGCCCGTTCCAAATCTTCCAGATCTCATCATTCCAAATGTCTGGTGAAGCTACTTCTTAGGATATGTAAACTATAAATCCAATCTCAAAATGGTTAGTTTACAGGGAGAGGTTAGTGCATCCGAGTTTCTACAAGTATGATTCTCTTATATCTAAGAATAACAGATTGAATGGTTGGGAGGATGTTGGCTTATCAACGCCAGCAAATCTGGATATGGTTTATACAGATTTTCTTGTTGAGTTTTACAAGTCTGTTTCCTTCCTTAAGGAAGATGGAAGAGAGAAGTGTTTGTTCAAATATTATGGGAGGACTTATATGCTTTCTTACACCAAGGCTACAATCTTGGTGGGTCTATCTTATGAAGTTGAAGATGAGTTTTGTTAACATAATCTTCTGGATGAGCAAGGAAGTTTCAACAAAGTGAAGGCATTGAAATGACTTGGACTTAAAGATTCCAAGACTGCTAAGATTGCTCATCTCTCTTCGAATAATCGAATTCTACAGTTGTGGATAAATGGATTTTTCGTACCGAGAAGGGGTGATAAGGATAATCTCAAGAAGAGTGATATATACATCTTATATTTTTTGGTAAATCTATGGAAGTTGAATTTGATGAGGCATGTTTTAATTATAGTTAAGAATAGTAAAGAAGGGAATCTAAAATCTCAGATCATAATGTATCCAGCCTTGATTTCTAAGCTTATTATCAGATGTCTTGATTCATTTAAAGTTTCTTTCACTTCCAAGCAAAGAAATTGAAAGGTAATTCTGGTTAGTGATGATACATTAAAGAGGATGAAGATGGGTTTTTCTGTTGAATCCGTAGAATTCTATCCTTTACTAGAGGAAGAGGATGAGGCATCTCAGAAAGATCAAAAAACTCTGGAACCATATAAAAAGGCAAGGAAGAAGAGAAAGTAGAAAGGAGTGGTGGCTGAATACAAGACCCAAAAAGCTAAGGAAACTTAATCTGCACCACCCAAGCCAAAGAAACAAAAAGACTACCTAGATGAAGTGGCTGTTAATTTGAGGGAAGACAAGGAGAAGAGAAAATAATGGGACCCTCAATTCGGATTGAATCCTGTTGAGGCTAAGGACTTAAAAGAGAAAGCATCTGATGAGTTAGAGAGGCAAAAAAAGAGAAGAAGATGAAGAAAAAGATATCTAAAGATGAGCATGTACAATATTTGTTGAGAGATACATAAGTATCCTCTAAGAAGATCCCCTTTACATAAACATATGATATTCAACCATTACCAGAGACCCCTGGAAAGAACTACTTCACATAGTAAAAGCTTAAAGAGAAAGAATTTGTTGAAAGAGCAGAAGAAGAATTTGTTGACAGACTAGAAGAAGAAGTTATTGAAAGAGAAGAATAAGTGGTAGAGGAAGAAGAAGAAGTAAAATAAGGAAGTGCTGATCCAGATGACCTAATTAAACAAGTTGAGGATTATCAAGAAAAGGCTGAATCCACAAAACTTGTCACTTCGGGAAAGGGAGTTGAGAAAGAAGGTAGAAAGGATGATGATAAGGAAGAGGAAGATAAGGAAAATGTTTTATCTGAAGAAGAATCCTATGAGAAGAATTTTCTTGAATAAGGAGAAGAGAAGGAGAAAATAGAAGAAGAAAAGATTGTTCAACTATCCGAGAGTGAGGAAGAATCACCTAATGATCAACCCATTCCAAAAACCAATAAAGTTAAGAAAGTGCTCATGGATACACCAACAAAAGATGTTATAAGAAAGAAGGAGGTTGGTGGTTCTTCTAAAAGGAAGTTGGTGCAAATTGAAGAAGAAAAATACCCAAGAAAAGTGTCTGATTCGGAATCATCGGCAATGGGTCATGATTTTGTTGTCGAGTCTTTGAAAAAGTTGGTGGACACAATTTCGATCTTTCCCACTATAGACTCCAGATGCTAGATGCTTCAACATAGCACGAATCAGAAGTCAGAATCCTTATCTATGGTGATGGATAAGTGTGTGAAGATTGAGGTTGACCATAGAAATTTCCTTATCAATTATGATGTGCACAGGAATCATGCAGCAAAATCACTTTGTGGTCTAGAAGTTGAAGACTTGATTGTGTTTTGATTTTAGTTCAGATGAGTTAGATTATTTAGATTGATGTTGAAGTGATGCTGTTGTTCTGTGGTTGCGTGGGGTAATTTTTGGAAGAGATTGTGTGGATATATTTCATGGATGATTAATGATAAGGGATTTAATGATAGGTTAGCTCTTTCATTTTTAAAAGGATTGAGGGGAGGGGATTTGGTTTGCTGAGATTGAGTCGAAGAAGCTTGAGATTAGATAGTTGTTGGTTGTGAAGGTGTAGAAGAGGCCATTGAAGGCTCAGGCAGAGGTGCTGAAAATCTCAAGATGAAAGGATAAAATCTTTGGAGAAGAAAGCTGAGGAGGATCAGAAAGACCTAAAGAAGCTAAAAACTTTTTTGAAGAAGTTAATTCCAAAGGAAAAGGAGGACAAATAGACAAATCTTATTTTTTGTTGCATTTGATTTTCCTTGTAAAAAATTATTTCAACTCTAATGAAATGTCTGGTTGTTTGTATCTTTTGTTATTATGTACTAATGTTTCAGGTACTTTATTACTTTTCCATTCCCTCAATTCTTTTTGAAAATCACAAATGGGGAGAAGGAAAAAGAACTACTCCTAAGGGGGAGAAGTAAAATTTCTAAACTAAGAAGAACTATCCTTAAGTAAGGGGGAGTTCTCATTATGATTCCTTCATTCTAATGAAAATTCCATTCCAGAAATTCAGAATACAATCCTTAGAGTTCCAAAGCCTAAGGGGGAGTTAGTTGTATTCACTATCATCTATGAACAAAGGGAAATAAGTTTTATTTTCAAATTCTAAAGAAATTTTTCCAAATTATTTTATATTATTTTTCATAAGGATGTTTATGCTTTCCAAAAAGGGGGAGATTGTTAATTCAATAAAGTTTTCCTTATGAATTTTTCCATTCCTTCTTGTTTAGAAAATCACAAACACCCTATACTTAAGCAAATCTACATTTTACTTATATAAGGAAAATTTCCTTCTCAAAGGAATTTACCCCTACTATGTTTTCATTTTTCATATCAATATTTTTCTTAATTATAAAAATCGGGTTCATATCAAAAACCTCAGAATCATATAATACTTAGATATGAAGAATTCTATTTTAGGATCCGAATTCTGGATAAGAACTATAATGAAGTTCCACTCCGAATTTTGGATATGAACTGTAATGAAGTTCTACTATGAATTCTGGATATGAACTGTAATGAAGTTCCACTCTGAATTCTAGATTTGAACTGTAATGAAGTTTCACTCTGAATTCTGGATACAAACTCAAATGAAGTTTCATTCCAAATTATGGATACGAACTCTCATGTAGTTCGACTCCGAATTCTGATTACGAACTTATATAAGTTTTGAATCCAGGTTCTCTGAATTTAGACTCCGAACTCTTATGAGTTCTGACTCTGAATTCCCATGAACTGTGACTCCGAACTTTGTAAGTTCTGGTTCTGAATTTTGATGAAACCAGAATCTATATTTCTACAGAATTATGGTTTTGAATTCCTAAAAAACAGAATCATAATATCCTTTTATTATAGACTACGAATTCCTTTTTTGTTAGACTCCGAACTTTAATTTTCTTACATTCCAAACTTCAGTTTTACTTATGCTTACACTCGTTTCATTATAAAACATTGGCGTGCCTTCAGTTACACATGTTTTGTTATAAAACAATGTCGTCCATTCTGTTTCTAACTAACCTTTGATTCAGTGACACGTGTACAGGTCCCTCTGAAATTTAAAGAAAATATGACTCTTGGAGGAGGGAGCCGACCGTTCCAACCGAGCCTATAAATAGGAGCTTATTTGAAAGAGCTCAAAATATATATTGAACAAGTTGATCAATCTAGAGACCACACACTATTAAGGTGATTTCTAGAGAGAGAAGCTTTTCATGCCTTATGTGTACTGAACTGCTCGTTCAGTTTGCTTCATGCGACTCTGAATGTTGGTGATTACATTTTAGGGCTTCTAGGGATAGAAAGACAGAGGTGCCGACTACCTTGAAGTTCGAGGGATTCCTTGCTGAGGAACACAGAGGTTCTAACTACCTTGAAGTTGAGGGCTTGCGGGGATAGCAAGACAGAGACTCTGATCTTCATATCGAGGGCTTACCTGGGTGTTCGTAAGACATACATTCTTGAAATTATAAATCAAGGGACCTTTATCCAGGGTTGTTGGATACCCTTCTCTTTGGGCTAAAAGATTTATATCTTGTTACTTGTTTTTGTTACAAGATTATCTTTTTCGCTGCATTTTGTATATTTAACAAAGTATAACCATATTATACTTCCTTACACTTGTACTCTGATTCAATTAGATTCTATATACTTTAATTTAGAATATCATACTGTAAACTTTGGTTAAGTTTCATTTTCTGTATCCATAATTCTGGAACCGGTTTTTCGGAATCACTTTCCATATTTAAGCAAGTGCATAGAACCAGAAGTTTGTAACTTCATACTTTGTCCCAATATTTCAATTGGTGTTAGAGGTGTTGTGAATTTTCTTAGTTTAACTTTGTTAAACATAGATCATTCCTTGTTTAAATAAATTTTTAAAGTGTACAATTCACCCCCCCCCCCTCTTGTATATTGAGCATCTACATAATTATTTCGATCTTACACACTTGTAGGGAATTGCATCCCTTTATGTCATCAAAGTATCATCAAGTTCTCATTGGACTCAAAATCTAACCTGTATCAATGTTATACAAGGGATATTTCATTAATATCATTTCCTTATCAAGTCACTCTAGGTCTCTCTGAACACCCAACCCATCCATCAATCTCTACATAGTATACCCACCTAGGAAATCACATCTCAGTGGGGTAGGAAATTTATTCCCATGATAGTCTCACTAGTAATGGCTCAATGGAATCTCAAGTTTCCACTAAGACCTAATAGGGTCACTCATTCCAATCTCATCACATCCCTCTACATAGAGGTCACTAAGGCACCTATTCTAGGGGATAGTTTTCTTAAATTAACCAATTAAACCCCTCGTGGGTTCCATGTACCACAATACATTCAATTATAACCAATTCTTTAGCCTTAATCGGCAGAGGAAATCAATCTAGTGCATAAGGGTTCACCATGGCCCATGGTTTCTTTACTTAATTTGTCTAATAATTCCATTTTAAATAAATAATTTACTTTAATTAAAATGGACAGTCACCCCCAATGATGAGACCAAACATCCCATTCTAAGAATAAATAAATTAATTAAAATGGAATCAAACATGTACAAAGGACTTCTTAACTCAAAAATAATCCATTTTACTTTTTAATTCATATCCCAACAACTCTCTTCTGATCTCATCCAAGTCTAATCGGCTATCTTCTGATTACCCAAGGTCACAACTCCAACCACAACACCAAATAATTAATCGTAAAAATTATAATAAATTATTCAAACCAATTTTATTAATTTATAATTAATATATAATATAAAAAATATTATAACACCTAATAACTCATTGAGAAACATCTGCACACCGAAACCACGAGCAATGTGGGACGGTCCACTCCTGACACCCACTCAGACCTAATACATTTAAAAGAACTGATTTAATCACAAATTTAATTGGTTAATTTAATTTATTTTTTCTTAAAACCCTTGGAAATTTTATATAGAAAAATACATCCAACAATATGGTGTGAAAATGTCATCTTGAGACATCCTCTAGCCAAACCATATGAAATCCCCATCATAATGGGATGATTCCATCATTCTTTGATGGAATCTTCTCAAAACCATAAACTAAAGTTATCCAAATAAGAGGGAATCCATGGAGGAAGAAAATATTAGGAATAAAGAGGAGGAATATCACATTAATCCCAATAATAACAGCACCTAAATTTCCATGGTTAAAGAGGAATCAAGGGAGGATGAGTGGGAGGAGCATTATCCAAATATGGTGCCTCCTGAACCCATTGTTCAACTGAAAATTAAGAGGGAGTTATCAGGTAAAAATATTGGTTTTTACCCACAAAAAAATCACATTTAAATATTCTGGGCGTGAACAAGGTTTCATGCCACGAACCCTCCACTGGGAAGGATGATTTCCTATCTTCCTAATATATTCATAGCTTTACCTTCATAGTCACACTGTGAAGGGAATAAGGATGATATTTATAATATCTTGGACACTCTAAACCCATATTGATGTCTTACCAAACACCAAGTACACCACCAGGTCCTTAAAATCCATCCAAAATCACAATTTAAGGATGACCAAACTCTTAGAATATCATTCAGAGTTTCAGGACTCAAAATAAAGCCACTATTAAATCAAAATATCAAATTCCCCTATAATTTCACACCATAAAAAGGTATGGGGTTTTATCATCACAATGGAATTATTATTAAAAGGTGTAAAAAATTATTCATTTTATATTTAGAATGGTTTCACTTTCATCATGTATGATCAATCATAGAATGGGTTTTTACTCCATGTATGCTACTTATTTTAACTATTAAATTATCTTTGGACCCCTATCAGTTGTATCAAAGTCTTGAAACGACATTTGATTCTCAAGATCATGCTTAAAATGGAGTTATGAATTCTCAAGAAAAAAATATCACTTAAATGTTATATAAAATATGATTTGTTTCATTAAATACCACTTGCAATAAGATAAAGGGATATCATGACCTATAATTCGATGAGTGTCAATTATTCCTATATAGGCGTTAAGTTAATCTCATGTGAGTTAATAGTGAACATATCAGCACTACACGTGATTAATCATAAATGAAATCCAATTTAATGACTTACATCATTGGTTTTTTCTAATGAGGGATCTATATCCCAATTCACATGCTTTCTCACCCTATATAGTGTAGTGGTAAAATTATGCATGATAGTCTTTACGTCAGGTGTCATGGGTGTAATATTATGTGGGAGCTAAGATTCATCTTATATAAGGTATTCTATGTTAATTTAATCTCACTCAAGACTATTTTACATGTCTAATACTCTTATGAAATAATGATTCATGTGATTAATCTTATTCAACCTTAGCCATTATTTTTTTCGTCTCGTAAATTTAATCCTAGGAAACTGTAAAGTAAATTCCATGCAGTGCTCATATTAATGTTCGTGAGGTGGTTTAATCCTACAGAGACATAGGCACCATGAGATTAGTCATGCATAGTCATTTTGGATTTAATGTTTCATAGGAAAGAATCATGAGACTAATCTTATCAATTCCTATGCGTGGCATGGTAGTTTTATTCTTACTCCACATACTATATTGTTAAAAATGATATGTTAAGAAAACAATTCATGTTTTCAATTATGAATTGAATTAAATAATTGATAAAATATTTATAAATTATGTAAATAGTTATAATATGATATTTATTTATTTATAAAGGAATTTATAACTAAATTAATTGTAAAATGTTTGTAATTAATTATTTAAATTTTTAGGAAACATTTATTAAATAAATACCCCTAATATTAAATGTTCGTATTAAAATACCTTTTGAAAAATTATATGGAATGCCTTATAATTTATAAATAAATTGTTTATTTATAAATTATAAGGTTAATTTATAAAAAAATTACTAAATAAGGAAAATATATAAAAGTATTTATATTCAGTTATAAATTGTTCATAATAATTTAATTTTAATTTTTATAATTAAATGGCCTTATTTAATAAAATTATTTAATCCACATCAAAATTATTTTTGATAATTGATTTGATCATGATTTTTATAATATTAAATATGTGGTATTTAGATTATATAAATTTTTTACATAACAGATTTGAAGTATTAAATGTCAATATATCATTTTATATCACAGTTTTCAAGTAAATTCCATTTAATGTATTATATAAAATAGTTCATATTAGGAAATTAATAAAAATATTTTATATTCAAAAATATGGAAAGTCTTAAAGGTTGGATAAAATTATAAATTTTTTATGACAATATTTATTTAATTAATTGCTTATACGTTTTTACCTCAAGTTTAAATTTATAAATTTTTTATTTTTTTAAAACAAATTCTTGATTTATTCAAAGTTATAAATTATGTATATTGTGAATTATGTTGTGTGATATAGTTTAAATGTTTTTAAACTTCTTCTGATTTATCATACATGCATCTTAGGAGTTACATGCAAGGTATGATAAATTAATTTAGATTTATTCTACTGTGAATTTTTCCTGTATTGAGTTTTGAAATTGAATTAATTAGTAAATTATATTTTAGACATATTATGGGTTATAATTATGATAGAATTTAAGTTTCTATTAAGAAAGGTATCCCTAGGTATGGTGACTTTGGGTCAGACTACTAAATGTCCCAATGGCTTATACCCTGTCTAGAAAAGTGAGGGTAGATAATCTATGCATCCAGGATAAATGATTTGGAGATTTCTGATTTCATATAATTATAAGACTTTACATGATAAATTTTGATGTACCTTATTCATTAAATTTATTTTTATTTGTATGGATAAGTTGAATTTTAATTTGAGTTAGTAACGCAAGCTATGAGTTATGAAAAGAGTTACACATCAATATGGTTTCTACATGTTTATTTCATGGAAGGAATAGGATTATAAATTAAATAATTAGAATAATATATGTGTGTGTGTGTGTGTGAAAATAAGAGATAATATGGTGAGGATAAATAAACTTTAAAATATTGAGTGTTAGATTCCTTCCAAAGTAACACTTTTCAAGACCTCGATCTACTAACTTAGAGGTTATGTCAAAACTTGGTGCTCAGGAATATCTTGTCTAAAGTAAGAAAGTAATGGGTGGACCAAATAGTATTAATTGAAAATTATTAGTGTTTTTTTTTGTTACACTTAATCAGGAAACCCTAATAGGATTGGTTTATCAAAGGAATAGAGTTTAGTTTATCTATATGTTGGATTGGGCAATTTGTTTTCTAATCAACTATACAGGAGTCATATATGATATGATCGAGATGATTCCATATCTAAACAGCTGATTTGTGAGATAAATTATAAATATAACTCATTTATAAGTGATATATGGATCATGGATCACTAATGTGTATGATGAATTCAAAAGGGTTCATCATTTTAGTAAGATCACATTTATCAAATTTATTTATTAAATGTTTGTAAAAAATGGTACTCACCTAATAAAAGATTATATTATAATAACAACATCATCACCTAAGTTTTCTTTGATATCAATCCATAAAATTATAATATTGATGTAAGAAACTCATAATATTAATAACTTTAGAAAAGTTCTTAAGGAAAGATTCCATGTGTTAGGAAAACAGATTTATGAGTAACCCACTATTGAAATTGTACAAAATCTCAATCTAGATGATTTTGGGAGAATAGAATGATTCTATTAAGGTTTAAAAGGAATTATATTCATGATGTCCAAAAAAATTATTCTCCACTCACATACTCAATATGATTGGGTATGCTGATGACTTGGAGAGAATGATTTTTTTATATCATTCTTATTATAGTTAAGGAGTTCATTATGTTTTTATCGATGGAAATGTTTTGAAAATGAGAATGAGTTCAGGAAAAATTTTCTAGATATTCTCAAAGTGTTGATAATAGATGAATTGTGCATGTGATGTCCAGGTTATTCTACTATATCATTAGTATAAGTGGGAAAAACTTCAAACTGAGTGAATAAAAGTTTGTTGGAAAGTCTAAAAAAATTTCTTCAAGTATCCATTCATGGTCATTGTAAACCTAAATTCATTGTAAAAAATGAGTAATGATTCTGTAGGATGTAATTTTCCAAAATACCTTAAGTAGTTTTGGAATCTTCATAGGATTTACATGTTAGGTATAAGTGTTCTAAAAATTAATTCTTTGGTTTTTAAGGGTATTAAATACCAAATGTATACTTTAAAATTATTTTAAGTGTAAAATAGTTCAAATCAAGGGAAGAATTATTTAAGATTGTATTTTTCATTCAAGTGATATATAAAATAGTTGTAACATTCAAGATTTTAATGTAAATTAATATATCAAGATCAAATGTATCATAGTAAAATATGTGTATAGTAATATTGTTTATCTTATATTATAAGAGGAATAGTTTGTTAGTAAAGTGTTTCTGTGAATAATATGATATAATGGATTAATACACATGGTTTATGATTCATTAGATTCTATAACATGTTTGAAAATGAGACAAGGATAAAAGGAGTTTCATCCATGATAAAAGAGTTTATCTAGATTATTTGTTAAAATATGAGGAATCTTGATTCAAATACTCATAATTTTTATTGTTCCCTTATGTTTTAGTTGTATTTTTTTCAAGGATATAAGCTACTATTATGTGTGGAAAGTTCTTCTAATATGTGATTTTATGATTTGAAGAATAAGTATGATAATGGCTAAGAGAATAGGATGGAATTGATTCTTGTATACTAATGTTTATGAATCCCTTTAATTTGAATATTGTTTTGTTGGTCTTCAAGAAAACTAAATTCAAGTATTGGTGGATGTAGATACATTTTATACAACATTTTAGGATTGATTTTTAGTTTCTTGAGAAGGTATTGAGATGAATTTATGAGTCATTGTTTGAATTAAAATTCTAAAATTTCTAAACTTAGACATAATTTTTGATAAAGGAAGCTCAATGTAGGTGTCATTCCTAGATATAATAGGTTTCATGAATCTCTTCATATGTGTAATATGACCTATATAAGTTTCATTCTATGGTTTTGTATGTGTGAACTCAAGATTTTCATAAGTTTCATTCGAAAATATGGAAAATGAATGAGGAGCGTATGTGTGTATATAGCTAAATATATATATCATTCTAGTTACTGTAGGTATCATATATTTTGTGTATGTGTGAAATAAAATAGTGTGGGTATCATATACTATTCATATGTGTATTGAATGATTTAGTGAAAAACAAGAATTATGTTATATGAAAATATGCTTTTTTTAGATTTTATATCTAATGAATAAAACCATTTTGGAAATGAAAGAGCTATTCTATAGTGGTTAAAAAATCATTAAAAATGGTGATTCAATCTATTCATCGAGTGGATGATTTTCGTAATAATTAAAGGGAGTTTCATCCATTTTCAATAATAATGAAAATGTGAAATTGTGAAACTATGATCCATTGAAAAACTATGTTCCTTATAGATTATATATCACACAGTTATTTGTGATTATTACTAAGTTATGAAAATCGAAGTTATGTTCTGAGAAAAATAAATCTAACTAAAATGGAGGTTAAAGAAAAGGTGATAAGGTTCATGATAGAATCCAAAATAGTCATGATGTAATTATTGGGAATTTTTGAATATATAAATTAATATTATTTATTTTGAGATTTTATGAAGTTAAAAGGAAGGTTTATTTTGTGAGTTGATCTTATAGGTTTGATGCTGCGAGTTAAAGAAGAAATAAATTCAAGGGAAGTTTGGTAACTCAACATGGTAACTCTGGTCCACAATTGAATATTCTTTTAGATGTTTACATATCAACATGGTGTAAACAAAAGTGGTTATTTTATGACAGTGCTTTCATCTGGAGGATAAAAAAATTTCATTCAATTCCATTTTTTGAATGTTAATATTGATAAGAGTTAATATTCTTAACCAAAGTGTAGTTGAGTTTATTGAGGATTTGAAAATATTGATAGATAATAATATTGAGAAACTAGATACCTATATTGTATCAAAGATAAGAGAAATTAGATAATTAAATTGGGATTTCATTGAAGGATAATGAGTCCTAAACAAAAGACTATTCAATATAGTGACAAACTTCGAGAAATATGAATATTTGGAGAGAGTTTAAAAACCATCAGGTCTAATCAAATGTGTTGGTTATTAACGTTCTTGAAGAAAGGTATAAGATTATATCAGTAGTAAAGTATATTCAGGGAGGAATATTATCTTCAAGTGGTTTAGATGAAACTATATTCTAAAATAGTTATTTCTACTTATAGATCCAAACATTTTTGGAAGTCCAATGTAAGGATGGAAATCATGAACTCTAGTGGGAATTTAGAGTGAGAACATAGTGGGACTCAGGTATGGTGTGTGAATAAACATGTTGGAAAGGTTAAAAACTATCCACATCTATTGTAAATTGATAATAAGAATTATATTGGATAGAAATTGTTTTATGGGGGATAACCAACTATGCAAAGGAGTGGGATTTTACAGCCAAACCTTGAAAATCCTTGTATGACCTATTTTTTTCTTATTTATTTCATACATGGTAAGTGACTGTAATTAAATCATGAGTATATTGAGTTAAGAACTAACTATATAGGTTGAGTTTAATAATATAACTTGTAAAAAGAAAAAGGGATCGATGATTCACCCCCTCCCCCTCTTAGAAATCACATAGATTTGAGGGAAATTCAATTACTATCAGAGTGAGGTTGCCTCAGAAATATATGATTGGTATATTATCATTGATAACAAAAACTCTATTAATAATATATTAATTATAATTATTTATGGCTATAACTATCACAACTAGAAGATTGGGATTATTCCCTACTTTCTTTATCCTGTGATGAAAGTGAGAGATGTGACTTTGGTGGTATTTCCACCAATAGTTGAAGATTCTCTGATGACCTTCACTAAAAAGAGATATCTAGAATATGATAAAAAAATCAAAATTCCATATTTATTTACTTATTAGAAAATTTATTTACAAAATTCATGGGACTTCGAAATGAAAAAAAAAATATTTCAAACAAGTTAAGAAACATTTATGAAGGAAATATAAACTAAAGGAATCCAAGATGTAGGTTTGGAGGAGTGGGTTTTAAGAAATTAAAATGATTTATGAGGAAACTATTAATAACTATTTTACTAGTGTAAATGAGATAGTCAATAATATGAATGGATTTGTTGGAAAATTTAATTAAACTAACATTGTAAAGTAGATGATGAGAAACTTTATGGATATTTGATCCCTATGTTTTATCTTTGGAGGATAGGGAAGATCTATCCCTACATTAACTTCATAATATTATTATAGTTCATGATATTAGAAAATCTCAATCTTTCAATAATAAAGAAAAATATGATATGTATTTTGAAGTTATGACAAAAGTAAAAGTCAAAGTAGAAGAAGTTACAAAACCAAGTGATTGGGATGATGAGAACTTCTAGAAAATTGCTTCCCTTTTATCAAATAAATTCAAGAAATAAAAAAAATAAAGTAATGGAAAAGAAACTACCAATTCACTAAAACCATGGTGACATTGAATATTTCATAAATAAATTTCCAAAGAATAAGGCAATTTAATCTAGGCCCAATGAGGAGGATAATAAATCCCAAAAGTAGAAAAGGGGTAAAAGTAATAAGTATTACTTTAATAGGAAGATAAATTTTATGATTAAAAGGAAATAAGATGATTTATCTTCCTATATCAAGTTATAATATGAATTTAATTTTATCACTTATATTGATAGAGGATTTGACTCATCAAGAAGTTATGGTGATGGGGAAAAGGATAGAACTGAAGTACATGCTGAAAGAAAATTTGGATGCTTTCCATGAGCATAATACAAAGATCAATAAGGCTAAAATAAAATTGGTGAAATAATATAATAATATTACTGGTGAAAAGTAAGAGTATGGGAATAAGTAAGTGGATAATTCCATTTAAATCAAGAAATATAGATTAAAAGTATCTAGGCAAGAAAAAACATCTAAAGATATGGAATAGAGACTAGTTGAAAATGAATAAGAGTTAACCAAGACACACAAAAAAACTATTGAATCTTAAAATAAGTTTAATAAACCTTTGTAAAACTTCATTAATTCATTCATCTATATTTATTTATATGAAGCACCAAAGTAAACTAATAAAAACTACACCAAATCAATTTCAAGGTGAAACTATTTTCCCTTTAAGTGTATGTCCTAAAATAAATATGATGAGTTTGAGACTAAAAATTCAAATGAGGGACACTCTCCCACATCAATGTAATATAGTAAATAGTCTAGAAACCCACTCCCCTAATAAAAATAATACACTAGTTGGGGGAGGAAAACAATATCCAAAATTTTGACCGATTCAGTATCAAAATTAATGTTCTAAGCTTAGAGAGTATTATTGGTATCGTGTAAGGTATAGACATAGATCTTATTCATGTTGTCATAAAATTACTTTACTGGGAAAAAGGAATGATGCAATGGGGAGTTACATTAAATAAGTAAGATAATATTTTAAAATAAATAAATATAGGACTTAAAATGTTTCAATACTACCTATGAAGAATATGTTTGAATGTTTAAATGAAAAAATTGAAAGATGTGATCAACAAGGTCATAGAGATAAGGAGTAAAAACCTAGTTTTCTAGAAGATTTTATTTATGATGTGAAAGATAAGGAAAAACATAACATGAGAAAAGAGGCATAGAATATAAAAAATGATTTCTTAGTTGATTTTCTAGATCAATAGAGGATGGATAAACAAATAGAAAAATATCAAATGGATATTGTAGTTAACGGAAATAAAATTGTTTCAAAACATAAGGGTGAAGTTGATAAGAGGTTATATACATTTTATGACCTATAAATCCAAGAAATATTGTGTGAAATGTGTAGGAAGGATAGGAATGGAAGGATTTTATGAAAATACTACCAATCCAAGAAGAAAGAATGAAAAGGATGTTATAAGAAAATGGTAATGAAAGTTTCTTTAACCTATAAGGTGTATAAAAATTCTACATATAAGAAACATTATCAAGGTAATAAATAATAAAATGGTTTTATTGAAAATAAAAAGGAAGTTTGAATAACACTTTCCATGTGTATATTGGAATTAAAATTGGACAAGGTTTATAGGAATATCTCAATCTCAATTCTACTTATAAGGAACAAATAGTTCTTTCCTTATTCTCTAAGACTTCTTTTATTTGTTCTTACATATAGGTAATTGAAGTATAATAGTGAAGTTTTCACTATTGGATAGAAAATAAGGTAGTTTTCACTATTGGATAGAAAATAAGGTAGTTTTCACAGTATTATAATTTCCATACAGTGAAGGACTTAATTTCATCCCTTTAAGGGGGAAACCATGAGGTAAAGCTATCCAAATATAAAAAAAAGATGAATTCAGAATTTCTAAACAGCCCTGAAAATTCGAAAATGAGGTACTTCTATCACACTTTTGGCCCTTGTTTCTTATTTTCTCAAACTTATTATGAAGGGGGTGTTGGTTGATATAAAAAATAAATAAAGTAGAAGTTTTATAATTTAAACTTGAACCTTTTGATGTGTTTTATTAATGATATAAAGGATAAAATGTTCCCTTGTTAAATCCATTTTTGAACAACCCTAAATAGAGAAATTGAGTTGGTATCGCATCTGTATGAGTGTAAGTACAACATGGAAAACCTTAGTTAAATCTATCTTGTTTTCTATACTGGATATTACTATATAGAATTATATTGGAATAAAAATGTATCTTTTATAAGATAACACATTTTTATATTTTTAGATGTTTTTAGTAGTAAGATGAGAAAAGAAGATCTCCATTTTTTCTTTTTATTTATTATCAATAAGAAATTAGCTTCATCACACATAATGATATGTGAGTTTTGATGATATTTTCAATAAACACAATGGGGTATTTTTATTCCATTGTGTTTCATTTTTATATGTTTTCATTGAGAAAATTTGTTTTTGTTTATTGAAATTAATGTTAATATGTGTTTTCTTATGTGAAGAATAAGTGTGATAAAGACTTAGTAAAGATAATGGAATTACAACTTGTATACACAGGTACAAATAGACCTTTAATGTGATTATTGTTGTGTTAATCCTCAAGGAAACTAAAGGTAAGTGTTTTTGGATGTTGAGACATTATATAAAATAATTTATAAGTGATTAGGTGTTTCTTGAGAAGGGAGGAAGATGATTTGAGGGGTCCTTGATAAAATTAAAGGAAGCCAATAATTTCTAAACTTAGACATTATTTTTTACAATGTAATCTCAATGTAAGGGTCATTATAGGATAGTTTAAGTTCCATAAAGCTCTATTTATGTGTCATATGACTTGTGTAAGTCTCATTTTGTGGTAGTGTATGTGTGAACCTGGGATCTACATAGGTTTCAATATAAAATAAGGAAAAGGTATGAAGAGATTATGTGTGTATAAAGCTCGATTTAAGTGTCATTATAGTCAATATAGGTTTCATCTATTCTATGTACATATGAAATAAAGATCATAGGTTTCATTTATCCTCTTAATACATGTAGTTCATGACTTAGTGAAAAATTAGAACTGTGTTGTATATAAATCTAGGCATCTAGATTTTGTATCTAATGAAGAAAATGATTTGGTCAAATAAAGATTTATTCTTCAGTGGTAAAAACAACATTAATAAATTTTGATTCAATATTTTCATCAAGTGGGTTAGTTTTTTAATAAAGGAAAGTTATTTCATACATTTTCAAGAATAATGTCCATGTGAAAGAATGGGACCTTGATCTATTTCATAAATCTATTATTCAAATATTATATATAATAAAGAGATATTTGGTTATTGTTGAGTTACAAAAATATGAATTTTATTCTGAGAATAAGAAATAGAGTAAAGTCAGAGGTTAAATACAAGGTGAGAAGGGTTTTGATACAAACCAAAATAGTCATTTCATAATTACAGGTAAATTTTGAATACATAAATAAATATTATTTCTATTGATATTTTTTAAGATAAAAGGAATTTTTTAGTGAGTTGATCTTGGAGGTTGGAAGCTTCTAGTCTGAGAATAAATAACCTCAAGAGAAGTTTGGTAAGTCAACAAGGAAGATATGTTCCATGATTGAAGATTTTTTGAGATGTGAACTTATCATCATGGGGAAACCAAAATTAATTATTATATGAAATTTATTTCTAAAAAAGTCTAAAAAAATCACGCTATTCTATTTTTGGAATAAAAATGTTCATAAGAATTTATGTTTCTGACCAAATTGTTGTTAAGTTTTTCAAGGAGTTGAAAATATTGATAGGGAAAATATTTATAAACTCAATACTTATATTATATTAATGAAAAGAGAAATATGAGACTGAACTAATGAGTTCATTCAAGTATAAGAAGTCCTAAAAAACCAAGTATTTAGTACAGTATACAAGTTCCAAACATCAGAATATTTGGAAAGAGTTTCATGACCAGTAGGTATGGTCAAAGGAGTCATGTTTTGAAGTTATTGAAGAAAGTTACATGAGTGGCTCAATGGTACGTAATGTTCATGGAGGAATATTATCTCTAGTTGGTTTAAAAGAAACCATAAGTTGGAATAGTTCTTTTTAATTATGGTTTCAAATTCTTGTGGAAGTCTAGTGTAAAGCTAGAAATCAGGAACTCTAGTGGGACTTTAAAGTACGAACACTATGGTACTTAGTATTTGTGTGTGATTCACCATGTGGTAAATAATAAAAACAACCCAAACCCGTTGTAAATTTATTTTTAGATTTATAGTGGGGAAATATTGGGTTAGGGGGTCTAACTAACCATGTAAATGAGTTTGATTTTATGGGAGAACCTTGTTAGTCCTTATGATCCTTGTTTCTTTCATATTTGTTGCATGTGAGGTAAGTGAGTACAATTGTAGCTTGAGTAGTTTAGGAGAAATTTTAAAAATGAAAGGGCATCACTAATTCACCCCCTCCCCCTCTCATTAATCTCATAGACCTATGAGAACTTCAAGTGGAATAATTTAAAGAATAAGCTACTTTTTAATAAAATTATCCAAACACATGGGATATAATATATGATATGGATACAATATTTTGTTTGTTAATTATTCCTATAAAGAGTAAATGAATGTTATTCTATAAATAAATATGATTTTTTGTATCCTAGAAAGATATTTTTAAAGGAATATAGTTTCTAATGGGATAATAAAAGTATTTTTAAACATATAGAAGTTTAAAATTAAAAAATAACAGATGATTCCAACCAATAAACAAAGTGAATGTTACTCTATACTAATGGGTTTTTGGGTGTGTTGGTAAAGAGTTTCCAAAATATTTTAATGAAAAAATTTATTGAAATTGTTCCAATAATGATGAAAATGTACTCAGAAATAATTCTAAGTGGACAACATATTTTATTAACTTTGTAATATTTGATGTTGTGATATTAATAATTTTTAATATATTAAAAGAGTTGAACATTATAAATATTATTCTTAACTATAACTATTATTATAATTTCCTAACTTTATAGATGTTACTCACTAAATATTTCAGTGCAGGGATTTCATTATATGGTCACATTGACATGTGGAAGGAATTACATATATGTGTAATGAGTTTAACAAAACCCCTAAAATAGTAGCAAACATAAGTTTAATTTGGAAGTTTATCATATATTATATGTTAAACAGGTGCTTATGTATAGTTTGTTTTAGTGTTTTTAAAAAAATTAATAATATAAAATTTATCATGTTATAAAAAAGGTTATATTTTCTTTATCATTCTTTCACATCGGTTGCATATATGTATATATTGATATACAATTTAGGAAATTATATGATAATTGACCTCTCAAAGTATGACTTTGAGTTATTCCTAAATGATGTTCATCATAGAGTATTATAGGTTGTGAAAATGTTTAAGGTTAGTTTGAGTATAATTATTGTATCAAGATACAAAATATGATCATGAGGCATAAAATGGGTTTTGTTCACTGGATGACCCACTAAGTATACCACCTAGAGTATCATATATTGTGTATTTGGTTTACCAAGGGTTCATAATTCATATTTGGAGTCCCCACTACTTTAGTTTCATGACATACCTAGCAAGATAGCCTTCATAATTTGATAACCTTATTATGAAAGCCTTTAGGTTTAGCTAATAAGGGGGTGGTTAGGTTTTCTTTTATCATATCATTAGTTGGATCTTAACAAAAGATGTGATTTTTCCTCTTGTATGATGAGTATATCATCTAAGATCTCAATGCAGATAGAAAAAGGAATTTTATGATTATAACTAAAAAAATATAATTTGAAAATGTATTTAAGTGAGGTAAATTTGATGTGCCCATCTATAAAGATGAATAGTTTGTGATGTATTAATCAAACTAGTCAATATATACATGGAAAATAGAGAACATACGATTTGGCTATATGGGATTGACATACTATGTGTCCCATAATCCCTCTATTTATTAGATAAATGGATCCTATGAAAATAAATTCTTGTATATGATGTAGCTAGTGGACACAAATATAAAAATACATGTGTTTTATAGAGATCTTGTTACATCCATTTGTAGCTTGAGTAGAATTGATGCTTTTCTAGAGGCTACTCTTTGATTACATTTATGGATCTAGTAATTCATACTTATTATCAATGATATAATGGATCATGGGGTCACAAGTTGTGTTTAACTAAATAGGGATTGATTTTGAATCACATAGATTCTCAAAAGTGTTTTAGTGTTAATATGAAAGAATTTTTGGGCGATATTTTCCCAAGGTATTGAAAACGATGTGATACAAGGTGAAATTGGTGTTAGATTTCCAAAACTATTTTTGGATAATTCTCAAAATGATTTTTAGTTATGGTTTCACAAGTTGATGTACAATATAAGTTGAAATGGTACAAAGTCTATGAGGATTTAGTGAAACTGTGATATTTAAGGATATATTCCCTAAACCCTCATACCTGTGATGATTCTAGGATAAATTTTATGAAGAAAAATGGGTATATTATAAGTCATGTTATAAGATAGCATGCCCCTACCTTTTTTCAATCATATGATATGATTTGGGAATATAATATAAAATGATATTGTGATATCATTTAACAATTACTTTAAATGGGAAATGAAACATTAAGGGTTAGCATTTGATAAATCCAAAAATAATTTATCATTAAAAAATTAAATATTTATTAAATGAAATACATGGGAGAAAATTAGATGGTCAAGGGTGAACGACCCAAGAACACCATGAAAGGGGATGGGTGAATCAAGGTGTCAACTTTTATTTTTTAAATTTGTGGATCTTGTTCCCATGGTTATAGTAACCTATTAAATATTTCAGTCAAATGAAAGCAAGGAGATGACACAACAATTTTACTTTTTTCAATGTAAAGGGATATGTCCAAGGAGAATACGCCAATAGTGT
This sequence comes from Viscum album, assembly GCA_963277665.1. Classification (NCBI taxonomy): domain Eukaryota; kingdom Viridiplantae; phylum Streptophyta; class Magnoliopsida; order Santalales; family Viscaceae; genus Viscum; species Viscum album. The sequence continues at coordinate 1,155,166,548 of OY728120.1, read as the reverse complement.
TTATATCATACCTAAATCCACTAATCTTCACTAGTTATGGAGTACAAGAGTTTGATCACAGTCACTCTATGCTAGGCACACTACCCTTACAAAAGTTCAAGGATGGCTCACCGCTTCACTTAGAACACTTTAATAAACTCCCCATAGCTCACTCTTGTGATAGAAGTCTAAAAAAAATTATTGACTTAAAGGTTGTTTCAACAGATAGGCATTGAAGTCTTTGTCCATGTCCAGCATGAGAAATTGCTTTCATCAAAGACCTGAGTAGATGCTCACTGAAAGCCCTAACCACTCAACACTGATACTCAATAAAACCCTCCACAAAGCCTCTTCTCCAAGATCAACCCTTCACAGAGCACACCACTTCACAAATATCACACCTTTGTAGGTCACACCACTTTACAATGATCACACCTTCATAGATCATATCCCTTCGTGGAGCTCACTACCTCATAGAGCACAACCCTTCGAGAAGATCACTACCTAGCAGAGAAATCTACTTCCCGAAGCTTAATGATCCAATGCAGAACAACCCATATTCTTGAATCTCATGTGACTTAGAAGAATTGTAATCATTCAAGACTTTAAAAGTCCCTTCACGAAGCACAAGATCACATAGAACAACCTGCTTCGCGGACCACCCCTTGCTTCACAAAGTCTAAGCGATCCCAAATTTTCTCTCTGAAAAATCATCCAAAAAGAAGAGGGTGGCCCCTTATTTATAGGAATAGTTAAACATAGATCTCTTATTCTTCTAGCGCGAAATATGAATCATCCAAAAACATATTTAGGGCACATCTCTCTCTTCGCAAAGCTCTATGGGAAATCCCCCTTCGCAATGCTTGTCGTAACCACAGAGCTCTCCATCAAAACCCTTCGTACCACCAAAAAGCACCACCAAAAAGTAAAACTCACAAAGATCCTTTCCTTTGTGGTTTTCAATACTTATCGTAACCATGAAGAAACACATTCTCAAATCACAAATCTTTATTAATTCGAAAAACCTCAAGCTAGACTTCGTGAAATCCATGCCTTTGCCATTTTTATGAAATGTTGATTCCAGAAGTATACCTTTCACAAATCTCAAATCTAAAATTTCTGTAATCGAAGAGCACACCATCACAATATTCAGTTATTTGTGAAATATAATTCATTAAGCCCATATCTGTGAAACTCGTGACCTTTCCATACTTTCATAAGGCATTCAAGAAGAACCAATTTTTTCAATGCTTTCCATTCTCCAAATTTTAGACCCCAAAAATTTGGCAAACACTAGGAAACGATGAAACCTTCAGTCATACTTTTGGATTAAATGGTATGACCCCTTTCCTTGAAAATTCCATGATCATCCATTAGAGGATTGGAAACAAACACAAAACAAACCCCATTTCCAGCAAGGAATATCCTTGGTTCCAAAAAATCATTATAAGTGGTACGTAATTGCATGCATAACACAAAATGTATAAGTTAATTCATGAACTATTGAGTGATTTCTTGAGATACTATATAAGTAAATGATAATCATGATATGGATATCATTTAAACAGCTATTGATTCTCCTAAAGCTTTCCCACCTTCTCTCTCTACCATGAGAGTCACTAGAATGTCGTGAGAACAGGGGAGGATCTCACTTGAGTGAGTTGAGTGATTTGATATGGATCATGGATACATCATAGAGAGGGGAATTAAATGGATACCCTTAATATATTTTTATGAAACATGTTGGAGGAATAAAATAGATGTGGACTTTTTTGATGAAATGTACACACAGCTCTTTATTTTATAGTTTTCATGGATTTAGGTTCATCATGAATGGTCAATATTGGAATGGGTTTCTAATTCATTGATGATTATTAGATTAAGTGTTACACTATCATCTAAAACTTTTCATGATCTAGATCATTGATTATAACCTTCATGTACCCTTTATATATATCACTATGTTAATGAAAGAAGAAACGTTTTTCCCTTTATACTTTCTTTCTAACTCTTGTATATCAAATTTTATATTTCTATATTTTATCTTCCATTTTCATTACAAATATTTTACTCCATATTTTATCAAACACATCACCTCACATTAGATCTATCATGCATTTCTAGTTTTTAAATTCCTAGTTGTTTTAATCAGTGTTCAATATGTTTCTAAAAATATTATTAGTATGATATTTATTCATTTGGAAAGGTTATTAATAAAGTGGTAAGTCAAATTGTCCATGGTGAATATTTTAAATATTAGTTTTCTCCCTCTTGAAATTTCTAAAAATAACTAATTTGATTGAATTATGGATGTCAAGATTCATTTAAATAGAAAATATCCATAGAAATATGACCAAATATGGAAACAAAGCCTCTACATTAGATCATGTGTAAGCCCTAATATTATTTCATCATAATATCCATGAGGATTTAAAGAATTATTTCCTAGTAGTGAAGGATCCTCCAGGGTTATGGAAAAAACTAAAAGAGGGGTAAGATCACCTATGATTATAATAATACCAAAAGAAAAATATGAATGGATTCACCTAAAATTACAAGAGTATATGTAAATAAGAAAATTTAACTCTACGGTGTTTGAAATTACATCACAATTAAAAAATTTAAGAGAAAATAGTACTGACATTGATATACTAAGGGTAAATATCTCTGTTTCATTCCTCAAATGTAATTCTACAACAACAATATCAAGAAAAATGATTTAATAAATATTTTTGAATAACTCTTGTGCCTTATTTTTACAAAATAAAACAACAAAATCATGATGAGGAACAATTATTCCTGACCAACAAGTCTATCTCCATCCCCAAATGTGGATGTTACTACTCATAGTAATGGTCACGTAATCCATCGATTCTGTTGACATCGAAGAAAATAATTTTTTTGAGATGGTCATACACCCAATGGTGAGGAAAGGTAACTACCATAAGTAGTCAAATAATGAACAGACACGGCCAAAGAAAATAATGAATGATAAAATTGAAAGCTTTCAGTGTGGTATAAAGAGTAACTAGTCACATACATGGTGTATTATAAATCATTTTGTTGAAATTTATCAATAGTCAATTGAAGTGAAATAAAATAATGATGAAGAGAACTTTATTGACCAGGCCATTAAGTATGATGAGGATATTATGAATTTTAACATCTCTAATTATGTTGAAAACCTTGAAGGTATCGAGCATATAGAAAATGTGTAAACTCTCAAGATATAGATTTACATTTATTTTTTAAATAATTTAAATAAATATTGAATGGTTTTTACATTTTTTTTATATTATTTATTATATGTATGTCTTATTTTCATCTAATATAAATGCATGTCATGAATCACCTCATCAGTATTAATTCTAATAATGAATATATTTGTCTTAGTGATAGTGCCATGATACACCCAATTCATAAATATCGGAAATATTTTATCCACCTTAAAATGGAAAATTCTCATGTGATTCTGTTAGCTGGTAGTGTGAAATTAATTAAAGGCTCCAAATTAGTAAAAATATGCCTACCTAATGGTACAAAAATTTTAATAAATAATGTTTTTATTTATATTATATATCGATTTAATTTTTTAAGATTTAAATATATTAATGAAAGTTGATATCACATTAAGACTATAGACGAAGGAGGAGTTCAATACCTCTATGTGAAAATCATTAATAATGAGCACAAATTTATTTTAAAAAAAACATTATAGACTTCACTTTGGATTATATTATTTCAATATATATACAATTAAATAAAATATGGTAATCCATAAGTTTATCGATCGTGATATATTTATTGTATATCATGGTTGTTTGGGTCATCCATTATCATTAATAATGAATAAAATAATTAAATGTATGCATGGTCATCCATTGGTTGATTAAAAGGTTCTTACACCTAATGATTTTTCATGAACTACTTGTTCTCAAGGAAGATTGATTAGTAGACCATCAGCAATGAAAGTTTCTTCTGAAACTTATTTGTTTTTATAAAGAATTCATGGTGACATGGGTGGTCTAATTCATCCACCATGTGGACCATTTAGATATTTTATGATCTTGATTTATACATCAACTAAATAGTCTCATTTGTTCTTATTATCAACTCTCAACCTAATTTTTGTGAAATTTTTTTCCAAAATAATATGTTTAAGGGAAAAATTCTTAGATTAATAAATAAAGAACATTAGGCTTGATGATTATAGATAATATTCATTGTATTCCTTTAATAATTATTTCATGTTGATCATAATGAGTGTTGAATATTTTTTAGATCATGTTCACACTCGAAATAGTCTTGTTGGATCATTTATAAAACTATTACTACCTATCACCAGACCACTTCTTATGAAAAAACAATTTTAAAATTCAATATGGGGGCAGGAAATTTTTCATGTAGTAGTACTAATTAAAATATTACCATCAAGTTATCATGAATATTACCCTTTGAAATTATCTTGTTATCATGTAAAAAATATTTCACATTTAAGAAAAAAATGTGCTATATATGTGATATTATCACCCCCATGATGAATAAAAATAAGACCTATAAAATATTGGGTATTTATGTTGGATTTTAATCTCCCTCCATCATGAAATATTTTTAGAAAGTGATAGAGCATATATTTGCAACAAGATTCACTGATTTTCATTTTTATGAAATTGTTTCTAACATTTAAGGGGGGGAATCAATCAACAAAAAAATAAATATAATGAAAAATTAATTCATTATTGTATATTGATCCTCATATAGAGATGAGTGAAATAAAATTTAAAAAGATCATAAATTTAAAAAAAATTAGAAAATCAATTTCCTGATGTATTAAATGTTTCAAAAAAGAGTAGAAAATTCGTATATATTAACAGAAAATACACCAATAAAAATATATATCCAAGAATGACAATATAATTATGAAATCAACAATGCTTTTAGTCTATGTTTGAAGCCTAAAAGACCACATGGTTAAAAATATAAAAATTCTCATCAAAAGAAAAGGAAAATGCTCATGTTGGTTCAAGAAATAAATGAACATAAGGATAATGGAAATTCAATTGATCATAACATTCCTCTAGAAACCAATATACTAGAAGTACGTGATCATTATCAATAGGAAATCTCAATGAATATTACTAACATGGAAAGATGTTATAATCGAGTGGAGACCATTGTTGGTGAAATAGTTTCATATAATGTGGTTGTAGTGTCCTAAAAACTTCTTTAGGGGAGTTAAATACTCCCACAAGCACTTTATAGAAGGAAGAAAATATTCCTACAAGTCCAGCAGGGAAAATTCATTCAAATTGGATTGAAAATTTGATAAGAAATATGAAGAAATAAATTTTTTAAAAAGGTTTTAGGCTGATTTTGTACCATCATCAGGAAAGGTTCATGGGGCGTATAAACCGCGAACCATCGATACGTAGAAAACCTACAAGGCACTGCCGACAGGGAAATGGATAGAAAACCTAGGACACTACAAAATGTGTCGTTGGTGGAATAGAATGGAGAAATTCCACTGCATACCATCCTGAAAACTAAGTAGTTTGCGAGTAAAGCAAGTTGGTAGGTTCTGTGAACCATGTATCGCAAACCACAGCCTCCGCAAACCCCAATTGACCGAGTATTCCACAGGTTGAGTTATATCTTCATGGGCTTCTGAAAATGATTTTGTATTCACAATGATATTATTTCCCTAGCTCCCTATAAAAGGACCGCAATAGGAACCAAAAAAATAGAAGGAGGAAAATCGGATGAGACTAGAGGAGGAATGAGAGCCAAGATGAAGAGAGAATAGGGAGCTAGGAATTTGGATATTCTGCATATGTATGAATAATACTTCAACTTCGGTCTCAAATCATCAACGAAGTGAGAACCATGGACCATCTCTTAAATAGGTATAAATGGTCACATACCTTAAAAAGAAGGAAACTGATAAAAATGGTAAATCATGAACTGAAATGGTGAAATCGTGAACCGAAATGGTGAAACCATGAACCGAAAGGGTGAAACTAAAAAACATAAATCCCACATGGATCAAATTACCACAGACCATAGCTCTTGGAACCTTCTTCAATTCGACGCTCCACATAGTGCATCACTATACAGACTAGATCCTATGTTGTGTATTGTATCTGTACACGGATGGAACCTGGGGTTGTGTGGCCTACCTCATTGTAGACCACATCCATGGCTGCATACCATTTTGATATAAGTAAAACATTATAATCCATGTACCACTTAGGTATGTAGAATAAACCTATGCCCGCATGATTGTATCCTATGCAGGGTTTCCCCCATCCCGTGTGAGAAAACAATATGCAGAATAGGGTGTCATCGGGTGTCCTTCCTCCTAACTCCAATCATGCCCCTCCATTACCATCCTATCCTCCATAGCTCCTCCGCGAACCATTCCACCGCCATTAGTCCAAAGCCTCCTCCAAAACCACTGGACCCGTATAATCAGATCATCAGTTTCACCAGTGAACCTTTCAAAATTTACAAACCCAAGGTATGTGGACTCACAAAGGATGTCCCTGCAACGGTTTGGACCCCCAGAATGTCTCTAAGTATACATTACCAAGGTAACCTGAGATTAGACCTTGGGATGCCAACGTGATTCTCCTTGTTCTAGATATTAGGGTTATCAGTGGCCTTTCTCTTTGATGAGTTCCAGTGACAAGAGAGAAGATCACTCATTCCTTTCTATTTGGCAAAGAATCACACTCCTCCCCTTTCCCAAAACCATCTCCCGGGCACTCCCACTGAGGTAATCCCCTAGCCTTCTGAGAGATATACCACACAAATTTCAATGTCATTCAACATTTAAAGGTTCATTTCTTCATTCCCTTGCCCATCATCGGCTTGACATGGGACAAAGTGAGGGAACTATCACACCCAATGCTCTTTTCCTCCCCCACTGGGCTCATATCCATGGCCTCCTCAGCCATCGTCGTCCTCTTTTTCCATCAATAGAGAAGATAATGTGTTCCCTTGTTGAATCTTTCACATACTCCTATTTCTCAAACCGATCATGACTCACGTGGGCTTAGAGGTCTATGAGGAAACGAAATCAGAAAAATCCCATAAATGAACTATGTGAACTCTAATTCACCCCATAATTAGGATACGTAGGAATCCCACTTAAGGCCCAGGCTCCAAGAGGTACACTTTTTCAAAAGGTTCGCCCCAACAATGTCCCTAAAAAAGGAATCCTCTTTAGGAGTAAGTCCCGATTCAATTATCACAGATGTGAATCTCCCATCTGTAACCCCAATCAAGTCATGACCCATAAACAAACTTCAAGAGCTCTGATTCCTTCTCTAACAAGGATACGTAGGATGCATGTCCTATGCTTAAGTTCAAGGGACATTCTCCCTAGAAGTCAGACCCAATAAAATTTTCCTCCATATTCAAAAGTGATCCCTCATAATTGTAAGTCCTAATAATGGGACTATGCGGACTTTGATTCTCCATTTGACTAGGATACATTGGAAGTCTCCCGGAGGTCCAAATTCGACCCTCAAATCAATCCTAATGTTCTACGAGCTATATCCCTTGTAGGGTAAAATTCACCCAGAAGATCATATCTTTCATGGGACCCTCGAGACACTTCGTAATAATCCCCATTGCAAGTATTGACTAGGAATATTTCACCCGAATGTCCTCTTTGTATGATATTAAACTGCATGGATGGGTTCCCATCACATGAACTTAAAATTTGATGTGTCCAGTTAAGAGAAACAAAACTATGTGGGCTCTAATTCCTCTCACAAGGATATATAGAAAACCCATCTTATAGGTCCGACCCCAACATCAAACCAACTTCCATACCTCCTGGATGATGATATACTCCAGAGCGCCTTATTACATGGATTAAGTCAGCATTGTCTCCATAACATCAAATCCATGTATATACATGATGATCCTACGACCAGGGGGTAACCCATGGATACACTCTTTGGGAATGAACTGAGGATTCATGAACATATAAACATGGCTTAAATCTGTAAGATAGTTCTAGAGTAGGAAATAATTCCCCCCAAAAGGGTTTGATGAGTCCAACCTATCATCCTGTCGACCAATGGAGTCCTCAAGTGTTGTTGTCCAAACCGTCCAACAAGCAACTACCCTTGGAAAGTAGGCCCATAAATTATGGATAAAAGGGTCTTTGGGTGTTTATGGATCTATGAATAAACCCATTGGAGATCATCCAAGGAAATCATATCCTAAGTGGACCAATTGTACAAATACTTAACCCCATGCAATCACCCTTTGGTGCCATTTGATTATGGTGCCTCCTTCGTAATACAAAAGGGATAAACTTCCCAGTCCCCACAAGGTTAACCCAACTCCCCCAAAAAGGATAAAGGAGTGAATCGGGTCAAAACAAAAATGGTGAACCTGATGTGAAATTCTCTATAATAATAGAAAAATACTTGTCACTCGTTGGACCATTTTCTTTTCCCCAAATGCTGACCTTGGGTCAAAATTAAAATGGTGAACTCAATGTAAATCCATAACCAAAATGGATGTTTTACCCCACTCAAGCTCCTTCACCTCATAAAAAGGAAGGGTTATAAGCCAAATAGTCAATTATTAATGTGATCAAGAGATGCTACTTTGATGGGGTTTAGTTCTTTGTATATGTCATATACTTTTATTGTAGGTATTCAAAGAAACCTTCGATCCAAAAGGCGTCTCAATAACCAATGAAGAAACGCACCTCAGCGATCCCATAGGTGGTTAGGGCCTAGATATAGAGAAAAACCCCCTCATTGACCCAACATCTTCAACACTGGGTATAGAACCCACTGATTAGAGAGTACCACCAAAATGGTACTCTCCCCACAGTGGAGGTTGTAAGACATGCCCTCTAATCTGTAAAGATCTCTAGTCATCACCCAAGCTGTAACGACCCAAACTTTTGAATAATATTTGTTTTCTAAATTTGTGTGTTATTTTATTTTATACTCAACAAAAATATATAATTTAATTATTGAATTGAGTATAACTAAAATGATATCATTCAGATTCGACTGTTATATGATCATTGGTCAATATGAACGTTTGAAACTATAATCTAAACATTATGATTAGTTTTTATAAATACAAATTATCATGGTTAATTAATATAGAAAGAAGATTTGATGGCCACATCCAGTAGACTCGGGAGGTTTGAAGCCCATCTGTCAGAGCTTGGGAAGGAGGTAGCATCACTGGTATTTTCTCTTGAACAATCCCAAGTCAAATTCCAACATGTTAATCTTGAACAAAATTTCTTACAAGATAAGTTCAAGATGACAAAAATCACCACTTAGGAAATGTTGTCTGAGCTGCCCCAAGATTCTATCACCATTTCACACCATACTCTTAGGTCCTATGTAGGTGTTATAAGGGGCTATGTAACAAGGCCTTAGTTACTTTGTGTAATCCTTGCGTATAAATAAAATTGTTATTTCTTATTATGGTAAAAATTTTGAATTTCAAATATCAAGATAAATATAGGATGAATTTATAGAAGTTATATATTATTGATACATATTAGAAAGAAGTTATTTTAAAATATTTTTTTAAACCTTAAATAATTAATACTGTGAAATTATTTTTAAAAAAATGGTCTCCTACAGTTATGATCAGTAAGAAGTTTGAATTCTAAAAAGATCAACTTAATTTTTGGTGAATAGTAAATTATGAATAGTATTATTACCCTTATGAATAATAATTAGACAAATGGTATAGTAACCTCACTTAATTAAGTATAAATATAATTTATGCATCTTGAATGGTAATGTGATATAATGGCATAAGTAAATAACTATTTCAGAAATTATTAGTTAAGTATTAGTATTTTTTCACGTAAATAGTGTTTTTACTTAAAAATTAAATATATAATAATTAGAAAATTATTTTCAGAAAATGGAGTTCATTATTAAATTCAGAGCATTGATATTATGTTAGTGTGAATTTATGATATTTTTATAAAATGTTTTGTTTTTCAGTGAATAGTAAAAATACAATTTTGTGTTTCATTGTATTTAATGACATCATTAATGGTGTAATAATGATGTAATAATTATGGTAAACTTGTGTACAGTAATATATGTTATTAGGTTTCCCAAGTGGCCAATACCATGGTAAAATACCATGGGCAATCCCATGGTTTTTCAAATACCACTAATGAGGTGTCCCTTGGAAATTAATAAAATATTCCCTCACTTTTTCTATAAATACCAACTCATTCCTTCATTACATTCATTATAAATTCCTCCACAATGATACTATGGTCATTTTACCTACAAATGAGTCTTTCCAAGGTTCCCTCAATCCCCCCAAGATCCCAACCTTCAAATTTTTTTGAAGTTACTCTTCAAGGTAAGGGAACCTTCACCCTCCTCTTTTAGTTAGCACTTACATTATGTTGTGTCTTATAGTTTCCATTTTATTATTTTGGGTTATGTTATTATATATCCTTATTTATGTAAATTATATTTCCAAATGATAATATACCCTTTACACTCTCATCAACTGCTTTTTTTTAATTTTAAGTGATGCTGTTAGGCTGCTGAATTTTCGTAAAAGAAATTGCATCTTAACTTTTCTTTCAAGTTTCTTTTTCAAGTCGTATGTCATTCAAATATCCATACCATGATCTTATTTATTGTTTATTCTGTCCCTATACTTTATTATGAGTTATTTATGTGTTTGTGACCCATTTACTTTCTGTTTTTAATATTTTTTAAAACCATATTATATAGTCATTATGCTGCAGAAGTTTCGTCTCAAAATCTCTCTCTTTTTCTCAAGAAATTATCTTATTTTATTTATGTGAATACAAAAACCTATTTCATTTAAAAATGTATTAATTATTTCATAAAAAGTATATATTTTATTCTGTAATTTAAATACATAAAATCCTCATTTCCTTTCCATGGGTTATAAATGACATAATGAACTTGTTTTTAAGCACTTTTTAAAACATCATGATTTTGATATAAAACCCATTTCTTTTATTCTATTTGGGTTATTTATGAAGTGTTTTATTATGATATATGTGGATAACATTAAAATAAATACAAATTAAGGTTGTGAACTAATATATCTCTAATGCATTGGGTAAATAAATTAATCTCTAAAGATGACAAGTTTTACGATACCTTGGTAAATAAACTTGGTAATTTTTATGACACCTTGAGGATGGAACTTGGTGATATGTTCATGAATGTATAAAATAATTTTTTTATCAAAATATTAAATTTATTATTCATGTTATCTTTATTATGATATTCCTCTTCTTCCATTTCTCATGTCTTTATGTTTTTCATCAAGTTCTAATTGATATCACAAGTAAACCGATTCCCTTGATTACCCCTATTAGGCCTTCTGATCACCCTATCCTTTGATGTATCTCCCCAATATATGAGATACAGTAATTTTACTTAGGATTAACCTATTTTGAATCCTTTAAAGTGAACTAGAATAATTTTTTTAAGTTTTCTTGTATTATGTTCCTGATTTCCAAGACACTAGACTTTAAAGATCCTCTATTTTTTAAATGTATTGAAAATTTATGTAATAAAAATGCCTGATTTCATAGTTGGTATCAAAGTATAGTTTAGTTATTTGTGTTAATTAGGCTACTAAAACTTTATTAATAACCCTATAAAAAAATTTAAATATAGGAAAACTTCCTAGTATTTTGGTGAAATATTAATTAAGTGGTTTCTGAACAAATAAATCCATGTCTGGATACGAACAAGTGGATGTGGCTCTGGGACAGATGTAAATAAGAGTGAAAACTCCAACAAGGAATTTCAGGCTTGACCTGGGGTATCTTGGTACACAACAATAGGCCTTACTGCATTTCTGGATTGAAATTCCTGGGGGATATGTTTGGTTAATCACATGATTTGTATGAATCATTATGTAGGATTTATAGAGAAATGTAATTGTTGTTAAAAAATAATATGTTTAAGTATAATGTTTTAAGACATAAAAATAATTTATATTTAAAATATTAATAAATGAAATAAGCTTCTAAAAAGGTTTTATTCTTTTAGAAATGGTGGGAAATAGAAGGAACTGTGAAAATGGTGATTGAAATGGACCATACACTAAGAGCCCTCTAATAGAAGCTGGAATGGAAACATTAATGAGAATAATAAACCAACTAACTCAAGTTATGTGAAATAACTTGAATCGAGCTGAGAGAATGATCTCAACACAAAGGGAAAAAATTATTTTGAGTCCCTTATGCGTCAACGACCACCAACCTTTAGGGTATCTACCGATCAATTGATTGCAGAATAATGGATCTTCTCTATCTAGAAGATCTTTTTAGTGCTCCGGTATTCAAAAAAAGAGATGGTCACCCTAGTTATTTACCTCTTAGAAGGAGAAAATGATCAGTGGTGGGAACTGATTAAAAACATGAGGCCAATATTGGAGTTTGAATCTATAGAGTGGGAAGAGTTCAGAGGGATCTTCTTCAATAAGTATTTCCCTCGTTCTATGAGAACAAAAATGGAGAAGGAGTTTCTTGAGATGAAGAAAAATGAGAATGAATCTGTTGGAATCTACGAGATGAACTTCACAATACTTTCTTGTTACACCTCAATCTTTGTCATGAGTCCTAATAGGAAGGTTTATAGATTATTTGGTGTACTAAGACCTCAAATGCGGAAGAATCTAGCCAACCAAGACTATGATAGCTATGTGGAGATCATGAGGAGTGATATGAAACCCAAACTGGAGTTTTGTGAGATGTAGTGGTCTCATAAATCCAATCAAAATAATAGATTAATGGATCCAAGATTAGGGAGGTGCTTTGATTAGGTAATAGAAGGAAAGCAAGTACAACATCCCACATGTAATAAATGTGGGAAAAATAATTTAGGGAACTGCCTACTTAGGATCAGGAAGTGCTACAAGTGTGGAAGAGATGTCCATATCACGCGGAATTTTTGTAGTGAGGTGAAGCCTCAACTTCCAAACACTAATGTCTAGGGGAAGATTGTACAGGCCCTACCTGATGTCCAGTGCTATAAGTGTGGAAAACTTGGTAACTTTCCCAATCACTATCCAAATCTGAGGGCAGTGGAGGGGAATCACCATCAACCTCAACAAAGGCCAAGGGAACAAGGTTGTGCTTTTTTTATCACTATAGAAGAATTTTAAGTTCCAAATGATGTGGTAGAATTTAATATTATTTTTATCTCAAAGACAGTGTATACTTTGTTTGATCCTGGTTCTACACATTTCTTTATTTCCTCCAAGTTTGAAAAGAATTTAGAATCAACCCCTAAATTTCTAAAAGTAAAGTTATCAGTCAATACTACTGGTGGGATTATCCAAGCATCATCGGTGTTTATAAAATCTGGTATTTAGTTTGGTGAGCACAATCTTATCACAAATCTAGTAGTCATTCACATGATGGAATTAAAAATTATACTAGGGATGGAATGGCTCTCAAAGTATAATTCTAAGATAAAAATCAGAAGCAAGGAAATCTCATTAGTCTTGAATGGAAAACCTATGATTATCTTCCATGGAGAGATATCTCAACTTGATCATTGTTTAGAATAACCTCATATATCCTCTTTTATGGAGTTTATTGGTGAATAATAAGAATGAAATGAGAGTATAAGAATATAAAATGTCCCAACCATCTACGAATACATTTATTTCTTTCATGATGAGTTACCCAGAACTCCCCCAGAAAGAGAGGTAGAGTTCTCCATTGAACTTGTACCTGGATATCATTCTATATCAAAGAACCCGTATAGTATGGAAAATGTAGATCTGGGGGAATTAAAGAAAAAACTCCAAGATCATTTGGAGAAGGGGTTTATCTGAAAAAGTGTGTCTCCTTGGGGAGTATCTGCACTGTTTATGAAGAAGAGGGATGGATCGATGCAGCTATGCATTGATTATAGAGAACTGAACAGGATCACAAAATTGAAAAAATACCCTCTTCCAAGAATTGATTACTTATTTGACCAACTTCATGGGGACCAATTCTTCTCTAAGATTGATCTTCGATCTAATTATCATTAATTGAGGTGAAATAAAGAATATATTCTAAAAACCATCTTATGGTCAAGATATGTGCATTATGAGTTTGTCATTATACCCTTCACACTAAATAATGCACATGCTATTTTTATAGACTTGAAAAATAGAGTCTTTAAAGACTACCTTGATAAATTTGTGGTAGTTTTTAATGATGATATTCTGATATATTCTAAAATTTGTGAGGATCATGAGGGTTATCTAAGGTTTTTTTTTGAAAACTCTAAGGAGAGGATTTTTGGAAAGTTTAGAAAATATAAATTTTGGTTACAAAAAGTTTCTTTATTAGGAAACATTGTAACCAATGAAGGAATCATAGTTGAAACTACAAAGACAATGTTTATAGAGGAGTGTCCTAATCCTACAAAAATAATTGAGATTCTAAGTTTCCTTGGATTAGCGGGATATTATAGGAGGTTTGTGAAAAACTTTTCACAACTTTATAATCCATTAACAAAGTTAAATAAAAAAGGGTTCAAGTTTATATGGACAAAGGAGTGTGAGGCAAGTTTACAAGATCTAAATAAGATATTGGTCACTGCACCTATGTTAACTATTTTCTCAAGTGGATAAGGATTTGTTATTTTTAGTGATGAATCTCTAAAAGGTCTTGGGTGCATCCTCATTCAAAATTAAAAATTCATTGCTTATGAATCTTGACAGTTGAATACTGATGACAAGAACTATCCTACACATGATCTGGAGATGGATGTGGTCATTTTTGCTCTGAATATATGGAGTCACTATATTTATGGGGATAAATGTGATATATACATAGACCGTAAAAGTTTAAAGTATATTTTCACACAAAGGGAATTGAACATGAGACAGAGGGGATGGTTGGAACTTCTTAAAGATTATGATTTTTCAATTCATTATCATCCTGGAAGAGAAAAAAAAATTGTTGATGTGTTAAGTAGGAAAGACCCAATTGTTTTTTCTATGATGAGGATTCAAAGAGATAATTTGATCAATAACCTAGTAAAGTTGGACATGTGAATTATAAAGTAATGTTCATCCGAAACAATGACCCAAATGATTTCACAACCTTCATTACTAGAGAAGATCCAAAAATCTTAGAAAGAAGATCCTTTGTTACAGAACAAGTTTGAGGCTGTGAAGGATGGGAAGTTTCCTGAGTTTAATATTGATCAAAAAGGTGTACTGAAATTTCTTACAAGACTATGTGTTCCATCTATTCTAGAAATAAAGGAGCTAATGGATTAAGTTCATAGATCTACTTTCTCTATACATCCGAGAAGCACTAAAATGTATAGGGACCTTTGTGATCTTTATCGGTGCGATAATATGAAAATGGATATTACTGAATACACTACAAGGTGCCTAGTATGTTGGAAAGTGAAGGCAGAGCGACAACTTCCTAAATGGGTATTACAACCACTACCCATACCAGCATGGAAGTGGGACAATATCACTATGGAATTTACCACTGGGCTTCTGAGAACTTCCAAAGGAAACAATGTGATATGGATTATAATGGACTATCTCACCAAGACATCCCATTTTATCTCTAATCGGAAAGATTTATGTCTTGATCAACTTGCCTGGATTTACGTGAAGGAAGTGGTAAGGTTGTACAGATTTCCACTTCTATCATGTTTGATCGTGATCCAAGGTTTACAGTAATATTTTGGAGAAGTATTCAACATTATTTATGTACTGAATTGAATTTCAGTACATCCTATCACCCCCAAACTGATTTCCAATCTAAAAGTACTATCCAAACACTTGAGGACATTCTAAGAACATGCTTAATGGAATTAAAAGGTGGATGGGATCAACATCTCCCATTAGTTGATTTCTATTACAATAAGAGTTTACATTCGATTATTTAAATGGCACCCTATGAAGCGCTATATAGGAAGAGATGTAGAACTCCTACTTTTTGGGATAAATCTTGTGAGAGAAATATTCTTGGTCTTGATCTTGTGCAACAGATGATAGAAAAATTTTATTCCATCTATCAACACATTAAGGCATCTCAGAGTCGGAAAAAGAGCTATTCTGACAACCGTCGAAGGGACTTGGAGTTTGATGTCGGTGAAAAATTATTTCTTTAAATCTCACCTTAGAATAGATTCATGAAGTTTTGGAAGAAAGGGAATCTCTGACCTAGGTACATTGGCCCCTATGTAATCCTTGATCTCGTATGAGAAGTGGCCTATCAGCTGGCACTTCCTCCAAATCTAGCACACGTTCATGATCTGTTCCATGTATCCCTCTTGTGGAAGTACATTATTTTCCCTTCACATGTACAAAATCTAAAGGTGGTACAACTGGAACATGACCTCTTTAATGAGGAGCAGCCAATGGAGATCTTGGATCTTCGAGATAAGGTTCTATGCAATCAGTCTACCCACCTTGTTAAGGTGTTGTGGAGAAACCAAAAATGTGAAGAAACCACATGGGAACTAGAGGAGTCTATGAGGTAGAAGTACCCACACCTTTTCTCTTATGAGGGTATGAGTTGAAATTTTGGGGATTAAATTTCTTAAGGGGGAATAATGTAATGACCTAAACTTTTGAATAATATTTTTTTTCTAAATTTGTGTGTTATTTTATTTTATACTAAAAAAAACTATATCATTTAATTATTTAAGTGAGTATCATTAAAATGAGACCATTGGGTTTCGACTATTATATGATCATTGGTCAATATGACTTTCGGAAAATATACTCTTAAGGTTATTATTATTATTTATAAATACAAATGATAATGGTTAATTACTACAGAAATATGATTTGATGGACTCATCCAGTAGACTTGCGTCGTACAAAACCCATATGTCAGAGCTTGGGAAGGAGGTAGCATCACTGGAATTTTCTCTAGACCAAGTCCAAGATGAACTCCAACATGTTAATATTGAACGTAATTGCTTATGGGAGAAGTTCAAGCTGATATAAATCACCACTCAAGAAATGTTTTCTGAGCCACACCAATATTCTATCACCATTTCATACCTTACTCTTAGGTCCTATGTAGGTGTTATAAGGGGATATGTAACAAGACCTTAGTTACTTTGTTTAATCCTTGTCTACAAATAAAATTTTTATTTATTATTATGGTAAAATTTGTGAATTTAAAATATCAAGATAAATATAGGATGAATTTATAGAAGTCCCATATTATTGATGAATATTGGAAAAAGGTTATTTAAAAATAATTTTTTAACTTTAAATAATTAATAATGTGAAATGATTTTTCAAAAAATGGTCTTCTATAGTTGTGATCTGTAAGAAATTTATATTCTAATAAGAACAACTTAATTTTTGGTGAATAGTAATTTATAAATAGTATTATTATCCTTGTGAATAGTAATTTGACCAATAGAATAGTAACCTCACTTAATTAAGTATAAATATAATTTAGGCATCTTGAATGGTAATGCGATATAATAGAATAAGTAAATAACTATTTCAGAAATTATTAGTTAAGTATTAGTATTTTTTGGGGTAAATAGTGTTTTTACTTAAAAATTAAATATCTCATAATTAGAAAATTATTTTCATAAAATGGAGTTCATTTTTGAATTCAGAGCATCGATATTAGGTTATGGTGAATTTATGAGTTTTTTATAAAATGTTTTGTTTTTCAATGAATTGTAAAAATACTAAATTTGAGTTTCGGTGTGTTTAATGACATCATTAATGATGTAATAATGATTTAATAATTCTGGTAGACTTTTTTATATTAATATATGTTATTAGGTGTCCCAAGTGGCCAATATTATGGGCAAGCCCATGGTTTTTCATATACCACTAATGAGGTGTCCTTTGGAAATTAATAAAATATTCCATCACTTTTGCTATAAATACCAACCCATTCCTTCATTACTTTCATTAAAAATTCCTCCTCAATGAATTTATAGTATTTTTACCTCCCAAGGAGTCCTCCCAAGGTTTCTTCAATCCCCCCAAGGTCCCAATCTTCAATATTTTTGAAGTTACTCTTCAAGGTAAGGGAACCTTTCACCCTCCTCTTTTAGTCAAGACTTCCTTTATTTTATGTCTTATAGTTTCCATTTTATTATGTTTGGGTATGTTTTTATATATTATTATTACTATCCATTTTATTTCCAAATGATAATATACCATTTACGCTCTCGTCAATTGAATTTTTTTAATTTTAAGCGACGATGTTATTCTATCGAATTTTCATAAAAGAAATTGCATCTTCTCTTTTCTTTCAAGTTTCCTTTTCATGTGGTATGTCATTAAAATATCCCTAACATGATCTTATATATTTTTTATTATTTCCCTAAACTATATTATGAGTTACTTATGTGTGGTTTACCCTTTTACCATCTCTTTTTAATGTTTCCTAAAACCTTGTTATATAGTTGTTATGCTGCAAAATTTTTGTCTCAAAATATATCTCTTTTTATCAAGTAATTCTATTATTTTATTTATGTGAATACCTAAACCTATTTAATTATAGGGGAATTAATCAATTCCTAAAAATAATATATTTGATTTTGGAATTTACATACATGAAACCCTCATTCCCTTTACATGGGTTATAAATGACATAGTGATCTTGTTTTTAAGCACTTTTTAAAACATCACAATTTTGATATGAAACCCACTTATTTTATTCTATTTGGGTTATTTACAAAATTTTTGATTATGATATATGTGGATCACATGAAAAAAATACTTATTAAGGGTGTTCCTTGATAGTTCTCCAATGCATTGGGTAAATAAATTAATCTCTATAGATGACAAGTTTTATGATACCTTGGTGAATAACCTTGGTAATTTTTAAGACACCTTGGGGATAGAACTTTGTGATATGTTCATGAATTTCTAAAATAAATGTTGAAGCCATGTATTCAAGTTATGATTCATGTTATTTTTATTATAGTATTCCTCTTATTCCATTTCTCGGGTCTTTATGTTTTTCGTCAAGTTCTTATTGATATCACAAGTAAACCGATTCCCTTGTTTACCCTTACTGGGCCTTCTGCTCACTATTTCTTTTGATGTATATACCCATGATATGAGATGCAGAAATTGTACTTAGTATAAACCTATGATGAAGCCTTTCAAGTGGACTAGAATAATTTGTTTTAAGTGCTCATGTATTATGTTCTGAATTTCCAAGACACTAGACTTTAATGATCCTTTATTTGTAAAATGTAATGAAAGTTTATGTGATAAAAAGGTGGGATGTCATACTAGCCATATTTGACACCCCAGTACATGGTGGCCCCAATTGTCATCTCCAACCGCTTTGGGAGCACATCCTCGGAGCATGATAACAAGTACCTCCCTTATATTAGATAGGTATATTAAGTCGATGTTGATGACTTCATCCCAACTACACAAGGGTCTTACTCTTGAGCCACTTCTAGAGAGTGTCACTGCCAACGCTAAATGACCAAGTATCCTCACTATAATGAGGATCTCATGCTGAGGGAACATACTAAAGTTCAAAGTACATGGGCCCCTCGGGCCACCCGCTGAGGGAGGTAAACATATAATCAGGAGAAGGTAATCACCATGATTCCTAGGAAGAAAATCTTCCATACACACGCGATGAAATTAAACGGTTAGACATAAAACACGGCCCCCTCCACTCAAGCCCACCATGGAAATAGGGTGGCACAATACAACCACAGGCACATTCCTGCCAGTGCTTGCCAACCTCATCATGTAGACAGAGCAATGGATTATAATAAAATGAAAATATATGTCACTGCATAAGAAGATCATCATCTAAATAGGACAGTAACTGGCTATAGGGAGGCACAAACACATTCCGATGCATATCAATCCCACAATCCAAATAGGGCAGCAAACAAATATGGGAAGAGTCCAATTCAGGTGTATGAACACAAAGCCCATGAGAAAAATATAGAGGCAAGCGAGCAGATAAAAATTCTTTCCCTTAAATATGAATCCCACCAGTCAAATACAATGGAAACTAGAGAAGAAAACTGGCAGAAGATTCGTTACTCTATCCCGACATAGGAGAACTACCAGTATCCACTAGAAACCCATGGAGGATCGAAGTAGGCAAAAACTCCTACTCCGACATCGGAATGGGCCTTCATACTCATTCTACCCAAAAATATATCTCAATACATCTTGTAAATGATAGAATCTCATAGGTCGATTCCATACCATATCCTTCAGACATGTCAAGACGTCATTGCATCAGTAAAAAACACAAGGAAATGAGACCATGACCTAGTTTCCTCGAACAGAATGACTCATTCGCAAGATAGGTTAGTTGCTCCGAAGAAGTTATGCATCCCTACTCTAGTACAGGAGGTCCGATGGAAATATCCTGTGATAAACCGACAACCGGATTGGGAAACAATATTCATTCCAATTGGGGGACGTCGGTCTAATGTGGTGGCCACTCTAGGGTAGGCATATATTTCTGCCAAAACTCAAGATGTTTGTCATCATATCCATACAGCATCACAGGAACTAAAAAAAAGAGGAACCCATATACAAAGGTCATTACCAACAACAGATGGCCCCATATTCCTGTAAAATAGTTCCCAAAGATGAAATGCGCCAAATGAAACCACAAAATGAAGATCATATTCCTGATTTTGTTCTGATGTAAGGAGGATTTATTGACACAATCAATCATATATCAATAGAGTCTCAAGATCTTATCATTCCATTACCAAATTATAAAAGTGGAAGTAGCAGTTTTGAAGGCCCTCCCCACAATGTTTCTACCAACTACTCTGAATCCCCTCCCCAGAGTACCCATGGGGGCTTACTCTGTGGGTTAGGAATGATCGATCATGAGAGCCTATATCCTGATTTGTGTCAGTGTATCCCCCTCCTTGACCATAAGATCAAATAGTAAGAAGGTCATCCCCTTTCTATCATCTTCCCTGATGGTCCACCCTAGGGTATATGCTACATATATGCTCCTCCTTGTAGTCAGACATTAATCCATGATGGTATCCCTCACCATGACGGAAGCCACTGCGAAGGCCCTCCCGACAATGGTAGTTATTGTAAAGACCCTATTCATAGAAACATAAAGCAACAAGAAGGTACTCCTCTCATTGTAGTACATCCTGAAGGCCTTCCTTAGAATGTACACTACATAAATTCTCCCTACACCCAGATATCAAGTTATGATAGTAATCATTGCCATCATAGCCGTCATCGAGAAGGTCCTCCCCTTAGTTACATCAAGAATAAAGAAGGTCATCCTCCTCCTATAGCCCACCATGAAGTTCCTCCATAGGTTATATGCCATAGGTACATTCCTAGTGGTTAAGAATCAAGTTTCAATAATAATACTTTCCATTTTATCACCAATTAAGAAGGTCCTCCCCACAGTTAAAATTCACATTGGTAAGAAGGTCTGACCCTTTCCGGGGAAAATATAATAAATACCTCCTACACTGAGGCACTTAAAAATATGTTTTTACACATGTGAGACTCTCTATATATGATTTGTGATGTCCTTTCTCAAGTTGAAGACATCCCGTGACCATGCTTGTCTTCTGAGCCACCCCTGTACTACTCACATATCAATGAGGCTCCTACCATCCCCAATGCTCGGAATGAAATTAAAGAGAATTCAAGTTGGGCAGACCAAGCGGAGGAGTCTCTGTAAGATAAATAGTAGGCTATGTTTCTCTTGAGAAGAAAACTAGCTAAGAACAACATACTCATGATGTATTGACACGTGGCCACTTCTCAGTTTTTTAGACCAAGGGAATTTTCTGAAGAATGTACAAATAACATTCACCTAAATATATAGAAAACTCTCTTCTATCTAAAGTAAAAATTCCTACCTTATAAAGGATATGTAGACCATGTCAGTATACTAGGAGAGATTCACCATCTAATTGACCTAGAAGCTCTCTCATCTGCATAGTGGCCACAATCAGAGAGGCGAAGGAAATATCTCTAATTGTCCTACCTCCACATGTTGCACAAGTTTCATTTCCTTATCAACGACGCCCCATTCGAAGTTCACATTCGGGGATGGGGAGAGCATGGAGCTCTACACTACACCCCATATCACATTTACCAGAAATCATCGAAAGTGAAATCTTGAAATTTCATTACCCAAAGGAAGAAATCAAATGGAATCACTACTGAAAAAAGGTGGAACACTCGACAAGAACCGGCCTTGAGTAAGTCTCAAAATCTTCAGGCCTGATGAGAGAAATCCATCGAGAATCCTTTGATCCAGACAACCAATAACATCTAGAAGGATTCTTGCATAAGGTAAGCCAACCAATGAGAAATAATCATGTCCTAGAAGGTGAAAAAATCATGTGAAAATATAGCACCATTCTTGGTTCACACCCACATGGGAGTACGCGAAATCAAGAAAGCGGAAATAGAAACAACTACCGTAGTAATATAGGAACAGCCCCAACACACAGGGATGGGGGAATTTTTAACTCAAAATGACCCAATAAGACCAAAGAATCCAGGCCATATCATATCAATGGAATAACAAGAGAAACCTCAACCTGTAGGTCTAGGGGAATTTTTACCTCAAATTCCTACACAACAGATTTCTATCTTCTCCTATCTGGTAAGAATGATGAGTATAAAGACACCTATTTAGTCTTGTCTCATGGTACATACCTCAAAGACAAAGGAAAATTCTAATGTTGGATCAGGTATCCCTTCGGGTTTCTCTTCACCATGAAACCCGAAGAATACCAAAGAATGGAAGGAGGAATCCCAAAAAAGGACACAAAAAGATCTCCTACAATTCGTCACTGGGTACACCACCCCCAATATGGTATGAATTAGTGAACTTGGTGGACCTCTATCCCACAAACCTCACTGTAAATGAAAAAAATGAAGAGGATTCAATAGAATATGTTTTCATCCAGGAGTCATTCCACACCAATCCTGGGGATGTACATACCCAGAACTATAGAACTTCCCTAAATTTGGGAACACCCTCAGAAAACCCAACACTACCTCCCTCGTGAATCCCAAAAAAGGAGAAGAATAAATCCAATGTTGTATATGACCCACCTCCTCTTCCTTGAGAAAATGAGTCCCTCATTATTGAAGAAAGATTTTCCAAAAAGGAAGAAGAATTGAAAGTCCTTAGGAAAATTAATGTTGATCTGTAGTGAGGATTCTATCTTTCCAAATGTGTACCTCAAGAGAAACGTCAACAAGTGTTACCAAAAGATGTGCCTCTGCCACAGGCACTCATCCTGGTAAATGAAACTAGGCTCGGATTCCCATCCAATCTAGCATTGGTACCATCAGTCTACTTGAATCTGGCCCCATAAGGATATCAAGTCTTCCCTCCACTAGGTTAATAACCAGAACACATTTATGTGAACCCATAGAGGATTCCCCAAGTTGGGTATCAGCTCCAAATTCTAGTAGTGATAGAACGTCCAGTTTTTTCCCCTATTGAACCCACCCAATATCAATTCTAGTAGTATATACATCAAGGGCTCTTGAATTTTGTCGAGAAATAGATAGCTCGATTGGAATACTTGGAACGGTGACACACTATGATACAACTAGAATTAAAACCTTCCCCTGATTGGGTGAGCAACATTATTCCACTACTAAACTTTAGGAACCTCACATTCTTGGTGTGAAATGGTTTAGGAGACCCAAAATAGCATCTAATGCACTATGAATCTTACTATAACTCCATGATGGGTTCCCCAGAGAAAAAAGAAGTAGTGAATCTTAGGGGATTAATGCAAACTCTATAGGGTTCATCCTTCGTGTGGTATACTGGTTTTCTAGCTAACTTAATCACAAGCTAGAAGGACCTCCAGAGATAGTTTCTCTTCTAGTTCAATTCAACATTGCCTAAGAAAATAGTCAGTGATCTCATGAAATATAAGCAGCAAGATAATGAAAGATTTTCAGACTTCATCGCCAGATGGAAAGGCTTGAATTACTCCCCCAGGATGAAATGATTAGTATGTGCATCAATAATCTTCGTGATGGATTGTGGACTCCACTCATCCAAGTGAAGTACGCAAGTGGGTTCTTATATTTCTCCATCACTGCCCAAAGGATAAAATAATCCTTACAGCAGACCAATCTCAAGTCCCGAGTGGCCCCATAGGCCCTAGGAAAAAGAACGTGAAAAGATGAAGTGGCTTATATCACGCTTAAGCCACCCTCAACACCAGGTCTAGTTTTGAGGCCTCCACCAAACCATACTGGACCCCCTAGACACCAACAGCCACCCCCACCTCAACTAGATAAAATAAGGGGTGAAAAAATAAATAATTTAAAGGAATTAATAAATAATTTATACTTGTTCCTAGATGAATAAGTGTGTGTCTAATTCATAGACGCCATGAATGGTAACTTACACTGGCTACTAGATCCAAAACGATCAGATGACGTGGGTCTCGATGACCTTCCAAATTATTGTCCCTACCACTAGATACTGGGACACACCATCCAGCAATGATTCTTCTTCAAGGATATCCTACAAAATATGGTAGATTCTGGACAAGTTGATTTGGGACTACTTCCAACACAAGTGGCATATGTTTCCACCTTAGACCCAAGTGAGGAAGAGGAGTGGAAATAGTCACCAAAAAAAGAAGCAAAAATTTGATAGTTGGAAGACTTGGAAAATAGTCAACTAAGATCATGGCATACTCCAGTCATATTTGAAGCAACCAACCTGGACCCTAATAGATTCTAATGCCAAAAAACCATCATTATCAACCCCAAAACCCTCTAAGGGTTGATTTTCCAAGAGATGGTCCTATTATAATGGCAAAAAGTAGGAGCAAGAAGATGATCCTGCACTAAGACCAAATTCAACCTTGACACTTTCAAAATTCATGCCAGTAGAATTGAAATCACAAGAACCACCCCGCCAAATGGGACAATGGAAACCGCACCAACAAACAACACCATCAGAAGAATACAGTTAGAAAGAATCATTGTCGGATCAAAAACTGATCTTTAACTCCATTAATGTCATCCACTTAATGTAACCCTTCTTTGATAGGGAATATGGATACAAACCTGAATTCTGTTAGAGTTGGTGTCCTGAGAACCAACTCTTTGTACTTTGATTACATGAATGTACACTTATTATATATTTTTCATTGTTCTACATGACTATAATATAATAATGTCATAGAATATTTGTTGCATTAATAAGGTCATGGTAGATCCCTACTATAATGAGAACCTTGAAACGCTATAACAATATTACTAAATAAAGTTCTACGTTTGGATGACATAATATGATAGGAAAAATAGTATACAAACCGTCATGTGTGAGTACTCGTAAGAAGATGAGACCCTCTCTCATGGAGTTCGCACTTGGTAATCTCCAAGATGAGATATTATGAGAACTGGCCCACCAGTAGTAATTCCGCCGGTCTTGGTGTCATTGGATATTTCTATCTGCAAGTGTGTGTAATGTTCCTTAGACTGTAATATTATCATTAACTCATGTCATGACTCACTCACTTAGATTTGCTGATGAAAACCATCACATAGACAGTTAGCAGGAAGTAGGGTACATTGGGTGTGTCACGAATGACATGTTGTAAATGGATAAGTCAAGTAAGGATTTGTCCCTTCCATATTTATGGAAGTAGATATCTCAGGCCCTTTCATTTAAATAGAATTTTCCCCCAAATTACATGACCATGGTGTAATGATGAGTTTATTTGTGTAATTCAAATAATGAAAGATCAAGTATATAGGTTTATGACACTTCCATGAAACCTTCTTGATGAGATATTGAGAAAAAGGGATTAAATTACACAGTAAGCATTCGTATGAGGTGATACATCAATTCGGCATAAACTTATTTCTCTTGGGTTCTTTGACCCGTTGCTAGACAGTAATCTTGGACTTTAAGCAAGCCCGCCTAATGCCAATGAGAAAGATTCCTAGAGGGTCACACACTAAGTGTATCCAAGTATCTCAAGTTGAATAAATATTATTCTCATACGTGGTTTAATAATTATTCAAGGAATCCTAAATCGTTTTAATGTTGGAGGAAGAATAAAATAAAAACAAGTATATGTCATTTATTAATGATTACACCTCGTGTAGTTTTTATTTTGAAAACAAGTACACGCCATGTATTAATGATTACACACCGTGTAGTTTTTATTTTGGAAAGGAAATGTAAAACAAGTACATGTTGTGTATTAATAATTACATTTCGTGTAGTTTTATGAAAAACAAGTACACGTAGTGTATTAATAAATACATGCCATGTAGTTTTTCCAGTTGGGATTTTGAGGATATAATATTGTTTTATTAAATGATATTTATTATAATCAGCATGGGTGCATGTCAAAGAATTAATAATTCGACATGGGGGTTTTCCATAAGAGTTAATGAAATAAATAAAATGTGTAACGCGTTTCTTTATTGTCATAACACTATAGCCTCAAACCCGATTATAAATATCCTCACAACCCCAAGACTTTTCCCTAATCATTGTGCACAACAATTCTGGAGAATTATTTCAAGGCCGAAAGAACCTCTTCCTCCAAGAATGCTCTCAAGACCGAGAGAGATCCTCTTCCATCAGATTAAGATGATCTAAGGAGGACAACTCAAGCAAAGGTTTCTCCATGCTAGCACCCAGAGACTCCTCTGGAGACGTCCAGAGATATGAGGTGCACGTGTGGATCACCGCTAGAGGAAGTCAACACTTGGATTTTGCGATGCAACAACAAATCACACCGGAACATGATGATGAATATCAACAAATAAATAATACCGAAAAGGTACTTCTTGTAAATTAATTAAATTAATTATAATCAACCTGTGACGATCCACTTTTTGGTTCTGGGACCTTTCTTCTTGTTTATATATTTCTGTGAATCGATCTGTGGAGACTGGCATTTATCATCATATTGATCCCCAATTGATCATTACTAATGAAAAAAATCCATGTGGGCACATCCACCCACAAGCTTTCACTGCACCCGGAACCTTCAATTGGTATCAGAGCAAGGTTACAACGTTGATTATAGTTATTTAATTTTCATTGATAATTTACACATTTATATTTGATTCAATTCAAGATAAATCATTCTATAAAATTGAATGAACATGATTTTTTCTTCCTCCTTTGTTTCGCGATTCACATCACAGAAACGATCTTTTGATTTTAATTTTTATTAAATTAAAAAATGAGGAACTCATCTGTAGGAGCTGCTCTTTCTGTCCGTACAACACAAGAATACAGGGCGTGTAGTGAAAACTACAAGCCGTGTACTTAGGTTCAATGAACTGGTACTGGTCTTCCAAACCACGCCATGTGAATTGAGTATACCTGAGTTTTATTACACCGTGTTGACCAGAATTGAATGGCATGTAGAAACTGGAATACACATCATGTGTGTTGAATCAACACGTCGTGTAGTCTAATCCGGTCCAGGTGAAATCATGTATAAGGAGAATCCATGTTCCGTGTACACGGGATTGCTAAGCCGGTAATTGCATAACAAGAAATTACACGTCGTGTTAGATTAATCTACATGCCGTGTACTCCAAAATTTCCAAAGTACATAAAACACGCCAAATCCACCGGTGTGTACTTTGGATAAAGGGTAAAAAATACACACCGTGTAATATATCCTACACACCATGTACTTTCCAGAAATAGGATTTCACCAGGTTTCCTCCAAAAGTAAAAAGACTTGTACAAGGAATATGGATGAGAAGAATCTAAAGAAAATTTATAAAGGAACTTAAGATAAAGAATTAATTAATTATAAAATCATAATTAATTGAATTCAAGTGCGACTTATCTTGAATAAATAGAACGATTAAAAGAATTAAAATGATAAATATGCGTAAATGTCGTTGCATGATATGGATGATCATGAGCTAGACCAAAGAACCTTTTAATATGTGTATGGTTTCATTTAAATTTGTTTAATTTAAATTCATTGGTATGTGAGCCTTTTTCCAAAAAAATAAAGGGTCTGTGTGCCCATGGTTTCTTTAATGTAAACCCCATGTAATGGAGGATCTCCCAAGCTAGAGGAGGCAGTTCAAAACCTGAAGCTGAGGCGAAACCAACCCAAGAAGATACAAAGGTAGACATGTGGGAGCTTCAAAACACAAACCATCCATTCAAGGTTTTTTTCCTTAGGTCAGGGTTATCATATCAAACCGCTAGATAAGCTAACCAATAGAAGCTCATGATCATGCCATTTTATTTTATTTCTGTCTGATTGCATGGTTTATTTATTATGTATGTGTTTTCGTAATCACATAATTAATGAAATAAACAAGCATGCAAAGAGGGAATAAAATAAAAACCAGACTATGCGTAAACATTATCAAAACATGGTTAATCACTTAAGAAAGAATCACTTAATATTAACAAGCATGTGATAATTCAAAACTACATATAAATAATAAAATCCCTAAAATACCATATTAAGTCAGACCAAGCCTTTCATTACTTGATTAATGGAAAGACTCAATAAAACTATGTGTTTGACTAACCCTTGTTGGGATACTTTCTTTTATAATGTAAGCTCTTATGAAAGTTTTGGGTTGACTTCAACATTTTACATCAAGAAGAGTAGCCCTTATTAAACTTGTTGTAAAATGGAGGAAAGTGTTGAGGAAAACCAAGTTAGGATTTCAAGATTGGGGAGTCCACTCAATAGATCAAGAAACTGTAAGCTCACAGTTGGCAAAGATCTGTCTACCTAAATACCTTCAAATAGCTCGATCAACCCATTGTTGGGGTTATGTGAAGGGGAATATGGATCCTTTCCACTATAATGTCAAAGAAACTGGACATTCTGATTTCAATGGTGAGGGCCATTAGGACTTGATAAAATAGTGGGAGACTTAATAAATTCATTTATTATTTTTCATAAAATGTAATCAAAGGGTACTGATAAATCTTCTATTTTAATTTGTAGAATAAATACGAAAAGCTCGTCAACCAAATTTTCTCAATGATAAATTCTGGAGAAAGACAATATCATCACCGTTAGTAACTTTTAGGAATGGTTTAGGCACCTTTGAGTTATCCTATACCATGAACGAAAGTTTTACGTGCTGGAGTCCTCACTTCCTGATTCACCTCCCCAATTGGCAAGTGATGAAGATTTCCTGTTCCATGATCAACATTTGAACGATGCACTCAATGTTCAATGTTTGATGCTGTCATCAATGTCTAGTGAGCTCATGAAGTCTCATGAATACATGGAATCCTATAGCATGCTCGAGCACCTCCATCTTCTATACCAGGAGAGATCAAGACAAGAAAGGTTTGAGATCTCCAAGTATCTATTTCAGAGAAAGCCTGGAGAGGGTTTCCCAGCTGGGCCTCATGTAGTCAAGCTCAATGGCTACATTGAGCGCTTGGAGGTTCTATGGTTTAAACTCCCTTAAGAACTGGGTACCGATCTCATTCTTGCATCACTTCCCCAGATCTTCTCAAACTTTTTTGTAAATTTCAACATGAACAACATTGAGAAGTCTCTATCTGATCTAATCATCCTTATTTTCCATGTGAACAATGATATGAAGCATGAAAATCCTTCTAACCTTATGGTGAATAAAAGGAAAGGGAAGGCGAAGAGCTTTAATCCCAAAGCTTCTTCAAGGCCTTCCAAGAAAAGGAAGATCAAAGGGGAGGCAAGAGAACAGGAGGATGTTTGTTTTGAATGTGGAAAGAAGGGCCACTGGAAGAAAAACTGCACCCAGCCAAGGAAGCAAGGAAAAGATTCAGGTGTGTTTGTTATCGAATGCAATCTATTTGTTTCTACCAATTGGGTATTAGATACTTCTTGTGGTGATCACATCTATATCCAAGTACAGGAACTATGTAGATTCAGAAATATTGACCGAGGTGAGGTGGAACTGTGAGCAGCCAACAGGGCCAGACTCGCTGTTCTAGTTGTCGGAGACTACCTCCCCACATTGCCCACTGGGATGGTCTTGGTTTTGAAAGGATGTTATTATGTACCCTCTATAACCAAAAACATTATTTCAGTATCTAGATTATATACTGATGGATTCATCTCCAAGTTTGGAAGTGGATGTTGCTACTTTTATAAAGATAACATTTGTTTTGGTAGGGAACATTTATATAACGGCCTTTATGTGTTAGACTACACAAACCAAGTAATGGAAATCGATGAAAAAATTAATTCAGATGACTCATACAACACCCAACTTTGGAATCACTGGATAGGTCATGTCAATGAGAAACGTTTGACAAAATTACATCAAGATGGGTATTTAGATTCTTTCGAACTAAAACCACTTGGTGTATGTCATGTGTGTCTACAAGGTAAAATGACCAAAGCCCCATTTAGTGGGAAAGGTGAAAGGGATAAAGATATTCTATAATTAGTTCACACAGATGTGTGTGGACCATTTGCAGTTGAAGCAAGGGGTGGGTTCTTGTACTTCATAACTTTTATTGATGATTTTAGTAGATATGCATATATTTACTTAATGAGGTATAAGTCAGATTCTTTTTATTGGTTCAAAGAATACAAGAATGACATTGAGAACCATCTTGTTAAGAATATTAAGAAACTCCGCTCAGAAAGAGGAGGATAATATCTTAATTAAGACTTAATTGATTTCTTACGAGAGTTTGGGATTCTATCTCAACTCACTCCTCCTTACACGCCTCAGTGGAATGGTGTGAGTGAAAGGAGGAACTGCAACCTGTTGGACATGGTGAGATCGAGGATGAGTCATGCAAGTCTTCCATTATCCTTTTGGGAATATGCATTAAAAATAGTAGCACACATACTAAACCAAGTACCAACTAAATCGATAAATGGTATTCCATATGAGTTATGGAGTGGACACAAAGCCATGTTATCAAATTTACATGTGTAGGGTAGGAAAGCATTTGTTAAGGCCTCTTCAGATAACAAACTTGCACCCCAAGGCACAAAGTGTATCTTTATAGGATATCCCAAGGAAACAAGGGGATATTACCTATACAAACCCTCAGATAAAAAGGTTATAGAGGAAAGACATACCATATTCCTTGAGAGGGATCACATATCTAAAAGAGATAGTGGGAGTGAGATAAACTTCGATGAAGTCGAGGCTCAAGATACACAGGATTTGGTACAAGAACAGATTCCACAAAGCCCCGTGGAAGAACAATCTGTTCCAAAGACACAAGAACATCATAAGAGCACGAGAGAGGTGAGAGAACCAGAACGATGTGGTTTTCTTTTCACTGAGGATGGTGACTCATTATTGGTTGAAAATGATGATCCTCTTACCTACAAGGAAGCAGTTAAAGGCACAAATGTTGCCAAGTGGTAGGAATCCATGAATTCTGAAATGGATTCCATGTACCAAAACCAAGTCTGGATTTTGGTAGATCCTCTAGTTGATGTAAATCCTATTTGTAATAAATGGGTATTCAAGAAGATACTAGACATGGAGGGGAAAGTCATCACCTATAAGACACGACTGGTTGCAAAAGGCTTTAGACAGCATCAAGGAATTAACTATGATGAAAAATTTTCACCGGTTGCGATACTGAAATCCATTAGAATCCTATTGTCCATTACCGCTTACCATGACTATGAAATTTGGAAAATGGATGTAAAAACAACATTCCTTAATGGGACCTCCAGGAAAATGTCTATATGACATAACCTGAAGGGTTTGTGACTCCAAAGGATGATAACAAGGTATAAAAGTTGCAAAAATCCATTTATGGATTAAATCAAGCATCAAGGTCATGGAACATTCATTTTGATGAAGCCTTAAAGGAATTTGGCTTTATTAAGAATGAATGTGATCCTTGTACTACAAAAGGTTTAGTGGAAGTGCATTAGTTTTCCTAATAGTATATGTTGATGACATATTACTAATTGGAAACAAAGTACCTTTCTTACAGTTATTTAAGGCATGGTTAGATAAATGATTCTCCATGAAAGACTTGGGTGAGGCAGCATATATTCTTGGGATCAAGATCCATCGTGATAGATCCAAGAGAATGTTGGGCCTCAGTCAAAGTACATATATTGAAAAGATACTGAAGAGATTCAATATAGAACAGTCCAAGAGGGGATTGTTTCCAGTGTCACATGGCATTCATCTGTCCAAGAAAATGTGTCCTCAGACACATGAGGAAAGAAAGAAAATGAGAAGGATCCCTTATGCATCCGCGATTGGTTCAGTCATGTATGATATACTATGTAAAAGGATAGATGTTTCTTATGCATTAAGTGAGGTAGGAAGATATCAAGCTGATCCAGGAGATCACCATTGGATGGTAGTCAAGACTATCCTTAAGTATCTGAGGCGTACTAAGGATATGTTCCTAGTTTATGGAGGAGATGAGGAACTAGTCATCAGAGGACATATAGATACTAGTTTCTAGATAGATCAAGATGACATGAAGTTGTAGAATGGATACATCTTCAGTTTGAATGGAGGTGCAGTGAGCTGGAAGAGCTCAAAGTAAAGTGTGGTTGCAGATTCTATAGCAGAGTCTGAGTATATCACAGCTTCTGAGGCTGCTAAAGAAGTAGTATGGATATGAATCTTTGTCCAAGAGCTGGATGTAGTACCTATAAGTAAAGATCCTATCACACTCTATTGTGATAATACTACAGTGGTGGTACTTTCAAAAGAGCCAAGGTCACATCAGTGAACAAAGAACATACTTCAGAAGTATCATCTCTTGAGGGGTTTTTCTCAGAGAGGTGAAGTTGCAGTGAGCAGTATTTCCATGGAAGACAACATGGAGGACCCCTGACTAAATCCTTGACTCAGCAGAAACATGATCATCATGTAAAGTCTAGAATACTAAAAGTCATAGGCAGTTGGCTCTAGTCCAAGTGGGAGTTTGTTAGAGTTGGTGTCTTGAGAACTAACTGTTTGTACTTTGATTACATGAATGTACACTTATTATATACCGTTCATTGTTCTGCATGACTATAATATAATAATGTCCTGGAATATTTCTTGCATTAATAAGGTCATGGAAGATCTCCGCTATGATGAGAACCTTGAAATGATATAACAATATTCTTAAATAAAGTTATACGGTTGGATGACATACTATGATAGGACACATAGTATACAGACCGTCATGTGTGAGTACTTGTAAGAAGACGAGACTCTCTCTCATGGAGTTCGCACTTGGTAATATTCAAGATGGGAGATTATGAAAACAGAACTGCCAGTATTAATTCTTCATGTCTTGGTGTCATCGGATATTGCTATCTGTGAGCATGTGTAATGGTCCTTAGATTGGAAGATTATCATTAACTCATGTCATGACTCACGCACTTAGATTTTCTAACGAAAACTGTCACGTAAATAGTTGGCAGGAAGTATGGTACATTGGGTGCGTCACGAATGACATGTTGTTAATGGATAAGTCGAGGAAGGATTTTCCCCTTCCATATTTATAGAAGTAGATATCTTGGGCCCTTTGATTGAAATATAATTGTCGCACAAATTCCATGGCCATGGTGTAACGATGAGTTTATTTGTGGAAGTCAAAGAATGACAAATCAAGCATATAGGTTTATGGCACTGCCATGAAACCTGCTTGATGAGATATTGAGACAAAGGGATTAAATTACATAGTAAGAATTCATATCAGGTGACACATCAATGCGGCGTCAACTTCTTTCTCTTGGGTTCCTTGACCCATTGCTAGACAGTAATCTTGGACTTTAGGAAAGCCCGCATAATGCCAACGAGAAAGAGGCCTAGAGGGTCACACACTAAGTGTATCCAAGTATCTCAAGTAGAATAAAGATTATTCACGTACATTGTTTAATAATTATTCAAGGAATCCTAAATAGTTTTAATGTTGGAGTAAGAATAAAATAAAAACAAATACATGTCGTGTATTAATGATTACACACTATGTAGTTTTTATTTTGAAAAAAATTACACATAGTGTATTAATAATTACATGCCGTGTAGTTTTTATTTTGTAAAGGAAATGTAAAACAAGCAAATTTCGTGTATTAATGATTACATGTCATGTAGTTTTATGAAAAACAAGTGCATGTAGTGTATTAATAAATATACGTTGTGTAGTTCCAGTCGGGATTTTGAGTATATAATATTGTTTTATTAAATGATATTTATTATAATCAGCGTGGGCACATGTCAAGGAATTAATAATTTGACATGGGGGTTTTCCATAAGAGTTAATTAAATTAATAAAATGCATAATGAATTTATTTATTATCATAACTCTATAGCCTCAAACCCGATTATAAATATCCTCAAAACCCCAACACTTTTCCCTAATCGTTGTTCACAACAATTATGGAGAATTATTTCAAGATCGAAAGAACCTATTTCACCAAGAATTCTCTCAAGACTGAGATAGATCCTCTTCCATCAGATCAAGACGATCTAAGGCGGACAACGCAGGAAAATTTTTCTCTACACTAGAACCCGGAGACCCCTTTGGTGATGTCCAGAGATATGAGGTGCACGTGTGGATCACCGCTAGATGAACTCTACACTTGGATTCTGAAACGCAATGACAAATCACACCGGAACATGATCAAGAATATCAACGAAGAAAGAATAGCCAAAATGTACTTCTTGTAAATTAATTGAATTAATTATAATCAACTTGTGAAGATCCACTTTTTTGGTTCTAGGACCTTTCTTCTTCTTTGTCTATTTCTATGAATTGATCCATGGAGACTGGAATTTATCATCATATTGATCCCTTATTGATCATTTCTAATGACAAAAAACCAAGTGGTAACATCCACCCACAAGCTTTCGCTGTGCCCGGAACCTTTAATCGGTATCAGAGTGAGGTTACAATGTTGATTATAGTTATTTAATTTTCATTGATAATTTATGCATTTATATTTGATTCAATTCAAGATAAATCGTTCTATAAAACTGAATGAATGAGATCTATTCTTCCTCCTTCGTTTCATGATTCACGTCACAGAAACGACCTTTGGATTTTAATTTTGATTAAATGAAAAAATGAGAAACTCATCTGGAGGAGCCGCTATTTCTGTCCGTACAACACAAGAATACACGACGTGTAGTGAAAACTACATGCCGTGTACTTAGGTTCAACGAACCAGTACTGGTTCTCCAAAACACACCGTGTAAATTGAGTATACTTGAGTTTTATTACACCTTTTTGACCATAATTGAACGGTGCGTGGAAACCAGAATACACGGTGTGTATGTTGAATCAACACATCATGTAGTCTGATCCGGTCCACGTGAAACCATTTATAAGGAGAAGTCGTGTTCCGTGTACATGGGATGGTCAGGTTGGTAACCGTGTAACAAGGAAGTACACACCGTGTTAGATTAATCTACACGTCATGTACTCAAAAATTTCCAAAGTACAGAAAACACGCCAAAGCCCCCAGTGTGTACTTTGGATAAAGGGTGAAAAATACACGCAGTGTAATATATCCTACATGTCTTGTACTTTCCAGAAATGTTATTTAACCAGGTTTCCTCCAAAAGTACAAAGACCTGTATAAGGAATATAGATGAGAAGAATCTCAAGGAAATTCAGAAAGTAATTTAAGATAAATAATTGATTAATTATAAGATAATAATTAATTGAATTCAAGTGTGACTTATCTTGAATAAATAGAACGATTAAAATAATTTGAATGATAAATATTTTTAAATGTCATTTCATGCTATGGATGATCATGATCTAGACGAAAGACCCTTTATATCTATGTATGGTTTCATTTAAATTTGTTTAATTTAAATTCTTTGTCCTGTGAGAATTATTCCAATAAAATGTAGGGCATGCATGCCCATGGTTTCTTTAATGTAAACCCCATGTAATGGAGGATCTCCCAAGCCAGAGGAGATGGTTCAAAACCCAAAGCTGAGGCGAAACCAACCCAAAAAGATACAAAGGTGGACAGGTGGGAGCTGCAAAACACGAACCATCCCTTCAAGGTGTTTTTCCTTAGGTCAGGATTAGCTTATCAAACTGCAAGATAAGCTAACCAATATAATCTCATGATCATTCCATCTTATTTTATTTTTGTCTGATTGCATGGTTTATTTATTATGTATGTGTTTTAGCGATCACATAATTAATGAAATAAACAATCATGCAAAGACGGAATAAAATAAAAACCGGATTATGCATAAACATTATCAGAAAATGGTTAATCACTTAAGAAATCATCACTTAATATTAACAAGCATGTGATAATGAAAAAATGTGTGTAAAGAATAAAATCCCTCAAATTCCATATTAAGTCAGACCAAGCCTTTCGTTACTTGATTAAGGGAAAGACTCAATAAAACTATGTGTTTGACTAACCCTTGTTGGGATACTTGCTTTTATAATGAAATCTCTTATGAAAGTTTCGGGTTGACTTAAACATTTTACATCAAGAGGAGTAGCCCTTTCTAGAATTTTTGTAAAATGGAGGCAAGTGTTGAGGAAATCCAAGTCAGAATTTTAGGATTGGGGAATCCACTCAACAGATCAAGGAACTGTAAGCTCATAGTTGGCAAAGACCTACCTATCTAAATACCTTCAAATATCTTGACCAACCCATTGTCGGGGTTATGCAAAGGGGAATATGGATAATTTCCACTAGAATGCCAAAGCAACTAAACATTCTGAGTTCAATGGTGTGGGCCATTTGGACTTGATAAAATAGTTGGAGAATTAATAAATTCATATATTATTTTTCATAAAATGTAACAAAAAGGTACTGATAAATCTTATCTTTTAATTTGTAGAATCAATATGACAAGATCATCAACCACATTTTCTCTGCGATCAATTCTAGATAAAGACAATATCCTCACTGGTAGTAACTTTCAGGAATGGTTTAGGTGCCTTCGGGTTATCATACACCATGAACGAATGTTTTAAATTCTAGAGTCCTCACTTCCTGATTCACCTCCCCAAGGGAAAAGTGAAGAAGATTTCCAGGTCTATGATCAATATTTGAAAGATGCACTCGATGTTCAATGTTTTATGTTGTCATCAATGTCTGGTGAGCTCATGAAGTATCATGAAGACATGGAAGCCTATATCATGCTCGAGCACCTCCATCGTCTATACTAGGAATGAACAAGACAGGAAAGGTTTGAGATCTCCAAGGATCTATTTCAGAGCAGGCTTAGAGAGGGTGCCCCAGCTGGGCCTCATGTAGTCAAGCTCATTGACAATATTGAGCGCTTGGAGGTTCTAGGGTTTAAACTCCCTAAAGAACTGGGTACTGATCTCATTCTTTCATCACTTCCCTAGATCTTCTTTAACTTTGTTGTAAATTTTAACATGAACAACATTGAGAAGTATCTATCTGATCTTATCATCCTTATTCACCAAGTGAACAGTGATATGAAGCGTGAAAATCCTTCTATCCTTATAGAGAATAAAAGGAAAGGGAAGGAGAATAGATTTAAGCCCAAAGCTTCTTCAAGGCCTTCCAAGAAAATGAAGATCAAAGGGGAGGAAAGAGAATAAGAGGTTTTTTGTTTTGCATGTGGTAAGAAGGGCCACTAGAAGAAAAACTGCACCCATCCAAGGAAGCAAGAGGAAGCTTCAGGTGAGTTTGTTATCGAATTCAATCTATTTATATCTTCCAATTGGGTATTATATACTACTTTTGGTGCTCACATATGTATCCAAATACAAGAACCAAGTAGATCTAGAAAGATTGACCGAGGTGAAGTGGATCTGCTAGCAGCCAATAGGTCCATACTTGCTACTATAGTTGTCGGAGACTACCACCTCACATTGCCTATTGGGATGGTCTTAGTTTTGAAAGGATGCTATTATGTACCCTCTATAACCAAAAACATTATTTCAGTATCCAGATTAGATACTGATGGATTCATCTCCAAGTTTGGAAGTGTATTTTTCTACTTTTATAAAGATAGCATTTTTTTTGGTAGGGATTATTTATATAACAGCCTTTATGTGTTAGACTACACAAACCAAGTAATGGTAATTTATGACAAAATTAATTCACATGACTCATACCACACCCTACTTTGGCATCATCGGCTAGGTCATGTCAATGAGAAATGTTTGACAAAATTACATCAAGATGGGTATTTAGATTCTTTCGAACTAAAACCACTTGGTGTATGTCATGCGTGTCTACAAGGAAAAATGACCAAAGCCCCATTTAGTGGGAAAGGTGAAATGGCTAAAGAGATTCTAAAATTAGTTCACACATATGTGTGTGGACCATTTCCAGTTGAAGCAAGGGGTGGGTTCTTGTACTTCATAACTTTTATTGAGGATTTTATTAGATATGGATATATTTAATTAATAAGGTATAAGTTAGATTCTTTTGAGAGGTTCAAAGAATACAAGAATGAATTTGAGAACCATCTTGGTAAGAAGATTAAGAAACTCTGATCAGACATAGGAGGAGAATATCTTAATCAGGACTTCATTGATTTCTTACGGGATTTTGGGATTCTATCTCAACTCAATCCTCCATACACGCCTCAGTGGAATGGTGTGAGTGAAAGGAGGAACCATACCATGTTGGACATGGCGAGATCAATGATGAGTCATGCGAGTCTTCCATTATCCTTTTGGGGATATGCATTACAAACAGCAGAACACATACTAAACCAAGTACCAAATAAATCGATAAATGGTATTCCATATGAGTTTTGGAGTGAATGCAAAGCCATGTAATCAAATTTAAATGTGTGGGGTAGCAAATAATTTTTTAAGGCCTCTTCAGGTAACAAACTTGCACCCTGAGGCACAAAGTGTAACTTTATAGGATATCCCAAGGAAAAAAGGCGATATTACCTTTATAACCCCTCTGATAAAAAGGTTATAGTGGAAAGACATGCCATATTCTTTGAGAGGGATCACATATCCAAAAGTGATAGTGGGAGCGAGATAGACTTCAATGAAGTTGAGTCTCAAGATACACAGGAGTTGGTATAAGAATAGATTCCACAAAGCCCCATGGAAGAACAATTTGTTCTAGAGACACAAGAACCGCATAAGAGCATGAGAGAGGTGAGAGAACTAGAACGATATGGTTTTCTTGTCACCGAGGATGGTGACTAATTATTGGTTGACAATGATGATCCTCTTACCTACAAGGAAGTAGTTGAAGGCACAAACTTTTCCAAGTGGAAATAAGACATGAATTCTAAAATGGATTCCATATAACAAAACTAAGTTTGGATTTTGGTAGATCCTATAGTTGATGTAAAGACTATTGGTAATAAAATGGTATTCAAGAAGAAAATGGACATGGAGGGACAATTCAGCACCTATAAGGCATGACTGGTTGCAAAAGGTTTTAGACAGCGTCAAGGAATTGAATATGATAAAACCTTTTCACCAGTTGCGATGCTGAAATCCATCAGAATCCTATTTTCCATTTCCTCTTACCATGACTATGAAATTTTGTAAATGGATGTCAAAACATCATTCCTTAACGGGAACCTCCAGGAATATGTCTACATGACAAAACCTGAAGGGTTTGTGACTCCAAAGGATGCCAACAAGGTATGCAAGTTGCAGAAATGCATTTATGGATTAAAGCATGCATCAAGGTCGTGGAATATTTGTTTTGATGAAGCTATAATGGAATTTGGATTTGTTAAGAATGAATGTGAGCCTTGTAAATTAATTAAATTAATTATAATCAACCTATGATGATCCACTTTTGTGGTTCCTAGACCTTTCTTCTTCTTTGTCTATTTCTGTGAATCGATCTGTGGAGACTAGTGTTTATCATCGTATTGATCCCGTATTGATCATTACTAATGAAAAAAATCCAAGTGGGCACATCCACCCACGAGCTTCTGTTGCGCCCGAAACCTTCAAATTCCTCATGTCCAACCAAAGATCTGGAGGAAGAGGCTATATAGGATGAGGTTTTCTAGGAAGGCGTGGTTGTGGTAGGAGTCAAATTATCTGCCACACCTTAATGAAAACTATTAATGTTGCAAAAACTCACCGAAGGACCCTCCAATAGACACAATAGGAACCATAGTGTTTCTCTACACCTTCTAGAATAAATCCTAGCCCATTTATCTTGGAGAATCCATCAGAGTAAGATAAGATCTCTAACATTCCAAAACATGTAGTCTGACCAATTCGGCCGAATCAAAAGAGCACTAGAGCACCATCAATTCTCATCCCAGAGGTCTGCTCATGTACCTCTAGGGATCAAGTCCTTAAATAACCTATGAAATAGAATCCCCAAGCTAGGAAGCACTGGCATTTAGAGAAGAAATGTGATATTCTTAAGCATCTAGCCTTAGTACCAGCAAACCTATCGATCCTCAATGCATTGAATCTGTCAGAATACCTTAGAGAGGAAATAATCAAAGCTTTACTAAGTCCCCAGAAATTCAAGGCCGATGTAATAGCTACCAAAGTCTATTAGACAGAGACTAACCCCGTAGAATGTCATGTTTTCATCTCCTTCACAGATCAGGATGAAGACACCATCATGAAGGGACACATCAAACACTTATATGTTCCTAAAAAGTTAAATGTAATTGATGTCTAGAAAATTTTCATTGACAATGGATATGGAGTTAAACTCCTCCTCCTACGAACACTTCATCGGTTGGGAAATGATGAGGATAGTATGATACCCTATGATACAACTCTGCTGGGATATGAAAAAATTGAGCAGAAACTATTGGAATGAATCAATCTTGAAAATTTTCTTAGTGACCTCATGCTTGATTCTATGTTTCTACTAGTGTAGAAAAATATGGCATTCAACGTCATGTTGGGGAGGCCTTGGCTGCATCAAAACACTGAAATCCCCTCATCATACCATCAGTGTGTCAAATATTATGCTAAGGGAAAAAACAAGAAATTGCACACCAATAAATCCCCATTCGAATCCTATGAGTTTCATTACATTGATAGAGGTTTCAATGAACTGAAAGTGAAGCAGTCTTTGGCAGATGACATTGATTGGATCATTGCCCCAAATGAATTGGATATGGATCACCCTGATCCCCTCAAATAACTTGGGTAATAGTATGTATTACACATTAATCAGGTTGATTTCATAAGTTCAAGCTCAGATGTGAACTCAACCATATTAATGATCTTGGTTTTGGCCATTGAGTCCAAGGATGTTAAAAATCACACTAACCCCCATAATGATAGTGAGTGCTCAAAAAAATTATCCCAAACCATCCTCAGGGCTCCAGATAGTTCTTTCCTTACTCACTAAGGAAGAATATGTTGTCTTGTCACTAAAATAAAGTGAGGAAAATCCTTCACTTACCATTCCATCCTCTTTAGAAAATTCCCCACAGTTAGCTGGGGCAAAAGGATCTATTTCAATTTCCAGAAATCAAAGTTGGGATTCCTATCCCAATGCTAGAGAGTTCATATCAAGAATAATATCTCCATCAGAAGAGTAAGAGGATCATGAAGAGTATGAAGAATAATAATAAGTTCTCAAATATTCCCCTCCTGCATTCTAAGAAGGAGTCTCTACCATAATTGATGAACTTAGGGAGATAAACCTGGGCACCGAAGATGAACTGTGGCCCACTATAATTAGTGTGGATATTCATTAAATGAGAAAGATGAATATACCTCCTTCTTAAAGAATAATCGAGTTTTTTTTCTGGAACTACATAGAAATGCCATGCCTCGATCCTGAGGTTGCCACTCATCCCATGGGTCTACCGGAAGACCATCGTGGTTACAAGCAGGCTGCCAGAAGGACCAACCCGACACATGATGCCAATATAAAGGCTAAAGTTGAAAATCTAATCAAAGATAACTTCATTTGGTAAGTCCAATATCTGATATGGATGGAAAACATAGTCCCTATAAAAAAGAATAATGGACATATCAGAGTTTGCATTGACTTCAGTGACCTCAGTCAGCACTACCCTAAATATGATTTCCCGGTCCCGATCATGGAATTACTAATTGATGTGACCGCCAGATATGAGGCCCTCTCTTTTATGGATGGATACTCTGGATACAACTAGATCCAAATGGCCTGAGAAGATGAATAATCCACTACCTTTAGGGCCCCCTAGAGAGTATTGTTCTACAAGGTAATTCCCTTCGGTCTGAAAAATGTCAGTGCTACATATTAGTGTTCTATGGATTTCATTTTCAATCCCTTCCTAGGAAAATACATCGATTGATATGTTGATGACCTAGTGGTTAAATCATGAGAGTGCTCGAAACACCTGAAAGATCTTGAAACTTTGTTCAATAAACTATGATAGTACAGTCTAAAGATAAATCCCCTGAAGTGTGCGTTCAGAAATACCTCTAGGAAATTTCTTGTCTTCATTGTACGCCATTTCAGCATCGAATTCAACCTAGAGAAGACAAAATTCATCCTTGGAATGTCACCAACTTGAAACCTCACTGAGTTGATGGGTCTCTATGGGAACCTGGCCTACATTTGGTGCTTCATAGCTAACCTTGTAGGTAAGTGTTTTCTTCTCACCAGGTTGATTAAGAAAGGGGTCTCATACTATTGGGATAATGATTTTTAAGAATAATTCGACAATATTAAAAGTTATCTCCTAATCCCACCAATAATAATTCTTCCTATTGAGGGAATATCACTCATTCTATACGTGACCACCTTGGAATAGTCACTAGGAACTTTCCTTCCACAGAAGAATGATGCTGGAAGTGAGAATAGCCTCTATCACCTCAGTCGGACAATGATCGATGCTGAGAATTGATATTAAAATATCTAAAAGAGCTACCTAGACCTAATATTTGAAATTCAAAAACTCAAGAATTACTTGCAACACCACGATGTCTATCTAGTATCCTACTACAACCCACTCAAGTATATCCTCAGTCATACTATATTAACTAGATTCCTATCACAATGGGTAGTCATCCTATAGTAGTTTGACATATGGTATGTGCCCCAAAAATCCATCAATGGTTAGGAATTAGTAGATTTCCTGGCAGAGAACCCCTTGGTAGAAATTTCCTAATTGGATAATAAACTTTCTGATGAAGAAGTATTCTTCATCTTAGAAGGCTCCCAGGCATAGGAAATGAACTTTGACAGTACCTCCAAAAGCCCGATAGGGAAAAGGATGGAGGACCCCAAGCTCAATAAAGTGGGGTTGGAAGTTATACTCATACATCCATAAAATACCATATTACCTTACTCCTTCCTACATTCATAGGGGTGCAAAAATAATGAAGCAAAATACCAGGCCCTCATTGTAAGCCTAGAGTTGGAACTTCATGCACAGGTTGGATGCCTAAAGATAAAATGTTATTCGAATTTGGTCATCAAGAAAGTCAATGGTGACTATGACATTAAGAAATATTTATTAGTTCCTTTGATGAACCATGTCTGAGAGATGATGGAAGAATTCCCATCCGAACCAACACTGACTTGTGTCCCTTGGTCACAAATGATCAATCCAATGCATTAGAAAATGTAGCCATAGCCTTGGCTGATCCAGACTAGGATGAAATAGTAATCAAAATTTCCCTCCATTGGATGAACTTGTCATTAATTTAGAACAACATTGAAGAAATCAATGAGATTATCCTCATTCTCGAGCCTTACGGTCACACCACTGGCTGGATGAATCCCATTGAAAATTAAATTTGGAGGGGAGAACTCCCACTAGATCGGGCTAAAAGACAACAGATCTAGAGGTGAGCTGTCAATTTTGTTTTATACGATGGCTCAAACCAAGAAAATGTTCTCTACAATTGATTCCATGAAAAAGTCATTCTCAGGTACATTACTAGAGAATATACTACTGTCATCATGAAATAATTTCACATCAAAACTTTTGGAGCACACAAATTAGCAGCCAAGCTCTCCCATCAAATTCAAGGGCTCAGATACTATTGGACCACTATGATACAAGATTGTGCCACATTCACCAAGAAGTGTCATTCCTACCATGTTCATGCTGATTTCATTCACCAACCCCCAAAACTACTTCACACAGCTAAGTACTCCTGACCATTTTCTATATGGGGGATGGATGTCACGGGACCATATCCTCCCACCACATCTAGAAAATTCAAGTTAATTCTAATAGTAATCGACTTATTCTCCAAATGGGATGAAATTGTACCACTTAAAGATGTTGGGGAAAGAATCATTTTTATCTTTGTGAAATCCAACATCATTACCAGAATTGGTGTCCCTCATACAATAATGATGGAC
The DNA here is from genome assembly GCA_963277665.1 of Viscum album. Taxonomy (NCBI): domain Eukaryota; kingdom Viridiplantae; phylum Streptophyta; class Magnoliopsida; order Santalales; family Viscaceae; genus Viscum; species Viscum album. Next base: position 1,155,122,374 of record OY728120.1, on the reverse strand, counting down.
AATGGAAACAACTTCTGCTCTGTCGAGTTAGAAAAGTTATACCAGTATTATAGAATCAAATCCAACTATTCATCCCCCTACCATGCAGTAGCCAACTAATATATAGAGTCTTTAAACAAGACTCTATCCAACATAATTCAGAATATGGGAGACAAATACAATAAATCATGGTTGGAGAAGCTCCTCCATGATTTAGGGTCTTATCGGACCATGACCCACACTACCACCCAAGCAACTCCATACTCACTAGTATATGGGATAGAGGCAGTTTTTCCCATCAAAGTTCAAGTGTTGTCACTCTGGGTTGCCGTTTATGATCAATTTTTTGTAGATAAAAAATACCAAAAATGGTTTTATGACTTGGAATGGTTGGATGAAACAAGATTTCACACTATTCACCATTTTGAAGTCTATCAAAATCAGATCGCATGATCCATCAACAAAAAGGTTCGCCTTAAGTCTTTCCTTGAAGGAGAGATGGTATTGGTTCTCAGAACCCCAATGATACTCAGGAAGAAACCCCCAAATCTGGATTCAAAATGGGAGGGATCGTATTTCATACATAAGGTCTACTCTAATGAAGCATATACCTTGATATCAATGGATGGACATCTCATCATAGCTCCCACCAATGCAAGGTTTTTAAAGAAATACTTCACATAATAGAGACATATACATCTTAGATGTGAGACATTAAACTGTATAGTGACATATTCATCCTAATCGCATAACAATAACTACATGATAGGTTCATCCTCCCTGAATGATGTTAAACTTCATGGTAAGTATTGTGTTCCAGCTACAAATATATCACGTATAAGTCAAATTCATGCGAGGAAAATATAGAAATACCTTCCCACTTTCCTATGAAAATTTCAGACTGACATAGGGAGGGGCCTCTAGCACTACATGTGGCTTTATTCTTACCCTCATAGGATATGTAGTGACACCTTATCCCTGGATATTGTTCTAACCACTAATAACTAAAATTCCCATTCCCCCTACATATGGACTAGACCTATGTAGGGGAGTTCTTTTTAGAACTAAGTGTGTCTTGATTCCTTCCCTCGCAGGATACGTAGTGATTATCAGATCCTATATCCTTCTCTAGACACCATAAATATAGAAAATTACCCATCCTCCATAAGTATAGACTAGACCTACAGGGGGGACACCTAGGGAAATATGTGTGCATTGATTCCTACCCTCACAAGATACGTAGTTACACCTTGTCCCCAGATCTTGGTCCATCTTCTAGTTACAAAAATGCCCATTCTCCCTATGTATGGACTTGACCTATGAAGGGGAGTTCTTTTCAAAACTATGTGTGTCGTGATTTCATCCCTCATAGGATACATAGTGACACCCAGATTTTACATCTCAGTCCATCCACCAATCAAAAAAATTCCTCCGTATTTCCCTTTCCATGGACCAGACCTCTAAAGAGAACTCCTAGAACTACATACGGCTTGATTCCTATCTCAATGAGATAAGTGGGGATGCCTAAACTCAAATGTCTTGGACCATCCACCACATGACATGAAATTCCTCCATTATATCCGCTATTTCTTTTCTAATAGTAGGGGGATTCCTTGTCACTCCTTGTTTCTCACACCGAGTATAAGTCACGTGAGCTTAGTAATGATGGTAAGGACTTCCCTCTGTAGACAAGACATAAAGGGATATGATTAACCCTTCACCCATAGAGTATGGAACTGACATGCCCCCTCCCTATGTATGGACTGGACCTATACAGAGATAGGCATGTATGGAACTATTTGAGTCTTGATTCCCATTTAGCAATGGCATGCGTAGTGACACCGGGATTCTATACCCTGGTCCAGCCACCAATATTAGATAAAAATTACCTTCTTCCCTATACTCAGGCCTAACCAGTGCAATGGAATATGTTCTTTAGTACTATGTACGACTTTATTCCTTCCCCTATAGGATATGTAGTGACGTTGGGATTCTACATCCTAGTCCATCTATTATACCAAATCAGATCTCTCCCTTTTCTCTGCATATAGGCTATACTTTCATAGAATACTCCCAAAAAATTCCTCACTGTATGACATAAAACTAAAAAGCATATCAGGAGCTGCGTGCAACTTGATTTTTTGTGTAATGAGATATATGGTGAAAGTCAAGCCAAAAGTTTTGAGTTTTACCACATAGAATAAGAGAACATTCCCCCAATTTTCTACACATGACATACCAGCCTATGAAGGAGGTAATATTAACTCCTTTGGAAAAAAAATGTGTCAAAAGATTATGCCCGTATAGGTATGATCTAGATCCATGTGGGGAGTCTCATATTTCATGGATAATCACAATCTGAGAATTTCTTACATACCCAGGCACACCTGTTCCATTTACCAGACTCCATGCCTTAGGAAATCTTGGATCTTCATAATCATCCACTTACATAAAAATATAAAGTCAGTGTCCTACGGAAACCTTTTTTTTACTATGCACATCATGCTCTAGTGGATCTTCATATGTTTCCTAAAAAACGGCCATCAACCGTAGGCAAATTCGTCCTCAGGACAGTCCTCTCCTGCCCTCATACGCCAAATGGCTCCCAATCCCTATGTCATTCCTCATGATCTGAGGGCCCCCAGGACTATGGTTTACCCTTTCTACCCTTATCCATGCCTAGGGTATTTTAGAATATCCCAACCATGATCAAACCATAGTTATTTATGGTATTTGTGACAAGTTGTCCATGAAATATGATGGTAAATTGCGCTTCCAATGTCTTTACCACACGATTTTAAACTACAAGTCCATAAGTGTCCCAGATGCACAACACTAAACTACACCACACAATGGAAATTCTTAGATTCTTATCTTGGATTGTCCTAACCAAAAAAATACATTTCCTTCCTATGTGTGGGCTAGACCTCCATAAGGAATGTTCATTGGGAATCCTGCATGACTCGGTTTCCACCTAATGAGATGCATGGTGATACTTGAATCCTATGATCTAGACTCATCCATAAAAAGTATTAAAATGTCCCCTTATTTGTGCATGAATTGAGACAAAGTAGAAATCCCCAGACAAGTCCTATTTACAGGGATACTCAAGGGTAATCATGTTTCTCTTCATTCACATTAGGATTACTCTACATCCACCCCCTGTGACTATAAATTGTGTGGAATTCATCCGTATTTTATGACGTTAAACTACATAATGTTGGTATAAGAATAAAATTCTCCCTTCCATTGATTATTGCATTAATAAGTGGTGACCTAAAATCCTTGTCATCCCTTATTTCTCACACTGATCATAGATTACATGGGCTTAGGGACCTTTGTAGGGAATCCACCATGGTGTTATAGAAAATCAACCCAGGGTTTTGGTCCTAGCAGCACAAGTCAAAAAAGAATGTTAGGGTTCCCTTCCCCATAATAAGTAACCCTAGGTCCTTATTGTACAAAATTAAACTAAAGGTTACTCCAAAGATGGAATAGATGCCTCACCCTACATATGATCCAGATCTATATAGGTAATTACTTGATCCCATGGGTTAATCACAACCCATACATTTCTAATGTATCCGGATACACTCCTGACACACATCAAACTTCATGCTTTGAGTAATCTTGGATCCCCATAATCCTCCATGGCCATCAAAGATGGAAGGATAGTATTCTACATACTCCTTTGTTTGAAAATGAACATCATTCCCAGTGCCTCTGTATATGTTTCCTACAAAATTACTATTAACCAAAGGTAAATCCATCCTCATGAGAGTCCTTTCTTACCTCGGTATGCCTAAGGCTCTCATGCCCCATGACATCCCTCCTGATTCAAGAACCCTCAAATTCATGGTTTACATTCTCTTTTATACCCATGTCCTAGATATGTTAGAACATCTTGGCACAATTTACCTCTAGTTACTCTAGGATTATGTAAAAAAAAGATGCCCCATCCATATGTGTGAACTTAATCTGCTTATGGGAAAAAAAATTTCCCCCACTTATTTTCAGGTTTCCTGGTGAAGTTAAACCTAAAATTATTCCCTTCAAGTTTAGGCACACCTCCTTTCATAATCCATACTCTATGTTCATAAAGATCTAAATCCCCATGATTCACCATGGCATTGTAAATTGAAGTTCAGTGTCCTGTAAACACCTTTTTTGACTATGCACATCATGCCCCGGTGGCTCTGTATATATTTCCTACAAAACGGCCATCAACAAAAGGAAAATTCATCCTTAGGAGAGTCCTTTCCTATTTTTGTATGCCTGTATGAAATTTAAGGCACATCTTACTCCCCAAATTTAAAAACCACTTGGATTATGGTTTACGTATTTCCCCTTTCAAATGCCCAAAGTTGAAAATAATTTCTATTCGAACTAATGAATCATATACTCTCTCTTGTTTAGAGTAAAATAATATCCCATAATAAGTTTCAAGTGTCCTAGTTATATGATGTAAAACTATATCATACATTGGCCCTCCTTTACACAATCCAAATTCATGTGGGGGAAATTTTTCATTCAAATCCAATATAAATTCTCTTTTCACATTCAGACATCACTTCCTTAATAGGCTGCCACTGTGGTCTTCAATCCAAAAAACAAATCCAAAATTCCTATAAATCTCCTAGGCCATCGGAGATGGAAGGCCAGTGTTCTACGGACACCTTTGTTTGACTATGAACATCATGCCCAGTGGCTCTGCATATGTTTTCTATAAAATAACCATCAACCAAGGGCAAATTCATCCTAAGGAGAGTCCATTCCTACCTACATTAGCCTAAAATGGCTCCCATTCCCCATATACATCCAAAAATCACAATTTCAATGGAAATAAAAAAAATACCTCATTCATATATTAAAGTTATTAGGACATTACCGGCTGATGAATCCAAAATTGGGGCCCCTACCCCATCAATTTTGGTCAAATCTATTTGACATAAAGCATGAGTAATGAGTCTAATTATCAAGACTATAAATTTTCAATGGAAAAGATGCAATACTCTCCATAATCAAAACCTGAAAAGGGAACCCCAATATAAAATTTTAATACCATCTTTTTAAACCTATACTATGTATGGTTTAGGAAAAAATGTTGAGAAATGAAATATTAAAAATAAACATAAAGCTTGTTGGGTTGAAAACCCACAAAGGGCATCAAAAGAAAAATTAAAATTATTCCTGATAATACCGTACCAAATAGAATTAGGCAAAAATTATGGTAATAATGAAAAAAAGAACAAAGTTCATGAGTTTTTCATGTAAACCCAGAAATATTCAAACTACACTCACTAAGTCCCGCAACTTAAGAAAAAATTAGAGCATGATTTGATTTACTGGTTTCAATTTAAATTAATACTTGGTCGAAATGATATTTATATGATCAATTATGATTGATTGATGTTAAAAAAAATGAATAAGAATAACTCGACAATAATTAGGTTTCTATTCCATGAAATTAAAGGGAGGACTATCCCCAGTTTGTAGTCTCTTCATGATATAAAAAAATGGGGAATTTTACAGAGACAGTTTGGGGAAATCAAAACGGAACCCAGCTTTCCCTTTCCAATAGATCAATGATCATCTATCATGAATCATCAAGGGACTACTCTAAAGTATCCCTCTATTCAATTTCAGACTCAAACATCAGATATTCTCACTTCATAATAGCTCTGATGTCTTACCCCTTCTTCTTAATGTCTTCTTAATTGATAATTGATAATACCATTTGTGACTTCATTCTTGCCACATGAGCCTTGTATTCATGTAGCTCCTCCATCTGAGTGACTACCGAATCATGATATCTCATATCATCATCCATTATATGATTTATTTCCTCTAAAACATCTCATAAGGTTGTTGCCTAATGATGTGAGGAATTGAATTTGGAAAGGTTTTCCTCACAAGAAGTGACATCTTCCTGGGCTATGACAACCTGGTGTATAAGAATGTAGAGATGCCAATAATCTAAGCCACCAAAACCCAATTCAGAAAATAATCACCAAAATTTCTCCACTTTGTTGGTGAAGTTAGTTAGAGTATTTTCTACAGTAAGGTCACATAATTGATTCCACACCTATTTTCGCATGGCTCGATGCCTCATCATGGCATTAGGACCTTGGTCCTCCCCCACTACAATGGGTATATAGATAGGAAGCATCATTGTGGCAGATGTAAGGGTTCTAAGATAGGTTACCTAAGTAGGGGGATTTCCCCCCAAATAGATGGTTCAGCCACTAGAACCAGGTACAGGGGACTTTCCATGAATTCTGAGATATCTGGTGACACTCTATTGGGGCCAACCTCATTATGACCATAAGCAATGTCCACGGGAGGATAATAGTATGAATCACTTTCTACAAAAATGGTATGTGTAGATGAAGCCCCTTCCAAATGTATTTGATGGTGGATGGAGTGCCTTCTCACTATAGGGAGGGATGTAGATGGAGCAGCTAGTATAGTCAGAAAAAAATGAGGAACAGTTGGTGGCCTATGAACCCATCGAATTGGCATTCCCAGTACCCTGTCTGGGTAGCAAGTCACCCATAGCTGGGCATACTCCAATGATAGAAAATTTGAAGACACCCCAAGGGGAATTAAGACTTATATGATAGAATCCTATCGCATCATTATCATCCATAATTGGTGAAGAATCATGGGATTATATTCTCCCCTCAACTGGGTAGTGGGGAGGGGTGCATTTTTCTATAGGCATCCAAATTTCTTAGCGAACCGGTAAGGGATATATGGCTCATAGATGGCCACCATATCTATGCATGCAACCATAATTCCATAACAAAGTGAAATAAGGTATGATCATTCTTCCAGGGAACCCCTCCCGTTATCCTTCATTACTTTGTGGGGCATGGGGTAAGGTGAAAAAGAGAAACAGTAGAAATCACTCAACAATTCGACCGTATCATTAATACTTAAGGATTGAGGGTGAAAAACAGGGATGTTGATGATAGATGGATGAAAATTGGAATGAGGGACCCTTACAGCATGCCGATATTCGTAGCAGGAAAGGTGTTCTTCCATCTAGACATATAAAAATTAGAACAGTAAACTTAGATGATGTGGGTGCCTCCCTCCCTTTATCTACCCTAGTAGTACATAAAGCTGGGCGAGAGTGGGGATGGGGAAGTTCATGGGTTGGCCCTCTGCCAATGTGGCCTCCATAATCAGAGTACAAGATCTGACACCAGTATATATGTCCTGGGAGGGAAATAGCCATCTACTCAGAAAAAAATAAAAGAAGCCTACCAACCTAAGGTTGGGGGGTACATCTGATCAAATCATGTTGCCTCAAGAGGTGTATTGGCCTGCCTCAAGGGTCACATAGTATGACCCTGGGATTTTTTGTGAGTGTTGGGTTGGATGGGTTTGACTTTGGAAGATCCTTGACCTAGGCTAGTTCACTTTCAAGAACAATCTTATCCAATCCTCTAATTAAATGAGGGAATGAGCATGAGGGGTTTATCTAGTAGTCCCCCATCCATGACTAATAAGTTCATTTCCAAAAGAGATACCTGGTAGACGTCTCACTATGTGTTGGTTGCTGGGAGGAATTCATCATTCATATTTCTGAGAATGGTAATACCTACATTTTAATGGATGTACCACAAGATAATCCCCACCTCTCCATGAGACATATGGGAGGTGTTGGTGCTCGAACACCAATGACTAAGAAATTCGGGCAATATCTCACCAGGTGAATAGATCAAAGACTGGGAAACCCATGCTGCCTGATGAAATTTTACCACTTCTAACTAGACAAGGGTTTCCAATAAAATTTGATACACCTAGAAGTTCTAGGACCACTCATCATAGAAACATCCTCTGGATCATAAGTCTCATTTAGTAGACCATCCACCACCAGGATTGTTTCGATAAATATTAGTAATGGACAGATATTCCTGGATGACTGATTCCAAATAAGTGACATGATGGCGATGATTACTTTAAGACCACACAGATCCCCTCAGGGTGAATGCATTCTCTTGATCATGAACAGTTCTAATTTCCCCCTTAAATGAAATATTGTCCTAATCGTACCTCTGCGATGTCTCTAGGAGGATAATGGGGGTATTGTAGTCAGTCAGTGGCAAAGGAATGTCATCAGGAAGTCCGAAGTGGTAAATAGGTAGTTGCATAGATGATGGATACATCAAGAGATTTGGTGTAATAAGATCTTTGAGAGTACCTTCTTGGGGAATGATGTAAGAATAAAGGCCCTCTTTGATATTCTGAACCATAGTTTCTCTCCTTCTAGTTGCACTCCCCAGGGTCAAAGGGAGATCCATCTCGTTCTGCATTCTCAAAAGATCACAAAAAGGAAAGTTTAATTAAAATTATTGGAAAAAATCCAAAAAAATGGCCAAATGACTTAAAAAGAAGATCGGAATGGGTCTCTATGTTTTTCTCCTAAGAACGGTACATGAAATCCATTTCATGCATACTACATTGGTATGCGAAAGGCATTTCCTGCATACTGTATCGATACCGAGAAGGAATTTCCCACGTACGGCCTCGATATGCAGAAGGACCATGAGGAATTAGAAAGAAAAGTGTTGTACAATAAACTAAGTGGTTTGAGGAATGAATAAAATGAAAACTGATGCTTTGCTATACAGATGTTCAAAGTTTTATGATTGAAATTTTATGTTCGATTTAAAATATTTTAATGTTTTGTTCATCGGTTTAAAGTTCAGTGTGCAAAATAGGAAAACCACGTAATCATATCACTAAACAAGAGTTAGAAAATTGGTTTTAAATTCAAAAAAATAGTTCGTGGACTCAAATTTGATTCATGTGCAAAGGAAACTGTGAGGAATTCGGTTCATGGAATGTACATAATAGTTTGAGGACGCAGATTTTGCAGAGGAGTCGGTATGAAAAAGTAATGGAAGTTGAGTAAAGGTTAATATCCCTTTTCTCCACAAGAAATGGTAAAATAAAAATTACATGGGCCCCTATAAATAGGCATGGTCCCCCCCTAGTGATCCTACTTGTTGTACCGCAAACGACTTCAGTTCAGGGTCACTTCTGCATTGGAAAGGCCTCCTCTTCATTCTGATCAGACCCCATTTTGATGGAGAGAATTTATAGGGTCTTGAAATATTCATGAAGGGAGGTAAATACTCCCACAAGTAATTTTAAAAAGGAATAAAATATTCATACAATTTAATCAAGGAAAATAGATGCAAATTAGATTTCAAATTTGAGAATAAACTTGAAGAAATTGAATTTTGTAAAGGGTTTTAGGATAACCATGTACCATCACTGGGAAAGGTTCGCAGGGCGCATAAACCGCAAACCATTGGTACATGGAAGAACCCACGAGGCGCTGACCCATGGGGAGATGGCCAGTAATCCCAGGATGCCGCAAACCATGCTGTTGGAAAAATTGAATAGAGAAATTCCACCGCATACTGTCCCACGAACTAAGCAGTTCATGGGTGAAGAAAGCCAGCGGGTTCCACAAACCATGTCTCATGATCCACTACCTTTGTAAATATTGGTTGACCAATCCTTCCACAGGTTGAGTTATATATTCTGGGGCCTTTTCAAATGATGTTACATACCTATAGATATTATTTTCCCAACACTCTATTAAAGAACTATAAGAAGAACAAAAGAGAGAGAAATAGGCAAATCGAATAATACTAGAGGAGGAACGAGATTAGAGATGAAGAGAGAAGAAGAATAAATAACTTTGGAGATTTTGGAGACGTACGGAGAAGAATTTTACTTCGATCTCAAATAATCGATAAATTTAAAACCATGAACCACCTCCTCTGCAGGTATAAACAGTCACGTACAAAAAAAAGATGGAAGCTAATAAAAATGGTGAACTGTGAACCAAAATGGTGAAACCATGAACTGAAATGGTGAAACCTCGAGCTGAAATAGTGAAATCATGAACCAAAATAGTGAAATCGTGAACCATAAATCCCTTGCAGATGAACTTCCCATGAACCACAAGCTTCCAGACCCTTCTTTCATCTGGCGCTCTATATAGCGCATCACTATGCTGACTAGATCCTGTGTTGCATACTGCATCTGTACACGGATGGACCCCAGGGCTACGTGGCCTACTACATCATAGACCACATCCAGGGTCACATACCATTTCTATATACAGAAAACATTCTAATCCATGTACCACTTCGGTACGCGGATGACCCCTCTACCCACGTAACAGTACACTATACAGGTCTTCCACCACCCTACGTGATAAAATAGTATGTGGAATAGGGTTTCTTCAGGTGTCCTTCCTCCTAGGTCCAATCATTCCCCTCTATTACCGTCTAGTCCTCCATAGATACTCTATGAACTAGTCTACTAGAATCTGTCCAAATCCTCCTCCAAATCCATAGGTCCTGTATGATAAAATCATCAAGTGCACCCGTGCACCTTTCTGAATTTACATACCCAAGGTAAAAGGAGTCTCAAAGGTTCTCCCCACAACGGTTTGGACCCCCAAAATGTCTCTAAGTATACATTTCCAAGGTAACTTGAGATCATACCTTGGGATGACAATGTGAGTCTACCCGTTCTATGGGTTTGGGGTAATCACTAGCCTTTCTCTTTGATGAGTTCTAGTGACAGGCAAGAAGATCGCTATTTCCTTCCTATTTGGAAAGAAATCATACTCCTCCCCTTTCTTAGAACTAGTTCTGGTACACTCACATTGAGGTAATCCCCTATCCTTCTGAGAGCTAGACCACACAATATTTAATGTCATTCCACATTTAAAGTTTCTTTGCTTTGTTCCCTCACCCATCGTCAGCTCTACATGGGTCCAAGTGAGGTAATTGACGCATCCAATTGTATTTTCCTCTCCCATTGGGCTTATAGCCATGGCCTCTTCCACTGTCATTGTCCTCCTTTTCCATAAATAGAGAAGATAATGTGTTCCCATGTTGAATCTTTCACATCCTATTGTTTATTACACCAATCATGACTCATATGGGTTTAGAGGACTTTGATGATACGACATTTGCAAAGCCTAGAAACAAACTACGAGAAATTGGATTCACACCACAATTGGGATATGTAGGACTCCTACATAAGGCCCAATTTCAAAGAGGTACCCTTATTCAAAAGATTAACCCCAAATATGTCCCTATAAAATGGAATCCTCTTTAGAAGTAAGTTTTTATTAGATTCTATCATATAGGAAACTCCCATGTGTAAGCCCCACTCAAATCATGACCCATAAACAAACTATGATAACTCTGATTCCTACTCTAACCAGGATATGTAGGACTCTGGTCCAAGGATCGAACTCAAGGGACATTCTCCTTATAAGTCATTACCAATAAGATGTTTCCCCAAATTCAAAAGGTCTCCCTCATAAGTGTAATTATCGATAATGGTACTACGCGGAATTTGATTCCCCATTTGACCGGGATACATAGAAAGCCTCCCTGAGGTCCTAATTTGACCCTCAAATCAACCATAATGTTCTCTGGGATATATCCTCGGTAGGGTCATGTTCACCCATAAGATCATATCTTTCATGGGACCCTCAGGCCACTTTGGCGTAATCCCTACACCATGTCTTGACAAGGAATCTTTCACCAGGATGTCCTTGCCACATGATGTCAAACTGCATGGATGGTTCCCTGTCACGTGACCTTAAAAGGTGGTGTGTCTAGTTTAATGACACCAAACTATTTGGGCTCTGATTCCTCTCACATGGATACACAGGAATGCCATCTTAAGGGTCTGAACCTAACATCAAACCACCTTCCATCCCTCCTGGATGATGATAAACTCCATAGTACCTCATTTCATGGATTAATTCAGCATTGTATCTATAAAATCAAAGCCATGTACATCCATGATGATCATGCAGCCCAAGGGTAACCCATTGATAGACTCTTTAGGAATGAGCTGAGAATTTATGAACATATGAGCACAACTTAAATCTATAATAGAGTCTCAGAGTAGTCAATAATTCCCCCCCAAAAGGGTGTTATGAGCCCGACCTCCCATCCTCTCGACCAATGGAGTCCTTAAGTATTATAGGCCAAACCATCCAACAAGCGACTGACTTTGGAAATCAGGTCCATGAATTATGGAGAAAAGGGATATTGGGTGTTTTTAGATCCACAAATAAACCCATTGGATACCATATGATGAAATAATATCCTAAGTGAATTGATTTCACAAATACTTAACCCCCTACAATCACCCGTCGGGACGATTCGATTGTGGCGCCTCCTTCGTAATACATAAGGGATAAACTACCTAGTCCCTATAAGGTCAATCTAATTCCCCTAAAAAGGATAATGATGAAAATTGGTTCAAAACAAAAATGGTGAACCCAATGTGAAATTCTCTATAATAATATACAAATTCTTGTCACCTGTCGGACTATTTTTGTTTTCCCCAAATGCTCACCTCAGGTCGAAATAGTGGAACATGATATTATTAATGAAGATCAAAAACTAAAATGGTTTATGAATAAAATTATAGGAAATTTTTTGATAAATTTAAAGTTATATTCCAATATAAATTATATTCACTTTTAAAAATGAATTTTTTAGGTTGATTTTGAAAACCCTAGAAGTGATTAAACATGTAAATTAAAAATTAAGGAACACAAGACTTTGCAGAAGAATGAAAAATGGTATTTTAAAATTTTTTGTCCTAGATTTATGTCGAAACATACAATCTTATATACCCCTTACTTGAATTCAACCATGGATAATGAAACTTTAATTAAATAATTAAGAATAAAATCATAAAAATTAAATCAACATCTTACCTCATCTGATTTCGATCGAAAACATGTTTTGTTCTTCATTAGTGATCATCGCTCAAAGGAATCGAATCTAAAACCCTCTAGATCATCTAGATGCATTAAAAAAGCTTGATAAAACATCATTATATGAAAATTTGGTGATATCATAGAGAATTGAAGGTAATTTGACATATTTATGATCATGGAAGATCAATCTATAAATCCTCAAACTTGGAGAGAACAATTCTTGATCCTCCATTCACTTTCTATCTCCAAGACTTGAGAGAGAGGTAGAGAGTGGAAAGAATTGGAGTAAACACTTATCACCCTCATTTTGGATCTTAATAATATTTAAATACATAGGTTATAACTTCTAGAATTTGAATTTAGGTCCTTATATAAGTTAACCCTTTAAACAAACCCAAAAAAATGACATGAATGATACTTAAAACTTACTACAAATATCATGAAAATTTTATCACAAGTTTGTAACATCTAGACTGTGTTATGTGATAAAATATGATTCATTAACTCAAATATCCTATACAATTAATATTAAATGAATCTTAAATATTAAATATTTAAATTTTAATAAAAATCATTATATTCACTGAGCAACTTGTGAATATATTAAATAAATAAATTCAATAATGTTTACTCTAAATTAAAATAATATTGAGTTTATTTATTTCCTTTATGATCATATAGATTCAGAAATTAACTATCCATTATCGCAATGGCCTCCATGTCCTAAACTCAAATTCACTAGAATTGACCAAACTTATAAATACGCTTTGTGTGTAACCCTCTAGGACCATATCTTGATAGTTGTGAGTAATACTCACATATCAGGAGTGGAGTCTAGTAACCCATCAAGGCCCCTAAGAAGATAAGTTTTAATCATTGAAACTATAAACTCATGTGAACACACATTGTGAAATATAATCTCTTTTTTTGTGATATCTCATAAAGAAATATGCTCACTTAATGTAATAATCCTTTATTGCTTTCTTTATTTGTGACCTTACAGGATAGACTTAGCTTCAATAATAATGGATAGGGATTTAATAAAGGTAATATCATCTAGGTCAATTGGTCCTGAGATATATCTTCATTTCATAGGTGAAAAAAATATTTCTTTAATATTCATCCAATGTTATACCATTAATGACAAACCCAATGCAAGCTACCTCTCTATGATATAAATGTCATGGTTTTCATCTTAAATCAAAGTTTGTTACCAATTATATACATTGATAATTATCTCAGTTTTAGAGACTAATATATGTTCCCATAAATAGGAACAACCAATGACACATGAAACATGTGGTGTTCCTAATGATGGTTCAGCCCTCATGATATCATATACTCAATATCACCAAGTGTGAAGTTCTTGTAATAATCTTCAATAATTATGGTCCTATAACACATGATAATCAGTCATAAACTATGTTAATTCAGTATGATGTATCTAAACCATAGTACATATGTTAAATATTAATTTCATATTATCTTGAGGTTATCATTATAGTTTGGAACTACTATAACATGTTTATATGAAAGATAATCTAAGAAAATTACCATTTAAATAGTGGAAAAAAAGTATCAAAACTATTATAGTAAGTATAAATCATGCATAAATCCATGTATACATGACTTGGTAATTAAAAAATAATGTTAAATTTGGGTCTAGGGTACCCACTTTCACAAAAATAAATGGGTATTTGTGATAAAGTGAAATAAAAATTAATAACATGAGAGATATAAATCATGACTAGTTCGTCAAGGTTTCTCACAAAATCCAGAAATTGATTATGATGAAACATGTAAGATCCCATCCTTTTCTATATATGTATTTGGATCTTTTATTGGTAATATTTTTCCTTATTTATAGTAATTTTTGTTTGGGTTTTATCTTGGGTTCATTTGGGTGAAAATTGGAAGTTTTTAGAGGGTAATGGAGCATTGTAGTGTTAGTGCACGGTTTTCCTAAACCATTAACCTAGCCCAGAAAACTATACACCCTTGAGATAGTGGAGTTTGTATGTTTAGCACATGGTTTTTCAAACCATGCACTCTCTTAAGAGTAACTACGCACCCCCCCCCCAGAAGAGGCACACTGTTTGAAAAACCATGCACCCCTACCCAGGAAATCGTGTGTAGGTCTTCAATTACTCTGAAAATTGGTTTTAAAATTCCCAAACCCCCCATGTTAACCCATAATTGGACCTATCTCAAAGATTATTGTTTCCTATAATTTTTGGAGGCTCCCAGATGAATTCCTAAGGCTCTCGACCTCGGTTCTTTGTGAATCGAAGGGAGGATTGATGATATGCACCTCTCTAGGTTAGTGGTTTCTTCCTGATTGGATCTCTCTCTTCCACTCCCCTTTCTAGATAAAAGAGGGATGTTTTATTTGTTGTTGTAAAGGTTTAGATCTAGATATAGGTTTGTTAGATCTTGATCTATTTAATATTGTTTCTTGAATTTTATTCAAGATATCTTTCTTCATCATGGGTTCGACCTATCCATTTAAAATTGGGGGTTTCCATTGGGAGATCTCTTGTTAATGAATTGAGGTAGGTGGTCTATAATTCATATCCCAAATTTTTTATTTCAAGTATGTGTATGTAATGGTTTATTTTTTATTGGATGATTAGAAATTGAGTTTTATAAATTGAATTAATTAATTTGGTAAATTGATTAATTAAGGGATTGTGAAATTTGGGATATTGGGATGTTGAGTTGTATTAATTAATTGTTCAATTAATTAATGGAGATTGTTGTGATTATGAAATTATTGAAATTTAATAATTAATTTTTGAATTAATTACGGTTATATTGGGATATTGAGTTGGATTAATTAATTGTTGAATTAATTATCTCATAATAGGATTATTGAATTATATTAATTAATTATTGAATTAATTAATAGGAATTGTTGTGATTATACCATTCATTGAATTGGAATAATTAATTTTCAAATTAATTATGGGATATTGGGATTGTTGAATCGTATTAACTAATTTTCAATTAATTAATAGGAATTATTGTGATTATGAAATTTTTTGAATTGGAATAATTAATTGTTGAATTAATTATGGGATATTGGGATTGTCAAATTTTATTAATTAATTATTGAATTAATTAATAGGAATTGTTGTGATTATGAAATTTTTTGAATTAGAATACTTAATCATTGAATTATTTATGGGATATTGATATTGTTAAATTGTATTAATTAATTTTTTAATTAATTAATGTACTTTTTGTGAATATACAATTGTTTTAATTGGAATAATTAATTATTGAATTAATTATGATATATGAGGATTATTGAATTGTATTAATTAATTGATGGATTAATTAATAGTAATTTTTGTGATTATGTAATTGATTGAATTGGAATAATTAATTTTTTAATTAATTATGGGATATTAGTATTGTTGAATTGTATTAATTAATTGATGAATTAATTAATCAGAATTGTTTTGATTTTGAAATTGATTGAATTGGAATAATTAATTGTTGAATTAATTATGGGATATTAGGATTTTTGAAATATATTAATTAATTATTTAATTATTTAATATGAATTGTTATGATTATGTAATTGATTTAATTTTAATAATTAATAGTTGTATTAGTTATGGGATATTGAGACTGTTGAATTGTATTAATTAATTTCTAAATTAATTAATGGGAATTGTTGTGATTATAAAATTGATCGAATTGGAATAATTAATTGTTGAGTTAATTATGGGATATCATGATTGTGGAATTAGGTTAATTAATTGTTTAATTAATTGATTGGAATTATTGTAATTGTGTAAGTGAATGAATTGGATTAATTAATTGTTGAGTTCATTAATAGATGTTTTGATTGTAAAATGGGATAAGATGGTTGATCTTGATTAACCTTGATTGGTGTGATATATGTGATAAATGTGTGTGGGGAATGGTTTTCTACATCAAAAGATAATAGTGATGAATTTATTTATAAACTTATGTGGGGTAAGGTCTACTATATCAAAATACCATAGTGATTAATTAACTGATAAATGTGTGTGAGATATGGAATGTTGTATCAAAATCCCATAGGGATGAATTTTTTGATATACGAGTATGATATAGGGACTAAGGCTCCAAATACCCATGTGACATTAAGGTGTGGGATTGGGACTAAGGCTCCAAATACCCAAGAGGTGTTAGAAATGAAGTTATACACCCAAGAGTTGGCATTTTACTATGGTTACAATTGTTCATGATATGAATTGAGATAGTGAATGGTAAAAATGGAATTTTGTTATATGATATCCCTTGGGGATAGTTCAGACTTCAACATGGGTCAAAGCGGGTATTGAGAGTTTGGTTATCCTCGATATCCAGGGAGCTATGTAGTTAAATAAATAGTAATTGAATAAATGTAAATCATTTACTTTATTGCTTTCACTTTATTATTTATAAAATTACATGCACTATTATTGTTTGGATATTGCTTTAGATGTCATTGGTGGTGGCCTACTGAGTTGTACTCACACCCTACTCAGGCTTCTAGATCGGTACCTGAATAGATTTCATGGTTGTATGACAGGCTAAGGGAAAGGAACCTATGTTAGATGAATGATTTGGGATGGATCATGGATGATGGAACCGGACGTGGTTTGGGTTTTTATTGGGATTTATAAGTTTCTTTACTTATTTTGGGTATTTCATATCGACACATGACACGTATTGACATGAAATATCTACTATTTAGTTTTGGATATTCTATTTCATGTTTTTGTTATCATATTATATTGGTATTATTCTGGTTATGGTAATATCATTTGGTTATTCGTATTTATTTCCACAGTTGTGATACTTTGATAAAGAGGGTATAGCCTACCCATGATTGATATTAGACCCTCTCTACTATTTTGAAGCCTCTATATTATGGAGAGGAATGGTTGAGGTCATGTAACAGACTAGCTTGGGGCACCAGTGTGTGGCACCCAGGCCAGGACATTTCAAAGTGGTATCAAAGAAGTTTTCTTTTCATTTCTTTTTTCTTACTATTTGGGAAAGGTTGATGGGAGACTAAAAAGATTTGATCCTTGGTTATGTGCTCGTTCATGGGAGTAGCCACTCAATGTACGGGGTAAAAACCAAGTATCCAGGGTGGGATTGTTTTTATTTGTATTTTATGTTATGGTTTGATGTTATTTTACCTTGGGTGATGCACTTGTTGTTTGATGGGATTATTGTTGTTGAGATTTTCTAAGATTTGACTCGTGTCCTAGAATTGGATGATATTTGAGTATGAATGTATCATTATAGGTACTAAATATTACTTTATGACATGAATTATTTTAATCATGCATGGGAAAATGTGTTTTGGGGTAATTTGTTGAAATTGAACTGTTTTTTGCTTTCTTGTAAAATTGAACTGAAAATGGTGCCTAATTTGAAATTGAGAATTATAATTGATGAAATATGTTCATAAATGGATGTATAATTATAAAAAATGAATAATGAGATTTATTTTACCCTTTTTAACCATTAAATAAGTGTAATATGGTTAAGGGTAGTTATAGTACCTTGATTTTGACTATGTGTTGGGGTTTGGGGTGACTTGTTATGAATTTATGTGAATCCTCATATTTTTTTAGTGTTTTTTTATGTTCTATAAGATTTTTGTTTGTAATTGTATATAAATTCATCTAATATGATGATTTTTGATAGGAAACTATGAGGACAAGGACCGAAATGAGCCTCCAGTTGTGGAACAAGATCCATCGTTGGTTCTGAGTATTAGAGGGGAAGAGGGGTTTTGTGAGAACCTTGCACATCTTATACAGATGATGGAACCATGATGGGTGGTAAATGAGTACTATTTGTGTTATTTATTTGTTCCTTAGTATGGGTGGTATGGGTGGTGAGGGTTCCCTAGTTTACAATCTCGGTTATAGTTTGTGAGGCCTTTGTGTTGTAAGTAATTGTCCAAAAATGAAAATATGGTAACCCTTGGAGTGAGTGTTGGAATGTGTGTGACCTCAAGAGTTATGATGAGGTACATGCATAGTCACCTAATAGAGAGGATAAATTACATTTCAGATATCTAGGAAGGTATCTCAAGATGATCACTCCTCGTTCTCTGTGTGATCATAGTGTGAAGCGATGGTTATGAAAGAGACCGTTCAGTTTTGAATCGATGTAATGAATCATTGTGTTTCCATTGTGAGTCACCAGAGTGGTGCTGGAATAACTTGAGTCATGATGTGGTGGTTATTTATGGTTAATTAAACCCAATTTAGTGTTGTTAGTTGGGGGTTGGTCTCGCCCAAATTTACCCATGTTTTTAGGGTTAAGCGGTCACTTGTAGTTTAGCTAGGGTTGTCGAATTTTCAGAGACCTAATAAGTAACCTACTAATACGTACATTATATGAATTCTTTTTTTCTATGAAGTTTCCAAATTAGGGTTGATTTTAGATGGGTTTAAAGGATCATTAATAGATCTAATTTAATTCAAATTAATATAATTATTTTATCCTAAGTTATCGCTCGGGGGGGATTGGATGAATTCCTTTTTTAACGATTTCAATTTCATTAACTCAAGAAGGATTCATTCAATGAATTAAAAAAAAACTCCTCACTTACTAGTTAAACACATTCACAAATACATTATAGTCACCTATACACTTTTATGATCATTTTCATGAGCAATCCAAGGTAAAGGATCTTATTAGCACATAAAAGTGGGGCAAATAAATTCAATATAGAAGAGAAAGAGAGAAAATAATTGAATAAAAGAAACTCAAATAAAATAAATTAATAAAAATTTAGAGAGTAATAAATAACAACCAATATATTTCCTTTATACTCCCTTGGATAAACCCATAAAATATTTATCCCTCCATTGATTACATGTTATTAATGGAAGCGGTAAGTAGACTTATGAGGGTGGAATTGAAGAAGTAAAAAAAATAATGATCACTCCACCGTTGTGTGATAAATTTCACAAGGTATGGTGTGAATAAATTCACACTTTGAGAAAAAGGTATCAAAATGATATTAATAATAATATAATAAGAGGAAATAAATAACTTTTATTAAGAAACTAATGTTAATTGAATGACTTACATGAGAAAGAAATACGATTACAAATACAAAGCGGAGGAATAACACTATAATGAAACCAAGCACCAAATATGCACAATTCCTCCACCACCACTACCTTAAATTGGAATTTAGGAAGGCTTGGGTCGATCCACCAATAGTAAAAGTCTCTTTAATTAATGGTGGTTGGACAAGGTGGGAGGAAAGTTGAGGGAGAGTGGACTTTTCCAACCTTGACAAAATATCTGAGCCAACATGCATTCCCTTGACAGGTGTGCCCAAAAGAGTATAAAAATGACCTAATTTGGGTAATACACACAAGAAAAATATTAATATATGGATTTCCCCTGACTTTCTATAAAATTTAATCCCAAATGGATATTTGGTTTTCGAGATATGTGTAAAATGGTGAACTATTTTTATGGGCCGCAGAATCTGGCCCAGAATTTTATCTCTAACTTGGGCTACATGTAACTCTATTAAAACATCCGAATTAGCTCTTGTCACTATTGGATGAAATGTTCCCCATTATGTCTTATATCTTTAGTTAAATTTTAAAATCATTGGGTTTGGATCTTGTATGCTACAGTATATTTATTGGGTTGTTGTCTAGTTTAATTTACCAAGAATGTGTTGCCATGAAAGCCCATTTTGGTGGTCTTCCAATGTGAATATTCAAGTACTCCAAAAGTATTAATTTTTTCCAGTGTAATGAGGAACTTGAAAATTAAATATGAAAATAAAATCAAAATCATTGGGAATTTTATATGGTGTTCAAAAATGTACCATGTAATAGTGTATTTTAAGAAGAAATTACAATTATAATATGAAATAATGTTGAAAGTGTAAAATACACTATAAATGGTGTTTATGATTAATAAAGAACATGAATATTGTAATATAAAAAATGAATATTATCCTCTTTCAGTGGATAATCACACCCCCCCAACTTGAGTTTTGCTGGTCTCGATCAAAATATATCTCAACAATATGAATTCTAATTCCCTTTTCAAAAAAAAATTTAATACACAATGATCACCAAAAAACCCTTATACCAAAAAATCATGAAACCCATCAAAATCTTTTAATACAAAATATTTTCATAAGCATATCCCAATCCCATTCCCATTCCTTTGTTCAAATTAATCACCATATTTCATCCAATATCAATTAAGCATGATGATGTGTTGTGCATCGCAATAGACATGGGGGGTTCATATATATTCAAGGGGGAAATTATGGAAGAAATAGGTGGAATCACATTTCAATATTAAAATGAGTATCTGATTTTTTTTAATTGTTTTTTTTTTACCTTGAAACACATAAAATAAAATAAACTGATGATACATTGTCTTTTTTAAAATTTATAAGTAATGTATTACTCATGGGTCACACTACATGACATGGATGAATACAGAGCTCCCCTTTCATACCCATCCATACTCATAATAGAAGAATAGGTCACCAGTCTAAGGTAATATCATATTCAAAGTTGATTTATTAAGTAATTTTTTTTAAATATCAAAATGATTCATTAATAATGTATGAAAAATAAATATGATTCACAAATATTGGAAACATAAAGACCATGGGTTTCCTCCCGTGCAGTGTTTTTGTTTAACATCGTTAGCCCAACATGGATCCTAAATCTATCAATTTTTTCTCAGTTCATAGGTTGATTCGGTTAACTTAACCTCTATTTCTTATTTATTGAATGATTAAATGAATGGTTTTAACATATGATCATTGACCTTGAAAATGTTACCACTTGTGGGATCCTGAATCTATACTACCCATGGGGGTACACATGATGCACTATGAATGGACCTGGCCATCTAGAACTTAATTTTCCTGGGTGTAAATGAATTTTTGAACTATACAAGAGAACAAATTTTTCTAGTTCAAAGTTTTTAACATTGATATTCCTAGATTGGTAGGCTTGAACTCTTGATATATTTATCCTTTAATTTTCATAAGCCTCTATCCTAAGTTTCTCAAGTTCATTAAG
Source organism: Viscum album (assembly GCA_963277665.1). NCBI lineage: Eukaryota > Viridiplantae > Streptophyta > Magnoliopsida > Santalales > Viscaceae > Viscum > Viscum album. Next base: position 1,155,100,525 of record OY728120.1, on the reverse strand, counting down.
ATCTAATTGCCTCTTTTCTTTGGCCAAATAAATGTCAAAGTTCATTTTTTTTAATGCCCAAAAGGCCTTATGCTCAATTTAAATAGGTAAATGGAATGATTTACCATAAAACATCCTATATGGTGACATGTCTAGGATGGTTTTTAATGTTTTACAATATTCCCAAAAAGAATCCAAGAGTTTCTCAGACCAATCTTTCCTAGAGGGATTGACGGTTTTTTCAAGAATTTTCTTAATATCCCTATTCGCTAAATCATCTTGACCATTGGTTTGAGGATGGTACATAGTGGAAAATTTATGAGAAATTACATACTTTGACATGAGTGAAGATAATTGGTGGTTGCATAAATGGGTTCCTCGATCACTGATTATAGCCCTAGGAATTCCAAATCGAGAAAATGTGTGCTCTTTCAGAAATTGGATCACAAAATAATGGTCATTGGACTTGGTGGGAATTACCTCAACCTAGTTCGAGACATAATCAACAGCTAAGACAACTTAGAGGTATCCTCTAGAGTTTTTTAATGGCCCCATAAAATAAATTCCCCAAAAATCAAATATTTCAAATACTAGAATGGGAGTGAGGGTAATTTGATTCCTTTTGGTAATGGATCCTAATTGTTGACACTGAGGACAACTTTTGTATAATTATAAGGAATCCTTAGTGAGGTTAGGCCAATAAAAATCACTTTGGAGGAACTTTTTAGTGGTTTTCTTTGTGTAAAAGTGTCCTCCACATGCCTCTACTAGATAAAATTTTAGAATGGACTCTTGCGCAGACTCAGGAACAACTCTCTTAATGATTTTATCAGAATATAACATGAAGATGTAGGATCATCAAACACATAGTGATTGACATGAGAAAAGAATTTCCTCTTATCTTGGGTACCTAAGAATTTTGGAATGTAACCCATCACCAAATGGTTTTTTGTGTCAGAATTCCCTGGGAAATCACTCACAGAATATAGGTGCTCATCGGGAAATGGATCAAACACAGAAATGTGATGTGAGTTGTCTTTGAATTCCTTCCTAGATAGGTGATCAGATAGAACATTTTCGACACCCTTTTCATCCTTAATGGTTTAATTGAACTCTTGAAGAAGAAGTACCAACCTAATCAATCTAGCCTTGGAATCTTGTTTTTGGAAAAATTATTTCAGTGTTGAATGGTCAATGAAGACAGTGATGGGTGATCCTAAGAGATAGGACCTAAATTTCTCTAAGAAGAAGACAACATCAAGTAACTCTTTCTCAGTGGGGGTATAGTTTATTTGTGCATCATTTAATTATTTTCTTGCATAAGAAATTACAAATGGATTTTTCTCACACTATTTTCATAATACTTATCCTATAGTGAAGTCACTCTCATCACACATGAGATAAAAAGGAATTTACAATTTAGAGATTTCATGACAGGTGGAGAAATAAGTGCTAACTTGAGTGTAGAGAATGATTCCTCACAGCTTTCTGTACATAAAAATTGATCATATTTCACCAATAGAGCAGAAAGTGGTCGAGAAATGATGCTTAAATTCCTAATGAACCTTCTATAGAAACCAGCATGTCCTAATAAGGAACTAACTTCCATAATTGTTTTAGTAGAGGTAAGGTGATGAATGATGTCGACCTTAGATTTATTAACTTCAATCCCTCTACCAGATACCATATGGATTAGAAAAAGTCCTTCCTTTACCATGAAATGTAATTTTCCAAATTTAGGATGAGATTCTTATACTAAAATATTGACAAAAACCTTTAAACATTCAGAATTCATCCCTCAAAAGTATCCCCAAAGATGGATAACTCATCCATGAAGACCTCTAAACAATCCCCCACCATGTCTGTGAAGATTTCCATCATGCACTTCTAGAAGGTACCAGTGGCATTACATAACCCAAAGGGCATGTGCTTGAAGGAAAAATTGAAAAATGGACAAGTGAAGGTTGTTTTTCCCTGATCCTCTAAGGATACCTCGATTTGATTATACCCTAAGAATCCATCTAGGAAGCAATAGAATTTATGACTCGCCGCTCACTTGAGGACTTGATCAATAAAGTGAAAGGTAAAATGGTCTTTCTTAGTACAAGATTTGAGCTTCCTATAGTAAATAAATACTCTCCATACACTATTTACCCTTTTGGGGAGAATTTCACCAACCTCATTGGTGATCACAGTGATTCCAACATTATTTGGGACAACTTGAATTGGGCTTACCCACTCACTCTTAGCAATGGGGTAGATGATACCCGCTTTCAAAAACATAAGAAGTTCTTTCCTTACCAAATCCATGATATTTGGATTAAGTCTCTACTGAGGTTGAAGACATGGTTTGGATTTAGATTCAAGAACAATCCTATGATTTCCAATGAGTGGGATAATCCCAGGAATATTAGAAAGGGTCCATCCAATTACTTTCTTATTCTTTTTTAGGACATCCAGAAGCATCATCTCTTGATTGGATTCAAGAGAGGAAGAAATGACAACAGGAAAGGCTTGATTGTCCCCTAAGAACTCATAATTTAGTGATTAAGGTATGACCTAAAATTCAAGATCATATTGGTTGTCAATTTATAAGAAATTATGGGACTTTTTATTGAACTCAATTTCTTTGTTCAGATTTCTTGACAGAATTGGTTCCTTGTGAATAGAATTTTTATCCACTAAATTGGCCAGATCAATTTCATGAATGGGTATGGACTCAATGTTATTTATTTCACCAATGGTATCATTGATTGGTGATTCAATAAAATCATCAATAGAGCTATCTGAAAGAGATTCAATCCAATGAGACAAATTTCTCTCATGTGAACAAAGAAAATCAATCTCTTCTCGACTTAAACATCCTTTAGTAATCCCTTGATGTTCCTCAAGTTCACTATCAACACTACCAATCAAATTAACCTGATATATCTCTTTATCATCCCCAATTTGAGTGTTTTAATTATATATATTCAAGTCTAGACTCATGTTTCCAAAGGTGATTGTCGTGTTCCCATTTCAGACTCGGATAATAGAGTTGATTATTTGAAGGAAGGGACGTCCAAGGATGATTGGGGTTTGCTCCCTAGGACCTAATCTTGGGTAATTTTCAAGGACAATAAATTCAGCTGGGTAAATGAAATTTTCAACATTCTCCAAAACATCCTTTAATATCCCCTTAAGAACTTGAACACTACGATCAGAAAGTTGAAGAGTAATAGATGTGGGTTAGAGTTCTTAGATCCCTAACTAACAATAAATGGAATAAGTAATGAGGTTTGCACTGGCTTCTAGATCACAAAGAGATTTGACAAATTTTTTCTCTCCTAACTTAACATTGATGTATGGACATCCTGGATCTTTCAACTTTGGAGGAATGGTCCCTTAAATGGTGGTACTCACATTAGTAGCCAAAAGGACTTGGTTTTTATGTGAAAACAACCTTTTAAAAGTGCACATGTCCTTAAGGTACTTTTATTAGGCAGGAATGGTTTGTATTGCATCAAGAAGTTGAATGTTCAACTTAACCTGAGAGAATATTTCCCTCAAAGTTTCATTCAGTTTAGGTTTAGATTATCTTATCAGGTGTTGAGGGAAGGGAGGAGGATGTTTGATTGTTTGGTGCGGTTGTAGTTCCTTCACATTCTCATTGGGTTTTTTAGAATATGTGGGTGGTTCTTCATCATTTTCATGCATTTTTTATCTTTAAATGGTTTTTTAATGGCTTTTTCAGGTTTCTCAATGGATTTACCACTTCTTAAAATAGTCACTACTTTGAGTTTTTCATGAGAGGTTTGTGTGTAACTAGATTCTCCCCTTAAAGTTGAGGATGGTACTATCTAAGTAGGCATGGGTTCCTTTCTATATTTAATGGTTTCTAGTTAATGTTTAACATATGAGACTTATGAGTTCATTTTCTCCATTTCTTTACACAACTGATCAAGGATTGGAAGAGGGGCAGATTGAGTAGAGTCTTGTGCTAGTTGGTTTATCCTAGGAGGATACTTTGGTTGTTTTATTGTTTGTTTCATGGGTTGATGGATGGGTTGTTGGTATTTTATAGGAGGGTGTTGGTATTGGACTTTTTTTTGTTAGAATAGGTTATGGTTTTGAAAATTATGTGGAGGTTAGGGGTTTGTTCCTTGTGGATGACTATGTTTTTGGTTGGGTTTTTGGTTATCTTTCCAATGTAATCTTGGATGGTCATTGTACCTTGGATTGAAAGTGTTTTGGTACTTTGTATTTTGAAAGTTTAGATAATTGACCTCTGCTAGTGGTTCTCCTAGAAGAACATCTTTAATGGAAGGGGTGGTTGGACAGTTTCCAGTCTTGTGGTTATGTTTGTCACAAATTTTTCAAACAGGGACAACAATTTGAATTTCATGGACCTTCCTAAGATTGATCTCCTCGACCTTCCTAGTAAGTGTCACAAGTTTCTCCCCTAATTCTTTCCTCCTCCCTAATTGTGTGAATTCCACTAGATTTGGGTCGATTCGCATAGTAAGTTGATGTCCCCCATGTTTGGTTTTGTTCGTTTAGTCCTTCTAGATACTTGTAAGCATCATTTGGGGATTTCTTTTTTAAGGTTCCATTACACATCATGTCAATGAATTGTTTATTTCCCAAACCCAACCCTTCATAGAAAATTCAAACTTATTCTGGGATTTAAAATCCATGGTGAGGTACCATGTTTAGTGTATATTTGAACCTTTCCCATGTTTCATAAAATGACTCCCCTTCTTTTTCAAAAAAGTTTTGGAGGCTCTTTTTAAGTGAAATAGTTTTGTGATGGGGGAAGTATTTTTTATAGAATTCACTTTATAATTGGTCCCATGAGTGGATTGATGAAGGTATTAGATTTTTTTACCAATTATTTGATTGATACTTAAGTGATAATGGAAAGAGAATCATCTCAGCTGACTCAAGTTGATGTGGTGGGCACATGGTTTCAACAATGTTTTTGAACTCTTTGACATGAAGGTATGGCATTTCTGACTCCATCATGTGGAAGGTTGGAAGGTGGTTTAGGATATGAGGTTTGAAAACATAGTGGACTTATAATAGGGTATCATTACTAATGAAAGAGGGTGCATTGGTCTAGGTAGTTTTTAGGTAGTCATTCATGGTTTTATTGATAGCATTCCCCAAGTTTGGGTCTGCCTCATTTGGATTTCCATTTTAGTTCCCACTCAGGTTTATGAGTTGATTTCTTTGAAGACACTCCATTGAAATTGGATCAATTTTTGAATTCAGAGCATTAGGAATATTTGTATCTAATGGGAAGATAATCCTAGGTGTTCTTGACTCCCCAACCCAAGGATGTTCCACCCTAACTAATCTGTTTGAGTTATCACGGTTGTAGGCGGACATGCGCCAAAAGAAAAAAAATGAGAAGGGGAAAAGATAAGATAATTTGGGGTGAGAAAAGAGAAATGGGGGAGAAGATATAATTGGGGGAGAATAGAATGGGTGTTTAGATGTCCTACACTACTGGAAAAATGGCTTATACCCATGGTTCAAAACCGTGGGTATAGCCCCCAAAACCGTGGGTATAGCCTATACCCACGGTTTTGGGAACCATGGGCTGGAACGGCGTCGGTATAGGTCCCTAGCCTATACCCACAGTTTTCCAAAACTGTGGGTATAGGTTTCCTGCCACCGTGTCACCTAAACATAGCCAATTTCCACGGTGTCAACGGATTTTACCCACGATTTCAAAACCATGGGTATAGGTCCTAAAATAATGTGGGCGCTGAGTTTCGATCCTGCAACCTCTTCGCTGCAAAAACTGTGTCTAACCACTACCCTAACATCACCTATATGTATATATATATATATATATATTTAGTTAAATATAGTTATAAAAACCGTGGTTATAGAGGGAAGAACCGTGGGTATAGGGTTCCCACCAAAAAAAAATTCCTTCCTACGCAAAAAAAAAATTCTGGCGCACACAAAATTGACCTATACCCACGGTTTTTCATAACCGTGGGTATAAGTATTTTATCCCAGACCTATCCACACGGTTTTCCCCAAAATCGTGGGGATAGGTACCCCTATACCCACGGTTTTGGGAAATCGTGGGTATATGTGACTTTTCAAGACCTATCCCCATGGTTTTCCAAAATCACGGGGATAGACCCCCCCTATACCCACATTTTTGGCAAACCGTGGGTATAGGTCTTGAAAAGTCACGTATACCCACGGTTTTGGAAAACTGTGGGTATAGGGGGGGTATATCCCCACAGTTTGGGGGAATACCATTGGGATAGGTCCATTTTCCAGTAGTGCAACTTGGTTCCTGATCGTACCATGATTCACTATTTCATTTTCACCCTTACACCGTTGTGCTAAACATATTTTGTATTAAAAATTATAAAAATATTATCAAATTGTGCTTAATGTTTGATTCAATAATTTTGTGTTTATCACTGTTAAATAGGTCAATGATACTTGTTTTGAAAATTACAATGTAGGTGGAGGTGATTTGGAGGGCCCATGATGAAGTCCTTGAAAAATGGGCCAAACTGCGCCGGATTCAAGAAGTTTAGTGGACTCAAATTCATTCTGATACTACACCGTGCATCAAAATGGGATGAATTTTGTGGTCTTATCCAAAACTCATTGGGATACAACTTTCATTTAATAACCCAAGAGATATTCTGCCATTAATGGGCCCAGACGACCTGATCTGTCCAGCACACCCAATCTGCTCGAGGTCAAAAGTTGTGTGCTGTGATCTGTTCATATCTCGCGCTCCACTTGTTGAAATGATGCCAAACTTTCAGTTAATATATTCAAGATGTGGGGATACAACTTTTTAGTTTTCCACAAAATGTTTTAAGACTGTCTGGTAGGATAAAACAATGTGCCAGGCGGTTTTAATAAATCTGTGTGCCCAAAACCACCTCCCACATTTCCTATAAAAGGGAACCTTGGGCTTCTCATTTGGAAGTTAGACCAGGAGGAAAATCTCTGGTATTTTGGAGACCCAAGGGAGTACTATAATCATCCAAGAAGTTCTGGAGGCCCCTATCCTCATAGGGGGGTCAAGGATGAAGAAGGAGTTTCACCCGAGCCTCCTCCTCCTCACGATGGCGAGCAAAACGGTGGGCAATCATTTCGAGGGAGCTACACTTACTTGGGAGGGAGTTACATCACCTGTTATTCCACTGGTTTTGTATAATTTGTGTGTTAAATATTTCACTCATGATTAATATCTATTCTCTTCTCTTCCGAATTCATTTTTTTTGTATTAATTTAATCGAAACACTTTTTATCTCAACACCGATTGGGTTGATATTTCAAGTGGGTATCTTGGTTTGTTCTGATAGGACAAGACAAGAACCCTATTAATATCACACATACATATGATTTCAGTATGTTTTGGTAGCCTTTACTCTATTATTGAGATACAAACCTTGACAACATGATTTTTTTGTCAAGGGTTGGTGCTTTGCAAAACATTCTAAGAGGTAAGAGGGGAATCAAGATCTTGACAACCTTCAACCAAAGAATTGAACAAAACCATGTCAGTATTTTCAGAACAATGAACTATCCAAGTTGTGTAGTGAACTTGAAATGATCTCCTTTTTCTCATAATTTTAAAACACCTCTTTTCTTGTCAATTATTAAACTCTTTAAATCAGTTCATTTTCTTTAAACTGTTTTCAAAAACACCCCTTTTTTTATTCCCTTTTATTAAGAACACACACTCTAAACCTACCAATGCTCCTTGAGAGATGACCTAGGATCTGCCCTAGACTATATATCATCCTTAAAAACATAATAAATTTGACGTGTCATGACAACACGGCCAGTTCCCTAGCAATAGTTTCAAAATTTGGCCTCGCCAATTTTACCCAAGTATTTAGGGTTAAGCGGTCACATGTAGTTTAGCTTGGGTTGTCAAATCCTCAGAGACATAAGAAGTAACCTAAAGACACATACATTCTATGGATTGTTTTTTGATATAAATTTTCAAAATTTGGGTTGATTTTAGATGGGTTTAAAGGAACAATAATAGATCTAAGTTAATTCAAAATAAGATAATGAGTTGATCCTAATTTATCGCTCGGGGTGGATTGGATGAATTCCTATTTTAACGATTTCAATTTAATTAACTCAAGAAGGATTTATTCAATGAATTTATACTAACCTCATAAGTTAATCATTAAACACCTTAACAAACACAAGAAAATAACCTATACACTCTTAGGGTCATTTTCATGAGCACTCCAAAGTAAAGGATCTTATTAGCACATAAAAGTGGGGGGAATAAATTCAATATAAAAGAGGAAGAGAGAAAATCATTGAATAAAAGAAACTCAAATAAAAGAAATTAATAAACATTTAGAGAGTGATAAGTAACATCCAATCCATCCCCTTGTTAATTCCTTGGATCAACCCATAAAATATTTATCCCTCCATTGATGACATGTTCTCAATGGAAGTGGAAAGTAGACTTATGAGGGTGGAATTGAAGAAGTAAAATCAATAAAATAACGATCACTCCACTGTTGTGTGATAAATTTCACAAGGTATGGTGTTAATAAATTCACACATTGAGGCAATGGTATAAAAGAGATGTGAAGATGAATAGAATAAGAGGAAAGGGCGAACTTTTATTAAGAAACTAAGGTGAATTTAATAACTTTCATGAGAAATAAATGTGATTACAAACACAAAGTGGGAGCATAACACTACAATGAAACCAAGCACCAAAGATGATTAACTCCTCCACCACCACTACCTTAAATAGTAATTTCGGAATACTTGGATCTGGCCACCAATATTCCAAGTCTCCTAAATTAATGGTGGTAGGCCAAGGTGGGTGTAAAGTTAAGGGAGAGTGGACTTTTCCAACCTTGACAAAAAATCAGAGCAAACTTGCATTCCTTTGACAGGTGTGTCCAAACGAGCACCAAAATGACAGAATTTGGGTGGGACATAGAATAAAAATACGAATATATAGATTTCCCCTGACTATCTGTAAAGTTGAATTCCAAATGGATATTTGGTTTGAGTGATATGTGTAAAATGGTGGACTGTTTTTCTGGGTCACAGAATCTAGCCCAGAATTTTATCTCCAACTTGGGCCACATGGAACTCCATTAAAACATTCTATTTAGCTCTTTTCACTCGTGGATAAAATGTTCCCCATGATTTACTCTATCTTCAGTTAAATTTTTAGAATCATTTGGATTGGATATTGGCTGTTACAGTCTCTTTATTGGGATGTTGTCCAATTTTCCCAGATTGTGTTGCCATGAAAGCCCATTTTGGTGGTCTTCCAATGTGAATCTTCTAGTACTCCAAATGTATTAATTGTTCCTAGTGTAATGAGCAACCTGAAAATTAAATATTAAAATAAAATCAAGATCATTGAGTATTTTATAAGTTGTTCAAAAATATACCATGTAGTAGTTCATTTTAAGAATAAATTAAAATTATAATATGAAATAATTTTCAAAGTGTAAAATACACTATAAATGGTGTTTATGATTAATAAATCACATGAACATTGTAATATAAAAAATGAATATTAGCTTCATTAATTTTCTAATCAGGGTTTGATAATATCTTTTTGGAAAAGGAATCTGAGACTTTTGATAGGTTAAGGTGTCCCCATAGTGAGAGGTGACATCAGTGACAAATCGGTTATGGGGGTATTCGTCAGCAAAATCTTGGTGTACTTCTAGAATTAAGACAATAATTCCCTATACATTGAAATTTTCATACGTACACCAAGAGAGCATTGGTTATATTCTAAGCTACTTAAATTTTTTTTGGTGGGATGAAGGGACTTCTTAAAGGTTCTGCCCTATGGGAAAGTTAAAGGTGAAGCTGTGTGGTGGGTGGTACACCACCAGTCATACCCAAGTGTGGATTATAGGGAGGTTGTGTGTCAATAATTGTTGAGGGTTCCATTATTGGAAGCTAGGAATGTGATATGGTTAATGTTTTGATTTAAAACTCGATTGAGGATGAGACGGCCATGACCACTCTTAGTCTCTCTAGTGAAGGGGGTGTTAGCCATAATAGTTGGAAATTTCTTGAGGATAGAGATGGTTGAGACACTCTTAAGGGTAGTAGTGATGTGTAAATAGTATATTCATAGACCAATACCATGAGTTGTGATTCTAGTGGTCCTTACAATGTTGTAGGAACTAACTTCTAGGAGATGGTAGTGGTGAGCTAAATCATATGGTGGGGATCACCATAGAGACTAAGTGGTTGGTTGACTACATAACCAGTGTTTTGATTGGATAGGATAGAAATCTTGGTGTTTGGTTTGGTAACGGGATTTAACTCATGATTTGATCTGTTGTGTTCTTTGGGGGAAATGTTGTGCTTTGTTTTTTATGATGGGTGTTCAGGATAGAACAGGGTATTTAGAACTTGATTTGGGGACCTGCGCAAGTCAGGGATAGTGGTTGGTTAATCAAATTTCCCTTCGTGTGTCACTTGAATTAGGTCATTGTAGGATTCGGAGACAGTATGAGTTAGCACCCAGGTTGGTTGGATCATTTGAGGTTGTAGAGATAATTGGGATGGTGGCATACCAATTGGCTCTCCCATAGAGGTAAAGTTCTAGGAATGGCCTATTTCATGTGTCACAACTTTAGTGGTATCACCCTAACCCTTCCCATTTGATCGATGCAGATGATGTTGAGCTTGAGACCGATGCATCCTTTAAGGAGAATCTGAGATGTGGTTTGTATTGTAGTGAGAAATTGTTGCGAGGAAAAATTATTCTGATAGTTCATATATTGTCACAACATGGGCATGTAAAAGAGGAAACATGGTAGAGAGAATTTTATATTCTGACTCAGTGGACCAATATTTTTTGCCTAGAATTTTAGAGATGCTTAGGAGTGCATCTTGAGGATGAGATACTATAAGGTTGGGAGATTGTAAGATGTTGACCTTTTTTGTAGATGTAATGTGATATTTTATAGGTACCATTTTTCTTTATTTTGAGTATTTTTTTGGTTTTATATTGGGTGCATTTGGGTGAAATTTTGATGTTTTTTTAGGGAAATGGGGCAGTGCACGGTTGGCGCACAGTTTTCCTAAACCATGCACCCAGTCTAAAAAACCATGAACACTTGAGACAGTGGAGTTTTCACAGTTGGTGCACATTTTTTAAAACCATTCACCCTCTTAGGAGTAATCATGACCCCCCCCCCCCAGAAGAGTCTCCTTGTTAAGGATAATGGTTTGACAAACCATGTTCCCCTACCTAGGAAACTATGAGTGGGTTTTTAATTACCCCAAAAATTGAATTTTAAATTCCCAAACCCCTAATTTTAACCCCTAATCAGACCTAGCTCAACCTTAATTGTTTCCTCTCATTTTTTAAGGCTCCCAGCCTCCATTCTTGGAAAATCTAAGGGTAGATTAAAGATATAAACTTGTCCGGGTAAGTGGTTTCTTTCCTATTAGATCTCCCTCTATCTCCCACTCCTCTTTTCAGATAAAAGGGGGGTGTTTAATACAATATTAGTAAGGGCTTATATCTCGATATAGATTTGTTATATCTTGATATGTTTGATCTTGTTTTTAGGATTTCATTTACCTCCTAGTTTTAATGTTCACAAAATCACAATTCTAATAATACTAATGAATTTCATATTTTCCTCTATGTAATCTATATTCTGAGTATAGGGGATAAATCTGTCTAACAATGAGACAAGAGATAAACATTGTTGTCCATGACACATAGCTAGAATAAAAAAACTAAGTCTGACACACCGCCAGGATTACACACCGCCAGAATGATAATATGTCTAAGTATGAGATACCACTAGATGAGGCACCATCAAAGTCACATCATCAATATCATACCTCCAACAATGAAAATTTACCTAGGTCTGAGACACTGTCGGAGCATACACCATCAGACCAAAGACACCACCAAAAATGAAAATTTTACTAATTCTATGACACATCTAGAAATATACCTCTAGAAACATTCCACCAGAGCAATATAACACTAGAGAAACATACCACCAGAGAAACATTCTGTCAATAAAGACACCACCAAAGCATGTCACCACTATATCCTACAACATCATCACTATTTTTATTAATTCAATTATTTTTAAATTAAATTACTCTAATATATATATTCATTTAATTTAATGTAATTTATTATTTTATTGATTGTAACTTAATTTTTAGACAGAAATCATGTCAGAACATGCAGTACGAGGAAGCAGTTGATTCAGATGTTCTTAATGTTGCTGATAAAAGTGGAGCTCACTCCCTCATACTATTTACACACATATATTCATATATAGAACAATGTGAAGATAGAGAAACATTGTAGACAAAAAATATCTCATGATTCACTAAATATCCACGATCTAAAGAGTTGAACCTAATTTAAAACATGAAGAGAACACCTACTATGAACACTCAACGGAGGAATATATTCTCATCACATCCAGTGCTTTCCTTTATTAAGAATACAAGAGTTGTTACACTCTGTTTTCCTGGATATTTTTAGAGAACCCAAATCAAGCTTCATTACTTGTTAAAATCAAGAGTCACAAGTTTCATTGCAATAGACCAAGAAATTTAAATTCTAAACTCCTAAAATGTTTAATTATTTTTAGTTTTATTACATTTTGAGTAGTGTGTGTGCTTACTCTACTTTACAACATGCACATTATTTCCTGCACTAAACTAAAAGATACTGGATATATTCTCAAACACTTTTCTTATTTTTTTCTCCCACAGATAAGAGTGGTAGTGGTCTGTGTGTGGCCTATTTCCTTTTTACTCCCACACATAATTTTGGAAGAGGTTATTTGTGACCTAGATAGTTTTAAAATGTTTTATAAACCTAATCTAGGTTGTGGGTCATCTAGTTTATGTTACATACAAACTTCTTGGTAGTGGGTGATCACCAAGTAGAGAGGATTAAGTATCAACTTGAGACTAAACCTCTTGTATTCAATCTTTCTACTATGTGTTTTAATTTTGTTTTACTTTATTTCCTCTTTAAAACTGAAAAATATTCTTACCTGTAAACAAAATTCAAACTTTGATAGTTTATCTTAATTCGTGTTCATATAGTATTTTGATCAAGTAAATTAATTTCAAAGGATTCAATAATATAATATATTATTCATTTGAGAACTAATCAATCTTAAGATACATATTTATAAATATTAACATATATATCATTCTAATTATTTTGATAAACTTTACTATATTTAAAAATTTAAGGGATTTAAAAGTAATCAATTTTTAACAAAAAAATTATTGGGGACTTAATTCACCCCCCCCCCCCCCCCGCCCCTCATTGAGATACTCACTTAGACTAATATTTGGTATCAAAGGATCTTATTTCTATGGTATTCAAAATTTTAATTTGTTTTAACTATGATTTAGTTATACTTTAAAGATCCTAAATTTATGTTAGTTATAAATTTAGTTCTTTAATATGGATAATTGACAAGAAGTTTTTTATTCCAACATACCTTCTTTCTTCAATGGAACAAATTATTCCTAATGGAAGACAAATATAAAAATGAACATAGAGGGCATGGGTTTTGGTATTTGATCTTCTATAGAAGATGAATATTTGAAACCTAATACAACTAGATGAACTTGGGATGATGAAAAAAAATAGCATAAAATAATAATTGTAAAGCTATGAATTCCATGTACTCTACCCTTAGTGAGGGAGAATTTAATAGAATTCCTACTTGTAAAAAAAATTTGAAATTTGGGACACTATTTGTTTCCCAAGAAGGAACTTCAAATGTTATGTAAATGAGGCTTAATACCTATAATATTAAATATGATAATTTTAAGATGAAACCTGATGATCCAATTTCTGATATGTACCTTAGGTTTAATGATATTTTCAACACCATGATCTCTCTAGGAAATCATGTATCTGACAAGGAACAGATAATGAGATTACTAAGATGTCTACCAGAAAGATAGAGATGCACTTCAATGTCAATCAGAGAATCCTGTGATATTAGTAAATTACTATTCAAGGAGATGATAGGTAAGATTATGATATATGAAGAATAGATAAAGGTAAACTGTGAGAAGGATTAAGAGACTAAGATAAAGTCAGCAGCTTTCAAGACTACCGCCTAGAAAAAACATAAGGAAAAAAGAAAAAGAGAAGGTACAAGATGTAGATTCGAGTGATAGTGAATCTACTTCTTATAGTGATGAGGAAATGGATCATCTAGGTAGAAGGTTTAAGAAGTTCTATAGGAAGAAAATTTTCTTCATAAAACCAAAATATAAAGTCAAATATGATAATAGAGGAAATTATAAGAAAAATGATGATGATCCAATGAAAGTTTTCTTCTATGAATGAAAAAGGAAAGGTCACATAAAATATTATTATCCTAAGTTGAAATAAAAAAATAAATATGAAGATAAGGACATAAGATACAAAAAGTACATGAAAACAACATGGAGTTCTTTAGAAGATAGTTCGAGTGATTCAGATGCATCACTTGAAAATAAACTGGACATAGAAAACATGTTCTTCGTGACTAAGGTCAGTGAGGTACTTGACTTACCTACTGTTTCTAGTGTTTTTATTGTGCATAAGATTGATAATTAAGAAAAAAACATGATTATAATAATATATTAAGTGAATAATTGTTTGAATACTGCAATATTATATAAGATACCTTTAATGAATTAAATTATTAGTATAAAAGTCTTAAAAGGAACCATTCTCTATCTATAAATAGTAAATTTGAGTTGTCTAAAGAAAATGAGAGAAATATTCAACTGCTCAAAGAAAATGATGAAATTAAACTTTCAAATGAGAAATTGAATAAATACCTTGATAAAATTAAAAATGGTATAGAGAAACTCACCCAAATTTTGGGAAAAAGTTGCTCCCAAATATGTTACTAGGATAGGATATGAACCTAGACAGAGGATAATAACTAAAAAAATTGTTCCTAAAACTAGACTTGAACCCTCTACTATGAAACATTTTTCAAAAGGACCCAACAAAGTTTTTATTTCAAAAAGTTTTTAATTTTCTTATAGGAAACCCATAAGGAAAATATGGATTACCAAAGCATTGATCACTAACATTTATGGACCCAAATAAATTTGGGTACCAAAATCATTTTTTTAAACATGTTTTATAGGAAGAGTTCTTTAACACCTCTAATATAAGTCTATAGTACTTGGAAAGTGGTTGTTCAAAACATATGACAATAGATTACTCTTTCTTCAAGATCATTACCAAGTTTGGTGGTGGTCATTTCACCTTTAGTGACAATTCAAAAAGAAAAATCATCAACCTATGCCAGATTGGTAATAAAAATTTAGTTTTAATTTCTAAAGTTTTATATGTTGATGGTTTAAATTATAATATACTTAACATTTATTAGTTGTGTGATGATGGTTTTTATGTTAATTTTGAAAATTATTCTTGTAATTTTTTTGATTCCAAAAATGATTTAATTTTTACTACCTTGAAAAATGATAATGTTTATGTTTTAGATTTAAATTCTTTAGTTTCTCATAATTTTTCATGCATAAGTTCCTTCCATAAGGAATTTTATCTTTGGTATAGAAGACTGGGCCATTGAAATATGCACTCACTTATAAAGATAACTAGAAAAGGGTTAGTTAGGGATCTACCTAAACTTGAGTTCCCAACAAATAAAGTTTATAACCCCTGTCAAAAATGGAAATAGCATAATTTTTACTTTAAACTAAAGAAAGAAGTGTCAACTTCTCAACCTCTCAAGTGGGTTCACATGGATTTTTTTGGAACTTTTAGGTTTCAAGTATTAATGGGAAGCACTATGTTTATGTTCTAGTAGGTGACTATTATAGGTATACTTTGGTATATTTTCTAGATCACAAAATTGAATCCTTCTCTTATTTTACTAAAAATGATAAATATGTAGAAAAATTTAGTGGACTTAGGATTAAAACCTTAAGGAATTCTCATGTACGTGAGTTAGAAAATCGATATTTTGAAACATTTTCCTCAAAAAAATGGATACACTCATAACTTCTCTACACCTAGGACAACCCAGAATAATGGAGTTGTTGAAATAAGAAATTAAACATTACAAGAGATATCCCATACCATGTTAAATGAGTATGATCTGCCAATATTTTTTTGGGAAAAAGCTGTTAATACATCCTGCTATATTATAAATACAGTTTTGGTAAGACCTATCCTTAATAAGACACCTTATGAGTAATAGAATAATAGGAAACCTAAGGTTAATTACTTTACAGTTTTTGGTTGAAAATTATTTATTCTTAACACTAAATATAATTTGGAAATATTTACTTCCAAAAGTGATGAAGGAATTTTCCTTGGTTACTCAATTTCTAGAAAATCCTATTGAGTTTTCAATAAGAAGTCAAAAACTTTGGAAGAATCAGTTCTTGTCAATTTTAATAAAACTGATCCACATTAGCCTAATACCTCCTTAGAAAACCTTGAGGATAATTTATCTTCTCTAAACTTAAATTAAAAATCTTTATATTGTGTTGTAAAATAAGAAGAAAAATCATTCAATTCTGAATAATTTCTAGAACTTCCAGAACTTGAACCAGAAAATCTAGAAGTGACCAGTTTCTCTTTCTCTAGAGATTTTATATCTATTAAGTACAATCATTTAGATTCTTTTTAGGTGATCTAATGACTAAAACTAGAGCTTCTATTTGAAATGTGATTAAATATCAAGTTTTCTTGTCTCAACTTGAACCTAATAACATCAATAAAGATACTAATGATAAATTATGGGTAATAGTAATGTAAGAAGAGTTAAATCACTTTGAAAGAATCAAAGTGTGGGAACTTGTAGATAGACCAAAGGACACCATGACTATTGGTACTAAATGTGTGTTTAGTAATAAAGTTAATGAGTTGGGAAATATAGTTATAAACAAGGATAGAATTGTTGCATAAGGTTATAGTTAGGAATAAGGTCTTGACTATGAGGGAACATTTTCACCTATGACCATACTTGAGTAAATAAGAATCCAGCTTGCTTATGCAGCTCATTTAGATTTCAATATTTATCAAATGGATTTCAAGAGTTCATTCTTAAATGGTTTTATAATAGAGGTTTTTTTTGGAAGAACACCCTAGTTTTCAAAATCCCCACTTTCCAAATCAATTTTTTTAAATTAACCAAAGATTTATGTGGTTTAAAACAAGCTCCTAGAGCTTGGTATGATAGGAACATGAATTTTTGTATTTCAAAACATTTTTCAAAATGAATAGATGATCCTACCCTTTTCATAAAATAGATGTCAAAATATGTATTAGAAGTAAAAATCTATTTTGATGATATTATTTATGGATCTTCAAAAAATTCTTTATGTACTGATTTTTCAAAAATTACGTAAACTTAATTTGAAATGAGTTTAATGGGAGAAATCAAATTCTTTTTTGGATTTCATATTTTTTAAAACAAGGAAGGAATTATTTTGAATCGAAGTAAACATAAAAAAGATATTTAAAAACAATTTAATCTAGATAGCACTAAAAGTAGTGATATTCTTATGAGTACTTCCTGTAAATTGGATCTTGATGAAGCTAGGAAACCGATTGATCAAAAAAATTATAGAGGTATGATTTGAAGTCTTCTCTAATTGACTGATAGTTGACCAAATATTATGTTTAGTGTATGTATGTGTGGTCGTTTCTAAGAAAACCCAAAATAGTCTCACCTATTTTTCAGTTAAAATAATTTTCAAATACCTCATGTATACTACCAAATTAGGATTTTGTTTACCTAATAGGATAATCTTTTGATTTAGTAAGTTATTCTGCTGATGATTTTAGTATATATAAGTTAGATAGAAAAATAACCTCTGGAACATGTCACTTTTTAGGTAAGTATCTAGTTTCATGGTGTATTAAAAATAAAAATTTTGTTACATTATCTACTACTAAAACTGAATACATAGTTGTTGGTAGTTTTTGTGTACAAATTTTGTGGATGAAACATAATATAATAGACTATGGATATCAATTCCGATATGTAACCATAAACTGTAAGAATACAAGTGAAATGAACATTTCTAAGAATCATGTTTCTCATTTTTGGACAAAACACATTTATATAAGACATTAATTTTTGAGAGATCGTTTTCAAGAGGGAGATATGACTGAATTTATTGGCACAGAACATTATTTAGATGATATTTTAACCAAGAATTTGAATTGTGATAGGATAAATTGTATTAAACATGAATTAGGAATGATAAATTTCAGTTAAGTTTAATTCTCATTATCATACAGATCGCTATTTCATAATGATGGTTTGTTATGCCAATGGTTTTTCATCCCATTGGATATGTCATACTTTTGGTTTTTGATATTGTCATTTTTTCATATCGTTGGTTTTTCATGTCATCAGTTATGTAATGCCTTCAAGTTTTTATGTCGTTTCCTTTCATTCCTTTGCAAAAAAATTCTCAGTTTCTTGATATTTTTGAACTGTAGATTTATTTTATTTTCTGATATAGTATGTGTGTTTTTTTATTTATTTTGATTTTGATTTCATGTATAATTTAGATTATAGAATTCTTAATATCCCAAATTATGTTAAATTGTCACAATGTTTATTCCCAATATACCTTGGGCCCCACATGATACTTGTGTATATCGCTCTTGAGCCTAGTGCAACCCTTTCGTCTCTCACTGTTCAAACTATCCACTTACCTTTGACCAAGCTTGTCGATCTGATCTGAATTCTAATAATGGAGTGTGATTTTGAGTTTTATCCTTTGAAGTCTAAATCTACTAAAAATCTAAAGAAAGGGTTGAGTGAATCTACTCATGTTGATTCAGTTAATTCAGAGCTTTTCAACTGAGTTTTTTTGTAAAAAATGTAGTAGACTTGAAGTGGCTATTGTCAAGTAATTATTTTATACTTAAGGTTCTCTAAGACCAAGGGTGGTTGGAGTGGTTTTCATCAAATAAGCAGACTTTCTACCCAAATCTGGTATATGAATTTTATCTGAACATAGATTTTTCATTTAATAAAGATGGTGAATATTGGATTAAAAGTCATTTCAAAGGATAGGTGTTTGGTTTTTCTTCAATAAAATGGGATGAGTGTTTAAATGTACCTCATGATGGATTCCTTGATGATTATCAAGGAAGTATTCTAGAAGCTAGTGATATGTTTATTTATGAGGATTCCCCTATGGTGCTAACAGGAGATGGTTCAACAAGGAAGTATGTTGCCTTAGAGTTAGATGGTGAATGTAGAATGTTGTTCAAGTTATTGCAACATATGTTATGTCTAAGAAAAGGATATTTTGAAACCCTAATGTATAAAGATTATTATCTTCTATTTCTTATGAAATAAGGTCATAATATTAATCTATATATATATAGTGGTACGTATGTGTGATATAATCAAACCATCCCCCAGATTAAATTCATTGATCTATACAAAGATGATTTCTTCCATGTTATAGGACAAGGGCCTAATTATTGATGATGAATAGTCTATTATTGACTATGGTGGTTTCTGCATAACTAGTTCTATATGTTAAAAAATGAAGATAAGCTAGAACCCATGGAATAAACAATGTCCTGGTGAGAGTGATAAGTTTTATTCTGAGTATAATCCGATTTATCATCCAACCATACCTAAGGATGAAGTTGATCCAAGCATGGATCCTAATGAAGTTGTGGAATACTCATATGAGGAATAAGTCATTGGTGGATAATTGGATAAGGAACAATTTGTTGATGTTGGTAGTGACCTTGACCTTTCTCCAAAAGCCACACCCATTGCCTTTAGAGATCCTAGTCTACCTAAGAGGTTTCTAAAATGAGAGAATTTGGTTAAAAGTGATTAATAAGAGACTGAATTATCTAGAGAGGGTCAACATAAAAGTTCTAAATCCACAGGAGGTGATGATGGTGATGAGTAAGAATAAAAGGATGAATAATAAGCCACATGTGATGGAAGTGATGATGGAAGTGATTTTAAACCTGATGATGATGGTGGATGAATCAATAAGAATGATATGGAAATGCCTCTAAAGCTTAAGGATGAATTTTTTTAGGGGTAGAATTACCAATAAGTGGATACATTTCATGTAGCTCCATCTATTGATGATGTTGAGGCTAGTTCAGTTGTTATAGGTCAAGATGTTTCAGATTCTATTGTAGTTTAACAGATGAGAGTTATAGTTGTTGTGGAATAACATGTTTCTGAAAAAAAGGAGCTTATTGATGAAGAATTTTTAAAGGAATAGTTATCTATTATAGATGTTTGTAAGTATCATATGGATTAAAATATGGAAAGTGAGTCCACTTCTATTGATTCCCAAAATAATTTTGAGATGCAAGATACACCAACTATTGGTACACAGTTAGATGTTGATCATGCCAGTGTTGAAGACACAATGGATACTTTAAGTTTATAAGGATTGAGGAATCTGGAAGATTTAGTTGTTTTTGATAGTGTGGTACCCCCTTCCACAGTATTTGTTTCAGACCTTTAGATGGACCATGTGGAAGAGGAGTGGGGAAAGTTCTCTAATATTGTAAGAATATCTCCAAATAATGATACACCATAACGTAGTGTTAAAGGTGATCCTAAGGGATCCTTGATAGCCCTGGTTGATCTTAAAGGTCTTCTTGAAAAGTTAAATTCTATGAGACCTCCTTTACCTGAACCTATTTCAGATCCACCAGTTTTTCAATCTATATAGTCACTTAAGATGACTTGAATTTTTTTGGTGAAAAGCTGATGACTGAGTTTCAAAAGTGTGTAAGGAATCAATCCCCTCTTTTATCAAAGCTCATTAAAAAGGATTCAAGATACATATTTTAGTTGGTTATTCAGTATATCCAACCTAATATGATGCATCATGTTTACAATATAGAGATTGAGAATAAGATGATAAGTGGTGAACTGGAAACTCTTAAGTCTTTTCTAGAGGAAATGAAATTTTATTTTAAATATTCTTTGGCTGGTATCCTTAAAGGTCTTGAGAATAATTCTTAAGATACTTATGTTGTTGTTGCACCTCCTTCTATAGTGTTTGATGTTAATCATTTGAGGTCATTTGTCGAAGAGGACTTTTTGGATGCCTCTAGTGGTTTCTCAAGTGGATAAAATGTAATTCATTTAGAAATTATAAGGATGTTTGGGAAAGAAACTGAGCATGATCAAATGATGATCAGGAAGTATGAAAAAGATATTCATGGTGATAGAGAGACTATAACCAAGTCCATCTGTTTTATCTCTCTAATATATATACCAAACATGATTTGGATTCCCATTTTAAATTATTGTCTGAGAATTTAAAAATAACTCCTATTACTCAAGAATTCAAAGAGAAAGAGAAATCTAAGGCTGAAGGTAAAGAATCGATAGATTCCTCTTCCAAACCTTAACCTTTATATTTGTTTGGATTAGGTTGTACTGTCTTTGATGGGATCTTCATTGTAATAACTTTTTAATGCCTTGAAAATTCTATGTAAATTCTTTTAAAATTATATGGGATTATTTTGAGACCAGACTCTTTGACGGAACCTGATTCGGAGACACGGTTGAGCCCGGAATAGAATTTTGAACTTTTTTTAAGTTCATTTAAGTAAATGTGTGAGTGAGTTTTTTTAACTTTTAAACTGGTGATCGAATAAAAAATATGAGTGTACTGTTGAACTCAGAACATCAATATTTTCCTAGAATGGACCTAACATTGATCAACAAGGGTTGACCAAAAAAGTTAATTTTCAGACATTTCGAGAAACAAAATAACTTAAAAAGTTATTTTTTTTTTCCAACCATTGGGCGATGGCATAGTGGTGTTGTGGTGCGGTGACAAGGCAACAAAAAATTGCATTAAATGAATCTCATTAATGGCTTGTAAACCTCTAGCATAATTATGCATTAAATGAAGCGCAATGGATACGTTGTTTAATAAATGAAATAGCATAATGATGCGATGACACAGCATAACAGAAACGGTTTGATGTGTTTTCTTTTAATGAGTTGATGCATTGGAGAAATCATGATAAAGGGTGGAATTTCTCTGATGAACCAACGGTGATAATTCTCTCAACTGGCGAATGAATAATGTCAGAAAATCGCCATCGACATCAATGCGCCACCAAGAATGGGACTGGAGAGCATAGAATGCCAACCGAACTTGAATCCCTATGGACGGATCTCTTTAATGATGAACTCCAATGAGGTATGGGTTTTTTTTCATTTTAATTTTCCCCATTATTTATTCTAAAATGACGAACATGGATCAACCAATGAATAGGTTGATCTGTGTAACCCTCGTTCTTATAGGAGGGTATTTTTCTTGGGGTTTTGGTCTGGGATTATTAATTATTTGTTTAATAGAACTTTAATCCCAAGATTCTCCCTATTTAAACTCTAATGAGGAGGGTGTGGGATGACCCAAACAATGCCCTATCCCGTCTTCCTTGTGCTTTCTTCATGGATAAACCTATAAGTGATGACAAGGTGGCTTCGAGGCCTCAGCAGAAAAGGTGGTGACCCACAGAGGCTGAAGGTGCAGACGGTGTGAAGAACGGACCATCGGAACAGACCCGGTGGTCCATGGAAGAACATGCTGACAATCGTCGGTGGTGGCCCATAGTAGTAGCCACGGGCGGGTGGTATCACACAATGTCGGTGCGCCGGAGGTGGCAGCCATGGCCGACTCGGGCTACGGTGAAGTGGAAGGAGTTTCCAACACTTGGGTCGGCGGCTGGCAGCAGGGACACGACCCCTCAGATGCATCGGTGGAGCATCCCACAACCATGGTCCATAGCTCCTTATGGTACGTGGTCCCCTGAACACGTGTAGAAAACCCGGTTGGCCGGGTTTGATCAGCCGCATGATGGCGTGCCCTGGACGCGGTATGCGTTGAGGCTGGAGGAGGAAACTGGTCCACCTATGGCGGGCTGAACCCAGGCCAGGCTGGATTCGGGTCGGGTCAGAAGACCCAAGTCGGTTTGGGGGACCCTGGGCCAGGTCGGGTTGGTCCGACCATGTCGGACCATACCCAGACCCAACTGACCCCTTTTTGTAAAAATGGTATATCTTTCAAACTGAGTGTCTGGTTGACAAGACATTTTTGGTGTTTGAACACTCATGATGAGGCAGACCTTTTGAAATAATCTAAGGAGGATTTCAAGGAATTTTAAATATAAAAAATGGCAGGAGGATTGATTCTCCTAGAATCAGGTGCACTACATGAAAAGATCCTACAGCTGAATAATACCTAAAGACTGATGACAAGTGACCCTATGTGGGTCAACAATGATGGCTCAGTAGGAAGCGGCTCTGTGTGACCCGATAGTTCCATGGTGGGTAGTGGCTCTGTGTGACCCAACAGACCCACGATACTCAATGGGGAGGAGTACCTCAGTATGATGGCCAATGTGGGAAGTGGCTCGGTGTGACCCTGCATGCCCATAGTGGGGAGCAGCTATGTGTGACCCATCATACCCACGGTACTCATCAGGGATGAGTACCATAGCAGTCCAAGGTTAAGGGGAAGCGTCTCTTTGTGACTCGGTAGACCCACAGTGGGGAGTGGCTTTGTGTGACCTAGCATACCCATGGTACTCATTGGGGAGGAGTACTCTAGCAGCCCAAGGTGTTCAGTGATATGACTTATAGTCTTACTTTCCTTACACTAGATTATACTTGGTGTGAGCTGTCTTGCTTCGTAGTTTGCTTTGTGGGTTTCTTTTTTGGTCTTTCCTTGTTCATTTGGGGTCCCTAATGAGTATATTGTTACTCACCCCTACACAGGATTTTTCGGCACGTGTTGTGTTTAGTGAAGATGACTGACGAGTTGGTAGAGGACTTGGTGGCCTAGGACCAGGTGGTGCCTAATGAGATTAAGCAGGCAGGACATGCTTCTATGGCTTCTGAAAGCTACTTTGTACTTACCCATCATGTGGGATTTTCAACAGACGGCTTTCCATCAATCTTGTACTTACTCTTGTTGAAGTTTTACTTTTTGGGGTTTGTATTCTGGCCCATTTACCTCTAATTGTACATTTACACTCAGTGGTTGTTGAGTAGCATTCATGTTCTCTTTTCCAGTTTTCTTGGGACGTGGTTGTGTGTGTGTAAAGGTACTCAAGAAAATTCCTCCCACTTGTTGGTTGATGCCTTCAGTTCTAGTCTCTAACCTCTGGCCTTTGGGAGGTGGGCTCAAGGGAGTCACAGCACAGGCCCTAGGGGACAGGTAGTGAGAGAGTGGTATCATAGGTGTTCAGTTCTACCTTAAAGACTGGGAGTCTACTGTTTTGTGTTTGGGAAACAGTGTTAAATATTTAGACTTTGATTTTTAGATTTTGGGAGTCTAGTGTTGGTGTGGCAGCTGACATATCCATATGTCAGGACCATAAATTCTTCTTTTTGACTCTATACATAAAAACACTGGTTTCATGCATCATATGGGAATTGAGTGTTTCCTCATGTTCTTCTTAAATTAGAGTCAAATCACCAGGTATAATTTATGGATTGTGGTACATCTTGATCTATTTCAAGATGCCTCCAGGCAGATAGCCAGCTCAGATTCTGATGTGTGACCATGAGGATAGTCCACCCATTAATGAGGTGTTAGTTCAAGGACCAGTGCTAGAGATTTCCCCATCGGGTGGTTCTCCAGTGTTACCACCACCCGTTGATCTGCAGTTACTACTAGAGTTACTAGTAGAGGACGCACATAGGATCAATAATTTTCAGGAGTTCTAGAGAAAAATACCTCCCAGGTTCAAGGGAGAGATAGACCCACATGTCACTAAGGACTGGCTAGAGATGGTGACATGGGTCTTCCACTAAGTGAGGATGCCACTTGACTAGATTTTGATCTTAGTTGTGAGACTCCTTAAAGTCTTGGAATGGATATGGTGTAGTTTGAAAATTCAAACTCCTGATGAGGTGACCCTCTCTAGGGCTGACTTTGAGAAGATTTTATGAGAGGAGTTTTTTCCCGCGACCTTGCGCTCTGTGCATATACAGGATATTCTTCACCTATAGTAGTGAAGTATGTCAATGGATGAGTACTTTGTGAGGTTCAAAGACCTCTCCCTCTACTCTAAACATATGGTGTAGGACCCTTTATTCATGGCCTAGACCTTTGAGGAGGGTCTCAAATGGAATATTTGGGCATCGATGATTTCTCTCAACATCCCCATTCAGGCTGGAGTGCTAGAATGAGCTCTACTGGTATAGAGATTCCTCACAGAGAATGCACCAATGGTGGGAGATACCACCAGGAAATAGGTGAAAGATTTTTCAGTAGTGAGCAGTAGATGTGGGGACCCAATCATGTCAGATATTTTGGGGGACGACCCCAGGAATCAGGGTTAGTAGTGATGGGATCCAAGATTAGAGGGAGTTATTAGGGATTCAGGTTGTGCTTCATGTGTGGTGGGCAGGGACACATGGCTCATGATTTCCCAAACTACTGCAAAGATCATCAACAGACGGTGTAGGGACCACTGAGCTAAAGGAAAAGGTTCGAGTGAGTATGTCTATAGGGCGGCAGACAGGGCAGGGGAGCAGGTCGAGTAGCAGGTAGTGGGTGATGATTCTATGTACTACCTCTATCACCCCCAGGTTATCCACTACGGCCTCAGGGAGTAGGTTGAAAGGTGTGAGATTGGATTTAGTTATTAGAGGCCTATGACCATAGCTCTTTGGAGATTATTAGAGGTACGATTTGTGTCTTCTACCCCTTAGTTATAGTTCTTATAGACATAGGTGTCAGTTGCTCATTTCTTTCCACGGACCTCTCTCGAGGCTCGGAGATTCTGGTGGAGTCGTTGGCTTGATCCTTATAATTAGATACTTCTAAGGGGATTTGACAATTACACACTGGTACTGGCAGTGTGAGCTTACTCTTGGAGGCAAGATATTTGGCTAGGATCTTCTAGTAGTGATGTCGAGGCCTTATGATGTCATCTTGGGAATAGACTGGTTATCCACAGTTCATGCTCAGATCAACTGTATTAGGTGTAGGGTGTGGTGTTTCTGCGAGTATGGGACCAGGTTTTCCTTCAATGGTGAGAAGGGAACTCTTGCAGCACAAGACATATTTTCTTGGAAGAGGGTGCAGCCGATCACTCACCAGTTTTCTAGCCTCACCCTCAGTGAGGTGAATGAGAGGATTCCTCACATTTTGATAGTGGTAGATGAGTATGGGGACGTCTTCCCTAAGGATGTTCTAAGAATACCTCATCGTAGAGAGGTAGACTTCTACATCAATTTGTACCCCAATATGGCACTGATATCCACAACATCATATAGAATAGCTCCTACAGATCTTCGCGAGTTGAGGGTACAGTTGGAGGACTTGCAGGAGAAGGGATTCATGAGGCCCTGCATTTCACCATGGGCATCCCTAGTGTTGTTTTACAAGAAGGAATACGGGATCTTGAGGCTATACTTGGACTTCCAGAATCTGAACTAGGTGAACATGAAGAATAAATATCCCCCACCAAGAATTAATGACCTCTTTGATCAGATGAAGGGATCGAGGCGGTTCTCAAAGATAGACCTAAGTTCAGGTTATCACCAGCTTTAGGTACAGGATGAGAACGTACCAAACACGGCCTTCAGATTCCATCATGGCCACTACTAGTTCTTGGTAATCACCTTTGGGGTAACTAATTCCCCAGAAATGTTCATGGGACTCATGAACATGATTATCCATCCTTACCTCGACCGTTCTGTGGTGGTCTTCATTGATGACATCTTGGTGTACTTGGAATCAAAATAGGAGCACATTACACACCTACAGATAGTCCTGGATACACTCTGAGACCACTATATTTATGGGAATCTCTCAAGTTATAATTCTAGATTTAGGAAGTCCACTTTTTGGGACATGTCATCTCAAAGGCTGGAGTTGTTGTGGATCCGACAAAGATAGTGGCAGTGTTGGCTTGGGAGCCACCCAGGAGCATGATTGAGGTGTAAAGTTTCTTGGGTTTGGTTAGACACTATAACAGGTTTGTTCCTAACTTTTCTAGAGTATCAGAACCTTTATTAGCCTTGACACAAAAGAGATGTCCCTTTATGTGTATGGAGAAGTACCAATACAGTTTCCAGGAGCTAAGGTAGAGACTAACGAGTTCACCTATATTGAGACTACCAAAGGAGGGAGTTGGGTATATAGTTTTATGAAATGCATCAAGGACCGAAATTGGGTTGTGTCTTGATGAAGGAGAGAGAATTTATCTCCTATGGATCATAGTATTTGAGGAAACATGAACAGAACTACGTGACCCATGACCTGGAGTTAGCAACAGTGGTATTTTCTTTAAAGTTGTGGCAGAAGTACTTTATGGGTGAATGGTTTACCATCTAATTTGACCATAAGAGTCTTAGGTATATCTTCTCATAGAAGGACCTGAACTTGAGATAGTGGCTATGGATAGAGTTCCTCCGGGACTATGAATTTGAGATAGTCTATACTCTTGGGAAGGGGAACGTAGTGGAAGACGTGCTCAATAGGAGGTCTAGTTTACAGCTGCTGAGTGAAGTGATGGGGTTGATAACCATGATGCAGATATGCTTCATGGAAGATGATGGATTAGCTTACCTTCAGTCAATGACTGTCACTCCCCCACTCTTATAGTGATCTAGGGAGGCCCAACTTGTGGATATTGACTTTGAGGCCTGACATGCTCATTTATCCTTAGGATAGGCTCTTGATAGATTTTTGATAGGTGGATAGCATGTCATCCTTTTTTAGGGTGCACTATAGTATCAGTGAATTTGTGGTAGGAGGTGTTGAGGGATTTCCATACATCCCCTTTGGCGGAACATTATGGTGTGGTGAAGATGTACTAGGAAGTATGAAATCAATACTAGTGGTCAAGGATAAAGAAAGCGGTGGAAGATTTTGTTTCATGATGCCTCACTTCTCAGCAAGTGATGGTTGATCATCAGGTTCTAGAAATCTTAGCCCATCCACTTGAGGTATCGGAGTGGAAATGGAATGGTATCTCAATGGATTTTATAACGGGACTACCACACATGTCCAAGGGCCACAATTCTATCTGGGTGATAGTTGACCGACTCACCAAGTCAACTCACCTCCTACCCATCCTAGAGTAGGGATCGGTAGAGGGATTTGGATGCCTCTACGTCTAGGAGATAGTTCAGCTACACAGGGTTCTGTCATTGATTGTATCATATCATGACACTCACTTTACATCCCAGCTATGGAATGGATTACAAGAGGCATTCGTGACTCAGATATGTTTGAACACAACCTTTCACACTCAGACATATGGTCAGAAGAGGTAGACTATACAGACCTTAGAAGAAATGCTTCATGCTTACATCCTTTATTTTGGTCACAGTTGGGAGGACTACCTACCACTAGTTGAGTTTTCATACAACAACAATTATCACTCCACCATTGGAATGACACCATTTGATACCTTGTGTGGGAAGGCATGTAGATCACCTCTATGTTGGGAAAACCCAGGGGAGTCAGCACTCATGGGACCAGATTTGTTACGGGCTACTACTAAGATGGTGTAGATCATCCAGGAGTGGATGAGGACTGCACAGAGAAGGAAAAAAATTTATGCTGATTGGAGACGGATTTCCTTGGAGTTAGAGGAGGGAGACCATTTTTTCCTTCATGTTTCACCCTAATGGGTATTGTAGAGATTTGGCTGGGGAAGCAAGTTATCTCTGAGATTCATCAGACCTTTCTAGATTCTGAGCAGATTTAGTGAGGTGGCGTACTGCCTAGATCTCCCCTCATAAATGTAATGGGTGCATGATGTTTTTCACATGTCACAGCTAAGGAGGTACATGCATGATCCATCACATGTCATCGATTGGGTCAATCTGGACATTGAAAATGGGGTGACATTTGTGGAGTTCCTAGTGTATATAGATGATTTATAAGAGCGGGTCCTTTGTAGACGGTCTATTCCACTAGTGCGCATTCGTTGGTAGAACGATAACCTCTTGGAGAGCACATGGGATCAGGAGGCTCAGATTTTTTCTCATTACCCCCATTTTTTTATTTAGCTTTGTTGCGTCTTACGGGGACGTGAATTCCTAAAGGTGGGGGTAATTTAATGTACTATAAATTCCATGTCATTTTTTAAAAAAATTATATGTTTTTATTTTGATACCAAAAACTTTTAAGGAACCTGATTCTAATGCCCGGTGAGCCCGAAATAGAATTTTAAACTTTTTTTATGTTCATTTAAGTAAACGTGCAAGCGGGTTTTTCTAACTTTTAAATCAATGCTCAGATCAAAAATATTAGGGCACCATTGAACTCAGAACATCAGGAATAACCTATAATAGACCTAACTTTTACTAGTAAGGGTCGACTAGAAAAGTTAATTTTTGAACATTTTAGAAAAAAATAAAATAACTTAAAAAGTTATTTTATTTGTTTTTCCCAACCGTTGGGCGGTGGAACAGCGGTACTGCGGTGCGGGGACAAAGCAATGATGAGTCGCACTAAATGAATCTCATTAATGGCTCATAAACATGTATTGTAACAATACATTAAATTAAGCGTAACAGATACATTTTTTCATAAAAGAAATATCATAATGACGCGACGACGTGACGTAATAGAAATGATGTGACATGTTTTATTTTAATGGGTTAACAAGATGGAGAAACCAGGATCAAAGGGAGAAATTTCTCTGACAAACCTACAACAATAATTATCTCCAATGATGAATGATGAATGCCGGAGAATCTCCATTGACATCGACAAACCTCGAAGAACAGGACCGAAGAGCATTGAATGTCAAAGGAACTTGAATCCCTACAGACGTATCCCTTCAACGATGAACTCTAATGAGGTATGGATTTGTTTTTGTTTAAAATTTCCCCATTATTTATTTTAAAATGACAAAAGCGGATCAACCCACAAATAGGTTGATCTTTGGATCTCTTGTTCTTTCGGGAGGGTACTTTCCTTGGGGTTTTTTGTTGGGATTATTAATTATTTGTTTGATAAAAATTCAATCCCAAACCTCCCCCTATTTAAACTCTAATGCAGAGGGTGTAGTATGACCTGAAAAAGGCCTAAAGCCCTCATCCATTTGTGTTCATTATGGCTAAGACACCAAGTGGTGGAAAATTGGATTCTAGGCCTTAGAAGGAAAGGTGGTGAACCACAGACGCCGGAGGCACATATGGCATGAAGAACGTACCACTGGTGTAGACCCTGTGGTCCGCGGAACAACCCGCTGGCACGCCAGCATCGAAAATTTCCAGCGGTGGCCCATGGAATCAGTCGCAGGTGGGTGGAGGTGCGCCATGATGGCATGACAGAGGTGGTATCCATGGCCGTCTTGGGTTGTGGCGAAGTGGCAGGAGCCGCTGGTGCTCCGGCTAGTGGCTGGTGGCAGGGATACGGCCTGTCAGCTGCATCGGTAGAGCAGCCCACAGCCACAGGCCCTAGATCCTCATGGCACATAGTCCCCTGACCGCGTGCAGAAAACCCGAGCGATCGGGTTTGACCATCCATGTGACGGAATGCCCTGGACATGCTAGGTGCCTGATCTAGAGGAGGAAACTAGTCCACCTATGGCAGGCCAGACCCATGCCCAGCAGGTCGGCCTGGACCCATGCTGAGTAGGATCTGTGTTGGGTTGACAGACCCAGGTTGGGTCGGTGGACCCTGGGCCAGATTAGTGAACCTCGGGCCAGGTCGGGTCGGTCCGACTGAGTCGGACCAGACCAAGACCCCACAGGCCCCTTTTCTAAAAAATGGATATATATTTCAAACCATGTGTCTGATTGATGAGTCGTTTATGGCATTGGAACCCCCGCGACGAGGTGGATATTTTGATATACTCTAAGGAGGGCTTTCATGGAAGCTGAAATATAATTAATGGCTTGAGGAGTGGTTCTCCTGGAATCAAGTGCACTACGTGTGGAAATCCTATGGCTGACTTAGACCTGAAGACTACTAACAGGAGACCCTATGTGGATCATCTATGATGGCCCAGTGAGAAGCGACTCAGTGTGATTTGGAAGGCCCATGGTGGGGAGTAGCTCTGTGTGACTCGGCAGACCCATGGTACTCAATGGGGAGGAGTACCTCAGTATGATGTCCAAGGTGGGAAGTGGCTATATGTGACCTAGCATTCCCACGGTGGGGAGTGGCTCTGTATGAGCTAGCATACCCATAGTACTCATTAGGGATGAGTACCACAACAGTCCAAGGTTAAGGGGAAGCGGCTCTATGTGACCCAGTAGGCCGACGGTGGGGAGCAGCTCTGTGCGACCTAGAATACCCACTGTAATCATTGGGGAGGAGTACTCTAGCATTCTAATGTGTTTAGTGATATAACTAATAGTCTTAATTTCCTTACTCTAGATTATACCTAGTTTGAGCTATCTTAATTATTGGTTTTCTTTGTGTGTTATTTTTTGGTCTTTTCTTGTTGGTTTTGGGTCCCTATAAAGTATATTGTTACTCACCCTTTCACGGGATTCTCCGGCACTATTATGTCTGGTGCAGAAGACTGATGACTTGGTGTAGGACTTGGTGGCCCAGGACTAGGTGGTTCCCAGTGATACCAGGAAAGAAAAAAGTGCTTCTACGGCTTCTATCAGCTACTCTGTACTTACCCATCAGGTGGTATTTTAAACGGATGACTTTACATAGATATTTTACTTAATATTGTTGTAGTTTTCTTTTGTTGGGTTTGTATTCTGGTCCATTTACCTCCAGTTGTACCTTTACACTCAATGGTTGTTAAGTAGCACACATGTTCTCTTTTCTTGTTTTCCTGGGACGTGGTTGTGTGTGTGTGTGTGCAGGTACTCAAGAAAATGCCTCCCACATGTAGGTTGACGCCTTCAGTGCTAGTTTCCAACCCCTATCATTTAGGAGGCGGGCTTGGGGGACTCGTGACATGGGCCTTGGGGGATGGGTCGTGACAAACTTTGTGCTCCTAATTTTTAATGTCTTTCTTACCTCTTATTATTTTTGTATTAATTTTTATCTTCCATTCAAATATTTTTTCTTGAATTTATTGTCTTTATTATTCTACTCTTTACCTTTTTTATAATCCCAAAAGGGGGAGAATTTTTATGGTATATGTGCTTATGATATGTATCTATGATAATTTTTTGGGCATATATGTTTATGATATGTGTTTATGAGAATTTTTATGAAATACATAAAATGTTTTTTCAGTTATTTTATGGAATTAGTTTTATCTGCTTTCTATATTTATTATATTTGATAATCTTTTTTTCATGATACTTACCTTTGATACTTTCTATTTTATTATTATTTTCCTTGAACCATCTACCCATAATATTAATGTTAAGCCTTGATTTATATTTTGATCTTACCTTGGATGTCATGTTTAAAGTTTTGAAATACCTGTGATGACCTAGTTTTAAATTTAAAATATTATTTTGATTCAATGATTTGTGATCATAAAAAAGGGGGAGATCATTGACCTCTTAGTTTTAATGATCAAAAAATAATTATTCTAATAATACTGATCAATTTCATGTTTTCATGCAAGAAATTTGTATTCTGAGAACATGTGAAAAGTTTTTCTAAGTATGAGACACTGTTGAGACAGACACTGTTGTCCAAGACACACCGCTAGCATAAAAATCTATAAATTTGGCACACTGCCAGGATGGCACACTACCAGAATGCTAATGTGGATAAGTATGAGATACCACCATATGAGGTACCATCAATGTCACATCGTCAGTGTAAAGACCCGTAAAATTCAAGGGAAATTTTTTTCTTAAATTTCTTTAGAATTTTACAAAAGCGCGGTTTCTGACGACACCTGATTCCGAGGCCCGGAGTGCCCGGAATTAATTTCCGAAGTTTGGCTCGGGTACGTTCAGTGAACGAACGAGCGGGATTTCCTAACTTTTGATTCGGTGCTCGGAATTGAAATCCGAGGACACCGATGAACTTGTAGCGCTGATATTCGCTTAAGGAGACCTTTCCCGAAGTTGCGTTTACACGAGGGGAGTTGTAAAAATAAAATTGTGAATGTTAAAATAAAAATTTAACTTCAATTTTTATTTTTATCTTCCTTAAGTGTTTTTATCCTTTGGGTGGAAGTTGGGTGACAACCCAACTTCCCTTGGGAGGTTAAGAGGGTGGTGGGGCCCACACGAACCCCACCCCTTCATATCCTCTAACACCCCCCCAACTCACAATTAATGATGTAAACTTAGGTTATAACTTATGTCTTTAATAAGTGAGTTTAATTAAAGTTTTGAAATTCAAACTCTTGAATTTCAAAGGTTGGTGTTGTGTTAATAAATTAAGTATGAGCTTAATTTATTATTTTTGGTTAGTTCCTTTGTTTCTTGGGAGGATTTGAGGGCTTTCCCTTCTTCTTCAAACTTGACGAAGAACACGAAGAACTTCTTCGCCGAAGAACACGGTTCTTCCGCGACGCCAAATCCGCGACGTGACGTTCTTCTTCCGCATAATCTCTTCCGCGACGCCGCAACGCATCCTCTCCGCGACGTGCTTTCCGCGGCGAACCTACGTCCGACGCCGCAACGCACTTTCCGCGACGTGCCTCTCGCGGCGAACCCGCGTCCGTCTACCGTGATGCCGACGACGTCTTCTTCCGTGACGACCGACCTCCGTGATGTCCGATCTCCGCGACGCTTGTCCTTCGCGGATCGTTGACGAGCTCCGCGAACTTCCTTCGAGGTAGGGGTTGTTAATTCAATATTTATTTATTTCGTTCTTGATCGTGGATCTAGCACGTCTAACATGAGACACTTGATTATTTTAAAGTTGCGTTATTATTTTAACGTGAGGGGGTCGGACCGCATGAACACGGCCGAACCCCCCTCCATCGTTCATGTTGTTTATTCTTGCGGGCGGAAGCAAGGTGGCGTGGTGCCGTCGCACCACGCGGATAATTGTACGTTTAACTTATGCGACGCCGTCGCGCGCGCACCATGGAAGAAACAACAAGAACGCGACGCCGTCGCGCCGCGTTGAAGAAAATGAGGTGCGGCGGAGGGGCGCGGTGCCGTCGCACCGCGCCGGACGACGAACACCGCGGCCGGTTCCGGGCCGCGGCGGGACGAGGAGACCGCGGCCGGTTCCGGGCCGCGGCGGGACGAGGAGACCGCGGCCGGTTCCGGGCCGCGGCGGAAAGAGAAGACCGGCGGCCGGGCCGCCGGCGTCGGAAGCCGAAGGAGGGGACCGGAAATTCCGGTCCCGTTTGAGAAAACCGGCCGGCCAGCTGGCCGGCCGGATGTCTTTAAAACCGGGGGAATTAATCCCCCGGCCTTCACTTAAAACCCCCCTCTTTATGAGGGGGGAGCGTTTCCCTTGGGGGGGCAGGAGGCCCCCCGTTTTTTTTTCATGAAGCGGGCCCCCAGGAGGGGGGCCGTTGTTTGACAAAGCGGCGCGGCATAGCCGCGCCGCCACTCCAAGAAACGGGGGCTTGATTGCCCCCGCGTGCGGCCTCCTCGCGGCGACAGCCGCCGCGGCTCCCCGCGCCGCCGCACCACCGCGCGCCGCCGCGCCGCCTCCGCGCGCCGCCGCGCGCCGCCGCCGGCCGCCGCCGGCCCCCGCGCCGCCCCGGGGGGGGTCGGGCCGGGTCGGCCCGGACCCGGACCCCCTGTTTTGAACCTGTTTTGGTCTTTTGGCCATAACTTGAGCCTCGGACCTCCGAATGACGAACCGTCTGCGGCAACGCGATCCTTGGATCGAGACGGTCGTTTCGGTATATCGCACTCAAGGTTTCGGATTACTTTGAGTTCGGCCGGGTTGGTTCGTTCACGAAATCAACCGGGCCTTCGGAGCGGAAATGCTCATATCTTGAGCCACGAACGTCCGATTGACGCGCCGTCAGTCGCGTTGTGTTCCTCTTAGTGAGACGGATCTTTTGGTATACTCCGCCCGAGGTTTGGGTGCCGACGGAGTACGGCCGGGTTGGTTCGTTCACGAAACCAACCGGGCCCTCGGAGCGGAAACGCTCATATCTTGAGTTCCGGACGTCCGATTGACGTGCCGTCGACTTTGATGGAATCCTCTAAGTGGGACGGAACTTTTGACATGCTCCGCCCGAGTTTTGGATACAGTTGAGATATGGCCGGGTTTGGTTCGCTCACGAAACCAACCGGGCCCTCGGGACGAAAAGGCTAATAACTCTCAGACCGGGCGTCCGATCGACGCGCCGTCTGTTGCGTTGAGTTACTGTTGACGATACGGAACTTTTGGATACATCAACTCTGGACCTTGTGACAGTTGATGTATCAGCCTCTCGGCTCGTGGAGCGGACCCTCTGAACGAGCTTGCTGTGTGCGGGAACCCCAGTGCTGGCTGCGACTGACTGCTACTACTACTGCTACGACAGCTACTGTGACTGCGACGACGACATTACAGAGATCCTGTGTGGATTCGACGACGACGACTACAGCACTCAGCGATCCTACGTGGAACAGTGCTACCGAACCTGTGTGAGCTGAATCTTCTGTTTACCTTGGGCGGTGGAGCGCTTGGGTGTAGCGGCGGAACCGTGGTACTTGATAGTGGTGGTGCGCTTGGATGCAGCAGCAGACCCTTGGCGGTGGAGCGCTTGGTTGTAGCGGCGGACCCGCGATACTCTACGGAGTGTGTGCGCTTGGTTGTAGCGACAGACCCGCGACGGTGGAGATGTGCGTGCGGAGTACGGAGACCGTGTAGCCGACTGAGACCTGACGACTGCTTGACCGACTCGACTCGGAGTGAGTCGACTAGCCCAGTGGACGGAGCGCCCGGTATTTGGCGGCAGACCCACGGCGGACGGAGCGCCTGGTAGTTGGCAGCAAACCCGCGGTACTCGACAGGAGGAGTACCTCAGTAGGCTATTTGTGTGAGCGCCCGGTATTTGGCGATAGACCCTCAGCGGACGGAGCGCCCGGTAGTTGGCCGCAAACCCGCAGTACTCGACAGGAGGAGTACCTCAGCAGTCATAGGTTAGTGAGCAGTACCTCGGAGTCGTGACAGGACCACTGTACACTCTAGAGACGGAGCTCTTCAGTAGTTACGGTTTCGATAATAAAAATCCTGGTTTGAGCTGAGTCAATGATCTTTGTGTTTCCTCATGATTGAGATGGGTCGCTTGATAACTTAGGTATATGTATGGGCATATACCTGGGTAATAGTTATCCGTTGATTTCATAACTTGTTATAAACTGTGTGAACTTGTACTGTTATCCTGTGTGGATTTACTGTTTACTCTTTTTGTGGATTGGGTTGTTCTTGGGCTCGGTGTTGGAGCCGAACGGAAATTGGTGACATAGGTATATGTATGGGCATATACCTAATCAATACTGGATGTTACTTCGTGATTGTATCCTTCTTATGGTTTATCCTTGTGGATTTCGGGAGACCTTCGAGGGTCTCGGGGTCCCTACTGAGTATCTTATACTCACCCCTACACGGGCTATGCCCGCACTTCGTTGTGTTGGTTGCAGACGACGGACAGCGCTGACTGCGGTTGAGGCTTTCGGAGTAGGTCGGTACCCGGAGGAGGACCACTGAGCGGGACGTGCTCGGAGCGGACAGTTGGACCCGAGGAGTTGTGAGCTATCTGTACCTACCCTTCAGGTAGGATCCGTGGTGGACGATCCAGGAGCTGAGCCATCTGTACCTACCCTTCAGGTAGGAATCGAGGAGGACGTCCCAGGAGCCGCTTGTACTTTCAGTTGCTGTTTTCCTTTCGAGTTGTACTTTACTTTCAGTTGGGCTTGTATTCCGGCCCCCTTTACTTTTCTGCACTTGTAGTTACTTTCCGCTTACTGTCTCTGTGGTGGTTGTTACTTATAAAGGCAATGCCTTCCCTGTTTACCGGGATTTTACGCCTTGGTGCTAGTCGCCAGCCCCTGGCCTATGGAAGGCGGGCTTGGGGTAGTCACGGCACGGGCCCCGAGGTCGGGTCGTGACAGTCAGTATCATACCATTAGCACTAAAAATTATCTAATTTTGAGACACCATCAGAGCATACACCGTTAGACCATAGACACTGCTAGCATACTAAAAATTTGGTTAAGTCTAATACACCACTACAAACATGCCGCCTACAACGTACCACCAAAGAAACATATCATCAAGAGAGACACTACAAGAGCTTCACACCACCAAATCCTAAGACACCGTCACTATTTTTATTACTTTAATTATTTTTGAATTACATTACTCTAGCAGCTATATTCATCGAATTTAATGAAATTTACTACTTTAATGATTGTGTCTTAAATGTTCAACATAAATCATGTCAGAATGTGAAGTATGACGAAGCATCTAATTCGGATGTTCTTATTGCTACTAATAAAAGTAGAGCACACTCCCTTGTATAATATACACATATAGAGTCATATAGAGAACAACGTAAAGATAGAAAAATGTTGTGGACAAAAAGGAGCTCGCAATTCATTGAATATCTGAGAGAAAAAGAGATAAACTTGATTGAAAACATGAAGAGCACTCCTAATGTGAACACTCAACTGAGGAAGCCAAAGCTCATCACATCCATTACTTTCCTTCAGTTAGAATACAAGAGTTGGGACACTCTATTTTCCTGAAGATTTATAAAGAACCCAACTCAAGCATCATTATTGGTTCAAATCAAGAGTCATAAGCTTCATTGCAACAGGCCGAGAAATTCTAAACTCTACAATTCTAGATTGTTCAGTTCTGTTTAGTTTTATTACATTTTGAGAAGTGTGTGTGATTAATCTACTTTACCACACACACACTGTTTCCTATACTAAACTGGAAGATACTAGATATCTTCTCAAACACTTTTCTTGTTTGTTTCCCCCGCAAATAAGAGAGGTAGAGGTCCTTGTATGGCTTGTTTACTTTTTACTCCCACACATAACTATGGAAGAGGTCATGTGTGACCTAGAAAATTGTAAACTATTTTATAAACCCAATCCATGTTGTGGATAATCTACTTTATGTTATATATAAACTTCTTGGTGGTGGGTTATCACCATATGGAGAGGACTAGGTCTCAACTTGAAACTCAACCTATTGTATTCAATATTTCCGCTTTGTTTTTTGATTTTGTTTTACTTTATTTCTGATTTAAGACTGAAAACTATTCTTACCTATAAAAAAAATTCATACTTTGATATTTTATCTTAATTTTTGTTCATATAGTATTTTGATCAAGTAAATTGATTTCAAAGGATTTAATAATATTATATATTATTCATCTGAGAACTAATAAATCTTTAGGTAATTCTTTAAAAATATTAATATATATATCATACTACTTATTTTGATAAACATCTATATTTAAACCTTTAGGGGATTTCAAAATAATCCATTTTTAAGAGAAATTTTTATTGGGTACTCAATTCACCACCCTCTTGAGATACTCACTCCAACCAGTAGATTTGATTAAAATCTCATTCTTTATCATGGGTTTGACCTATCGATTTCAAATTATGGATTTCTATTGGGATATCTCTTGTCAATGAATTGAGTTAGGTGGTCTATAATTCAAATACCAAAGTCTTGATTTTAAGTATGTGTATGTGATTGTATATTTTCTATTGGATGATTAGAAATTGAGTTTCCTAAATTGAATTAGTTGATTTTTTTAAATTAATTAATTAAGGGATTATGAAATTGGGGATACTAGGATGTTGAGTTTAATTAATTGATTGTTCAATTAATTAATGGAGATTGTAGTGATTATAAAATTGTTGAATTTGAATAATTAATTATTGAATTAATTATGGGTATATTGGGATGTTGAGATGGATTAATTAATTTTTGAATTAATTATGGGATAGTGGGATTGTTGAATTGTATTAATTAATTGTTGAATTAGTTAATAGGAATTTCCATTAATTGAATTAGAATTATTAATCATTGAATTAATTATGTGATATTGGGATTGTTGAATTGTATTAATTAATTGTTGAATTAAATAATAGGAATTGTTGTGATTATAAAATTGTTGGAATTGGAATAATTAATTGTTGAATTAATTATGGGATATTGTGATTATTGAATTTTATTAATTAATTATTTAATTAATTAATAGGAATTATTGTGATTATTCCATTTTTTTAATTGGAATAATTAATTGTTGAATTAATTATGGGATATTGAGATTGATGAATTGTATTAGTTAATTGTTGAATTAATTAATGGAAATTATTTGGATTATGAAGCTGATTAAATTGGAAAAATTAATTGTTGAGTTAATTATGGGATATTAGGATTTTTTTAATTTTATTAATTAATTTTTGAATTAATTATTAGAAATTTTTGTAATTATTAAATTTATTGAATTAGAATAATTAATTTTCGAATTAATTATGGGATATTGGGATTATTTAATTGTATTAATTAATTATTGAATTAATTAATAGGAATTGTTGTGATTATGCAATTGATTGAATTCGAATGATTAATTATTGAACTAATTATGGGATATTGAGATTGTTGAAATCTATTAATTAGTTTCTAAATTAATTAATAGTAATTTTTGTGATTAAGAAATTGATTGGATTGGAATAATTAATTATTGAATTGATTGTGGGATATTGAGATTGTTGAATTGTATTAATTAATTTTTGAATTAATTAATGGGAATTGTTCTGATTGTGTAATTGATTGAATTATAATAATTAATTATTTAATTAATTATGGCATGTCGAGATTGTTGAATTTGGTTAGTTAATTTTTGAATTAATTAATAGGAATTGTTGTGATTATGTATATAATTGAATTGGATTAATTAATTATTGAATTAATTAATAGATGTTTTGATTTTGGAATGTGATAGGAAGGTTAATGTTTATTAACCTTGATTGGTGTGATATATGTGATATACATGTGTGGGACATGGTATGATGCATTAAAATCCCATAGTGATGAATTGACTGATAAATGTGTGTGGGATATGGTCTGTTGTACCAAAAGCCCTTACTGAAGAATTCATTGATAAATGTGTGTGGGATAGGGTCTGTTGTATCAACATCCCATTGTGATGAATTTTCTGAGATATGAGTATGGGATAGGGAGTGAGGATCCAAATACCCATGTGACATTGAGGTGTGGGATAGGGATTGAGGCTCCAAATACCCACATAGTGTTAGACACGATAGTCTACACCCAAAAGTTGGCATTGGACTATGGTTCCAATTGGTCATGATATGAATTGAGATGGTGAATAGTAATAATGGAATTGTGATATATGATATCCCATGGAGATATTTTAGACACAGACATGGGTTGAAGCTGGTATTGAGAGTTCAGTTTCCCTTGAGATCATAGGAGTTATATGGTTAAATAAAGAGTAATTGAATAAATGTAAATTGTTTATTTTATTGCCTGTACTTTATTATTTATACAACTATATACACTGTTATTGACTGGATATTTTTTTAGTCACCTTTGGTAGTGGCCTATTGAGTTTCACTTACACCCTACTAGGGTTTGTTGATCAGTACCTGAATATATTTTATGGTTTTAGGATAGGTTAAGGGCAAGACCCTATGTTAGATGGATGAGTCCAGATGAAGCATGGATGAGGGAACCAGACATGGTTCAGGTCATTTTTGGGATTTTTCAATATCTTTAATTATTTTGGATTTTTCATATTGACACTTGACACATATTATCAAGACATATCTACTATTTAGTTTTGGATATTATTTTTTATGTTTTGTTCATCATGTGATATTGGTATTATTCTGGTAATGGTAATGTCATTTTTTTTATTCATATTTATTTCCCTTGATATTATACTTTGATAAAGAGGGTATAGTCTCCACATGATCTATATTATACCCTCATTGTTGGTCAGTAGCCTCTGTCGTGCTGGGAGTCGTTCTTGAGATCATGTAACTGACCATCTCGGGGCACCAGTGTGTGGAACTCAGGTCGGTACATTACAAAACATACTCTTCTATAATTGATGTTATAACCTTTTAGTATCTCATAACATTTTTTATACATGAAAATATTGAATTATTCATTATGGATGTTGTGATTTCAAATATGTATGTTAATATTGATAATTTTATTTATATGAAAATTCCATAGGGATTTACAATGTCAGTAATATATCCCATACATTGAGATCTATATTCTGTTAAGTTAAATAAACATTATATGGATTAAAATTGTCATGGAATATCTGGTATAACTATCTAAGTGACTATTTAATTAAATAGGGTTATAAAAATGATCCAATTTATCCATGTGTCTTTATTAAGGGGAATGGGTATGAATTTCTCATTATTGTAGTATATATCAATGACCTGAATATTATTAGGATTCAGGGTGAAATTTCTAATGTATTGTAATATCTAAATTAAAATTTTGAAATGAAAAAATTTATAAATATAAAGTTATTCCTTTTATTATAGATTGAACATCTTAAAGATATATTTTTTGTTCATTAATCTTGGTATACTTCAAAATTTATACAAATGTTTTTTATGGAAAAATTGCATCCAATAAGTACATCAATGGTTGTGTGATATTTTTTTGAATATACACTAAAATAATTAAATTGAATATTTAATTTAGGTGAATTTATC
The DNA here is from genome assembly GCA_963277665.1 of Viscum album. Taxonomy (NCBI): domain Eukaryota; kingdom Viridiplantae; phylum Streptophyta; class Magnoliopsida; order Santalales; family Viscaceae; genus Viscum; species Viscum album. Next base: position 1,155,058,982 of record OY728120.1, on the reverse strand, counting down.
TTTCATATGGTTTCATTAATAATAATTTGTTATTAATAGATTAAATGAAATGAATATTCATTGAATAGGATTCAATGAATAAATGAAAATGGGAATAAATGTTTATGGATTCATAAATATGGATGAAACATTTCATTTAATGAAACACATCATGGATAGCTATAAAAATGGATGTGATCCATCCTATTGTGAAAAAATGATTGTCTGAAAACCTCCCAATTCTATCTTCCTCCCATATTGATGTTCATAATTTGAGATGAAGGCACTTATACCCCTTCATAATTTGGGTATCTTCACGATATGATTGTAAATCCATTGTCCAGGGTTCCCCCTTAGAGGTAGGGTGGTTATTTCACTACTTCATGGTCTTTATCAAGAATTATTTGTCATCCAGGAAGAGGAATATTGTTGTTGTTGGCATTTTTCACATACTAGGTTTTAATATTTTTATTTATGCATTCATTATTAAAAATAATTCTATCAATGTTTTGGATGTATTCCATTGAATATGGTCATATAATGATCATTGAAACCCCATTAGTGGTATCATAGGGAATGGTTCTTTAATAAATCAATTCTTTTATTATTTTATAAAAAACATGTTTTAATTATAAAATGAGATTTTTCAAGATTGGAAATAAATATAAAAAATAAAAATTTGGGGCAGAAAATATTTTTATTATGAATGTAAAGAACACTTTCTATCTGGGTAGAGAGAGGCCTGGTACATAGCTCGTAGACCCAAGGCCAAGTGGCCCATGAATATGTCCCGAAGGCCCAATGGGCTTAAATCCCATTATATAGCCCAAAGTCCTAGTGCAGCATCATGCTTGCATCATCCTGCCTACGTCACCAAGTTTGTGACATGCCTATGTCACCACTTACATTGTGTCTATGTCACAGTCAAAGTCAAAAATCCCCCCAAGGGGATTTTCAGGATTCGAACCTTGGTCGTTGGGATGCAAGATTATGGGGTTTACCACTCAAGAACCACCCCATCTAGAAACGTGTTATTGGATAATGAGGTATAGGTGGGTGTCATACCATGCCTATTCTGGGCCCAACCCACCACCAGCATGCCACACACTCCCAACTAAATTCGAGTGTGGTAGGAATCGAGCTTGCACTAGTTCCATTTCCAGGGAGTGTCCATCTTACACGACACCACTTAACCAAACCCTGGTCAATAAATACATATGACAATTTATATTTAGTAATTAAAAAAATTATTTAATTATTTATGTTATTTATATTTATAAAATGGTTTATAAAATGGGAATGGCATCAATAGGGCTTAATAAAAAATTCTATTAATATTTTTAAAATATAAAAAATCGTATTTATTAACCTTGTTTATGAAATTAAATAAAGTATTTATTATAATAAATAGAATTCAATTAGGAATTAAATTATATTATTTATAAATTTTTTATAAATAATGAAAAGATATTTTGAAATATTTATAAAAAATTATATAATTGTTTTATAAATTAATTAGTGATAAAACTTTTGTGGTTAATTGATAAATATTTTTCAAATATGTATGATTTATAAAAGTCTATGAATCATTAAATGTGGTATTTTGGGAATATTTTAATTTATAAATGGTTTATAAATTAACTAATTATAAATTTTATATAATTAATCAACTAAATGTTTATGAATCATTTATTACCAAAATATTCCAACTATTAAATGTTAATATTTAAAAGATCTTTTGAAAAATTAAATGGCATGATTTATGATATAGAAATGAATGGTTTATTTAAAAATCATAAAATTTGATTTATAAATTGTTTATAAATTAAGACATATATGATAATTTTTTTATATAAAAATGTTTATATAATTTATATTGATTATAAAATATTTATAATTTATGAGATATCATATAAATTTCACTTAATATAAAATATGAAGGGGTTTATATTGAAATTAATATAAAATGTTTATATTCTTACTAATATATAAAATTTTTATAGTTGGAATTTATTTATTAATAGTTCATAAATGTCTCATGTTTTGAAAAATAAATAAATTTTTCATTTATTAAATTTACTTAATATTCAAGTTTAGTTAATAATTAATTAATTCAAAATTATTCAAATTAAAGGTCCATATTTTGAACATTATTTAATCCATTTCAAAAAGTGTTTTGATAATTAATATGATAAATTTTTAAATAATAATTAAGTATATGATATTTAGATTAAGTAGAAGGTTTGCATAATAGAAATTTAATTATAAATAGTTTATAATCCATATAATATCATATATTTAAAATGAAATATCATATTATGATAAATATTAAAGAGTTAATATTGGAAAGAATATAAAGTGTTTATATTAAAAATTATGGAATTTCCTTAATGTTAAAGCTGAATTTATAAAAGGGTTTATAATTAGATTTTGTTTTTTAAATTTTTCATAAATTTTTATCTCATGTTTAAATATTTGAATTTTTCATTTATTTAAATTGTGTTCTCTATTTTATTCATAGTTATAAATTTTTTATATCATGAATGATTGTATACCAATGTGTATATGATAAATTGATTCTAGGATAGAGAATTGTATTACATGCTAGGTATGATAATGAATTTAGTTTTTCATCCACATTGACCTTGGTTTTTAATTGTACTTATGGACTTGAATTTAGTTATTGAGTATATTTTGTTCATATTGGGTGTTAGAGTTGTCATTAATTCAATTATCTCTTGAGTAAAGTCTCCCTGGGTAAAGGGACTTTGTTTCATACCACCTAGTTTCCTAGAAGTTTTTCTTGGTAAGGAAAGTGGATGGGGTTGGCTATCTATCACTCTAGACTTACTCATGTGTATTTTTTCAATCTCATATAACTCTATAATTTTACATGAATTATTCATGCACCTCATGCATATAATGCATTTCGATATGTAGGAATTTGTTTGAAATCTATTTTTGAGTAAGTAACACAAAATCATGAGTCATGTATGGAATTACACAAAAATATGGTTTGAACATATTGATTTTGTAAAGGGTGGATTCCAAGATAAATTACTATAAGAATGCATACATAAAAGGGAATAACATGAGATAATATTGTGAGAAATTAAAATAAAACCCCTAAAATACTAAGTGTAAAATTCCTTCAAAAGATACACTTGTCCAAACCTCGGTCATCTTACACGGTATTATTGTGATCAGCATGATTACCCTTGGATTATCTTGTGTAAAGAAAGAAATATATGAGTAACTCCATATTTTCATGTTAGGTATTTTAAATATTAGCACAATTGTTACTTGATTTTCCTTAGTAGGATTATTCTTGGTGTTTTCTTTGGGTTACACTAGCTAGGAATCCCTAATGGTTAGGATACCATAGGAATAGAATTGAGTGAATCTATATGATGGATTTGGATAAATAGTTACCTAATGAACTATCCAAAAGTCACAATTATTGTGATTGGTATGATTCCCTACCTAAATAATCATGGATTTATTACATGATAATCATTGTATGTTATGATGAAATATGAATATTGGCTCACTGACAGAATATAATTTATAGGGTAATCATTTTTAGTGGGAATGATATCATTTTTTTATATAAATGAATCATCATCATCAAAATAAACTGTAGATTAATCCTTGAAATGAGAATCTTAAATTAATAAATTCCTAATATAGGTACCTAAAGAAAATTTCTTGAGCAAGTAAAATATTCTATGTGTTAGAACAGTTCCTTCATGTATTACTTATAGTTGAAATTGTTCAAAAGGTGAATCTAGTTACTTATGGAAGCATGGAATGATTTATTTATGGTTTTAAAGGAATTTAATGCATAATTTACCTAAGGAATTATTGTATCATATACTCAATATGATTAGGTATGTTCATGATATCCAATATGATTAAATATGTTTATAATGACATAAAAATCCTATAAGGGTTGTTCTACTTAGGTAATTTATCCTCTTTTTATCTATGGAAATGTTCTAAAAAGATGTATTAATTCAAGAGAATTTTACCCAATATTCTAGAAGTGTTTAGAATAGATGAACTAGAAACATGATGTATATGTTCCGGCTCTATATAGATAGTTCAAGGAGATAAAACTTCAAAATTAGAAGAGGAAATTTTTGAAATTATAATAATAATTCTTCAAGAATCTAGTTAAGGTTATTTGAAACCTGAGGGTATTATTAGGAATAATTGATGATTCCATAATATGATATTATCTAAAATACCATAAGGGGTTTTGGAACTCCATGTATTGTCCATTTTGGGTATTAATTGTTGGTATCGGGGTGCATAGTGGAAGTTAGTGGGTTAGGGATTTAAAAAAAATCATCACCAGAGCGATGAAGATTCATTGTATGGGGAAATACAAGCCCTGGTATTGTCCAAGGATCTCATGTTATTTAATCATACCACATAAAATAAAATAACAAGTACCTCATTCAGATTTTAATAATGCACATCTTTCTCAAATCTCTTGTGACTATTATGCAAAGGACCCGACGTCGAACCCCTCTAGATCATTCACACACTATTATCGAATATGTGTGTGTATCATTCATCATATTCTATATGTTAATGTGGAGATATGATTATATCTTCGATTCAATGATGATCACTTCGAGCTCTTGCCTTTGATCTGTGAAGACACTCTCAAATCGTTTCCTAGGATTAAGTGATTCTCTCTCTAGAATCTGGGAGGAGAGATAAGATCTCAATTATGACTAAGTGAATAGTCACATGGAAATAGCTTCTCTACAAATTACATAGTGGAAGTCTAAATAGATGGTTAGGGTTCCCCAACCCCCATATATTTAACCTCCAATAAATAAGTAATAAATAATTAATTATGATGATCTAACAGCATTATAAATATTATTTATATTTTATCACATACTTGTAATTTATATTAAATATATTACGTGATAAACCTGAGTCAGTAAATTTACTCGTAATTCCCAATAATATTAAATGAACCTATAATATTAAAATAATAATCATTTGTATAATATTAATCCTTATATTTACTTAAACACTTGTAAATACTTTTAGTAAATAAATTCAACCCAATTATTCTTTACTTGAATAATAATGAATTTATTTATTTATTAGTGATAAATAAAACAAGGAAAATTCTTAGACCCCATGGTGGTTCCCACCATGTACTTTATACCTATTCATCTAAATAGGGTAGATTCTTGAATGCATTATTGTGTGTGACCCTCAAGGATTTTATCTCAATAGTAGTGAATAGTATTCACAAACCAAGAGTAGAATCTAGAAACCCATCAGGGCACCTAAAGAGACAAGGAATAGTCATAGAAACAAAAACCAAACTACGAACATGAAATGTGTAATATAATCTCTTTTTCATATGATATCTCATAAATAATAATGAAAAGTTGTGTCATCATTCTTTCTTGCTTTATTATTTGTTGATATATCTAAACAGATTTACCTTCAACTACCAAGGCTATAGACTTATGAAGGTATTACCATATTTATTCACCAATATTGAGATATCACATCCTAAACTCAAAAGAAAAAAACTCTATATTGATCATTCAACCAATTCCATACCACCAATTATGCATCCAACACAAGCTAGATCATCATGAATTCATTGTCATGGTTTTTACCTTACATCAAAGTACATGATTAAATGGAACACATTGTTAATGATCTGAAGTTAGGAGACCAATACACATGTTTTTAGATAGGATCAACCAATAACACACAAAACATGTGGTGTTCTTATTGGGGAGTTGTTCCTTATGATCTCAACCACTAAAGATCGCCAAGTGTGAACTTCATGAGAAGAAGTCTCGATGCTTATGAGCCCCCAACACCTGATAGTCACACATCATCTTTTTTACCTTCATTATGATGTGTTTGGACCATAGGACACAACATTAAGATTATTGTCATGGTATATCTAGGTTACCATTATTGTTCGGGAACTTCTATAACCTTTTGATATGACACGTAATCTAAGTAAATTACCATAAATATAGGGGATGAAAAAGTATCAACATCATTCAGGTAAGAAAAAAACATGTATATTACCAAACCATATACATGTAATGGTAATCAAAGTACATCACAAGTTATGTCTAGGAAACCCACTTTCAATACTCCCTCTTTCACTAAAGCCAACTGCTAACAAGTCTCAATCTAATTGCTCTCACATGAGAATCATTCTTTTACTAATTTATAGATTTATTTAGGGGGTTAGACGCATTATCCTCTATGGATATTATAATAACTAGTAATTCACCTATCTGAGTAAAATACCTCATGATATAAATCTTTTTAAGTATATGCTTTATTCTACAGTGTGATCTGGGATCCTTGTAAAGCACCATTGATGTAGTGTTATCACACAAAAATGGAATAGGACATGAACTGCTAGGCACAACACTGATATCTAAGACAAAGTTTTGTATCTATACCACCTTCCTAAATTCATTGGAATCTGCTATATACTCATATTCTACTGTTGAATCAGTAACCACTTGTTTCTTTGAGATTATCCATCTCACTGCACCACCAATCAGGCAAAATACATAGTCTGACTATGATTTTAGATCATTAAGATATATCTATAAACAAGCATCATTTTATCCTCTCACTACTAGTTCCTCATCTCCCATATACACTAGGAACATATCCTTGGTATGCCTTAGGTACTTTAGGATAGTTATGACAGCTTCCCAACATAGCTCTCTTGGATTATCTTGATATCTTCCCACCGTGATTAATGTAAAGAAACATCAAACCAAGTACATAGTATGGAATACATGATAGATCCCACTACCTAGGCATATAAGATTATACTTAATGATTAAATCTCTTCCTATGTTTTTGGATACATTTTCTTGGGAGAGGTTGATACCATGTGACATTGGCAACAACCCTTTCTTGGATTGTTACATACTATACCTTTTGAGTACCTTATAATTATATGTACTTTGACTTAGCTCAAAAAACCCCTCATATCTATCTTTATAGATCTTGATCCCAAGAATTTAGACTTCTTAAACTAATTATTTCATGGAAAATAATTAATTTAACCAAGTCTTGACTAATTATAATACTTTCACTTCATTTCCCATTATTAATTTTTCATCAACATATAATACTAGGAAAACAATGGCCTTCCCATTGACTTTATTATAGACACGAGGCTCACTTTCATTTTTTATAAAACAAAATTATCTTAAGGACAATTCAAAATGAACATTCCATGATCATGATTCCTTATTCAACCCATAAATGGATCTCTACAACTTTCACACCTTACTAACATTCTTTTAACTAACAAAACCTTCGAGTTGAGTCATATAAACATCTTCAACCAACTTCCCATTTAGGAAGGTAGTTTTGAAATCCATTTTAAAAATATCATAATCATGTAATTTTTCTATTACAAGAAATATTCTAATGTATTTAATCATTTCTATTAGGGATAAGGTTTCTCCATAGTCTATACCTTGATGTTTTTTGAAAACCTTTGCTACCAGTCTTTTCTTATAGTGTTTACCTTACCATCCATGTCCATTTTTTCTTTAATACCCATTTACACCCAATGGGTTTTAATTCTTATAGAGTTTCTACCAAAATCCAAACTTTATTTTGGTACATTTATTCCATCTAAGAATGCATGGAATCTTTCCATTTAGCGACATCCTTACCTTCTATTTCTTCCTTATAGGTTATAGGTTTATCTTCCTCAAAGAGAAATGTGTCATCTAACTTGGTGACAATAAAACCATAATTACCTATTTCTTTAACCTCTTGAGTTGACCTACATGGTACTTTTATCTTAGTAACTACTTCAAATTCCCACTATTTCTTGTGAAAATTGTTCTCGTACCAACTCTTGTTCATCTATAGCATTAAATTCATCAAATTCATAATTTCTACCACTATTTCCATTGATAAAGTATTCCCTTACTAGAAATATGGATTTTATTTCCTCAATTACTTTTCAATATAAAGGGTTATATTGGTAATATCCTTTTTTCTTTAGGATAACCTATAAAGATTCACTTCATGCTTCTGGATTCCAATTTTTCACTATGTATTGTCTTGATAAAAGCCTTGAATCCCCATACATGTATGTGATACAAATTGGGTTTCTTTCCACACCATAAATTTTATGAAATCCCATATTCTTCTTTAGTTGGTACTAGGTTATGGGTATATGATATTGTATGCAAGTCATATCCCCAAAAGGATAATGGAATAGTTTCTTGACTCATCATTGATCTGAAAATGTATTGAAAGTCTTATTCATCCTTTCACTAACATCATTCCACTATGGTGTATAAAGAGGTATGACTTGGGATACTATCCCACACTTCTTTAAGTGATAAATGAAATATTGGTTGAGATATTCTCTGTCTCAATCTAAGTAATGTTCCTTAATCTTATTATCAATCTGGTTTTCTATATCATGTTGGTATTCCTTAAACATATAAAATGAATTTGACTTAAACTTCTTAATATACAGTCATACCTATTGTATTCATCGGTAAAAGTAGTTAAGTACAAAAACCCACCCCTTTACTCTAATATAAATATTCCACATACATCATTATGAATTAATTTCAGTAATTCAGGGGCTCTTACTCCCTTTCCAGAGAAGGTTTCTTTAATTATTTTCCATTATAAACAAGCATGGCATATATATAAGGGTTTTAACTCAACTGATTCTAAATACCCTGCTTGATATAATTTCTATAATCAATTCTCATTTACATGACCAAGCCTAAATTTCCATAGGCGGGTGTCATATGAGTCATGATATTTGTTTTTTTTCATTGATTGGAATTACTAGGTTTTGAGTTTAAGTATATATAAATAATTGTTAAGATTCGACATACAATAACACATGTTATCATTATAAAAGAGACAACATTTATTTACAAACTTGAATTAAAAACCCATTGTGTCTAGAATTGAAACTTAGATTATTTTTCTGGTAATTGAAGGTAAATAATAGTGATTATTCAATACAAGAACCAAACCACGAGGAAAAGTTAGGTGATAATCTCTCACTGCCAAAGATTCTATACTCACACCATTTTTAGCTCAAAGATCCACTTCTCCTTTATAAATATTCTTTAATCTACTTGGTTCCTATATATGAATACATATGTGTGACCCACATGTTGTATCCAATACACAACTTGTAGACAATGAAATATTTCATTCAACGACAAAAATACTTAAAGTAGAAGTGTCTCTTTTCTTCTTTCCAAGTATACAATTCTTCTTACAATGGCCTTTCTTTCCACATAGAAAGTAGATAGCCTCTTTCTCATTTCCCTACCTCTGTACCCTTAGATTTTTGGAAGGACGGTGCATCAATGTCTTTGTCTTGGACTTATCCATAGACCCCTTAGTCTTTCCCTTCCTCCTCTTGTTCACCATAAGTACAAAAAAATTATTATTCTTAATATTTTTATCAGCTTAGAAAACTAAATCCAAAAGATTCAGGATCATCTTTTTTATGTTATTAATGTTGTAATTAACAATTAAATTTGATAATATTAACAGTAAAGAGGCAAGAATGAGATCTATCGCTAGTTCTTGGTTTGGTTTTAACACAATGGCGTCGCGTTTCTTAATATACTTGATCATATTGAGTACATGAGGTCTTTCATGATTACCTTATGCTAGCCTACACCTATAAAGTGAACTTGATATCTCATACCTTTCTTGTTTAGCTCTCTCTTGATATAATTCTTTGATATAATTCATCATCTTGTAGGAATCTTTGTTCGCTTTAATTTTTTTCAATTGATAGGATATAGATGAAAACATGATGAATTGTACATATAGTAAACCATCTACATGTTTTTTTCATTTTTATTTATCCACCTTACTTTCTCCCTAAGGAATCTCAATAAGAATTTAGGAATCCATCACATAAAGATTCCTTTATTGGCATAGTACTATGTGCAATCTCTTATACCACTCCTAGAAGTTATGTCCTATTAGGATATTATCTTTATTTAGTATGGATCATAGTGATAATGTTCTAGTGGTGGTAGCGATTTCCATTTTTATCTACAAAAAATAAATTTTAGTAGTTATTACTTTATCTTGATTACAGATTTAGATATTATTGATTAATTAATTATTAAAAAATTAAATGTCTCCCATTATTTTATCAAACCATAATATTCATCACTATTAGATTCTAAATACTTTGTCTCTTGAGTATTCTAGTGGCAAGGATTCTTGAAACTTATCCTCACAATCTACAATCTTTTGTTATTCCACTACTTGGAGAGTTTCTAGGTAGGTTCTAGACTGGACAACCACATTAACTCATGGTTCCCTGATCTGTTGAGTAAAGTCTCATCTTATCATAATTGTAACATTGATTCCCCTAAACACTTTGCCTCAAAAGGGATATCAAGATAATACATGAAAATATGAGATTCTACATTCTCCCCACCTTGGGGATATACATCCAAAAATACCAAAATGAGTGGCTACACAAAGAGATGTGGGTACTGAGCACGCATCTGAGCCTCCTGCTCCCAGATTCTCTCCTAAATATTATTATTTTGTCACCAGAAACACACCAAAAGAATCGCTCACCCATAAAATATCCTCTCCTTCCAATACTCTATCCCTGCCAGATACTAAACAAAGGTAGCTCCATCCCTAATTTCCAGATCACCCCAGTCAATAACGTGTGATGGTTCATGCACATACCTCCTCAATTGTGACACATGGAAGACATTGTGTACACAATCTAACTATGGCAGTAGAGATAAGTGGTACACCACCTCACAAACTCTATGCAGTATCTATAAAGGTCCAATGAATCTCAAATATAGCTTACTACCCCAGCTAAATCTTCATAATCCACATCAAGGTGAAACTTGTAGGAACACATGGTCTACCTACCCAATATCCAAAGGCCCCCTTTATTGGTCAGTATAAGACTTATGATAGCTCTGTGTAGTCCTCATCCTCTCTTGGATAATTTTTACATTCTCAGTAGTAGCGCTCACCAACTTTGATACCATAAGTGCTTACTCTCTTGGTTCAGTCCAACAAATTGGTGACCTATAGGCTCGCTTGTACAAGTCCTCGAATGGTGCCATACCAATGGTGAAATGGTAGCTATCATTTTATGAAAAATGCACCAATGTTAGGTGATCCTCTCAACTATGACCAAATTCCAACATGCAAGCCCATGGTATGTACTCCAAGACCTGAATGGTCTACTCAGTTTGGTCATCAGTATGGGGGTGAAAAGTTGTGATAAACCATAACTGAGTCCTAAAAGATTCTTGCAAACCCTTCCATAATTGATATTTTAAGTGAACATAATGTTCAGAAATGATCATAGAGGTAACTCCATGGAGTTATATTATCACCTGCATATAGAGGTGCCACAATATCTCTACTAAAATATTCTCTCAGATAGCTTGGAAGTGGGATAAATCGGTGAGTCAATATATTATTATCCAGATGGAATCTTTTCCCCTAAATGTACATGGTAACCCCGTCATGAAGTCCATGGATATCTCATCCCACTTACACTCTGGAACCTCAAGGGGTTGATCTAAACCACCTGGAATTTGGTTCTCAGCCTTCACTTGATGACATTTAAGATATCTAAATTCATATAGTTATGTTCTCATTTAAATTTTGGTTTGAATCTCTTACTGTTTTCTAATTAAATGTCTACTGGTTGTATGAGGATGCTTAGGGGTGTTTTGGTGGTTTGGGACATGAAAGAGAGGAGAAAATGTACATACAATGCATGTTTCATGGTTGGAACATGATTAGAGTAAACTATGCACACAAACTATGTTATCAAGGATGAGTGGAGAATGGTTAAGTAAACCATACAAGTGGGAGGTCAAACCATGTGGTCCTGGACAGAGGCATTCCATATGATTGGTGCATGTTTTTTAAAACCATGTGGAGCACCACAGGTAACCATGTGACCTCACCCCTCTTAGATAGAGGTTGGATCATGGTTGGTGAATGATTTGGAAAATCATGCAGCTAAACCATGCACCCCATTGAAAAGTGATAATTTACCATCTTTCCCCCTTAGGATTTTAATTTCCTCACCCAATTTCTTCCCCTATTTCATCTTCAGCAACCCTGGTGACAAACCAAAGCTCCAAAATATTACCAAGAGTCATTATCCTTAGATTATAAAATATTTAGAGTGTCTTTGGGTGTGGATCTAATCTCTAGGGGATCTTTGGTTGGGGATTCAAGGGGTGCTTGAATCTGGATCTAAGGCTAATGTTAAGTGAGCATTCATCTATGAATTAAAGTTAGGTGGTACACAAGTTATATCACTTAGTCTTGAAGTTTATTTGTGCGTGTATGGTTATGTTAATGGTTCTCTCTTATTATGTGTTTGGTGTATTTAAATAGATTTGGTAAAATGGTTGGATAAATGATGAATTGAACCCCTCATAATCCCCTTGGTAAGCATTGAAGTTTTCTAGACATATTTAGGGCCACCCACATGGTGTTCCAAAATTCCCAAACATGGAAAATTGTGATGTTAAGTATTAAATTGGTTTGTGATAAAGTAAATCCCTTGAGAAACGCATTGATATGTTAGTTGAAGTTGAAAATGGGATATTTATAGTTGTGTTAAGACCTTGATAAGGACATAATGGATTGTTTGAATTAATATGAAATGAGTTGGGTGTAATAAATTTATTATTCTATATGACTTATGAATTGTACTTGAAATGAATAAGTGGGTTAATACATATGAAATGTTGAACATGTTATGTGGTTAAATTATTGTGAATTGATAAATGTTCCAAATGGGACAATGTATGGTAATTGATGAATATTGGGTAATGTATGTAAATTTTTGAACATACTTAATGGGTTTTAGTATAAGAAAGGGAAATGGGTTTAATGGGTTGTGCAACGTAAAATGTAAATTCACTAATGGGTTAATTATTGATATTGTTTTACATGTTAAATGATTATGAAATGTGAATGATGTTTATATCAATTGTGTATGGTTTGTGATTTGGAATATGTGGTGAATGGATAAATAATGATGTGCACATGGTTTGTTGGTATGTAGGGTATTGACTTGAAGTTATACACCTATGGGTCGGGTTGGATTGAGGCTCTAAACCCCACCCCTAGAATTCATGGTTTAGGGAGTTAGACTGAGGCTCTATGCCCCTAATGGTTACATTGGAAGAGACTATGTGGACTGAGGCTCCAAGGTAAGTGTGATAAAATTGATTATGAAATTCTTATCCCTAGAGAGATAGGGAATTTGACTTATCCCATTATGAAGGATAGTTGACTGTCTTAGGGAATTATGTAAATGAATTAAATTACTAACCCATGGTACATGTGTTAAAAATGAATTTGGTAATGAAGGTTCATTTAGTAATGAAAATGGAAACACGTGATGGAAATGGTTAAAGTAAATATTGTTAACTATTAGAACCTGAGTTGTATTTTGTTTATATTTTCATTTATTTAGTAATTTCATGAACTATCTATTTAGACTGAGTATTTTGTAGACATTTTTGGTGGTGGAAAACTGAGTTGTACTCACACCCTTCTCGGGCCTCCATTGGGTACCTGATTAGATTTCATGGTTGCAGGTCAGGACAAGGGAAAAGGCCTTATGTTAGGGAGTTGAGTTGGGATTGGGATGTGCTTGGATGTGGATCTAGAATTAGTTTCATGACCCATTAGGGGATTTTGGATAGTTATATTTATTTTTTATTTTTTTCACTTTTGGTATAGTTAATATGACATGGAATACTTATCATTTGGTTATATTTTGTACCTTGTTTGGGTAATGTTTGGTGATACTTGTTTCAGGATTATTGCTTATTGTTTCCTTTATTTATTTTGTTTTTTGTTGTGGATTACTCTATTAAAGAGGGTATATTATCCCCACGTGTTTTGTTAGACCCTCACTACTAGTCAAAAACCTATGGTGTACAGGGAGGCATGCTTGTGGTCATGTGGCGACCCAGCTTGGGGAATCAGTTAGTGGATTCTGGGTCAAGGATGTTATAAAGTGGTATTAGAGGAAATTTTTTTTATGTGGTCTTATTATTCGGGGATGGTAGATGGGATACTAGGATCTTTCATGTCTTGGAAATGAGATCGTTCTTGGGAGTATCTAACCCATGTACAAGGAAAAAACCAAGTACCTAGGGTGGAAATTGTTGTTCTTGATGTGTGTTGTTACATATGAATGATATTTCACTATTGGGTGATACACTTGTTGTATTATGTGACTAATTTATAATATTTTACTCATGGATAGAATTCCATGAGGTTTTTCATTCCCGCATCATAATAGGAACCTACGGATGTAGGTGACATGTGTCATGATAGGCATACATGGGATGGGTGTGTGGGATATGAAGGGTAGAATGCATTTTAATTCATAAAAAATTAAATAAAATGATGTCTAATAAAAATTATGCAAATGGGTAAAAAGGGGAATAATTTAAAAGAATGGTTAAAGAATTATTCTTAATAAAGGGTAGTGAATGTGTTAAAATATTTATTGTGACAAGTTGTGAAATGTAAATGTGTATAAGAGAAAATATTTACATTGTGAGTGTGGAAATGTTTTTGAAAAGGTTCCTAATGAAATACATGGGACTATGTTTGTTGGTTTTCCCCATGTTATCCATGACCTATGGTAAGAATGGTCAAGAGTAGTGTTCTAGATGTAGTGATACTCGTTGGGATAGTGTATGTGAAATGGGTTGTTTATGGCTAGTGGAGATCCTTCTTTTTTGAAATAGTGGGTGTTTTATGCTATGTGATCTGAGATGTGAGTTTGGAATTGTAGATAAATTCCACCATGATGACATGTTCTCATTGGTAAAAGAGGATATCAACAATAATTATCCTTCAAAATTGGATCAGTTCTGTGAAAACTTTTATTTTTTATGAAAATTATGGAATGGGACCCAGGGTGGGTTGTGTCTAGTATGTTTGAGATGACTAGGGGGTTCTAACTATAGCACCCTCTGACTTTTTCTAGAGAGGGTGGGTCTAAGGAATCTGAGTTCTGGATAGAGTCCATCCAAACAATCCTTGATCATATAGAGACTCCTTCTAAGAAGAGAGTCAAGTTATTGGCTTACATGTTGTGAGGGCAGGAAAAATTATGGTGGGACATATTCATTCAAACTGAGAAAGAAGAGGGTATGTTATGGAAGGGCTTCCAAGAAAAGTTTATGGAACACTTCTATATAGAGACCTTGAGGAAGTAGAAGGCTACAGAGTTTATTAGTTTGACTTAGGATACTATGACAGTGATTGATTATGCTAGTCGTTTCACCAACTTACAATGTTTTTTATAGCTTTGGTAAGGGATAAGGCATCAATGGAGAGGTGATTCTTGGATGAACTTAGACATGAAATTAATTCCTAGGTGAATATCTTTAGTTTAAATAGGTTTGCTAAAGTGGTGGATCAGACCCTTATTTCAAAAGGAAATCTCAAGGAGGCTCTTGATAGTGGACATGTAGTATCAATTGGGAAATCAGTGGTGTGGCTTATAATGGTAGTAAGTTCCAGTTCGAGATATTTCACTAGGGTAGTGATGGATATGGTAGTTAGAAAAGATAAAAAGCCTCATAAGGTAGCGATCGGGTTTTCGGCAATCTGTGCAGTAGGTCAGAACATATGTTTGGTTAGTGTCCCCAACCACTGGTTGAGTGTCGAGCGTGTGGCAGGTTAGGGAATGTGAAAAGGTTTTGTAGTAACTCTCGGTGGATAGGTACTGATAAAGGGATGAATATAGTACAAATTGCAGTTAGGGGGTCGGTTACCCCATACCAGGTAGGTAGTTGGAGCTCTATTGGTCGTACTAGTTGAATTGGTGGGCGTGGTACCACAGGGTGAGAGCATCCATACCAGTAGGGTAGTGTAGTATAGGGAACCAATATAGAATCCCAAGGCCGAAGAACATATCAAATTCATGTAGTTCAATCTACATCGGGAGGTGGTGAGGTTGGAATATCGATAATTCGGGGTATGATTCGTATGGCCACTATGCTTGTCCCTCCCCTGGGCTCAGGGGGAACCCAGTATTTATAGGCAAGGGGCGCCGTGAAGCAGAACTCACGCGGCGCGAAGGGGTGGTGGTTGCTTCGCAGCGGGCTCGCGAACGTCAAATTCGTTTGCAGAGAGGTACCGCCTCCGGTGCTTCGCGGAGGGATCATGAACGTCAAATTCGTTCACGGAGAGGTACCGCCTCCGGTGCTTCGCGGCGGGATCGTGAACGTCAAATTCGTTTGCGGAGAGGTACCACCTTCAGTGCTTCGTGGTGGGATCGCGAACGTCAAATTTGTTAGCGGAGAGGTACCGCCTCCAGTGCTTTGTGGGACCGTGATGCTCGGGGGTGCTTCGCGTCGGTGCTTCGCGAGGCAGCGTCCGGGGCTTCTTCTTTTTTTCTCCTTCCTTTCATGTAATATTTTGGCGCCAACAAAATCCCCCCCTCATACTTGGAGTCGCGGGCCGCAGGGTCGAAGTCTAAGGGAAAATCACCAAAATTGTCGGCGGTTCGCGATGTGCCTTCGCGAAGGGGGCCCGCGGTGCTGACCACGGTCAGGGGATCCGAATGCGACGCGATGCTCCGCGTGGGCGGGGCGCGCCGTGAAGCTCTAGGGTCACCGAATATAAATTGGGGGTCGACCTCTTTTGTCTTCACGTTACTTTCTTGTCCTTTTGCGCACTCGATTTCACAAAGCTCCGCGTACTCTGTGCCTGCTCTCCGCAAATCGAGCTTCGCGGCGAACCGCGGGTCTCTGACTTCGCGACCACGCCAAGAGAAGTCATGTTTTCCGACTTTGGTTCGACTCCGCGGCTTGATTTCACAACCCATCTTCGCGAGAGATCTTAGCGAGCCGGATTTGCGACCCAGCTTCGTGATCCTTTCTGAAAAACTCTTTTCTGAGTGTCGGAACCAAAATGGCCCATCGAGAAGCTGTGTTGGGGGTGATTGCTGACGTCACTTGGAGGGATGAAATGGCCGAAAAATTAATGATTTCTATGGGCTAGACCCTAGGAAAAATACCAAGGTGTTCCTACGTATCCCATGAGGATGGGAATCAAGCCTCACGTAGTTCTGAAAGTGCAGTTTAATGTCATGCGGGATGATGAGAAGCCCGGCCGTGTTGGTACACATCCTGCCAAAACTACTAAGCCCACGTGAGTCATGCTCAGTGTGGGAAATAAGAAGTAGTGGTGGGACTTTCCTGACACAGAAAGGGGCAGGTTAGGGAAAAGGGATGCTCGGTGAATACCGGCCCAATGACACTAACACAATCATGTGGCGCACCTAGATGTGCGAAGAGAAAGAGCCGAGTATGATGGAATTCCACTTGAACATGAGGAAGTGGAAATGTGTGAATCATGGCGCTCGAGATTCAGATCACGATGATGGCGGCGTGACGATGGAGGATAACTATTGACTGTGGCGGAAACCCAGCATCCATATCGCATTAGCCTAGAATGGGGACAAACAAATGAGGGTTTACCGTTGACCATGTTCGAAACATGGTACATTGTCGCAAATGCTGTCAAATATCCTTAGGGATGTTGGCCCGAAACGATTGGAGGGAACTTAGGTCCAGCATCCATGGAGATCCCTTAAGCCTAGTATCCATGACGTTCGAGGGTCCTTTTGGATGTGGAAGAGGGTGAGGATCCAAATAGCGAGCTCACGAAGAATGGTCATGGGATGAGGGGAATGTCCGTATGAAAACCCCACACTTCGGGCTCTTTGTCAAAACACATCTGAATATGACAACGAGACGTATTAGATAGAGGGAGCAGAGTCCTTTCCCATAGGGAGATCTTAGTTTAGGGTCATAGAATTCGGACCATGGATGGGAGGAAACATAAGAGGCACATGGTGGAGTAACTCAAACACCTAGCGTGAATGGGAATAGGGGGTGTGTACGGTGTGATGAACAACCTGACGTGAATGAGGACATAATCCCATATCACACCACACTACCACCTTGGGAGAGGTCTTAGGTCAAGGGACTGAAAGAGAAAGTTAGGCTGGGCCCGCGGGGAAGTTCTCGGGCGCTCCTATGTATCTCATAAGGATGAGAATCAAGCCTCACGTAGTTCTTGAAATCATCTTAGTTTAAGGTCTTAGAGCTTGGACCGTGAATGGGTAAGGGGAGAAAGGGACACATGGAAAGGAGGTTACAAAACCCGACATGAATGAGGACCTAAGCCCTACTTACCATGTATTCTCTGGAGAAATGCTCGAGTCGAGGGACCGAACATGAAGGTTGGGCTGGGCCTGCGGGGAAGTGCCCAGGTTCTCCTACGTATCTCATAAGGATGAGAATCAATCCTCACGTAGTTCTTGAAAGGGTGACATGGTAAGATACCATAGCCAGGGGAAAAAGGGAAGTGTGGGCGTGGCCCTTGCACTGAAAGAAGCGGAATTTGATAAATCTTGTTTGTCCTTTAAGGTGAGTGTGTTTTTTTTTGTGAAGCGACAGGCATAGGGTAGCAGGACCTGGTGTCGCCACAAGAATAAAGTCGTGATGGGAGTTGACAAATGGCATGGAACGTGACCAATACCCAACGTGATGTCCTCTACAACGAGGTCACCAAAATTCAGTGCTGTTTTTCGTCATGCAGCCAGGACGATAATGTCACAGTTTAGGGTCATATGATAGGACCAAGCATGAATTTTAACGTCATGCAGCGTAGACGTAGCAGAGACGATGCTAGGCGGGGAATGTGTATGGTGTCGTGCGACACAACTGACGTGAATGAGGACGTATCCCACACCACGCCACGCAGTCCCATAGTCAGGGTCCTGGAGATAGGATGCTGAACTCAAGATGGACCCAAAGACAGGGGGTCTGGGTGTTCCTACGTATCCCATCAGGACGGGAATCAAGCTGAACGTAGTTCCAGATGGATCTTAGTTTATGGTATTAGAGCTCGGACCATGGATGGTGACAACTTCCTGAGTAAGCGCAGACATCAACCCAATCCCTAATCCCACGTGAGTTAAACTCGGTGTGGGAAACAAGGGGGGGAGATCCTTATCGCAATACTTGGGGTGTCCATCAAAGGGGAGTTGGTAGAGAGCCCCAAAGGACACCTTTAACGTGGCATTTTCCCCATAATGTGCATATGCGCACTGAGGAGTAGTACCAAGATCTTCAAAACTCTACTTGTACATGATGAAGTGAAGAAGGATGTGAATCGTGTACCCGACACTTTGGTCCTAATGGGGTTTTGGCGTGGCGATGGAGGATAACTGTTGACCGTTGCGGAAAACAGTATCTATATCGTGTTAGCCTGAAGTGGAAACAACAAACGAGCATCGACCGCTGACCGTATTCGCAACACGGGATTTTATCGATTTGTTGTCCAAAACCCTCAGGGGCGTTGGATCGTAACAGTAGGAGAGCCCTTGGGCGTAGTATCCAGGCCGTTCTTGGGGGTCCCTCAAGGTGTGAAAGATGATGGAAGCCCTGATGCAGGGATACACAAAGCCTGGAAAGTGGGTGCGGACGTGTCCGAGTAAAGTTTGGCATTCAAGGTAATAAACCAGATTACCCTTAGGCACATTGGTGAACCGTTGGAAAGGGCCGACGAAACAGCTCGAGAATGAGAGGTACATGGCATGGTCATTACAAGACCGACGTGAATGAGGACATAATCTCATACCACGCCATATACACCCCTCGTGGAGGAAGGGTAGGCCAGGGATCCAAGATGGGATGGAGATTCCCGAGAGATGGGGCTAGACCCGAATCCTAGACATTCATGTGATCCTATGTATCCCATGAGGATGGGAATCAAGCCACACGTAGTTCTCTAAATGTAGTTTAACGTCATGCGGGACGAGGAGGGGAGTAATATACCCCCAAACAAGGGGGGTGTACGGTACGGAAAATAAACCGACGTGAATGAGGACATAATCCCATACCACACCATACACTCCTATAAGAGAGGACCTGGGCCAGGGGGCCGAAAAGGCCAAGGGGCCTGAGGATAAGCCTCGGTGAGGGAGGCATGAGGCTGGGCCTCGGTCAGGACGGCCTGACTAACTTGCAGTTTAACGTCTTGCAGCAAAGACGGGGAAAGAGATAACTGTATCTCATCCGAGGATGTGTACAGCATGGCAAGTAACCTAACATGAAATAGGACGTAATCCTACACCACGCCGTACATTCCTTATTAGAGAATCGGGGCTGTGGGCCCGACCGCTGGCAGCACCCAGAGGGAAGTTTGTCTCTTCAGGATGGGGCAGAACGAGTTACTGCACTCGATGTTTGGGACATCTCGGGGTGGACCCGAGGATCCAGGACACTATTGACCATGTTCGAAACACAGCGTCCCTATGGTGACCTGATATGGGAAAAACAAATGAGCGTTGACCGTTGACCAAATTCGCAACACGGGACTTGTATCGGCTTGTTGCTCGGAAACCCTTGGGGGAGTTGGCCTGTATCGGTAGGAGAGCCCTTGGGCGTAGTATCCAGGTCATTTTTGGGGGTCCCCCCAAGTGTGAAAAATGATGGAATCCCAGTTAAGGAGTGGGTGAAGCATAGTTGTATCCATCCACAAAAGAGTCGAACATCTCTAGGGGGGACGTGCAGCCGGGTCGAGGCTTGCTCGATGTGATTTGGGGCAAAAGTGTGCACCCTGCCATATGTCTTGACCTGAGGGGAAGATTTTGGATTTTGGGTTGGACCAACGGACAAAATGTCCGGGCATTCCTACGTATCCCATTAGGATGGGAATCAAGCCATATGTAGTTCTTGAAGGCCATGTAGTTTAACGTCATGTGGTGAGGACGGGAGTGGGCACATAGGGAAACCCTTACAATCCTTGTATGAGTGGGGCTGTATGAGCGGGGCTAAGAAATCCTACTCCTTGCTACGCAAGGACCCTCCAAGGAAACTATTCCCAGGGGGATAGTGGAAGAGAAGAGCTTGGGTCTGGGCTCAAGACGAGTCGTCCGAGCGTTCCTATGTATCCCATTAATATGGGAATCAAGCCGCACGTATTTATTGAAGTCCATGCAGTTTAACATCATGCGGTGAGGATGGGGGTCGGGGTTCGGGGTCCGGGGGCCCGAGGAGGCCAAGGGGCCTAAGGCTGAGCCTCGGTCAGGAAGGCCTGACTGGCTTGCAGTTTAACGTCTTGCAGTAAGGATGGGGGGAGATCTTAGTTTAAGGTCATAGAGCTCAGACCATTTTGCAGTTTATCATCCTAAAGGACGGCGATGCAGTTTAAGGTCATGCAGGACCGTACAGTTTAAGGTCATGTAGGACCATAACGTGCATTTTAGGGTCGTTCGGGACCGTAATGTGCAGTTTAGGGTCATGCGGGGCCGTAACGTGCATTTTAGGGTCGTGTGGGACCGTACAGTTTAAGGTCATGCAGGACCATAACGTGTAGTCTACGGTCGTGCGGGACCGTAACGTGCAGTTTAGGGTCGTGCGGGACCGTAACGTGCAGTTTAGGGTCGTGCGGGACTGTAACCTGCAGTTTAGGGTCCTACGGGACCGTAACGTGTAGTTTAGGGTCATGTGGGACTGTACAGTTTAAGGTCATGCAGGACCATAACATGCAGTTTACGGTCGTGCGGGACCGTAATGTGCAGTTTAGGGTCGTGCGGGACCGTAACGTGCAGTTTAGGGTCATGCGGGACCGTAACGTGCAGTTTAGGGTCGTGTGGGACCGTACAGTTTAAGTTCATGCAGGACCATATAGGATCATGAAAAGTACTTCTTGAGGAACCTGGCATTGGTGGGAGGAGTCACGCGCTCACCATCCGTGGTCACCAAGGAGTACGCCCCGTTGGGGTAAACCTTATGGATGATATAAGGCCCTTCCCATTTGGGTTCTAGATTGGGCGGTTTCCTACTGGGGATCATTGGCGCTCAAAGGGCCAGCACTAGGTCTCCCTGTAGAAAAGAACGGAGGCGAACCTTCTTGTTGAAGGCCCTTGATATCTTATTCTGATGCCTTTCCAGATTGTGCAGGGCACGAAGCCGGTTCTCATCCAGTGCTTCTAATTCAGCTAGACGGATTTCGTCCACCTTATCTGGCGCCTGCTGGTCATAGACTGTAGTGCGCAGCAATGGCAGCTGGATCTCAATGGGTAGGATGGCCTCAGTCCCATATACCAAGGAATATGGGGTCACTTGGGTAGAGTTGCGAGTCGTCGTCCAATAATCCCATAGGGCATTAGGGAGCTTGTCCGGCCAACTTTTCTTGTTCTGACAAACCATTTCTGCAGAATGTTAGAGAGGGTTTTGTTGAACGCCTCGATCTGTCTGTTTTCCTGCGTGTGATAGCGGGAGGTATGGTTTAAACGGATGTCGTACTTGGCATACAATTTCTTTAGCTCAGCCGCTCGGAAGTTGGTGTCGTTATCGGTTAGGACGGCGTGAGGTACTCCAAACCGGTGGATAATATTGGAGCTCACAAAGTCGACGATGGAACGGGCTTTGACCTCTTTGAGTGGAACTTCCTCTTCCCACTTGGAAAATAAATCTGTAGCAGTCAGGATGAACCTACACTAGCGAGCTGTTGTCGGTGGATATGGTCCCACTACATCAAGTCCCCATACCGCAAATGGCCAAGAGTACTTGGTGGGGTGGAGGGGCTCCGGCGACCAATGAAAAAATTTGGCGTGAACTTGGCACGCATGGAAGCTCTTGGCATACCCGATACAATCATGTATCATAGAGGTCCAGAAGTACCCCAACCTCCAGATTTGATGGGACAGTTTCGGCCCAGCTTGATGGGCACCACAGGAACCATCATGAACCTCTTGCACAACTTGAGGAATCTCTAATCCTTGAATGCAACGGAGGAGAATTCCATCGAAGCTCCGCTTATAAAGGATCTGTTCAAGACTAGGGCCGCTCTGGAGGGTAAATTGCAGCGCGCGGCATCGGATTCGCTCGCACTCGGCCCGGTCGTCCGGGAGGCGACCATTTTGGAGATACTCGACAAAAGGTGCCCTCCAGTCGGGAGTGGCTTCAACCACTGTGTCTGAAGAACCTGGGACCCCTGACGTAGAGGTCCCGATGATGAGATGACTTATCCGCAGGCTATCATTTTCCTCTTGGGTGATGAGGGAAATGACTCTTCTGTGTGCCACATGTATGATCAAATCATCTTGCTCGAGTTCTGCGAGCGACGCAGCTAAGCCGGCCAAAGCGTCAGCTCGATCGTTCTATGACCGAGGGACATGGGTAATCTCTGGTCAAGAAGAGAACTGGGCCATTAGGCGGAGGGTGCACTCCAACAGCGGTACAAGCTCTGGCTTCCTGACGACATAGTCTCCATTGACCTGTCTGATTACCAGCTCGGAATCTCCTTTCACATGTAGATGGGGCACGTCGATCTCAAGGGCCAACTCGAGGCTGGTGATGAGAGCCTGGTACTCTGCCTCGTTGTTGGTACATCCTTCCGACAACAGGAACGAGTATGGAAGGAAGGATTGCACCGGGGTAATGAATACGATACCCAGGCCCACTCTGTTGAGCTTAGGATCGTTGAGCCTCCTACCGGTGGGGCTCCGGGAGGCACCGTCGAAGTGAATTTACCAACATGGGACGGCATGATCGATCGAGAGGATCTCCTCATCAGGAAAATCCAGGTCCAGGGATTGATCCGCGGAGGTTGGATGGGAAGCTAAAAAGTCTGCCAACGCTTGCCCCTTAATGGCCTTCTGAGGTACGAACCTGATATCAAACTACTGAAGAATCACTGCCCACCGCGCTAGTCGGCCAGTCAACATGGGGCGGTTCAGGATGTACTTTTGTGGGTCTAGCTGAGAGACCAATTGTACCTCATGGTGCTGTAAGTAATGCCGCAACTTTTATACGGCAAAGGCGAGTGCAAGGAAGCTCTTTTCAACAGGGGAGTATCTGACCTCCGTATCGAGAAGCATGCAGCTGAGATAGTAGACACTGTTCTCAGTACCCTCGTTATTCTTCTGAGCAAGCAGTGCACCGAGGGATCATTCCAGGGTGGTCACGTAAAGGACCAGTGGCTTTTTGGAGATGGGTGGCATCAAAACCGGAGGTTGGAGCAGATACTGCTTGATTTCCTCGAAGGCGGTCTGACACTCCTCATCCCATTCGTAAGCGGCGCCTTTCTTCATGAGCCGGGAAAAGGGCTTACACCTGTTGGCCAGATTCGCGATGAATCGACGTATATAGGCCAAGTGGCCTTAGAGACCTCGAAGTTCCCGAATATTGCTCGGGGGGAGGAATTTGGCTGATGGCCTTGATCTTCTCGGGGTAGATCTCAATGCCTCGGTATCTAACAACAAATCCAAGAAATTTCCCAGAGGTGACCCCGAAGGCACACTTCAATGGGTTCATCTTTAGGTGATGGGAATGGAGGAAACTGAACACTTTCTCAAGGTCTTTGAGATGGTCCTGGCACTGGAATGATTTGACCACTAGGTCATCTACGTAGCATTCCACCAGCTTCCCGAGAATTGGATTGAATATGCAATGCATGGCCCTCTGATAAGTGGCACCTGCATTTTTCAAGATGAAGGGCATAACCTGGTAGCATAAGGTACCTTGGGGGGCCCTGAAAGCAGTGGAATCCTCGTCCTCGAGGGCCATCTGGATCTGGTTGTACCCAGAATATGCATCCATGAAAGAGAGAGCTTGGAACCCGGTCGTGGCATCAATCAATAACTCAGTCACCGGGAGGGGGAAGTCATCCTTTGGGAATTGGAGATTAAGGTCACGAAAGTCGATGCAGACTCTGATCTGCCCATTCTTCTTCCTGACTGGCACAATGTTGGCAAGCCACTTGGGGTACTGGACTTCCTTAACGAAGTTGTCTTTGATAAGCTTGTCAACTTCGGCCTCAACCATAGCACCATGAGAAGGTTGAATCTTCCTGGGAGGCTGCTTAAACCCACGATGGTTTGCCGGGAGGCCCAGACGGTGAACGACTACTTGAGGATCTAGTCATGGAATCTCACCGTAACTCCAGGAAAACATGTCACGATGTTGTTTGAGAAAGTCTACGTACCTCTACTGCTCCTCGGGGGACATAGCTGCACTGATCAACGTGGATCTCAGATCTGCCTTGCTACCAAGGTCCACCTGTACCAGTTCATCAACCGTGGTAGAGACTCCTTCCTCAAAGGCGGGGGGAGCATCCTCCGGGTCTTCCTCTCCACCCGTGGGGGGATTCCCTGCAACGGGAGATACTTCTGGGCTATCAAAACCTGAGGGGCAGCTGGTGTCATCTTGGGAAGCAGTGGTCATCATATCAGGAGACTCACTCGCCATTAAGACCATAGCAATTAAGGTAGTCGACCCTATCCCATATGTCCTTCGGCCCAAAGGGCCACGTTTGATGATATCAAAGCAGTGTTGATGTGTTGGCCTGATTCGGTTGATTCCATCCCAGTGGAAGAGATGCGTATGACGTACTACCATTGTCATAAGCTTGACATCCTGGTACCGCATAGGGGTAGGAGGCTCCGGGATCACCTGAGCCTGGCTGGTGTAGGAGTACGAGGTGATTTTCCGCCGTCGTTTGGACATGGGAACATGCCTTCCTTGCATACCCAAAACAAAAAAACATTGCCCCATGTCGGGGGTCGTGGCCTCCAATCGGTGGATCGGGAGTATGTAGGCGTCATCCATGCTTTCTCAAGGATCACTTGTGACCAGGGCAGGTTCATCCTCACTTACTAGGATTTGCTTATCCTTACTCTTGTAATAATCAGCATCCAGATAGCGGGTCTCACAAGAGGCGAAAGGAGACGCATCTCCTTGGAGCACGCCTACTCGACCATTGAGGGAGTATTTGTGGCACTGGTGATACGAAGAAGGGACTGTTGCGTGAAGATAGAGCCATGGCCTACCAATCAACGCGTTGTAGGCGGTGTCCTGAGAGACGACCATGAACTCGGTGCTGGCAATTAATCCACCGAACTGAGTCTTCAGTCAGATCTTGCCGAATGGGGTTTGCTCAGTCTTGTCGTATCCCTGGATTCTGAGGTCATAATGAGGTAAATCATCTTCAAATAGACCCAGCTTTCACAGTGTCCGAGTCGAAATTAGGTTGATTCCGGAACCCGTGTCAATGAGGAAATGGAGGACTTCCACACCATTGAAGCGGCCAGTGATGTACAGCGGGTGAATATGCCCCTGTATAGGAGGGTCCTCATCTTCACCAGAGAACGAGATAACTTCCTGGAATCTGGCGTTCTCAATTGCCTCAGCATGGAAGGCTTCTGTAGCTGCTACCTCCGTCTCAAACTAGAGGGGGATCCTTAGGGCCTCGGAAAGTGCTTCACGCATTTCAGACGATAGGCGAAGGTCCTCAAGGATAGAAATCCTTGCTGGAATACCGGCCAGGTGCTTCAGGACATCTTACTTTCATGCCAAGCGCGAACCTCTGCTCACAAGAGGTCGTTCTGTACTTGGAGGCACAGCGGGTCCTTCCGGTTGAACCGGCGGTTGGCTAGAGATGGGTGCATCCTTCTGCCTACTAGTTGAATCCTGGAGAGTAGTTGTTGGACTAAGATCGGACAGCGGAGACTGGCCTGTAGCGAGGTAAGACTGACTGTGATACGGACGAGGCTTCTCTTCCTGATCTAGTAGCACAAACGGCGGTGGAGGTAGAGCTGAGGGCGTCAAATGGGGTTGCACATGCTGAGATCTATGCTGAGCCTGCTGTCTGATCTCATTAGCGTGCACGGCCTGGCTGACAGTGCCTGCTAACGTGCCTCGACGACCGGCTTGGTTGCGGTTCCGCTGACGTTGACGTCGTCTGGAAACGTTAGGGGTGTTCACCTGGCATTCCCCCTCGTCGGGGGTCATATAGGTCTTTACCAGCTCCACGGTGTTAACCGAAGCATACCCCTGGCTGTCGCTCGACGAGTCATCCACTACCGGGTGGATTCTGTGAGGAATCCCCATTTCTGGCGGCATAAAGTCACCAAGAGTGCGGGATGACGACGGCACTCGCGGAGTGCATTGTTTCTTCTTGCGTCGTCACTACTTGCCCTTTTGGGAAGAGGTCGACTGTGAAGGCGATGCAGAGGTACTGGATACTCCTCCTGAAGGTTCCGGCTGCTTCAGGCATGCCCGGATGATACCATGGGCACGGACGAAGGTTTTTTGAGCCATCCAGTCATTGTATTTCTGGGACCCACGACTGGGAACCTGCTGCCACTCGCCTTTGCTGTCGCTACCGATCTCTGGCCCTGCAAAGACACTTGCTACTTGTGTTAGTGTCGGGCCCAACCTGACTATGTTGCTGTTGACCTGGTCTTGAAGCCAGTCTTTAAACACATATCATTGCTTGAGGGTGTGCCCCATAATCCGATGATAAGGACAGTAGTTGGGGTGATCGGTGAGATTTGCCTCTACCGGCCTTCTACACTTGGGTAGGCACACAATCCCTTGCTCTAGAGCACTTCAGAAGTAGCCAGGGACCTGATTTTCGTTAAACGAATAAGTCTGGTGCCTTCTTTCCGGATAGGGGGACCTGGGGGCCTAGCCCTGATGAGGGGCCAGAGGGGCTTGCCGAGGAGGTGGCGCCTGATTATCTCGCCTAGGTGGAGGTGGCGCATTGCGCGGGGGAACCTGTCGATTCTGAGGTGGTCACTGCTGGGCAGGAGCCTGTGCTTGAGGCGGAGGACCTCTACGGGGTTGCGGGGATGGTGCCGCTGGCAGTAATTCCAGCTACCTGGGGGATTATATTTGGGCCACCGTGGCGGGTTCGGCTCTGGCAGTCCTCCTGGCTGGGATCATAGGGGGCAACGAACGTGCCTGACTAGCCTGTTGCAGAGCCTCCTCAAGGCGCTGAGCCTTATCTGAGAAATCTCAGAACCCTCCATGGTAGTTCTGGGTGATCAGGTAAGGTAACAGCTCCGTTTTAACGTTCCCTACACACATTTTCAGTAATTTCTCCTGAGTCAGTGGCATATCGAGGGATTATATAAGTCCCTTCCACCGGGCGATGTAATCTGCGACTCGCTCATCAGGCCTTTGCTTGCACTTGAAGAGGTCTGCAATGCCGGTCTTCCGCGTGGTGGAGCTGAACTGGTATAGGAACTGCCGGCGGAGATCCTCCCAACCGGTCACCGATCCAATAGGGAGCTGGTTGTACCAGACAAATGCGGGACCTTCCAATATTTTCACAAAACATCGGAGCTTGGAAGCTTCTTGCTGGGTCGGGGTCCCTAGCATGGGGCCACACCTGGAAGAAAAATGGGCCAAGTGCTGTGGCGGGTCCCCTATCCCATTAAAGGGCGAGAAAGTGGTGTTCCCAAAACCCGGGGGTGCGGGCATATCATCCACCCACACGGGATACGGCTTTCCATCCGGTGGGACTGCCACCTGCCGCGTTTCCAACGCTTCGAGGCGGGTGATGAGTGCCGCTATAAGATCATCCGGGAGGGGGTCCCTGTCTTGATGGGGATCCCTAATCACAAGTGCGTTGCTAGGTTCTTTGACACGATAGATGGCTTCGGAGGCTCATGGAGCGACTAGCGGAACGGCCTGTGGGGCGACTGGTGGAACCCAGACTGGATTCTTCAGATTGCCCTGTCGTTCAGGAGGGTTCGGCGAGACATATCACGCCCTCTTGCCATAAGTTCCGGCTTCTTCCCTGTCTGCGGAAGTAGCATGATCAGGGTTGTCCGGAGGCATCTCACCAGGGGGAAATTGTTCCTGCCCCTGCTGCCCCATCTTGGGATTACCATAGTCGGGTCACCGCTCTGCAGCACGCTCGGCCAAGAGTTCATCAACCAGCCTCTTCTGCTCAGTAAGCTACTGGCGTAATGCGTCCTTCTCGGGATCTTCGTCCGTCTTCTGTACAGAGGCGGACGGGTGGAGTGTTTGACAGTTTCGACATCCTCCTTACCCTTACCGGAATTTTTACTGAGTACCAGCGACTCAGTGGGTACAGGGAGGCCTAGAAGGTTCCTCTACTGACGGGTAACCCTTCCTAATGGGTCTAGTAGTTGCGGTACGCCCTCAGGGGGTAAGTCTCCATCGAGAAACTCAAGCTCATCTTCTTTGTCCACTACGCCAGTCATGTGGACTATGACCCCTATCAAGGGAATTTCCTCAATGTCGCATAAGGAATTGGGCTTTCGTCGGATAGGGCTGAAGAGGAGGGCGGCATAGTATCCCCAGCAACATACTTGCACATGGGGGGTAGCTTCCATGATGACTCTGCGGAGTACTTTGAAACACTGAACACATTTCCATTGAAGGGTGTTCTGACGGCCTAGTGACTCGGGGTGCTGGCCCACATGGAGTGCGGCCAAATCGATCAGGCGGCATTGCTCGCCAATTTCTTCAAAGTGCTCTTGACTTCTGGGGTACATCACCTGCTCGTAATGAAAGCGGAAGTGTGTCGCCCATAGAGTTTGGCAAAAGCACCCCACCTCTTCTAGGGTAAGGGACTCGGGCGCGCGAAAGTTCGGCACCACCGTCGGCCAGAACTCCTCCGGGAAGTGATCCGCTGCGAGAATTCTCCAGAAGCTCCTGGGTTCGGATTCGGGTTCGGGCCCTGTATTTCCCCACTCGTCAACCGGGGGTGGCTAAGGGACCAGTAGCGGTACTGAGGCGGACCGTTGGGACAGTAAACTTGGCGGCGGAGAATACAGTGAACGAGATGATTGGCCGCCGAATTCCAGGCCATCCTATGAAGAGTGAGGTGACTTGACCACGATATCATGATACGATGGGCTGATACCCACAGCTTTAGGCGCAGGAGTCGTGGTCACTAGAGATGGGTTACGCCATCGCTCTGCCGTCGTTGTTCCCCAAAACATCTCCACGTAATCTCTAGTAGAGGTAGAGGGCGCTTCTGGTGACAACGGTCGTAATTTCACAGTTGGAACCTGCGGAATTTCCATGATTTCTTCCTCCTGGATATACCTGCGGAGAGAGGTGGGAATCCGGTGGACCTCGCATTCTGGGAGAATGAGGCCGATGCGCCTGGTTCGTTCCCCAGTCTTTGATGCAGGGGAGCGGGGAGAAGGTTCCATCGCTGAGTCTCATTCCGCTTCAGAATCCGAGAAACGGGCAGGTCTAATCTCCACCCGGGCCTTCCCAGGACTCTTCTTGTGGCAGCGACGACCCACTCTTCTACCCTGGGGTGGCTCCTCGGGACAGGGTTGATTCCCAATATGTAGTCTTGGGGCGGCGCTGGCACCGTGGCGGAGAGGGCTCCCGCTCTAGGTGGTCGGGGTGCGAGGGGCACCAGGTAAAATGTCGAAGGTTACATGGGGAGGACTTCCATGGAAAACACCCATGTGGGCGGAGCCTCTGTTGGAATCGGAAGGAGCATGGGGAGGACCTCCATGGTCGATGTGGGTGGAGCGAGGCTGACCTTCACTCCTTAAGTTGTTGGGGCGAGGAGGACCTTCGCCCATTGCAGAGAGGACGTAGGGAGGAACCCCACGTTGGAGAAGGACCGGATGGATAGTGCCTTCATATTGGCGGTCGGGGGCAGGAGGACGGACTTCATACCCTGTATAGTGGGCGCAGGAGAGGTTTTCACACCGAGCATCACTGTCGTGGGGTAGGTCTTCCTTTGGGATGGGCGTTGCATGAGTCATACCTCCGTGATGAGCTTCGGAGCGGGGAAAGACAACGCTATGTGGAATGGTGGTACAGAGAGGACCTTCGTATGGAGTGACGTTACTGCAGATTGGTTTGCGACAATCATCGCTCAGGCCTGTGACCCCGAGAGTCAACCCAGCCTGTCTGTGGGGCGGCTGAGGCCTCGATCCCGATCGGGTGAAGGATTGCCCCTGCTCAGTTTATGCAGGAACTCCATGATGTACGTCGGTGGTGGCTTGGGCCACAGTATTTGTTGACGTCGACGTATCTTGGCGAGCGTCCTCAGCCCGGGCCCGACGTTGACGTCGGGTCAGACGAGCCGGCGTAGGTGGTGCAGGTGCATCGCCTGCCTGCTCTTCCTGCGGAGTTGGACGACGGGGTTGGCGCAGCCGAATGGGAGCCCGCGCCTGGAGCCCTTGGATCGGAACTCTGAGCGGGCTGAGCCAGACACCACCCGTCTCATCATCATAAGGCGAGGAGTCGTCGAGACGTTCCGGGGATAGGCTCCCGAAACGATTGAACGTTGGGGTGGGGAGAAAGGGCTCCCTGCGCGGCCTGTTAGGGCGGCATTAACGGCGGGCCTGGATGCCTCCAGGTCCAGGTGGCCCATATCCCAAGTTGGGATGACCCCTTCCTCCTCGTACCTGCGTACTAGGTTGTTGATCACCCTTCGCTGGATGATCTCTGGCGGGGAAAGGGGACGTGGGCGTTGCGTATTCACGGATGTAGAGGCCGTCGTGGTGGAAGTAGAGCCACGCAGGGCGGCTGTGCCGGTATTGCCCCTACCCCTGTGTAGGCGAGCGGGCGGTGATCGCGTCTCCATAGCACCAACCTAGTTCCTGGGAAACAAAGAGATCAACTCATCAGCACTCCGAGGAAAAGGGTTAACAACCAGTGCCCCAGCGTCATTCCATTCTCCACATCTGTAAGAAGGATCCACTCCAACATGTTGTAGAACGGAATGCCCCACGTTCTACTTCCCCAACTTTTGGTGAGTTTCACGTCAGGCCCGCTATTTGCTTGGCGGGACCCGTCTCTGGATATCTGGATCCGGTGACACGTCAATATACTGGTGTCTCGAATTCTACTAATCTCCACATTGAGGAGAAGAGTTTCACGTCGGGTTCACCATTTTTGTTTCCGATGCTTTTGTCGGGGCGCGCGTGCATCCGTCTACGGGGGAGGACGCGCGGCGTTTTTGTGTGTTGCCCTGCATTCCCGCTTTCCAAAGGTGGGCGGCATTCGCTCCTTATTCAGGGACGTCTGCTCCTTGATCGAAACCGGGATGATGGGATGTCGGTTCTTCCTTCTGTGGATTCCTCCTCAGAACTCGTTACCTAGTCCGGGTCTCCCTCATAGATTTAATACGTTGTTCGTGAAACTCTTCCCTAGGCCATGTTTCCATGGACGCCGGTTAATTACACTACTTCTGTCGGGACATTCCAAAGGGTCTGGTCAGGGCAGCAACCTTCAGTCGGGGGAGTAGTCATGTCGAGGCATCAGTAGCGTGTCTGGATTCTGGGGGACTGGCATGTCTGTCTTTTATCCCTTGTCATAGGGATTCTCGAGGGCGTGGGAGCCCGAGGCATCCTACATCGAGCACGGGGAATTATATTCCATAGACATATATCTGAGGTTTTCCTCAGCTTCTTGTGTTTAACACAGGGTATGCCTCAGGTTTAACGTTCAGCGGAGACGGATCAGCCCGATCGGAGCATTATCTAAAATGGATCAGATTGAGGAATTTCCCTTGAAGGGGCGCTGATACTAGGACCAGCCCACAGGCGGCTTCCTGAATGTTGTGAAGAGGAGCGGAACGACATGATCTCACCAGGATGTGACAGTTCGGGTGAGAATCAGGGTGGATGATGGATGGGTGAATGAAGTGGAGGGGGAATAGCAAGGTACCATCACAAGGGCGACGGTGAAGTTGGGCTTGAGCCTCGAAGAGACCTCCTACGTATCCCTGTGGCGGGGAATCAAAGTCCGCATAGTTTGGGATGGTGTCGGCGGACCGACGTAAAGGTGGACCTTGGTCCGATGGATGTCGTCAGCGAACCAACGTGAAGGCGAACCCGGGAGTCCACTGGTGGTGGTCTTGAACCTCGTGAAGTCTTCCTACGTACCATGCCTTGACATGGATCAAAGACCGCATAGTGCAGGTTGGACGCCGGAAGGCCGACGTGAATGAGGAGGACCAGGGGGTCCTAGTAGTGGTGGGCTTGGACCTCATGGAGGCTTCCTACGTACCATGCCTTAGCACGAATCAAAGACCACGTAGTTCAGGTTGGTCACAACGACTTGCCGCTGGACCGGAATGCAGTTTAGCGTAGTGCGGGGCGAAGATGAACCCTGACGTGAATAAACGACGGGTGGGCTTGAACCCCGTGGAGGCTTCCTACATACCATGCCTTGACATGGATCAAATTCCTCATAGTTCAAAGGGTTTCATCGGTGAACCGACGTGAAAGTGGACCCGGGGGTCCATTAGTGGTGGGCTTGAACCTCGTGAAGGCTTCCTACGTACCATGCCTTGACATGGATCAAAGTCCTCGTAGTTCGGGTGGTGGGTGTTGGCGAACCGACGTGAGGAAGGGACTTTGGTCCGATGGGAGATGGGCTTGAACCTCGTGGAGGCTTCCTACGTACCATGCCTTGACATGGATCAAAGACCTCATAGTTCAAATGATGGAATACAGTTTAACGTCATGCGGGACGGTGGTGAATCGATGTGAATGAGGTCGGAATGACCGGGTGGTGGGCTTGAACCTCGTAGAGGCTTCCTACGTACCACGCCTTGACATGGATCAAAGTCCTCGTAGTTCGGTTGGGCGTGCAGTTTAACGTCATGTTGGACGAGGGCATACAGTTTAACGTCATGCTGGACGAGGTGTTGTCATGGCCAATGCTTACTCTAAGCCCACGTGAGTCGTGCTCGGTGTGAGAAACAAGAGACAGAAGAGACCTGACGATCACGCCGTGAAGGGTGTGTCCATGAGAAGCGAAGAGGGGCTTACGCGTTAGGCGGCCCATGGTGCTGGGACTTACTCCAGGATGGAGGCCCAAAGTGCGGCAGAGCACGGCGAAAGAGGGATTTGGGACCAATGATGGGAGGTGCCTCGTTCCCTATCACGCCATCCACTGACCTTGGTAGTGGGGAAGTACGGAGATGCAGGGGTGTAGCCTTCCGCAAGAGGGGCTAGGGGCTTACACCAAGGTGGTTTCCCTTCTCCCATGGACATACGCTACTCCGAGAAGGAGGATATCATCCCTTGTGGAGGGGGTGACCCCGTCTCTGTGGATACGGGTGGCGTAAAAAATGTCCGAGCTGGGGGGACCCTTCGTGCGAAGCACGGGGCCGGATCACAGTTTAACGTCATGTGTTGAGGACGAGGTGCTTGGCAGTTTAACGTCCTGCAGCTCGGACGAGGTGGGTTTACTCCGCACCCCTAGGACTTACATAACTGGTATTCATTGCTCCTTGGGGGAGGGAAGGTACCAGTAAGGCCATGGTTAAGGGGGGTCATTGAGCGAACCATCGAGGGGTCCACGTTAGCGTGGCTATGCGAAGAAGCAATAGCCGTTAGCGTGCCTATGCGAAGAAGCATTAGGCGAAGCAACGCTACGAGTGGTGTTGTCCGTGGGACTTTGAAATCACATCGTGCAAACCTGGAGAGCCGCACGGGAAGAGGAATTGCTAAGCAGAGGAGTGTGCTTCGCGAAGTGGAGTGCCTTGGCCTTAGCATAGGGCAGAGGTGTGGATGGGGGGTGCATCGCGAAGTGGAATAGTGTTCGCGGAGCACTGCCTCGCGAAGCAGAGGTGCCTCGCGAAGCAAGGTGCTGCGAGGCAGTGTGTTTCGCGATATGTAGCGATCCTGCCTTAGCATGGATATCACTAGTACAGGATGGGTGTTTCGCGAAGCATAAACGCTCTGCGGCTGCCCGGGTTCCCTTGGGAATCTCCCTCCTTCGCGAATGCCCTTGAGCTTCGCGAAGGGCATCCCTCTCGGAAGAGGGGCTCAAAACGAGACAAAGCGAAGGCGTCACGCGAAGTAGAATTACCTCGCGGAGCTCATGATTCCCGGGGCAAAGGGTGCTTCGCGATTCGGGAGAGGAGAAGCCGAAAGGTCGGATTGTCCCTCCCCTGGGCTCAGGGGGAACCCAGTATTTTATAGGCAAGGGGCACCGCGAAGCAGAACTCACGTGGCGCGAAGGGGCGATGGTTGCTTCGCGGCAGGTTCACGAACGTCAAATTCGTTCGCAGAGAGGTACCGCCTCCGGTGCTTCGCGGTGGGATCGTGAACGTCAAATTCGTTCGCGGAGAGGTACCGCCTCCGGTGCTTCGCGGCGGGATCGCGAACGTCAAATTCGTTCGCGGAGAGGTACCCCCTCCGGTGCTTCGCGGCGGGATCGCGAACGTCAAATTCGTTCGCGGAGAGTTACCGCCCCCGGTGCTTCACGGGACCGTGATGCTTAGGGGTGCTTCGCGTCAGTGCTTCGCGAGGCAGCGTTCGAGGCTTCTTCTTCTTTCTCCTT
This sequence comes from Viscum album, assembly GCA_963277665.1. Classification (NCBI taxonomy): domain Eukaryota; kingdom Viridiplantae; phylum Streptophyta; class Magnoliopsida; order Santalales; family Viscaceae; genus Viscum; species Viscum album. The sequence continues at coordinate 1,155,023,802 of OY728120.1, read as the reverse complement.
CCTTTCGTGCAATATTTTGGTGCCAACAAACATGTTAAGTAGGTAAATTCTTTTCAATTGATAAATGTTCTAAATTGGCTAATGTATGGTAATTAATGAATATGGGGTTGGAGGAATGGGGGAAAGGGCCTTTGAGAACGCGCCCCACGCACCTCCTCCCTTTCAAATTTTTTCGACCGTTGTGGCCTCTTCTGCTTTCTCGGCACCGTCTGCCTCGGCTCCAACCCCTTGTGGCTATGGCTCTTGTGTCCCCTTGTCGGCGGCTCCTTCTTCCCCTACGGTGTTCTCCCCTCCTCCCGTTGGTGCCCCTCTCCATGCTCAGCCTTCTTTTCGCGACGCTCTATATGGGCCTCCCTACCTCGTTGACCCCTGTTTCCCAGAGGTTTCCCTGGGGCAGTCTCAGTTATCGTGTGAGGGATCTCGGATATCTCTAGATCTTCCAGCCTCGGTGTTTGCAGATGCTTTTGAATACTTTCATCTCACCCTGGTAGCTCACTTTGGCGCTGCTAAACCCTCGCTCGAAGCCTTCTAGCGCTTTGTGGCCTCCTGGGGTCTTCGGCTTCCGGCGCGGATCTCTGCCCTGCATTGGCAGTCTTTCTGCATGGTTCTCGTGTCGCAAGAGGACTTCCTTCAGACGTGGTGTCAGGATCCCCGCTCCTGGGGCCGCTGGAGCTTCAGTTTGTCCAGATGGTCGATGGATGCAAACAGGGGGAAGGAGAGCGCTTGTGTTGTGGTGCGGATTAATCTCCAAGGGCTTTCACTCCCCTTCCAAAATGATGGTTTCCAAAAAGCTATCGGCGATTACTTGGGAGGCTTCATGTGCTCGGATCCCCAGACCAGCAGCTACGCGGAGGCGTCTGTGGCCCGGATTTGCATTGAACTAGACCTTTTCATGCCCGTTCCAGAGCTGCTCGACCTTCGGGTGCAGGATTCCTTTTGCTGGCCTCAAGTGATTTCCTATCCGGTGTTCCCGTGTTTCTGCTCCCATTGCCTCATTCTAGGGCACTCCATTCAGATGTGTCATCACTTTCGTCAGGCTGGGCAGTGCCACACCCCCCCCCCCCCCCCTCTTCACCCAGTGGTGCTAGTCTGTCTCCTTCCCTCGGCGTCCTGTCTATGGTGCACTCAGTGGCAGCCCCGCCCACCGGGCCGGTCGCGGTGTCTCTTCCGGATGTCAAGGTTTTTGTTATTCCTCCTGCACCTATCTTGGAGGCAGACAGTGCGGTGTGTCGGGCCTTAGTGCCTTATGTTTCGTGGTGTATACCCCTGGTTCAAGATGGCGGCCCTTCCTCTTTATCTTGTTCTTCCCCCGGGACTGCCTCCCTGCCCTCCTTCGGCTTTCGCTCGTGGCGGTTCAGGGGAGGCGGCGCATTCCCATGCGATAGTCCCACTGGGTTTCTTCTTTGAAGGGACTACCATCGCAATGAGTCCCTCCCCAGTTCTCTTCTCAGTAGATTTCCATGGGTGCCAGAAGGTCAGGTGTGGGAGCTTTCTCTACCATACAAAGGGGAGACACTAGAGGCCCTGATTCAAAACCGTGTCTCCCCACCCCTTCCTTCTCCATCAAATGGTACTGGTGTTCTTACCAGATCACAATCCGGGAAACTCAAGGGTCTCTCATCCTCCCATTTTTTTCCAGGCCATGCAGTATGGAGCCAGTCCCAGATCCATTAATTTCCAATGACTCACATGCTCGTCTGGAATTCCCGAGGTATTGGTGCTCGTGTAAAAACGGACTTCTTGTCTTCATAGATTACCAAACACAAGGTCTTTGTGGTTTCCATCCTTGAGCACAAACAACACCATAGTAAGATATCTGAGTTCTCTAAAAAACTTAAATTGCATGGCTACATGCATGCAGAACTGACCAACAAGAACATATGGTTATTCTGGCACCGTAGTTCCTCTGTAATTCTCACCCAGGTAGGGGACCAGTTCATCACTGTGAAGGTTACCCAAGAACCCCACTCCTTCTTTGCTTCCTTCATTTATGGAATCTGTGACTCCCATCTTCGGGAGTCCCTGTGGAGTGACCTCAATTCCTTTGATCCCGGTAATCTTCCTTGGATCATGGGGGGATTTAAATGTCATCATGGATCCTGAGGAACACAGGGGAAGAGGTCTGTTTAATAGGAAGGCCAACCTCACCTTTTCTTAATTCATGGCTGGAAAAGGTCTCATGGATCTTGGTTTCTCAGGTGACCACTTCATGTGGTGCAATAACCAGTTGGGCCCTCATAGGTTCTAGAGTTATTTGGATCGATTCCTAGTCAACATGTATGCAATCTCAACTTATGAAAACACTCGTGTTACTCACTTGGTGCGTGGTTTGTTGAATCATTCCCCACTCCTCATGTCGTTATCATCCAGCCAAGACCACCATAACCGCTTTCAATTTTATCATCACTGGACTAACATCTCAAGCTATAGCGATCTGGTTTGGGACTCTTGGGCCCTCCCTGTCCAAGGCCATACGTGGTGCAATCTCCACAACAAACTAAGAAGGCTCAAGAAGAGTCTTCAATCCTAGGCGAAGGATTTTCCAGCGTCATACAGAACCCTTGAAGAGGACATGCAGGAGGTTGATCGGCTTGAAAGGTGTCTTGAGGAGGATTGGAACGATAGGATATTTGAGGAGCTTGCTAGCAAGAAGGAGCTCCTCTCGAACATGTTGTTGTGGCAAGAATGCAAGGCCAGGGAGGAGGCCAGGATACATTGGCTAAAAGAGGGTGATAGAAATACAGCTTTTTCCCATGCTTGTATCAAGGAGAAGAAAAGGTGGATAAAGCCCAACATTGAGCTGGGGGATGGCTCTTTCACATATGACATGGAGGTCATTGGGGATCTCACGAACTCACACTTACATTCCTTGTTTCTTGGTCCTAGTAACACCTTTTCTAATGGGTACACAGGGGGCAACATAGGGCCCCTCGACAACCTTCAGCCTATCTTCTTAGACTATGACAACGAGTCCCTGAGTGGTATTCCTCAAGAGGATGAAATACGTGGAGCCACGATGGCTCTAAATCCTGAAATTGCGGAGGGTCTTGACAGCTTCCCCAGAGGTTTTTACAGAGCTTCATGGGACATCGTGAAAGGGGAGCTCATTGCAGCTATCCAATACTTTTTCAAGGGTGGGCCTATTTCCAGAGTGGCATGTGCAACAACCGTGGTTCTCATTCCCAAATCCAAGTCTCCCACATCCTTAGAGTAGTTTCGTCTGATCAGTATGTTCAACATTCCATGCAAAATTCTTGCAGGCATTATTAATGTGAGGCTATCCATCCATCTTCCCAGGTTCATCTCCAAGAAATAGCATGGCTTTGTTAAAGGACTCTCCATCCAGGGGTCGATCGGCTTGGCACAGGAAATGATCAGAGACCTCAACGTTAAATCACTTGGTTCCAATTTGGAGGTTAAGTTGGATATGAGCAAGGCCTACGATCGGGTGGAGTAGAGCTTCATAATCAAAGTTCTCACAGGTATGGGCCTCTCTCCTTGGAATATTGATATCATCTTCTGTTGCTGCAGTTCATCCTGGATGTCAATCTCGTTCATGGGAAAAATGTTCGGCTTCTTTAAAGCAACTCGTGGGCTTCATCAAGGAGACCCAATCTTTCCGAGTATATTTATCATCACTTAGGAAGTTCTTAGTCGCCTCATCCACTGAAACCTTGCCAGTAATGCGATCTTGCCCTTCCGTACAAGGATGCACTCCCCACCTGTTTCCCATCTCATGTTTGCAGATGACTCCATTTTTTTCCTCAATGCATCCAGTAGGTCTGTGTGTGTCCTGAATAGATCTTTGGAGGCGTATTGTCGCTTGAGCAGTTAGATCATCAACAAAAGTAAGAGTAACTTCTATATCTCTAACACATGCTCTAACAGGTGTATCCTCAATGTGGGTAGCATCCTGGGCATGCACAAAGGCAATCTTCCCATGCTGTATCTAGGAGCCCCAATCTCAACGAGGCCTCTGTGTATCCGTGATTTTGACTCCATTGTTTGTAAAATCGCAGAGAGGGTTCTTAACTGGAAGAGCTGATACCTATCCTTCAGAGGTAGGATCGCCTTGGTTAACATTGTTCTCACAGCCACCCTGATTCACGCCCTTTCTGCCATTAAGGTCCCCAAGGGAGTTACCTGCAACATGGACAATATTTTTGCTGGCTTCATTTGGGACCCCAATAACGAGGGGAAAATGCACTGGGTTTCTTGGTGTAGGATGGTGCGGCCTGTCAAGGAAGGTGGTATCAGCGTCCGAAATCTCCGGGATTCCCTCACCTGCATGCATGCGAAAATGTCCTGGGAAGTGCTGGAGAAGCATACGTTATGGGGTACAAACATGTATGCATGCTACTTTGGGAATGGAGGTGGTAGGGTCGGGCATGCCTCCCCTTTCTAGTACGAGATTTCCCCCTGGTGAACTACCTCAGACCTTACGCTCGTTGGATCATCGGAATAGGGGATGCCTCTTTCTGGCATGAAAACTGGTATGGGGAGGTAATTGGGTACCTAGGGTGCCCTGTTACCAACATTTCCTTCCAAGAGGCTAGAAATCACCCACCTTTCATCATTGTTGTCCTTGACATGAACCAGGAGGATCTGTTTCACCTCATTGACCTGACCACGGCTCCCGATTGGTGTGTGTTCACCCCATCCCCGTCTGGACTCTTCACGTCCAAAGACTATCGTCGGGTTTCTGTCATGCAAGCGGTGGAGGATTCTTGGAGCGATGTGCTATGGGATAAATCTATCCCCACAAAATTTAACTTCCTTACTTGGAGAATCTGTCACAAAGCCATTCCTACCAATGAGAACATCAAAAGGTGCGGGGTGATCATGGCCTCTAAATGAATTTTCTATAAGTAGCACAAGGAGGAAACTTTGGATCATTTGTTCTTTGAAAGCGAATGGGCGAGCAAAGTGTGGAATTTCTTTGGTGATTTAACTGTATTTTATATTCTAGCCATGGTGGATCAGTCCTTCCATACCTGATGGTTTCATGGCTTGGGTGCTGAGGGTCCGGAGAGAAGAGCATGTACTTTGGTGTTTCACGCTGGATGTTGGAGTTTGTGGCAGGCTCGGAACATGTACTTGCATAAAGGGGTGTCCTCCTATATTAGATCCATCATCTTTCAAACTAAGAGCCTACTACTTGATATGGTTTGTGTCCTCAGCACCTGGAGGGAGGCTCCCACCCTTCAGCGACTTCTTCCTACCGTGCATAATCCCTCTCAGGTCCTTGCTTCTCCCTATGGTATTTCGGTTCGATGGACCCCCCCCCCCTGTCACAGTTTTAAGCTCAACACCAACGGCTTCGGTCTTGCGGGCACCATAAGTGGCGTGGGTCTCGTTTGTGATTGCAACGGCTCGGTACTTTTCACCTTCTCCATCTGGTTGGGCTAGGACACACCTCTTCTTGCAGATGTGAAGACCATGATGGCAGGTCTCCAAGTGTGCAGCCAAAGGGGTGTGGCTCCAATGGAGGTGGAAACTGATTCCATGCTCATCTCTAATGCTCTCCAGGGCCTCAGAAGTGTTCCTTGGTATATTGAGTACATTATCCAGAAGTGTTGGGGTTTCCTTGGCAACAACACAAAAGTGTCCCATACCTGGTGCAAGGGAAATAAAGTCGCCGACTACCTTGCTTCAATTGTTTGTTCTGGTTTAGAGGCTTTTCTTTTTCATACTCCCCAAAGTCTGAAACCAATGGGGATCAACATTATTAGAGGTTATTCCCTTGGTCTGCATCATTTTAGACCTCTGTAGTCTCTTTTCCTTGGTTGTTAGTGGCACTTTTCCTCCTTTGAATAAAAATTTTCATGATGATGATGATGAATATGGGCTAATGTATGGAAGTTTTTTGACATACGTAATGGGTTGTGGTATAAGAAAGGGAAATGGGTTAAATGGGATATGCAACGTAAATGGTAAATTTGATAATGGGTTAAGGCTTGATAGTTTTTTACATGTTAAATGATTATGAAATTTGAATTCTATGTATATCAATTGTGAATGGTTTTTTATTTGGAATATGTGGTGAATGGATAAATAACCATGTTCACATGGATGAGACTAAGGATCTATGCCCCTAATAGTTACATTGGATTAGACTACCTAGACCGACGATCCAAGGTAAGTGTGATAAAATTTATTTTGAAATGCTTATCCCTAGATTAATAGCGAATTCGACTTATCCCCTTATACAGGATAGTTGACCAGCTTGAGCCATTATGTAAATGATGTAAATTCCTAACCCATGGTACATGTGATAAAAACAAATTTAGTAATGAAGGTGGATTTAGTAATTAAAATGGAAACAGATGATGGAAATTATTAAAGTAAATATTGTTAACTATTGGAACTTAAGTTTTCTCTCGTTTATCTTGTCATTTATTTAGTAATTTCATGCACTATCTATTTAGATTAGATATTTTGTAGACACCATTTGTGGTTTCCTAGTGAGTTTTACTCACACCCTACTCATTCTGTCATTGGGTACTCGAACATATTTCATGGTTTTAGGTTTGGACAAGGGAAAAATCCCTATCCTAGGGAGCTGAGTTAGGCTTGAGATGGGCATAGATGAGGATCCAGACTTGGTGTTAGGACCCGTTGGGAGATTTTGGGTAGTTATATTTATTTTTGGTTTTCTTCCCTTTTGGTATAGTTAGCATGACATGGAATACTTATCGTTTGTTTATATTTTGTACCCTGTTTGGGTAATGCTTGGTAATGTATGTTTCTGTATTATTGATTATTGGTTCCTTTATTTACTTTTTTGTCTGATATGTCTTACTCTAGTAAATAGGGTATAGTCTCCCCAAATGTTTTATTAGACCCTCACTACTATTCAGAAACCTCTTTTGTACGGGGAGGCATGCTTGAGGTCGTGTGGCGACTCGGCTCGATGCATCGGTTCGTTCATTCCGAGTTGGGGACATTACATGACAAGTAAAGAATCAAGAGGAAAACTCTACAACTATTTTATTCATCCATATCCATCAAAATTGACATCAGAGGTCTTGATACATATTTTTCACCCCAAGATGTACCACCAAAGAAGATGTATGAAACTCTCTCAAATCCTCCTCTAGAAACATCATTGGTGCCATCATGTGTCCTTTGAAAATAACGACATGCTCTGCACCTTCAAAAAATACATAAAGAGCATGTACATTTGATATATGAGTATGTAGGGTCTCATAGTCATCATCCTCAAGTTGTACCTCCCTGAGTCGCTATAAAAGTGGAGGGGTGACAACCATCAACTAGAGGTAAGATCCTCTATCTCCATCCACAAAGGATAACTACAACATGGCCAACTACTCGGATGCCTCACTTGGAAACTACGAACAAGATCTCATACTGAGAGAATATACTACCACATTCCCCTTCCCAAGATTATAGACAATCTCAAAGTCATAATCCTAGAGGAACTATATCCATCACCTCTATCTCAAGTTAAGATCATTTTGAGAGAAGATATACTTGATACTCTTATGGTTAGAATAGATAATAATTTTTTTTACCATCAGGTAATGTCTCTACATATTTAGTGAGAATACTACCAATTATAACTCAATATTGTGGGTAATATAGTTATTCTCATGTGGTCTCAACTGATGTGAAATGTAGGAAATCACTGCCTATCTCTTCATCATAACACAACCAATCTTGTTTCCTAATGCATCATAGAACACTGGATACTCGATACCCTCCTATGGTAATCTCAATATGGGAGCACTCATCAATCTTTCTCTCAACTCCGGAAAATCTTGTTGGCACCACACTATCCACACGAAAGGTTGAACCTTTAGAGTCAAAGTTTTCATGGGGGATGATATCCTGGAGAAGTTAGGTATGAATCTTTGGTAATAGTCTTCCAACCTAAGGATGCTCCACACCTATGACATGCTCTTGGGTGGATCCCAAGATAACACTGCCATGACCTTCATCCAGTCCACTACCACACCATCTACTGAGAAAAAATGTCCTAGAAAGTGGACCTACTGAATCTATAATTGTAACTTTGACAGCTTCCCATAAATCTATTTCTCTCAGAGTTTGTCCAGAACCATCTGTAAGTATCTCATGTGCTCCGCCTTAGACTCCAAGTACACAAGGATATCTTTGATGAAGACCACCATGAACTAGTCTAATAAGGGATAAAAGATCCATTTCATGAGTCCCATGAACACTTCTGGGGAATTCTTCAAGACAAAGGGAATCACCAAGTACTCATAGTGACCATAGCGACACTTTAATGTCATATTTGGTATATCAACATCCCAAACTTGAAACTGGTGATGGCCTTATCTAAGGTAAATCTTTGAGAACCATCATGCCCCTCTCAACTGATCAGAGAGGTCACCAATCCTTGGTATTGAATACTTTTTTTTTCATAGTCACCTACTTCAAGTGAGGGAATTTCACACATAACCTAAATATCTTTTTCACCTTCTTGGAAAACAATACTAGGGCTTCCCAGGGTGAAACACTAGGTCTATCAAATCTATTCCTCTGCAAGTCCTCCAGTAGCACCCTCATCTCGTGAAGCTCTATGGGATCCATACGAAATTTTGGTGTAGATATCAGGGTTATTTTGGGGTGTAGATCAATGCATAAATCTATCTCTCAAATAGGATGTAATTTTGGAACATCCTCCGGAAATACATCCTCATGCTCTTCCACCACTACAGGGAAATGAAAAATCATAGCATCCAATACACCAAGGGTCATGCTATCCAGTTTTTGAGTATTTATTTGCACCCTTATATGAATGAGTCCATTCTATGCTACCTAGGATTCATTTTCACCCACAAAGGAAAACCTAGTCTCATCGTTGCGGACACACCATATCCTTCGCCTGAAACAGTCTATCTAGGCATGAACCATAGATAACCAGTCCATACCTAAGATGAAATCATAAGGCCTCATCACTAATATAAATTTATGTCAATAGAAAATATCACCTCCAAGATTTGGGTCACACTATTGGCACAAGTTTGTGATCATTGAGTCATCTCCAGTAGGAGTCACCAAGAGCGCAAGGGTCGAGCCATGGGATCAACCGAAATCTCTAAGTCTTAAACTATATATGTGGAAATAAAGGAATGACTAGAAATTGTGTCTATCAGTAATGTAGCTAAGATATAAAAGACATATATTTTACCTTGTATCATCCCCAAAGCCTCTAGGTTATAAGACTCAACCGCCTAAAGTTTCCCCGCCCCTATCCTCCAAATCCCTGAGCCTGGCATGGACCACCTGGGGGTGGTGGTGGTAACAAGTAAAAATGTCTACCACCTCCAGTTGCTCTCCCAAATCCTCTACCACATATTCCACCCTACATATCTATCTGCTCTTGTCATTGCCTATGCCTCGGTGAACCATCCACTATCTCTCATTCATCCATACAAAAGGTCGTACAATCTCATGTTAGATGTCCCCTACCATCACATGAGTAGCACCGCCTCTCTCTGGGATAACTAGACCCATAATGTGAGCCATGAACCATAGACCTTCTATCCTAGGACCTCCTCCTAAAACATCTCACACATACAGTTCCCTAATATTGACATCACCTCCCTACTTCCAAAGTCTCTACTCTTGTGTTCCCACTATCAGCAACCACTGTTTGTGTCTGCTCATCCAGGAAACTCTCAACAACCAAATCTCACTCTATCACCCCAACATAGGTATGAATGTATAGAGGTATAATTCTAGATCATATGTCTCTATGTATTCATCTCTCAAAGTTATAATCATGGAAGAACTGATCATGGACCATATACATTGAGTACCTAGAGAGGTTGGTGAATCTCGATGAATACTCATCCAATGTCTTAATTCCATACTGAAGTTACAGAAGCTCCTAGATGCATACAACCCTCAGTATAGTTGGATAGAACCCCTCTCAGAAAATGTTTTTGAACTCTGACCATTCTAGAGTCACCTCATCATATGATTGGGTCACCAAACCCAACCATCATCCTTCTGAGTCATAGAGAAGGCTCATATCCAGAACTACCATATGATCTACTAGTTTCCTAAAAATATAAAAAACTCACAACACCACCTCAAGTCAGTCCTCATCCACCTATGGGTTAGACTCGACTCTGAACCTGAGGGGTTGTTATCGCTAAAACTTGTGAAGTGTGCTCATCCTATGCACCTCATCTGCTAGTATTGCAAGTATCATCTTCTTCTCAATAGGTGGTGGTATATCTGGTACACCACCTGAAGGTAAAACCTCTGAAACATTCCCATGTATCAATGCCTCATCAATGAGGGGATCATCATCATGATCCTGATGCCAAATCCTAGATAGAATACATTATGGAGGCATCTTGAAATAGATAAGATATACCATGGTTAATGAGTATATCTGGAGATCTAACTCAAGAAGGAAATGGAAACTATAACCCATTATTATATGATGAATGTACCATTTTTTTCTCTGCAACTAGTACCCTCATGTACCAAGTCAAAAGGTAGGTGATCATAGTACTGGTGTAAGGATACATTGGTCGTCACACCAACACTAGAGTCCCTAGACTGAAATCCAAACTCAAAACACTACACATTGTTTCCCTAAACCAATATCATAGACTCTGGTCCTAAGGTAGAAATGAATCCTCTAATACCACTCTATAGTGACCCAGCCCAATGGGGCTTGTTTCATGACTTCCCAAGCCCACCTCTAATAGTCCAGAGGATGGTGACTAGTACTGAGTAGGCATATCACAAACAAGGGAGGTATTAGCATAAAGTATATGTACATACTCACAAAAAATGTTCAAATGTAAAAAAACTAATAAAACACGCATAAATACATATAAATCCCACAACCAGAGTACAAAAACAACTAATGGAAAGTAAATAGGGCCAAATTCAAGCCAACCGCAAAGAGTCTAAAAAAAGTCCAGCCTGAAAGTAAAGATGGGGACTGCTGTGAAGATATATACAGGAACGCACCTAGGTCTATCTAGCTCACTAATAACCGCCTATTCCTATTCCCTATAGGATCCGTTCAAAAGGTTTATTATCTAAACAATACATGACATGTGTGGGAATATACCATGCAGGGGTGAGTATAATAATACCTAGTATGACACCCCAAAACAAAAAATAATTCCACAATAATAATAACAGTCATCTCTATACAGGTACATGTCTATAGTACATATAAAAATAATATATATATACACTCAAAAAATACACAAAGTCTCAAGGTAAAGTCACAACCATAATTCTAGCCTAGTATTACTTCTTAAAGGTTCTACATAACACTCATCTGGGAGAACAAACTCCATGAGTTAGATATCAGAGATGGCATTCATCCAAGATGTATAGATCATCAGGTCCCACCATAAGAAGTATACAATAGAAATCTAAAGATATATGATACATAGATGAGGATCATACCTAAGGCCATGGGGTATACCAAAAACTCAATATGTAATAACCTGCTAATTAGAGGATCGGTGCTCGCATAGTGTTGGTCATAAGGATACCAAGAACTCCACCTAGGGCATGAAGATGATGATATATCATCTCACTTTAGAACACATGGAAGGATTGCAATAACTTTATCCAAAAAATCCTACTAAAGGGATCACTATCCTATATGTAGGATTTGATTCCATACTAACCCTCAGAGAAAGGATCAAGGGAAAGTACCCTAATGAACCTTGTACAAGATACAGAGGACAAGGGCTCTAAGACAAGTTTAATGAAGTACATGGTGTGTACTAGTAATACACGACATGGTCCTTTAATATCGGGTTCTTCCCATGTGAACGGCCAGTGTTTGTGTCTGTTTCAAAGCACATGGTGTTCCCATTACTATATACTTTTTCTCATGTCCAAGTATATGGATCTACCCCTGTATACCCAGCATGGTCGTGTCTATGTGGGAGTACATGGAATGTCTATGAATTTGTACTCCTAACCATGTTTGTGTACCCTCTGAGGTACACATATATCTTCTAAGTGAGGGTCTCATTCCATGTGATTGAGTCACACATCATGTGATACTTAACTTCTCACAAAAACCCTATCCACCGCATAGGGGTCCCACATAGGGTGCTCCTCTAAAACACACGTCATGTACCATGGAATTTCTAGAAACCTGCAGATTCCTCAGGCGGATTCTCAAATCCACTGCCACTAGCATCAATAATGCCCATAGAACATGAATTTTGGGTTTGAACGGCCTCGCTGCTACTAATGGTCAAATTTTGGCCTTCAATTCACTGGAAAATGCAACCTAAATCCATGCCATCCTCATTCATCCAAAAACCATGCACAAACGCCTCTTAATCTGATCTCGATCCGTCTTTGTTGTTGTATTCAAAAAATCCCCACACCATACCAACTCTAGATCTGTGATATCAAATCTTTGTGCTAAGAAACAATATTGCAACATTTTATTTCTTGATATTTGGGTCAAACCACTAGGAAAATGAAACCCTAGTGATGAACTTGTGTATAATAATGGGATAAAATAAAGAAACACACAATACAGGAACAAACATTAGCCACTTTTAGTTGTGATCGATTCATTGTATTTATAATGATGAATAAAGAACCATAATAAAAATAAATAAATCTCTCCAAAAATCCCTATAGATAAACTCATCCCATAATACGACCGATCTATGAATCAATATATTGTTTGATTGATTCATGTTCATCATAGGAATTAATAACGGGGAAGAAATAAAAACAAAACAAAATCCTACCTTTATTAAGATAAATCATTGATTAAGAACAAATCTACATCATTTTCATTAGAAAGATCCTCTGATTTTGTTTCACATTGGTTATCGATCACCAATCTTATTTCTGTTCACTAACTGAAGTTCTAAAAATGGATCTCAAATGGTTGTCAGTATCCCTAGGGTTTAGAGGCTAAACTAGAGAATTCACCATAACCATATACTTTTATAAGAGGATTAGGTTATTGAATTATTACATATTAAATAAATTAATTTTATTAAATTATTTATTATCCATTCTCGTGAAGAATTTTCCACAAAAAACCCATGCAAACAAAGGTTATGTCTATCCTAGGGTAAAACCCATGCTCTAAACTCAATAGTGCCTTTAGATTTATGATTCAAGCCTCCATTTAAAATTTATTCCACTTTTTTAGTAAAATTTTGTGTGTGTGTTATTTAATTTATTTAATATATTTTAAACATTTATTCTGGGCACACCAAGCCTTAGAATCACACGTTGTCTCAGTGCTTAGTCTTGAAAATAATCTATACAATATCCAAAAATAATACATGATAAATCTAAGTAACTATAGATGTGGTTCGTGATTACATTTTTAATTTTCTACACTTACCTTGTTCCTTTGAATATATATATATATATATTGGTTTGTGTATTAGGAAGGTCAAAAAACACCATTACCAATCCGATGAATCCTATAATGGATCATTTGTGGTTAGGTGATGGATGTGAGACCTGGACTAGACAATATTTTTCAAAAATAAATAAAAATAAAAATAAAGGAATAAGGGTAAATTCTTGATTATTACTTGATATACTCATGGACACACTTTGAGATGTTATATCATAGACATAGTTTTTCAAGAATAGTTACATCATTTCACTATTCATGATTTTCATGCATTATACTATATGGTTTACCCTCCTTTGGAGCTTGGTTTTTATTTTCTCCCCACCTTCCCTCATCCTCAAATACATTTTTTCCATATTATTGAAGCCCTAATGATTAATTTTATATTTTTATTTAAAAAGTGTATGTGTTATAACCAATTCAATATTATGGTTAGGAACATTTATGTAGGGTATAAGCACAACTCTAGTTATATTTTACCTTGAGTGATGAGAAAAAATTCATTTTGGGGAAAATTTTAAAATTGGTATAGCTTTTGAAGAATAGTCATGAAATTATAACTAAAGGAAGAAATAATTTGAATAAAGAACTTGAATATGAAGCATGACTGATTTTCTTTGCCAGATTGATTTTGGAGGACTTAATTTTTTCTCTTACGCTTAGTTTTATTTTCCTGTTTGTAGTGAATGTTTTTTGTTTAAGGATTGTTAGATTTGGAATACTTGTTGATATGTTTTTTTCTTGAGGACAATAAATTGTTCAAGTGTGGGGAAATTTGATAAGACAAATTTTTATATAAATTTTGGATATATTTAATTATTGATTAATCATTCTTTACATAATAATACACTAGGTTTTGAAAAACAAATTAGGGATTAGGAATTCAAGGATCAAAGAAATAATTCCAAAAAAATGGTATAAATCATCATTTCATGTCATGAATCTAAAGTACATGGTGTGTACTCATCGAAGAGACCATCTTCCAGCTAAAATTACATGACATGAATCCCAAATACAAGGTGGGAACCAAGTACACGATGTATATCCTGATTACACATTGTGAAATATTTAAAGTCCAAATTTAAAGATCACGAGGTGCGAAATAATTACATGATGTGAAAAAGTTCAAACCTTGTTGTTGATGAAGATTCAAGAAAAAAATCCATGAAGATCCAAAATATTTGGATGTTTTAGTGAATATGAAGCACATGATGTGAATACCATTTACACATTATGTAAGTGTTGAAGTAGAATCCACTTAAAAGTAGTACACAATGTGAACCATTTACACATCATGTAAATTTTGAGTTCTATAAATATTCCAGTGCCATTGATGTGCAGAAGATTGATCATACCTCGGAACTCTTTTCTTACTTTATTTCATTATTCTTTTTTTTTGTTTCATTTTCAATTATGTATGTCTCTATTTCTTTATTTTTATTATTCTAAACTTTCCATTATTTATGTTTTCAATTCCACAATATATTTTTTGATCATAATTCTTCCAACATGATGCTTCCAATATCATTTTTCATGAAACTTAGATTTTCACTGAATTCTCCATTGTTTCTTTATCCAAGTTATTATTTAATTTATTTTTCATGATTTCAATTGTGAACTAATCTGATTTCTATCGTTTATTTTTTATTCCAGTAATTTTTTGATCTATTTCCTCTCTCTAATTAAAATCCTTCATTGAGGCTAATCCAATTAGGTTTAGGGTTTGAAAGTAGGGATGGTTGAACCTAATGAATATCTAAAATAAAAACTGGGTAACCTTATGGATAGTAACCAAGTTTAAAACAATTTTCAATCTCATTATATTTCATTATCTCTAGACATCAAAGATGAAAGTTCAAAGACCATAACCTAGTTGTAGAAGATCAGGGTAGGACCAATAGCCTGTAATTATTTCTGCCTAAAATCCAAGATTCCTATGCTTAGGTTTTCAATTACTCTGGACCAATGAGTCGTGTATATCTTAGGTTGTTCCAATTGGTTTGAACAAGATCAATTGACGACTTTTTTACTACTTTCCACCCTACACCATCAGCCTATCCCTAGTTAGATTGAGGATTACCCTTTTTCTATACCCTCAAATTGACCTCGAACCCTTACTTTAATATGTTTTAATACCCAATATACTTAGTTTTAGTTCAACCAAAAAAATAGAGTAAATGTGAGGGATCTATTAAAAGGTTATAACTGTTGGGTTGTTTATTTAAGCAAGCTATCTCTGTGGGTTTGACCATGAACTGTCACTTACTACACCTTAGTAGCTGAGTGTAGTTTGAAAAATAAATACTTCATCTGATCAATTCTTTGACGAATCAACAATGCCTTCAGGGTGCATCAAGATGCTACCATGCAGGATATGCAGTGTAGTATGGATGAGTGGTTTTAGTAGTAACTTGCAGAGTAAAAGGAGAAATTATCACAGATGTTAGAATGTATTGATGAGGTGATGATGTAGAATCTTTTTAATGGTACAAAAGTGGTTCCATAAGTAAAAAATAAAATAAAGTGTACTCATGTTTATTTTTAGTGATGTGACTATGATACATAATATTTATATATTTTGTAGGCTCTAGATATAGCTGGTGGACATCGATGTGAGTTCATTAGTGATCCATATGAGGATTTCCCTCTTGTATGAGATAATTTAAATTTCCATTTTAATATTTAACATTTCATTTTAGATGACTAATTTAAATGTGTTTTTTGTTTTATAGAAGACCCCACATAATCCTCAAATAATTTTAAGATGAATATATCAGATTGAATCCACAACATGGTCTCCTTGATATTTTTTAGATTAATTTCACCCTCCTCATACAACTTAGCCATCCTATACCAACTTCCCTAGTGATATCTACTCTCCTTCCTTGTGACCCAAAAGAAACAACTGATAATTGATTTGATTCTTATAATGACATATTTTGGGGTTCGAATGACTGTAAGTACATTCATTGGGATGGATGATATGAGACTTTTGAAAAGTGTTATAATTCCTCCAAAAGAGAGTAAAATTTTCCATCTAGTGATTATGTCGATAATTTATAGATGATACATTAAAAATATTGAATTTGAACCCTTTTATTTGAAAAAGGATCTCCCAAGTAACCAATTGTCCATTTTCTTCTTATATTGTTAAACCTATCTTAAATAGCCTTGGATTGTATTCCTAAGTATTTATTTGGAATATAAACATTGATCTTGTAAACATTAATTCATTGTCCACTCTTATTTCAATACATAATTAAAATTTATTTGAACATTTGAATTGAGTTTCTTCTACCATTAATGAAGATGACCATGTCATAAACAAAGCATAAGTGAGATATACCAAAAAATCCATACTTACCTTTGATAGAGTAAACTCTACCAGATATGAATAATCTAGTGGGTGTATTTCTAGCTAGTTATTCTAGAATCTAGTGTCTTTGATATATATATGGTGTGATTACAAATGAAATATTTATGAATGGTGAACCCATAAGATGTGATCTGGATACTGAATCCAGATAATTCATTCTAGAGGGTAGAGAATATTTTCCTAGTTTGATAGATATGTAACTATAATAAGGGAGATAATTTGAGTCTAAAATATAGCTATGTATTTTTATCCCACATAAATTTTATATTGATTATAAATTATAATCAGTGATCAATTTAAAATATATCAGAGCAACATAGTAAAAGTGAATGTACACAACGAAAATAAAACTATTGGTAGTTAGAATATAATTAAATAAATGAAATAAGATTTACAAAAATTAAAATGAAAATAACTATATAAAACAAATGCTTGGATTGTTGAGTAACAACTCAAACACCCATAACGGATATTATTTATTGATCTTCTTCTAATTCATGGGAATATTTCTCCCTTTAAAAACACACAGAGGGGTCAAAACCAACCAAAAAACCTTAAAATTTCATGAAATCATATAATAACAACCATATAGTGAATTTTGAAATGGTTGTGCATATGGTACATCAATTGGAGGTGTCATTTTCCTAGGATGATGGAAAACATATTTTTAGTGTCATAAAACACCAAAACATGTGTTCAACAATCAGATCTATAGAAAATGGCCTAGGAATGACTTGATATCATAGGAAACCCATATTATTATTATTTTTATGTGTACGAGTAGACAGAACATCAATCAGACATGTGGTATGTCTGGAACGATCGAATATGCAGTTTTTAACGGTTTGACACCCATTAAAAAGGTGTGTATGGGGGTCAAAACCAATTGAACAGCATTAGAATTCAATGAAATTAGACAAAAATAACTGTAGGATAAATTTTGAAATGGTCAAACATAAGAAATTTCAATCCAAGATGGTTTTTTACTTGGAGGACCAAAAATGCACTTTTAATGTCATATTACACCAAAACATGTGTTTAATGGTCAGATCGATAGAAAAAGACCCTATAATGATGTGAAATCATAGAAAACACTTATTATTATTATTATTGATTTGTATAAGGAGATGGTGCATCAATAGGACACACATTATTCCTAAAACAATTGAATATGTGGTTTTTAAAGGTTTGACACCCTTTAAAAACAAGAGGGGGTTAAAACTAACCGAATGACATTAAAATTCCATGAAATAATATAAAACAAATATTAGAGAAAATTTTGAAATAGTCCAGTAGATGGTATGTCAATTGGAGGTATAGTTTTCCCTGGATGATGGAAAACACACGTTTAGTGTCATAAAACACCAAAATGTGTGTTTAATGGTCAGATTTATATCAAAAGACCTCTAAATGACTTGAAATCATAGTAAAATTGTCTTATTATTATTGTTAAGATGTATGAGTAGATGGAATGTCAATTGGATGTGCGGTCATCCAAAAATGACTGAATATGAAATTCTTAAAGGTTTAATGCCTTTTAAAAAGGTGTGTTTGGGGGTTAAAACTAATTGAACATCATCCAAATACTATGGAAGTATATGAAAATAGTAGTAGAGTGAATTTTGAAATGTTTGAGAAGAAAAAATGTCAATCTAATGTGTTTTTTCCCAGGAGGACTGAAAATGCACTTTTAATGTCATAAAACATCAAAACACACATTTAACAGAAAAATCCATAAAAAAAATCCCTAAGATTATATGAAATCATAGTAGAATCATATTAATATTATTTTTGACATTTAATTATAGAAATCACATCAATCAGACATGCGGTCTTCCTAGAAAAACCGAATATGTTGTTTTTAAAGGTTTTTCACCCTTTAAAAACACATGGAGTGGGGGGTCAAAACAAATTGGATGACCTTTTAATGCCATAAAATTAGAAAAAACAACCATAAAGTGAATTTTGAATTGTTTGAGCAGAACGTACATCAATCGGAGGTGTCATTTTCTAGGGATAATGGAAAATGAACTTTCAGTGTCATAAAACATCAAAACAAGCATTTAATGGTCATATTTATAGAAAAAAACATTATAATGACTTAAAATTATAGGAAATTTGTCTTATTGTTATTTTTGATGTGTATGAGTAGATGAATCATCAATCGAATGCACGGTCATCCTGAAGTAACCAAATATACGGTTTAAAAAGTCTGATGCTCTTTAAAAAGGTTTGTCTGGAGGTCAAAACCAACTGAACAGAATTTGAGTGTGATGAAATTAGGAAAAAACAACCGTAGAGTGAATTTTGAAATGTTTTAGAAAATGGGATTTCAATCTGAGTTTGTGTTTGCCTGGGAGGACCGAAAACGCGCTTTTAGTGTCATAAAACATCAAAACACACATTTAGTGGTCAAATAAATATAAAATGACCTCAAAATGATGTGAAATCATAGTAAGACTATCTTATAATTA
This sequence comes from Viscum album, assembly GCA_963277665.1. Taxonomy (NCBI): domain Eukaryota; kingdom Viridiplantae; phylum Streptophyta; class Magnoliopsida; order Santalales; family Viscaceae; genus Viscum; species Viscum album. Next base: position 1,155,004,571 of record OY728120.1, on the reverse strand, counting down.
TTTTTTACATGTATTAGGAAATTTCACAACAATCGGACATGTGAACTACCCGAAACGACTGAATATGTGTTTTTCAAAGGGTTTGATTCCCTTTAAAAACATATGGGGAGTCAAAACCAACCAAACAAATTTAAAATTTCATGAAGTAATATGAAAAAAATCATAGTGGATGTTGAAATGGTTGAGTATATGGTACGTGAATCATATGTTTCATTTACCTAAGATGATGGAAAACACACTTTTAGTGTCATAAAGCATCAAAATGTGATTTTAATGATTAGATCTATATAAAATGACCATATAATGACTTAAAATCATTGTAAATTAATTTTATTATTATTCTTTATCTATGCAAGTAAATAGAACATCAATCAGATGTGTGGTCTTCCCAGAATGACCGAATATGTGGTTTTTAAAGGTTTCGCGTCTTTTAAAAAGGCACATATTGGGGTCAAAACCAATCGAAAAACATCAAAAATTCCATGAAATTATATGAAAACAATAATAGGGTGCATTTTGAAATGGTTGAGTATCAAGAACATCAATCTGAGGTGGTGTTTTCCCAAAAGGACCGAAAACGCACTTTTGGTGTCATAAAACACCAAAACACATGTTTAACGATCATATCAATATAAAATGACCTTGTAATATCATTAAATCATAGAAAAAATATCTTATTATTATTTTTTATGTGTATTAGGAGATATCACATCAATCGAACATGCGGTCTACCCAGAACGATCGAATATGCGGTTTGTAAAGGTTTAATATCCTTAAAAAACATACAGTGAGTCAAAACTAATCAAAAAAAACCTTTGAATGTCATGAAATCATATAAAAATCATATATTAAATTTTGAAATGGTTGAGTAGATGGTATATCAATTGGAGGTGTCATTTGTCTAGGATGACATAAAATGCACTTTTAGTGCCATAAAACACCAAAATGTGTGTTTAATGGTTAGATCTATAGTCAATGACCCCAGAATGACTTTAAATCATAGGAAAACTATCTTATTATTATTCTTGGCATGTATGAGTAGACTACATATCAATTGGATGTGAGATATATCTGGCATGACTAAATATGCAGTTTTTAATGGTTTGATGCCCTTTAAAAAGATGCATTTAGGGCTCAAAACCAAATGAACGGAATCTAAATGCTATAAAATTAGACAAAAACAAGAGTATAGTGAATTTTGAAATAATCGAGTAGATAGAACATTAATGTAAGGTGTTTTTTTTCTAGGAGGACCGGAAATACACTTTTGGTATCATAAAACACTAAAATTCATGTTTGACGATCATATCTAGATAAAACAACCCTAGAATAACATGAAATGATATTAAAACCATCTTATTATTATTATTTTCATGTACGATAAGAAGGAACATCAATCAAACATGTGGTCTTCCCAAAATGACTGAATATGTGGTTTTTAAAGGTTTAACACCCTTTAAAACATGTGGGGGTCAAAACAAACCAAATGACCTCTGAATTTAGTAAAATTAGACAATAATAACTATAGAGTGAATTATAAAATGGTTGAGTAGACGGTATGTCAATCAGAGGTTTCATTTTCCCGAAATAATGGGAAACTCGCTTTTAGTTTCATAAAACACGAAAACATGCATTTAATGGTCAGATCTACAAAAAAATACTCTTTAATGACTTGAAATCACAGGAAAACTATATTATTATTATTTGTGGTGTGTATGAGAAGATGACATGTCAATCAAACTTGCAGTCTTCTTGGAACGACCAAATATGTGGTTTTAAAGGTTTCACACCCATTAAAAAGGTATTTCCTGTGGCCAAAACCCAAAAAACAGCATCTGAATACTGTTAATTAGATGAAAACAACCATATAGTGAATTTTAATATTTTCAAGTAGATGTAACATCAATACGAGGTTTCATTTTCCTAGGAGGATCGAAAAAACACTTTGAGTGTCATAAAACACCAAATCACATGTTTAACGATTAGATCAATAACAAACAACCCCAAAATGATGTTAAATCATAGTAAAACCATATTATTATTATTATTATTTGACATCTATGAGGATACATGATGTCAATCGGACACGTAGTCTATCCAGAACGATTAGATATGTTGTTTTTAAAGGATTGATGCCCTTTAAAAATACATGGGGGTGTTAAAACCAACCAAACAGACTTTTAATTCTATAAAATAAGATGAAAAAAACTGTAGAGTGAATTTTGAAATTGTCAAGTAGATGATACATCCATAAGAGGTGTAATTTTCCCAAGATCATGGAAAATGCACTTTTGGTGTCATAAAACACAAAAATGTGCATTTAACGGTCATATCTATTGAAAACGATACTGGAATGAATTTAAATCATAGTAAAACAGTATTATTATTAACCCTAACATATACGAGTACATAAAACATCAATAGGATGCACAGTCTACCTGAAACGATTGAATATATTATTTTTGAAGTTTTAACTCCCTTTATAATGTTGTGTACAGGGGTCAAAACCAACTGAGAAACATATGAATGTCATGAAATTAGATGAAAAAAAAGAGAGAGTAAATTTTGAAATGTTTGAGAAAATAGAACATCAATCCGATGTGGCGTTTTCCCAAGAGGATTGAAAATTTAATTTTAGTGTCATAAGACACTAAAAACGTGTTTAATGGTCAAATAAATAGCAAACAACCCCAAAATTATGTGAAATCATAGTAAAACCATCTTATTATTATTTTTAACATGTATAAAGAGATGAGATTTCAATTAGATGTGTGGTCTGCCCGGAAGGACCGAATATATGGTTTTTAAAGGTTTTTCACCCATTAAAAACACATGGGGGGTTGAAACCAACTTAAAGACATTTAAATTCCATGAAATTAGATAAAAAAACCATAGAGTAAATTTTGAAATGATTGAGTATATGGTATGTCAATTGGAGGTTATGTTTTCTTGGGATGATAGAAAATGCAATTTTAGTGTCATAAAACACTAAAACATGTGTTTAATGGTCATATTTATAGAAAAAGACATCAAAATTATTTAAAATCATGGTAAAACGATCTTATTATTATTATTTATGTGTATGATTATATGACATATCAATCATATTCATGGCATGTCCGCAATGACTGAATATTCAATTTTTAAAGATTTGACGCACTTTAAAAGGGTGTGTCTGGAGTTCAAACCCGACCGAACGACATCTGATTACCATGAAATTAGATTATAATAACTATGGAGTGAAATTTTAAATAATAAATTAGTAGGAATATCAATCTGAGGTGGTGTTTTCCTGAGAGGACCGAAAACGCACTTTTAGTGTCACAAAACACCAAAACATGCATTTAACGGTCATATCAATAGAAAACTACCCTATAATGATGTGAAATCATAGGAAAATGTATTATTATTATTTTTCATATGTATGAGAAGACAGAACAAAAATCGGAAGTGTGTTCTTCTTGAAATGACTGAATATATGGTTTTTAAAGGTCTGACGCACTTTAAAAAATAAGGGGGTCAAAACCAATTAAACAGCCTTCGAATTCCATAAAATCAAACAAAAAGAACCATAGAGTTAATTTTGAAAAGTTTGAGAAAATGGTACGTTAATTAGAGGATTTTTTTTCAAGATGATGGAAAATGAACTTTTAGTATCACAAAACATCAAAACGTGCATTGAATGATTAGATCTATAGAAAACATCACAGGAAATACTTGAAATCAAAAAAACATCATATTATTATCCATGATGTGTACGATCAAAGTGAACATCAATATTATGTGTGGTCTATCTGAAACGACCAAATATGTGGTTTTAAAGGTTTGACGCCCTTTAAAACGATGCATTTGTGGGTCAACACCAACTGAACAATATCCAAATTCCATTAAATTGGAAAAAAACCACATAGTGAATTTTAAAATGTTTGAATAGATGAAATGTCAATACTAAATGGCATTCGTCTGGGAGGATCAAAAACACACTTTTATTCTCATAAAACTCCAAAACACAAGTTTAATGGTCAGATTCATAGAAAACATCCCCAAAATGATGTGAAATCATTGGAAAATTGTATTGTTGTTATTTTGATGTGTATGAGGAGATGATACGTCAATTGAATTTGTGGTCTACTTGGAACAGTTGAATATGCAGTTTTGAAAGGTTTAATACCCTTTAAAAACACGTGGGGGGTTAAAATCAACCAAACAACCTTAGAATGTCATGAAATCGGATGATAATAACTATAAAGAAAATTGGGAAATAATCAAATTGAAAATATTTAAATTAGAGGTTATTTTCATGAGATGATGGAAAACACACTTTCAGATTCATAAAACACCAAAACATATGTTTAATGGTCAGATATATAGAAAATGAAATTTGAATGACTTGAAATCATAGAAAAATCATCTTATTATTATTCATGATGTGTACGATAAGATGAAACGTCAATCAGACATGTGGTCTGTCCGGAATGACTGAATAAATTGTTTTAAATTTTTAGAAACTGATTAGAAATTATTAATATATATTCAAAATAAAATTTATTTATTTTGTTGTCCTGAGTTTTAATTGAAATATTTTATTTCATTTAAATTATTAGTTTGTTATGTTATTTTTTATTACACTAGTTATTTTATTAAAATTTTTCATATGCAATTTTATTTGATGATGGGTGTGGAGATTGGAAGATGATTAGATATAGATTTATGGGCATGTGGTTTTACATATTTTTGAAATATTTATTGTATTTTTGAAATATGGTGGTTTTTTAATTCTACAATGAAATTTAAAAAAAATAAAAAAATTACAGTGGTCGCCATAAGGTGGTCGGTATAGGATAGATCGAGGGACCCTATAGTGAACACCATATGGAAACCACTATAGTCCTGGCTGGGAGAGCCTATAGCGTCTGATATAGTCTAGACCGAGGGACCCTATAGAGACCACCATATGTCGATCGCAATAGGCCTAGTCAGGTTATCCTATAGCGGCCACCATGTGGTGCTCACTATAGGTTACCTCTACCTAGTCTATAGATTCCACCCATTATCAGACACTATAAAAAACAACAACAGGCCAAAAGTTTCCATCATTTAGCAGTCATTGGGCATCCACTATAGGCTTTTAGTGATGGAATTTGGCAGTCGTTATATGCCTTTTTTCTACTGGTGTGCATGGATTAAATGGTTTGAATATGATTCAATGAATTGAGTACAATAAGAATAAATTTATATGGATATATAAATATAGCTAACACCTTTCATTTAATGAAACATGTCATGGATTTCTATATAAGGGGATGTGATCCATTCTATTGTGAAAAAACTGATTGTCTATGAGACTCTCAATTATCTCTTCCCCTCATGTTCTTGTTCATTATCTGAGGCGAAGGTGCTAGATCCCCTTCAGCATTTGGGTATCCTTGTGATGCAGTAGAAAATCCATTGGTTGGTGTTTCCCCCACATAGCCAGAGTGCTTTTTTTACTACTTTGTAATTTTTATCAAGCATTATCCTACACCGAGAAAGAATAAGACCATTATTGTTGGCATTTTCGAGATACTCTATTTTTACAGTTTTTTTTACATGTTGATTCTTAAAGAAAGATATATCAATGTTTGGATTGTTTGTCACTGCATATGTTCATATGATGATCATACTAAAATTTTCACTCTTAATTGAGATAAAGATAATTGTAGACCATGAGATGATAATGAAGAACTTTTTGTTCCTAAAGTAACATATTTGAGTGTTATAGGATCACTAATGTACCTTAAAAATAATACAAAGCTTGGTATATCATTTTTTGGATTTATTAGTCAAGTTATTTATATTAGGTAAATTGGTTACAACATGAAAATGAAAACACACACACACCTAATAGGCTAATATGGAACAAACTCAACCCCCACCCAAGTGCTGATCCACATCATAAATTATCCCTTATTAAATTTTCAATTACCTTGTTAAGTCCACAATTTTTGGTACCATAAGATCCCTTTTTTTAGACTCGTGTTTTTTTCTTTCATTGGGCATTCCCACTTATTGATTCTTCATGTGTTGTAGTGCACTTGATTTTTTTTTTTGTGATACTCTTTTTCATAAAAGAACATGAGTAAATACTCAACATCATCTCGCTCCACATGTGTGGTCTCCTAGTATTCCTACTAAGTGTCACCCATGATATTCAAACCTCCTTGAGTTGACATGATGCCCCTACCACCCTCCATCAAAGTGGAATAACACTTTCACCTCACCCAAATTCCACATGTCAAAGATCTACTATCAAACATATATCAAGATACCTTTAAGAATCTATTGATCTGAGATTTTTTTATTCTAAAATCTTGGTATCAAAATAGATTATTATGATGATGCATGATATTTTTTGAATATATATAGAGATAGATCATAAACTAGATATTTTGTCACATGTGATGAAACATTCCTTTGATGAATTTCTATAAAATAAATCATTTATGTGAAATCCTAAAATCATGTTAAGTTGATAATGATTCATGAAGTGCAACATCATTTTACTATTTTCAGTTACTCTTAAACCCCTCCTTTTTGTTCAAGCTTTGGTTGGGGTTTGTCTTGGGTTTTTTTGGGAAAGAAGTTTGAAATTTTGAAAGTTTATGGGCTATGCATGGTTGGCGCATGGTTTCCCAAATCATACACCCTCTTAGTAGAAACCTTGAAAATCCAAATAGTGGGGGTATGAATGGCTAGTTTAAGGTTTGACAAACTATGTTCCCACCTGGTAGAAACCATGAACCTTTGCAAAAAAGGGTGCACAGATAGGGTGAATGATTTATCTAACCATGCATCCCTGCCAAACTAACCATGAATACGGGATTTAATTAATTCTAAAATTAATTTTAAAACCCTGAAACCCTTTTTCTAAGTACCCAATGAGCCTATACAACCCTAATATGATTTCTTCTTCCTTAGAGGCTCCCAATAGATTATTTTAGCCCCTCTACGCCCCTCCAAAAGTGAATTTAAGCTAGGATAATGACATTTGATATCTTTCCAATAAGTTTACTCTTTACATTATCTTTATCCCCCTAACTCTTATCTCATCCCTAGGATTTTATAGATCTTTTTGTTATTGGAGGATCTAATCCCTATTTTTCTGAATCTTGAATATAGGTTTGATTCTGGGATCTCCTTTGTTGATGTTCTTCATTGGATTTTCCTGATTAGGGATTTGTGTTTTGAGATCCCTTCATACCGAGGTAGGTGGTTCCGTTTATGATGGCTGATTTTATTAACCCTAAACTGCTTTATTTAAATTAAATTTTTTTTATTTAAATGTAATTACTTTCAATTGATTTATTAAAAACTCAATTTCATTGAATTGGGGATTTGAATTGGATTTGGAATGAAATTGGGGTGGAAACCCCAATTCCATTGAATTGGGGTGTGATTTATATTTGATATAAAATTGTGGAAATTGAATTATGAAGTTTAAATTGTGGAATTTAAATTATAAAATTGAATTTTGAAATTAATTTCAAATTCATATTTGAATTTTTTTTTCTTAAAATGGTTTTGTTATAAACCTAGTAGTTTTATCTTGGAAAAAGGAATGTTTTGATTAAAAATCCATTTTTGATTTTAAATATAAATTGGAATATTGAAATAGAAGAATGGGTTGAATTATATTTTATATGGTTTTAAAATTAATTTTCCATCACTCATTATTATTAGATCACATAAAATCCTAGGTAGTTAGTGAGTTATTCAAGATAGAACTCTATTGATGATTTACAACACTAACGATACATATGTTGTACGTCACATCCCTGATGGGATGGTGATGGGTTCCTCTTTGACTAGTTTCTGGGGGACATGTGTACACATATTTTTGTGATAACTATTAGAGTGTGAGGGAGTCCCATAGTATGAAGCTATTTCACCTTTTGGTAGAAGTTCATATTTCTCACTTTTATGATTTGATACATATATATATATATATTCTATTATTTGTAAAAAAAATTACAAATGACTTATGAATTTATATAAATTTTTTATATAAAATGTTTTATTAATCCATTTTTTTAAAGTATTTCCATCAATTGAAATGTAAAGTATGATTTTTTTTTAAATATTCTTTTTAAATTCCATGCCTGTTTATTTAAAATTGAAATATTTATTTTGGTTGACTAAATATTGGCATATTTTTATGGAATACTTGCTGAGACCCTGCTGGGATTTTAGCTCACACCCTACCTATGTCTTTTGGTGTTTGTAGATTATCTCCTTCCAAGTCTGATCTAGGGTAAAGTGAAACATATAGGTGGTTCTAGTTGTTGATCTTTGGGTTTAGAGAGTTGTGTATACTCAGAATTTTGTGGTTATCCTATTTTATGGTACTTTTTAGTTTTAATTTTGGCTTTCATGCATGTTTGACTTATGTTATAGTTCCCCCTGTGTAGTTTTTCTTGTATGCATACTGGCTTGTTTAGATTTATTCCATTGTGATCATGGAAAATTCATTCCCACTTTCATATTGTATGATGTAAAATTCTTGTCGATGACCCATAGGGATTGAGAATTACCTACAAGCTATGTAAGTATCATCTTTTTTATCAAGTTTCCAGGGTATCTGGGTTGGTTCGTGACAAAGTGGTATCAAAGGTTATGGTTGTGCAAGTTTACTTGATGTCAGTATGTAGTTGTGTAATTTTTTGGGACATAGGAGGTAGTTGTGATTGAGTTCCTGGATATCCCTCACCACAATGAGCCTTAAGTAACTAGGGGCGGTTTTGGGAAATACTTCTTGAGTATTAGTTTTAGTCTTTTCCCTACCTTTGATTTGGATAGGATGAAATCCAAATCTGTTGTTCTCATCTATTGGGATTAATTTCCCTTGTTTCTCTACTTGAGTGTAAATCAAATGTCTTAAATGTTTTTTATTGATGTTGTGTATAATCATTCCTCTGAGAAGATGTGTGAATCAGATTCATGAGGAAGAAACCTTTGAACCATAGTAAGAAAAACCTCTTATAGACTAGAATCTAGTTGAATTCATTGTGCGTACTATCCAAGATCAGGGATAAGCACATATACCAGTTCTCATTAAGGATCCAACTGTGGAACCTTAGAGGGATATCCTACAAAATTGTTCTCAAGAGTTCCTTCACCAAAATCTACTAGTTTTCAAAGGCTTTAATGGTACTAAAGAGGTTTAGGATTGGTTGATTAGGATTGATTCTTTGTTTTATTTCGTAGAGATACCTGATGAAATAAAGGTGGAGTGTGTCACCTTCATGCTAGAGGGACCTAGAAAGAGATGGTGGGACATAATGGTGATGGTAAAGAAGCACGAGGAATTAGAGTGGAAAGATGTCAAGGCTCCTTTCACCAACTAGTTCTATCCATATTTAATGGTGTTTTCCAAGTATATAGAATTTTTCAAACTAAAGTAGACTGATAAGGTCGTGAATGATTATAAAAATCACTTTACTGATCTTGTGTAGTTAACACCTGAGATTGTGCTGAATGAGAAGATGAAGACTCAACATTTCGAGATGGGACTTCGATCTGATATTCGTTCTCAGGTTTTCTTGTCGAATCTTCCTTCTTATGTTGATGTGTTGGATAGAGCTTTGATGACAGAAATAGACTTGGATGGTAAGTCAGGGTCGAGGTAGTCCCTTTTTCTCTTAGTGGTAGTTTTGTGAGTTCCTTCATAGGAAATAGGAAGCATGATGATTCTCATGGTGTTTCTCACCAGCAAGGTTCTTATAGACCTTCTATAGTGCCTAAAAGAGGCCCTTTGATTTAATACCATTGTGGAAATATTGGGAATTCTAAGCAAGTTTTCACTAAGTCACCCAAGATATGTGGCTCCTACAGATGCTCAGGTTACTTGTAGAAGTTATTCCATGTCTTTTATAATCTAATTAGTGGCGCAGGATCATCAACACCTATTAAAATTGTGGTGTAATCAAATGCTTCAAATACAAAGGGATTCCATCCACAGGCATCTAGAATGAAGATTCTTCACATAGTGGAAGAGTCTCTAGAGTAAATATATATGGGTTTAGAAAATGTAGGAGGTACCATCACTATAAATTCATCATTAGTGATTTCTTTATTTGAGTCTATATAATCTCATTCATTTATTTCAACCCATATTGTTAATATTCTCAATCTTCCTATGGAGATTTTATCTTTTGTGATGGATATTATTACACTCATTGGAAGGAAGATAGATCAAGGTCTCCATAGTCCTACTTGTGTTTTCTATTTATTAGATATTAATATTACTTGGAGTTTTTTGGTTCTCAACATGAAATCTCTCCATGTCATATTCAAGATGGATTGAATCATTGCCGATAAATCCTAGATTTATTGTTATCTTCGACGGGTCTCCTTCACTACACCAGATGGGGTGTGTTATGTATTTTAGGGAGAATGGGAACCAAGGTTGAGTAGAGTTGTGCATTATTATCTACAGTTGGGAAAATTAATATTAGTGTTAACTTTTGATCTTGAGTGGGAATATATAATTGGTTATATCCCTCTAGTTATCATTGAGTTTCCTGATGTGTTCCCTTCTAACTTCTTTAGTTTCCATCGGTAAGGGAGTTAGATTTTTTTCTTGAATTAGTGCCTGGTACTCAACCAGTATATATCAATTATTACTACATGGAACCAGCTAAAATGAAAGAGTTTAAGGATTAATTGGATGGCCTTATAGATGATGTATTTATATTCCTGAGTGTGTCATCTTGGGTGGTGTCGGTTCTCTTTTCCAAGAACGGTGATGGGTCACTTCATCTTTGTGTTGATTACCAAAAACTCAATTGAGTTATTATGAAGAAAAAATATTTGTTTCCATAGATTGATGATATTATTGATCATTTTAAAGGGGAAAAGTGGTTCAGAAGATTGATCTTCGGTCTGGTTACCATCAGTTGAGAATAAAAAAATCTGACATTCAGAAAACTACCTTTCAGAGTAGGTACGGCCATTATGAGTACCTTTTTATGAATTTTAGTTTAACCAATGATTATATAGTATTTATGGCCTCAATAAATAGGATATTCCATGATTTTCTTGATACCTTCATGATAGTCTTCATGGATAACATCCTTGTTTACTCTAAGTACGAGGAGGATCATGTTTGTCATATGAGAGAAATTTGGAATTATTGATAAATCACTGACTTTATGAAAATCTTTTGAAATATAATTTATGGGTTTATAAATTGAATTTATTGGAGAACATGGTGTCAGAAAATGGTATATTATTTGATCTTGTGAAGGGAAATCTATTATGACATTGGGATAACCATGATATTTTTTTAGATTCAAAGCTTCTTGAGTATAGCTAAGTATTATCTTCAGTTTATAAAGGACTTCTCAAAGTTGGATTCTCTGATGACTTCTCTTACTCAAAAGGGAATAAAGTTTTCTTATAATGATAAAGTTCATAATTATTTTTTTGAGTTTAAACTTCTTTTGAATATTGTGTTGTTTTTTACTCTTCCATAGGCTGAGTAGGGTTATATGGTCTTTTTTGATGTATCAGGTTTAGGTTTGGGATGAATTCTTATATAGGTTGATCATGTTGTTTCTTATGACTCTTGATATCTAAGGCCACACAAAAAGAATTACTCAACCCATAACCTTGAATTGGAAGCAGTGATGCATGTGCTTAAAGTTTGGCAGCATTAACCTTTCATAGGAAGGTTTACTGTGTTTTCTGACCACATAATCTTGAGTTATATCTTCTCACAAAAATATTTGAATCTCCACCAAAGGAACTGGGTGGAATACCTTCAATATTTCTACCTTAACATTGCCTATACCCTAGTGAAATGGATTTTCACCACGGATGTGTTGAGAAGGAAACTTCCAACCCAGGTAGTAAAAGAATCATTAAAAGAGTGGAAATTGATGGATCTTTTTGAATGGTTACATATTGGAGTTTGGGAATCAGGAACCAAGATTTCTTTGGATAGTCTTCAATTGACCTCCACTCTTCTTGAGATGATTCTTTAGGAATAACATCTTGATGATGAATTTTGTAAAATTAGAGACTTACTTTATGGTTGGGAGGAAATAACTAACTAATCATTAACCACTAAGGGAATTCTATGTTATTGGAATCATTTTTTGGCCCCATTATTAGTCAGGAAATCTGTTATGGTGGATTTTAATAACCCCCAATGGGTAGTGCACCTAGACACCATAAATATTTTCTACACATGTAGTAGATTCTGGTGACCAGGCATGAGATAGGTCATTTATGATTTTTTCTCATTATTATACTTTCCAACAAGTCAAGGTTGAGCACTAGATACCTTTGGGTTTGCTTCAGCCGCTTCTAGTGCCAACTTGGAAGTGGGATGATATCACTATGAACTTTGTGGTTGTATTTCCTCATACCCATAGAAAGAATAATGTGATATGAGTTGTAATCGACAGGATAACTAAATTGGATCACTTTATACCCATTAATGATACAACCAAAGTTAAGGATTTGGGTAATCTCTACATGAAAGAGATTTTTTTTCATGGAGTTTCATATGTTATAGTCTCTGATAGAGACCCTTGGTTTACTTCTTTCTTTTGGAGAGGGCTTTAGGAGGCATTTGGATCTCAGGTCCATTTGAACATGGTATACCATCCACAGTTGGATGGCTAGACATAAATAGCTATATAGATTCTTGAGGATATCCTACGTGCTAATTTCCTTGACTTTGGAAGATCTTGGGATGATCACTTTGGGTTGGTTGAGTTTACTTATAACAATAGTTACCAGTCTACGATTAGAATGGCTCCTTTTAAGGCCTGGTATGGTCATCCTTGTAAATATTTATTATGTTAGTCAGATATTGGTGAAAGTTCCTTGGTTTTATCAATATTGGTTCAAGAAACAGCATAAAATATTTAGTTGATTATTCAGATAATGTTGAAGACATAGAGCCAGTATAAGTCTTATATTGATTGTCATTGTAGACTGTTGGAAATTTTAGTTAATGACCAGGTGTTCCTAAAAGTATCACCCCATTTAGGTCACCGACATCTTGGGAGGAAAGGGAAACATTATCATCATTTTATGGGACCTTTTGAGGTTGTGGATCAGGTGGGGAAATTTTCTTATCGTTTAGAACTTCCACTGCAATTTATGCTGATACATAACATGTTCCATGTATCATAGATTTGAAATTATCTTTCTAATCTATCTCATGTTCTGAATTGGAGTGATTTCGATGTCAATAATTATTTATATATGAATAAACATCCAGTTAGGATAGTTGATTCTAAAACCAATGTATTTAATGAGAGGACGATACCTTCGGTTTGAGTGTTATGGCATCATGGTTTTGATACTCATGAGATGTGGGAGAGGGAGACATTGATGAGAGAGAAGTGGATTTATATTTTTGACATGGAATATTCTTAGTAGGTTTATGGGGATAGAATATTTCTATGGTGGGGAGGTTGTAACATCCTGTTACTATTTTCAGGTACTCTTAAACCCCTCATTTTTGTTCAATCTTTGGTTGGCGTTTTTCTTGGATTGTTTCAGGAAAGAAGTTGTAAATTTTGAAAGTTTCTGAGTTGTGCATGGTTGGCACACAGTTTTCCTGAACTGTGTTCCTTCTCAGTGGAAACCATGAAAACCCAAATAGTGGGGGTTTGCAAAGCTAGTGCACGGTTTGAAAATTTATACACCCACCTAGTAGAAACCATGCACCTTGATAAAAAAGGGGTGCATACTAGGGAACACAATTTATCTAACCATGTGGCCCTGCCTAGTTAACTATACATACAGGATTTATTTAATCTGAAAATTAAATTTAAAACCCCGAAACTCTTATTTTAAATACCCAATAGGACTGTATGACCCTAATACAATTTCTTCTTCCTTGGAGGATCCCAAGAGTGGATTTTGGCCCCTTTACACCCCTCTATAATAGAATAGAATCTAGGTGAACGATGTTTGATCACTTCCTGGTAAGTTTCTTCTTCTCGTTCTCTTTCGATTAGTCTTTCTTTTATCCTCCCTAGGGTTTTATAGATCTATGTGGTGTTGTAGGATCTAATCTCCATTTTTTCAGATCTTAAATCTAGTTTTGATTCTAAGATCTCCTTTTCTGATGTTATTTGTTATATTTTATCGATTATGGATTTTTGTTTTGAGATCCCTTGATCCTAAGATAGGTGGTTCTATTTATAATGGCCAATTTGACTAACCCTAAACTGGTTGATTTAAATTAAATTTTTTGATTTAAATTTAATTTATTTCAATTGATTTATTAAAAACCCAATTTCATTTAATTGGAGATTTTAATTGGATTTGGCATGAAATTTGGGGAAAACCCTCAATTCTATTGAATTGAGGTGTGCTTTTTATTTTATGGAAAACTGTGGAAATGGAATTATGAAATTTAAATTGTGGAATTTAAATTGTGAAATTAAATTGTGAAATCAAATTCTGAAATTAATTTCAAATTAATATTTGAGAAAAAATGGCTTAAATGGTCTTGATAGAAACCCAGTAGTTTTATCTTGAAAAAGCCATGTTTTGATTAAAAACTAGTTTTGGTTTTTAAATGGAAATTGGAATATTGAAATGGAAGCACTATAAAACAAGCGATGCTTAGCGGAAGATTATTAGTGGTAGTTCTTGTAACCTCCATAAATTAAATCCATTTAAAAATATATATATAACATATCGGTTATTTTATAAAACCCACACTATATTTTTATTATTTTAAAATTTAACGATGTTTTTAATTAAACTACCACAAAATGTTTTAAAACCCCTAATTACTCCACCTCCCATATTATCTCTACGCGACCATGATCCATTTCCACTCCCTTTCTCCCCCAACCTCCTCCTCTCTATTCCCCAACGGTGACCCCGACCCCATGACCCCCCTTCCCCCAACCCCTTCGACCTAACTTCTACCTTCTTAGTGTATACCCCAAGCCCTATGATGCCCCCCTCTAACTCCCACAACCTAACCCCCATGACCCAACCCCCCATCTAACCTTCCTATCCCCAGCTCTCTGTTCTTCTCCTCACTGGCAATGCCCCCCCTCACTAGGTCAGTTCCCCCCCTCTGACCTCCCTCTCCCAGGATCATATCCCCTCCTCAGCAGCAACACAACCCCCCCCCCAAAGGTTGCATCCTCCTCCCCATAATCACCCTAAATCTATTATTCCTCAAAGAGATTATTTGCTTGTAATTTTTATCTATAGTTCATATTTTTATATATACATGGTATTAAAAAAATGGGTACAACCCTGAAAGCGATGCACAATGAAACAAAGAAAATTTAGATAAACTATTGACCCAGGAACTTGACCCCACAACCACACCCCAAACACCTCCCCACACTTACCACCCCATCTAAGCATGGGGGATGTATACATGGTATTATATTACACTATTAATTAGTAAAATTAATTCAATGAATGTTTATTAAATTTTCCATATATATTAATTGATATTTTTTTATAATAACTCTATATATTATATTGGATTATGCAGTTGCTAATTTTCATTTGATAATTTATACTTTATGATTTATTTATTATAGCTTCATCCCATTATCATTATTTCATAACCACTCTGTATTTTTATTACAAAATTAATGAAGTACATATTCTTCTATTTGATGAATATTTATTGAAGTTATATTATTTTACTTTATGATTTATTTATTATGTAATCACTGTATATTTTACTTTTGGTTTATTAAATTTCTAATTAATATAATTTTTTATAATAACTCTATAGTTTAGCTCTAGATTATGAGGCTTTTCCATGTGAGAGTATGAAACCAATATGTTGAACATGATAATGATTCATATGAAAAATAGATGAGGTTTTCCAAGAATATAACTGGGCTTCACATCATTTATATAATAATACAAGATGAAAATCATCCACTTAAGAAACTCATGACTTGATATAAATTATCACCATGCATGTTTGATGAAAATTATATTTAATAAGTCAAATATTATTGAAATAAAAATCATTAATCCTTTTTAGAAAATCATTTTATGTCCTTATATATTTAATTCTCACCTCCCAAATGAAAACAATTTACCATTTTTATCCTTCAACATGCCCCTTAGATAATATTTTTATTCCCCCAATGTGGTTTTTGTTATGTGTTGCATAGTTACAACTATTTCTACTTGTCAGTCCCAAATTTCATAGTTTAGCATAAACATGTAATTCCATAATTCAGATTCAATTATAGATGAAATATCATAATGTTACAAGTTTAACTACTTACATAAACACCTTATACTTCTATTAGATATTGAAATAAGATTTCAATTTTCAAAATATTAGTTGAAAATTACTCCCTAAGCATGCTATAGATTAATTATTTTACCATTTGAGTTATATTTTTGTTTTATTCAACCATGTTTGGTCAAAAATGACATATATTTATACTTTGACAATGTCAACACTTTACATTGAGGTAAAAATATTGTGAAGTAATATAAATGTTTAAAATACCATACTTATAACATTCCTTAGTTATAAAAACTTTATTTTCATTTTCATTTGAACCATTAATAAATCAATATTTTAATTACTATAACTATATATCTCATATTTTAATTCATTTCATATTTACTTGTGAATTTTTTCATTAATATGAAAAATTCATTTTTGAGTAACAATTTGTTTTTTTTATATTATTTTTTTTTTGGATTGAGACATAGGATGTTGGTGTTATTAAGAAAGGGTCTGTAAAGACATATTACTTCGGCTTTCCTATTATATAATTCCATGTATAAGTAAAAGTGTAAACAAAATTCATTTTTTAGGAGGCCTTTTTCAGATTCTTATTATTACTTCATCGGGGAGCTTTCAATTTAGGTATGAGTTTTTTCACATTTAAATTAAATTGTAGTTGAAGTATTTATGGTTAATTCTAAAAAGATATTTTGTGTATGATTTTTAAATCCATGACCATCATTCATTATTTATATGTTTCATTGAAGGAATTTATTTGAATACCCTTACATATATGCTACTATATGGTTTTATGTTTTTCCTAACTTTGGAAATGCATAGATATACTCACTGTAGATTTTTCACTTACTATGGTTTTATTCCATATTTACTATTTATTCTTTTAATTTTTTAAATTCATACTCAACACATTATTTTCTTTTAAAATCTAATCTTGTGCAATTACACGGAGGGAAATACTAGTTACTATAATGGAAGAATGGATTAAATTTTTTTGAATCCTTTTTATGTTATAAAAATATATATACAATAAATAAAAAAATATACTTTTTTGTATTTATAAAAAACTTGTATATATTTTTTCTAAAATATGTAATATTTTAATTAAAATATTGATTTAGTTGATTAAATTAAAAAATTATTTTTCTTCACCTATTGAAATTATATCCATAAAATGTACATTTTATTTTAGATCAATATTATCATGTTATGTAATAATTATAGTGTCCTTTTTGGGAATAAATATATAATTACTATGATTAATGTTGAGGACCATGATAATTATAAAAATATTATTTTCAATGAATTGTTTTATTTATTTTTTGTAACATTTAACTAATAAAATAGATTGATCTATTTAAAATAATGACACTATAATGATGTTTAAAAACATATCTGATTATATTAATAGACGTTTTATTAGTAATCAATGCATTTTACTATTAAGAAAAAATAATAGTAAAAATATCATTTTTCTACAAAAAATAGTTTTCCAATATATAAAATGTTTTATTTTAAATGTATATTTTATCATGATTATAAATTTCATTACATTAAAGTAAAAAAAATAAGGATTAATACACAAAAATTTAGTTATAGGGGTTATTTTATATATTTAGTAAAACATAATTTATATAGGTAAAAACATGTTACCCCAATAAAAATAAAAATAAAAGTAAAAAGTAAATATATATGAACAAATAATTTTATCTTTAATGAGAAATACACTTCATCTTCTAACTCTCAATTTAGGAATACATATTTGATATCTTTTAGAATGTTCATGGGTTTCATTTGTGCTGAAATGTATTGTTTCATATTTATGTTTAATTTATTTCTTTTTAGTATTACTCGTATAATAATTACTTTCTTATATAGGTGGATTCTTTTGTTAGAGTTGGGGTGGTTTGTTTGAAG
The DNA here is from genome assembly GCA_963277665.1 of Viscum album. NCBI lineage: Eukaryota > Viridiplantae > Streptophyta > Magnoliopsida > Santalales > Viscaceae > Viscum > Viscum album. The sequence continues at coordinate 1,154,986,396 of OY728120.1, read as the reverse complement.
CTGCTCATTCTCATGAGAGATTGGACTTCAAGCCTATAACTGAGATAATTGCAACAAGGAAATGCATAAATAATTAATACAACTATCATGAAAAGGTGAATTCCTACTACTTATTTAATTAATTTTGTCATAATTTTATCTACAATTTGTAAGTTAATTTCCTTATCTTTTTTATCTAATACTTATTTAGTTTTTTTACATATATTTTGGGAATTCATATTTTTCTTTCAACTATCTATAACAAGGCACAAAAGAGAAAAAAATGTTTCTTTCTTCCAATGTTACCATGATTTCTATTTTCATTATCCTTCTTTGTCGAACTTATAACATTACCTATTTATTCGATGTTATTAGCTAAAAAACCTTTCTCATTATTGAAATTTATAATATTAGAGGAATATCATGTTCCAATTATGGTGACTTCTCATGATATAATGGGCACATGATCTTCCTATGCTCTTTTGGCTTTCAACAATGAGAAATTTTTTTCAACTAATAACATCAAGTCAATATGTAGTGTTGGTAGTTATACAAGGAAAGACAATGGAAATCATGATAACATTGAAACTTATAATTTTTTGAAACTTTGGGACATATAGGAATCATCCACACCTCAATATGACACATAGTGTGACCGGTATGACTCCAAGTGTTTATTTTTATTTAAAATTGATATTAATTTTAGTAAAAAAGACAAATGAAATACTCAAAACAAATCAAACATATTATGATTGTATTGATACTTTAATAAAATGATCTATAAGTAAATTTTTATGTATAGGAATTAGTCTCACCTCAATCCAATACATGATGTGCTCGATATTCTCAAAGTGTCTGTTATCAGTTTAAAATCGACATTTTAGTTCAAAAAGTGTCACTCATTGAAAACTGAGAAAACACGCTTGGATTTTATTAATAATTTAGAAAACCAATTCATAAATCATTTTTTATGTGTAGGAATCAATCCCATGTTGAATCGATACACGATGTGATCGGTATGATTCAAATTACGTGTTTCCAGTTTAAAATGACAATTTAATAAAAAAGAAAAGTTATGTATTCAAAACCAATAAAACACATTCATATTTTTTTGATACTTTATTAAAATGATTCATAAGTCATTTTATATATGTAGGAATCATTCACACCTCAATATAATTCATGGTGTGACCTGTATGACTCCAAGTTTGTCATTTTATTTTAAATTGATATCAATTTTAGTTAAAAGGAAAAACGACCAACTCAAATTTGAGAAAACTAATTCGTATTGTTTTTATACTTTAAGAAAATGATCTATAAGTCATTTTTTAAATGTAGGAATAAACCTCACCTCAATATGATACACGGTGTTCCCATTATGGCTCCAAGTGCATCTTTTTATTTAAAATTGACATCCATTTTAGTAAAAAGGACAATTGAACTACTCAAAACTGAGAAAAAAATTAGGATTGTTTTTATACTTTAGGAAAATTATCCATAATTCATTTATGACATGTAGGAATCATCCTAATATCAATATGATACATGATGTTCCCGATATGACTCAATGTGTTCGTTATTTGTTTAAAATTGACATTTTAGTTCAAAAAATGTCACTCACTAAAAAAACTGCTCTCATGTTTTCTTGATAAATTAGGACATGGATTCATAATTAATTTTTTATGTGTAGGAATTGATCTCATGTAAAACTGATATATGATGTAATCGGTATGACTCAAAGTACGTGTTTCCAGTTTAAAATGACAATTTAGTTAAAAAGTGAAGTGACATTCTCAAAACTGAGAAAATGCATTCAAATTGTTTTAATACTTTAGTAAAATTATCCATATATCATTTGAGACATTTAAAAATCATCCTCACATCAATATGATGTAGGGTGTGATTGGTATGACTCCAATTGTGTCTTTTTTTGTAAAATTGACATCAATTTTAGTAAAAAGGACAAATGACCTACTCAAAACTGAGAAAATGCATTAGCATTTTTTTGATAAATTAGTACAACAATCCATAAGTCATTTTTGACATGTAGGAATCAACCTCACCTCAATCTGATACACAATGTGCCCAGTATGGTTCCAAGTGCATATTTTTATTTAAAATTGACATCTATTTTAGTAAAAAGGAAAACTAGCCTACTCAAAAATGAGAAAACACATTCATATTATTTTTATACTTTAGTAAAACTATCCATAATTAATGTATGATGTGTAAGAATCAGCCTCACCTAAATCTAATACATGATGTGTCTGGTATGACTCAATGTGTTTGTTATCAGTTTAAAATAGACATTTTAGTTCAACAAGTGTCACTCACTGGAAACTAAGAAAACTCACTTAGATTTTATTGATAATTTAGGACATAGATTCATAATTCATTTGTGACATTTAAGAATTTATCTCACATTTAACTGATACACGATGTGATCTATATGAGTCAAAGTACATGTTTCTAGTTTAAAATGATAATTTAGTAAAAAAGAAAAGTGACATACCCAAAACTGAGAAAACATATTCAGATTGTTTTGATAATTTTGAAAAATGATCCATAAGTGATTTGAGATGAGTAGGAATTAGATGAACCTCAATACGATGCATAGTGTGACCAGTATGACTCTAAGTGCACCTTTTTATTTAAAATTGACTTCAATTTTAGTAAAAAGTACAAATGACCTACTCAAAATAGAGATAATGCACTCAAATTGTTTTAATACTTTAGGAAAATGATCCATAAGTCATTTTTGATTTGTAGGAATCAACCTTACCTAAATTTGATACAATATTTTTCTAGAATGGCTCCAAGTGCATCTTTTTATTTAAAATTGACATTCATTTTTGTAAAAAGGGCCACCGGTCTACTCAAAACTAAGAAAACACATTTGGATTGTTTTGATAATTTAGTAAAATGATACATAGGTAATTTATGATGTTTAGGAATCAATCGTGTGTCATTCCAAATTATTACTTTCCCTGGATGGTTGTAAACATGTTTTTAATGTTTTAAAACACTAAAATGGGTGTGGAACGGTCAAAACCTTAGTAAACAGACTCATATTGACATAAAATCATGGGAAAACAACTACTGAATTGTTTTGGATATGTATGCATAGACAAAACGTCAAATTGACATGCGGTGTGGTTAGAATTACTCAGTAAACACTTCTTAAAGTTACAAAGACCTTTAAAAACAAGTGTTAGGGGTCAAAACCTAGAAAATGATGTCAGATTTCCTTGAAATCAGGGGACATATAATTTAGATTTAATTATGAAATGTAGAAACCTAAAGCATTTCATTTTGAATTAAGGTTTGTCTGTGATGGCCATAAATGTGTTTTTAGTGTTTTAAAACACTAAAACGTGCATGGAACTGTCAAAACCATTGAAAACAACCTCATATTGATGTAAAATCGTTAGAAAAACACTGATGAGTTGTTTTTAAAATATAGTACATGTTGTGATATCAAAGAGTTTAAAATTTATTTATTAAGTCAAGTTCAATCACACTACACGTCACTTTAAAAATAAATTAGAATATTTACTTATCCTTTTTCAGTTTCAAATGTTGAATCTTATCTTAAATAAGTAAGTTTATGTTTTCAAAGTGTTTTTCATTATATATTATTATTTTTATGTTAAAATTTCTTCTGTTTGATTAAAAAAATAAAAAAAAAATGTGTAGCTGAAACGCACGGTCGATTGTCGCCTATCGACCAGTCAAAGTTCCGGTGCTCTGCTAATGTGTATAGCAGCACTCGGGTCGAATCCTCAGCGATGATACTTTGAAATAGTCGTTTTTTTTAGTTGATTGTATTTTGATTAGGGGGGTTTGTTTGCAGATCTTAATTGAAATGATTGATTGACTATAATTGATTTAACAAATTGATAAATATTGTGGTGAGTTCATTATTAGGGAGTTAAGCTTGTGATATCCTTGAGCTTTGCTTTATATTGCATTTAAATTAACACCCACTTCACAAGTTGACATTGATTAGAATTACTAAGTGTTAAAGATTTAATTAAAGCCTTAACTTAATTAGGATTTTAATCTCAATCAGTACATATTTATGGTAGTGTATTTTTAGTTTCAATAATCCATGGAAACCACATGCTAAACAAAATATGTCATTAATCCATGACAAATTAAGTCCAACATACACAATGTTAAATTAACGAATACTAATCGAGAAAATACTCTCAATCACTTAACATCCCTAAATTATAACTCACCCAAATGAGATATTTACTCATCCATTTGGGTGTTTAATATTCTGGTTATAATAATTATGATGATAAATTAAGAATAGAATAAAAATAAAGGGATTAGAAAAGAGTGGTACGTCGACCCACACACACGAACGATGATGATAATTAAAAACGGATTTTCGATTGAATGAGAAGGCAAATGAAGGGAAGGGGATTCAACTGAATTTAAACTATTTTAAGAACATAAATATTAAACTACATAAGGTGTATGATAATAAGATATATTGAAGAAGAAACTTGCATTAAAACAGAATTACAAATGAAAGGACTTACAAAATTACAAAAACGAAGAACATGAAAGTAAATGAAAACAAAGAGAGGAGGAAAGGTCTCTCAAGTGAAAACTTGAGTATTTAATATCCTCCCAAGACTTTTTCAAGGATTTTTTAATGCCAATATGTTCTCTTATCTTCTGAAATTCCAACCCTTTTGAAAGGAGAGGACGGGAGAGTATTTATAGCCTAAGGAGTGAACTGTTTGCATTCCCAATCTGTCCCTCCACTTGCATCGCCAATTTGGCTATTAATAAAGCCGAATCTCCAAATATAACATTCTTCAAAGTTGTATATAATAAAGTTTTCTGACTAATTTCAAAATTTGGAGGCATTTGGACAAGTGGATCCAAAGTTATGGTGATTTTATTAAACAAAGGTAAACTGTCCATTTCTATCCATGCTTTTTCAATGTCCAAAATGTGAAAGGGTTTTTTAATATTAATATGCCTTCAAATGCGAATGGTTTATTCAACAAAGTCTTCCTCCTATATCTCCTCTTTCACACTGAAAAATATCAGATCTATTTGATTCTTACATCATGAGATATGTCATGAATACTATACTGATTTTATTTCTCATCTAGAATGGTGGGCTGGACTTCAAAGCTTCATTTGGGACCCTTGTACTTATATTTGGGCCTTTAAATTTTTATCCAAGATGAAATGTAGTGTCCCCAGAATTATGGTGGAGATTTAATGTTTTTGGACTTCTGTATTGAGCCCCATAAATCAATCTTCAAGGATGGTCCAGTTTGTTCACAGATTCTTTGGTCTTGTTTGTGAGGACCATATGACCCTTCAAATAGAAGAATTGGCTCATGGTACCTTCTAATTAAATGTTTTATATTGAAAGGAGAATCCTAAAAAACAAAAACCACACAATTTGGATCAGTATATTGATAGTTATTATTAAAACATTAAACTGACTCAATTGGACTACTTCTAAAAATGCTCAAAAATTATACTTAATATTAAAACATTAATATTTCACACAAATTATGCACATTTTATATAAAATAAGTAAAGGGGCAATATAATAAGTCATGAAAATATTAATAACATCAACTCCCCCACACTTAGTTTTTTTCATGTCCTCATGTGCAACAAATATAAAAATATTGCAAAATCATTTTTACTCACCAACAGATATTAAAATTTTGTTTTATCCAATCAGGGGAGGTTTAGACTATTTCACTCATCCATTTTGAATTCCACCAAAAGTTGGTACAGAAACAATATTCCGAAACTAATTCATTTTTTCATGCTCAAATTTAGAAATGGAAAATGTGGATACTCAAAACTCACACCTTTCAAGATGATAAAATTCATTTGTGGAGGTTCACTCTTTCACCAACCAAAAGTGAAAATCTTAGAGTTTGAAAATAGATCTCAGCTTAAAATCCCTATACAAAGTGAACAAGAATCAAGAGGTCTTTTTAAGGGGTTTTTATGTGACTATGGGATGGTAGGAATATAATTTCCAAGAGAGAGAAAAAGAGGGTTAAAATACCAACATAGAAAAAGCAATGCACATTTTTTTTGAAATAAAACATGGAAGGAAATGAAAACACATATTTACAAGGGAATGATTGTGTGAAGAAAGACACAATAGAGGAAGAAAATATGAAGGTAATGAGAAGATGGAATATTTAAAAAAAAACAAAAAAAAACTTCTCACAATAAGTATATAATGCAAGTGTTCTTTTTTTCTTTTCCTTTTTTTTCTTTGTTTTTTTGAAAGTTGACATTGAAACAGATCTCGCACTCATATCCCAACCCATGATTGATCTCCTCATGACACTAATTTTAATAGTTATAACAAGATCAAAGGTTGAGGAAGAGTGATTTTTGACCTACCCAAGACACAACCCATTTTTTCATCATTTTTTTTTATTTTTTTTTTATTTTTATTATTTTTTCATCATTTTTTTGAACACTTGTCAATAACATTTACAAAATTACATAAATGGAAGTTAATTTCATTCCCCAAAACACAATTAATGACAACCTATCCCCCACACTGAAATGTATTCTTGTCCTCAAGCAGATGATAACACACCGGAAAGTAAGGAAATGATACCCAAAAATGAATTCCATTCCCCCCCACACTTAAATTTCGAAAACTTATGCAATGAAAATCCATGTTGATATTGGGTCGGATAAGGTATTGGGCTTGTAATGTGGATATCAAAGAAAAAGTTTTCATAGGCTTGAAGCGGCTTTCAAAAGGAGGATTAATGTAAGGGAAATGGGATTTTATTTGGCTATTGTGATTCTCATGTGGTTCATAAAATGCCTCTATCATATTAATACACACTAAGGTACGAAATTCAGCTCGAAGGTCTAAAAACTCAAGACTCACAAATGGAGGTGAAAACACACATTTTGAAAAGATGGCCATAGGTGGCCTTGGCATGAAATCAAATGTTGTTCCTCACGGTTTGGGAAAACCATTTTCCAAATCAAAAATAGAGCATTTAAAATTTGTTGGTTTTGACACAAGATTATTTATCCAATTTTATGATGAAAACACAAAATTTTTGAAATGAAACATACCTATTGACTCCCCAAAATGGTTGGACAAAATTTAAAAATTAAATGGTGAGTAATTATGAGTCTTTGTTTTTGTTTTTTTGTTTTTTTTATGGTTTTTTTATTTTTTTTATAAAGACACACCCACACAAAAGAGAAAGAGTAAAAAGGAAAAAAAATTATGAGGAAAGTGGTAAGAAAAACAAAATGAGAATGAGGGAGGAAGAAGAAATAGATAGATAGGGAGAGAGGGAGAAGAAAAGTCAAAGGGAAAGAGGTGCCCCCTGGTTTGGATTTGGTGGGTTTCCATCTCCATCCAGTGGTGGGTCTAATGTGGATCCAATGGAAGTTGATGTTATTACAGGATTACAAGTCCTCTCATGGTGATGTTTCAACCGATGTCCATTTACCGTGAATGTCTTTTTGGAAGAGGGGTCTTGGACTTGCACTGCACCCAATGGGTAAACATTAATAATAACAAAAGGACCTTCCCAATGAGAATTAAGATTACCTGGATGAAGTCGGAATCGAGAATTGAAGAGCATTACCTTTTCAACTTCATGAAATACCTTTCTCAGGATGTGTCTGTCATGGAGTACCTTAGCCTTCTCTTTGTACAGATTGGAATTCTCATAGGATTCAAGTCGAAGCTCCTCCAGTTCAGCCAATTTCAACAATCTTTCTTCACCAGATTTTTCACAATCAAAATTACAGGTTTTCATAGCCCAAAAAGACTTATGTTGGATTTCAACTGGTAAGTGACATGCTTTACCAAAAACTAGCCTAAAAGGAGACATCTCAATGGGTGTTTTATAGGCAGTTCGATAAGCCCAAAGGGCTTCACCAAGTCTCTCAGGCCAGTCTTTTCTGGTGGGCTTAACAATTCTCTCAAGTACCCTTTTCACTTCTCTATTAGAGAGTTCAGCCATGCCATTTGTTTGAGGGTGATATGCAGTTGAAGTTTTATGTACAACCCCATTCTTTTTCAGAAGAGCTTTCATGGTTCTATTACAAAAATGGGTTCCTAAGTCACTGATCAAGGCACGAGGTGTGCCAAATCTATGGAAGATGTGTGTCTTTAGGAACTCACTAATAGTATGTGAATCATCCTTTCTAGTGGGTTTGTCCTCGACCCACTTTGAAACATAATCGACTGCAAGAAGAATGTATGAGAATCCATTGGAAGGGGGAAATGGTCCCATGAAATCGATGCCCCAAACATCGAAGATTTCACAAAAGATTAAGGACTTTTGGGGAATTTCATTTCTTTTAGAGATTGTGCCAAAATTTTGGAAAGTGGGACATGATTGACAGAACTCATGTGAGTCCTTGAAGAGTGAAGGCCAGAAGAATCCAGAGTCTAGGACCTTTCGGGAGGTCCTTTGTGGTCCAAAGTGGCCACCTCCGGGAAGCGAGGGACAGAATTCTAAGATGTAAGAATGCTCATTTTCTTCAACACATCTCCTAATTACCATGTCTGTCCCAGTTTTCCAAAGTTTATTTTCTTCCCAAAAATAGTATTTTGAATCACTTTTCAACTTCATTTTTTGTTCTTTTGAAAAATATTCTAGAAAAACACCAGAAACCAAATAATTTACAATTGTATCATACCATGGTAACTTTGGAGTGAGAGATGAAAGGTGCTCAATGGGGAATTCAGGATCGATGATTTCAGAATGAGAAGAATTAGAAATTATACTCAAGTGATCAACCACAGGGTTTTCTTTTCCTGGTCTATATTTTATTTCAAGGTCAAATTCTTGGAGCATTTGGATCCATCTTATTAGCCTCGGTTTGGAATCACTTTTCTTGAGTAATAACTTTATAGTAGAATGGTTTGTGAAGATGATTATTTTGGCACCTAAGAGATATGACTGGAATTTATCTAAGGCAAAAACACTGCTAAAAGTTCTTTTTCAGTGACAGTGTAGGGAGATTGAGTTTCATCCAATGTTTTTGAGGCATAATATATGACATGAGGAATTTTTTCTCTTCTTTGACCAAGAACAGCCCCAACTGATCTATCAGAAGCATCACACATTAACTCAAAGGGTAAGGACCAATCTGAGGGTTGGATTATCGGGGCAGATGTAAGAGAAGTTTTGAGTTCAATGAAGGCTCTCTTGAAAACATCATCAAAATGGAAAGTGACATCATTTTGGAGCAACCAAGTGAGTGGGAGGGCAATCCTACTGAAGTTATGGATGAATTTCCGATAGAAACCGGCATGACCGAGGAATGAACGGATGTCTCAAACAGAAGTGGGTAGAGGAAGTGATTGGATCACTTCAATTTTGGCAGGATCGACTTCAATACCATCTTTTGAAACTATATGCCCTCCCATTTCCAACCATGAAGTGACATTTTTCAAAATTTAACACAAGGTTACACTTGACACACTTTTAGAGGACAAGAGAGAGTGAATTCAAACAAGATTCAAATGACTCACCATAAATGGTGAAGTCATCCATGAAGACTTCCATGCAGTGTTCAATGAATTCATAAAAGATACTCACCATACACCTCTGGAATGTTGCAGGAGCATTGAAAAGTCCAAAATGCATTCTTCTATATGCATATGTTCCAAAGGGGCATGTGAAAGTAGTCTTTTCTTGGTCCTGAGGTGCGATTGGGATTTGGAAGTAGCCATTATATCCATCAAGAAAGCAATAGTGTGACTTTCCAGCCAATATTTCTAGAATTTGATCAAGTAATGGAAGAGGGTAGTGATATTTTCAGGTTTCAACATTCAATTTCCTATAGTCAATGCACACACTCCATTTGTTCTTTACTTGAGTTGTGACTACCTCTCCATGTTCATTTGTGACAACAGTTATCCCACCCTTATTTGGTATAACCTAAATTGGACTAACCCATTCACTATCATAAATTGGGTAGATAATACCAGCTTGAAGAAGCTTGGTGATCTCTTCCCTAACTACCTCAAGGATGAGTGGATTGAGTCTTCTTTGTGGTTGTCTAATTGGTTTGGATGACTCTTCAAGATGGATGTGATGCATGCAAAGGGCAGGGTTGATTCCTGGTATGTCATCTAGGGTCTAATCTAAGGCCTTTTTGTTTTTCTCTAACACTTGAACAAGGTTGGACTCCTCAGTTTCAGTAAGTGTGGCAGAGATAATGATAGGATATGAGTGATCATGGAAGAGGAATGCATATTTCAGGTGTGTAGGAAGAGGTTTCAGATCAGTCTCATCTTTCACTTTTGGGATCGATAACTCAGGAATGGAAGAAGGGACTTCAGTTGCTTCAGGTTCATTTTCCTTAATACTGTCCAAGGTGGAGCAGTAGAGATTAGAGTTGAGATGGGATTAAAGATAGTTTTCAAGTTCCTCTAGATTGATGGAGTCTATGAATGAGAGGTCCACATCAATATCACCATTTATGACTTGGTTAATCATAGTGCAGATTTCACAAGATCCTTTGTCATTAGAACATGAAGAACATGGCGGATTGGGGTTCAATTGAATCTTAGAAGTGTCCTCATAAGCATGGATTGAGAATGAAGAGTGATCCTTAGATGGGTATCGCATGGCTTGGAAAATGTTGAACTTGACCAGTTGGTCACCGAATTCCATGGATAGGATGCCTGAATGGACATCAATCTTGGTCCTCACAGTCATGAGGAATGGTCTTCCTAGAATTAAGGGAGATCGATAAGAGTTTGTCTCACCTTCCATGTCAAGAACATAGAAATCAGCAGGGAAGATAAGATCATTAACTCGGACAAGGACATCCTCAATTATTCCCTCAGGACTGGTTGTTCTTAGATTGGCTAACTAAATGACAACACCTGTTGGGTGCAAGGGACCTAGACCAAGGTTGGAGAAGATGGATTTGGGCATGACATTAATTGAGGAACCTAGGTCTATGAGTTCATTATAAAAGTTGGAACTTCCAATTTGGCATGGGACTGTAAAGGTCCCTGGATCTTTTCACTTTATGGGAATAGACTGTTGGGTGGAAACATTTTCAATGGTCCTAAGTTGCCTCTTGTGGGTAAAAAACTCCTTGAGAAACTTGGCATACTTAGGAATTTGTTTTATGGCATCTAAGAGGGGAATGTTGACTTCAACACGTCTAAACATGTCAAGCATTTCAGGATCAGGTTCAAAGGACTTCCTTGGTTTAGAGAAAGTTTGAGGAAAAGGAATTGGGTTCCTAAGTGGAATGGAAGGAGGTGATGGAATGGATTTAGATTCCTTTTCAATTTTCTTTTTCTTTTCATTTTATAGGTCAATATTCAAAGGAGGGTTTGAGGATTTATCTTGAGACATAGAAAGCTGCTTTCCTGATCTAAGTGCAATTGCACTTACATTACCCTTGGGGTTGGGTAATGGTTGAGCTGGGAGTTGGGACGAATTTGATTGTTTTTGCTGGCTCAGGTGGGACGCAAGTTGACCTATTTGAGTTTCAATGTTTTTAAGGCTAGAACGGGTGAAGGAGGCAAGATCTTCAACTGCACTTTCCAATGGTTTCTTGGAAGAAGAGGATTATCCTGGATTGGGATTGCCTTGATTTTGGTTCTTGGGTGTATTGGTTTTGGAATTGGGAAGGCTCACTAGGATGATGGAATCTAGGAGGAGGATTGTTCCTTTGAGGTTGAGGAACAAAAGGATAAGGTTGATGGAAGTTACCAACACCTTGACCATATTGAAACTGGTTTGGGTTTTGAGGATGGAATTGAGGGGGATGAGATATGGGATTACCATACCTAAGGCCTTGGTTATAGGAAGAAGAGAAGGCCTCAGAGTGAGGTTGGTTGAAGTTTCTAACAAACTGACCTGATAGTTGAGGGTTGGTGTTCCGTTGAGCATATGCTTCATTGAGCTCCATTGGTCCAGATGAATCGGATTGATCCTCTTGAAGTTGTGGACATGTGTCAGTTGGATGAGATGGAGAGTTGCAGATTCCATAGTTTTTTACAGGTCCAGGAAACATTGATTGTGGAGAAGATGAGGTTGGGGATTTGGTGGCCACAGCTAGTTGTCGCACAAGACCTGTAAGTTCACTCATCCACTCGGTCATTTTGTTCGGTTCAATTGATTGATTATCTTGGGATTGTTTGACTTGAGCATGTGCTCGAGTATGGAATTGTTGTGTGTTTGCAGCCATGTTACTTATGAGATCTCTTACAGCTGTAGGAGTTTTATCAACAAGAGCACCGCCACTTGCGGCATCTATGAGAATTCTCTCCATAGCCAATAACCCCTCATAGAAGTATTGGATCAAGAGTTGGTTAGTGATTTGATGATGTGGGCAGGTTGCAACAAGCTTTTTGAACCTCTCCCAGTACTCATGGAGTGATTCACTTGGGAACTGACGAATACCACTTATTTCCTTTCGGATAGAAGCAGTACGAGAAGCAGGAAAGAATTTTTCTAAGAAAAGCCACTTCATGTCATTCCATGTGGTTATAGAACCAGGAGGTAGGTAGTAGAGCTATGACTTAGCAGTGTCAGCTAGGGAAAAAGGGAATGGTCGGAGTTTGATTTGTTCTTCAGAAACCCCTTGAGGCTTCATGGTAGAGCATACTACTTGGAACTCTTTAAGCTGAAGATGTGGATCCTCACCGGCTAGCCCATGAAAATGAGGGAGAAGATGAATCAAACCCAATTTGAGTTTAAAGTAAGCTTCTATGTTTGGATATTGAATACCAAGAGGTTGGTAATTCATATCAGGGGCAGCGAGTTCTTTTAGGGTTTGTTCCCTAGGATTGGCCATTTCAATTTCAACTGGTTGGATGAGGACTGGTTCTTGAATTATTTGAGTATCTCTTATGTTCCTCCTAAGTTGGTGAAGTGTTAACTCAATTTCAGGGTCAAAAAAATCTGAGGGATTGTTTGGGAGGCTATGGGGCATTCAGAGAGATTTTGGAAGAAAGAGGAAGGCGGGTTTTTCTTTGTGATTTTTTTTCAATTTTTTTTTAAAATTTTGTTTTTTTTTTGGTTTTTTTGACAATAACCAGAAACTAATGACTACTTAAAGCACCATCCCCAAAAACGGATCCATTTGAAATGCACGGACGATTGTCGCCTATCGACCGGTCAAAGTTCTGGTGCTCTGCTAATGTGTATAGCAGCACTCAGGTCGAATCCTTGGCGATGATACTTTGAAATAGTCATTTGTTTTTAGTTGATTGTATTTTGATTAGGGGAGTTTGTTTGCAGAGCTTAATTGAAATGATTTATTAACTATAATTGATTTAAAAAATTGATAAATATTGGGGTGAGTTCATTGTTAGGGAGTTAAGCTTGTGATATCCTTGAGCTTTGCTTTATATTGCATTTAAATTAACACCCACTTCACAAGTTGACATCGATTAGAATTCCTAAGTGTTAAAGCTTTAATCCAAGCCTTAACTTAATTAGGATTTTAATCTAAATCAGTACATGTTTATGGTAGTGTATTTTTATTTCCAATAATCCATGGAAACCACATGCTAAACAAAATATTTCATTAATCCATGACAAATTAAGTCCAACATACACAATGTTAAATTAACGAATACTCATCGAGCAAATAATCTCAATCACTTAACATCCCTAAATTATAACTCACCCCAATGAGATATTTACTCATCCATTTGGGTGTTTAATATTCTGGTTAAAATAATTATGATGATAAATTAAGAATAGAAGAAAAATAAAGGGATTAGAAAAGAGTGGTACGTCGACACACACACACGAACGATGATGATAATTAAAAACGGATTTTCAATTGAATGAGGAAGCAAAAGAAGGGAAGGGGATTCAACTGAATTTAAAATATTTTAAGAACATAAATATTAAACTACAGATGGTGGATGAGAATAAGAGGTATTTAAGAATAAACTTTCATTAAAACAGAATTACAAAAGAAAGGACTTACAAAATTACAAAAACGAAGAACATGAAAGTAAGTGAAAACAAAGAGAGGAGGAAAGGTCTCTCAAGTGAAAACTTGAGTATGTAAGATCCTCCCAAGCCTTTTTCAAGGCTTTGGTCATGCCAATATGTTCTCTTCTCTTCTGAAATGCCAACCCTTTTGAAAGGAGAGGAGGGGAGAGTATTTATAGCCCAAGGAGTGGACTGTTTGCATTCCCAATTTGTCCCTCCACTTTCATTTACAATTTGACTATTCAGAAAGCTGAATATCCAAATATCTCCTTCTTCAAAGTTGTATATAATAAAGTTTTCCGACTAATTTCAAAATTTTGAGGTATTTGGACAAGTGGAGACAAAGTTATGGCAGTTTTATTAAACAAAGGTAAACTGTCCATTTCTATCCATTCTTTTTCGATGGCCAAAATGTGAAAGGGTTTTTGAATATGAATATTCCTTCAAATCCGAATGGTTTCCTCAAAAAAGTCGGCCGACTATATCTCCTCTTTCACACTAAAAAATCTCATCTCTATTTGATTCTTAAATAATGAGATATGTCATGAATAATATACTGATTTTATTTCTCGTCTAGAATGGTGGGTTGGACTTAAAAGCTTTATTTGGGCCCCTTGTACTTATATTTGGGCCTTGAATTTTTTATCCAAGATGAAATGTAGTGTACCCCGAATTATGGTGGATATTTAATGTTTTTTGACTTCTGGATTGATCCCAGTAAATCAATCTTCAAGGCTGGTCCAGTTTGTTTACATATTCTTTGGTCTTATTTGTGAGGACCATATGACCCTTCAAATGGCAGAATTGGCTCATGGTACCTTCTAGTGAAATGTTTTATATTGAAAGGAGAATCCTAAAAAACAAGAACCACACAATTTGGATCATTATAGTGATAGTTATTATTAAAACATTAAACTGACTCAATTGGACTACTTCTAAAAATACTCAAAAATTATACTTAATATTAAAACATTAATATTTCACACAAATTATGCACATTTCATATAAAATCAGTAAAGAGGCAATATAATAATTCATGAAAATATTAATAACATCATTAGAATTTTTAATATATTTCATGCCTTTTTTCTTTCACGTTTCTTTTCTTAAATGTTATGGTTTTCATTGTAGGTGGCAGATGTCAGCAGTAGGCAGGAGGTTGACCATTCTAATCCATGAAATTCTTCTGGTTTTCTACTGTAATTCTGATTTATTATGTTTATTTTTAATTTTTTTTGTTACATTTGATGAGATGAAATGGTTGGTTTTAGTTGATGAGATGATGTAGAGGCATAAATATGCAGTGGTGGTCATGACGTGGATGTATATTAGGAAACAGTTATTGTTGGACATATTTTATATGTATATATTTATGAATGGGGTATTAGTTTATAGATGTATAAGTTGATTGATATTGAGGTTATGATGATTGTGGATATTTGTATATATGAATGTGGATGTATGATGTATATATAATGGGTTTATCGTATATTCATGTTTTATTTTATTGCATGTTAGTTTATTATTAAATAATTAAAAAACTGATTTAGCAGCGGTTTTTAGTAATTTCCGCTAAATATATTGAATAAAATATGTTTTAGCGGTGGTTAGTTGAAACCGCCGCTAAAACAAATTTCTGCTAATATCTTCAGCAGTGGTTAGTTTCATTTTATTTATATTCCCCCAAAAAATATTTAAAATAAAATAACTGTCGCTAAATAAACATAAAACTGCTGCTAAATGTTCTAAAAATGACACATAATAAAACCCATGTGAAATAAAAAAAACCATCACTAAATGAATAGTGACCATGCAATACACTTCAGTTTCATTAACCAGTACTATATTATTAGGTGGTGGTTTAAACAGTCGATAGTTGACAAAAAACTACTTCTAATGACCTTTTTTGTAGTGAATAATGAGTTGAATTGTATTTTAGACAGTTTTAAAATAAATTTCCCATCACTAATTATAATTAGAGAACATACAAGACTTGGTAGTTAGTGATTTATTCTGTATATCACTCTATTGACACTTAACAATACTAACAATACATATGCAGTAGGTCACATCCCTAATGGGATGGTGATGGGTTCCTCTTTGACCAATTTATGGGGGATGTGTGTACACATATTTTCATGACAACTGTTAGAGTGTGTGGGAGTCTCATAGCCTGGAACTATCGTACCTTTTGACAGATGACCATGTTGCTTATTTTTTATGATTTGATATATATATGTCATTATTTGTAAGTTGTTTTACAAATGCCTTATTAATTTATATAAATTTTTGTATTAAGACATTTTTTTAAAGTATTTCCATCAATTGAAATTTAAAACATAATTTGTTTTAAATATGATTTTGAAATTTCATGCATGTTTATTAAAAACTGAAAGCTTTATTTTGATTAATTAAATGTTGGTAACTTTTTATAAAATCCTTGGTGAGACCCTACTGTGATTTTAGATCACACTTTATCTATGCCTTCGGGTATTTGTATATTATCTCCTTCTAGGTTTTAGCTAGGATAAAAAACCACTTGAATATGGTTATAGCTATTGATCCTTGGGGTTAGAGAGTTGTGTCCGCTAGGACTTGGGTGGTAATACTGTTTTCTGGTACTTTGTAATTGTATTTTGGGTTTTCATACCTGTTTGACTTCTGGTGCAGTTCTTACTGTGGAATTTTTCTTATATGTGTACAGGCTTGTTTATCTTACTTATATTGTGATTACGGAAAATTCATTCTCACTTTCATATTGTATGATGTCAGGTGTTTCTCGTCAAACTGTGGGGATCAGAAATGCCCTTCAGGCTATGTCAATACTAGCTTGGTTATCAAGTTACCAGGGTACCCGGGTTGGTTCGTGAAATGAAGTTTGTTGTGAAGGTGTTTGGATGAAATCAATTATCCATCATATCATAAATAATTATGGATTAGATGTGAGTAATAATATTACAACTATATTATTTGAAGATAATGATGCTTGTGCACCACAATTAAAGGGAGAGTAATCAAATATGATAAAACAAAACATATCTCAGAAAAAAAATTCACTTATGGACTTCAAAAAATAGTGACGTTGATGTCTAAAAAATAATATCTTATGATACTTGTATAGATTTATTCATAGAGACATTATCAACCATAACATTCACTATCACAGATCTGGTCAAGGGATGCACCGGGTTTTATTAGCATTAAACAGAAAGCACTAATAAAAGGGGGGCTTTTATCAGTGCTAGAGAAAAACACTGATAAAGCTACCATTTACCAGCGCTAAAAAAACATTGATAAAGGTGTACCCTTTATCAGCACTTTTTTTAGCGCTAATAAAGGGAATATTTATCAGCGCTATGTTTAGCACTGATAAAAGTTTTTAATAAAATATATTATTAATTTATATAAAATTATTATATTTATATTCAAAAATAATTTTTATTTGTATACATTAAATAAAAAAAGCATGTTTATAATTAATATTTTTTTAATAATTCAAATATATATATAATAAATTTCATTAAATAATAAATATATTTATTATATTTATTATATTTATTATATTTATTATATTTATTATATTTATTATATTTATTATATTTATTATATTTATATATTTATATGTTTATAATTATATATAATTTTTTTTAATTAGAGAGGCATAAGGCCCCTTATATAAGATAATAAAAAATGTACAGAGGGGGAAAAGGAGCAGTAGATGCCCAAAAAAACAATACAAACAAAAGCAGTGAAAATTCATGTAGCTCGAGACCGAGTGTTCATGTTGTGGTGCAGGGAACGCCCACCCCTACCACGAGGATTCCTTCCTCTTAAACATGTTTTCACTTGCTCCCATGGTCCTCCTCCATCATCCAGGAGTCCAGCATCAACAACTTCCATCGTTTCTTCAGCTTCAAATGCATGGTTGTATTCTTGTCCATCCTCCTCACTGCTTCCATTTGCAATCAGAGCAAAAGTGTTGTGTGTGCTTACCTTGGTATGCATTTTTATCCTACCACAAGACATAAGAGAGCCAACAGGTTCATTTTTTGATCCCCTGACCTTAGCAGATTGTGACAAGCCCGCATTAGGAGTTTGAAACCCTCCCTACACTTGATCTGGAACTGAGGGTAGCTTTTGTTTTGAAACAGAGGGATGATCCAACTGTTTAATCACTGCATGATTGCAGAGTGTTTGAGGGCTCGCTGCTGAATCCGTAGGTATCAAATCCCTGCTATGATCAATATCACCCTTCCCATCATGTAACTTGGAAGAGGCCAGTTCCAGTGGTTGATTATTAACATCAACCTCCACATAGCATTTCTCAGGTGCAGGGTTTCTTTCTTTCTCTTGTTCAGAGGTAGCCCATTTTCATTTGGATTTAAAAGAAATAACAGAAACCATTTTTTTTCTTACCCTTTCGACCCTTTGAGGCTCTTAATTTTTGTTGTTGCCACATTTCTAGATCAACATCAGCTTGAATAGACAATTCTTTAGCACCCTGACTATCATCTGAATCATTATTAGTTTGTTCATCCTCTGAACCAGAATGAGAAGCTTCTTTCCGAGACATAGAGAGGTGTGACTCACTTAAAAGATTATACCAATACATTTTTTTAACCATGAGAAAACCTACATTAACAGGAGGCAAGGGTGCAGCCTGAGATAACTCTGCCCCCCCCCCCATCAAGCCTAATGGAAGCTTCAGCCCCATCCCTAACATGGGACTTAGGGGGATCCTCTAAATCAGCAATACTATGAATAGCATTAGTCTGCAGAATCACTTTTTTATAGGAGTGTTTAGCATTAGTCCCATCTGTCTCTTTAATCAGTGTAGTTTAATCATTTGCTACAGTTTTATTTCTTCTACATTGGGTGGAATCATGCCCCTTTAAGAGAAAATTTGAGCAGACTGTATTACTTCTACAATTAGAGATCAGGTGACCTATGATACCACAAGTGGTACAGAAAGGAGGATTTATTTCATATTCAATTCTCAAACTGACCTCATCTTTTGGGGTTGATAGAATTACACGGTCAATTAGAAAAGAACTTAGATCAACTTCTACTATTAACCTTGCAATGTGACTAAAAGTTTCCATTTCCGTTGCATTATCTATACAGATTGGGATACCAATAGCTGAATATATGTCATAGAGAATTTATGGGTGCCATAGTGCCCAACTTAGTCCATGTTATTTGACCCATACCTGAGCACACGTCTCTTTAAACTCATTGAGGTTAAAATTCAGATTCCAGTCATGAATTCGAAGAACACCCGGTTTGAGATTAATCAACCCAACGCCCCAAGCAATCCCTTTTAACTCAGCAAATGGGAAGAGGATGTGGAAGAATCCATGACCTAAGGACACGCATTTGAATTCGAAAAAACCCCAAATCATAGCTAGTCTAGAAACCAAATCGGAGACCCTCCACGGCTTCATACCCTTCGACAATGAAATACGTGCAATAAAAGAAAACTTAAAAATCTCAATTTGCTCAGAAATAGCTCTGTCGGAGACTGAGACGTGTGCATTTAAACCTTTTCTAATTATCCGTTGGCCAATCTGATCCTTGAGGAATGAAAATGAAGCCCCTGAGGAACCAGTGTGCGAAGAGAAAAATTTTGCAAAATCACTGTCTTGGACCATTGAAATCATCTCATGTTTTTTGACGCGATGATTGGGCACATATGAATATAGGTTGAGGCTACGGGGATGGTTGTAGCCACCGCGAGCTCCAAGAGTCGTCGTAGGGTTCCGCTCCCGCTCCTCCATTACACTCCTGTTTATAATTATATATAAATACTTTTTAAATATATATATATATATATATATTTTAAATATTTATATTTATAATTATATTAAATATATATATTTATAATTATAATTAGAATATATATATATATATAAATATTTAAATAAATGTATGTTTCCAATGAATTTGGTCAATTAATGCATGAATATAATAGATGTTAATATATATGTTATGTATTCATCATGAATATTCATTTATACATTACACCCTCATAACTATTCATGTTGTCCATATATATGATGACCTGTTTTTTATGATCGATACTTTACTCAGTGTATATGATACATTCATATTCTCATGAAGTTACTATGTTCTCATAAATACTTAAAATCACGATAAATATATTTAAATAATAAATGTATTTATTTTATTTATAATTATAAATATTTAGTTATATATAAATACTTTTTAAAATATATTTATAAGTATAATTATATATAACTATATATATATATATATGATTATAAAATAAAAATAATTTTTTAAAATGATAAATATATTATTATATTTATAATTATAAATATATATATATATATATATATATATTTAAATTAATACATGTCTTTAATGAATGTATGTGTGTGTGTGTGTGTGTGTACAAATATTTATACATATATACAAATATTTATATTTATAAGTATAAATAATATATGTGTGTGTGTGTGTAAATAATTATAAAATTAAAATAAATATATTTATTATATTTATAAGTATAATTATAAATAAATATTTATTTATTTATAAACGTAAATATAAATATAAATATTTATTCATTTATTTAAATACTTATGAAATTAAAATGAATATATTAATTATATATATTTTTTATAATTTCATAATTATTTAAATAAATATATATTTATATTTAAATAATTATAAAATTATAATTAATATATTTATTTTAGTTTCATTATTATTTATATTTATTTATTTATGACTACAAATAAATATATATTTATTTATAATTATAATTTTATAATTATTTAAATATAAATATATATTTATTTAAATAATCATGAAATTATAAAAATATATTTATAATTAATATATTTATTTTAATTTCATATGTATTTATATATATATATATATATATTTATTTATTTATTTATTTATTTATGACTATATATAATTAATATATTTATTTATAAATATTTATAAATATTTATAAATATATTTATTTAATTATATATATTTATTTAATAAATATATTTATTATAATTTTATAATTATTTAAATATAAATATTTATTTATTAAAATAATTGTGAAATACTTATCAAATAAATATATATTTATTATAATTATATATTTATTACATATTTATTTTAATTATAATCATAAATATAAATAAATTTATAGATATATTTAAATAATTATAAAATTATAATAAATATATAAAAAAAAATACAATTATAATTCTAAATAAATATAGATATATTTAAATAATGATAAAATTATAATAAAGATATTAATCATATGTAATTATAAATATAATGAATATATTTATTATAGATTTATAATTATAAATAAATATAAAATTATAAAGAAATATATATTTATTTATAGTTATTATTATAAATATATTTATTTATTTATTATACATATGATTTTTATAAATATATATAAATATATAAATAATTTATTATCATTATAGTTTTATTAGCGCTTTTTTAGTATTGATAAAGGCTTATCTTTATCAGTGTTAAAAAAGCACTAATAAAGGCATGTTTTATCATCTATTTCTAAAATATACCTTTATCAGTGATTTTTAGCTAGCACTGATAAATGATTCCCCCAGTTTTATAAATAAACCCTAACAGTCTCATGTTTCCTTCGCAGACCTCAAGCTCTAGGAGAAGCCTTACCATATCATCACCTCCTCCTCCTCCTCCTCTACTACTGCCGCAAATCCTCCTTCTTCTCCTCCTCCTCTTCCTCCTCCTCTACTGCTGTGAATCCTCCTCCTCCTCCTCCTCCTCCTCTTCTACCTCTGACTTCTCCTCATACTCCACTACCATGAAACCATCGTTCTCCCTCGCTAAGAAGCCCTGCTTCACCGCCACGCAAGCCCTCCTCTGCTCTGCCGCCGTGCGAGCCCTCATCTGCCCTATCGCCGCGAAGCTCTCCTCTGTCATCGAACTAAGCTTGGGTAATTTTTTAAATCTCCCTACATATATCTTTTTTGGTCTCTATGTAGTAGATTTTTATGGCTTGGATCTAGAATGTTGTAAATTTCAGCTATGATCCATTTATTCTGTATGGTGGGTCTATCTGCTGCTAAAAGATTTAGTTGGGAGTTATTACAGTTTTTCTTGGAAACTTTTATTGTGATTATGTTTTTTATGGGGGATTCATCTCTATTCTATTGTAGATAGATGAGATACTATAGGTTGGTCTATAAATTAGGAATATTTGTGAATTGAATCATGAATTTTCTGGTGAAAGAACACTAGAAAGGCATGATGTATTTTATCTAGTATCATAATGGTTTTAAAGATATTAATCTTTATATTAGGATGCACAATTTTTTGAAATGTAACATTGATAATGAATTTTTTGGAGACTTGGACACCCCAAAGAGTACCATAGGTTTTTTCTTCACCTATAGGGTAATAACAGTTAAATATATATTATGTTTCTAAATAGTAGTTACAATATTTTCCATGAACAATGAGTACATGGATACAATGCATGATAAAAAATAATTGGATGGATGATGCCTTGTTTGAAATAGATTAAATTTATTCAAGGGGGAGGAGTGATGTTTTGTGATAATTATAATACAATCCCTTTGCATCAGAAAATTATGATTCCCCCATGGATGAAGAATATCAACCTGTAATACAATGTCATCCAAATATTGTTTGAGTACTGAGTACATGAGTTCTAAAAGATAGTTGGAAAACACCATGTGTTGTATGGATTGGATTTTTATATTGTTCTGAAAATTTATATGATACTTTAGTCTCCATGAAGTAGTATTCAATCATTAAAAATATTTGGAATGTGAATCTTTACTCTTTTTTTATTAATTCAACCAAAATGTGAGGCTCCAAAATATAGCCTCAGTTTTATTATATAGTAAGTAGTTACTGAAATATCTTATAGATGTGGTAATTTTGAAATATATTATTTTTATAAGTGGGTGGTGTAATGGTAAGTATTTCAGAAGTTATGAATAGATGTTGTGGTTTTTTAAATATGGGGTTTTTAATGGTGATATGTTAAGGTCTTATCCTCATTGTATTGAGAAAATGTTTTTGGAATGTAAGATTCATTCATTGAAAAGTAAGAGTGACATTAAATATTCATCAAAAGTGAAAGTTTTTAACTTGAAATTATACATGTGTTTGAATGTCCACATGTTCAATGGGGAGACTTCCATGAAATTTTATAAGTCGGTGAAACTGGATGAACAGCTAATACTTACTATAAGAAAGTGGGACAACATTCCCAAGAAACATGTGATAGGGGTGTTTTTGGAATACTCATTGAGAAGAAAAATAATTTCACCAGAATATTTGGAACATAAAATGATAATTTTATTATGATGATTTTGTTAAGGGTTCACTTTTATTACTAGAGGGTCAACTAGGATTCTTCCAGATCGGAAGCTCTAGGAAGGCCTTAAACAAGAATGTGTTATGGTTCCTTTTCTTATATTTTCATGAGATATCCTTCTAATATCTTAATGGTAGATTGATTAAAACACCAATCTTAACCATAAATGAGTTGGGTAATGAGTATGGATTATATTGTTATGTATCGGGAGTTAGGATTTGAACATTTCTGATCCATGATGGTCATGTGGTTGCTTATGGGTCCAGAAAATTAAGAAGGCATAAGAGAAACTTCCCAAATACTTTCCTAGATTTTTAAATAATGGTGATTTCCATGAGTTGTTATTGGAATACACTAAAAAAGTGTTTGAAATATATTTAAACATAAATTGAAATGAACCATTGATAGCAGAGAAGGTATGAGTACCTATAGTCCTTTAACTTTGGCTTAATGTATACCCTCAAGAAGAGGAACATTTTTTCTAATGTACTGTATTGGAAGGATCAATCTTAGGTAGTACATGATTCATGCATCAAGTGGAAGATGGTTTCCTACATTTAAGAGATATGACTTTATGTTCAAAAGTATCATTACCAAGTGACACTTATGTATTTATCTACCACTTATTCACTCCTCATTAGTATTATGGGAGTAAAATATAGGATTAATATTATCTATTCATGAGAGACGTGATAAAACTTTTATAGCTTTATATTTTATAAAATTTTGGTTATTTTTTATTCATGTATCCTTTGTAAAGTGCCTCTCTTGGGATTTATGTCTTTCTAAAAATGCCTAAGTGGATCTTTTAAAATGATTCAAGTGTTTTGAAATATTTCTTAAAAAATTATATGTGTTCAACATACCATTTTTGGTTTTAAATAGCTTTAAAATTATTTAAAAACTTGGCATGGACTTAGGTTGCATGCCAAGTGTTTGTCAACTCACCTGATTGGCTTTCAGAAAGGGATATGAATGTTTTTAAAGTGTATGTAATGATGGATTCATTTTAACAAGGGGTGTGTGAAGTTTTAAATATGATTTTTAAAATATATATGGTTTTCGTTCATTTTAAATGATTAATATTGTTGGGTCATGAAGTTTCTTTGAATGCTTTAAAAAATAAATTTGGGTTTTAGGAAACAGTGTTTGAAACTGATTGGATTATTTTAAAAAGGGGATATTATTTTATAGAGGAATTTGTGTAAATGGTTGGATTTTTTAATGGTATTTCAAATATGATTTGATAAATAGTTTTCAAAGGAGACTTAAAGTCTATAACTTTTTTTAGCCTTTGTTAATTTTTATATCAACCTTTTGTGTATTTATTTTGTTAAATGTTAATATAATCGAATCAAATAGTTTGGATATGAATAAATAATGAATGGATGTCAATCATTTGACAAAGGAGTATGAATATTGAAAGAAAGAGTTCATCAAGTTTTCAAAATATCATGCATATGACCCTTCTCAAATCCTTTGTATGTGTTTATGTTGTTGTTATTCAAGACAAGTTAGTCCAGAGGAGTTGGAAGAACACTTGATCTGTCATGGAATAGATCAAAGTTATAAATGTTAGAATAATCATAGGGGGAAAGCGAATGTATCTAGTGGGTGGGATAACACTGCGTTTTATGGATCATCTGATATTATTACAAGTGTGGACAATGAAGAAGACTATATTGAGGATGTGATTACAGATGTGAATGATTATGAAGATCATATTGAGGAAATGACAAGGATAGTTGAAGATGAACTTCGTGATTGACAAAAAAATTGAGCAGTTAAAGAGTTGTGTAAAGATGCCATTGTATGGTGGTTGCACTAAATATACAACATTTTCAGCCATACTGAAGCTATATAATTTGAAACTAAGAAACGAATGGAGTGATGCCAATTTTATGGAATTACTTTCTCTCTTAAATTACATGCTCCTAGAAGATAATGATCTCTTGATCTGAACATACAACATCAAACGAATTCTATTCTTTATGGGTATGATATCTGAAAGAATACACGCCTTCCTGAATAACTATATACTATTTCTCAAGGACCAAAAATCACTTAGAGAATTCCCAAATTGTGGTGCTTCGTGATACAATAAAGATGAATCTGGTCCTATGAAATTTGTATGGTACTTTCCAATTATTCCAAGGTTTAGGCACCTATATGAAAGTGAGGAGACTGCAGGGTAATTGACATGAAATGCAAACACAAGAAATAAATAGGGGAAACTACATCACCTGACAGACTCTTCTCAGTGGAAGAGAATTGGTCATGAGTATCCTAAATTTGGAAATGAGCCAAGAAACCTTCTTCTTTCATTATTTACAAATGGAATGAATCCTTTTAGTTTTCAAAGTAGCACTCACAGTACATGGCCAGTTATGTTGGTAAATTATAACTTTACACCATGATTATGCATAAAATTAAAACACATCATTTTATCTATGCTTATATCTGGACCAAAACAACCAGGTAATTATATTGATGTTTATTTAGATCCATTTATCGAGGATTTGAAATTATTATAGGATTCAAGTGTTATGTTATATGATGCTTACAGAAATGAAGATTTCACATTGAGATCCATGTTGTATGGGACGATAAATTACTTACCTATTTATGGAAATTTGTTATGATATAGCATTAAAGGAACTCATGGGTGTCCCATCTGAGAATATGTTACACAGTCAATTAGGTTGAAACATTCATTGAAAACTGTGTTTCTAGGACATCACAAATTTCTACCCTGACAACATAAGTACCGATCTTGGAAAACATCATTCTATGGAAGTTCATAATAATGTACAACACCATTTCCACTAATATGTGATCAACTATTTGAGAAAGTGAAAGATGTGGAAACTGCTTTTAGTAAACCATTTTTGAAAAACCTTATGAAAACCAATTGGAAAAAGTGATAGGTTTTTTTTTAATTGACATAATGGAATTGTCTATACATTAGACGATTTCTTGATGTTATGAATGTTGAAAAAAAATGTATGTGATAGTGTCATCAGCACGTTGCTAAATGCACCTGGAAAAACAAAGGATGGAATTAAGGCTATGTTAGACTATTGAAATAGTGAGTGCCTTAGACCCAACTATTCAATGCTTTTGATTACCATATTGTGTATATAGTTAGCTATACATTATGTCATCTTACCATTATAGTGTATAATTTTCTGTATCCACTATTGAAATGGTAATTTCTAAATATTAATTGTCGTATCAAGAGGTTATAGAAGATCTCAGGATATAATGAGAACCTCGAGATACTATGACATTAATTTTAAATATATTTTCTATGGTCTAGATACATCTCACTGATTAGACACAGTAGATGTTAGACTATCAGGTGTTGGGGGCTCATAAGTATTGAGAATTCTTCTCATGAAGTTATCACTTGGTGATCTCTAGTAGTGAGATCATGAGGACTGACTTGCCAATAGGAACACCACATGTTTCAGGTGTCATTGGATGTTCCTATATACGATCATGTGTAATGGTCTCCTGACTTGAGATCATTACCAATGTATGTCATTTGATTACGTATTTTGATGCAAGATGAAAATCATGGCAATGAAGTTGTGGCAAGGAAGTTTGTGTTTGGTGCATCATTGGTGGAATGGCATTGGTTAAATGGTCAAGAAATGATTTGTCACTTCCGGGTTATGGATGTAATATATCTCAGGACATGTTAATAAGGATGGTATTACTTTTACAAATCCATGGCTATGGAAGTCAAGGGTAAATCCATCCAGTTAGATCAACAAACAATAAATAAAGAAAAGGTGATGACACGTGAGTGTGTCATGATTTATGAGATATTAATGATAGAGATTATATTACACAATGTGTGTTTATAGGTTGGTTGTCGTTGTTGTGACAATCCTTATCTCTTTAGGGGCTATGATGGGTTGCTAGATCCCTCTCTTGGTTTGTGAATAATATTCACTACTATCGAGATAAGGGGATAGAGGTTCACACACAATAGTGTATTCAAGAATCTCCATTATTCAGTTGAATAGGAGTTTTGGACATGGTGGGCCCCACTAGTGGGGTTTTGGGATTTTTCCAAGGTTAAACAATCACCAGTGAAATAAATAAATTCATATTATTCAAGTTTAGAATAATGATTATTGAATTTATTTATTAAATGTATTTACAAGTTTTAAGTAAATACATGAAAAATATTAATTGATAAATATTAAATATATTTAAGGTTCAATTAATATTTATAGGAACGATGAGTCAAGTTTTGGATGCAATTATTGTCATGTAATATATTTAATATATTAAAATTAAATGATAATAATATTTATGACTCATTTTAGTAGTCATAAAATGTCGTTGATAGTGCATTAAGTATTCGGGGTCGGTGAGGTTATACGAGGTATTTTAATTAAACACTATAAATAAAATAGGAGGGGATTTTTCCAAGTATTATTCATGGGGATTCTCTCTCCTCTCCTATCTCCCATGATCTAGAGAGATATGCTCTGGATCCAAGGAGTTCAGATCGATCTCTCTCTTAGGTATTGCTAGCGAAGCGATGCGGTGATCATTGGAGCATCGAAGGCTTCATCGGAATTCGGCGCTAGCACCCGAACTTCGACGAATGGTGTTCCTGTAGTTTCTTGAAGCGTGTATGGAAGATCTATAGGATTTCGATGTCTTTATCTCCAAATAGTGATTTCCAATGATGATAAGACGTCATGCATGGATTCATATTTAAACCATGTATTTTACGATTTAATTTTGTGCTTAAAAATCTTCACGCGTGGTCCTCGGCTGAAATCGGGCTGATATTCACCAACATCGATAGGTTTACATCGATCGTCAGTGGAAAATTTTTAAAATCCCACCTGTTTGGGGCATCCGTTGCACGTCTGGTTCCAACAAGTGGTATCAGAGCAACACGTGTTGATCTTAAGCCAAGTATAAATAAAATTTTCTTTAAATTTAATGAAGGGTGTTTATACAGTTCCAACGCCGCAGACAGAATCATATTTGGACATCGGATGGCCAGTCTACGGTCATCTGAAGTTTTGAATTCGGATTCAAGACTGAATTTCGGTGATGTTTTGTATTTCGACCGTAAATTCTGTGGTCGAAATACTCACCGAAAAAATAGTTTAGCACTGATATTATTTTCTTAAAAATAATTGTATTATTATTATAATAATAAAATTATTAGATTTTAATATAATAATAATATTAATTTTATTATAATAATATTATTATTAAAATAATAGTATTATTTTTCTCAAGACTAATGTATAGGATTTAAAAAAATAGAGGTAAGATCTACAAAACAGGTCTTGAAAAAAAAACGGTTGGGAGACCTGCAAAGTAGGTCTTCGGTCAAAAAAACAAGGGGGCGGACCTTCAAAGAAGGTCACACAATAAAAAAATTTAAAAAAGGATGCTTGGGGGGCCGAGCCCCCCCCCCCCCCCCCTCAGGTCATCTCCTTCATGGAGACCCGCTGCAGCGTGGCACACCAGGCGAACAGGCACCACCGCCAGCCTCAGCCAGCGCCCGGACGACCGCCTCCACCTCAGCCTGCCTCTCCCAAGCGCATCGCACTACACCCCACACCCACATCGTCCAGTAGCCGCTACCTCCGTCACCCACCAGGCGCACGCCGGCGTCGTGCCCTGGCACTGTGTCCTGGCTTCTCCCTGTTGTGGACACAGCGACCCACGGCCTGCTGGCCGCCTTCAGCCTCACCCGAGGTGGCATCCCCACACCCCTCAGGTCAGCAACCTTCCACACACTTATTCCCCTTGTAGTGGTGCCCTGGCACTGGTCGGCCTCCGATGTGTCGGCCACCCTCCACTAGCCATCATGAGCCTCCTCGCCAGAACCCGTCGGCCGCCTCTCCCGACCGCTTGTAGCGGAAGCGTGCCACCTCGACCAGGCTGGCGCACCAGCTACTGCAATGCACGCCTCTGCACCATCACCCGGTGACCTCCTGCCTCCTCCTGGTTTCCCCATCCCAGCCACCTCTACCCCTTCTGAGCACGTAGCAAGTGCAGCATCCAGAAACCCGAGCGGCGCACCGCACCGCCAGCCGGCTTGCTCCCTCCACTAGCGCAACCTACCAGGGCCACTAGTCTGATCTCCTCCAGCCAAGTGCACTGCATAGGAACCCTCTGGAGCCTTCCTACTCGAGCACTCATGCACACACTGTCAGTTGCACCGGGTTCTTGTCATCATGGCCAACCCGGTCGATCCCAGCTAGCTCGTATCGCCACGGACCTGCCCCATTCCGGTCACCGCCCAGTCCTCTTAGAGGGCAGGTAACTCGCTCCACCCTGTAATAAGTCTGGGTAGGTCGACCCATCCCAGAATGGGCTTGGGAAAACCATCCTGACCCAGAATTCCCCTGCACGGGGTCAGTACCGCCCGTACTGAGCCTGCGTAGGTTCACCACAACCTACATAGGCCCTACCCAAAGTTTAATGGGCGCAGTTATTTTAAATTGATCAAAAGTTAATTAAAATAATTAATTTAATTATAGCTGATAATTAAATTAATTAAATATTAATTTTTGGTTTAATAATTCAGCAGCGTAATTAATTTAATTTGGAGTTTAATTAAATTAATTAATTAATTTAATTTTTAGTTTTAAAATTAAAGAACCGAATGATATATTTATATTGAATTAAAATTAGAGTGGAATTTTAATTCAATAAAATAATTCCCTCGAATTATTTAATGAAAGTTTAATTTTTAATTCTACATTTAGTTTATATACACGTGTTTAATGCGTATATGACAGATCATGGTCATGATACCGACCAATGTTTGTCTGGTGCATTTTATTTCATTATTTATTTAGTTTATTTATTTATTGCATGCTGGTTTGTAATAATTAGTTTAATTAAATAAAAGATGATCTATGTGTCATCTCAAGTGTCATTATATGTATAAGGGCATGTGCGTACATTCTCAAAGTGGGATTTGTATACCCCGAGACCCCCTTGCCTATGTGCGAGTAATGTTATATAATGATGAGACGAGGTGCGACGCACTTCACACCAAGTGACGGCGATGCACCAGATGGGAGTTGGATGCATTGGATGAGCATACGTTCCTATTCAAATTGCAAGCCACGCAACTTAAGGTACTTACCCCTAGAGTTTAAGTTGGTATGTTATTCACTCAACGGATCAACCAATAGTACTGGATCATGATCAGGTTTTCATTTTATTTCTACATGGTTTATTATTTTTTGAATGTGTAGTTAGAGTGTGATCACATAGAATAATAATAAACAAACATGCAAGATAAAATGGACATGTGACGCGATGAAATTTCTATTTCTTGCACGATCAGTTGTGAGTGCGATCACATAGTACGTGCTTATAAAATAGAAAATTATTTATTTCATCACATAAAAAATAATAAAACCCTCAAAGATATATTAATTCATAATCACCTTCTTTCATTCAAATTTGGACAAAACCATCTATTTGAGGTGTCGGTAACGCCATAGCTAAGGGTGCCTCTTACTACTGGGGAGTCCTTATAAAAATAATGGGTCGACCAAACTAAAGTGCTAGTAAGGATTATCCATAGCTAACTTTCTATCATTTTAGAGGCAAGTGTTGAGAAAATAAAGTTCTAATTTTAGAATTTGGGACTTCACTCAACAGATCAAAGAACCGCAAGTTAAAGTGTTCGGCCAGCCAAAATCCCACCTTGAACCCTCCAAGTAGTGGTGTAGCCATAGCTTGTAAACTATGAGGGGTGGTTTAGAGATCCTTTCCACTAGAATACTCTAGAGACAGAGTATTCCGATTCTAGCACAGAGGGTATCTAGAATCTGATAAAATAATGGGAGACATTAAATTATTTAAGTAATTGATCAAAATGTCTTAACTGGTAATCATGATAAAAGAAATAATCTGCTAAATTTAATTTTTGTAGAAAAATGGAAAGTTATACCACAAGTTTAAAACTGTTATATTATAATGGAAAAAGTGAGTGTCCTCACTGACACGAGTATTCATGAATAGTATAGGCGCATGCACATAATACTATGATATAGGAAACTCAAGGTTCCAGTATCCCCAACACTGTTAAACTACCTCAAGAAGCGAGTATGAAACTACTTACAGGAGACTAATGTATAAAGCATATGATAGTTATATCATTATGCTTTCATCAACATCTAGAGTTAGTTGTGGTCGCTACACCATGACATGGATGATATAACATGAAGTCTCATCTTGGAGATGTTTTCAAGGTGAAAGAAAAGCAATGATATGAATAAGGTGATGTTACATCGGCATGTGTAAATTGAAAGATTAATCATGATATTTAAATGGATTCCTTTCTCATATCATCTTCACCACATTACTCAAGTTTCATTTTAAGTTATAAAATGAACAAGTATTGATTAAATGCTTCATTACCAATTTAGGTAATGATCTACAAGTTAATAAAATAAAGTTTCATCTTTAATTCTTATGGAGAATAAATTGAAAGACAATGAAAAAAGGCCAAAAGGAAATTAATTCCAATGGCACATTCGTGATGTCCTTCAATTAATGAGGTATTAATATAAGGTTACTTTCATTTAATATTATAAAATAATACTAAGGAAGTTTAAATGAAATAAATTGAATTAAATAAGCAAGTTACCTGCTTCTTCTTCAAAAATATTCATCAATTTTAATGTTTCAGTTTTAATACTTGGGTATTAAATACAATATTTTAGTGAAATATTTGTATTCTAATATGGTAACCAAGTAAGTATAGAAACCTTAATAGAAGTCAGGTGTATTCTCTAAGTGGCTGTGAAAGGGTGATATCTAGGCCAATGGTGAGAAGTACACGACTTCTTAATTTCCAAGTGAAATATTCATATAGAATTATTATTGAGTATAACCAAAAACATTAATATCATGCGTCCTTGGGCACAAGGAGACATTTTTCTAGGTTTTGGAATAATTTTTTTTTTTGGTATTTAAAACTCAATCACTAATTTAGTAATACATGAATCATAGGCAATGGGTGGTGAATATAAATGTAAGACTTATACCTAGTTTTGGAAAGATAATTCGTTATCAAGTAAAACTAAAAGTGGAAATCAAGAAAATTACCCAATATGGTATTTAGGCTCGTTACAACTAAATAATTTTGGTATTATCAATGTCTTTAGTTTAGAAAAAGGAACCTTTAAAATAAAGGTATGTCACAAAGCTTATGTAAATAGTTCAACAAGTGAACATTAACTATTCCAAGCATAAGCTAGAGTTATATATACTTCATATGATTCCTTTAAGTAATTAAGGAATGATAAAATGAAGTAAGATCATGGTCAAAAGATATGAGTTGCTTCAAACCGGTATGCCAAAGAATAACTTGATTGTGCAATCATAAATCATAATAATATAGCATGGAGTAATTCCTAAATGTTCATTACCTTATCTACAACATGAATTTGATGTTAATGAGGAGGATCAATGATGAATTCTTACTTATCAACATTGATCAACAAAATTTATCATGGATTAATTCCTAAATGCATGTTTTATACATTAGAGTCATGATGTGAAGAGTATCAATGTTGAAACTTACAGAAATTTCCATTGTATTTCATGAAATGATTTTCAAATAACGGTGATATCCCACAACCATATGCCAACTATAATGAAAAATGAATAACATACGATTCATAGTATGATGTAAATCTATTATGTCATAATGACATGTGTTTGGATGCAAAGAATTTGTTAGGACATAAAAAAACTTGCATCAAGATAAACACAATGTGAATTTAGTATAATAATCCTAACGATTACTTAGGATTTTACATAAATCCCTAAGATAGAAAAGTTGTAGTCAAGTAATAGAGTGCACTTTTATATAAGGGTGTAAATATCTATGATAGATAGTGGGAGCTATATTGACTTGTGTTTAGTAAAGGGTAAAAATGCACAAATAGTTAACATAGAAACTAGTTCCACAAGCACATGTGGAACAGAGTATGTTCCAGAGACACATACTGCGTAGGAAGGATAAAACCATGGTGATGGTTTTTATATTCACCACAGTCGATGATCTATTATTTAATGTGAATAATATTTCCTACAAGTAATAAGTGTATGGAAATGAGCTAAAATTTATTAGACCAACTAAAATTCTATTAATGGATTCCATTTATCAAAGTGCAAAGGAACTTATTTTTTTGAATACTGTGGTGGGTATTCAATTGAGTTGATACATGGATGGTATAAGGTTAGTACCAATAAGGCTTGATTGGTTTTACCAAGTCATTATACCTAAATCTATTAGAATTTTTACTTATCATAACTAATATTTATGATCAAATTATTTATCATTGGATGTCATGAACACCAATCATGGATGGTGTCTATACGACATAACCAAAAAGGGATGGTCACGTCACAGAATGCTAATAAAGGTTTCAAGTTACTAAAATCTAGTTTAGGATTAAAGTAATAAATGTGATCATAGAATATACATTTACAACAAATGATTTCCATGTGTCTATGAGAGGTTAGTGGGAGCATCAAAGTTTTCCAAGCAAAGTATGTTTGGAAACATATAGAAAACAGACATTGGTCTTATAGTTAGATAAGACCAAAGTGAAATTTATTCTCTAGTGATTGACATAAAGTAGCAACCTAAGTTCTAGAGAACATGATCTATTGAGGTAGATCTATAGGTTTATTGCTCTTAGTCAATCGTAAAAATAGTGAAATTTTATTGAAAAATACAAGTTGGAACAATTCAAGAGATGGATTTTTGCCTATGTCACAGGGCATAATCTCTTCAGGTTGACATGTTCGAGACATGGGAAGAGAACATGGTGAGTTTAAGTCCATACGTCGAAGCGATGGATCAATCAAACATTCTATGATATGTACAGGAATTGATATTTCTAGGATATGCTTTATAATAGGAAAATATTAGTTATATCCAGGAGTACTACAAGGGATGAAGTCAGAACTATCTGGTTGTAATTCAGCGAATACAAAAAACATGTACCTGGTAAGTGGAGAAGAAAGGATACTAGTTTTTTAGGATACAAACTAGTCATCCATAGATCAATGTGATCTAATATCACAGTTAAGCTATTGTGAAGAATGAGACAAGCTCATAAAATCTGGTGGTATCCATACCTACAATGACCAAGTACGTTACAGCTTCTAAGGAAGCTAAGAAGTAGATAAATGCAATGATTTTTTCTAGTTCTTGGAATCTAACCTAGTAAGAAAAGTATTATCAAAATGTAAATTATGATATTCTAACTAGCCAAGATGTCAAGTTATGATAGTGGAAAAAAGGGATATACTCGGGATACCATCTCTTGAGAAGTTTTAATCAATGAGACAAGGTCGCAATAGCAGAATTTCCACATGGAAGAACCATGGAAGACCCAGTAGCTAGAGTCTTTACTCAATAGAAACATGATGTTCATCATGTGAGTAGATAACAAGTTAATTTAGAAAGTTATATCTAGTGAAAGTGGTAGTGTTAAAATAATGGGTTTTTTAGACCCAACTATTCAGTACTTTTGATTACCATATCATGTATACAGTTAGATATACATGATGTGGTCTTACCATTATAATGTAGACTTTTCTACAACTACTATTAAAATGATAATTTCCAAATATTAATTGTCATATCGAGAGGTTATAGAAGATCCCAGGCTATAATGAGAACTTCAAGATACTATGACATTAATATTAAATATATGTTATATGGTCTAGATACATCTCATTGATTGGACACTGTAGATATTTGACAATCAGGTCCTGAGGGATCATAAGAATTGATACTTCTTCTCATGAATTTTTCACTTTGTGATCTCTAGTAGTGAGATCATGAGGACTGACTCACTAATAGAAACACCACATGTTTTGGGTGTCATTGGATGTTCCTATCTACGATTATGTGTAATGGTCTCTTGAATTGAGATCATTTCCAATGTATTTCATTTGATTATGTACTTTGATGCAAGACGAAAACCATGGCAATGAATTCATGGAGAGGTAGTTTGTGTTGGGTGCGTCATTAGTGGAATGGCATTAGTTGAATGGTCAAGAAAAGATTTGTCGCTTCCGAGTTATGGAAGTAATATATCTTAGGCCATATAGATAAGGATGGTAGTACCTTTATAAGACCATGGACATGGAAGTCGAGGGTAAATATATCCAGTTTGATCAACAAATAATAAAGTAAGAAGGGGACAATGACACGTGAGTGTGTCCTACTTTATTAGATATTAATGACAAAGAGGTTATATTACACGGTGTGTGTTCATAGGTTGGTTGTTGATGCTGTGACAATCCTTATCTCTTTAGGAGCCATGATGGGTTTCTAGATCCTACTCTTGGTTTGTGAATAATATTCACTACTATCGAGATAAGGGCCTAGAGGGTCACACACAATAGCATATTCAAGAATCTGCCTTATTCAGTTGAATAGGAGTTTTGGACATGGTGGGCCCCACCACTAGGGTCCAGGATTTTTCCAAGGTTAAACGATCACCAATGCAATAAATAAATTCATATTATTCAAGTTTAGAATAATAAGTATTTAATTTATTTATTAAATGTATTTATGAGTTTTAAGTAAATACATGAAATATATTAATTGAAGAATGTTAAATATATTCAAGGTTCAATTCATATTTATAGGAACGACGAGTCAATTTTTGGACTCAATTATTGTCATGTAATATATTTAATATATTACAAGTAAATGATAATAATATTTATGACTCAGTTTTGTAGTCATAAAATTTCGTTGATAGTGTGTTATGTATTCAGGGCCAGCGAGGTTATAATGGGTATTTTAATTAAACACTATAAATAGAAGAGGAGGGGCTTTTGCCAAGTACTATTCATGCAGTTTATCTCTCCTCTCCTCTCTTCCATGATCTAAAGGGAGATGCTCTGGATAAAAAGATCTTAGATTGAGTTCTCTCTCAGTCATCTCTAGAGAAGCGATGCGGTGATTGTTGGAGCATCGAAGGCTTCATCGGAATTCTGCACTAGCACCCGGACTTCAAAGAACGGTGTTCCCACAGTTTCTTGAAGCATGTGTGGATGATATAGAGTAGTTAGATTTCGGATTCTTCAAGCATCGATTGCCAATGATGAGCAAATGTCATACGCGGCTTTGTATTTAAACCAGGTATTTTACGGTTTATTTTTGCACTTAAAACTCTTCATGTGTGGTCCTTTGTTAAAATCGGGCTGCTATTCACCGACGTTAACAAGTTTAAGTTGATTTTTAGTGGAAATTTTTTAAAATCCCACATGTTTTTGACTTTCGTTGTATGCCTGGTTCCAACATAGACATGGTTGAAATGGGAATACAAGAAGAGTTAGCTCTAGTGAAGGGTTAAAACGAACTTTTCTTCCTCCAGCTGCTTACACTCTTTCTAGGTAGGAGAGATATCAGTTTTGAAACTTCTTGAATGACATAGAGGTTTTAAAGAGGTATTCATCAAATATCAAGAACATTTTTTCAATGACCTATTTAATGTCAAAGGGTCTGAAATCACATGACTACCATGTTTTGATGCAAGATCTAATTCCTATAGCTTTACGCTTCATTGTTTCCAAGAATTTTCATCATACATTAACCAAACTTTATTTATTATTCAAAGATATATGTAAAAAAGTTATAAAACCATTGAAATTTTGAAGTATGGAAAGTGAAATTGTCGTCATATTATCTGATTGGAAATATTCTTCCCACCAACATTCTTTGATATGATGGTTCATTTGATGGTTCACTTGGTGAGACAGATTCAACTATGTGGTCATGTACATTATAGATGGATGTACCCAATTGAACGGTATATGAATATTTTGAAAGGGTATGTCAAAAATTTAAGTCACCTAGAGGGTTGTATTGTGGAGAAATATATTGTTAAGGAATTCATTGAATTCTGTACTGAATACATGTCCGGTGTGAAAAGCATTGGTCTACCAAAATATCGTCACATTGGGTGGCTTGTGGGTGAAGGAATTTCTAGAAGAGATGTTGTTATAATCAATATTACAGATCATAAGTAGACCCACTTTTATATTTTTCATAATATTTTGGAGGTTTCCCCATATGTTGAAACTCATAAAGAAATTATTAGGCATTTGAATCCATCAAGGGATGAAATATGGATATCAAATACACATAATCAATAGTTTATAGGATGGTTTCAGGACCATATTTTAAAGGAGCCAGATTAAAATTTGGATTCAATTTTAGAATAACTTTGATGGCTATCCAGAGTACTAAGTGTGTATATATTATCTTACAATAGTTATGTAATTAATGGTTATACATTCTATAAAAATGAGCATGATGAAGATAGTACCCTGAAAAATAGTAGAGTTCCACTCATGGCTGAAGCGATGCATGCTTATGGTACTAAGGACATAAATCCAATTTACGTAAATATGTCATACTTTGGCATCATTAAAAAAATATTGGAGTTGGATTACACAACATTCCAAGTGTCAATTTTTCAATTCAAGTGGGTTGATAATAGGGGTTCTGTTAAAATAGATGAATTGGGATTCGTGAAAGTTTATTTCAGTAAGGCATGTTACAAATAAGAACCATTTATAATGGCCTCGCAAGAAGTACAATTATTTTATGTTATAGATCACTCAAATTAAAAGTGGTCAATTGTTTTGTTATCAATCAAAACCACTGAAGGTTCAAATGAAAATTCAACTGAGGATGACCCTTTCATTGGGATGACGTGATCATTTCACAGTGGTCCCAATGTAGATATCATTTTTTATGTTATAGGAGACCACAATGAATGGATTTGGATCATCGATAGAGGGTTCAAATCCCTTCATCCTTTAAAAAATAAAAAAAGCTCAATAATCAGGATACATTTTTTTGTAATATATATCGTGTTACCTAATGTTATTATCCATTTTCTACTGTATTTATGTACTATAAATTAAATGTTAAACCACTTATGAAGATGGTGCTCCAAATATAGAGGAATAAAAGGTCTCTCAACCTGATACTGCTTGCAGTGTAGAGGAGCAACCTTATGTGCATGCTGGTACTCCCATTCCCGAGAAACAATAGGTTTATCAACATGTTGTTTCTCCCAGTGCAGAGGTAAAACAACCATCTACACATGTCAATGCCACCACTCTAGAGGAACATATTGACGATTTTGATTCTGAGGAAATGGTAGGACACAAAGGATTGGAATTGTAGAAAAAATAGGAGCACCGTAGTTTGACGGTGTTAGAAAAAATAATTAAGGAAAAAGTCAAAAGGCATCAAATGTGAGGTTAGATGGAATGCACAGGGTCAGCATGTTGACCCTAACAAGGCCATGTTCAGAAGTTATATTGGAATCATCACTCAGCAATTCATGCTGATTGATGTAGATTCGTGGAACCATGTTGTGACTGGGCTTAAGGCATTGATGTGGGAAGATATTATGGTAACATTATGATATCATTTCTTTATTTTAATAAAAAATAAAATAATGAAACATTGACTTACTCTTCATCATCCATTATAGTGTTAATTTATAGTAGATAACTCCTACAAGAAGTATGTACTAATTCTTTCTGGAAAGATTCATAGAGGATTCCGCACGATCCTAACAAGACATCATCTTAAAGATGCTAAAGGGAAAATAAACCTTCACCCACCTCTTATCCATGCACACCTGATAACCTAAGAAGTGTGGGATTCATTTATTGGTCATTGTGCGGATGTGTCTTTTCAGGTACATTCTATCCATTAATACATTATTTGACGATATATGTATTTATCACTTTGATTGAAAATTTTTTCTTTATGAAACACCAATTGAATTCTAAGAATAAAGAAAGAGTAGAAAAACCATCGTACCCCTACCATAAAGCAAGGATGGGGTACGATTCACTAGAAAAAAAATAGTACGTATTTTAAATCTACTGTAATTATTTTATGTGACATGAAACAAAACCATAATTATATTCCTCTATTTATATATAGATTGATGACTTGAAATCCAAAGTCACTTTCATCCCACACAATATGATATGGAAGGATGTATGTGTAAATAAATATGGTATACTAATAGATGAAAATACTAAAAAAGTTTGGTAAACATGTGTAAGTATTACATAATAAAAAAACTTATTTAAATCGTTGTTACTTAATAATGATCACTTATTTTACTATATTTTCTATCTCACATAGTCACATGAATCATCAAAACCTATACCAGATGAACACATACTATCAATAGCCTTGAAGCGACCAAAACAGTATGGTTGCGTTAGAGGTGCGGGTTTTGGGGTGACACCCCAAACATATTTTGAGGAAAAAAATAAGAGGATGATCAAAGTAAATTAATAAAATAGATGAGAGAGATAATATCTACCCTTGAAGAACAATTACAATAGGAGAGAGAGAGATGGTGGGAACTTTAATTAGTGAGAGGTAAAGAGAATAAGAAACTTAAGAATAACCACTACATGAAGATCACACCCCCCCCCCCGACAACTATAAGTCTACCCATTCCCCTCTAAGAGATGTCTTAATAGAGGTAGTCAATCTTCTGATAAATGTTTATGTTAAATGTGAATTAGACAGACACCGATACCTTTCTTGTAATAATATTATATAGGGTGATAATGACTATGATTTATATTTAGCAACACCCACCCACCACCTTGTGGTGAGGGATACAGTATTCAATATTCAAAATGACACGCTATATACCATACCACTTCCAACATGGCATGTGCGAGTGTCGGTCAATGTAGCCCATGATATGAGCACTGAGCTACCTATTCCAACTCATGAGGATGACATTAATACGGTCAAAAACGTTATTGGAACATTCATCACATGGATGTCAAATCTTGTAAAAAACATGTTGGCAAAGAGGTATTCATTTCCAATTTACTTTTCAAGCTAAACATTTAACAATTAATAAAAAAAGGTCTGAACTGATTAATGTTATTATAAATAGAAAAATATAAGGGGATGAAATGAAATACTATCTCAAAACCATATAAAGGATCAAACAAACAATCAAAAATATCTATAGAAAGCACAATTACTCCACCCATTCTATATCCACATTTACTATGATTCAAGGATCATGCTAATACAAAGTTAAAAGATGGTTGCAATCACATAGTTGATTTTGAAGAAAATATGTATGGATAGAAAGATAATTACTTCATTGGTGTTTAGAGTGAGACTGAAATCTTTGACTATGAATGGATAGGTGGCTCAGTTGTAAATTTATACATGAGGTATGTTCTCATGATTTCATTTTCCAAAAATTGATATACTATGTTAATTATGACCAAATACATTTCATAGTTTTGATAGGTGTATATATGAAAAACAATTGAAGTGATTTTCCCATGAGAAAAAGTTCAGAATCATTATTCCCCACGTCGCCTAAACAAAATAAGATAAAATAGAACAAAAAAAAGGATTAAATAGTGGCAGGTCTGCTCAAATCCTTTGAAAGAAAAATTTCGGATGACAGACTATATTTAATACCAGTGATGCATGGGAAAGACTCTATAATTTAATCATATCAAATTTATTTTCATTTCTTTCATTACTTATTCCTTTTTGTGTTTTTAGGAAGCACTGGATGCTCATTATTGTAAATTTGGATAATCCAAAGATTTATTTTCTAGATTCAATACATGGATATCCAACAAATCGTCCACATATGATGACGTTTGTCAATTTGTAATACACTACATCCAACATTTTATAACTAAACATCAAGTTATATAATTTATACTATCTTTTAATGAGTATTCTATTATGATAGAGTGGTGTATCAATATTGTGAAAAAAAAGGAATGAGGCTAGGGGATAAGGAAAATCAAGAAGAAAAGTACAACATTTGGATAAGTATCAGGGTATATATAATAAGATTTCACTATACAAACACATATCAAAACAAATTACCTATTCTAATCAATGTTCCAGCAGTGTCCGAAACAAACCAATGGAAAAATATTAAGGTTATTATGTTTGTAAATTTATGAGAGAGATCATATTTCATGAAAAAACTTGCATCCCTGAAGAGGTATTTTTGAAGATAATTACTATTTCATTTAAAATATTTACTAATCCTTTGTGTATTTATATTTTTATAGTACTACTGTGATTATCAAAAAAACTCATATTCACAAGATGGTATAGATGTGCTTAGAAATGAATGGCCAGTATACCTGATGGGAAAATGTACACAAATAGCATGAAAATGTGACTTCCATATTCAGGGTATGAATTTATAATGTTAATATCACCTTTTAACATCTTTATGCTCATGTTATCCTTGTATGATCATTGATATGTCCCTTGTTTACATTTATTAAAAATATATGATCACCATTTCTTATGTTTCATATCCTTAGGTTATTAAGAATGGTTTTAGAAATGATGTCTAAGAAGGTTTCTAGTAAAGAATAATTTAATGAGAGACTCTTATGAACTAGTTCTTTATATTTTCATGCTTCCAAAAGCACTAGACCTAAACTATTCTGGCATGGATCGTTATGTTTTGTAAGGAATATTAATCTAATAAGATGTGATATATATGTATGAAATGTCTAGGTCAATATAGTTGGTGTCAGAGCAACTAACCTACTCAAAATTGAGCAAAAATAACAAGTGACTGGTATCACTCAAAGTGTGTCTTTTTATTTAAAATAGACATTACTTTTAGTAAAAAGAATAAGTGATATACTAAAAACTAAGAAAATGAATTCGAATTGTGATATTTTAGGAAAACTGTCCATGAGTAATTTGTGATGTCTATGAATCAACCACGCCTCAATATAATGCACGGTGTGGCTGGTATGACTTTAAATGTGTATTTTTATATGAAATTGACATTAAATTGAGATAAAAGAACAAGTGACATACTAAAAACTAACGAAAATTATTCTAATCGTTTTGATACTTTAGGAAAATGGTCCATGATTCATTTTTGATGTGTATGAATCAACCACGCCTCAATTAAATTCACGGTGTGAATGGTATGACTAAAACTGCATGTTATCAATTTAAAATTGGAATTTTAGCTCAAAATGTGTCACTCATTAAAAACCAAGCAAACACACTCTGATTGTATTGATAATTTAGAAAAATGATTCCTAAGTCATTTTTGACATGTATGAAGTAGTCTCATGTCAAAATGACACGAGATTCGATCGGTGTGACTCAAAATGCGTGTTTCTAGTTTGAAATGACATTTTAGTAAAAAAACAGAACTGACATACTAAAAATTGAGCAAACATATTTGGATTGTTTTGATAATTTATTAAAATGATATATACGTCATTTTTTATGTATAGGAATCATCCACACTTCAATACAATGCATGGTATGATCATGATAACTCAAATTGTCTCTTTTTATTTAAATTTGACATCAATTTAAGTAAAAACAACAAGTGACATACTGAGAACTAAGAAAATGCATTTTGATTGTTTTGATACTCTATGAATATGAAATATATAAGTAATTTTTTATGTGTAGGAATCATTTTCACCTCAATATGACACACGGTGTGTCTGGTATGACTCTGAGTGTGTCATTTTATTTAAAATTGACATTAATTTATGTAAAAAAGAACAAGTTACATACTAAAAACTGAGAAAACACATTCATATTGTTTTGATACTTTAGAAAAATGATCCATGAGTCATTTTTTATGTGTAGGAATAAGTCACACCTCAATATGACTCATGGTATGACTGGTATAACTCAAAGTGTCTCTTTTTATTTAAAATTGACATTAATTCAAGTAAAAACAACAAGTGACATACTAAAAACTGAGAAAACGCATTTGAATTGTTTTGATATTTTAGAACAATGATGTATTAGTCATTTTTGACATATAGGAATCAACCTCACCTCAATACGACACATGGTGTGGCTGGTATCACTCAAAGTTTCTCTTTTTATTTAAAATTGACATTAATTTAAGTAAAAACAACAAGTGACATACTGAAAACCGAGCAAACACATTCGGATTGTTTTGCTATTTTAATACAATGATATATTAGTCATTTTTTATGTGTAGGGATCAGATGAACCTCAATATGACACATGGTGTGTTAGGTACAACTCAAAGTGTCTCATTTTATTTAAAATTGACATTAATTTAAGTA
This sequence comes from Viscum album, assembly GCA_963277665.1. Lineage (NCBI taxonomy): Eukaryota > Viridiplantae > Streptophyta > Magnoliopsida > Santalales > Viscaceae > Viscum > Viscum album. The sequence continues at coordinate 1,154,942,872 of OY728120.1, read as the reverse complement.
AAAACAACAAGTGACATACTGAAAACTGAGCAAACTCATTCGGATAGTTTTGATATTTTAGGAAAAGGATCTATTAGTCACTTGTGATGTGTAGGGATCAGTTTTACCTCAATACAATGCACGGTGTGGCCAATATAACTCAAAGTACCTTTTTTATTTAAAATTGACATTAATTTAAGTAAAAACAACAAGTGACATACTAAAAAATGAGAAAATACATTCGTATTGTTTTAATACTTTAGGAAAATGATCCATGAGTCATTTTTGATGTGTATGAGTCACTCACGCCTCAATCTGATGCACAGTGTGATCGGTATAACTAAAAGTGATTGTTATCAGTTTAAAATTGACATTTTAATTCAAAACATGACGCTCATTAAAAACCAAGTAAACGCACTATGATTGTCTTGATAATTTAGTAAAGTGATTCATAAGTCATTTTTGACATGTATGAATGAATATCATGTCAAACTGATGCACGATACGACTGGTATGACTCAAACTGTGTGTTTTCAGTTTGAAATGACATTTTTTTTAAAAACACAACTGACATACTGGAAACTAAGAAAACATATTCAGATTATTTTGATACTTTAGAAAAAAAGATCCATCAATAATTTGTGATAGGTAGGAATCATCTACACCTCAATACAATTCACGGTGTGGCTGGTATAACTCCAAATGTGTCATTATTTAAAATTGACATTAATTTTAGTAAAAGAACAAGTAACATACTCAAAACTGAGCAAACACATTCGAATTGTTTTGATATTTTAGGAAAATGGTCCATAACTCATTTTTAATGTGTATCAATCAACCCTACCTCAATAGGATGCACAATGTGATCAGTATAATTCCAAATGTGTCATTTTTATTAAATATTGACATTTTATTAATGTGTTTGTTCATATTAATGTATAATTTATTTCTTTATAGTATTACTAACATAATATTTGTTTTCTTATATAGGTGTAATCTTTTTCTTGGGTTGAGATGATCAGTTCGACAACTGATATTATGGGCGTAGATTTTTTAGAGGGGATCACGGGTGTCAAAAGATGAAATATTAATATTTTAAAACGGATTTTGGATAATTGTAAATGTAATTATATAAAACATTTTGTTTGAAATTTAAATAAAAGTGTTTATTTTTGTATATACCAGGGGTGGGAAGTTTTTTATTCATGATGTCAATTAAATGTATATAGTAGGTTTGATTCTGGTGTACTGTTTAAATTGAAGTTTTCTTCTGTGTTTGGTGTGTTGTGTTTAAATTTTAGGTTTTTTTTTGTTGGGAGTGATGTTATATAAACAGCACACTGTAGGTGGGTATCCCTTTATCAACTCTAGAAAAGCACTATGGATAAAATACCCCCTTTATCATCGTTGCGATTAACAGAGGTTTTTTAGCATTAAATGTCATTTTGTGCACTGTTAAAATCCATATGTGTATTAGTGATTTAAGAGATTTATTTTTAAAATTGAGATATAAAGATTGATATCATGATTTTACAGGTGGTTGTGAATACTACACTTTCCATTCATTGAGGTTTTTCCCATCAAGTGAATTCAATAACCTTGACTTTAGTTGTTTTTACAACATAGTTTTTTTAAGTGATGATTTATATGAGATTCCATGAAATTTTGTGTACTGAATTATTATTTGTTTATACTAATGTCAAGAATCTAATATGATGATAAATTTTGATTTATGCGGATGTCATAACCTTTCATTTTTTATATCAATTGTTGGATTTGACATGAGATATTTGTATATATATGTCAATAGAAGAAAATACTTTTAACCCTCTACTTTTTTTCCAACTCTTGTTCACCTTTTATATTACTGTATTAATTCCATCCAACCCTTTGTTTCACCTGTGATGATCACACATTTCAGTTTGAAATATTCTCTCCATTTGATTAGTTTCTCAACAAAATATAAATTATTACTTCTTAGTAATTTTTAGAAATTATTGATTAATTGTAAAACATAACAAATATTTTTTTACAGTAATAAGATTTTTTTAGTTTTTTAAATAATATACAATTTGTAATTTGTTTAGAGTAATTTTTCCTAATTTTTATGAATTGAGTTATAAATTATTATATGTAATAAATCTAAAGATTAAAATCCTAAGAAATTTATTATTTAACTGTAGACATATTTTATAATGATACTAATATATTTATTTATTTTTAACAAATTGTTTCATTATTTTTTTTTCAAAGATTTTTCATTTTTCCCATAAATGAGTTTAGGGATGACAATTGGTACCATTAATTAGATACTTGACAATAGGGTTAGGATAATATCTAAATGAGTAGAAAATTGAAAACCCTATTTGACAGAAAAATAAGGTTAGGATGGTACTATTAGGAAACAATAAACCCCAACCAGATTATGCCCATAATTATTAATTAATCAATGATAAAATTTTAAATTTCATAACCATTGTAAAAAATATATATATATATATTGAATTTGGTTCATATTATATTAAAAATTAAATTTAAAATTTTAATTCATTTAAATTAATTATTACTAATTCATTATTACAAATAAACTTGTCAAGTTACTTTTCATAAAAATAAATAGATTAGCTTCGGGAACCAAAAAATTTACTTGTACCCAACTGGTGGGCATCACTAAGGGCTAGTTTGGCAGGGATGATACAGAGAGAAAAGAAATGATATTGAGAGGAGAAATTGATTTCTCATGTTTGGTGAGATAATTTTAAGGGTAGAGAAATGATAAGGGGATAAATGGAGAGAAATAGATTTATCGCCGACTATTGTTTTTAAATCACCCCAAAATTGGGATGATTTGGAGAGAAATGATGGTGGGGGGTTTTTAATATTTTAAAATTACAATTTTATCCCTATTTTCTACATGTATCACAATAGAATTTCTTTTCTTTTCTTTTAAAAATATTCACCAAACAAGATGGAGAGAAATCCAAATCATTTATTTTCTTTTACTAAGTTATTGATCCAAATGCAAGGAGAGAAATTGGAATCATTTATTTTCTTTTCTTTTCTTTTATAAAATATCAAATCATTTATTTTCTATTACTAAAATCTCACCAAAAATATTATAATTTAATTCTAGTAAAGAACAATCTTGAAGAATAGTAGTGAAGGGATAATTAATGGGGTTGGGATCCGGATTGATGGACTTTCTCGTCGATCCAATCCTGCATGTCCCTCAGAACGATCTCGGCATTCTGGTCGGGCTCTCCCTGTATCAGGGAATAGTACATCCCCTCATATAGTTTTGATGTCTTGCCATCTCTTGTGGCCTCTTCGTAGAGCTTCGATGACAATGACCGGCACGTCACCACGTCGGCGGTGCCGTGAGCTGTGAAGAATGGTTCCCTCACCCGCTGAAGGTTGGCCTGTATGTGGTCGCACACTCAGGCCAGCTCCCGCATTGTCCCCACCCGCGGCCACCCCCAGTACCACCTAGGGTTCTCCATGATCACACATAGCTTCTCTAGATCCTTGATCTCCTTCCCTAACATCTGGTTGTCCAGCATAACCACCCATGTGTTTGCCACCCCAAACAGCAGCTCGTACCCCAGAAACCACGCTCGTGACGGCTTCATGCTCTCCGGCATCATGAACAAAAGTGCTAAGAAAATCAGCCTCATCCCCACCCCTAACTCCTCTGAGTGCAAGTACATCAGCATGGCAGAGGCGCCACCCATGGACTCCCAGAATAGGAAGGCCAGCAGGCGCCTGTGTCCCTCACTCTCCCGCACCAATGATTTATTTATTATGTAATCACTCTATATTTTACTTTTGGATTATGAAATTTCTAATTAATATAATTTTTTAAAATTGATCTATAGTTTATTTCAAGATTATTAGGATTTTACATAAGAGAGTATGAAATCAATATATTGAAATGGAAAATGATTTATATGAAAAATAGATGAGGTTAGCCAAGAATTTAGTTGGGCTTCACATCATTTATACGATAATACAAGATGAAAATAATCCACTTAGGAAACTCATGACTTGATCTAAATTATCATCATGCCTGTTTTATGAAAATTATGTTTAATAAGTCACAAATTATTCAAATAAAAATCATTAATCCTATTTGTAACATCATTTTATTTCCTTCTTTATATTATTCTCCCCTCCCAAATGAAAACAAATTACCATTTGTATCCTTAAACATGCCCCTTAGATAATATTTTTGGTCCCCCGATGTGGTTTGTGCTATGTGTTTCATAGTTAAACCTATTTCTACTTGTCAGACCCAAATTTCAAAGTTTATCATAAACATTTAATTACATAATTATGATTCAATCATGCATGAAATATCATCATGTAACAAGTTTAACTTCTTACATAAATACCTTATACTTCCATTAGATATTGAAATGATATTTGAATTTTCAAATTATAGGATGAAAATTACTCCCTGAGCATATTTTGGATTAATTATTTTATAATTTGAGTTATTTTTTTGTTTCATTCAACCATGTCTAGTCAACAATGACATATATTTATAATTTTACAATGTCACCACTTTACATTGAGATAAAAATATTGTCAAGTAGTATAAATCATCAAAATACCATAATTATAATGTTTCTTAATTATACAAAACTTTATTTTCATTTTCATTTGAACCATTAATAAATCAATATTTTAATTATTGTAACTATATATCTCATGCTTTAATTTATTTCATCTTTACTTGTGAAATTTTTCATTGATATGAAAATTTCATTTTTGAGTAACAATTGGTTTTATTTGATATTAATTTTTTTTTTTTGGATTGAGACATAGGATGTTGGCATTGTAGAGACAAGGTCTAGAAAGAAACATGCCTTCATCTTTCCTATTCTAAAATTACATGTATAAGTAAAAGTGAAAACAAAATGCATGTTTCAGGAAGCCTTTTTCGGATTCTTATTATTACTTCACTGGGGAGTTTGAAATTCAGTTATAAGTTTTTTCACATTCAAATGAAATTATAGTTGAAGTATTTATGGTTAATTCCAAGAAGATATTCTGTATATGCTTTTAAAATGCATGACCATCATTCATTCTTTATATGTTTCATTAAAGGAATTAATTTGAATACCCTTACATCCATGCTACTATATGGTTTCATGTTTTTTTAACTTTGGAAATTCATAGATATACTCACTATGAATTTTTCACTCACTCATCTCATAGTTCCTATAGTTACCTGAGCCTTTTACATATATCATTTCATTATTTTAAGCATAATTAATCATCAGAGTACAAGCCAAGGATCGTTAAGTCTAGTGTATTGGAAGACTAGGTACATATAACATAAAACATAGGGCTAAAAAACACTTCTTTATTTAATCTCCATAATGAGATCCTAAATTACTTTGAGCCCTTACATCTGCATAGGGTACCCTGGGGAACACATGAATAAAGGGATGAGCTAAAAATCCCAGTAAGGGAAATGTACTTAAGGATACATCTCAAGCACATGAGTTAGGAGGCATGACATAATGATATCCAAAGAATGAAACTTATAAAATCATTTAATATAAGCATGGGATCATATAAACATGTAATCATATAAATGTGGCAAAATCATAAATCATATCTTTAGTACGGGTCAAGGCTAACTGCCAATCTCGTTTCCCATTTCAGCACAAGTCAAGGCTAACCGCCAATCCCGTTTCACATTGCATCTCATGAGACTTATCCTTACCCAATGCATTGGAGAGCTATCTGGGTGCACACATCTCAACATATTCATGAATATTCTTTCCACATAAATAATCTTTCCACATAAATGATCATACATAATCAACCATACATAAACATAAGGTTGCCCATGGAAAGAATTGGGTACCACAATCATGACATAAAACATATCCAATGGGCGTATCATGAAAGTGTCCATGAAAGGAAGGGATTAGAACATACATGGACATTCATAGGGTAAAATAGGCATATAACATGGTAAGTGGTGTCAAATAGAAGTGACAACATATTATAAATTTATTTTTGAAATAGTATCATTAAAACATTTTTGTTCGGTTTTAAGGAATACACTCTAGAGCTTTTCAAATAGAAAAGAGGACATTATTTTATATAAAACCAGAATTGAACCAAGAATGTTTTCATAATAAAAATACTTATTTTATAAAAAAAATTGTGTCTTAAAACATAGGATATATTTAACTTGAAATTTGGGTAAAAATTAGGGAAGTCCCCTTAAAACAGGTTTGCTTATCAGAAAGTTCTAAGGACGGAATCTTTCAAAAACATGTATATCCCCGAAAGAAAGTGATGAAAGGGTGTTGATATTAGAATATTTTACAAATAACCAGAATTCATAAGACTCACATAGGTAGATAATATAACACCATTTTTAAAGAAAGATAAGTCAACCCGAAAGAACAAAGAAGGTTCGGGTAGAATTCGTTACGATTTTATCAGCATGGTGTCGGGTGTGACCAAGAGGGATTGATGAGAGATAAATGGGGTTTCTCATCACTTATAAATCCATAAGGAAGTATGGGGGAGGTTATTAAACATACCCCATCATTTTCTAGTACACATATAAAGGCATAGTATAGAAGACAATCTTGATTATGAGAGAAAAGTTGAGGATCCCATACCTCAAATCTGGTGGTGTTCTCCACTTGTTATAAATGACCTGAATAAAAAAATTAGGATTATTAATTAACAAGTACAAAACATATTATATATTTAATTTACTTATTATAACCATTTTTAGTTCATTCAAATCCTTTTTGATTAGTCATAAGGTTCAGGTTCATTGTTTGGGCTTGTTTGTTTACTTGGTTTTAAAAGATCGGTTCACTTATATTCAAGTTTGGATTATATGTAAGATGAAAGTGGTTGTACAGAATTGAAGTTACATTCTTTATTTAATATACAGTATATTACATGGTTTTAATTTTAATTAGGTTACTTAGAGTGATGTCGAATTATTATATATATAACCTTAGTGATAACTGTTTTTGTTAATCGGTGGATTTGGTTACAAAGAATGTGTTTTTCATTATATCTTAATTCCATTTGTACCAAAAGATTACAGAACAAAAAATAGGATATATTAAATATATAATAATATGGTTCAACCATAACAAAAATGGTTTCATGACCATAATTAAATATAATAACAAAAATTGATAAACTGTTGTCCTTGAATGTGCTAAATTAGCACATCTCAAACAGTGCTTTCATTTCATTCAAATAAAAGGGTGGGGAAAGGAGAGAAGATAATGAAATTTACCACTAGCATGAAGAAATTCCAGTACATATATGCTACTAGATTTATCATACTATTATGTTGAAGGGAGGTGAGGAAAGAAATTAAAAAGAAAAGAACATAAAAGAAAAGAAGAAATTTGGGAAGAGGAATTTACCTCTTGAGACTTCCTCCTTTGAGAACCTCTTAAGGGGAGAGGTTTTGGTATTTTGAGGAGGCTGAGAGCTTTTGGACGTGGGGGAGGACCTTGGGGAGATATTTGGGAAGAATTTAGAGAAGTCTTGGAGCTTGAGAGGAGTGGATAGAAGAGGGAGTGAAGGGGGTTTTTATAGTGGAGGAGAGGAGGAATTTCATAATATTATAATCATTGATTTATTATTTCTTCACATGACAAGGAATAGTAATTATTCCCTGACCAAGAATAGTAAATGGGTCATGTGAATCCGAACCAAGGGTGGTGACATCATCCATGATTCCAGGAGTAGTCTATTTATCTTATAATGTACATATACGGTAAATTGTCGTATTTTACTATTCATCAAAAATTCAAGTATTTCAAAAAAATCCCAAAAATTCACCCCAACCATTTTTTGATGTGTAAAATCCAAAAATGAAGCCCATTTTTCAAAAATAATTTTCTAAATATGATTATTTTAATATTTAATTAAAATCATAATTCATTATCGAAAATCAGTTTTAATACATTCAGTAACTTATTCTAAAAATATAGGTATATCGTACTTTTAACTTGAATATTATTTTTATACCACCATAGGTGATATTACTATTCATTAGTGTATATCACTATTCATAAGGGTATGTTACTATTCATTAGGGTAGGTTACTATTCACCAAAAAATTAAGTTTTTCTTATCGGACTCCAAAAAACCTCTTGAACACAACCGTGTATGACAGATTTTCAAAATTCCAAACACATAAGTGAAAAACTTATGTTTAAAGGTCACTTATCACTTAGTAGTTCATTATTATGTGATTTTATGGCATATTTATAAGAAGGAAATTTCCATTAAAAACATTGGGTCGTTACATTCTTCCCTCCTTAAGAAATTTCACCCTCGAAATTTCATTTTAAATTCTAGGCCAAAAACAGATGTGGGTACTTTTCCTTTATTGCTTCCTCCAGTTCCCATGTTGCTTCCTCAAACTTATGGTTCTTCCACAACACTTTGACAAGATGGGTTGTCTTGTTGCGTAGAACCTTATCTCTCCGATCTAGAATCTTTACTGGATGCTCCTCATAGGAGAGATCATCTTCCAGCTGCACCACCTCTGAGTTTAGTACATGTGATGGATCAAGTATGTACTTCTTCAAGAGTGATACGTGGAAAACATCATGTACTCGAGCCATATTTGGTGGAAGTGCAATCCAATAGCCCATGGCTCCTTTGCGGTCAAGGATCTCAAAGGGGCCAATATACCTTAGGCTTAGCTTCCCTTTCTTCCTGAATCGCATGACCCTTTTCCATGGAGATATTCGAAGGAAGACTTTATCTCCAACGTCGAACTTCAATTCCCTTCGACGGTTTTCAGCATAGCTCTTTTGCCAACTTTGAGCATCTTTGATGTGTTTCTGGATGATTTGAACCTTCTCCATCATCTCTTGGACAATATCGGGTCCAAGTAGATTTCTTTCTCTAACTTCATCCCAACAGGTTGGAGTTCTACATCGCTTTCCATATAAAGCTTCATATGGAGCCATCTGAATACTCGAGTGGAAGCTATTATTGTATGATAACTCAACCAATGTGAGATGTTGATCCCATCCACCTTTGAATTCTAGAGAGAAGGCTCTAAGAATATCTTCAAGAGTCTGAATAGTTCTTTTAGACTGGCCATCAGTTTGGGGGTGATAGGCCATGCTGAAATTTAATTCAGTGCTCAAAAAATGTTGAAGGCTCCTCCAGAATTTAGATGTGAACCTTGGATCGCGGTCAGAGACAATTGAGAGTGGAATACCATGCAGTCTCACCACTTCTTTCACATATATATTTGCAAGTTGTTCAAGCGAGAGATCTTCCTGAATAGCGATGAAATGGGATGTCTTGGTGAGTCGGTCAACCACAACCCATATCGCATTATTTCCCTTCGACATCTTTGGGAGACCTATGACAAAGTCCATAGTAACATTTTCCCATTTCCACATGGGTATAGGTAATGGATTCATCATACCTTTGGACTTTTGTCGCTCAGCTTTAACTTGCTGACATACCAAGCACCTTGATATATATTCCGCAATCTCCTTCTTCATGTTATCCCACCAGAAGTGTTCTTGGAGATCACGGTACATTTTGGTACTCCTAGGATGGATAGAGAAGGTAGAACTATGTGCATAATTCAATAGATCCTTCTTTATCTCTAGATCAGACGGTACACATAATTGTGTCCCAAATCTTACAACTCCTTCCTCGTCAATTTTGAAATCAGAGGATTTCCCATTTTTAACAGCTTCCACCCTTTTCTGAATTTCCACATCCTTTCATTGAGAAACCTTTATTTTATCCAAGAGGTATGGTTGAGCAATAATTTGAGAAAGGATTGATGATGTTCCTCTCTTAATGATTCCCATGTTCATCCTTTGCAATTCTAAGAAGATCGGATCCTTTTTAATTGTCATCATTGATAAAGATGCAGGATCCTTTCTACTTAGAGCATCGGCCACCTTGTATGCCTTACCAGGATGGTAGTGGATTGAGAAGTTATAATCCTTGATGAGCTCTATCCATCTTCATTGGCACATATTAAGCTCTTTCTATGTGAATATATATTTGAGACTCTTGTGGTCAGTATATATCTCACATTTTTTCCATAGAGATAATGCCACCAGATTTTCAACGTAAAGATCACAGCCGCCAACTCCAGATCATGCATGGGATAGTTTTTCTCGTGGATTTTCAGCTTCCTTGAGGAATAGGCTATCACTTTATCATTTTGCATTAGCACACATCCTAATCCTTTATTAGAAGCATAACTATACACCACAAAGAGTTATCCACTTGAAGGGAGTGTGAGTACCGGCGCAGTGATAAGCCTCTTTTTCAACTCCTTGAAACAGTCTTCACATTCCTGTGTCCAGAAGAACTTTACTCCCTTCCATGTCAGCTTGGTCATTGGGTTTGACAATCGCGAAAAGTTCTTCATGAATCATCGATAATACCCAACTAGACCTAAAAATCTACGGGTCTCCATTACAGAAGTTGGCATCGGCCACTCCTCAATTGCCTTCATCTTGGAAGGGTCCACAAATATCCCTTTCCTGGTGATAACGTGCCCCAAGAATGATACTTCCTCCATCCAGAACTCACATTTACTGTACTTTTCATACAACGTCTCCCTTCGCAAAGTTTTTAACACAGTTTCCAAATGCTCCTCATGTTCGTCCTTACTCTTTGAGTATATCAGAATATCATCAATAAAGACCACCACAAATTTTTCAAGGTAATATCTAAAGACTCTATTCATTAAATCCATGAAAATTTATAGAGCATTAGTGAGTCCAAAGGGAATCACTATGAACTCATAGTGTCCATACCTCATTTGAAAGGCAGTCTTGGGAATATCTTCCTTCCTCACCCTTTGTTGGTGATATCCTGGCCGAAGGTCCACCTTAGAGAAATAACTAGCCCCACGAAGCTGATCGAACAAGTCATATATATGTGGAAGGGGATACTTGTTCTTTATAGTTATTTTATTGAGATCACGATAATCAATGCATAGGAGCATTTATCCATCCTTCTTCTTGACAAAGAGGACTGGAGCACCCCACGGTGAAGCACTCGGGCGTATAAAACTCTTCTCCATATTCTCTTGTAACTGCTTCTTCATCTCTTCTAGCTCTACGGTGGCCATTATGTAAGGTGTCTTTGAGATTGGCAGAGATCCAGGGATAAGTTCAATTGAGAACTCAACCTCTCGGTCAGGGGGAAGACTAGGAAACTCTTCAGGGAATACATCAGTGTAATCCCTCACGATGGGCATGTCTTCAATCATGATTATGTCATTCGTCTCAATCATTTGAGCTAGATATGCATGATCATAAGGAAGCAATATCCACACTTGAGACGATGATTCAAAAGGATATTCATCTTCTTCCTTGCACTTGAAAAGAATCAGAGGATGCTTCGGGATGTGAAGAGTGATCTCCCTTTCCTGACAGTCTATATTGGATTTGTATAAAGACAGCCAATCCATGCCCAAGATAGTGTCAAACTCTACTAAAGGAAGTATGAAAAGATTTTTTGGGAGGTTCAGTCAACAAACATTAACTGAGGAGGAGTTATAAACCATGGATACAATAATTGCCCCATTCAATGTTCTCACAGATAAATTTTCCTCCAAATTTTGAGGTGGTGTTTGAATAGTTCTACTAAACTTACAAGATATGAAATAATGTGTAGAACCAGAATCAAATAGTACGTTCGCTATTCTTGAATGAATAACAAGCGTACCTGTCACCACATCGTTTTCCGGCTCCACCTCAGCAATAGTGATAGCATAAGCCCTTCCTTGTTTCCTTGGAGGTTGTTGTTAATTGCCTCCGACAACCCTCGGCTTAGGGAAATTGTTCGCATAATTCACAAGCTCCTTGCAGTTATAACACTGCACTGCAGGATGAGTGTTGATCTGAACCTTCTTTTCTTCTTCAACATTAGCAGGATTTTTCATATCCCTTCGGTAGTTCTTGGACAGATGACCAAACTTTTCACATTTTAATCAATTCCTGGTTCCCTTGAGACAGTCACCAAGATGCTTCTTCCCACAATTTTTACAAAGGGGGAAGTAAGGCTTCTTTCCATCATGGGATTTTTTTGATGAAACACCCATGTTAGTCTCCATTTTCTGCTTCTTGTCACTAGGCCCATGAGACCACTGAGAGTCTCTCATCTCCATTTCAACCTTGAGGGCACAACGGATAATCTCATTATAGCTGTCGAAGTCTCGAATTTCCAAATCTTTTCATAGACTCAGCTTTAGTCCGATAAAGAAGCGATCCACCTTGATTTTGGTGTTCATGACAAAGCCAGAGGCGTACCTTGAAAGCCTTGTAAAGTTCACTTCATATACCCCGATGGACTCATCTTCCTTCTTCTTGAGTCCAAGGAACTCTATTTCAATCTTGAGATGGAGGGTTCGAGGAAAATATTTCTTGAAAAACATCCTCTTGAATTCCTCCCAATCTATGGAATCAATTTCCTCTTGGGACTTCTTATTCTTGATCAGTGTCCACCACTGATCAGCTTACCCATCAAAATGATAGACTGCCAGTACAATTTTCTCTTCTTCCGAGCACTGGAGGACAGAGAAAATATTTTCAATGGAGTTAATCCATTGTTTTGCGAGGAGGGGATCAGAAGACCCGCTAAACATGGGAGGCCTTTTCCGCATGAAGGATTCTACGGCAACTTTCTCTTTCCTTGGAGGAGGGGGACGTTCCAACTAATTCAATTTATTATTCATAACTTGATCTAGCTGAGCAAGTACTGCCATGAAGTTTTGATCACCCACTTCCGTCACATCAGGCATGTCATTAGGGAAATCGTCACATTGCCTATCACATTGGTTGTTGGAACGTGTTCTTTTATTTCCCTCCATTAACTCAGAAAAAGAACGTATAATTAGAGATCTTGAATACTTAGCTATTGAGCATAAAAAGGAAACTTTGAACATTAAAGGATAAACTTATAAAGAAGAAGTACATCTTAACTTGTGATTCCTTAGGTTTATATCTAGGTTATCCTCGATCTATTTCATAACTTATATTCTTATGGGTTTTTTTCCTTAATAATGGTTTTTACTAAGCTCGTGAATCTATCAAAGTATATCCCCCAGGAGTGTCGTAACCAAGAGTGCAGCAAGGCCTGTTATCGTGCACCAGTTCCCGTTTGAGTCTAGATCAAAGTGGTGTTTTCGGGTTTTACCCCTAGATACATCTGTGCCAGATCCACCTCTACCTACTCGTATCCAGATAGGGATGTATTTTCTTGATAAACCACTTACTCTATTCTCACCAAAATTTAGGACTATTTCCTTATACTTAGTCTCATCCTTAAGGTTCTCACTAAGTTTCTCTATTACTAATCAACAAAAATAACTAGAACATCCTATGATGTAAACTATAGTGACCCGAGCCTTTTACATATATCATTTCATTATTTTAAGCATAATTAATCATCAGAGTACATGCCAAGTATCGTTAAGTCTAGTGTATTGGAAGACTAGGTACATATAACATAAAACATGGGGCTAAAAAAACTTCTTTATTTAATCTCCATAATGAGCTCCTAACTTCCTTTGAGCCCTTACATCTTCATAGGGTACCCTGGGGAACACATGAACAAAGGGATGAGCTAAAAAGCCCAGTAAGGGAAATGAACTTAAGGATACATCTCAAGCACATGAGTTAGGAGGCATGACATAATGATATCCAAAGCATGAAACTTATAAAATCATTTAATAGAAGCATGGGATCATATAAACATGGAATCATATAAATGTGTTAGAATCATAAATCATATCTTTAGTACGGGTCAAGGCTAACCACCAATCCCATTTCTCATTTCATCACGGGTCAAGGCTAACCGCCAATCCCGTTTCACATCTCATCTCATGAGACTTATCCTTACCCAATGCATTGGAGCGCTATCTGATCACACCCATCTCAACATATTCATGAATATTCTTACCATATAAATAATCTTTCCACACAAATAATTATACATAATCAACCATACATAAACATAAGGTTACCCATGGAAAGAATTGGGTACCACAATCATCACTTAAAACATATCCAATGGGCGTATCACGAAAGTGTCCATGAAAGAAAGGGATTAGAACATACATGGACATTCATAGGGTAAAATAGTCATATAACATGGTAAGTTGTGTCAAATATAAGTGACAACATATTAGAAATGTATTTTTGAAACATTAGCATTAAAACATTTTTGTGCAGTTTTAAGGAATACACTCTAGAGCTTTTCAAATAGAAAAGAGGACATTATTTTATATAAAACCAGAATTTAACCGAGAAGGTTTTCATAATAAAAATACTTATTTTATAAATACAATGGTGTCTTAAAACATAGGATAGAGTGAACTTGAAATTTGGGTAAAAATTAGGGAAGTCCCCTTAAAACAGGTTTGCTTATCAGAAAGTTCTAAGGAGGGAATCTTTCAAAAACATGTATATCCCCGAAAGAAAGTGATGAAAGGGTCTTGGTATTAGAATATTTTACAAATAACCATAATTCATAAGACTCACATAGGTAGATAAGATAACACTATTTTGAAAGAAAGATAAGGCAACCCGAAAGAACAAAGAAGGTTCGGGTAGAATTTGTTATGATTTTATCGGCATGGTGTCGGGTGTGACCAAGAGGGATTAATGAGAGAGAAATGGGGTTTCTCATCACTTATAAATCTATAAGTAAGTATGGGGGAGGTTCTTAAACATACCCCATCATTTTCTAGTACACATATAAATGCATAGTATAGAGGAAAATCTTGATTAAGAGAGAAAAGGAGAGGATCTCTTACCTCAAATCCGGTGGTGTTCTCCACTTGTTATAAATGACCTGAATAAAAAAATTAGGATTATTAATTAAAAATTAAAGAACCTCTTATATATGTAATTTACTTATTATAACCCTTTTTAGTTCATTCAAATCCTTTTTGATTAGTCATAAGGTTCAGTTTCATTGTTCGGGCTTGTTTGTTTACTTGGTTTTAAGAGATCAGTTCACTTATATTCAAGTTTTGGATTGTATGTAAGATGAAAGTGGTTGTCCAAAATTGAAGTAACATTATTTATTTCATATCCAGGAGATTACATGGTTTTAATTTTAATTAGGTTACTTATATTGATGTCTAATTATTATATATATAACCTTAGTGATAACCGTTTTTGTTAATCGGTGGATTTGGTTACAAAGAATGTGTTTTTCATTATATATTAATTCCATTTGTACCAAAAGATTACAGAAAAAAAATAGGATATATTACATATATAATAATCTGGTTCAACCATAACACAAATGGTTTCATGACCATAATTAAAGATAATAACAAAAATTGATAAACCGTTGTCCTTGAATGTGCTAAATTAGCACATCTCAAACGGTGCTTTCATTTCATTCAAATAAAAGGGTGGGAAAGGAGAGAAGATAATGAAATTTACCACTAGCATGAATACATTACAGTACATTTATTCTACTAGATTTATCATAATATTATGGTGAAGGGAGGTGAGGAAAGAAATTAAAAAGAAAAGAACTTAAAAGAAAAGAAGAAATTTGGGAAGAGGAATTTACCTCTTGAGACTTCCTCCTTTGAGAACCTCTTAAGGGGAGAGGTTTTGATATTTTGAGGAGGCTTAGAGCTTTTGGACGTGGGGGAGGACCTTGGGGAGAGATTTGGGCAGAATTTAGAGAAGGCTTGGAGCTTGAGAGGAGTGGAGAGAAGAGTGAGTGAAGGGGGGTTTTATAGTGGAGGAGAGGAGGAATTTCACAATATTATAATCATTGATTTATTATTTCTTCACAAGACAAGGAATAGTAAGTATTCCATGACCAAGAATAGTAAATGGGTCATGTGAATCTGAAACAAGGGTGGTGACATCATCCATGATGCTAAGAATAGTCTATTTATCTTATAATGTACGTATACGGTAAATTACCGTATTTTACTATTCATCAAAAATTAAAGTATTTCAGAAAAAATCCCAAAAATTCACCCCAACCATTTTTCGACGTGTATAATCCAAAAATGAAGCCTATTTTTCAAAAATAATTTTTTAAATATGATTATTTTAATATTTAATTAAAATCATAATTCATTATTGAAAACCAGTTTTAATACATTCATTAACTTATTCTAAAAATGTAGGTATATCGTACTTCCAACTTGAATATTATTTTTATACCACCATAGGTGAGATTACTATTAATTGGTGTATATCACTATTCATAAGGGTATGTTACTATTCATTAGGGTAGGTTACTATTTACCAAAAAATTAAGTTTTTCTTATCAGACTCCAAAAAACCTCTTGAACACAACCGTGTATGACAGATTTTAAAAATTCCAAACACAGAAGTGACAAACTTATGTTTAAAGGTCACTTATCAGTTCCAAACACTCTTTCTCATAACCATAATTCCTTTTTTAAAACATTTAAGGAAACTTCAGGACCCAAAAATATTAATCATTTAAAATGAGTGACAACCCTCTAAGAAACATTTCAAAACACTTGAATCATTTTAAAAGACCCACTTAGGAATTTTCACAAAGACATAGATCCCAAGAGAGGCACTTTATAAAAGATACATATAAAGCACCTCGATTCATCGTGAATGAGTTGATGTTGTATGATTCCATCACATTATTCCAAAGGTTGGTGTAATAATAATAATTTCCATATGCATTTGATATTGTGATCCCCACTATTGGATATCCCTTATCCATGGTTCCATTTTCCAGTTATATCAATTATCCTTTACCATAACACTAGAGTCCCAATGGATATGTTCCATAGTCAGCGACCACACTCACAACCATGAAACACTCATGTTCCGGTTTACTACAAACACTGCATTATCCCAATGATCGTTAACTCACATCAAATCAATTGGTTGTACACCCCAATAACAATGTATATGTCTCTCACATGAAGTATTATTGGTTCCTTCCTTTATAAATACACCTAATAAAATCAATAAGCATGAACCCAACTAATAGATCGAGAGCGATCCCAACATTCCACTTCTCAAGTCCAATGCATCCACATGCCTATCCACAAAGGTGTATTTTTATATAATTATCTCTTGGTGATAGAAGACCCCTACAGGCCCAATGAATTGGAAGATCAGCCACACCCATCCAAGCCCCTGACAAATAGTAGTCCCCCTAGCTCCCACTATAAGACCTGATAGATAACACCTGATAGCAATTTCCCCTTCTCCCCTACGGGGGTTTGGAACACCTTCCCCAAAACTTTAACCTTGAAGAGTGTCAAAAAAACCTATGATAGTGTTGAAAATTGGGAAAGATATTAGAAGATATAAGCTAAAAGGATCATAAAGTAGGCTAAGGAAACATTTGAGAAAGAAAGATAAGAAGATCAATGAAGAATGGAAAATAAATAGAAGATGAGTGGTTGGTGTAGGACCCCGGGACACCCTGAGAGGGGAGGGGTGAATCAGGGTGTCAAATTTTTATTCCTAAAGTTGTGGATCTTGTTCCCACATTGGTAAGAACTAATTAAACCTGTATGATGGATATGATCAGCAATGAAACATTCACATGCAAAGAGATAACACAGTAATTTTACTTAGTTCACCACTAAGGGCTACGTCCAAGGAGCATACGCCGACAAGTTGTCGGTCATACCAAATTCCACTAATCTTCACTAGTTGTGGATTACAATGGTTCGGGAACAGTCACTGTGTCCCAGGATCACTGCCTTTACAAAAGGTTTAAGGATATCTCACTGCGTCCCTCGGGTCACTCCCGTTGACTCCCCCTGGCTCACTATCGTTGGTGAAGTCCCACTCAGTTTATAGACGTGAAGGTCTCTTCAATAGATGTGCATTGAAGTTCTTTGTCTCCTATTCAGCATGAGACTTTTCTTGAATCAGAGTCCTGAGTTGATTCTCTTTTTAGTTCAATCCTTCTTCTTTAGTGCAATGACTGAATGCACTAGATCCCCTTGTCTTAGTTTTCCTGAATCACAATCACTTATGTGATTGCTCAATAAATGATTCTCAGCTTACTTGTCATCATCAGAATTAGTTCACCATGTATGCATGAGATCATGTATGTATCATTTATATTTCTTCTTCAATATCACTTTGCACTAAAAGTATCAGCCAATCTTTTAGCTCTTGTGCAGCTCCAGAAAGGTGGGCACGCTCCAACAACACCTGGAGCGCTTCTCTAAGCCAGGCGCGCAATTCCCAATATGGCGCGCAAGTCTTCGGCGCGCAAGTCCAAACTGGCGCGCAAGTGTCACTAAAACACCTGCGCAACACTGCCTTCCTCAACTTCTAACCTGCGCGACTTACTTCCTTTCTCTCCCAAACCGCCTTGGGCGCGCAGCCAACAACTGGCGCGCAGCTTCAGATAATGACGCGCAAGTCCACCTGCGCGACCACACACTACTTGCGCGACTTTCACACCTGTGCGACGGGAGCTATTATTTTTCTAATTGTTGAACTCCATAAGAAATGAGGAGGGTGGTCCTCTATTTATAGGAAAACTGGACCCCCTACGTGGTGGCGCGCAAGTCTCCCCTCGGCGCGCAAGTCACGGCGCGCATGTATCTTCCCCTGTAAGTCACTTGCGCGACCAACTTCCAAACTTGCGCGACCCTCCTTCATTTTCCATATTTTGAGTTTCTGATCTTGAAAAACAACAGGCGTGCAAGTTCTCAAGCTTCCAAGGCATTGGCACGCAAGTCTCTTTCATGGCGCGCAAGTCACATGTGCGACCTCACCAAAACTTGCGCGACCCTTATCCCTTTGCCATATTTTGATGATCTGATCTTGAAAAACATATGGTGCGCAAGTTTCCAAGCCTTCAAGTACACGGTGCGCAAGTCCCTTTGCCAAAAACACTTTTCTTTATTTGTCGATTTTCAGGCCCAAAAATTTGGCAAACACTGGGAAACGGCGCCACCTTGTATCTGCTCTTTTTTTCCGCCTCCAAATCATCCATTCCTTTGTCGATGTTCCTTGAATAAAACATGGATCATTATCCATAGTCCTTGGACTCAATATGCCACCATGGAATCTCCTTTGTTAACAAATTTGTATGTCGTTTGTTTGCTTTGTCAACAAGCACGATCACCTCAAAAGCAATTCTTCTTGGTGATCTGTATCCTTCAGCAACTATTCTGCTTTTATCACAAACTCCACTATTGTGATATGTATTCTTTGAAGGAATAACTTTAGCATCATCATCTTCTATGACAATGTGATGTGCATGGCTATCTCAGAATTCCAATCCCCGCATAGCCATCTTAGAATTCCAATCATTTGCACATTGTCTTCTTCATCAACCGTCATGATCGACTTCATGAAAACCATATGATTTAATTCGTCAAGAAGTCTCTTGCATGGTTCTCATGCAATCATGAGTAATTGCATGATCTTCATCAAAAACCCATGGGTCTCATGCAATAATGAGGAATTGCATGGTCTTCATCCAAAAACCTCATTAATCATCCTCAGATGGATTACACCTCACGTTCTTCATTGTTGTAAACAATGTATCACCTTTGACACATGTTCTTTGAACTTATGATCAGTACAACAATCGTCTGAATTATCATTCCTCCACTTCATCGGAGTACTTCTTGATCTCCTTCATTTTGATCTTCATTGACAATTATTGACAACAAATACAACCTTATACACAAAGTGGTTCCAACAGTTGGTTAGTGAAGAAGAACCACTAAAATATCAACCACTACTACCCTTTCAAGGGAGTTAAAGGAAATGAGAGTAGAATGAAAAATGAGAGAAATTTTTAGAGTTGATTAAGAAATAATAAATTAACATAGCATTTTTTGAGGCTATAGTGAACATGTTTACTTATACAAAATTTATGAATGAAATGGTTTATGAAAAGATAAAGCCAATGGAATTGGGTACCATAACATTGATGGGGTATTATTATATAGTTGTATAAAGAAGCCTATTGAAGAAGTAATGTGATCTCGTTAACTTTTCCATTCTGATTAATATTGGTTCTAATGAGTTTGGTCAGGCTTTGAGTGGATTATGAGTTAGTATGAATGTAATGTCTTACTTTATATTTAAAATCTAGGGATTGAGAGAGATTAATCCAACTCGAGTTATGATTTAACTTGTAAATACTACATTTTGGCATCCATTGGGTTTTCTTGAGGATTTCATTTTCAAGGTGGACAAGTTCAAATTCCCAGTGGACTTTCTTTTGATGGACATGGAAAAAGAGGAGGTTCTTAAAATCTTGTGAGGACCATACCCATAAATGGCAGGTAATTGATATAAGTTCAAATTGTGGAGTTATTCTTTAGAGTTAGTGGAGTAGAGGTGGCATTCAATATCCATCGGATAATGAAAAATCTAGATAAGAAAGTATATGAGTAGGGAGAATATAGATTACAAGTACTTGAGGATACTACTGTCCTTGGAAAATTATTTTATGTAAAAACATTAGTTAATAAATAAGTGGGTGAAAAATATGTATGGAGCTAAAAAAGTTGTTGCAGATACTTCATACAACTAAACCTTCATTTTCAGTGAAATCACACATAAAAAAGCATATGTCATGTTAATCTTGCATGCCTAGAATGATGCATGGGCATGGGCCTCATACCCATAATCCAAGATCCAAAACACTTAAATCATAATTTTCAAACTCCAGTGTATCACCTAAAGTGAAATCATACAACAGTAAAAATGGAAGCAAAGACCAAGAACAGCCAACATGTAATTCATTTAGTGTGCAAACAAGGACAACCAACAGGTAATTCATTTTGTGCGCAAACAAGGACCACCAACTGCCACAATTTTTAGTGGGGTGTTTAGCCCGTACAATTCACAATATCACCATTAATATCAAACTGTAATAACATGCAAAACAGATGAGAAAGAGGAGAAAACTCACCGCTGAGGTGTGGTTTAGTGCACGGCAGAGGTGTGTTCATGGCGGAGGAGAGGCGCGCAGCGGAGGAGTCCTCCAACGGAGGAGAGACGCGCAACGGAGGAGTCCTCTGGCGGAGGAGAGGCGAACGGCGGAGGAGAGGCGCACGGGGAAGCTGGGTTCGTGGTGGAGGGAATTGCAGAGGTGGAGGAGTCGGCAATGGAGGAGAGGCATGTGGTGGAGGAGTCCTCCAGCGGAGGAGAGTCGTGCGGTGAAGGGGAGTCACACGACGGAGGAGAGGCGCACAATGAAGGAGAGGCGCACGGGGAAGGTGGGTTCACGGTGGAGGAGTCGGCGGGAGAGGAGGAGGAGGAGGAGGCGGTAGCGACCGGCTTCCACGAGAGCTTGAGGGGTGCGAGGAAGGAGGAGAAAGTTAGGGTTTCTTTATAAAACCCGATGAACCTTTTTTCAGTGCTAACTAAAAAGCACTGATAAAGTTATATTTTATCAGCGCTAAAATAGAAAGCGCTGATAAAGATAGGCCTTTATCAGTGCTAAAAAAGTGCTGATAAAAGATGTCTTTATCAGCGCTAAAAATATAGTGCTGATAAAGATATAATGTTAATAATTTATTTATATTCTTATATATATTTATAAAATTATATACATGATAAATATAGATTTATATTTATAAAATTATAATTTAAATAATTATAAAATTATAAGAAATATACTTATTATATTTATAATCTTAGAAATATATATAATAAATATATTAATTATATATATTTATAAGATTATAAATGTATATAACTATATTTCTTCTAATTTTATTATTATTTATATGAATATATATTCATTTATAATTATAATTATAAATGAATATTTATTTATTTATTTAAATAATTATAAAATTATAACAAATTAATATTTCTAATATTTATAATTTTATTAATATATATATTTATTATAATTTTATAATTATTTAAATATATTTGTATTTATTTATAACTATAAATATAAATATTTGTATTTATTTCTCAATATTTCTATATATTTGTAAATATATTTAGAAATATATTTATTTAATTATATATAACATTATATATTAAAATAATAAATATATTTTTTATGAATTAATAAATATTTAAATAAATAAATATTTATTTATATTTATAATTAATAAATATTTATTTATTTATTTATAATTAAAAAATAAAATAAATAAATTATTTATAGTTGTAATTATAAATATATATATATATAATTATAAAATTATAACAAATACATTTATAATTTTATAAATATATATAATTAATATATTTATTATAATTTTTTAATTATTTAAATATATTTTCATTTATTTAGAATTATATTCATAACTATTTGTATTTATTTATAGATATTTGCATATAAATATATATAATTAATATATTTATTATAATTTTTTAATTATTTAAATATATCTATGTTTATTTAGGAATTATAATTATAAATATTTGTATTTATTTATAAATATTTGTATATATTTATTTAATTATATATTTATAACTTTATAAGTAGTATAATAAATATATTTATTATAATTTATAATTATTTACATGTATATATATATTGTTATAATTATAACTATAAATAAATATATTTATAAATATTTGTATATAATTATAAATATATTTATATATATAATTATAATATATTTATATATTTATTGTAATTTTAGAATTATTTAAATATATATAGCTATAATTATAATTACAAATAAATATATTTAAAAAGTATTTATATATAATTAAAATTTAATAATTATAAATATAATAAATATATTTATTCTTTAAATATATTTAATGTAATTCTATAAATATTGAGAGCATAATATAGTGTATATATATATATATATGGGTAACATGCATGAATTAATCATATACACCTAGTAAAATATACATAATAAAAAAATGAGTCATCAATGGACAACATGAATAATAATAAGAGTGGAATGTATAAATGAACATTAATGATGATATATAACATATATGCACGCATGATCAATATATTTATTGATCAAATTCATTGGAAACACATATATATCTAATTATAATCTTAGAAATATTTTTTTTCAAACATTATATATATTTTTTTAATTATTAAAATATATATATTAATTATAAACATGCGTTTTTTATTTAATTTATACAAATAAACATTTTTTTTAATATAAATATTATAATTGTATATAAATTATTATTAAAAACTTTTATCAACACTAAAAATAACGCTGATAAAGGTCCCATCTTTATCAAGGCTTTCTGTTTATCGTTGATAAAACGAGCCGCTTCTCTTGCCCCGTTTTGTGGTAGTGGCCACTAAATGTTTCAAAAATGACACATAATAAAACTGGTGTTAAATGATTATCATGCAATATGTGGTTTTATTAACCGCTGCTATATTATTATATGGCGGTTTAAACTGTTGCTAGTTGACAAAAAAAAACCGCCGCTAATGACCTTTTTGTAGTGAAGAATAAGTTGAATTGTATTTTAGACGGTTTTAAAATAAATTGTTCATCACTGGTTGTTATTAGAGCACATGCAATTCTTGGTAGTTAGTGAGTTATTCGGGACATCACTCTATCGATGCTTTATAACACTAACAATACATATGCAGCAGGTCACATCCCTGATGAGATGATGATGAATTCCTCTTTGATCAGTGTATGAGGGATGTGTGTACACATATTATCATGATAACTATTAGAGTGTGAGGGAGTCTCATAGCTTGAAACTATCGTATCTTTTGACAGATGACCAAGTTGCTTGTTGTTTATGCTTTGGTGTGTGTGTGTGTCATTATTTGTAAGCTGTTTTACAAATTCCTTATGAATTTATATAAGCTGCTTTATATAAAATGCTTTATTAAGCCATTTGTTTAGAGTATTGTCATTAATTGAAATGTAAAGTATGATTTGTCTTAAATATGCTTTTGAAATGTCATGTATGTTTATTTAAAATTGAAAGCTTTATTTTGATTAATTTAATGTTAGCATCTTTTTATGGAATCCTTAGTGAAACCCTACTGGGATTTTAGCTCACACATTACCTGTGTCTTCATGTATTTGTAGATTATCTCCTTCCAGGTTTGAGCTAAGGTAAAGCGTCACTTAGAGATGGTTCTAGTTGTTGATCCTTGGGGTTAGAGAGTTGTGTCCGCTGGAACTTAGGTGGTTATCCTGTTTTCTGGTACATTGTAATTGTATTTTGGGATTTCATACCTATTTGACCTCTGGTACAGTTCTTTCTGTGGAGTTTTTATTATATGCATACTGGCTTGTTTATTTTGCTTCTATTGTGATTGTGACAAATTCGTTCTAACTTTCATATTGTATGATGTCAAGTGCTTGTCGTCAACTTGTGGAGATCGGAAACGCCCTTCGGGTTATGTCAGGACCGACTCGGTTATCAGGTTACCAGGGTATTCGGGCTGGTTTGTGACATGTACATTGGGAAGATGTTTGGGTGAAATCAATTATTCATCATATCATAAATAATTATGGATTAGATATGAGTAATGATATTCCAACTATATTATTTGAAGATAATAATGCTTGCGCACCACAATTGAAAGAAGATCAGTAATCAAATATGATAAAACAAAACATATCTCACAAAAAAAATTATTGATGAACTTCCAAAAATTGGTGAGGTTGATATCTAACAAATAAGATCTTGTGATACTCGTATAGATTTATTCACAGAGACATTATAAATCGTACCATTTAAGAGATTGATTTATAAAATTGAGATATAAAGATTGATATCATGATTTTACAAAGGGTGGTTAGAGTGAATTCAATAACCTTGACTTTAGTTGTTTTTAATGCATGGTTTTTTTTTAAGTGAGGATTATATGAGATTCCATAAATTTTTGTGTTAAGAATTATTATTTGTTTATACTAATGTCAAAAATCTAATATGATGATAAATTTTGATTTATGCGGATGTCATAACCTTTCATTTTCTCCGATCATTGGTATATCAATCGTTGGATTTGACATGAGATATTCGTATACACATGTCAATGGAAGAAAAGACTTTTGACCCTCTACTTTTTTTTCTAACTCTTGTCGACCTTTTATATTACTGTATTTCATCAAACGCTTTGTTTCGGATGATCACACATTTCAGTTTGAAATTTTATCGCCATTCGATTAGTTTCTCAACAAAATATAAATTATTATTTCTTAATAATTTTTAGAAATTATTGATTAATTGTAAACATAACACTTTTTTTTACAATAATAAGAAATTTTTTAGTTTTTTAAATGATACACAATCTGAAATTTGATTAGAATATTTTTTTCTTGAATTTTATGAATCCAGTTATAAATTATTATATGTAATAACTCTAAAGATTACAAGCCTGAGAAATTTATTATTGAACTATAGGCATATTTTATAACTAGACTAAGATATTTATTTAAACAAATTAATTTTATTATTTTTTTAAAATTCAAAGATTTTTCATTTTCCCCATAACTGAGTTTAGGGATGACAATTGGTACCGTCAATCAGATACTAGACAACAGGGTTATGATAATAGCTAAATGAGTACGGCAAATTGAAACCCCTATTTAATAAATAGAGTAGGTTCGGGTACCAAAATTTTTACTTTGTACCCGCCTGGTGGGCATCACTAATTGAATTCTAGTAAAGAACGATCATGAAGAACAGTAGTAAAGGGCTAATTAATGGGGTTGGGAGCCGGATCGCCGGACCTGCTCGTCGATCCAATCCTTCATGTCCCTCAGGACGAGCTCGGCGTTCTGGTCGGGCTCTCCCTGTATCAGGGAATGGTACATCCCCTCATACAGTTTCAGCGTCCTGTCCTCGCTCGCGGCCTCGTCGTAGAGCTTCGACGACGACGACGGGCACGTCACCGCGTCGGCGGTGCCGTGAGCCGTGAAGAACGGCGCCCTCACCCGCTGGAAGTTGGCCTGTATGTGGTCGCACACCCGGGCCAGCTCCCGCATCGTCCCCACCCGCGGCCGCCCCCGGTACCGCCTAGGGTTCGCCGCGATCACGCGCAGCTTCTCCGGGTCCTTGATCGCCTTCCCTAACATCCGGTTGTCCGGCATCACCGCCCACGTATCCGCCACCCCGAACAGCAGCCCGTACCCCAGCAGCCGCGCCCACGACGGCTTCATGCTCTCCGGCATCACGAACAGCGGCGCCGAGAACATCAGCCCCGTCCACACCCCCGCCGCCTCCGACTGCAAGTACATCAGCATGGCGGCGGCGCCGCCCATGGACTCCCCGAACAGGAAGGCCGGCAGGCGCCTGTGCCCCTCGCTCTCCCGCACCGATCGGAAGAAGCACAGCGAGGCGGCCGCGGCCTTCTCCATGTCTCCGATGTAGCCGTGGAGCCCGTCCGAGCGGCCGTGGCCCAGGAGGTCGGCAGCGAAGACGGCGTAGCCCCAGGAGGCGAAGCTGATGCAGATCCGCTGGAACAGCCAGCCGGTGTCGGATCCGTAGCCGTGGGTCATGAAGACGGAGGCCTTGACCGGGGGATCGTCGGCCACCGGGAGGAAGGACTGGGTGAAGAGGGCGCCGTGCGGCGTGCTGAAGTAGGACTTGGCGTTGCGGACCCCCTGCGACGCGTAGTACTCCTCCTCCGGGGTGTCACCCCAGAAGTTGGGCGGCGGCTGCGCCGTGTCGAGATCCGTCTGCTGCGGCGGCTCCTTTGCCATGGCGCGGCGGCGCGTGATCGTAATTATGGACAGAGTTCACCCCTCCTGGAGGAAGATGAAGCCGAGGGGAGAAGCCGTGGATCCGGCCGGAGGTGGCGTTGGTGGGTTTTAAAGGACTGGGGCAGGTCGGAGTTGGTGGAAGGGGCCGGCGATGGCGACGCCCGACTCACTGTTTGTTTTACACCGTCAACGTACTTTTCCATCCTCCTATCTCGTGGGGACACGTTGCCCCTCCTGCACTACCAATAAAAGGACAGTGTGACCCTCATTAGCGTGAACACGTGATGTCAAAATTAACATTCTACTAAATTTATCTCTCTTTCAATTTATTTCATTTCTCTGATTCTATTTCATTTCATTTTTTATTTTCATAACACGTTATTTACATTTATGTTTAATTTTAAGTCTTGTTTTCACTGTATTGTTGGATTGTTCTTTTATACAGTATTATTTATTTACTATCAGAGTGGACCATTTATATAATTTATTTAATTGACACCGTAAAGGTCAACTTGCAGTACGTCCGAACGATCTAATTAATAAATAGTATACGTGAATTTTTTTTAAAAAATGATATATTAATTTGAGTTTAATTTATTTTACACCGCCTGATTGGATTGTATAGTTGTTAAATCGGTACAGACGAATTTTTTTTAAAACAAGTAACTCAGTGTATAAATTTATTTATTTTAAACTCACATGGAAAGATTTATTAATTAAGTTACGGTATATATATATTAAGCAATAATATTAATTTCATAAACTTGATTTTGATGTTTTGTACAACTTTTATTTATTGTATTTTTCTTAAAGCAAAATGTAAACTCTCATTGTATTTTAATAATAATAGGGTTTTTTTTCTAGTTATAATCATGTTAAATCACAAGAAACTTGAATTCGCCGCTCTCGATATTATCGTAAGTAATTACATGTCATGAATAATGGATGTTGAAATCTTGAATTGATGGATCTCACGAAAACAATTAATGAAAATAATTCACACGCAATTCAAAATAAAACAAATGTAATGATCTTCTTCAGAAGACATCTCTATGAAGGCTTGAAATGTGAATGCCCCACAGAAATAGATCCATGCAAACTCAGGAAAAGTTTGAAAAAGATATATGATCATCAAAATGAGATTGTTCTAGTGACCAAAGATGAATGAAATGCTCAACACTTCCTAGATTATAAAAGGGTCGGTGATTAAAATTCTGCTATGTATATAATTATATCACAATTACAGTATTGTGGTATTACGGTAACAAATGCCAATATACTTGAAAAGATATACAACTTTTCATGCATCTCACATAACCCGTACAACAACAATATCGCTTACGGGGATATACTAAATATTCCATTCTCATATCATCATTACTTTTAGCAAAGAAGAGCAACGAGCTTTTGATTAAAATTCATCAGTCTCGCCATACTGGTTTTGCAATAACATTTCTTGAAGCAAATGCTACATTTCATAAAAATAATCATTTAAGTGGATGGAGTCAAAGACGTGATTCTAGTGGTGGACGTGGTTTTGGCGGTAGGTGTGGCCGAAGACATGGTCATAGTCATGAACACACTCAAAATAAATATCAGAATCAAAGAAATACCATCTCAAGCACTCGGAGAAATCCTTCCGATTCCTGCTATAGGTGTGGTTCTAAGGGACATTGGTCCCGAGTCTGTCAAACCCCAGATCACCTCTGTAACCTTTATAAAGCATCTCCTGAAGCAAAGAATACCAAATCAAACATCGTTGGGACATTCTATAAAGAGAAAGAAAAGTTGGTGAATTTTACCGAGAATCACAAGCCATCAAATGATGATTTTACTTTCCCCGAAATGGTTGATTTATTTTTGAATTTGATGAGTTGATAGTTGGAAAAAATTTAGAAAAATTTCAATAGTTATGATATATGATATGGTGTTTTTTTCTATATGCTTTGTATTTTTTGATGGTGTATTGTTTAAATTTCACAATGTTTCATCATCATCATCATCATCATCATGATTGAAGCTTTAAAATGGATTTTGTAAACGGAATGGATATTTGCATATCAGATAGTGGAACAATGCACATGATTCTAAAAAATAAAAAACATCTTTCTAATCTTAAACCAAGAAGACCAATTGTGAAAACTATATTCAGTCTTGAAAGTTTTACTTTACCTAATAGGACACAACTATTTATAAAAGATGCGTTATTTTCTCCCAAGTCCAAAAGAAACTTGTTAAGTTTCAATGATATATATTAGCATGGGTATGATACCCATACTATATCTAAGAGAAATGAAAAGTACATGTTCATTACCATTAATAAATTCAGTACGAGTCATATACTAGGAAAACTAACAAAACTATCACATGGATTACATTATACATATAAGTGCAATCGAAACATATATATCAATAAAGAATGGACCACAAATCGTTTATTTGCGGCATGACCAATTAGACCATCCTAGGTCATGAATGATGTGAAAATAATTTAAAGTTATCATGAACATTTAATAAAGGTCCATACTATTTTTCTACTAAGAAATTCCATGCGAGGCTTGTTCACTTGGAAATTTGATTGTGAGACCATCTCTAGCTAAAATTATGGTTGAAATGCCTACCTTTCTTGAATGAATTCTAGGGGATATATGGGGATTAATTCATCCATCATGTGATCTATTTAAATATTTTATTGTATTAATTGATGCATCTAGCAGATGGTCGCATGCATGTTTTCTCTCAATGTGCAATGTAGCATTTTCACAATTTCTTGCTCAAATAATTAAATTGAGAGAGCAATTCCCTAATTATGTTATCAAGAAATAAATGCTTGATAATGTTGGAGAATTTACCCCTCAAGATTTCAAAGATTATTGTATAGCAATGGGGATTACTATGGAGCATCCAGTCGCCCATATATATACACAAAATGGTTTAGCTAAATCACTAATAAAACGCCTCAAACTTATTGCTAGATCGTTAATAATGAGAAAAAAGTTGATGAGATCAATATGGGGTCATGCAATATTGCACGTTTTGACATTAATTCATATAAAACCAAGTGAATATCATATGTACTCTCTACTCTAATAGTCATTTAGCCAAGAGTCTCACATCCCTCACTTAAGAATTTTTGGTTGCGCAGTATATGTACTGATTGCTCCCCCACAACGAATAAAAATGGGAGCTCAAAGGAGGTTGTGAATATATATGGGATATGAATCCCCATCAATCTTCGAGTATCTTGAACCTCAAACTGGTGATTTATTTACATGACATTTTTCTAATTGTTAATTTAATGAACAAGTATTTCCAACATTAGGGGGAGAAAAGAAACAAATGAAGGATATTTACTAGAATTTGAAAACATTATATATTCTAGATCATCTCACTCAACAATGTGAGATGGAAGTGGAAAAGATTTTATATTTTCAAGAATTAGCAAATCAGGTTCCATATGCATTTACTGATACAAAGGGCATGACTAAATCACACACACCAACTATAAATGCCCTAGTTATAATTGATTTCTTAAAGACAAAATTAAATAACAATGTTACATAAATGTCAATAACACAACTTAACTGTGAAAGACCAGTTGTCTCTAATGATATAATCCCCCCCCAATGAATGAGTGTAATTAAAAACCCCATTATGGAGGTGTGTGTTTCAGAAGAAACACACAATTTATGTGTTCATGAAGAAACACATAATTTATGTGTTCTTGAAGAAACACATGATAAGAATCATAAAGAGAATTCACATGATATAGAAAACCCTAAAGGTTTTGAAAATAATGAAATCTATTTTAATTATTCAACTACAGA
This sequence comes from Viscum album, assembly GCA_963277665.1. NCBI lineage: Eukaryota > Viridiplantae > Streptophyta > Magnoliopsida > Santalales > Viscaceae > Viscum > Viscum album. The sequence continues at coordinate 1,154,912,410 of OY728120.1, read as the reverse complement.
CGATATATGGAATCAAAGTAATGTGGAAAATATTGATAAAATAGTTTCATATTCTATGGAACATGAAATCGAGATTAAAGATCCCAAACCAAGGTCTGTTATGGAATGTCAAAAATGGCCTGATTGGAATAAATGAAAAGATGCAATGTAATTATAATTAAATCCACTTAATAAGCAGAGGGTCTTTGGATATATCATGCTTACACTAGAATATGTGAATCTTGTTGGATATAAATGGGTTTTTGTGTATAAATGTAATGAAAAAAAACAAGATTATAAGATATAAATATCATCTTATCACACAAGGTTTTTCCCAGAGACCTGGAATTTATTATGAAGAAACATATTCTCCTATTATGGATGCTATTAATTTTTTGTATCTAATCAGTCTTTCAATAGTTGAAAAGAATAATATATATCTTATGTATGTTCTTAGAACTTATTTATATGGGTCACTTGATAGTAGTATATATATGAGAATCCATGAAGGATTCAAAATTCTTGAAACATTGAAATCAAAACCCAAGGAACCATATTCAATTAAATTACAAAAATCCCTGTATGGATCAAAGCAATCTGGGTGTATGTGGTATAATAACTTGAGTGAATATTTGTTAAATAAAATGTATTTAAATGATACCATATGCCCATGTGTTTTTATTAAGAAAAAAACATCTGGATATGCAATCATAGTTGTTTATGTTGATGGTTTAAATATCATCAAAAGTACATAAGAGATTAAAAAAGCAATGATAAATTTAAAGGATGAATTTGTAATGAACAACCTGGGAGAAACCAAGTATCATCTTGGTTTACAAATTGAGCATATGTCAGGTGTTATATTTTTGCATCAGTTAAATTACAAAAAAATTTCCTAAAGTTATTTAATATAGATAAATAAAATCCCGTAACCAATCCAATGGTTGTTTGATAATTAAATATTAAAAAAGATTAATTTTTACCTTGTGAAGAAAATGAAGAGTTGGTCGATCCATAAGTACCATACTTTAGTGTCATCAGAGCACTTATGTATCTTGCTAATAGTACTCATCCTTATGTATCCTTTTCTACTAATAAATTATCAAGGTTTAGTTAAATTCAAATATAAAGAAATGATAATGTAATTACACATATTTCTCATTATCTTTATGACACTATTGATTTGGGTTTATTCTATTATAACAAATTTGAAAGAGTGATGATCAGTTTTTCATGTGTAGGTTATTTATCAAATCTACATAATGTGTGATCACATACTACTTATGTGTTCACAGTCAGAGGTACTGCTATATTTTGGAGATAATAAAAGTATACAATCACTGTAAAATATTCAAATAATGTAAAAGTGATAACATTGCATAAGGAATGCCAAGAATGTGTTTGGTTGTGGTCTGTGACTCAACACATTCAAGAAACAAGTTAATTAACTATAGATTGTATTCCAAATAAATTATTCAAAGACAATTTCCATGCATCTCACAATTAAAGGAAGACTTCATAAAAAAATATCTGATGAAACACATACCATCAAAATTTTTCTCCTTCACACAAGTGCTAATGAAGAAAGGATATATCAACATACAACATGTTCAATCTAGTGATGAAGTTGCTGATTTGATTACAAAGGATCTACTGACCACTATCTTTATAAAACTTGTACATGATATAGGGATACATAGATTGTATAATTTATAATTTTTTTATATAATGTAACTTTTAGGGGGAGTCCACGTGTCTGTACTATTTTCCTTATTATGTTGTTTTTCTCACTGAGTTTTTCCAAAAAAGGTTTTTAATTAGTCATCATCAATATATATATTACACTATAAGGGGCGGGCATCCCAAGGGGGAGTGTTAGATAACTGCTAGAACGTGGCTGCCAATCTTCAATGTGAAGGTACTAGGGTGCGCAATGGAAGATGGTGGACCATGGATTTAAAATTTTTCACCACGAAACGACAAAACTACATTATCTCTAATGATTTGTTCCCTAGTAAAGGTTTGAGGTCCACACATGAATTAATCAAATCACAAAAATAAAACTAAAAAAATACACCGTTCGAAATGAAGCGTGCTCGACTACAACTCATCACCGAAAACCGTTGCTTGAAGGACCCAAAACCAAACCCCTATAGATCATCCACACATGCTTCAAGAATCTACGTACTCACCATTTGTTGAATTATGGGTGCTGGTACAAATCTCTGACGATACCTTTGGTATCACGATGATCACCTTGATCCCGTCCCTTCAATCTGTCAAATGCATTCTTTGATCGATCGCTCAGAGAGAGACTTTCTTTCTCTAGTAAGCGGATGAGAGAGAGGCTCTCATTCCATTGGAATGAATAACACAATAGAAATGAGCTCCTCTTCTTTTTATATAGTGTATGTCCAAAATACCCGATAAGGGTTCCTCGACCCCCGTATATCCAACACCCACTATATAAACAATAAATGACATGTTATGAAGAACTAACTACGTCATTAATGTCATTTATATTTTATCACTTACTTATAACATATAATAAATATATTATGTGATAAAACCAAGTCATTTAACTTGAATCGAAATTACCACTAATATTAAACGAACCTTGAATATTAAAATAATATTCATTCATATAATATTATTCCATGTATTTACTTAAATAATTGTAAATAATTTTAATAAATAAATTCATCTCAATTATTATATACTAGAATAATAATAAATTTATTTATTCATCGGTGATCAATGAAACTTGGACAACTCTCGGACCCCATGGTGGAGCCCACCATGTCCAATTTACCTATTCACTAGAATATGGAAGATTCTTGAATATTCTATTGTGTGTGACCCTCTATCCCCTTATCTTGATAGTAGTGAATAGTATTCATCGACCAAGAGTGGAGTATAGCAGCCCAACAAGGTCCCTAAAGAGATAAGGAATAGTCATAGCAACGAAAACCATCCTACGAACACGCACTGTATAATATAATCTCTTAGCCTCATGATATATCATAAAGAAGGACACACACTTAAGTCATTTTCAATTCTTACTTTATTATTTATTGATATAACTGGACAGAATTACCCCTGACTACCTTGGACAATGATTTATAAAGGTACTACCATCCCGATCAACTAAGCTTGAGATATCACTTCCTCAACTCAGAAGCAACAAATTATATCTTAATCATTAAATCGATTTCATACCACAAACATCCCACCGAACACAAGCTACCTCACAATGACTTAAATGTCATGGTTTTTTACTTGCATCAAAGTGTATGATCAAATGGTACACATTGATAATAATCTCAAGTCAGGAGAACAATACACATTTTTGTAGATAGGAACAACTAATGACACCTGAAACATGTGGTGTTACTATTAGCAGGTATGCCCCCATGATCTCACCTACTAGAGATCACGAAGCGTGAACTTCATGAGAAGAAGTCTCAATACTTATGATCCCCCAACATATGTTAGCCATACATCAACTATGTCTAGTTTGTATGATGTATCTAGAACATATGACATATATTTAAGATTAATGACATAGTATCTCGAGGTTCTCATTATAGCTTGGGATATACTATAAGATTTTTTAAAATAAATAATCTAGATAAATTTCCATTTAAACAATAAACACAAAAATATCAACACTATAATGGTAAGATCACATCAAGCATAACTTACTGTATGCATGACATGGTAATCTAAAAGTACTAATAAAGTTGGGTCTAGGGCACCCAATTTTACAATACTCCCACTTGCACTAGATCTAACATTCTAACCATGCTTGTTCTCTCTCACATGATAAGATCATGTTTCTTCTAAGTTATGACTTTAGTGTAATGACCTGAACTATTATAAATAAAATTCCCCTTGTAATTTAATTAAATGTATTATTATATAATATAGATATAGAAAACACATGCACTTATTTGGTTTTATTATATCAAATTTAAATTACCATTAAGAATCATTATCATTAATAATATAGCCTTTGAACAATGATCATAATATTAGTATAAATATAGGATTTTAACAAATATAACTGACACATACAAAGAAAATGATGACCTCAACTAGTAGGACGATACCCTATGAAGCCCATTTATTAGAGCTTCTAAGGGAGATAAGATCACTGAGATTTTTCCTTGACCAAGCCCAAGATGATATCTAATAACTTAAGTATGATCAAAACCATTTATGGGATAATTTCAAGCTCATTGAGATCGTGACCCAAACCATGTACGTAGAACCACCCCATGAAAGTCTTACAATCACACACCTTACTCTTAGGGTGTTTACCAATGTATTAAAGATATATGTATCAAGACACTAGAAATATGATTATGTACATTATTTTTTATAGAATAATGAATATATTTTCATCCTATTATTTTTACTTTATAAATTATTTTTATTTTGATACAATAAAACACAAATAGTATTTTTGGGTAATATTCAAATTCAATCAAGGAACTTATTTTGATGAATTAATGGATTTTTGAAATAAATAATATTTTAATATAATATTATTATTAAATAATTTTTATTAAATATAAATGATCATATAATTTTTATAAATTCAAATGTAATTTTTATAAGGGTTCGAAAACTGTTATTGTAAAAAAACCCAATATTTCTTAATAAATGTCGGTTTTATTTTAAAATTGAAAATTCAAATATTTATAAAATTATTTATATAAAATGAATATTATTATTTTAATCAGAACTTAGAAATTATCCAACATTGAATTTTTCATAATTTTCAGAGACAATAAAATTTTTGGATAAAAATTAAATACCACATAAATATACTTTGTGTATTATGATATCACAATGACCCAAAAGTGATGTAATAAATACTATAAAAGGTATAAATGAACAAATATATGTTTTATATTTAAAATAATGACATTTTAAGAATATTTTATTAATTTTATAAAGCTATTACGAATCCTCCAAAACCATTAATATATTTTAAGGTTTTAAAATCATTTCTTTAAGAGTATGACTGACCTCCACATAAGTAAGGGTATTATTTTATTAAGTTATGACCTTGGACTTATAAAATAATAAAAACCTATCCCATTTGGTAGAAACCATGGAAAAAAACCATGGTAAGGTTTGTGGTTTTGGTTATTTTATTATATAGAGTCCAAAACCTAAGTTTGAGAAATAATAAAGAAATCCCCAATCATTTCCTATATAAACCCACCCAAGCTCTGATTTATCTTCACTAAAAATACTTGGATAATGTCATTACTCTGCCCTCGCCTATATAGAGTCCTTCCAAGTTTCCCCCAAGCTATCAAGAAGCTCCTCCCAAGCATTTGGGGTCACACACTCAAGTAAGAGATTTCTCTCTTCTCATTTCCATTCAAGAACCTTTTTTATGTTACGATTCTTAGTTTCAATTTGTGGTTGCTTGGGTATGTCATAATAAAAAACCCATGATTTAAATTTTATTTCTAAATGATGAGATACCCCTTTCACTCTGATTAAGCTCCCCCATGAACCTTTATGTACTCCCGTTACCATACCGAATTTTAGTAAGGAATCCTCACATTCTCTTCTTTATTCAAGTTACTTTATTATCTTATGCCTTATATTTCCAATTCCTAATGTTGAGAAATATATTAAAAGTCCCTATTATTTTCCATTTGATGTAAAAATTATTATATAACCCCTTTTCTCTCATCAACCAATTTTATGAATTTTTAAGTGATACCATTACACTGCCAAAATTTCACTACGATTTTCCATGCCAAAACAATTATGTAGTGAATACCATATCCATTTACTATAAAGGGTGTTAAACTTTATACACTTTGGTACTTACATGTATGTATTCCACACTTCTTTTTCATGGAATAAAATATGATTATGAATGAATCCATGTTTTATGATCTATGTGGCACACATAAGTATGAGAATGAAATGAAAGTGATGGGTGCACCTTGAATTATATAGCACTCCAATGCATTGGGAATTTTTTTATCTCATGAGAAGTCATGTTGGGATAGGGAGTGAATCTGATTACTTTATTGGACTTTTTCAATCACGATGTCTTGGAAGTTATCCTTGACCTACGTTTATGATGAAATGTTTCAAGTTGTTTCCACATTTCCCATGTTGTCTTTATGATTACCATGATATATCATGTCCCATTGTTCATGTTTATGATTATTACTTTTTTTATATTCCTATTATATAATATGTATCATTCTCTTCATGTTTATTCCCTTACTGGTCATTATATCTCACCCCTTTCTTATGTATGTCCCCAGTTTATCCCATGCAGTTTTAAGTTCAATGGAATATTATGATCATGTTAAGGAAGTTTTCAATAAAGATGATGTATTCCAAATTTTATGTTGTTATGTAATGTACCTAATTACCAAATACAGTATAATTATAAATATTTTGTGTTGTATTAAGTGTAACCTTATGTAATCAATCATGTATTAATATGTAATAAAGACCAGGGTTGTTATAGTTGGTATCAAAGGGAGGTTTAGTTATTTTTAGGACTAGGATTAGAAAACTCTAGTGAAAGCCTTAAGGATAAGACTAAGTATAATAATAAATCCCTAAATTTTGGTAATTATACAGTAAGTTCACTACAAAATAACAAGGTAATATTAGAAGTCTTTGAAACCACCGATAATTTTTTTTTCAAATATTTACCCGTGGTTTTTTAAAAACCACCACTAAATATTTTTATTTTTTAAAAAAATTCACTTCCTCCCCTCTCCCTAATACCCCCTCTACTAATTCCCCTCTACCTAGACCCCCCTCTCCATGATCCCAATCCCTAACCCCCTCATCACTACTCATTATACCTCACTGCCGCCCGTTGCACCTCACCACCACCGCTCGTTGCACCTCTTCGCTGCCCGTTGCACCTTGCTGCCACCACCCATTGCACCTCACCACTGGTGATGCCCCCATTCCCCCTTTATACTCCTCCCTATCTCCCCTGATCCCCCTCTACCCGAGCCCAATCCCTATCCCTATCTGCCATTGCACCTCACCGCTGGACCCCATTGCACCTCACCACTACCCCCCATTTGGTGATGCTTGATCCTTATTTTTATAGTGTCTCAACTTTGAGGGTTCAATGAGTTATGAGATTCTAGAAATCTTATTATTTAATTATGTGTGAATGTTGATTTACCAAGATATTTATTTCATTGGGTGGGTGGTTGAATTGATCCAATAAAAGATAATATACCATTTAAAGAAATTGAAGGGAAAATGGGTAGTTTTCATGTGACTTACTTGATTTAATGTTATTATTTTTATATTTATGATTCTTGGTTGATATTGATTCTTTGAAAAAAATTTCTTATTTCCATTATGATTTCATTGTCACCTCTTCTAATTGGTTAATCATTTAAAATAAAAAATTTGTTATTTAAAAATTTGGGATTATGTTGAAATTATTTATTCCCTCGATGACAGTTTACTATGTAAATAATTATTTAAATAGGTTGTTTAATAAATTGATTAATAAGTTTTATCACCTTTAATAATTATCTAAATACTTAAATTTGGAAATTAATAAGTTGTATAAAAATATAGAACATTAATAATAATTGATGATCACAGTAAAATAGTTTCATATGCTCCAAAAGTATCAAGTTATAGTTTTCATTTCATTCCATAGTTAATAGTGTTCAATAGTTTAACATATTACACAATGGGGTTCCAAATCAAAAAGTGATTCTTCATAATATTGTTTTAAATGATTAAAATGACATTGATTTTTTACTTTATATATCATTATTATAAGGAATTTATTTCTATTCAATAATTATAAATATGATATTAGTTGATTATAAATATTATATTCAATAAAAAAATCAATTTTGAAGATAATCTATAAAAGTTTTTGGTGAAAATTAAACACCATCACTCACTTAGGTATTGTAGAACCACCATGGTGAATGATGTTTTTAAATGTTTTAAGAAGGGAGAACTAATATGTATTTGATTTAATGAAAGTATTATATTATAATTCAACTATTTTCTTAGAGTTACTTTTAATGATCACTAATATTTTATAATGTGAAAGAGGAGAATCAAAATGAAAATACTTTGGTTTTGAATAATTTTATTTGAAAAAGTAACGGCTCATGAAAAGGGCTTGATGAGAGGGAATTACTAATATCTCAATAATAATAGAACCAATGGATGAGAATAACATATAATTATAATAATTAAAATATATAAATATGGCATTTATATGAGATTATATCTAAATAGTTATGAAATAAAGTTATCGGATAAGGAACCCTTAGCATGCTCTTCGAGACACCTCCATCAATAATCACATTGAATTATGGTTTTATAACTTTTTTTTGGGTTATTTAGAGATATAATTTTGGAAATTATTTCACATTGACATAGTTAATGTGATATCATTGGTGTAGGTTTTTGAAGGTTTTTTAAATATTATTTGAATGTGTTTAACCATTTATGCAATTTTTTTTAAAATTTATGCTTGTAAAAAGAGAAATGTGTATGTTTTTAAAACTTAAAATTTTAGTATTTTTGAAATTATATTTCTTAATATATAATTTTGATATATTCTATAAGAATTATGATATGATTTTAATGATTAATTTCAACATGTTTTGATGGATTAAATGACGACTCATGAGAAGTGTGATAAAGTAAAATATTGACATGATTAAGAGATATAATAGAATATTGTGTCTTGTGTTAAAAGTTTAACATTCATGGTAAAATGTTTCATTGTTGTTTTGATGATAGTGATAAAAATGTTATTAGTTTCCTTATAATGAAAATATAAAAGTAAAATTATACACGTTGATTTTTGGATGATATGCGAGTATCACAATTTTATAATTTTTAGCTCAACATTTTCATTTTTTGGGGCATTTTCATTATTACTGTTTTGATTAAAATTTTATGAATTTTTGTTAAATAGAATGTTACCATGAACTGTTTAGTGGGAATTGAGCATTTAATTTAATGATATTAATTCTATGATGGGAATTATGAAATAAATATAATGTGGGTTTTGATAAAAATGTTAAGTTCTTTTATAGGGGAAATTATTATTTTTTATTATATGAAAATTTTGATAGGTGTTTATTGAATTGTTTAAAGAAGGATAACTACATGTAGTACATGAGATAAAAATGAATATTTTATTGTGAATCATGTTGAAATGTGTAGTTTTTTTTATTTTAGATAAAAAATTTATATCCAATTGATAAAAATTAAAATTAATATGGGTTGTATATGTTCAAAAACATAATAATTACATTATTTATATAAGTTAGTTGTTTTTATTCCACATAAATAATTCTCTATTTTTTATGATATGTTATAATCCATCTTACATTTTTTTAATCATAACATAATATTTTTTATGTGTTTTATTTTTTTAATAAAGTGTAGGCATATTGTGATATATATGGATAAAAGCTGGATCACATTACCGAGGAACACACTAAAATTGCTAAGGGTTTGGAGAAGTTTTTAGATCTTTAAATTTTCAATTAATCCATTGATGGGATAATAAGATATCCATGTCCTAAATGTAAATTTATAAGTTGGTTGAAGAGAGATAAAGTTTATGAACACTTGATATTGAAGGAATTCCTTACTCAATATTTTTGTTGGATTTGGCATGGAGAATCGAACATTATAGAAAGTTTGAGCACTGATATAAATCAATAGAATGAGCTCCCAACTTCATAAAAAATGGACAATGAAGTAAAAAACCTTATAAATGATACTTTTTTCATTTTAAGGCAACAAAATCAACATCAAAATATACCAGAACAACTAGTTGAGGGTACTATAAATAATAACTTGAAAAGTGATGTTTTTGAGAATATAGGACAACCAAATCAAGATTGTAACATATCATTGGATTCCCCTCTTGATTCTATAGAGACTAATGTAAGAGATAACTTCACTGATTAGACAGATGCATTTCATGATTTATTTGATGATGAAAATCAAGAGTTGTATGGTGGATGTTCGAAATATTCAAAAATTTCTTTTCTGCTGAAGTTTTATCATATCAAATACCTACAAGGAATTAAAAATGAGGTGATTTCCATGATATTGGAATTGTTGAATGATGCATTTACTGAAACTAAGATCCTTATGTTTTTTTATGATATGAAAAACTTGTTAACAATGTTGAGTCAATAAGGGTTCCTTATGAATTTTCCATTCCTTCATGTTTTGAAAATCACAAACACCCTATCTTAAGGAAAATTTCATTTTCCCTAATATTTTTTATTAATAAGGAAAATTTTCCTTCCCCAAGGAAAATTTATCCTTTTTTTTCATTGTTCATATTTTAGTTTCTCTAAATCTAAATCTTTTTATTCCTAAGTGAAAAATTCAGTTTCACATCTAAAACATCTGAATTATATAAGTACTTAGATATATCATATTCTATTTTCAAGATCTTAATTCAAAATCTGAATTCTCTGAAATTCAGACTCCGAATTCTCTGAAATTCGGACTCCGAATCCTTTGAAATCCAGACTTTGAATTCTCTGAAATTTAGGTTCCAAATTTATTAGAATTCAGGTTCCAAATTCCTTAGAATTCAGAATCTGAATTCCTTAGAATTTAGACTCCAAATTCCTTAGAATTCAGGTTCCTAATTCCTTAGAATTCAGGTTCCGAATTCCTTAGAATTCAAACTCTGAATTCCTTAGAATTCAGACTCCGAATTCCTTAGAATTCAGACTCCGAATTCCTCAAAATTCAGATTCTGAAGTCTACAAAATTCTGATTCTGAATTCCTTGAAAAATAGAATCTGAATATCCTTATAATATAGACTCCGATTGTTTATTTTCTTAAACTCCAAATTTTAATTTTCCTTAGACTCTAAAAAATGAATTTTGTTGAGCAACCTTATTTTACTTACCCTTTTTATAGTTATAAAACAATATCGTGTATTCTATTTCTAACCAACCGTTGTTTGAGTGACCCATGTACAGGTCCCTCCGAAATTCAAGGAAAAATATGACCATTATAGGAGGGAGCCAACCATTGGAGATGTGCCTATAAATAAGAGCTCATTTGAATGAGATCAATACTTACTTACACACATTGATCAATATAGAGATTACATGATGCTGAAGTGATTTCTAGAGAGATATAATATCTTGATTTGTGTGTACTAAAAATCTTGTTCAGATTGCTTCGTGTGACTCCGATTTTTGCTGTGTACAATCGAGGGCTTCCGGGGATAGGAAGACAGAGGTGCCGACTGCCTTAAATTTCGAGGACTTCCTTGATAGGAAAACAGAGGTTCAGACTACCTAGAAGTTCGAGGGCTTGTGGGGATAACAAGACAGACTCCGATATTCTTATCGAGGGCTTACCTTGGTGTGGGTAAGACATAATTTCTTGAAAGTATAAATCAATGGACCTTTATCCAAGGTTGTTGGATACCCTACTCTTTGGGTTAAAAGATTTCATACTTGTTACTTGTATTGTTTCAAGTTTGTTTTCTGCTAAATTTTGATTAATAAGGAAAGTATAACTATCTTATACTTTCTTGTACTTGTATACTCTGATTAGTAAGATTCTATACGCTTTAAGATATAATCTTTTTCATTATAAAATTTTCTTAAGTTTCATTTCCAGAACCATATTTCCGGAATCTAGAAAGTTTTTAGAACTAAGAGGTCTTGTGAATTTACCTTGTTTAACATTGTTAAACAATATGAAGGTTTATACCATATTCAAAAGTTACAAAGGATTTTTTAAAGGATACAATTCACCCCCCTCTTGAATATTGATCATCTACATCATTATTTCGATCCTACAAACAATCTTGGTCTGAATTATACAAAAATACATGCTTATACCAATGATTGTATACATTATCGGGGAGAGGATTCAAGCAGACATGATTGAAAAAAATGTTCTTCTTCTAGATGGAATTAAATGGGTGATCTTAGAAGTATGAATCAACATACTACTATGAAGAAGAAGAAAAAGAACACACCTGTAAAGGTTTTGCGTTACTTCACTTTAAATCATTGATTGTAAAGATTATTCATGTCATTGAAAACTGTTGATCACATGAAGTGACATTCTATAGATAATAACAATGATGGGTTAATGAAACATCTAAGAGATTCACAATCATGGAATTCATTTGATTCATTACATTCAAGTTTCTCATTTAATCATAGGAATGTACGATTGGGATTGATTATGATTGATTCAACCCATTTGGGACTTTGATCACCAGTTATAACATTTGGATGATTTTTTTGATCCCTTATAATCTACCTCCATGGATTTGTATGAAACAAACATATTTTATCATTTTGATGATTATTCCTGAAAAAAATTGTTTAGAAATGATATTAATGTATACTTATAGCCTCTAATTGAAGAATTACTGGAGTGATAGAGCAATAATGTTAAGACATATGATGCATCTTCTAGAATAATGTTTAAAATGCACACTGCTCTAATGTGGAAAATTAGTGACTTCCTGGGACTTGAGAACTTATTTGGTTGGAATAATTACACGGGTTTGGATTGTCCTGTTTATAAATTTTATTTTGATCCCAAATGGATACCTTTCAGTAAAAAACAGTGCTTCTTGTTTCATTGAATATTTATTGATGCATCTCATAGATTTCAGTTCAACAAGTCAAAATTGAATGGTTCTATTGATCATAGACCACCTCCAAAGTTTTTGATAGGTTCTAAAATATTATCACAAATTAGAAACGTTGAAACAAAATTTGGGAAGATTTATCATTTGAATGATAGTAGGAAACGAGTTCAAAGTGCATCGTCAAGTGAAATCGGAACACAATAATGGAAGAAAAAAATTCATTATTCAAAATTTTGTATTAGGAATTTAATTTTTTACGACATAATATTTATGTTATGCTTATTGATAATAATTCTTGTGACAATTTGATTTTAAAATTTCTTAAGGAGCATGGAAAATTTAAGGACCATATCAATGATCAGAAGGACTTACAAGCATGAACATAAAGCGTGATCTCTAGCAAAGTGAGAATGGAAAGTATGCTTCAAAAATTTATGCAATGAAAAATAGGGATAAATATACATTAATTTGAATTTTAAAACATGTAAAGGTATCTTATGGGTATTCAAGTAACATATCAAGGTGTGTTGACTTAAAGTATCATAGGTAACATGGATTTAAAAGTCATGATTCACATATTTGTTTTATATTAGTTACCACCATCATCATTGTGAACATTATTATATGAAAAGGTTACTGCTATTGTACTCCAATTTTGCACATTCTTCAGATAACTATGTGGGAAAAATCTATAACCATCTGAGATTGAAAACCTTCAGGATAGATTTTTATTGACACTTTTTGTAATGAAGATGATCTTTCCTCCATCATTTTTACTATCATGATGCATTTAACTATGAATTTGGTCTAGGAAACTAAATTAGGAGCCCCTATAAATTATCAATGGATGTATCCAATTGGGATATAATTTATTTATATGTTTTTCATATTAAGTAAACAATTCTTGGAACTTAATTAAATACATAATTATTATTTATTTATTTTATTTCACAGATAACTTGGTCATTTGAAATTATATGTGAAAAATAAAGCTTAAAGTGAAGGCTATATTTTTAAAGGATATTTATAATAGGAGTGTCTTAACTTTTTGTTCCAGATACTTAGATGATATTGAGACAAGATTTAATTGCGTTGGATGTTTTTATGACACATCGACTCAATCTCAACTACATGGGAAATAAAAAATCTTTCCTGCCATTAGTCGATCAGTTGGGAGATGCTCAAATGTTACACTGAAAAAATGAAATTATTACAAGCACATAGATAGGTGCTACTGAATAGTGAAATTTCAGATCCATTTATTAAAGATATTAGGATACAAACAAAGAGATAAATGAGAGGATGAACACAGAATGATAAGATGTAACAAAAGCTGTTAATAGATATGTTGTAGAATGGTTTTCATATCGTGTAAGTGCATACATATTGAAATCAATACAAATATTAGGTTGAAACATATATTTTTTAAATCTAATAATGTATATTAATTTTTTTAGATCATGAATATTTATACTCAGACTAAGCTTTCATAATATTTGAAGTTTATGGCTCGAGGTCCTCTAAAACAGGCTAGAAAGTTCGATGATTACAATGCGAATGAATTTAAATTTCGTACTGTCGATCAGGAAGAGGGTTTGAAAACACAAAATAATAGTATATTTATGGTTACCAAATTGGGATACTATTGAAATTTTATTGATATTATTGAAATAAACAAAGATAGTCATTTTTTATTTGTTTTATTCAAATGAAAGTGGGTCGATATTACCAAGGGTATTAAAAGAGATTCATTGCAATTTAATTCTGTGAACTTCTCTCACTTGATGGATGTCAGTGACCATGAATTACATGATCCGTATATCTTATAACCACAAGAGAAAATGGTATATTATATGAAAGATGTCATGGATAGAGGGTGGGGTGTAGTTGTTCATGTAAAACAAATAGACTTGTATGATATGGTTGATGAAGCTAAATACTTGACCACTACCATTGAATCCCATCAACAATAAGAAACAAACTTATTTTTCCATCATGATATTGAAATATTAGTCTTGCAAGGGTGGATGAAGTAGATCAAGTAATTATGGAGTAAGACAACAACATGATTGAAGGGAAAAATGATTGTATGTGAAGTAATCCATTAATTTATCAACCACTTATGTTATATATGTATCCATTCATTTTCATAGATATGCATATTTTGTCTTGTCAGTACTGTGCACCTATTTTCATTTATAATTTTTTTTCTGCTTGATTTTTTTGAAATATATGTTTTGAAGTTAATTTTATCTAATTAAATGATAGGAATTCCAATTATGAAACATTTTAATGATCCCATTTGATTCTCAGTCAATGTTCCCTCTACCAAACTGATCGATAAATATTTATCAGTCTCCCTCCCTATAGTATATGAGTAACCCTCCATCTTCCCCCTACACCATCTCTCACACCCTCCATTCCATCATCGTATGGCACACCCTTCATCAACATCCCATCAACATCTGAGACAACACCTCCCCATTTAGAAGTTTCATCAGCAAGGGAGCAGTTTGTCACTCCTGTTTCTTCACAAGGATATAGAGGGTGACAATTATAGGTACAAATTTTAATGTGAATAAAGTTATTGCACTTTTTTATACTACCAACTGTTTTTTTCATAAAATATTCAAGAAATGTTACTACAGAGAGAAATATGTACAATTCAGATGTCTAGAATTTGAATAGATTAAAGATAGTTGTTCCATTTGAATGTTATGGGGTCCCTACGGATGATTCCAAAGGATTATTTGGCTAGATTATAGGCTAGTTGGCGGTAGATCTAGTTACCCTTCTGATTACCTATGCTAATTGGTGGCATGTGCCTCAATATTGAAAAAATAAAGTCTTTTATTCACAAATAAAGGTAATTTTAATACATTATGGTGTAATTTAACTTCATCAAGTTATTAAATTCTAATATTTTAAAAATAAATCTCTTGGTACATACGTTATTCCACTTTACCATTGCCGATCTTATAGCACGAAAGTGGAAATTGAAAAATTTGGGTAATAAATGGAAGGATTTTAAATGGAGATTATGGAATGAATTCAATGATACTTTATTAAGCACTCAACAACTGTATGATAAGGTACTCGAAGGGTTACCTAGAGAGAAATGAAAGGTTTTTTTGATATCCATCACCAAGAGAAGTACGCGGTATTGAAATATATATTATTAGATTAATCTCATTTTACATATATACTCAAATATGATAAGGATATGACATTTCATACATTAAAATTAAATTACATGTTATTTATTTTAAGAATTTTCAAAGAAAAATGAATCAGGTCAAGCTAAAAAAAACATCCCTCACATTGCTAGGTCAAAGAGTTTTTCCAGAAAAAGATCAATTCTGGTAATATTTTTATTAGTTTAAATATTTATAAGATAAAATTATCTATTTCATATATTAAATTTTTGATTTATATTTGTTTAATGCAGTCAAAGAATTTAGGGCACTAAGTCTCCTAAATAGAACTGTGGTTGGATGTTCATACAAAATTTGATGAGAGTTATGTTAATAAGCATGCCAAATAAGTTGGGGTTTGAATTCCATTTTCATTGTAATAACTTATTGTTAGTTGTCACTATGTTAATATTTATTTCTTAAAATATGAATAATATTTTATTTATAGGTAAAAATAAAATAACTATGTAATGAAAATCCCACGTAGTCCTTCTCAGTCTCCCAGGATGATCCAGTTGGTCAAGTCCTTGGGAAGAAGCATCCTAGTTGAGTGCGTAAGATGAGTTTGAGACCATTACCATATGAGGTCTTTGGTAGGTCATTGGGTATTGCAACAACATCTACTAATATTTTTAGTTACTCCGTACCTCGAGATGCTCATAGGGAGTTTTTTTTAATGAAAAACACAATTCCGAAATAGGGGGCTCATATAAAGGTGCAAGATGCAAAGGTCATCGCTCTTTAGAAAGCATTGATTGAATTATATCAGAAGAAGAACAGATCTTTCCCCGACGATATTTCATAGATGGATGGTAGTGAGTAGGTAAATCACACAATGTCAAAATCATTTAGTATACAAATTTTATTGGTTTTAAGTTTAAATTTAAATATACAACACTATTTAATTTTCAACATAATTTTCATGAAGGTGCTGGTAGTAGGAAGTGGAGATGGAGACAGAGAGGGTGTCGATCAAAGTTCATTAGGTAGTGATTATGGTCCACTTTGGATTCAGATATGATATTAAAATAAAATTATATGATCTCATAGTTGGGTGTGGTGAACATGGATATGATTTTAAACATATTTTTTCTTCACTGTATTAGGCATGTTGTTACTTTATTATAATGAGCATGTTGGTTGATATAGTTCTTAAAATTTCTTTAATAATGTCTAAAATTTGTTTTATAGCATGGTTTTTTCTTTGATAGTCAGTATATTTATTTCCTAGGAACTATATTTTGTTATTATATACATCATGAGTAGGCCTAATGGTGAGGATCATATAGACATCACATGTTTTGGGATTCAATTTTGGTTCCTCCTTGTGGCATGATAGTTTCAACTGTTTTTTCTATTATGATATTGAGATGGTACATGGAGTAGCAAATTTAGAACACCAATCAATGTGAATTTTTACCTTTTCATACACATTTTCATCTTTGGTAGTGTTTCCTTAGGGCCATTTATATATATTTTTGTTTTTCTATTCTGGGGTTGTAGATTCTATAGCTCTATTTCTTTAAATTAATAAATAATAGTGGTTTAAACCACCAATACATCTGTCTAATTATTGTTTATCGGTGGTTTATACCACCACTATTTAAGGGATATTTTTTTAGTAGTGTTTTTTTGGGTTTTAGCGGTGGTTTATGCTGCCAAAAAATATCTTCGATTTAGCGATAGTTTAAACCGCCACTAAATACTCAAATTTTTTTGGCAGTTGAAACTACCACTAAACTTAACAAAAACCACCGTGAAACAAAAATTATATGATGGTTTCCAAAAAATTCCACTAAATGGTCAGAACTAACATGAGTTGGTTGATGATTCCAACTTTAGTGGTGGTTTTTGGAAACCATTGCAGAACCATGTAATGACATTTTAAACCACCTCTAAATCAAAAAAAACCCACCGCTATAGGTCTATTTTTTCATAGTGGTGGTTTATCAAGAAAATATATCTCTGTCTGGATAATACAAGTAGATGTGGTTTTGGCACAGATGTACCTAGGGGTAGCAAATCTGACAGGGTGTTCTAGGCCTGACTCAGTGTAACCTGGTAGACAACAACATGCCTTACTACACACCTGGTTTGACACTCCCGGAGGATATGCTTTGGTAAATTTATAAGCTCATTAAGAACCATTATTACGGGAACAAAAAAATACCCATAAGAGCATATGTTAGGAAATAGATCATGGATAACATATATTGAATCCTAGAAATTCATAAGTTAAGAAAATACTTGTAATTTATAAGTTATCCCTTTGATGTCATTGGATTACCCCTTTATGTGTTTAGTAGTTAAAAAAAGTACTCATACCAAATTTTCCTTTTATTCTAGTCAATGTATGGAAATAGAAGGAACTAGGTAAAAATTAACGTGAAGGGAAATGTGATGATTGCCCCAACGAGATACCTAACCTGATGGGAGTAGGAATCACAAACTTCATGATGATACTCTCTAAGTTGAATCTGGTTCTGAATATAAACTTGGATTAGGAGGAGTTTCCAAATACCCTTAAGAGAGAACAAGTTGTGATTGAGTCCTTTATTTGAAAAAGATCTCTTAATTTCAATGGATTATTCGATACCTTAATCACTAAACAATGGATCAACTCCATTAAGAAGATATTCTTCATCTTTAAGAGTTCCAAATAAGATAAGGTTCCACAGGATGTTTATCATATGGAAGGAGAAGCTGATTAGTGGTGGACATTGATCAAGACTACAAATCCTGAAGAAGAGATCAAAGTGATGGGTTGGAAAGAATTCTAGAAAATATTTTTTGATAAATATTTTCCTCACACTCTCCAACATAAAATAGAAAGGAAATTCCACGCCCTCAAGAAAAAATATGATGAATCTATCAAAGCATATGAGAAAAACTTCACAAGACTTTCACGATACGCATTTGGATTTTTCGTTACCCCAAAATGAAAGGTTGAACACTTCTTTGGTGGGATAAAACATAGTCTAAAAAAATACATAGTGTTCTGATATTTTGATAGCTATGAAGAAATTGTTTTATATTCCCTCAAAGTTTAAATGGAGATCAAATAATTTCAAGGGTATCATGAGGATAAGAATTGAAAAGTAGAGTTTTATTCTAGCGATCCAATGGAGAAATATAACAGTGCCAAGAAATTCCAACATTCCACTTGTAAAAGGTGTGGAAATAAGTACCCTGGAAATTTCCTAAGGGGGATGGGGAAATGCTTTAGGTGCAGGAAGGAAGGGAACCTAGCTAGTGATTATGGACATGATAAACCCACTAATGCGATGAAGGAAAGGAATGCTATAGTAAACCCTCAAAGCATTGTTTATTACTTCAAATACAAGGAAACAAAGAACTTTTCAAACCAATTCCCCAATCCAAGGGTTTTCAGAGATAACCAACAACCTTCATGATAGCAAGAGAGATCTTTTTCCATCACAGCCGCAGAGGTGGATCCCGACAACTAAGTGGCGACAGGTACGCTAGTTATTCATTAAATAATAGAGAGAATAATTTATTATTCTAGTTCTTTGAGTTCCTTAATATCATGAAAGTTTAGTATAACTATTCAAACACCACCCCAAATCATGGAAGTAGAGATGTTGGTGAAAATGGAAAATGGGGAAATTATTGCATCCTAACTATATAACTCCTCTCCTATCAAATGTTGTGGGATGAACTTCTTAGTGAACATTTTCATACTTAATTTAGTGGAATTTGATGCAATTTTGGGTATGGATTGGCTTTCCCTATATAGATTCAACATTAATTTCCATAAGAGGAAATCAGTCTCTGTATTGCGAATCAAACTCTGATTCTATACAAGTTCAAGGAAGAGGATGAATCTTCTTTAGCACCAACATCTCAAGGAAGAATATTATTTCTATATGAGCAAAAATATCTAGCTCAAATGATTGAGTATAAGGAAAGAACCATCCTCGAAGACATGCCTATTGTGACGGAATACACTGATGTGTTTCTCGAGGAATTGCCCGGTCTTACTTCTAACTGAGAGGTTGAATTTTCAATCTAGCATATACCTATAGAATTTCCATTATCCATGT
Source organism: Viscum album (assembly GCA_963277665.1). Lineage (NCBI taxonomy): Eukaryota > Viridiplantae > Streptophyta > Magnoliopsida > Santalales > Viscaceae > Viscum > Viscum album. The sequence continues at coordinate 1,154,892,508 of OY728120.1, read as the reverse complement.
AATTTATCAAATCAGATTCCACTAAACTAGTGCTCTGAGCCGGTGGGTTATAAGGGCTCAAGTGCACCTCCCCATAATCTAGAGGCTGCCGAATAGTAGCGAGGGCCCAGGGTGTGATAGTAGGGATACTATTCCCTTATATCAGAGTAATTAAAAAATAGAAATAGCTATGTATAATACATAGAAAAAAGTAAATAGAGTGAGGAAGCAGTAAATTACTAAAATAGAACATTCTGTAATAATAAATGAAAATGCTGTAAAACCCCAAACAATTATGTCATACAATACAACACTGGTCACCCACTGGGCCGACTATACTAATATAGGAGTGCAAAAGAAACTGAAAGTAAAAGTAAAGGGAACTACTACTAACTCCAATCTAGAACACATACCAAATCTCCAGACACTATCAAACTACAGTATCCCGATCAAAAGAACTCACATGAGTAGCTCAGATCGAACATATAACTCTAGGCCACAACCCTATCCACCATACAACACGTGCTCAAACTGAAAAGCAGATATAAGGTCTACACATACACTGAGGTGCATGTGTAGGGGTGATAAAGAATCTCATTAGGCCAACCCAACAAGAAACCTATAACTGTGCTGCTATAAGTGTAAACAAAAGTAAACTACCCAGCCTAGCTGAGGCATAACTAAAAATGGTAAGTGAACCAAATGTGATACCACAATCAAACCTCAAGTCTGTAATCCCAGCCAACTGGGCAAGTACCAACATGGATATACATATCTATATACATATACATTTATATCCCCATACCTATACATATATACATAAACATTAATATTCACTGGTATGTGGAATCAAATAACATGAAAACTAAACTACAGTCAATCCTTGGGTCCGTAATCCCAATCGACATATATCTGCTTCAACCTGTGGATGGAAAGTCTGATCAAGTTAACCTTATATATGTGTATATATATATATATATATTGATATATGTGGGGTGGATCAGGATGTACCACTGCCATCGAAATTCCAGGGGAGCTCTCACAGTCTTCTCCTAACCCAGGCCCAAGACCCTCACTATCTCTTGACCTAAAAGCAGAAGTGTCTGTGGGGTGGATCAGGATGTACCACCACTATCCAAATTACTGGGGTGCTCTCATTACCTACCCATAAACTAGGTCCAATATATATGAATGTATCTTGACCTAAAAGTATAAAATATCTATGGGGTGGATCAGGACATACCACTGCCATCCAAATTACTAGGGGGTTCTCACGACCTGCCCCTAACCTAGGTCCAAGATCCCTCACTATCTCTTGACATACAAGCATATATATCTTAAGTGTATATGGAATGGGGTAATAATGAACCCACCCATAATCATATATATATATGGCATGGGTTAAAACTTCCTACCACCCATAATCAAACATATAGCTTGCATGGGGTAAAATTGCCTCCCGCCCATAATCAAACATATAGATGGCATGGGGTAAAACTGCCTCCCACCCATAATCACACATAAAACTAGCATGGGTTAAAACTAAATCCCACCCATAATAATATATATAGTTGGAATGGGATAAAACTTCCTCCTACCCATAATCAATACATATCCCAAGAAGCATGTCTGAGCATCCCAGAATAAGGAAAGACGCCCCATGTCAGGATCAACAACCACCAACCCAGAAGAACCTCTGGTAAAAATCTCCACATCAGCAATAACCACATCAAATATATAAAAAAATGAGTTAGGGTGGCCCAAATTCCCAACCCAACACTCCATCCACAACCCCATGGGATTACTAGTTCGGCATGGGTTCTAAGGTGACACTTGAACACCATCTCTACCCAAACACAACATATAACTTAGGGTTGGTCAAACAATGGGAACCCATTGGGTCCCTCAAGCCAAACACTGAAGAGGAATCCTACTTGGGATCCCCTAGGTAAAAAATATCAAAGGAATCCTACTCAATATACTTATCCATAAAAGGGGAAAGAGGAATCCTACACAGGATCCTCACACTAGTCAGCAAGATTGAGGAATCCCACATGGGATCCTTAGAATGATACCCGGGTACATGGATCCTATTTAGAATCCCTAGATCAGCATATAATCAAATACAAACCTCAAGGGATACTTGGTAACTAGATAGAAGATAGAGGCATCCTACACGGGATCCTCTAGGTCAAAACATAAGCAAAGGAATCTTATAGGGGATCCTCGATAACAACTAGTCTCACGACCTCATAGGCCAGAAGGGAACACCTCCCAAGGGAGACGTCATCAATGCATAGGTACTGAGAGATAGCCCATGTATCATCTCAGAACATGTATCATTCTCAGAAGATGCTTGATTCAATTACTAGAGGAATAACCTATCCATTTATATAGAAGCCCAAAAACACTCATTAGGAGTCCTTAGAACTGTCCATAGGTTTTACCATCACGATATACGTGGAAAACCAAATAGAATGGACTACTCTCGAGTATAATTTTGACACTGAGGCTAGAAGGCATGAAAAACCCCAAAAGGGTTGAATGGGGAAAGTACACGGCATGTCACCCTCGGTACAGGATGTGTACTCCCGTAGCCCCACATGGCCATGTACTCTCACCAGCCTGGGCATGTAGACACCCCAGGTACACGACATGTGCAATGGGTACATGGCATGTACCCTACATGGGGTACATTACCATGTCTCTCAACTGGCCTAGATGTATACTTGGCTAGACCATGTACTTCTATATTGGGTGCCACCCACATGGGGTCATCCCATGTACTCTACATGGTCGTGTGCCCCTACAAGGGCTCGCTTAGCCGGGTACTCGGCTATACGATCGAGTACCAGTACACAACGTGTACACCCCTATACATGGTATGTACTTACAAAACTTTATCTTCCTTGAACGGGAAGATCACACGGTGTGTTCCCATGAACCACATGCTGTGTTATCGGGTTTTCCAGAAAGGAAACCCTCTGGATCGCCCGAAGCCCCGTTTAAACCCCCAAATCAACATATTGGGACACTAGGGGCCACATACAATCATAATAGGGGATTATATTTATAAAAAATTTAATCTAAAGTAGTTTTGTGGTAAAAACATAAACAAGCCTACCTTTGGGTAGAAACTGCTGAAGCTTGGCTCAATTTCACGGTCCACAACTATCGCACGATGATTCAGTGCGTCGAAGGCTCCCCCCTCTTCCTCTCTCCATGTATTTATCCCTCTCCATCTCCTCTCTCGGTCTCACAATGTAGGATCCCTAGGAAGGGAGTACGTGAGAAGAAAAAGTAATAAATAAGAAAAGAAAAAGAAAATAAAGAAAAGAAAAAGAAAAAGAAAAAGAAAAAGAAAAAGAAGAAAAAGGGACCCGGGCTGGCCCTGATGCTCGACTCAAGTTTATAACTCAACTAGGATAAAGTACTTGTTCCGAACTCAACAAAAGAGAAATAATATCAATTCAATGATCTATTCAAAATTTACAACCGAATGAACCTATGTGAATAATTTAATATTTAATTTATTAAATATTAAATATTAATTATTCTGGTAAAATTCAAACAGCTCAGATTCCCAACAAACTTCTATACTAGGGTAAACACCATATCCTAGGACCAACAGAGTGGTCATAAAAAATATAAAAGATCATCTTCTAGGGTAAAATACCATTTTACCCCTTTATAAGCATCTAAAAGAAAAAAATTTAAATTTCTACTCAAAACAACATTTTGAAAAAACATGGGTTCTTACAAACTCCCCACTATAAACCTTCTCATCCCCAAGAATCTTAGTGAAAAGACTAACATCCATGATCTTAATCCAAGAATCTATACAACCAAGCTATTTGGACTATCCAACGACCAACCTCATAGCATCAATAACTGTCTCCTACACCGAAGAAATTTAACTATGACTGATCTGCTACTCCTCACCATAGGAATACCCTTATCATCACCTCAAAACTAACACCAAGCCCAAAGGCTCACAAAAAATTCCAAAGTTTAATTGAAAATGAGGGTCACCACCCTCAAATGGCTAACGGTGCACTCCCCACCATATGGCTCACCTTACACCACTCCTCGAGCATAACCTCAACAGGTTCTTTTCCCCACCAGGGAAGAACATTTAGAAAGAAAAGGATCTCAGTGTAGGGATGCTTCTCTCTCATCATACTCAAAATGAATCAATATAGAGAAATATTGTATCCAACAGGAGTACAATAAGATTCCACCAAGGGCATATACAACTCCCTCCGATCCACTGTAACACCCGAGATTTTTATGAGTAATATTTTGTTTTTATGTTATATATATATATATCATCAAAGGAATCTTTCACTACACAGCAGCTTGACTTACTTTACACGCAATCGCGATCTTCCTCGATAGCTTGCGTTGTACGCAATACCGAGTTTCACTAAACAACGATATGCTATTAAAATATTATTAAAACTAGCTGTTATGAATAGTAATAACCACTTTTTGAAATTTTATAAATTTTATTTTTCAAAATGCACTTCATTTTTGGATTCGGAATACCGAAATTAGCCTAGGGTGAAATTTTGGTATTTTTCTGAAAACTTTCAATTTTTGATGAATAGTGAAACCACTAAGTGGTAGGTTAAAAACTGAATTTTGCATAAAACTTAATTTTACCGCTTTTGTGAATGAAATTTCGAAAATCCGATAGACACGGTTGATATCAGTAAGTAAAATGTGGTTCAATGAGATAAAAATAATTTTTGGTGAATAGTAACTTTTTACTTTTTTTTACCGCGGTTAATAGTAAATAGGGTAACTAAGGGTAAATATGATATTACTATTACCCTAACACATGTCCTAATTCTATTGGATAAGTGTAATTCGACCAAAAACAACCTTATGAATATAATATGACCATTTAGGTCCACTTGGATTAGATTATGACATTTAATATTATTTTATTTAATGAATAGTTAAAATAGTTAAAATCAAAGTTTAATAACTAAAACATTTTTAATATGGGGTTATACATAAGATAAATTCGACTATAAATATTAATTAGAAAGGTAAAAATATTTCCTACATAATTATATGTTATTTATAATTTTTAGAATTTAAATAAATTAATTTATTTATGACACAACGATGATGCAGTAATTACCCTTTTAAAGAAATGTTAACATAATTGATGTTATAAATGCTCAAATAAATGTAATTTGAGACTTTTTATGAATTCCACTAATTTTATAGGTTACTATGATATATTAGTGTTGATTTAATCAACTTGTTTCGAACATATAATTCTGTTATGACTTTCAAAAAAATCATATATCAAATAGTGTCAAAATTGACACAAAATAGTTTTTAAATCAAATATTATATTATTAATTGTTATTTTATTACTAAAAATCTAAGGTTCGGCCAAATGACTTAGATAAGGATATATATATTAATAATAAACAACTTGGGGTTCTTTTGGCATGTTATAGTAAGTGTATTAACCATATAGTGTAAGAAAACAAAAAGTCACGGTAAAAGTTAAATTATTTAACTTAGAGTTAAATCTAATTGATAAGGTTAAAATAATAACCTAAACTTGTCTAAATCCTATTGGTTGATAGGATTTTGACCCATCCCCACTTTACCTTCAAAATAAGACCCTTTGGAACCATTATAAACCGATTTTGACTTTAATATAAAATATTATTTTGAGATATTCCTAAGGTGCCCCTCTCCTCCCTTATAAAAGGGCACCTCCTCCCCCTCCTCCTCACACCAATTTGAGCACTCAAGATCGGCCAACCCATGAAAAAATCCCTTCTCCACTTCCCTAGAATAATCCTAGAGGTCCTGGTCTTCTTCAAAGACCAATCTTAGTTCCCTAAGTGGAGGATTCAAAGAGGCGTTTCAAAGAAGAGGTAATATCCATTACCGATCTTTTCAATTTCTTTCTTCTTCAACTTATTCTTCTTTAGTTGTTTCATGATAAAGTAATAACATCAGTATTAATTACATACTGATATGTTATTATAAATATGAAACAACCCTAATTCACCTTCTATCCATCCTACGGAAAAATGAAATCACCGCGCGTGCGTACGTACAGAATACCATCTCCACGCTGTGGTGTAATCTATTTTCCACCATCAACTTACAAGGATGGGTATAATGGTGTAATGAGTAACTATATATGATTATTATAAAGTTATATTGATACTTAAATAGTATAAATACACTTAAATACAATTCCACGATCATGGGAACAATATCATCACTCGTGCGTACGTACGGAATACCGTCTCCACGATGTGATGCGACTCGTTCTACATGATCATCATTACATAGTAATTATATAAATGAATTTAATGAATAAATATGATATATGTTACACTAATACCATTCTGGATATAAGTTATCTATAAACTTAAAAGAAGAATAAGAATTTATTCGGCAAAACACGCATAAGAACAAAATGCAATAAAGACCCGAGTAACAAGTAACAATGAAATATTACTAATAAGAAGCTAAGAATATGACCATATATGATATCATATCAATATGTATGATTCTGGAATAAGTCAATAACATTATTTAAACCATTATACAGGAGCTTCGGACACGTACAAAGCAAATCGGACCTAAGGTAAGGGAAATATCACAATCTCATTTTTATCCGAGATTGTTTATACTTTAGTATTTACTGGGGTGTATTTTATCATCCACATCCATGTTTCCTGAATATGAAATATTATTTCCATCCACCTACAAATGTTTAAATCCAATTTTACCCTTCGGTGAGTTTTTAGTAAAGAATATGAAAGGAATATTTTGTCGTTTTTCGTATGAGGTACTTTTTTTGACTTTTCCGACAAAAGTACGCGAAGAATGTTTTTTTTAACTTATACGGCAAGAATGGATTTTTAAAACATTATTTCCAAGAATCTTTCTTTATAAGTTTTCAAGTTTATTTTTAATCAACTTCTTTTAGTTTATAATTGTATGACTTGTTAAGAAAAGAAAAGTGTTTTTTTGAAGTAGAAAGGATATTTTCCTCAAGAATTGAGTTCAAATGTTTTATCAAAATTATTTTCCATCTAAGATAATATAGGGTTCTGTTTTTATCCCTATTATTACATTGATTTGATTATGTTTTGAGGGAATTATTTTTATGAAGTCATTTACCTTATATGATTTGTTTTATGATGTCATGATGTTTCAAGAATCCCATTTTTGTTATATGTGTTATGCGATGATGTATGATTTATGATTATGTGGCACACATAAGAAAGGATTCATTATAAGATGGGTGGGACCTATATCTCCCTCCAATTCATTGGATAAAGATTTATATCTCATGAGATAGACATGGCTGGAACGAAAGGTTATTTCGGTTCAGTGATACAGGACTGAAATGAGGAGTGAACTCGGTTCAGAAATGGACTTTGTCCGCTAAGATAGTCTTGGCAATGAGTCATGACTAACAAGAAATGATTTTCCATGATTATGTGTGCATGACACAAAGTTTCAAGTTTTATGTTATGATTATGGGGATCTCATTTTCACTTCTATGATTTATTCCATGTTAAGATATTATGATCTCTTTTGCAGGTTATGATTTTCAAGAAGATATGATATGATTTTTATTTCCTTTATTTGCCCTTGCTGAGCATTTGAGCTCACCCTTTTTTGTATGTTTTCTTTTCCCCAGGTCAGGAAGATGGATATTAAGTAGAATATGCTAAAAGGGACCCTAGATATGATGAAATAAATGGGAGACACTGTAGAAGATTTATGAACCAGTTGTTTATGTTTCCCAGTTTCTAAAGACACTATACCTATATGGTCTTTTGTGGTTTTGTCGTATGTTGTAATAAGTGTGATTCAATTTTGAAGTATTAACAATGTATGTAAAGTATGGGTCGTTATAGTTGGTATCAGAGGAAAGGTATAGTCAACCTTTAGAAACTAGGATGTGAAAGCCTTAGTAAGAACCCTAAGGATAAGTCTAAGCATAGAACACAATCTTAGTGTTTTAGAAATGGCCATGAATAACCTAGGATAAGACCTTAAGCGTGAAAATTTTATTCTTGAATTATGTGGTTTTACTATTATAATTAGTGTTTCTCACACTATTCTTCTTGGTTTTAGTCAATGGCTGGAACCCGAAGGAACCGTGTTAATGTGGAATGCAATGGGCAATGCAATGACTGTCCCCCTGAGCAACCAAACGATATGGGAGCTGGAATGCAAAATCTTGTAGCCATGCTCACACAACTTTCTCAAGCTATGAATCATGCAGGACTTCCAAACGAGCAAAGGAAGGAGCAACATTCTGTTGAATCCTTCATGAGGCAGCGTCCACCTTCTTCCAGCGGGTCTACTGATCCATTAGTTGCTGAAAAATGGATTAGTACTACTGAAAAGATATTTTCAGTTCTTCAATGTTCTGAACATGATAAAGTCATCCTAGCAGTGTATCGTTTGGAAGGAGATGCTGATCAATGGTGGAATCTTATTAAGAATACGAGGCAAAGGGATGAAATTGAGTCCATGGAATGGGACGAGTTCAAGAACTTATTTTTCAATAAGTACTTCCCTCGTATTCTTTGAACAAAGATGGATAAAGAGTTTCTTGAACTGAAGCAAAGGTATGATGAATCTGTTGGTACCTATGAAGCAAATTTTACAAGACTTGCAAGGTACGCTTCTGGTATTATTATCCAACCTGAGAGTAAGATCGATCGATTCTTTAGTGGCTTAAAACCAAGTCTTCGAAGGGCGTTAGCCATAAGGGACTTCAATAGATACGAGGAAATCGTTCGATGTGCTCTCAAAGTCGAGATAGAGATTGGAGTAACCCATCAGTCATATGATTTTGATAAGAAGAGGAAAATAGAATTCAAAGGAAAATATAAAGAGAACACTGAAAAGAAGATGATCTTTCCCTTATGCTCAAAGTGTGGAAAGAAACATGGAGGGAGTTGTCTTAAAGGGAAAAGTAAATGTTTCAAATGTGGAAAGGAAGGTCATCGGGCATTTGAATGCCACGATAATGGGAAAAAGATGTCTAATGATGCAAACAAAGGAAGGGATACACAAAATGAACCTACTACACTTCAATGTTTCAAGTGCAAGGAGGTGGGGCATTATGCCAATCAATGCCCAAATCCAAGGGTTGATGATGATGGTCGACGTCAACAAACTCTTAAGGCTAAAGACAAAGGAAAGTCACATGCAATTTCTATCAGCGATGTGGAGTACGATAACGAAGTGGTGAAAGGTACACTTACCATCCACTCTAAAGTAGCAAATGTTTTATTTGATTCTGGATCCACCCACTCTTTTATTTCTGAAGAATTTTCTAAGGGTATCACCGTATTACCCCAACAATTAGATGTTGAGTTAGCTATGACAACACCTAATGGAACATCAATCGCATCAAAAGTTTATAATTCTTCTCCAATTGACGTTTGTGGGAAAGTGCTTCCTGAAAATCTTGTGATCCTTCCTTTAGTGGAATTCGATGTGATTCTTGGCATGGATTGGCTTTCTTTATACGGAGCTCATATCAATTTCCAAAGAAGGGAAGTCACATTTCATATTCCAGATCAATCTATGATCATCTATCAATGCAAGGATGAACATAACCTTCCAGTGGAAATTTCTTCCATTTTATGGGTATTGATTCTACTAAATGAAGGTTATTTATCTCAAATGGTTGGTGAGAAACTCGCGATTAAGAATATTCCCATCATACGGGAGTTTGATGATGTCTTTCCGGAGGAATTACCGGGTCTTCCACCAAATCGTGAAGTTGAGTTTTCAATAGAACTCATACCGGGTGCTTTGCCTATTTCAAAGACACCTTATAGAATGGCCCCAATTGAGTTGCAGGAATTGAAGAAGCAACTCCAAGATAATCTTGATAAGGGATTCATACGCCCTAGTGCGTCACCTTGGGGAGCACCTGTTCTATTTGTTAAGAAGAAAGATGGATCAATGAGACTCTGCATTGATTATTGAGAACTTAACAAGATCACTATCAAGAAAAAATATCCTCTCCCATGCATTGATGACTTATTTGACCAACTACGTGGAGCTCAATACTTTTCCAAGATTGATCTTCGTTCAGGGTATCATCAATTAAGGGTCAAAAGGGAGGATATACCAAAGACGACTTTCCGTACAAGGTATGGACACTATGAATTTATAGTGATTCCATTTGGTCTTACTAATGCCCCTGCTATCTTCATAGATCTAATGAATAGAGTCTTTAGAGACTATCTTGATCAATTTGTGGTAGTCTTTATAGACGATATTCTTGTCTATTCAAAGTGCAAGGAAGAGCATGAAGATCACTTGAGAATTATATTGAAGACCCTGAGAAAGGAGAAGATTTATGCCAAATTTACCAAGTGTGAATTTTGGCTTCAAAAAGTTGCATTTTTGGGTTACATAATCTCAAAAGAGGGGATATCTGTGGATCCAGCAAAAACAGAGGTTATCGAAAGATGGTCGAGACCAACAACAGTAACTGAGATCCGAAGTTTTCTTGGTTTGGCTGGATATTATCAACGTTTTGTAAAAGATTTTTCACGATTATCTAACCCACTCACCAAGTTGACTCGGAAAGGAGTTAAGTTTGTTTGGATAGAGGAATGTGAAGAGAATTTCAAGGAGTTGAAAAGAAGGTTATCCAGTGCACCTGTGCTCACACTGCCTTATAGTGGAGAAAGGTTTGTGATCTACAGTGATGCATCCAAGAAGGGATTGGGGTGTGTTCTTATGCAAAATGATATGGTGATATCTTATGCCTCACGACAGTTGAAAATCCATGAGAAAAATTACCCAACACATGATTTGGAGTTAGCTGTGGTAATCTTTGCATTAAAGATTTGGAGGCATTACCTTTATGGTGAAAGGTGTGATATTTACACTGATCATAAAAGTTTAAAGTATATTTTCACACAAAAGGAGCTGAATATGCGTCAAATAAGATGGTTGGAGCTGATTAAGGATTATGACTGCTCAATCCATTACCACCCTGGGAAAGAAAACAAGGTGGCAGATGCATTAAGTCGACAAGACCATGCTAGTTTATCTATGATGAGGATCACAAAAGATCCAATATTTATGGATTTACAAAGGATGGAACTGGGAATTATAATGGAAAGGGAAAAATCTTATCTTTCTCAAATGAATGTTCAACCATCTATACATATGAAGATTAAAGAGGCACAGAAAGAAGATGTCGAGTTACAAAAGAAGGTGAGAAATGTTCCTGAATTCAACCTTGATTGTGATGGGATAATAAAGTTCATGAATTGGGTTTGTGTTCCTCCCATCCCCGGATTAAAGAAGGAGCTGCTGGATGAGGCTCATAGTTCTTCATTCTCTATTCATCCTGGAAGCACGAAGATGTATAGGGACCTGAAAGAGTACTTCTGGTGGGATGGCATGAAAAGAGATGTTGCTGAATATGTCTCTCGATGCTTGGTTTGTCAACAAGTTAAAGCTGAGAGACAGAAGTCTAAGGGGATGTTACAACCATTACCCATACCCGAATGGAAGTGGGAAAACATAACTATGGACTTTGTCACAGGACTTCCTAAAACATCCAAAGGCAATAATGCTATCTGGTTCATAGTTGATCGTCTTACAAAGTCTGCACACTTCATTGCTATTAGAGAGGATTTCTCTCTAGATCAGCTTGCCAGGATATATGTAAAGGAAGTGGTAAGATTGCATGGAGTACCACTTTCTATTATATCTGATCGGGATCCGAGATTTACCTCGAAGTTCTGGCGAAGTCTTCAGCATACTCTGGATACAGAGTTGAGTTTTAGCACTGCTTATCATCCTCAGACAGACGGTCAGTCTGAGAGAACAATTCAAACCCTAGAAGATATGTTGAGAGCTTGCTCTATGGATTTCAAAGGAGGTTGGGATCAACACCTACCTTTGGTGGAATTTTCTTATAATAATAGCTTTCACTCCAGTATTCAGATGGCTCCTTATGAAGCTCTCTATGGAAAGAAATGCAGGACTCCAACTTGCTGGGATGAAGTTGGGGAAAGAAAGCTATTAGGACCTGATCTTGTTGATGAAATGACAGAAAAGGTCAGATCTATTCAACAACACATAAGAGCAGCTCAGAGTCGACAGAAAAGTTATACCGACAACTGAAGAAAAGACCTAGAGTTTGAAGTGGGTGATAAAGTGTTCCTACGAATATCTCCATGGAAGAGGGTTATGAGATTTGGAAAGAAGGGGAAGTTGAGCCCTAGATATATCGGTCCTTTCGAAATACTGGATCGTGTTGGAAAGGTAGCTTACCGATTGACGCTTCCACCGAATCTCTCTCAAGTTCACGATGTGTTCCATGTATCTCTCCTGATACAGTACATACCTGATCCTTCACATGTACTCAGCTCAAAAGTTGTACCGCTGGAGCAAGATCTTTCTTATGAAGAACAACCGATAGAGATTCTGGATCGTAGCGAAAAAGTCCTACGAAACAAGACCACTCGATTGGTGAAAGTTTTATGGAGGAACCACCAACTTGAAGAAGCTATATGGGAGCTTGAGGATATGATGAGGGAGAAGTATCCTCATCTGTTTGTTACAAAGTGACGAATTTCAAGGGCGAAATTCTTTTTAAGGGGGGTAGAATGTAACACCCGAGATTTTTATGAGTAATATTTTGTTTTTATGTTATATATATATATATCATCAAAGGAATATTTCAATACACACTAGCTTGACTTACTTTACACGCAATCGCGACCTTCCTCGATAGCTTGCGTTGTACGCAATACCGAGTTTCACTAAACAACGATATGCTATTAAAATATTATTAAAACTAGCCGTTATGAATAGTAACAACCACTTTTTGAAAATTTATAAATTTTATTTTTCAAAATGGACTTCATTTTTGGATTCGGAATACCGAAATTAGCCTAGGGTGAAATTTTGGTATTTTTCTGAAAACTTTCAATTTTTGATGAATAGTGAAACCACTAAGTGGTAGGTTAAAAACTGAATTTTACATAAAACTGAATTTTACCGCTTCTGTGAATGGAATTTCGAAAATCCGACAGACACGGTTGATATCAGTAAGTAAAATGTGGTTCAATGAGATAAAAATAATTTTTGGTGAATAATAACTTTTTACTTTTTTTTACCGCGGTTAATAGTAAATAGGGTAACTAAGGGTAAATATGATATTACTATTACCCTAACACATGTCCAAATTCTATTGGATAAGTGTAATTCGACCAAAAACAACCTTATGAATATAATATGACCATTTAGGTCCACTTGGATTAGATTATGACATTTAATATTATTTTATTTAATGAATAGTTAAAATAGTTAAAATCAAAGTTTAATAACTAAAACATTTTTAATATGGGGTTATACATAAGATAAATTCTACTATAAATATTCATTAGAAAGATAAAACGATTTCCTACATAATTATATTTTATTTATAATTTTTAGACTTTAAATAAATTAATTTATTTATGACACAACGATGATGCAGTAATTACCCTTTTAAAGAAATGTTAACATAATTGATGTTATAAATGCTCAAATAAATGTAATTTGAGACTTTTTATGAATTCAACTAATTTTCTAGGTTACTGTGATATATTAGTGTTGATTTAATCAACTTGGTTCGAACATATAATTCTGTTATGACTTTCAAAAAAATCATATATCAAATAGTGTCAAAATTGACACAAAATAGTTTTTAAATCAAATATTATATTATTAATTGTTATTTTATTCCTAAAAATCTAAGGTTCTGAAAAATGACTTAGATAAGGATATATATATTAATAATAAACAACTTGGGGTTCGTTTGTCATGTTATAGTAAGTGTATTAACCATATAGTGTAAGAAAATAAAAATTCACGGTAAAAGTTAAATTATTTAACTTAGAGTTAAATCTAATTGATAAGGTTAAAATAATAACCTAAACTTGTCTAAATCCTATTGTTTGATAGTATTTCGACCCATCCCCACTTTACCTTCGAAATAAGACCCTTTGTAACCATTATAAACCGATTTTGACTTTAATATAAAATAATATTTTGAGATATTCCTCAGGTGCCCCTCTCCTCCCTTATAAAAGGGAACCTCCTCCCCCTCCTCCTCACACCAATTTGAGAACTCAAGCTCTGCCAACCCATGCCAAAATCCCTTCTCCACTTTCCTAGAATAATCCTAGAGGTCCTGGTCTTCTTCAAAGACCAATATTAGTTCCCTAAGTGGTGGATTCAAAGAGGCGTTTCAAAGAAGAGGTAATATCCATTACCGATCTTTTCAATTTCTTTATTCTTAAACTTCTTCTTCTTTATTTGTTTCATGATAAAGTAATAACATAAGTATTACTTACATACTGATATGTTATTATAAATATTAAACAACCCTAATTCACCTTCTATCCATCCTACGGAAAAATGAAATCACCGCGCGTGCGTACGTACGGAATACCGTCTCCACGCCGTGGTGTAATCTATTTTCCACCATCACCTTACAAGGATGGGTATAATGGTGTAATGAGTAACTATATATGATTATTATAAAATGATATTGATACTTAAATAGTATAAATACACTTAAATACAATTCCACGATCATGGGAACAATATCATCGCTCGTACGTACGTACGGAATACTATCTCCATGATGTGATGCGACTCGTTCTACATGATCATCATTACATAGTAATTATATAAATGAATTGAATGAATAAATATGATATATGTTACACTAATACCATTCTGTATATAAGTTATCTATAACCTTAAAATAAGAATAAGAATTTATTCGGAAAAACACGCATAAGAACAAAAGGCAATAAAGACCCGAGTAACAAGTAACAATGAAATATTACTAATAAGAAGCTAAGAATATGACCATATATGATATCATATCAATATGTATGATTCTGGAATAAGTCAATAACATTATTTAAACCATTATACAGGAGCTTCAGACACGTACAAAGCAAATAGGACCTAAGGTAAGGGAAATATCACAATCTCATTTTTATCCAAGATTGTTTATACTTTAGTATTTACTGGGGTGTATTTTATCATCCACATCCATGTTTCCTGAATATGAAATATTATTTCCATCCACATAAAAATGTTTAAATCCAATTTTACCCTTCAGTGAGTTTTTAGTGAAGAATATGAAAGGAATCTTTTGTCGTTTTTCGTACGAGGTACTTTTTTTGACTTTTCCGACAAAAGTACGCGAAGAATGTTTTTTTTAACTTATATGGCAAGAATGGATTTTTAAAACATTATTTCCAAGAATATTTATTTATAAGTTTTCAAGTTTATTTTTAATCAACTTCTTTTAGTTTATAATTTTATGACATGTTAAGAAAAGAAAAGTGTTTTTTGAAGTAGAAAGGATATTTTCCTCAAGAATGGAGTTCAAATGTTTTATCAAAATTATTTTTCATCTAAGATAATATAGGGTTCTATTTTTATCCCTATTATTACATTGATTTGATTATGTTTTGAGGGAATTATTTTTATGAAGTCATTTACCTTATATGATTTTTTTTATGATGTCATGATGTTTCAAGAATCCCATTTTTGTTATATGTGTTATGCGATGATGTATGATTTATGATTATGTAGCACACATAAGAAAGGATTAATTATAAGATGGGTGGGACCTATATCTACCTCCAATGCATTGGGTAAATATTTATATCTCATGAGATAGACATGGCTGGAACGGAAGGTTATTTCGGTTCAGTGATACAGGACTGAAACGAGGAGTGAACTCGGTTCAGAAATGGACTTTGTCCGCTAAGATAGTCTTGGCAATGAGTCATGACTAACAAGAAATGATTTTCCATGATTATGTGTGCATGCCACAAAGTTTCAAGTTTTATGTTATGATTATGGGGATCTCATTTTCACTTCTATGATTTATTCCATGTTAAGATATTATGATCTCTTTTGCAGGTTATGATTTTCAAGAAGATATGATATGATTTTTATTTCCTTTATTTGCCCTTGCTGAGCATTTGAGCTCACCCTTTTTTGTATGTTTTCTTTTCCCCAGGTTAGGAAGATGGATATTAAGTAGAATATTCTAAAAGGGACCCTAGATATGATGAAATAAATGGGAGACACTGTAGAAGATTTATGAACCAGTTGTTTATGTTTCCCAGTTTCTAAAGAAACTATACCTATACGGTCCTTTGTGGTTTTTTCATATGTTGTAATAAGTGTGCTTCAATTTTGAAGTATTAACAATGTATGTAAAGTATGGGTCGTTATATCCACACTCACCATCCTGTCAAAACCTGACTAGGATTCAACCATGGGTCAACCATCTCACGACACCCTATTCATTTCATGATGTCCCCTTAACCACAAAGGGGTATTATAACACCACTTCCAGGATCCAAATCCTTTGAAAGTATTGAAACATCATTCCTCATCTCGCACCCAAACACTCAATGATTTAGATTCAAATGATACCATGAACAACCGGCATGTATCTTTATCACCCAACTCATACTCCAACAAGTCACCCATTACAAGGCTAAGTTGAACGTGCTACATGGAACGTAAGTCTCATTTAGACCGAATCTACCTTGGAAATCCTCTTCAAAATTGGGCACCTCACATGTGCCACAATTTATTCCATGAACTTCCATCATATGACATTAATCCAATCACGAGAATCTACCCATGCTCTGACTATATTAGCAACAATGAAAACACTAGTCGACTAGTTCAGGAACCTGAATAGTCTTGCCCATCGAATTGCGTTTCAAAAAATAAGTATCCAAAATTCTTATCAAAAGATGAAGGCATCAACATTCCTATAACGCAAAACTCAAGCATCTACCAAGCCTCAATCTCAAAACGAGTGTAAAACCAAGATCACTTCCCAAAAGGAATCTAGAAAAATAGGGGCCAACCTCTCACACTCAAGTCACCCTTGAACAAAACAGACATCGACCTACATGATTTCAGGTCAAAACCAAGGGTTTATAGGTCTCCCACCTATCCCTACATAATAATTCTCAAAACTAGGTAATAAGGTCCAACCACCTCACCCAAAATATCAAAACCTCTCAAAAGCCGGTAAAGATCACAATGACCAACGAGGGTCAAAGCTGAAAAGATAGCCTATGAGGGCCTGATCCTCTCTAAGAATCCTCACAAGGAACTGCTCCCTGGAGTTCACAAAACCAACGCAGAAGAGAAATTGAACCGACACTCATTGGGCATCTGTATTCAATAATACCCCATGGAGGTCCATTTCACAAGAAAAGTCTTAGTATCTATCAACATCGTACTCATCAATCTGACTAGATAGCCACAAACCTCAAAAATAACACCCTATAAGGGGTTCAACAAAAGGCATCACGTTCCTTATCGACCTTCTAGGTTACTACACATCCCGTTCATGAGTACTGAGTCACCAGCCTCACAAAAAATTCCTCAATGTAGATTCACATTACCTGCCATTAGAATGAAATATACATGTAAGTAGGCCCAACTAAATAGGCCTTAATCTTCAGTAAAATCACATACTAGAAGACCTATATGATTTTAATCCTACATGTCAAATATGATGCATGAGATGCCTCTTGCCTTTGCCATACAAGAGTCAAAATCCATCCTTGAACTCTTGTCAATGGCCAAGAGCGAGATGCCTATAATAAATCAAACATCCACACAACATGTGCATATCTCAAAGAAAAAATCATATAAAACTATAACATTGTAGCTAAAAAAAAACAATCCCATACCCTGGTAACCTGGACTTTCTATAGGAACAAGTGTTCTCAACGAACAAGTCCTATATCCATCACAGGTTTCAACACATTCCTAATAATCTTGTCTACAATGTCCTATATAGCAAATATCGAGAAAATAACACCTCCGATACCAATTTGTAATGTTCCGACATGGATTCCACTAAACTAGTGCTCCGAGCCAGTGGATTACAAGGCCTCAAGCGCGCCTCCCCGTACACCAAAGGCTACTGACTAGCAGCGATGGACTAGGGTGTGATAGTTGGGAGACTATTCCCTCATATTAGAGTAAGAAAATAGTGGAAGTAGCTAAGTATCATACACAATGGAAAGTAAATAGAGTGTATAAGCAGTAAACAACTGAAATAGAACATGTTGTAATAATAAATGAAAATTCTATAAAATACCGAACAACTATATCATACAATACAACATTTTTCACCCACTAGGCCGAGCATATAGATACAGAAGTAAAAAAGAAACTAAAAGTAAAATTATAGGGCTCTACTACTAACTCCGACCCAAAACACATACCTAGTCTCCAGACACTGTTGAACTGCAGCATCCCAATCAGAAGAACTCACATGAAAAACTCGGCTCGAACATGTAACTCTGGTCCTCAGTTCTATCCACCATGAAACTCATGCTCAACCTAAAAAGAAGACATAAGGTCTAAACCTACACCGAGGTGCATGTGTAGGGGTGAGAAAGAATCTCCGTAGTCCATCCCATCAAGAAACCTATATCGGCTATAAGTATAAGCAAAAGTAAACTGCTTAGCCTAGCTGAGGCACAACTAAAAAGGATAAGTGAACCAAACGTGAGACCAAAGTCAAACCTTGGGTCTGTAATCCCTGCCAACTGGGAAAAACCACCATATATATCCATATCTATATAAGTATACATGTATAGTCCCATACCTATACATATATACATAAACATGAATATTCACTGGTATGTGGAATCAAACAACATGAAAACCAAATTTCAATTTATCCTTGGGTCCGTAATCCCAATTGACATATATCTTCTTCAGACCATGGCTAGAAAGTCTGATCAATTAAACCTTATATGTATATATATATAGATATCTATGGGGTGGATTGGGATGTACCACCACCATCCAAATTCCAGGGGAACTCTCACAACCTTCCCCTAACCCCGATCCAAGAGCCCTAACTGTCTCTTGACCTAAAATCCTAAGTGTCTGTGGGGTGGATTGAGATATACCACCACCATAAAAATTAATGGGGGGATCTCAAAACCTTCCCCTAACCTAGTTCCAAGAGACCTGAGTGTCTCTTGACCTAAAAGTATAAAATATTTGTGGGGTGGATTAGGACATACCACCGCCATCCAAATTGTTGGGGGGCTCTCACAGACTGCCCCTAACCCAAGTCCAAGATCCATCACTATCTATTAACCTATAATCATAGATATAAAAAGTGTATATGGTGTGGGTTAATAATTACTTCCACCCATAATCATACATATAGCTGGAATGGGGTAAAAACACCTCCCACGCATAATCAAACATATAGCTGGCATGGGGTAAAACTACCTCACACCCATAATCAAACATATAGCTGGCATGGGGTAAAACTACCTCCCACCCATAATCTTACATTTAGATGGCATGTGGTAAAATTTCCTCCCACCCATAATCATACATATAAATGGCATGGGGTAAAACAACCCCCACCCATAATCAATACGGATCCTGAGAAGCACGTCCAAGCATCCCAAAATAAGGGAAGACACCCCACGTCAAGCTCAAAATCCAAAAAATAGGAAGAAACTCTGGAAAACATTTCTGCATAAGTAATAAACCTATAAAAGATATAAAAAAATGAGTGAGGGTGGCATGAATACCCAACCCAACACTTCATCCACAACCCCATGAGATTACCAGTTCAGCATGGGTTCTAAGGTGACACCCAAACACCATCTATACCCAAATACTACATATAACTTGGGATTGGTCAAACAATGAGAACTCGTTGGGTCCCTCAATCCAAACACTGAAGAGGAATCCTACCTAGGATCCCCCATGTAAAAATAAGTAAAGGTATCCTACTCAGGATCCTTAGCTATAAAAGGGGAAGAAGGAATCCTACACGGGATTCTCAAACTGGTTAGCAAGACTGAGGCATCCCACAAGGGATCCTCAGAACTATACTTAGGTACAAGGATCCTACTTTGGAATCCCTATATTATCATATAGGAAAAGGAATCTATTAGGGGATCCTTGGTAATGAGATAGAAGATAGAGGCATCCTGCACGATATCCTCTAGGTCGAAACATAAGCAGAGGAATCCTACAGGAGATCCTTGATAACTACTGGTATCGCAACATCATAGGCTAGAAGGGAGAACCTATTAAGGGAGAAGTCCTCCAAGAATAGGTCATGAGAGATAGTCCATGGATCATCTCAAAACAGGTCTCATTCTCAGAAGATGCTTGATTCAATTACTGTATAAAGAACCTATCTGTTTAGATAGAAGCACCAAAACACCCATTAAGATTCCTCAAAAGGCTCTATAGGTTTCACCATTGATATCTACACGGGAAACCACTCATAATGGACTACTCTTTGGTCCAATTAAAAAACTTGGGAAAGAAAGCCCGAAAAACCCCCAAAGGGTTGAAAGGGGACAATACATGGCCTTTCACCCTCGGTACATGGTGTGTACTCCTGCAGCCCCACATGGCCGTGTACTCCCACCGGCCTGGGCATGTAGACTCCCCAGGTACATAGCATGTGTAATGGGTACATGGTGTGTACCCTACATAGGGTACATTCTTGTGTCCCTCAACTGTCCTGGCCATCTACTTGGAAAGGAAATGTACTTCTACATGGCATGCCACCCACACAGGGTCAGGCCGTGTACTCCACACGGCCGTGTGCCCCTATACGGGTTCACCTAGTTGGGTACTCAGCTACACGAATGAGTACCAGTAAACTATGTGTACACCCTGGTACACGGTGTGTATTTACAAAACTTCATCTTCCCCAAATGAGAATAACACACCGTGTGTTCCCCTGAACCACATGAAATGTTATTGGTTTTTCTCGAATGGAAACCTTCCGGATCACCCAAAACCCCTGTTTAAACCACCAAATCAATAGATCGGGCCACTAGGGGACACATACAAGAATAATAGGGGATTAGATTTAGAAAATAATGAATCTAAATGGGGTTTTTCAGTGAAAAAATAAATGGGTCTACCTTTGGGAGGAAACCGCTGAAGCTTGGATCAATTCCACGATCCACAACTGTCACACGATGATTCGGTGCGTTGAAGGCTCCACAGTGCCTCCTCCATCTCTTTATCCCTATCCCTATAACCTCTCATTCACATGGAACAGGATCCCTCAAAGGTGCGTATGCAAGAAGCATAAGGAAGAAAGAAGAAAAGAAAAATAAAAGAAAGGAAATAAAAAGAAAAAGAAAAAGAAGAAAAAGGGGCCGGGCCGACCCCTGAGCCCAACTCAAGTTTATGCCTCACCTTGGATAAAATTCCTATTACAGACTCAACAACAAAGACAAAATCTCAATCTGGCACTCCGTTCAAAAGTTATTACCGAATGAACCTGCACGAACAATTTATTTTTTAATTTATTCAATATTAAATATTAATTATTCCACTAAAATTAAAATGGCTTGGATTATCATGACCCATCCCAGTGGGTCCCGCGCCATGACTCCCCAGTCCCGCCTCCAATAGGCCAGGGGCTGGTGACTAGCACCGATTAGGAATATTACTAACATGGGAGGCATTGCCTAAGTACCTGTACACACACACACATCCCCAAGCCCACAAATGCTGAAATATAAAACACTAAGGAACAAAATTCATGCATATAACTAAATACAACAAATAGAGTATGAAGAAAGGTAGAGTACTAAAAAGTAAACTGGGCCAGAATACAAGCCCACCAAAAACAAACAAGAGTATGAAAACTGCAAAGTCCAACCTGTAAACACAAAAGGTACTAGGACTGCCGCTCGTAGCCGTAGGAACGCCTCGGCCTGTAGAGAACTTAAAAAGCTTGGTCCTATCCAGGTCCACCCTGGACTCTATCAAAAGGCTTCTCATCTGCACAATACACCAGACGTGCGGGCAAAGCCCGTGTAGGGGTGAGTATAACAATACTCAGTAGAGGACCTCGAAAACCACAAAGCAGTACACAAAGTAAAGGTACAGTCAGCTATGCACATTATATGTCTACAGAACATGTAGAACAAACCAGATATACTCAAACCCAGAACCGTGGTCTAGAGACAAGTCACACAACCACATACCCCCGTTAGGGATTCTGTTCAAAGATTTCGTGATGCACTCATTCCAGGAGAACACACTCCATGAGTCTTATGGCTCTGATGATGTCCGTCCGATAAGTGATATTCGTTGGGAACCGTCATGAGAGATAGCTACAATAATTACGGGAGACACAATCCTGAGTGGAAAGGATCAGTAGATAGATGCACTCATTACAGGAGACACACTCCTGAGTGGGAAAGATCTCGATACACAGATGAGGATCACTGCCAGGGCCATGGCGGATACCACGACTCATCCGGAATTCACCTGCTAGGTATAGGATCAAAGCCCGGTAGAGTTGGTCACGTCGATTCATGACTCTACCTAGGGTCTGGAATGGATAGAGGATTTCGATATGGGCCTCTCGGATAGATGCCTGACTCTATCATAGAAAGTTCTGCTGAAGGGATCATACTCCTGAAAAAGGAAACGATACCTGACTTTCAGGGAATGAGAAGAAGGGGCACTAACCCAAATGAAAGATGTCCAAGGTATGGTGAACGAAAGGACCATGCCATTTTCCAAAAAGTACACGACATGTAAAAAGGTTACACACCGTGTTGTCTGGCCCCGGGTACTGCTCGTGTACAATGGCCCGTGCCGTGAGGCTGGTCGTGTAGGAAAGAACTAAGTAGATAGCGTGTAGTATGGTGTACACTCCGTGTCTGGGTAACTGGGGTTGGCTCCATGTACTCTGGCCATGTGCCCGTACACGGTCATCAACCCCTGTACTCCAAACCGTGTAATATGCACATGGGGTGACCCGTGTTACTGGCCTCGCCTGGCCGTGTGATGGAGTACACGGTCGTGTAATCCATCCTGTGTCCGCGTATCCCTGAGATACACGCCAAGCTCCGCGTAGCCGCTTCTGTCGCTCCGTACACACCATGTCGCCTGAAGCCGTGTAGCTCATCCCATGTCCGTGTACTACCCAAAGTACACGCAGAGCTTCGGGGAAAGTCCAACACGCCATGTAACTGGGGTCACACTCCGTGTCATTCCTCTCTGACCCCAAAATCCTAGCCACCGCCACCAGTACTACACGGCATGTTCTTCGTAAGTACACGCCGTGTATTCTGGAAATTTCCAGAAACACGGACCTCTGCCATCACACCTCCGGTGATGATCCGTTCATCGATCCGGCTGCCCGATCACCACAAAACCTTCAGGTTTTGGTCTCCCATTCACCACAAAGCCTCTTCCGGGGTTTTCGGACCTCCGATCGGCTCCAAAAATGTGTTTTGATCTTCCCGCATGAAGAACGCTCAGAGAATTCCCTTTCCCTTTCCGGTCCGATTTGTCATACACCATCTTCGCCGCACCTCCACAAGGTCGTTGCGGTGTCGAACCTTAGATTTGGGATCGTTGCATCACGGAAAGGATGTGCAACGATCCGTTGTTTATCTCCCCGTGAAGAACGCGAAGAACGCGCGAGAAAAGAATGAGGGGAGAAATCCAATAAACAAATCGAGGAACGAACCTCCACCGTCGTTCGTCACAGCATTGATCCGCTCCCGTTAATAGGTTTATACGGAGCTGAGATCAACATAAATAAAAGCATGGATTAATTCCCCAAAATCACCCCAAAGAAATCCCTCCCGCAAGAACGCACGAATCCGCGGATCAAATTGTTCGTGGTTGATCCGCGTTCATGGTTTAAACTCAAAAACAGGGAAAAGGAATTGAAATAACAAACCCTACCTTTCAAAAGGATCGATCGTTGATGAAGGCGCCGTGCTACCGTTGTTGTCGAGATCCTTCAACGTCGGCGCAACGATCCTCGATTTTGATTCGTCGTCGTTTGTTTCCGATAATTCTCTCCAACGCCTCGCGGATTCAGTAGAGGTTCCTCTCAAACGTTGCCAACGATCAACAATTGTTCAACCCATTAAAAAGAGAAACAAGATTTGGCACTTAATTAGGCGACAGTATTAATGACGTTGACTTGCCATTTCGAAGTCATTATGACACACCATTAATTTAGGAAACAACTGCACCGTTTCCTCACTACATCGGATGTTTCCTTAAATGAAATAAAATAAACTTGTTAATTTATTTTATTTTATTTTACTTAAAACGTCCGAAAATAAACTTTCTCCCTCGACCCGCACTGATCGAGGTTAATCTCGTTATTAGGTAAATTCATCGCCCCGGACGCAACGGTGCCCTTAGATTTTTAATCCGGGCATCTGTTTGAAAACTTCCACAACCGTGCAAAAGCGCCGAGTCCCTTAACTAAAAAAAGTTCAAACCACCATTCCGGGCTTACTGGACCTCAAAATGATATG
Source organism: Viscum album (assembly GCA_963277665.1). Taxonomy (NCBI): domain Eukaryota; kingdom Viridiplantae; phylum Streptophyta; class Magnoliopsida; order Santalales; family Viscaceae; genus Viscum; species Viscum album. The sequence goes on along the minus strand of OY728120.1, from coordinate 1,154,868,113 downwards.
CCGTCTTCACGCCTGGTCTCGAAATAATTCCATATAATATTTAAAAATAATAGACAGAAAATCCGAGACATTACATGGATTCCCACCAAACTATTGTCCTAGGGTGAACACCCTATTCTAGAACCAACAGAGTGGTCATAAAAAATATTTGAGATCATATTCTTGGGGAAAAGACCATTTTACCCATTTAAAAACATCTAAAAGAAAAAATTCAAATTTTTACTCAAAATTGCAGTTTGATAAAACACAGGTTCTTACAAACTCCCCACCATAAACATTCTCATCCCCAATAAGCCTGGTGAAAAGACTAGGAGCCATGATCTCAATCTGAGCATCTTCACAACCAAGCTATCTGGACCATCCAATGACCAACCTCATAGAATCAAAAATTGTCTCCTATATGGAAGACATTTAACTACGACCAATCTGGTACTCTTCAACATAGGAATACCCTTATTGTCACCTAAAAACAAACACCGATTCTAATGGATCACAAAAAAACCCAAGTTAAATTGAAAAAGAGGATCACCACCATCAAATGACCAATGGTACACTCCCCACCATATGGATTACCTTACACCACTCCTTGAGCATAACCTAAATAGGTTATTTTCCCTATTAGGGAAGAACATTTAGAAAGAAAAAGAGCTCTATGTAGGGCTGATACTCTCTCAGCATAATCAAGACAACCCAATATAGAGCATGATCATCTCCAATATGAGTACACTAAGATTCCACCAAGGGTGTATACATCTCCCTCTGAGCCATGCTCACCATCCTATCAAAACCTGACTAGGATTCGTCCATGGGTCAACCATCTCATGGTACCCGATTCATTTCACGATGTCCCCTCAACTGTAGAGAGACATTCTAGCACTACTTTTGGGATCCAATTCCATGTAAAGTCTTGAAATATCAGTCCTTGGATCACACCCAACCACTCATCGATTTAGATTTAAAATATACCATGTGTAACCAATGTGTATCTTTATGACCCAACTCATACTCCAATGAGTCACCTATTACAAGGCTAAGCTAACCGTGCTACATGATACATCAGTCTCATTTATCCTGAAGCTCCCTTGGAACTCCTCTTCAAAATCGGGCACCTCACATGTGCCACAATTTATTCCATGACCAACCATCACACAATGACATTCCATTCATGAGAATATACCCACACTCTGACTATATTAAAAACAATGGAAACATTGGTCGATCGGGCCAGGAACCCGAACATTCATGCCTATTGAAGCCTATCTTGAAAAAAAGCATCCAAAATTCTTATCAAAATATGAAGGCATCAACATGCCTATAATGAAAAAATCAATCATCTACCATGCATTGATCTCAAAACTAGCTTAAAACAAAGATAACTACCCAAAATAGATGCACTTAAACCTCGAACAAAAAAGACACCAACCTTCAAGGGTCCAATTCAAAACCAAGGGCCTCTAGGTTTCCCACCTAGCCCTATAGAATAATCCTCAAAACTAGGTCACAAGGTCAAACCACCTCACCCAAAAGATAAAAACCTCCCAAAATCAGGTAAAGATCACAACGAACAATAAGAGTCAAAGCTGAAAACACGACCTATGAGGGCTTGATCCTCTCTGAGAATCCTCAGAAGGAACTGCTCCCTATAGGTTACAAAACCAACACAGAAGAGAAACTAAACTAATACTCATCGGGCATATATATATTGAAATACCCCCTGGAGGTCCAGTTCACAAGAAAAGTCTTGGTATTTATCAGAATCATACTCATCAATCTTACTAGATATCCATAGACCTGAAAAAACACCCTAAAAGGGGTTCAACAAAAGGAATCATGTTCCATATTGACCTAATTGGTCACTACACCTCCCGTGCATGAGGACTAAGTCATAAACCTCACAATAAACACCTCAACATAGATCCACATAACATTCCATTAGAATGAAATATATATGTAATATTTCCTAACTAAATATGCCTCAATAATTAGTAAAATCATATACTAATAGGCCTATATGATGTGAATCCTACGTGCCAAATATGATGCATGAGACGCCTCTTTCCTTTTCTGGACAGGATTCAAAATCTATCCCTGACCTCTTGCTAATGTGCAAGATCCAAATATCCTTATTCAATCATAAAATCCACACAACATATGTGTCACTCAAAGAAAAAATATTATAAAACTTTAACATTACATATCAAAACAAAAATCCCATAGCCTAGTAACCTGGACTTCCTACCAGAATAAGTGTTCTTGACACACCACTCCGATATCCATAAGAGGTTCCAACACATTTATAATAATACTATCTACCATATCCCAAATAGTAAATAATGGGAAAAGAGAACACTTGATATCACTTTGAAACGTCCTGACCTAGATACCACTAAACTAGTGCTCTAACCTGCTGGGTCACAAGGCCTCAAGCATGCCTCTCTATATGATAGAGGCTGCTGACTAGCAGCGAGGGCCAAGGGTGTGATAGTGGGAAGACTATTCCCTAGTATCAGAGTAAGTAAATAGTATAAATAGCTAAGTATCATACATAGCAGAAAGTAAATAGAGTGTAGAAGCAATAAACAACTGAAATAGAACATGCTGTAACAATAGATGAAAATGCTATAAAAGACCGAACAACTATGTCATACAATACAACATTGGTCACCCACTGGGCCGACCATATAGATCCAGTAGTACAAAAGAAACTGAAATTAAAAGTATAGGGATCTACTACTAACTCTGATCCAAACCACGTACCTGGTCTCTAGACACTTTCAAACTACAACAACCTGATCAAAAGAACTTACACGAGCATCTCAGCTCGAACATGTAACTATGGGCCTCAACCCTATCCACCATACAACTCGTGATCAACCTAAAAAGTAGACATATGGTCTACATGTAAACCGAGGTTCATGTGTAGGGGTGAGAAAGAATCTCATTAGGGCACTCCAATAAGAAACCTATAACTATGCTTCTATAAGTGTAAACAAAAGTAAACTGCCTAGCCTAGCAGAGGCATAACTAAAATGGGTAAGTGAACCAAACGTGAGACCATAATCAAACCTCAGGTTTGTATTCCCAACTAACTGGTCAAGGGCCACCATGGATATCCATATCTATATACGTATAAATGTATAGTCCCATACCTATACATATATATATAAACATGAATATTCACTGTTATGTGGAATCAAATAACATGAAAACCAGACTGTAGTCGATACTTGTCTCCCTAATCCCAATCGAAATATATCTGCTTCAGCCTATGGTTGGAAAGTCTAATCAAGTCAACCTCATATGTGTATATATATATATACATAGATATTTGTGGGGTGGATCGGGTAATACCACTGCCATCCAAATTTTAGGGGAGCTCTCGTGGTCTTCCCCTAACCCAAGGACAAGAGTCCTCACTTTCTCTTAACCTAAAAGAATAAATGTCTATGGGGTCGATCTGGATGTACCACCATCATCCAAATTACTGGGGGGGGGGTCTCATGGCCTTCCCCTAACCCAGTTCTAAGATCCCCGACTGTCTCTTAACCTAAAAGCATAAAATATATATGGGGTGGATCAGGATATACCACCGCTATCCAAATTACCAAGGGGAACCCACAACCTGCCCCTAAACCAGGTCCTAAAGCTATCACTATCTCTTGAACTACAAGAATAGATATAAAAAGAGTAGATAGTACAAGATAAGAATTCACCCCACCTATAATCATACATATAGTTGGCATGGGGTAAAACTTCCTCCTACCCACAATAAAAAATATAGCTGGCATGGGGAAAAACTGCCTCCCAAAAATAATCATACATATAACTGGAATGGGGTAAAACTACCTCCCACCCATAAGAATACATATAACTAGCATGGGGTAAAATTTCCTCCCACCCATAATCAATACGGATCCTAAGAAGCACCTCCAGGCATCCCAGAAGAAGGAAAGATGACCCGTGTCAGGCTCAACAACCACCAACTTGGAAGAACCTCTGGTAAATATCATAGTATCAACAATAAACACATTAAATATGTGAAAAAATGAGTGAGGGTGGCCCAAATGACGAACCCAAAACTTGATCCATATCCCCATGGGCTTACCAGTTTGGTACGGGTTCTGAGGTGACACCCAAACACCATCTCTACCCAAACCCAATGTATAACTCAGGGTTGGTCAAACAACAGGCACCCGTTGGGTCCCTCAAGCCAAACACTAAAGAGGAATCCTACTTGGGATCCCCTAGGTAAACATGAGAAAAGGCATCCTACTTAGGATACTTAGCTATAAAAGGCAAAAGAGGAATCCTATACAGGATCCTTAAACTATTCAGCAAGACCGAGGCATCCCACACATGATCCTCAGAACGATACTCAGGTACAAGGATCTTAATTTGGACTCCCTAGATCAGAATATAAGAAAAGGCATCCCTTAGGGGATCCTTGGTAACCATATATAAGATAGAGTCATCATACACTAGATCCTCTAGTTTGAAACACAAGAAGAGGAATCCTACAGGGGATCCTCGATAACAACTAGTCTCACGGCCTCATAGGCCAGAAGGGAACTCCTCACAAGGGAGACATCCTCAATACAAAGGTAATGATAGATAGCCCATGGATTATCTCAGAATAGGTATCATTATTAGAATATTCTTGATTCAATTACTAGAGGAATAACCTCTTTGTTTACATAGAATCACCAAAACACCCATTAGGATTCCTCAAAAGGCTCCATAGGTTTCACCATGGTGATTTATGCAGAAAACCACTCAGAATGGACTACTCTCAGGTCCAATTCCAACACCGAGGCCAGAAAGCATAGAAAACCCCCAAAGGTTTGAAAGGGGGAAGTACACGGTGTGTCACCCTCAATATACGACGTGTACTCCCGTAGCCCCACATGACCGTGGACTCCTTCCGGCCTGGGTGTGTAGACACCCCAAGTACACGACGTGTGCAATGGGTATACGACGTGTAACCTAGATGGGGTACATTCTTGTTTCCCTCAACTAGCCTAACCATATACTTGGCCCATGTACTTCTACATAGCATTCCACCCACACGGGGTTAGACCATGTACTCCACACGGCCGTGTGCCCCTACACGGGTTCGCCTTGCCGGGTACTCGACCACACAGCCGAGTACCAGTACACGACATGTACACACCTAAACACATAATGTACTTCAAAAACATCATATTCCATGAATGGTAAGAACACGTGACATGTTCCCCTAAACCACACACTGTACTATCGGGTTTTCCCAAACAGAAACCCTCTAGATCACCCAAAACCCCCGTTTAAACCCCCAAATCAACAGATCGGGTCACTAGGGTCCACATAGAAGCATAATAAGGGATTAGATTTTAAAAAAAATATAAAGGTTTTTTTGGTAAAAAATTAAATGGACCTACCTTTGGGTGGAAACTGCCGAATCTTGGTTCGATTCCGCGGTCCACGGCTGTCGCACGATGATTCAGTGCGTCGAAGGCTCTGCAGCAGCTCTTCCCTATCCTATTATCTCACTCTCTTTCTACCTACCCCTCTCCTCTATTGGTCGCAAAAAGTAGGATCCCTCATAGGGGAGTACGTGAGAAGCATAAGGAAGAAAGATGAAAAGAAAAAGAAAAGAAAGAAAAGAAAAAGAAAAAGAAAAAGAAGAAAAAGGGTCCTGGGTTGGCCCTAACACCCAACTCAAGTTTATACTTCATCTAGGATAAAATCCCCATTCAAAAATTAATGGTGGAGATGAAATATAAATCCAATGATCCTTTAAAAAGTTACGACTAAACGAACCTTCACGAATAATTTAATATTTAATTTATTAAATATTAAATATTAATTATTCTGCTAAAATTAGAATGGATCAGACTCCCACAAAACTCCTATACTAGGGTAAGAAACATATTTTGGGACCAACATAGTGGTCATAAAAAATATATGAGATAATATACTATGGTAAAAGACCATTTTACCCCTTTACAAGCATTTGAAAGCAAAAATTCAAATTTCTTCTCAAAACTACAGTTCAAAAAAACATGGGTTCTTACAATCCAAGATTACATATAGAGTATTTATTGTGGAACTTGAGGAACTAAAGAAAAAACTATAGGAGAATCTGGATAAAGGGTTTATACACCCAAGTGCTTCACCATGGGGTGCACCAGTGTCATGAACCAAGTTGGGATGCCATCCAACCCAACACCCAACCCGATTCGAGACATGGCCCAAAGGGTGTTACCGTTCCCCACGGGCTGGAAACTAGTTCCGTGCATCAAATTAATCACAATGGGAATGAATTTTCCCAAAAAAAAAAGATCAAATAAACAAACTGAGCACGCAACATAACTAACAACAATTTAATACCAATAAATACAAAACTGAACCAGATACAACAACTGTTAAATAAAAAATAACTAAATACAAATTTGAGACCAAAACATGTTGACACAATATCCACATGACATCTTGGTCACCACCAACCATAAAACTAGCCTACTACAAAGGTAAAACCGAACCAGAGACTTGAACTTGAAAAACAGCTTAGGTATACTAACACCATGTGACACAAGTAGGGAGTGAGCTTAATAGCTCAGTAGGTAGTCACCACAAAGTCCATGAATTTCATTTCCAAAAATATTCCACAAACACTAGTTTGAAATACATTTATAAAATATGATTTTAAATCATTTACAACAAGTAAACATTACTTTCCACAAATTTAATTTTTAAAACAACACTCACAACTTTCCTTTTCAAAAATAGATCCACTTTTCACAACCCATTTCAAAAGAAATACCCAATTACAAATCCATGACAAGTAATAAAAATGGGATAAGTATAAAGTGAAAGAAACAAAACCAACTAGCATAAAATAGCATGGATAAAATCCAAATAAGAAGAAGAAATAAATAGAACATACATATAGTAATCATGGTAACTTCCTAAACATATCTACAGGTAATCTCTAGATGTACTTAGTTCAGACTCACCTATCGACATATGGTGAAGCTCCATATATAACCAACTAGATGTTATAAACTAGCCTCACTAGTAGGACATCCCACCTAACCTATTAGAAAATCTAGGGGGATACAACCTGTCTAATCAGGTGTAAAGACCCGTAAAATTCAAGGAAATTTTTTTCTTAATTTTCTTTAGAATTTTACAAGAGCGCGGTTTCAGACGGCACCTGATTCCGAGGCCCGGAGTGCCCGGAATTAATTTCCGAAGTTTGGCTCGGGTACGTTCAGTGAACGAACGAGCGGGAATTCCTAACTTTTGATCCGGTGCTCGGAATTGAAATCCGAGGGCACCGATGAACTCGCAGCGCCGATTTTCGCTTAATGAGACCTTTTCGGGAGTTGCGTTTGTTGCGGGTTGAAAGTTACGTTTTGGGGTTTTTCAGTTAAGTTAAATAAAATTGTGTAAAACAAATTTTATTTTAACTTATTAAAAAACCTACCTAAGGGGGTTGGAAGTGGGACCCACACCCACTTAACCTCCCTTGGGAGGATTAAGTGTGGTGGGGCCCACACGAACCCCTAAGTCTTTTCTTTTTCTCTCAACGTACTTAACCCCTCTTTTAATGGCTTAAGTTACCCTTATTTAATTAAGGGAGTTAAACCCCCTTTTTGAATTTCAAATATTGAAATTCTTTGTGTTGTGTTAATAAAATAAGAGGTAGTCTTATTTTATTTAGAGTTCTTTGTTTGTCTTTGGAGAGCTTTCCCATCTTCAAGCTCTGTCGAAGAACGAAGAACGTCTTCATCCTCAACGAAGAACGATAACACTTCGTCAAGGATCATCGACTCGGCGACCGGTATCTTCGGACCTCTTCTTCCTCCTCGGACCTTCTTCGTCGGCAAACGAAGATCCGCCAACGTCGTGTCTCTTCGGGCATAGCACTTCGTCAACGGAATCGACGAACGACGACCGCGACGCCCGACCTTCGCGACGCCGTCTTCCGCGGGACGTAGTCGATTCTTCGAATCTTAAACCCGAGGTAGGGGTTTTTGTTTTCATTTTGGTTTCCTTACTCCTTTTTTTTGATCATGAATGATAAGTATAACGTGTGGCTTATTTATTTAAGTTTCGTTTTTATTCCTTTAACGTGAGGGGGGCCGGACCGCACGAACACGGCCGAATCCCCCCTCCATCGTTCATGTTTGTTTATGTTGGTGGAAACAAGTAGCGTGGTGCCGTCGCACCACGCGGACGATCGTTCTTTTATTTTACGCAACGCCGTCGCGCTACGCCGAGGAGAATCTTCAAGAACGCGACGCCGTCGCGCCGCGTTGGAAGGAATCATGGCACGGCGAAGGGGCGCGGTGCCGACGCACCGCGCCGGATGACGAACGCCGCGGCCGGTTCCGGGCCGCGGCGGGACGAGAAGACCGCGGCCGGTTCCGGGCCGCGGCAGGATGAGGAGACCGCGGCCGGTTCCGGGCCGCGGCGGAAGGGAAGACCGGCGGCCGGGCCGCCGGCGTCGGAAGCCGAAGAGGGGACCGGAAATTCCGGTCCCGTTGGAGAAAACCGGCCGGCCGGCTGGCCGGCCGGATGCCGTTAAACCGGGGAATTAATTCCCCGGCCGGCTGGCAAAACCCCCCTCTTAAAGAGGGGGGGCGGTTTATTTTTTTTAAAAAAAAGGAGGGGGCCGGCTGCCCCCTCGGTTCGGCTCCAGCAAGCCCCCCACGTGGGGGGGGGGGGGGGGGGCGCTTGTTAAAAAAACGGCGCGGCCAGTGCCGCGCCGCCCTCCCGAAAACGCGGGGCTTAGCCCCGCGTGCCGCCGCCGCCACCTCGCGGAACCCCGCCGCCAGCGCGGCCCGCCGCCGCCGCCAGCGCGGCCCGCCGCCGCCGCCGCCGCGCCGCCCGCCGCCGCCGCCGCGCCGCCCGCCGCCGCCGTCCGCCGCCGTCCGTCCGCCGCCGTCCGTCCGCCGCCGTCCGCCGCCGCCGACCGCCGCCGCCGGCCGCCGCGCCGCCCCGGGGGGGGGGGGGGGGGGGTCGGGCCGGGTCGGCCCGGACCCGGACCCCCCCGTTACGGACCAGTTTCGGTTTTTGGCTCATAACTTGAGCCTCGGACCTCCGAATGACGAACCGTCTGCGGCAACGCGATCTTTGGATCGAGACGGTCGTTTCGGTATATCGCACTCAAGGTTTCGGTTTACTTTGAGTTCGGCCGGGTTGGTTCGTTCACGAAACCAACCGGGTCTTCGGAGCGGAAACGCTCATATCTTGAGCTACGGACGTCCGATTGACGTGCCGTCAGTCGCGTAGTGTTCCTCTTAGTGAGACGGATCTTTTGGCATACTCCGCCCGAGGTTTGGACGCAGGTGGAGTACGGTCGGGTTGGTTTTGCCTTAAAAACCAACCGGGCCCCGGAGACGAAAATATCAATAACTCTCAGACCGGGCGTCCGATCGACGCGCCGTCTGATGCGTTGAGTTCCTGTTGGCGATACGGAACTTTTGGATACATCAACTTCGGTCTTCGTGACAGTTGATGTATCAGCCTCTCGGCTCGTGGAGCGGACCCTCCGTACGAGCTTGCTGTGTGCGGGAACCCTAGTGCTGGCTGCGACTGTTCTACTGCTACGACTGCTACTGTGACTGCTACGACGACAGTACAGAGATCCTGTGTGGATTCGACGACGACAGTACAGAGATCCTGTGTGGATTCGACGACGACGACTACAGCACTCAGCGATCCTACGTGGATCAGTGCTACAGGTTCTGTGTGAGCCCGATCCTGTGTGGGTCCTTGCGCTCAGCGGTTCTGTGTGAGCCAGCGCCTACAGGTTCTGTGTGAGCCCGATCCTGTGTGGGTCTTCTGCGGGGGTTAGTTACCTATCGATCCTTCGTGGGTCCGACGACTTAGATGGATCAGTGATCATCTTTATCGTCCTTGAAGAAGTATACCTGTGTGAGCTGAATCCTGTTGTTTTCCTGTGTGGATTTTGTTGTGCAATCCTGTGTGGATTATGTTCTGCTTTCCTATGTGGAATACGTATACTTTCCTGTGTGGACTGAGTTGTACTTGGGCTCGGAGGATGGAGCGTATTTTGATGACTTAGGTATATGTATGGGCATATACCTAAGCAGTGTCGGTTGTTACTTCGTGATTGTACTTTTCTCCGTTGTTTATCCTTTGTGGATTTGAGAGACCTTCTGGGGTCTCGGGGTCCCTACTGAGTAGCTTATTCTCACCCCTGCACGGGCTTTGCCCGCACTACGTTGTGTTGGTTGCAGACGACGGACAGCGTAGACCTTAGCTGAGGCTTGCACAGCAGGACGGTACCCGGAGGTGGACCACTGGGCGGGACGTGCTCGGAGCGGACGGTGGGACCCGTGGAACAGAGGAGCTATCTGTACCCACCCTTCAGGTGGGATTTCCGGTGGACAGCTCGGAGTAGCGGCCTTTACTTTACAGTTGCTGTTTTTCCCTTTTCGAGTTGTACTTTACTTTCAGTTTGGGTTTGTATTCTGGCCCATTTACTTTTCCGTACTTTCAGTCGTACTCTGCTTGTTTAGTGTTTACTTCCGCTTGTTTACTCTGTGGTGTGTGTTTACTTTTCAAAGGCAATGCCTTCCCTTTTTACCGGGATTTACGCCTTGGTGCTAGTCGCCAGCCCCTGGCCTATGGAAGGCGGGCTTGGGGTAGTCACGGCTCGGACCCCGAGGGCGGGTCGTGACAAATTGGTATCAGAGGAGTTCGGTTCTACCGCGAACTCTGATCTTTTCTATGTGAAGCAATAATGTTTAGCGTATTGAGTGTGGTTATCAGTCCAGGGAGTCCAGTGTTGGTGCGGCGGCCGACGTATCCGTACACCAGGACCCTGACTTCTGATTTCCGACTTAATGCACGAAAACATTGATTGCGTGTGTGTTTCAAGTTTTCTTTGTGATTACTTGTGTCAGCTCACCGGGTATACTGATCTGCTTTATGAAAGTCTCAAGTTTTCCTTGTGATTACTTGTGCCAGCTCACCAGGTATACTGTTCTAACCGTGGCGAACCTGTTTCCTTTTCAGGATGGCCCCACGACGGCAGCCAGCTAGGGTTCCGAGAGTCGAGCGAGACGACAGCCCACCGAGCGACGAGGCTTCGGTGCAGGGCCCTTTGTCAGCAGTGGCACCGGCAGTAGCTTTACCCGCCGATTCCCCGATGCTTCCAGCAGCAGCCGCTGACGATGCACGTCGCCTCAGCGCACTGCATGAGTTTCAGCGCCAGCGACCGCCCAGGTTTCGCGGGGAGACGGATCCCCAGGCAGCAGAGGACTGGCTGGAGGCAGTGGTTCGAGTGTTTAGGCTAGTGAGGACACCAGCAGACCTCATGGTGATCCTCGCTGCGAGCCTACTACACGCAGCAGCAGGACGATGGTGGAGCTTGATGCTCCAGGTGCACGATGAGGCATCTCTTCTTTGGACGGACTTTGAGAGCATCTTCCGCTCGGAGTTCGTCCCAGCCACCCTTCGTGCGGTGCGTATCCAGGAGCTTCTACAGCTGCGGCAGGGCAGCATGACGGTCGCTCAGTACTCGGCGAGATTTACCGATCTCTCGCGCTACTCGACCGACATGGTACGGGACCCATTCTTCCTGGCCCGGACCTTCGAGCAGGGTTTGAGACACGAGATCAGGGCATCACTGATCTCCCTCAGCATACCGACTCAGACAGGAGTACTGGAGCGGGCTCTTCTGATCGAGAGCTTCCTTGCTGAGTCTACACCAGCACAGAGACCCACCGCAGGACGGCACGTGGCAGAGTCATCTGCAGCTGGCAGTCGGCGAATGACTCAGGGGTCCAGACAGACCAGACCTCAGGGCACTGGCTCAGCAGTGCAGGGCACACAACGCGGAGCCAGTCTTTCGAGTGGAAGACAGTGCTATGCATGCGGCGGCCGAGGCCACATGGCTCGTGACTGCCCGACCCGCCATGCGGAGGAACAGCAGACGGTTGAGGAACCACCTAGGCAGAGGCAGAGGTTCGACCGTGGCGGTCCGCAGGGAGGAGGCGGACGAGGCAGAGGAGCTGGATGAGCAGCTGGTGGTGGCCGACGCTTTGAGGCACTACCACCACCACCACCAGGAGGTCCACCCCGACCGCAGGGGAGAGCTCAGCTTCAGGCAGCCGAGGCCTTCGATCATGGAGCCCTGGGAGCCGATGGACAGGAGAAGAACTAGTGGATACATCCTTTGTACTTCTGGTTCCTTGTTGCTTTTGTGTAGCGTCTTGTATTACGAGCTGCAATAATAAAAGACGCATACCTTGTGATGTTTTCGTTCCTGTCCTCTATCGTAATGTTACTAAGAGGTTCCAGTTTTGGCTGTTGACTTGACCCTCACTTGTGAGACATCTACTGGAGGAGGCCCAGTTACCACACACTGATGCCGACAGTGTGACTCAACCCTTGGAGGCGAGAGTAACGGTTGAATCTCTTAGTAGTAGCGTCGAGGCCTTACGACGTCATCCTTAGTATGGATTAGTATCATCCATGTTAGGATTGACTGTTTTAGGCAAAGAATGTGGTTCATCTAGGGGATGAGACCAGATTTCTCTTTTCGGCAAAAGAGAAATCTTGCAGCTCTGGTGGGACCGGAGATGGTCCGGGCCACGTCAGAGGAGGTCCATGTCATCCAGGAGCGGGTCCTACATGGGCGATCGATTCCTCTTGTGCGCAACAGATGGCGGCACGGGAATCTCCAGGAGAGCACATGGGAGCGGGAGGCTCAGATGCGTGCTCAGTACTCTCTTTTGGTTTCCCTAGTTTTTGATGTAGCTTTACGGGGACGTAAAGCCCTGAGGTGGGAGTAATGTAAGGACCCGTAAAATTCAAGGAAATTTTTTTCTTAATTTTCTTTAGAATTTTACAAGAGCGCGGTTTCAGACGGCACCTGATTCCGAGGCCCGGAGTGCCCGGAATTAATTTCCGAAGTTTGGCTCGGGTACGTTCAGTGAACGAACGAGCGGGAATTCCTAACTTTTGATCCGGTGCTCGGAATTGAAATCCGAGGGCACCGATGAACTCGCAGCGCCGATTTTCGCTTAATGAGACCTTTTCGGGAGTTGCGTTTGTTGCGGGTTGAAAGTTACGTTTTGGGGTTTTTCAGTTAAGTTAAATAAAATTGTGTAAAACAAATTTTATTTTAACTTATTAAAAAACCTACCTAAGGGGGTTGGAAGTGGGACCCACACCCACTTAACCTCCCTTGGGAGGATTAAGTGTGGTGGGGCCCACACGAACCCCTAAGTCTTTTCTTTTTCTCTCAACGTACTTAACCCCTCTTTTAATGGCTTAAGTTACCCTTATTTAATTAAGGGAGTTAAACCCCCTTTTTGAATTTCAAATATTGAAATTCTTTGTGTTGTGTTAATAAAATAAGAGGTAGTCTTATTTTATTTAGAGTTCTTTGTTTGTCTTTGGAGAGCTTTCCCATCTTCAAGCTCTGTCGAAGAACGAAGAACGTCTTCATCCTCAACGAAGAACGATAACACTTCGTCAAGGATCATCGACTCGGCGACCGGTATCTTCGGACCTCTTCTTCCTCCTCGGACCTTCTTCGTCGGCAAACGAAGATCCGCCAACGTCGTGTCTCTTCGGGCATAGCACTTCGTCAACGGAATCGACGAACGACGACCGCGACGCCCGACCTCCGCGACGCCGTCTTCCGCGGGACGTAGTCGATTCTTCGAATCTTAAACCCGAGGTAGGGGTTTTTGTTTTCATTTTGGTTTCCTTACTCCTTTTTTTGATCATGAATGATAAGTATAACGTGTGGCTTATTTATTTAAGTTTCGTTTTTATTCCTTTAACGTGAGGGGGGCCGGACCGCACGAACACGGCCGAATCCCCCCTCCATCGTTCATGTTTGTTTATGTTGGTGGAAACAAGTAGCGTGGTGCCGTCGCACCACGCGGACGATCGTTCTTTTATTTTACGCAACGCCGTCGCGCTACGCCGAGGAGAATCTTCAAGAACGCGACGCCGTCGCGCCGCGTTGGAAGGAATCATGGCACGGCGAAGGGGCGCGGTGCCGACGCACCGCGCCGGATGACGAACGCCGCGGCCGGTTCCGGGCCGCGGCGGGACGAGAAGACCGCGGCCGGTTCCGGGCCGCGGCAGGACGAGGAGACCACGGCCGGTTCCGGGCCGCGGCGGAAGGGAAGACCGGCGGCCGGGCCGCCGGCGTCGGAAGCCGAAGAGGGGACCGGAAATTCCGGTCCCGTTGGAGAAAACCGGCCGGCCGGCTGGCCGGCCGGATGCCGTTAAACCGGGGAATTAATTCCCCGGCCGGCTGGCAAAACCCCCCTCTTAAAGAGGGGGGGCGGTTTATTTTTTTTAAAAAAAAGGAGGGGGCCGGCTGCCCCCTCGGTTCGGCTCCAGCAAGCCCCCCACGTGGGGGGGGGGGCGCTTGTTAAAAAAACGGCGCGGCCAGTGCCGCGCCGCCCTCCAGAAAACGCGGGGCTTAGCCCCGCGTGCCGCCGCCGCCACCTCGCGGCACCCCGCCGCCAGCGCGGCCCGCCGCCGCCGCCAGCGCGGCCCGCCGCCGCCGCCGCCGCGCCGCCCGCCGCCGCCGTCCGCCGCCGTCCGTCCGCCGCCGTCCGTCCGCCGCCGTCCGCCGCCGCTGACCGCCGCCGCCGGCCGCCGCGCCGCCCCGGGGGGGGGGGGGGGGTCGGGCCGGGTCGGCCCGGACCCGGACCCCCCCGTTACGGACCAGTTTCGGTTTTTGGCTCATAACTTGAGCCTCGGACCTCCGAATGACGAACCGTCTGCGGCAACGCGATCTTTGGATCGAGACGGTCGTTTCGGTATATCGCACTCAAGGTTTCGGTTTACTTTGAGTTCGGCCGGGTTGGTTCGTTCACGAAACCAACCGGGTCTTCGGAGCGGAAACGCTCATATCTTGAGCTACGGACGTCCGATTGACGTGCCGTCAGTCGCGTAGTGTTCCTCTTATTGAGACGGATCTTTTGGCATACTCCGCCCGAGGTTTGGACGCAGGTGGAGTACGGTCGGGTTGGTTTTGCCTTAAAAACCAACCGGGCCCCGGAGACGAAAATGCCAATAACTCTCAGACCGGGCGTCCGATCGACGCGCCGTCTGATGCGTTGAGTTCCTGTTGGCGATACGGAACTTTTGGATACATCAACTTCGTTCTTCGTGACAGTTGATGTATCAGCCTCTCGGCTCGTGGAGCGGACCCTCCGTACGAGCTTGCTGTGTGCGGGAACCCTAGTGCTGGCTGCGACTGTTCTACTGCTACGACTGCTACTGTGACTGCTACGACGACAGTACAGAGATCCTGTGTGGATTCGACGACGACAGTACAGAGATCCTGTGTGGATTCGACGACGACGACTACAGCACTCAGCGATCCTACGTGGATCAGTGCTACAGGTTCTGTGTGAGCCCGATCCTGTGTGGGTCCTTGCGCTCAGCGGTTCTGTGTGAGCCAGCGCCTACAGGTTCTGTGTGAGCCCGATCCTGTGTGGGTCTTCTGCGGGGGTTAGTTACCTATCGATCCTTCGTGGGTCCGACGACTTAGATGGATCAGTGATCATATTTATCGTCCTTGAAGAAGTATACCTGTGTGAGCTGAATCCTGTTGTTTTCCTGTGTGGATTTTGTTGTGCAATCCTGTGTGGATTATGTTCTGCTTTCCTATGTGGAATACGTATACTTTCCTGTGTGGACTGAGTTGTACTTGGGCTCGGAGGATGGAGCGTATTTTGATGACTTAGGTATATGTATGGGCATATACCTAAGCAGTGTCGGTTGTTACTTCGTGATTGTACTTTTCTTCGTTGTTTATCCTTTGTGGATTTGAGAGACCTTCTGGGGTCTCGGGGTCCCTACTGAGTAGCTTATTCTCACCCCTGCACGGGCTTTGCCCGCACTACGTTGTGTTGGTTGCAGACGACGGACAACGTAGACCTTAGCTGAGGCTTGCACAGCAGGACGGTACCCGGAGGTGGACCACTGGGCGGGACGTGCTCGGAGCGGACGGTGGGACCCGTGGAACAGAGGAGCTATCTGTACCCACCCTTCAGGTGGGATTTCCGGTGGACAGCTCGGAGTAGCGGCCTTTACTTTACAGTTGCTGTTTTTCCCTTTTCGAGTTGTACTTTACTTTCAGTTTGGGTTTGTATTCTGGCCCATTTACTTTTCCGTACTTTCAGTCGTACTCTGCTTGTTTAGTGTTTACTTCCGCTTGTTTACTCTGTGGTGTGTGTTTACTTTTCAAAGGCAATGCCTTCCCTTTTTACCGGGATTTACGCCTTGGTGCTAGTCGCCAGCCCCTGGCCTATGGAAGGCGGGCTTGGGGTAGTCACGGCTCGGACCCCGAGGGCGGGTCGTGACATCAGGGTCAACAAGAAACTATCACTCGACCCTCTAGATGATGCCCATAAATCCCATGATAATAGTACACAATGAAACATGGTATAACAACCATAACCCATAACATTCCCATGCATGATCCACTAGAGGGGAACACATCCCAAGTTCTAGTGGTTTCTAAACTATTCTCATGCAAGAGATGCTGGAGGGGATCCCATCCCAAATATCCAGTGGTCTCCATATCATAATTCAAACCACCATGAACACGCATGAAAAACCATTTCTTTCATAAGTTCCAATCAGGCCGTCACCTCATATCTGATTCAAAAACCACTTTATCAATAATTTTTAAAAACCAACCAGGCCTCATGCTACCCAAGTTTCTAATCCATTTTCTAAAACATTCCAATAATCCCACCAATCCAACATTCCATATGAGTTCCAAATAAATTTTCAAAATTTCATAAGGTGCTAATCGGGCATTCACATCACTTAACATCTAACCAAATTTTCAAAGACAACACAAATTACCAATCGAGACTTTAAAATTTCCAATCCAATAGATTTACAAATACATTTCCACACCATTTCCAAATTCAATGTAAAACACCACTCTCACATGCACATTTCCAAATGGGACTTTATGCCAATTATTCACCAAAACATACCTCAATATTCCAAGCAGGAAAAGTTTTCAGAAACACATTTGAAACCACCTTTAAAGTCACATGAAGCACCAAAACCCCATTTAGAAATCAAGAAACCATTTTGGAAAGGAAATAGAAATGGGAGTAATATCCTTTTGAAAACCATGGTTCAAGGAAGAACCCATTTTCATCCAAGTTCAAAACGGGCCTCAAGAAACCATTAATAAAACACATTATGAAATACAACTATTCCCATGGGAGAAACCCCTTTCCAAATTCACACACACCAAATCCATTTTAAAACATGATTTACATCACCTTTACAATTTAAAAACACATTTGAGGTGCACACCAAGGAATTTCATGTGACACAAAACCAATTTATTTTGAAAAACCAATTTTCAACACATTCACACCTTCAAATCCCTTTGAAAACACATTTCAAACATTTCAAACAGGGCATAAAACACATTTATAAAGAACAAAAATAAGGGATAATTGAAACATAATCAATTTATTTTAGAAAACCATCTTCTGAAACATGAACACTTTAAACCAAAACACATTTTTAAAGGACTATCAATTTCTTTGAAATTAACCCAACAAGAAACACATAATCATCATGCCATAAAATTCACCCAATTCTACATATAACACCCAAATCACAACCCAACATCATTTTCAAAATATACCCAAGGGTCAACACCACCCAAATCACCAAATTTCACCTTAAAATTTCAATTGGAATTTTATCAAACACCTTGCATTCATTGAAATCTAGGATTAATTAAGGAAACCCTTGAAAAATCATTTTCCCCCAATTTACCATCATCAAAACACCAAATAAATTCATACTAAAACATTAAAATCAAGGGTAACACATTTATAAATCATTTAGAAAATCTCAAGCATTAAATGGAATGTTCCAAAAAGGAAATTTATGGAAACATCTACCTCAAAAACATGAAAACATAATGAAACTTTGGGATAAGGAAGAACCGAGTCTGAGAGACAATCCAAACACCCTAAAATCCAAGGATAGAAGCCCACACATCAAACATAACTCTTAGGATTCAACCAAAATGATACCTCACTAAGGGAAACTAAGAAATCAAGAGATAAAAGAGAAAATAAGAGGAAATCGACCAAAACCCCGAATAACTCTACTTAGAAACTTCAAAATGCATCTATGGGAAAAGGAGGGACAAAGGAGGGAAGATTGGGATCTCCCATGGGGAACCTATGTTGATGAATGGAGGAGAAACCCAAAATAGGGTTAAAACATTAGAGGGTCAAATAGGTAATTTAAAACTTTTAATGACTTGGGAAACTCACACAGTTTGGCCACAAAATTTTCCAAAATGTGTGCCAACCGTGTGTACCCTACTGGAGAAAGGGGAACCCCACATGGGCTAGCCACACAGTCTCCCAAACCATATACCAATCATGCTAAACTACACTATCCAAAATGAAAAACTACTACACAGTTTCCTAGACAAGGGCACACGATTTCTCCTAACCATGCGCTAATTGTGATCCACCTTCTATCAATCCAAAAAAATATCTACTTTCCACCAAAAAATCACCCAAAAACTTACAAAAATCAAAATTTAAAACTAGGAACTCAACACATACCTCAACCAAATCATCCAAGGCTAAGAAGATAATAAAATAAAAGAAATTACAATGTTGGGGTGTGACAACTAGTCCTCTTTGTCAAGAAGAAGGATGGGTCAATGCGCCCTTGCATTTATTATCATGAAATCAACAAGATCACGATAAAGAATAAGTATCTTCTACCATATATTGATGACTTGTACTATAAACTATGTGAAAAAAATAATTTTCCAAGGTGGATTTGTGGTCGAGATATTACCAAGTTAGGGTGAAGAAGGAGGATATCCACAAGATTGCTTTGTGTATAAGGTACAAGCACAATGAGTTCATAGTAATTACATTAGAACTAACTAATGATCTAGAAATATTCATGGACTTGATGAATAGAGTCTTTAGAGATTACTTTGAATTTTTCTGGTAACCTTTATAGATGATATTTTAATATAATCCAAAATAAATTAGGAGCACGAGGAGCATCTGATCACTATGATAAAGACATTACGAAATGATAATATTTATGCCAAGTATAGTAAATGTGATTTCTAGTTGAAGGAAGTATCATTCTTGGGGAATATCATCCCAAGTAAGGGGATATATGTGGACCCTTCAAAGACAGAAGCAATTGAAGGATGAACGAGGCCAACATCTTTGATAGATATCTATAGTTTCCTTGGATTTTCTAGGTATTAACATCGATTTGTGAGAAATTTATCATGATTTTCAAACCCTCCTACCAAAATAACTTAGAAGGGAGTCAATTTTTCTTAGAATGATGAATGTGAAGATACCTTCAAGGAGTTAAAAAGGAGGCTTATCACTACACCTATTCTCACACTACCCATAAGTGGATAAATTTTCATGGTATTAAACGATACTTTAAAGAAGGGATTGGGATATGTGTTAATGCATAATAAAAAATTCATAGCCTATGGTTCAAGGCAGTTGAAATTTTATGAACAGAACTACCCAATGCATGATATGGAATTGGCTACATTGATCTTTGCATAAAAAATCTGGTGTTATTATCTCTTTGGGGAGAAGTGTGAGATATATATAGATCACAAAATCATCAAGTATATATTCACTAAGAAAGAGATTAATATTCACCAGTGATGATGGTTAGATCTAATCAAGGACTATGACTGCTCAATCCACTTCCATACTGGTAAGGAAAATAAAGTGGAAGATGATCTAAGTAGAAATGATCCAACAATTCGATCATCGATGAGAATTGAGAGGGATCCGATCTCCTTAGAATTGAAGCAGATTGACATGGGAATCATAAAGGAAGGAGCAACATCAATCCTTTCACAAATTATTACTCAACTATCTCTTTTGGAAAATATAAAGGATGCTTAGAGAAATTATGTGGGAATTCAGAGGAAAATGTAAAATTTAAGAAAAGTGGAATCTTTAGAATTCAATGTTAATTTAGAAGGTGTTGTAAGATTTGGGTCAAGACTATGTCTATAATCAAATATTGAGTTGAATAAGGAGCTATTAGATGATGCACATAGATCAACTTTCTCTATCCATCTTGGAAGTACAAATATGTATTGAGATCTCTTAGAAAACTATTGGTGGGACAATATAAATAAGGAGATCATGGAATATACATCAAGATGTATTGTATGTCAGTAAGTAATGGTGGTAAAGAAAAAATATAAGTGGATTATGCAACCATTACCCATACCTACATGAAAATGGGAAAACATCACCATGGGCTTTGTCACCGGACATCCAAAGAAATCCATAGTAAATAATGCTATCTAGGTTGTTATCGATCATCTTACAAAGATAGATCACTTTAACGTAATTCAAGAGGACTTCTCACTAGATCAACTAGCACAAATATACATTAGAGAAGTGGTAATTCTGCATGGAGTAACACTATTGATTTTATCCAATAAAGATTTTAGATTCACCTATAAGTTTTGGAAAAGTCTTCAAAATTCTCTAAATACTGATTTGAACTTTAGTATGGCCTATCATCCTCAAAATAATATCCAATTTGAGCAGAATATTCAGAAACTGGAATACATGTTGCAGGCATGTTCTATGGACTTCAAAGGAGGATGGGACCAACATCTACCTTTGGTTGAGTTCTCTTACAACAACAGTTTCCACTCAATCATCCAAATAGATCCCTATGAAGTCCTTTATGGGAAGAGGTGCAGAATATCCACATGTTGGGATAAATTTGGGGAATGAAAATTGTTAGTTCCTAAAATGGTTGAGGAAATGGTTAAAAACATTCAGTAACACATCAAGGATGATCGTATTTGATAGAATAGCTATGCTGACAATCATCGATGAGACCTAGAGTTTGATGTTGGAGACATGGTATTAATCCTCATATCTCCATGGAATAAATTGGTGAGATCTTGGAAGAAGGGAAATCTTAGTCCAAGATACATCGATCCCTTTGAGATCATCGATTGCATCGGAGAGGTGGCCTACTGACTTGCACTCCCACCCAACCTATATCAAGTACATGATGTATTCCATGTATCCCTCTTGAGAAAGCACATACGAGACCCCTCACATGTACTCAATCTAGAGGTTTTACTATTTGAGAATGACCTTTCCTATGAGGATAAGTCGATGAAGATCTTATATTATAGAGAAAAAGTTCTATGAAATAATAAAATGAACCATATCAAAGTGGTGTGGAGAAACCAAAAGTTTAAATAAGTGACATGGGAATTGGAGAAGGTGATGAAATATAGTTACCCAAATCTATTTTAGTGTGGGAAAATAAAATTTTGAGGGTGAAATTTCTTAAGGGGGGAAGATTGTAATGACCCAAAATGTTATAAATAAAATTCCCCTTGCAATTTAATTAAATGTATTATTATGTAATATGGATATAGAAAACACATACACTTATTTGGTTGTATTATATCATATTTAAAGTACTGTTAATCATCATTAACATTGATAATATATCCATTGAATAGTGATCATATGATTAGTATAAATATAGGGTTTTAACAAATCCAATTGACACTGAAAAAGTAATTGATCAACTCAACCAGTAGGATCGTACCTTATGAAACCCATTTATCAGAGATTACAAGGGAGATAGAATCACTGATATTTTCCCATGACCAATCCCAAGCTGAGATCTAACAACTTAAGCATGATAGAAACCCTTTATGGGATAAGTTCATGCTCATTGAGATCATGGACCAAACCATGTACGTCGAACCACCTCATGAAAGTATCACAGACGCAAACCTTACTCTTAGGGAATTTTCTGGTGTATTAAAGGGATATGTATTAAGAACCTATAAATATGACTATATACATTATTTTTATATAATAATGAATATATTTTCATCCTATTATTTTTACTTTATAAATGATTTTAATTTTGATACAATAAAACAAAAATAGTATTTTTGGGAAATATTCAAATTCAATTAAGGAACTTATTTTGATGAATTAATATATTTTTGAAATAAATAATATTTTAATAATATTTTATTATTAAATAAATTTTAATAAATATAAATGATCGTATAATTTTTATGAACTCATAAGGGTTCAAAAACTGTTACTATAAAAAACCCCAACATTTCTTAATAAATGTCTATTTTATTTTAAAAGTGAAAATTCACATATTTAAAAAATAATTTATATAAAATGAGTATTATTTTTTTAATCATAACATCAAAATTATCTAACATTTAATTTTTTATATGTTTTTTAGATAGTCAAATTTTCTGGTAAAAATTAAATACCATATAAATATACTTTATGTATTACGACATCATAATAACCCAATAGTGGTGTAATAAATACTATAAAAGGTATCCATGACCAAATATGTTTTTTATATTTAAAATAATGAGATTTTAAGTTTATTTTATTAATTTTATAAATCTATTATGAATCCTTCAGAACCATTAATATATTTGAAGGTTTTAAAACCATTTCTTTAATAGTATGACTCACCTCCACAAAAATAGGGTTATTATTTTATTAAGTTTGGACCTTGTCATTATAAAATAATTAAAACCTCTCCTATTTTGTATAAACCATGGGTAAAAAACATGGGAAGGTTTTTGGTTTTGGTTATTTTATTATATAGAGTCTAAAACCTAAGTTTGAGAAATAATAAAGAAATCCCCAATCATTTCCTATATAAACCCACCCAAGTTCTTATTTATCTTCATTAAAAATCCTTTTACAAAGTCCTTAATCTTCCATCTTTTCTATATATTCCTCCCAAGATCCCCCAAGCTCATAAGAAGCTCTTCCCAAGCATTTGGAGTCACACACTCAAGTAATTGATTTCTCTCTTCTCATTTCCATTCAAGCACCTATTTTATATTATGATTCTTAGTTTCAATTTGTGGTTGTTTGGGTATGTAATACTAAAACCACCTTACTTTAAATTTTAGTTATAAATGTTTATATACCCCTTTAACTCTCATTAATCCCTCCTGTGGACCTTTAAGTACACCAATTTCCATTCCAAATTTTAGTAAGGGATCTTCACCCTCTTTTCTTTATTCAAGTTTCTTTATTATATTATGATTTATATTTTCAATTCATAATGTTGGGACATATATTAACACATAAATATTAATGAACATATTATTTCCAAATTATGAGATACCCCTTTCACTCTCATCAACCCGTTTTATGAATTTTTAAGTGATGCTGTTATGCTGCCGAAATTTCACCACAATTTTCCATGCCAAAAAAATTATATAGTGAATAACATATCCATTTTTTATCAAGGGTGTTCACCATTATAAAATTATAATTATTTTACTTTGGAGTTACATTCATGTATTCCACACTCCTTTATCATGGAATAAAATATTATGATGACTGAATCCATGTTGTATGATCTATGTGGCACACTTAAGCATGAGAATGAAATGAAAGTGACATGTGCACCCAAAATTATATAGCGCTCCAATGAATTGGGTAATGTTTAGTCTCATGAGATGTCATGTTGGGATAGGGAGTGAACCTGATTCATTTATGGGACTTCTTCCATCATTATTTCTTGGTAGTTATCCTTGACCTATGTTTATGATGTAGTGTTTTAAGTTGTTGACACATTTTCGCCTTTATGATTATTATGCTATACCATGTCTCATTATTCATGTTTATGATTAGTACTCCTTTTTGATATGGATATATATATAACATGTATAATTATATTTATGTTTATTCCCTTACTGTTCATTATATCCCAACCCTTTATTTTTTATGTCCCTAGTTTATCCCATGAAATTTTAAGTTCGATGGAATATTATGATCATGTTAAGGAAGTTTTCAATAAAGATGATGTATTCCCCATTTTAAGTTATTATGTAATGTACATAATTCCAAAATACACTATAATTATTTATATTTTGGGTTTTATTAATTGTAACCTTATATAATAAATCATGTATTAATATGTAATAAAGAGAAGGGTTGTTATATTTAGTCACAAGACTACCATGTTTCCATTGTGTGGATATTCTTCTATCTGTGACTTTACCTCCTTGAGTAAGAATTCTCAATAGATGATATCCCATAGTATATCCGATTTTTTACACAGTATAAACTTGAAATCTTGGCTAGTAAGATTATTATAATTATCATAATTTATATTATGATAATACTTTACTTACCAGGTGGGATTCCAAGAACTGGAACAAATAGTTTCGTAATATACACTACTTCTTTAGCTTCTTTAGAAATCAAAACACACTCAGTATTTTTAGGTATATACCCCAATGGACTGAATGATATTTTATTTCTAATTAACTTATCCTAACTATAATATAAGATCATATCGATCTAAAGGAAGACAAGTTTTTGTCCCCTGAAAACTAGCATCCCTTCCCCTCCTAGTACCAGGTACATATCATTTGTACTTCCTCAAGTACAATTGGATAGTTCTGACTTCTTCCCTTTCAGTTCTCCTAGATTATAATGATATTTTACTACCATAAAATATATTTTGGTAATATCATATCTTTTAAATATTATGACATATTTCATTGATCCATCAAAAAAGCATATGGAAATAAATTTACCACATTAATATCCTCCTATGTCCCATAAATGTCTTCTTGGAGTGATTTATGTCATGTGAAATTGGTAACAATTCTATCTTGAATCATTTAAACTTTTATTTTTAAATACATTGTCATTATATATACTATTGACTTGGTCTAAAAAACAATTATATCTATCTCAGTTGACCATATTCCCTATAATATTGGTTGATACTTTAAGTAAATTTCTAGAGAGTTGATTTTATTCAGGTATTAACTAACTATAAGACCAAGAGCTATTTTCCATATGTTATCATACACATTTCACTTAAAAAACAGTGATTCTCCCACTAACCTCTGGTAGACACATAAAAAAATTAATTCCAAATAAATATTCTACGATCTTGTTGCTTACTTTAATCCTAAACCAGATTTCATTAACTTTAACACCTTATTGACATTCTATGGTGTCACCATCCCTTTCTAGTTACATCATATAAAAACCTTCCATGATTAGTGGTCTTAACATCCAATTCTCAATAAAATGATCATATAAATTAGCCATAACAAGTAAAATTCTAATGGATTTAGGCATAACAACTTGGTATAACCAATAAAGCCTTATTGGTACCACAATTATATCATCCATTTATAGTTTCACTTGAATACCCACCACAATATTCAAAATAATAATCCCCCTATACTTTGATACATGGAATCCATTTTAAAATTTTAATTGATCCTTTCAATTTTAGCCGATTTCTATATACTGCTTACTTGTCGGATTTATTATTCTCAATGAATAATGCATCACTAGCTATGGTGAATATAAAACCATCACTATGGTTTTAACCTTCCTATGCAGTTTGTGTCTCTAGAACATTACTTTTCCACACCCTTTTTGGAACTTGTTCTTATGTCAACTATTTGTGCATCTCTATCATTGACTAAACCCAAGTCAATCTTGCTTCCACTATCTCAAGTAGATATATGCACCCTTTTATAGAAATGTAGTCTATCTATTGACTACCGATTTTCTATCATATTGATTTTTTTAATATCCTAATAAATTTTTAGGATAATTACTTTAGATACACATTGTGTTTTTCTTGATGCGATTTTGTTTATATCCTCAAAAAACACTTTGTATATAAACACATGTTCTTATGAAATAATGTATTTACATAACATTATAACTCATATGATATACATTTTTCATGATAATTGGAATATTTTTGTGGTATAACACTTTTATTTACATTACATGTCTTGAAAACAATGGAAGTCACTATAATGCATGTATATCTCAACATTGATGCTCATTTACTTACATCTCATCTCTAATGTGTCTAAGGAGATGTATATTTAGGAATTAATCCATGATACATTTTATTGATCAATGTTAATAAGAAAAAATTGTCATTGATCCTTTTTATTAACATCATATATTGGATATGGATAAGGCAATATGCATTTAGGAGTTACTCCACACTACATTATATTGATCGATGAATTCTTGGTCAAGATATTCTTCAACACACTATCCCGAAGCAACTCATATATTTTTACCATGAATATACCATAATTCACTTTCACATTACTTAATAAACACTTAAAGGAGTCTAATAAAGTACATTTACCACTAGCTTACCATTGGAATAGTTCACGCTCTCTTGCTGAACTAGTTCTGAAAGTTTTGTAGATTAACTTTATTTCTAAAGGTTTATTTGTCCAAAACTAAGTACATCAGTGTATCTATTATACCTAATCTCATTAACTCTAAAGAGTATAAAACCATACTGTTTATACCCTTGAAAATTATTTAGTTTTTCTTGAAAAAGTATTATCTTTCCACAACTAGGTATATATGTCTTACATTTCTATATTCATCAGATATTGCCTATGATTCATGTATCACTGAACTATTGGTTGAGTATCAGACACCACAAACAAAATTAATTATATTAATGGAATAACGTCTCCTAGTTTCCAAAATAAATGAGAGATAAATGTTTTTGGTGAACTCCAAATGTTCAACTAGAATAATTAAACTTAGAAATAGAGAATTTCTGTACTCCTCACCACTAACTTAGGAACCACCCTCTCTCAACCACTTGGATAAAACACCTTACTTCTTATAATGTTTATTTTATTACTTGGTTACTATATTTCAATACACATATGTGATAGGAATATTGTATTTAATACCCAATAATTATGATAGAAACATCACATATAATGATTAATATCCCTGAAGAATAATCAACTACTTGCTTCTTCAATTCAGGTCATTGAATTTAAACTTCCATAGACTTATGAGAAGAAAATAAAATCTTGTAGAATACCTATTTATTTGAAGGATGTTGAGAATATTCCTTTGATTTCATGCTTTCCATTGTCCTTTTCACATTTTCTTTCAAATTGTTCTCTATAAGAACTAAAGATTAATCTTTATTTAATGTTCTTATTGCCTGGAAAGCCTTAAATAAAGGAAATAAATTTTTTTCTCAATAATGTTAATTTTTTAATCTTAAAAGAAACTAGATTAAATGGATGAAAATGATATAAGAAATGTATCCATTGAAATATTGTGATTCATCTTTCAATTTACACATATCCAGCATAATCGTCACCTATTCATATATTCACTTCTCTTTCTCCTTGTAAGCTTCTTAGAGATCAGACTATATGTAATATCATCCATGTACTAATGTATTATCCACAATATACATCATATGTTGATGATAAAATTGTGAAACAACCATCATATGCATAATACATGAGTATCTTATAAGCATTTTTCTCACCCTTACTCCTGATGAGGCTTACCAGGCATTGGGGACACCATCACCTTGAATTTCCTATATCGTAGTACTTTATGAAAGTGATTGTACTAATCTTTATAAACTATTACTGGTGAGGAAATTAACTTTGTTCAAT
Organism: Viscum album; assembly: GCA_963277665.1. NCBI lineage: Eukaryota > Viridiplantae > Streptophyta > Magnoliopsida > Santalales > Viscaceae > Viscum > Viscum album. The sequence continues at coordinate 1,154,840,560 of OY728120.1, read as the reverse complement.
AGTTATCATAGTATACTTGTGGTATTACTTTCCATTTTCTATAAAAAAAATCTAGCAAATTGGACTTCTATCTTGATTACCGATTTAGATATTATTGATTAATCATTAAATGTCTCCCACTATTTTATCGAACTCTAGAAACCCTCTATACTATAATTAGAATACTCTATCACTTGATATTATAGTGGAAAAGATCCTTGAAACCTATCCTCATATTATACAATCTATGGATATTCCACTAATTAGAGAGCTCAAGGTAGGTGTTTGACTGACCAACAACATTAACTCATGACTCCTTGATCTGTTGAGTGAAGTCCCAACTTCTAAAATCAAAAATTTTATTTACTAAATTCTTACTTACAAAGATGAAACAAGCTAGATATGCTGGAAATTATTTTTTATTTTATTATAAAATCACTTTTAACAGAAAGTGAGAACCCCCAAGTCCATCAAAATAACCAAAGCAACAGCATAAAAGAACTCAAACAAAACATGTCCTGCCTCACCCCAGCAGCCAAATCATGATTAGGCCCCCACCAAGTATGAGCACTCAGCTACCAGTCCCATGCAAGGATGCATGGGCATTGAACCGATGGCCAGGCTATACCCTCTCAGTCTTCCACTCCAAGTTCCATGTAGAAGTACTCACATGCAGGCGAGGGGGTCTCATGAAGCACAATGTACATACAAATAATGATGGACACACAAACCCTTATACATATTTATTAAAAAAATGATTATGTGCAGACTGTTAATAAAACTAATTAATTATTACAAGAATCACACATAGGTAATAAATAATTAAATAAAATAACCCAGAAAAATATAAGGGTCGGTCACTTCTTGAGACTGGTCAATAGGTAAAAATAAAGAGCAATAAAAATTAAATTCATGGAATTTAGTTATGAGGGAATTTAAATAAATTAAATGATTTATTTAAACTCAAATAATTTAATTTAATTTGGTCCAATTATTAATTTAACTTTTATTCCTAAATTAGATTGATTATATAATTTAATTTGAGACCCAAAATTAAATTAATTATTCAGAATATTAAAATTATCATTTTATAATCCAAAATTAATAAATTAATTTTGATTAAATTTAAAATAATTTTTTGGGCCAAAAAAACCTCAACCAGACCCATTGTGGGTCAATATGAACTCACACACACCCTTACTAGGCCGGGAAAACCTCAATTCAGGGGTGTTCTGGGCCAGGCAGGCCTGCCCTGACCTATTATGAGATGGGAAGACCTACCCAGGTCCATTGCAGGGTGAGTTAGGTTAGAGAATACTCATAATGGTCTATCAAAATGGACATAGTATGTTGTCTAGGGTTGGCCATCATAACTAGGGTGAGGGTGGCTAGTCATACGAAAGCATGAATGATGGGAGGTCGGGTCTTAGTCTAATCCAATGTTACTCGGGATCAAGGAATCCGATGGGAGTAATGATGGGCATGACAAAGTCGGCGGCTGGAAGGGTCATGGGAAGAGGCTCTAGGGTCCACCAGTAGTGGTGAAATGTGGTTGGATGTTGGGACCTTGGCCAAGAACACAACATTGAGACTAGAGTGGGGAGACAGAGGCGGCGGGGACTACGCCTATGGGGCAGTGGCTCGGGTGATGGTCATGAGGGCCATCGAAATATGTAATCATCCGTAGGAGGATAGAGGGGATAGATCTTCTCAGAGGCGATGGGAGGTGTCTAATTCAATGAGGTGGTGTGGTAGCCGACCTCATAGGGGAGTGACACCTGGTGCGAGACTAGGAGGCAGTGACATGGGGTCGACCGGGTCAGTGGTCACCGAAGGGTGGGGTGTGGTGGTCCTGGTGTGACTGACTAAGTGAGGGAGGAGGGAGATCCAGGTGGGGTGGAAGGGTGGATTTTTTGCGAAGCCACCCACATTTTTTTAATAAAATATTTTTTTATAGTTTTCTTTTATGCAGAAAAAGCGAAAAACCAGGTAGCCCCTTTTGTGTTTTTCCATAAATCCAGCCACCCTAAATAAAACATTTTTTGTTTTTAATTAACCCAGCCGACCTGCCAGCTTTGTCTCTATTTTTTTACAAAAATAAAAATAATATTAAATAGTCTCATTTATTTTTATTAAATAAAACATTATTTTATTCCTCAAATGGTGTAAAGGTCAGATCTTGGCCGGATTTGCAGGATGACCAAAATTATCACCAAAAAATTGAAATAGGTAAATATTAACACGTATAATAATATATGTTTCCCCAATTTTAATACTCAAAAAACCACCAATTTTGATCCATTTTTTTGGATGGCCATAACTTGGTCCTTTGAAATCTGATCAAAGTGCAGTTGGATCTTTTAAGACTGAAATAAATCCCTTTACTTAGAATTAAGGCAAAATAATTTTTCCTTGGTTCAAAAAATTCACACGATCGCTACGATACAAATTGAAGGTATTAGGGCATGCATTGGAAGCTGGTGGTTCAGGTATTTAAAATTTTTCATCACTGGAGAAAAAATATACATCATCTCTGATAATCCAAGCCTCATTAAAGGTTCAAGGATCTCACATTAATTAATCAAATCAAAAAAAAAAGAAAAAAAATAAATTGTTTGAAACGAAGAATGCTTGAATGAATCTTGTCACTAGAAATCATTACTTGGAGGACCTAAAAACAAAAACTTCTAGATCATCCACACATGTTTTAAGAATCTATGCACTCACCATTCATCAAATTCTAGGTACTATCACAAATCTTCGATGAATCCTTTAACATCGTGATGATCAACTTGATCCCGTCCCTTCGATCTGTCGAAGGCATTCTTGGATCGATAACTCAAAGAGAGAATTTCTCTCTCTAGGAAGTAGTAGGAGAGAGATTATCTCATTTCATAGGAATGAACATTACCATAAAAATGATCTCCTCTTCTGTTTATATAACGTATGTCCAAAATACCCGGTAAGGGTTTACAAACCCCCATATATCCAATGTCCACTAAATAAAAAATAAATGACACATTATTATGAACTAATTGATTCATTAATATCATTTATATTTTGTCACAAATTTTTAATATATAATAAATATATTATGTGATAAAACTAATTCATTTAACTCGACTCAAAATTCACGCTAATATTAAACGAAGCTTGAAAATTAAAATAATATTAATTTATATAATATTATTCCATGTATCTACTTAAACACATATAAATAATTTTAATAAAAAAATAAACTCAATTATTCTATACTCGAATAATAATGAATTTATTTACTCATCGGTGATCAATAAAACTTGGTCAACTCTCAGACCCTGTGGTGGGTACCACCATGTCCAATTTACCTATTCACAAGAAAAGAGATATTTCTTGAATATTATATTATGCGAGACCCTCTAGACCCTTATCTCTATAGTAGTGAATAGTATTAAAAGATCAAGAGTGGATTCTAGCAACCCATCAAGGCCCCTAAAGAGATAAGGAATAATCATTGAAACACTGCCCATTCTGTGAACATGAACTGCGTAATATAATCCCATTATCTCATGATATATCATAAATAAGGACACATACTTGTGTCATAATACATTATTGATTTATTATTTTTTGATATAACGGGACAAACTTACCTCTTACTACCTTGTCCAAGGATTTATGAAGGTACTACCATCCTGATCAATAAGGCACGAGACATCACTTCCTCAACTTGGAAGTGAAAAATTATATCCTAACCATTCAACCAATGCCATACCACCAATGATACATCGAACATAAGATATATCATCACTACTTCAATACCATTATTTTTTTATTGGATCAAATTATGCAATCAAATGGTATACATTGATAATGATCTCAAGTCGGGAGACCAATAAAAATGTCCATAGATAAGAACAACCAATGACACCTGAAACATGTGACATTTCTATTGGAGGGTTTATCCTCATGATCTCATCTACTATAGATCACCAAGTGTGAAATTCATGAGAAGAAGTCTCAATTTTTATGAGCCCCCAGTACTTTATTGTTAAATATCAACTGTTTCGAGTCAGTATGATGTAATTTGACCATAGGAAATATATTTAAGATTGATTTTATAGTATCTAGAGGTTCTCATTATAGCTTGGGACTTGCTATATCATATTGATATGAAAAATAATCTATGGAAATTACCATTTAAATAGTGGATGCATAAATATCAACACTTTAATGGTAAGAGTATATTAGGCATAACTCACTGCATACATGATATGGTAATCTAAAAGTACTAATAAAGTTGGGTCTAGGGAACCCACTTTTACTACACAATGGGGGTGGGATTCCCACCCCCACAAATCCCCACCTTCCTCTCATTAAATTCATATAAAAGGGTATTGAAACCCTCATTAGTGTGGACATGTGATATGAAAATTGTGGAAAAATTATAGTACATTTTAATCTATCTTCCAATTTATTTCCTTTCACTGATTCTATTTCATTTATATTTCATTTTCATAAATAACATACACATATTTATTAATTACTTTTTCTTACATTTATATTCATGTTTTTTTACAAAATAAAAATTCATGTAAAAAGGTATACTATAGATAAAATTATATACAACACATGAAAAAATGAGCATTGTTTAATTGATCGATATTAAAACGATACAAATGATAAATAAATAAATTCCATAAAATTAATAGAAGTATAATGAAATAATAAACACAAGTAACACTATTATATAATGAGAATTTATTAATGCCCAAAAAGGTTATTTAATCCCATCAAAAACACTGATATTGTGTCTGCCAATAAAAAATTACCCCTTTTATCAATGCTAAAAAACACCGATAAAATGGATTTTTTATAATTTAATGTTGATAAAAGATCTCTTTTATCCACTCTTTTTCAAAAATGATAAAAGTATTCATTTATCAATTCTTAACTCTATTGTTGATAAATACCTTGTTTAACTACTGCAACTTGGTGAAACATAATAACAAATTGCAATATCCAAAGTCAAATGTGGAAAGGAAAATTTGAAATAAAAAATAAAAAATATTCTAAAATTAATTACATCACACCAATTATTATAATTATAACATCAGTTAAATTGTTTCAACAGTTACAAAAAAACAATTAAAACTATAAATTTAATTATTTATAAATAGTTATAATAACTACAAACAATATAAAAAAGAACGCAACACATGAAGAAGAGCCTACATAATAATCAACCACATCTTGAATTTATCTATATCAAAGAAACATGTTCTTGTAATATAAACAATTTTTTATTAATATTACTTAATTTTTTTAAAAACTATAATTAAGTGGTAATATAATACTTGATGTCCTTTAAGTGATTCATACTCTCTTATCTTTATGGGATATGATATATAGTTAAAAATAATAACATAATATATATATATATATATATCATAATGTAATATTATGAAATTATGATAAATATAAATTATAATTATAAAAATTAAATTTAAATCATTAATGGAATATCACATGTCAGATTGTTGTTTTTTTATTCTTACAGGTCAGACTAATAGACAATCATTTTCATAAATTTTCATGGAAATCAAAAAGTGCATGTTTGGTTTATATCATATGATGGGTGTAAAAAACTTAAAAGAGTGCTATAAATATGAAAATATAGTTTTTATTATTTAAGTCAAATCACATGTCATATTCATAAATGATTTGTTCCTACACAACATAATAAAATAAAATAGCACTGTACTAAGTTTTCATGACAATACACTCTCATTTGGTTATTTTGATCATTTAACTCCCGTTTAAATAAAATAAAAAATAATTATAATTTCTAAAAAGACATTTTGTATAATTTTAGGAAAATTACACATCAAATTGATATGTTATTTGAATCTATAAGCCACACATGAATAAATAATCGTTGCCCAATTTTTTTGAGACAATTAAAACTTGATTTTTTTGGTTTTGATCATTGGAAACATGATTATATAACTTAAAAGACTTTTAATTGTAAAAATACACTTTTAATCATCTTTATAAAATAAAATGTTTGGTAGATATATGATTTTTTTCTATCGATCTAAAGGTCTCAATCTAATAATGATGAAAATATACATTTCTATATTTGTAGTTAATATACATGGTAAATATTGGGTGATTCAAAAGAGAACCATAAATAAAGATGATTACTATAAACATATGGGAAAAGGATATGCTCTTTATACACTGATGGGAAAAATAAGTTGTGTTTCTTATTGGAATACTTATATGACTAGATGTAGGTGAGAAACCATTTTAATGTGATAATTACTGATATGGTTTGTAGGGAATCATGACATGTGATAATTATTATAGGAAGAACTATGCACTATCAAAAATAATTTTGAAAATTAGAGAGGGATGGATATTGAAACAATCTGAAGTAATGTGGTTAGATAAGTCAAAAAGTTGGTTGATGTTTTTTATGAAGATTCATACTTGTGAGTACTATGAATAAAGTATAATATATGTATGGGAATTCACTTAGATGAAGTGGGAGAAACTGACCTAAATATACAATAAGTGAAACTAAGATTTAGAATTATTCTAATATTGGATGAAGTTCATTTTAAGGAATTAAAAAGTTATTTTAAGGGATTGATATTACTTAGATAATTCTAGATAAGTATGGTTCTATTATGTGTTCTATTCTATTGAAAATCAGTCAAAGTACTTGATATGAAATTTTTTTCTTATACTATGAGGTTTGGAAAAGGAATAGAGGAGTTTCCTGTATACGTAAGTTTTTTTTGTATACAGAATACATGAAATATGACAAAGGGTGGAACCTACTAAGATCTATAATATATTTTCTATATTATATAATGTATTTCAACTCTAGAGAAGCGTGAATGTGGAAAATGTGTTGGATATGTAATATATTCTCAGAAAAAAGAATTAGAAAATTACTTAAAGGTTACTTGAGACATATAACATATTTATATAGTATTCAATACATTTCTTTGAGGAGTTATTTGAAAATATAAAAAGTTAAAAACTTATGATGGCATGTAATATGTAGTGGGCATGCATAAGATACCTTCTATAAAGAAGAATAAATATGGATAAAGTAAATTATTTAATATAATACGTAAGATAACAGGGAATCACAAAAGTGATTCATAGGATTTTATACATATTACCTATGATTCAATAGTTTTAAAATTGTTATACTTCTTTTAAATTAAATAAAATGATGCAATGGGTTGTTCTTTAATGCATTGAACACCATAATTTTTCATAAAAATATTGTGAATCAAACTAAGTGATTTAAATAAGATGGATTCACACCACATAGAGGAAGAACATGCCATGAAGCTATCTGAGAATTAAAAACCATCCAAAGTTGCTTATAGAGTTTTAGATATATTCATTTTATAAGGATAAATTCCACATCATAACACTGCATGATACCATATAGATGAGGGAGAAATATATACCTGTGTATTTTTTATAGGAAAGTTGTGATATTTTAAATATCATGTGGAGAGTAAAATTTTGAGTTTCTTAAAATGTTTTGATCTAGATTTAAATGAGTGTGAATGAGAAAATGAACTAAAGGATAATGGTGACCAGTTTTAATATGGATAATAATCAAATGTAAAATAAGGAAAATTTCTGAATTCATATAAGGAAAATATATTCAAGTGATTTTGTGTAGATATAATATATAGTAGAAGAAAAAGAATAATATTTATATAGAATAGAACCTAATACCACAACTATTGTTGAATATCTATGAGTATTAAAGAAGAAAAATCCAACGACATCAATAAAGAAGAACCTTTCTATTGAGGAAGAGGAAGGAGTAAAATGATATATCTATATTGTAGAAGATGATTGGAATTTGAGAAGGAAGATGATGTTGTTGCTGCCGTGTTAAGACTCATAAATAATAAGGAATCATGAATAAAATTCCTTCCATACAATATCTTTATATTGTTAGGAGAATAAGTGACAAAGGCTTACAATCCCAATTCTAGAAAAGATATGGACATGAGTATTCTTGATGATCATGGCCAAAGTGCTACTTCACTAGAATATTGAAGCAGACGAAGTCCTATTCATAGGTTCTTTAGAAGGATCCTTTGAAGAACTAGCATAATCTAGTATAAAAAACTAGTAGGTAGAATTCTTGAACTTTTTAGGAGACAACCCACATTTGTGGGAGCCAATATAAAGAACCAATTAGATTTAGTGATATAAAACCAACTTCATTGTACTTTAGATTTCCTATATATTCATTGAATTTAATATCAATAAATATCTTCTAACATATTGATTATTTTTCTATATAACATTAATGTGATAATTTCATGAAGTATATTTCTCATTGAAAATGTCATAAGTAGTTCCCCACTATGATGATAACCTTGATATGAAATAACTATATTATTAAATTTAGACCCATGGATGTATAAAATCATCTGATGGGACACAAATAAGGTAGGTTGTTATGGGCGAGTACTGATAAGTGGATGGTACTTCATCGCATGAAGATCACACTAGGTAATCTCCATGATCAGATATTATAAGGGAATACACACCTATAATAATTCCTCATGTTACACATTTCATTGGATATTCCTATCCCCAAGTGTGTGTAATTATCCTTAGACATTAAAATTATTGTTAATTCATATCACGTGTTATATAATTCGATATATTACCATAAACCATGGTAACATATGTTTAGAGTGAAGTTGGGTATGTTGGGTGTATCATGAATGATATGTTATGAATGAATAAGTTGAGGAATTTTTTTCCCTTACATATTAATAGAAATTTCTATCTCATCCATTTGATTGGAATTAAACTGAATAACTAAATTCCTTAGCTATGGTGTATTGATAGGTTCATTTTATATAGTCAAAGAAAGACATGTCGATCATATAGGTTGATGGCATGAGTATTAAAACTTCTTCATGATATATTGATACAAAGAGATTATATTACATAGTGATAGTTTATATGTGGTTGTCAATGTCGTGACATTAACTATTTCCTCTTGGATTCATTTACGTGTTGCTAAATACTGATATTGGACTTTATGAAAACCCTCCCAATTCCACAGAGGAAGAAGACTATAGGTTCACATGCTTAGTGTTTTTATTGATCTTAATTAAATTCTATTTGAATTTAATTATTGGAAAAATATTATTCTCTAGACCTTAGAATAATATTTATTCTAGATTTATTGATTTCAAATATTTATCCAACAAATTTATATGTGAGTTGAATATTTAAATAAATATTTATTTGTAAGACCATGAATATTATAAATATTATTTATTCATAAAATGAATAATAATTATTATTCTAGGTTGGGTAAATGTGGGGGAAGTGAAAACTTAGTATTAGGGTTCAATAGGAATGATATATTAAATACCATTTAAATAATTATTCATTTATTTATTCACACTAGAGGAAAAATTGGTTATGGTGATAGATATATAGCCATGGTCCATAAAATGAGTGGGGTTATGGGGGATATATATCTATGATAAATGTGATTGTGGATATAACCTATCCCACACACTCCCATGAAAAAATTATTTTCATGAAAAGGGTGCGAGAAAGGCCTACAACCATGGTCCCTATGGATTGGGGCCATAGGTTCTTGTAGCCACCGGAATTTTAATTTTTTTAGAATATATAATTCTTATAATTATGTCTCTCTCTATATATATATTCATACATATAATCTTTCACAAGATAAAGTGTTATATGGATTATAGAATAGGTCATCAGATAAAATCCCATGGTTTTATTTATTTTTTATGAAGACTATGACTGTGTTCCACATGAACTATGGCTATAGAGTCTCCCAACATAGGTTATAGTAATGGGAATTTACCATGGCTATATCCCATGGTATATAACAATATAAATATCCCCCACAAGTGGCCTGACCATGGATATAACCTATAGCCATAGTCAAAAGGGTTTTAGCCACAAACCATGCCAATTTTTACAAAAGTGTTAAAATGATATTTATTTTATCTATGAGTTTCACACAAGAAAAATAAATAATAATAATAATAATATTATTTATACATGATGTTTTCTAAGATATTAATAAAGGACCTATGAAAAATTAATTATTCTCTAACTTATCTCTATATATATCTGGTTATATCATTTCATAGTGTTAAATTTTTTTGCGAACAAAACATACCCTCTAGAGATTATTTCAACCTCAGAGAGAAAAAATATCTAGAAATATATGAAGAACCAAGATCTTCCAGATTCATTATCTCAAGAATGAGATAAAAATAATCAATCCTTAAACTATAAATGATTGTATAGTTATCAAATGGAGAAAAAAAATATGATTAGTACCATCACACTAGCACCCGAAGTACCATCAACGACACATAAAGATCAAAATAGCACATATGGATGACCACTAGAGGGATTATATCCTTGGGTCCTCATAATAAAATGGTAGTACAACCTTAATGGTGTTTGGATGATCAATATTTTATTCAAATAAAGTTCTCAAGACTATTGTAATTATTTCTTTTAAATTAATTAAAAAATTGACATGAAAGGTCCACTCTCATGATTCCAACATTCTATGTCAATTTTGTTAGAATAATTCATTAGTAATGACATATATTTTCATGTACATTATTGATTATTTTTTTAATATGATAAAAAATGAGTTTTAAATTACCCACATAAGTGCTTTTTCTTCATCCAAAATCTTTATGTGGTATTAGAGTGATCACGTTAAAATTTACAATATTTTAATTTTTTGATCATTATATGTATTTGATACAAGTTATTATTTTTATTTTTGATAACTCATATTTTTAATCTAAAGGTTAAGATATATTCTTCTTCTTCATTCATGTTAATATAAAAAAAAGAGGTTAAAAACACATAAAGAATATCTGAATAATCTATCTAGAGGTGTCAAGATTTCTATCTTGATAACATGGGAGTAAACGATGTATAACCCTAAGATACACATCATGTATATGATAACCCTGATCTTTTATTACATAATTAAAAATAATTTATTACATAAACTTCACTTAATAGAACATTGAAGATCGAGTGGTCTAGTGTATTTGGGGATTATTATCATTACATAACAACTTAAAACATGAAATACAACATATTTATTGAAAACTTCCTTTACATGACCACTAAATTCCCCTGTACTTAGCATTTCATGGGATAACTTGAGGACATGCATAAGAAAAAGGTGAGCTATAAAGACCAGTAAGGGAATAATCATGGAATAACATGAGGAATACAATACATGTTAGACAATAGGCATATCAATAGAGAACAAGAGAAGCATAAACATAAAGGCATGATAAATCATGATAATCATAACATGGAAATGTGACAACAACACTTAACATGGAACTAGCATGAGCCAAGGATCATTGCACATGGAGCATGAGTAAATCTTCATTGCACATGAAGCATGAGTAAAACCTAGTTTCACTTGAATTAGTATGATTAAACACCCATTTCACATGACTTATCATGATACTATACTTTACCCAATTCATTGGAGCGCTATAAGGGCGCACCCTTCTTAAACATTTCATTCCATGCATAAGTGTGCCACATGGATCATATAATAAGGATTAATAAAACAAAATAATTTATTCCATGTTAAAGGAATGTGGAATTAATACATTAAACTTTATAATAAATAATTAAATGTTCATAAATGTGAATACCCTTGATAGATAAATGGTCATGGTATTCACCACACAATGACATTGGCTTGGAAAATCAGTACAATTTCGGCAGCGTAACGGCGTGATGTAAGAATTCATAAAAATGGTTGATGAGATATAAATGGTTGTATCATCATATTTACATGAAATGGAAAGTAAGGAGGTAATATAGATAAATTTCCCAAAAATTATAATGGAATTTAGATTTATGATACAAAATAATTGCTTGAATGTAAAAGAGGAGAGAGAAATTCCTTTCAGAATTTCGGCATAGTAATGGGTGTACATGGGAGGAATTTATTGAGAGAGAAAAGGGTTTCTAATAATTAAAAAATAAAGAGGGAAGTATGGGAGAGGTTCGAAACCATACCCCAACATTTATAATTTAAATTAAAAGGGTATTACAACATTAATAAAATTGGACAAAAATGAGAAAGGAAGAAAAAAACCCTTACTTTGAAGTGTGATTCCAAAGGCTTGAGAGAGGCTTGAGAGATGATTTTTGGGAGCTTGGGGTGACTTGGGAGGATTATAGAGAGGTGAGGGCAGAGGTTTAATGAACTCCAAAGGCTTTGAGTGAGGAGGAAGTGGGAGCTTGAGTGGGTTTATATAGGAAAGGTGAGGGAATTCTTTATTATTTAGGTTTGGGACACCTCACATTAAAATAATCCAAACCACAAACCAGACCATGGTTTTTGCCCATGGTTTTTGAAAAATGGAAGTGGAAAACAATATTTTATAATTAAAAAGTCCTAAATTCTTAAAATAATGTGGTTTCTTATGTGTAGGTGAGTCATACTCTCAAGGAAAACAATTTAAAAAGAAAAAATGTTTAATAAGCCTTGAAGGGTCCACTAAAGCTTTGTAAAATAAATAAAAAAAACCCAAAATTACATTATTTTAATTTTAAAACATATATTGGCTGAAAATAAAGTTTATAGTATTTTATTACATCACTATTGGGTCATTATGATGTCATAAAACACATTATATATTTAAACGGTATTTATTTTTTAATCAAAAATTTGTCTATCTCAGAAAATTATTAAAAATTAACCATTGGATAATTTTGACATCCTGATTCCATAAATAATATTCATTTTATCTAAATAATTTTCTAAATATGTGAATTTTAACTTTTAAAATAAAAACCGACATTTATCACAAATTCATGGGTTTTGACAAAAATGGTTTTCAAACCTTAAGAAAAATTACAATTGAATTTATAAAATTATAAAATCATTTATATTTAATAAAAACTAATTTAATATTAATAATAATATTTTATTGAAATATTATTTAATTCAAAAATCCATTAATTCATCAAAATAGATTTCTTAGTTAAACATTAACTAAAAATACTATTTGTGCTTTAAAAACTATTTATAAGGTGACAGTAATAAAATGAAAGTATATTCATTATTATATAAAAAAATAATTTACATAACCATAGTGATAAGGTCTTGTTATATAACCCCTTATAACACCCTCATAAGACCAAAGAGTAAGGTGTGCGATGGTGACAGAATCTTGGGGTGGCTCGGATAACATTTCTCTGGTGTTAATCTCTATCAACTTCCATTTCTCTCATAGGCGGTCTCATTCAAGCTTAACATATTCAAGATCGGCTTGGTCTTGGTCAAGAGAAAATCCCAATGACGCCACATCATTTTCAAGCTCTTTCAAATGGGCTTCGTATGGGGCACATATACTGGATGAGGCCATCGCTTCCTTTGTTTGAGTAAATTGGATTTGCTAAAGCCTTATATTTATACTAATCATGTGATCTCTGTTCAATGACTATATTAGAAACAGTCACAATTCTTAACATAAAACCAAAGAAGTTGACATTTTATATAAACATTTTACATAAAGGGACATTTAATTAGATTAAGAGGGATTTCCATTAATGAAAGTTTGGGTCATTACAATGTACCCATATTTACTAAATCAAGACCAAGCCATGAAAAGAATGACTAACTGTGTGGTTGAATACATGGTGTAATTGTATTATATGTGTTGACTATAATATGATGGCATATTTTTTTTAAAACTATACATCATGTAACTTGCATACATGTTTCTCAGTCCATGCGTTTTTATGGTGGAAATCATGTAGTAAAATAAGGATCATGTATTAATTACATGATGCATGGGACTAATAGTCGTTCAAAATTGAGGTCACAAGATGTGTAGCTGGTGTATAGGTTATGTACCCCATTAATTTCCACGGTCAACAAACATGACTTGTCTCTAGGTTTACAGTGAGAATATACAATGAGAATAATAAATGATGTATAGCTAGCTTTCACACACTGTGTATCCCATACCTATTTATACAAGATTAATTAACTATTAATTAATCTATTAAACCTAATCAACACAAGTTTTTTTTTCATTAATTGATAGTACACATTGTGTTATTTATTTTATTGCATATTAAATGCATAATTAATTTCCACATAAAATTTGTAACTACGTACTGTGCATGGTCCTTACACACCATGTACTATGTGTTCATTAAAAGCAATACACTCCATGCAATACAACACATGTCCATGAATCATTTATTAACAACACATGACATTTACTTACACAATTATCTATATACACTACATGATGTGTGAGTGTACAAAGCACAATAAGGACCATTCCTAGTAGTTCATGTCGGTTATATACATAGGGGAAACACTAATTTGGCTTATGTTGAATTTGAATTTTGTTGAATTAAATATATCATTCGAACTGTACATGATATGAATTACATAACCAATAATTTCTTTCCTAAAGGATATTGAAAAATTATTTTATTGGAATCAAGAGAGAGGATCTTTTCATGTTAATTTATAATTAATTTAAAACATAAGAAGAAAGATTACCTTGGTATTTAAATATTTATTCATTGATTGTATTGATCATCCAAACCTAATTTGTGTATGTAATTATGTAATGAGGACCCAAATAGACCCCCTCTAGTGGTGAATCCACATGTGCTCCTTCAATATCCAAATAACGATAAAGAAACACTGGGTGCTAACATGACTGATTGATCATCTTGAATTGTCCATCTTGATTTCTTCCCATTCCTTCAGGCTTGAAGGAATCTATTTTATTATTCTTGGTCTTGAGAGGAAGATATAGAGGGACATAAATTGATAGGAATGTTGTGAACAATAATTAACCTCTCCCAAAAAGTCATAGCATTCTATTTATAGAACTAGATTTAGGGTTTAATATTTCATTAATTACAAAAGTAACTTAATAGTATATTAAATCCAAAAGAATTCAATGTCATAAAATAATAATAATATTATTTTATCTCATGGAACATACAAACCCAAACAATGATAAATATTATTTTATAATGTGGAAAATAAATATTTTTCATCGAACAAATTCTTGTCAATACACCCTCCACAAGATTTATTGAATTCTCAAATAAATATTTAAATAAATATTATTCAATAAATAAATAAGTAAATAAATAAATATTCTATTCATAGTCTGATGAAGAAATATTTATTCAATATCTACATAACTAAATAAAACATTTATTTAATAAATAATTATTTATTACCATATGAATAAAAAGATATAAATAAATTATATATATTTTTTAAATTAAACAATTAAATTAAAAATAAATATTTATTTAATATTTTTGAACAGTTAATAAATATTTAATAAATATAATTTCTTGTTTTTGAGAATAATATTTATTCAAATTGTTAAATATATGTAATATTTATCTGAGATCAATAGAGACACTTTGTGTGTAACCCTCTAGGAATCTTCCTTAGTGAATTCTCACTATGTAATATAATCCATTTGTCGTTAAATCTCATCAAGTATGATGCACACCAGTGTCATCGACCTATATTCTTGATATGTCTTTATTTGACTATCTGAAATAAACTCATCTATACACTATATCCACAGAATTTAATTTTATAGTTCCATTTCAATCAAAGGTCTGAGATATCAATTACTATAATGATGGAAGAGATAAATCCCCCTCAACTTATTCATTAATAAAACATCATTCATGATGCAAACAACGTAACAAACTTCACCATGAACATTTGTTATCATACTTTATGATAATACAACTAAGTTCATAAGTAATGGAATTCATTAATATTAATCTGTAAAGACCCGCAAATTTCAAGGAAATTTTTTTTCTTAATTTTCTTTGGAATTTTACAAGAGCGCAGCTTCAGACGGCACCTGATTCCGAGGCCCGGTGTGCCCGGAATCAATTTCCGAAGTTTGGCTCGGGTACGTTCAGTGAACGGACGAGCGGGTTTTTCTATCTTTTGAACCGGTGCCCGGAATCGAATTCTGAGGGCACCGATGAAATCGCAGCGCCGGTATT
Source organism: Viscum album (assembly GCA_963277665.1). Classification (NCBI taxonomy): domain Eukaryota; kingdom Viridiplantae; phylum Streptophyta; class Magnoliopsida; order Santalales; family Viscaceae; genus Viscum; species Viscum album. The sequence goes on along the minus strand of OY728120.1, from coordinate 1,154,824,465 downwards.
TGCTTAGAAACGCCTCTTCCGGAGTTGCGTTTGCTCAGACGTGGTTTTTAAATTTTGCGGCTTTAAGTCAGAAATAAAATAAAGTTTGTGCGACAACTTTATTTTATTTCACTTAAACTGCTTGGAAGCCACTTAAAGTCACTTAAAGGCGGCTTGAACTGAGTTGAACTGGATAGGATGCTATCCAGAAATATCCTACCCCTTGGTAGGATATTTGTGCGGTGGGACCCGCACGAGCCACGCCGTTTCTTTCGCTAAGTAACGCACCCGCGAAAACCCGTCAAAGTAACTGAAAAGTCAACCGACGCGTTTTCTTTAATTCTTAACAGACCATTTAATTGGGCGGTTTATTTCGTGAATTAAATGGACTGTTTCTTCGTGAATTAAATGGGTCGTTTCTTTCGTTGAATTAATTCAACGAATTGATGGATCGTTTCTTAACCAGTTTCGTGTGTTGGCATGTTTATAAAATAAGACCAACCCAAAAATCCTTGGAAAGGATTTGAAAGAATCTTCGTTCCTCCACCCTCTCCGCGAAGAACGCGAAGAACGCGAAGAACGCGAAGAACGCGAAGAACGCCGGCGACCGGAATTCGACGACGCACACCAAGATCTGCGACGTCGACGAGATCTACCCGCGACGTTCTTCGGCGACGTCTTTCTTCCGCGGCCGATCCTCGTTCGGCAACTAAGGTGAGAATCAGATCTTTTCTTCTCCTTTTTTTTTTAATTTCAATATCAACGGATTTAAACTAATTAAATCCGTTTGATCTTGATCCGGAGATTGGCGACGCGACGCCGGATACCGCGACGACGCGACGATCTCCTTCCTCCGCGACGAGCGATTCTGCGACGACCCCTCGTCCGACGACGACGACAAGGTAAGGGATGCTGGATTGTTTTATCTTTTTTCCCCGTGTTTATTCTTTTTAAGTAAAAAACATAATCTCCGACAATTTTAATTTAATTAAAATTGTTGTTGATTTTCCCTCCCGGTGACGTTTATGACTAACGCGGAGGGTGCGGGTCTAACGAACAAGACCCGGCAACCCTCCGCCGATCTTCTCTTTTTGTGCGGATTTGGCGGACGACGACGAACCGTGCGGCAAGGGCAATTTGTTGGTTCCGCAGTGAAGATCGTCCCCCGGGAGGAGCATCGGCGCAGACGGGAAAGAAATCGGGCCACCGGAGCATCTCCGGCGGCCCGCGGAAGGAGGCGGCGGCGCGGGTCGCCGGCGCGGCGGCGCCGGCGACCGGAGGCGGCGACGCCCGGCGCGCCGCCGTGGAGGAAGCCCGCCGCGGCTGAAGCCGCGGCGGCAAAGGCGGTCGGTTCCGCGGCCGCGCGGAACCGGGACGGACGCGGCGGCCCGGCCGCGTCCGCGTGACAGGCGGCCCCCCGCGGGGCCGCGGTTTCCCTCAAGCCGCGGGTTCAACCCGCGGCGGCGGCGGCTCCTTCGGCCGCGCGGCCGAGACCGAGCCGGCCGGTCCGGTCGGCTGGGCCGCGCCCAGGCCGGACCGGACCCGGCCCGGTTCGGGCCGACCCGGTTCGGCCGACCCCAGGGGGGGTTCGGGCCGGGTCGCCCCGGGCCCAGTACCCCCGTTTCGGGCCCTTTACGGTCTTTCGCCCATATCTTGGGCCTGGGACCTCCGTTTGACGAACCGTCAGCGGCTACGCGATCCTTGGATCGAGACGGTCGTTTCGGTATATTATACTCAAGGTTTCGGAAGACTTTGGGTTCGGCCGGGTTGGTTCGTACACGAAGCCAACCGGGCCCTCGGAGCGGAAACGCTCATAACTTGAGCTACGGACGTCCGAACGACGTACTGTCAGCTGTGGTAGTTTCCTCTAAGTGAGACGGAACTTTTGGCATACTCCGCCCGAGGATCGGATACAGGCGGAGTACGGTCGGGTCGGTTTTTCCCTAAAAACCAACCGGGCCCCTGGGACGAAAATGCCAATAACTCTCAGACCGGGCGTCCGATTGACGCGCCGTCTGTCGCGTTGAGATCCTGTTGTCGATACGGAACTTTTGGATACATCAACTTCGGACTACGTGTCAGTTGATGTATCAGCCCCTCGGCTCGTGAAGCGGACCCTCCTAAACGAGCTCGCTTTGTGCGGGAACCCTAGCGCTGGCTGTGACCTCGACGACAGAGCAGAGATCCTCCGTGGACTACGACGACGGCAGAGCAGAGATCCTCCGTGGACTGCGACGACGGCAGAGCAGAGATCCTCCGTGGACTGCGACGACGGCAGAGCAGAGATCCTCCGTGGACTGCGGCGACGACTGTGCAGAGATCCTCAGTGGACTGCGTCGACTACTGCACTCAGCGATCCTATGCGGATCAGTGCCCGATCCTGTGTGGGTCCTACTACCGGTTCTGTGTGAGCCACTGCCTACCGGTTCTGTGTGAGCCACTGCCTACAGGTTCTGTGTGAGCCCGATCCTGTGTGGGTCTTCTGCGGGGGTTAGTACCTATCGATCCTTCGTGGGTCCGACGACTTAGACGGATCAGTGATCGTCTTTGACGTCATCTGAAAAAGTATACCTGGTTGAGCTGAATCTTATGTTACTCTCCTTTGTGGATTGTGTTGAACCATCCTTTGTGGATTTACTATTTACTCTCCTTGTGGATTTGAGTCTTGCTTTCCTTTGTGGATTGAGTTGTTCTTGAGCTCGTGAGCAGAGCTAGAATTGGGGACTTAGGTATATGTATGGGCATATACCTAAGTCGAGTCAGATGTTACTTCGTGGTTGCATCTTTCTTTGTGCTATATCCTTTGTGGATTTCGGGAGACCTTCGGGGGTCTCGGGGTCCTTACTGAGTAGTTGTACTCACCCCTGCACGGGCTATGCCCGCACCTTGTTGTGTTGGTTGCAGACGACGGACAGCGCCGATCACGGTTGGGGCGTGGAGCAGGACGGTACCTGGAGGTGGACCACTGGTCGGGACGTGCTCGGAGCGGACGTGGGACCCGAGGAGCCTGGAGGCTATCTGTACCCACCCTTCAGGTGGGATTGCCAGTGGACGACACGAGGCCGCCGTCTTTTCTTCAGTTGCTGCTTTACTTTTCAGTTGTACTTTACAGTTGGGCTTGTATTCCGGCCCCCTTTACTTTTCTGCACTTTACTTTCCGCTTGCTGACTCTGTGTGGTTGTTACTTATAAAGGCAATGCCTTCCCTGTTTACTGGGATTTTACGCCTTGGTGCTAGTCGCCAGCCCCTGGCCTATGGAAGGCGGGCTTGGGGTAGTCACGGCACGGGCCCCGAGGACGGGTCGTGACAAATTGGTATCAGAGGTGGTCGGTTCTACCGCAAACTCTGATCGTCCTTTCTTTCTATATGAAGCAATAGTGTTTAGTGTATTGAGTGTGGTTATCAGTTCAGGGAGCCCAGTGTTGGTGCGGCGGCCGACGTATCCGTACACCAGGACCCTGACTCCTGATTTCCGACTTAATGCATGAAAACATTGATTGCGTGTGTGTTTCAAGTTTTCTTTGTGATTGCTTGTGTCAGCTCACCGGGTATACTGATCTGCTTTATGAAAGTCTCAAGTCTTCCTTGTGATTACTTGTGCCAGCTCACCAGGTATACTGTTCTGACTGTGGTGCTCTTGTTCTCCTTTTCAGGATGGCCCCGCGACGACTGCCAGCTAGGGTTCCGAGTGTAGGGCGCGATGGCAGCCCACCGAGCGACGAGGCCTCGGTGCAGGGCCCTTTGTCAGCAGTGGCACCGGCGGTAGCTTTACCCGCCGAGCCACCGATGCTTCCAGTACCAGACACTGACGATGCACGTCGCCTCAGGGCACTGCATGAGTTTCAGAGCCAGCGACCGCCCAGGTTTCGCGGTGAGGCGGACCCCCAGGCCGCTGAGGACTGGCTAGAGGCGGTGGTACGGATCTTCAGGCTAGTGAGGACACCAGCGGATCTCATGGTGATCCTCGCAGCGAGCCTCCTGCAGGCGGCGGCAGGACGATGGTGGAGCCTGATGCTCCAGGTTCACGATGAGGCATCCTTGCTCTGGGCGGACTTCGAGAGCCTCTTCCGCTCTGAGTTCGTCCCGGCCACCCTCCGAGCGGTGCGCATCCAGGAGCTTCTCCAGCTGTGCCAGGGCAGCATGACGGTCGCTCAGTACGCGGCGAGGTTCACGGACCTATCTCGCTACTCGACCGACATGGTACGGGACCCCTTCTTCCGGGCCCGGACCTTCGAGCAGGGCTTGCGACAGGAGATTCGGGCGTCGCTGATCTCCCTCAGCATTCCGACCCAGGCGGGAGTGCTGGAGCGAGCCCTCCTGATCGAGAGCTTCCTGGCAGAGCCTTCTTCAGCAGCGAGACCTAGCGCAGGGCGGCAGGTAGCTGAGTCATCGGCAGCAGGCAGCCGACGGATGACTCACGGGTCCAGGCAGACTAGACCCCCTCGCAGACGGCCTCAGGACACCGGCTCAGCGGTGCGGGGCACACAGCGGAGTGCCAGCCTTTCGAGAGGTAGGCTGTGCTACTCTTGCGGCGGGCAGGGTCACATGGCTCGTGACTGCCCGACTCGCCGACCAGAGGAGCAGCAGACGGTGGAGGGGCCACCCAGGCAGAGGCAGAGGGTCGACCGTGGCGGTCCGCAGGGAGGAGGCGGACGAGGCAGAGGAGCTGGCCGAGCAGCGGGTGGTGGGCGACGCTTCCAGGCTCTACCCCCACCACCACCAGGAGGGCCACCTCGACCACATGGAGCTGGCGGGCAGGGACAGGCCCAGCTCCAGGCAGTGGAGGCCTACGACCCCGACATGCCAGAGATGATTCGAGGTACGATCTGTGTCTATTCCACCCTTGCTGCAGTACTTATAGACACAGGAGCGAGTCACTCTTTCATAGCCTCTGCCCTTGTTCGGAGCTCGGAGATTCCGACTGAGCCGTTGGCTCGATCCTTACGGCTAGAGACTCCTACGGGAGCAGAATCGACGATTACGCACTGGTGCCGGCAGTGTGAGCTTTCTCTAGGGGGCGAGAGCTTCGGCTGGGATCTCCTTGTAGCGGCGTCGAGGCCTTACGACGTCATCTTGGGCATGGATTGGCTATCCACGGTTCATGCCCAGATCGACTGTTTTAGGCGCAAGGTGCGATGTGTTCGTACCGACGGGAGCAGGTTTATCTTCACCGGCGAGAAGGGAACCTTTGCAGCACAGGATGGACTTCCGCGGAGGAGAGTGCAGCCCATCTCTCATCAGTTGGCTAGCCTCATCCTAGGAGCAGTGGACGTGCGGAGTCCGGCTTTTCCTGCAGTGGTGGACCAGTACGTGGACGTCTTTCCCGACGACGTTCCAGGGCTACCTCCTCGTAGAGAGGTAGACTTTTACATCGACTTGTACCCCGGGACAGCCCCGATATCTACTCCAGCATATCGGATGGCCCCCGCCGAGCTTCGAGAGCTGCGGGTACAGTTGGAGGACTTGCAGAGCAAGGGGTTTATCCGACCCAATGTTTCACCCTGGGATTCCCCGATTTTGTTCGCCAAGAAGGCGGGCGGGAGCTTGCGACTTTGTGTCGACTATCGTCGCCTGAACCAGGTGACAGTGAGGAACAAGTATCCGCTGCCACGGATTGATGACCTCTTCGATCAGCTCAAGGGAGCGCGGTGGTTCTCGAAGATAGACCTCCGGTCAGGCTATCATCAGCTCAGAGTTCGAGACGAGGACGTGCAGAAGACGGCCTTCAGGTGTCGGTATGGCCATTATGAGTTCTTGGTTATGCCATTCGGCGTAACCAATGCTCCAGCAGTGTTCATGAGCCTCATGAACAGGATCTTCCAGCCATACCTCGACCGATTTGTCGTTGTCTTCATTGACGACATTTTGGTATACTCGACGACTGAGGAGGAGCATGCCTACCACCTGCGAGTTGTGCTAGACACACTCCGAGAGCACCAGCTTTATGGCAAGCTCTCAAAATGACAGTTCTGGTTACGTGAGGTCCATTTCTTGGGACACGTCATCTCTGAGGCGGGAGTTGCAGTGGATCCCGCGAAGATCGAGGCAGTACTAGCTTGGGAGCCACCCAGGAGCGTGACGGAGGTGCGGAGCTTCTTGGGCCTAGCAGGATACTATCGGAGATTTGTGCCGGACTTCTCCAGAGTTGCGGCACCACTCTCAGCTTTGACAAAGAAGGGGAAACCCTTTGTGTGGTCAGACAGATGTCAGCAGAGCTTCCAGGAGCTGAGACAGAGATTGACCAGCGCACCTATCTTGAGGTTGCCTGAGGAGGGAGTTGGGTACGTAGTTTACTGCGATGCATCAGGGACTGGACTCGGGTGCGTCCTGATGCAGGAGCGGGCCGTGATCGCCTACGGATCACGTCAGTTGAGGCCGCATGAGCAGAACTACGCCACTCATGACCTGGAGTTAGCAGCAGTGGTCTTCGCTCTGAAGACTTGGCGGCACTATCTGATGGGCGAGCGCTTCACAGTCTTTTCTGACCACCAGAGTCTCAGGTATATCTTCTCTCAGAAGGACCTGAACCTGAGACAGCGGAGATGGCTTGAGTTCCTCCGGGACTATGACTTTGAGATAGTCTATACTCCTGGAAAGGGGAACGTGGTAGCCGATGCCCTCAGCAGGAGGACGGGCATTCAGCTACTTGAGGAGGCGACGGAGCAGCTAGCCTCCTTGCAGATATCCTTCGTGGATAGAGACGGAGCAGCCTTTCTTCAGTCTCTCACAGTCTCTCCTCCACTTCTACAGCGGGTCAGAGAGGCTCAGCGTGGGGACGCTGACTGTGAGACCCGGCGTGCACTGATATCCTCAGGTCAGGCGCCTGATGGTTTCTCCCTTGGAGCAGAGCACGACATCCTTTTCAGAGGGCGTACCTTCGTACCAGTTGCTTTACGAGAGGAGGTGCTGAGAGAGTTTCACACTTCTCCCTTGGCGGTACATCCTGGAGTGGCGAAGATGTACCAGGATCTCAGGCGACAGCACTGGTGGCCGGGCATGAAGAAAGCTGTGGCAGAGTTCGTTTCACGATGCCTCACCTGCCAGCAGGTGAAGGCAGAGCACCAGGTACCAGCAGGCTTGGTACAGCCCTTGGAGGTCCCGGAGTGGAAGTGGGACGGCATATCTATGGACTTCGTGACTGGACTTCCACGTACTTCCAGAGGTCACGACTCCATTTGGGTGATTGTCGACCGACTCACCAAGTCGGCACACTTCTTACCCATCAGAGAGCAGGGCTCAGTGGAGAGCTTGGGACGTCTTTACGTCCAGGAGATCGTACGGCTTCACGGTGTGCCATCATCTATCGTCTCCGATCGAGATGCTCGTTTCACTTCCCGGCTTTGGAAGGGGTTGCAGGAGGCGTTCGGGACGCGGCTCCATCTGAGCACAGCCTTCCACCCTCAGACGGATGGTCAGACGGAGAGGACCATACAGACACTCGAGGACATGCTCCGTGCATGTGTTCTCGACTTTGGTCGCAGCTGGGAGGACCACCTACCCTTGGTGGAGTTCGCGTACAACAACAGCTACCACTCCACCATCGGGATGGCACCATACGAGGCGTTGTACGGCAGACCCTGCAGATCACCGTTGTGCTGGACAGACCCTGGGGAGTCAGCACTCGTGGGACCAGAGATGGTCCGAGCCACGACAGAGAAGGTCCAGATCATCCAGGAGAGGATGAGGACAGCTCAGAGCCGGCAGAAGTCATATGCTGACAGGAGGCGGAGGCCACTAGAGTTTGAGGATGGCGACCACGTCTTTTTGCGTGTCTCACCTCGACGTGGTTTACGGAGATTTGGCCGAGGCGGCAAGTTGTCTCCACGCTTCATCGGGCCTTTCCAGGTCCTCAGCAGGATAGGAGAGGTGGCTTATCGCCTGGCTCTACCACCTCAGTTGCACCGGGTGCACGACGTCTTCCACGTGTCTCAGCTGAGGAGATACGTGCACGACCCGACGCACATCATCGACTTTGGGGAGCTGGACGTGGATGATGGGGCGACTTTTGCGGAGGTTCCAGTGGAGATCGAGGATCGACAGGAGCGGGTCCTACGTGGGCGGTCGATTCCTCTTGTGCGCGTCAGATGGCAGCACGGGAACCTCCAGGAGAGCACTTGGGAGCGGGAGGCTCAGATGCGTGCTCAGTACCCCCATTTGTTCCCCTAGTTTTTGATGTATCTTTACGGGGACGTAAAGCCCTGAGGTGGGAGTAATGTAAAGACCCGCAAATTTCAAGGAAATTTTTTTTCTTAATTTTCTTTGGAATTTTACAAGAGCGCAGCTTCAGACGGCACCTGATTCCGAGGCCCGGTGTGCCCGGAATCAATTTCCGAAGTTTGGCTCGGGTACGTTCAGTGAACGGACGAGCGGGTTTTTCTATCTTTTGAACCGGTGCCCGGAATCGAATTCTGAGGGCACCGATGAAATCGCAGCGCCGGTATTTGCTTAGAAACTCCTCTTCCGGAGTTGCGTTTGCTCAGACGTGGTTTTTAAATTTTGCGGCTTTAAGTCAGAAATAAAATAAAGTTTGTGCGACAACTTTATTTTATTTCACTTAAACTGCTTGGAAGCCACTTAAAGTCACTTAAAGGCGGCTTGAACTGAGTTGAACTGGATAGGATGCTATCCAGAAATATCCTACCCCTTGGTAGGATATTTGTGCGGTGGGACCCGCACGAGCCACGCCGTTTCTTTCGCTAAGTAACGCACCCGCGAAAACCCGTCAAAGTAACTGAAAAGTCAACCGACGCGTTTTCTTTAATTCTTAACAGACCATTTAATTGGGCGGTTTATTTCGTGAATTAAATGGACTGTTTCTTCGTGAATTAAATGGGTCGTTTCTTTCGTTGAATTAATTCAACGAATTGATGGATCGTTTCTTAACCAGTTTCGTGTGTTGGCATGTTTATAAAATAAGACCAACCCAAAAATCCTTGGAAAGGATTTGAAAGAATCTTCGTTCCTCCACCCTCTCCGCGAAGAACGCGAAGAACGCGAAGAACGCGAAGAACGCGAAGAACGCGAAGAACGCGAAGAACGCCGGCGACCAGAATTCGACGACGCACACCAAGATCTGCGACGTCGACGAGATCTACCCGCGACGTTCTTCGGCGACGTCTTTCTTCCGCGGCCGATCCTCGTTCGGCAACTAAGGTGAGAATCAGATCTTTTCTTCTCCTTTTTTTTTTAATTTCAATATCAACGGATTTAAACTAATTAAATCCGTTTGATCTTGATCCGGAGATTGGCGACGCGACGCCGGATACCGCGACGACGCGACGATCTCCTTCCTCCGCGACGAGCGATTCCGCGACGACCCCTCGTCCGACGACGACGACAAGGTAAGGGATGCTGGATTGTTTTATCTTTTTTCCCCGTGTTTATTCTTTTTAAGTAAAAAACATAATCTCCGAAAATTTTAATTTAATTAAAATTGTTGTTGATTTTCCCTCCCGGTGACGTTTATGACTAACGCGGAGGGTGCGGGTCTAACGAACAAGACCCGGTAACCCTCCGCCGATCTTCTCTTTTTGTGCGGATTTGGCGGACGACGACGAACCGTGCGGCAAGGGCAATTTGTTGGTTCCGCAGTGAAGATCGTCCCCCGGGAGGAGCATCGGCGCAGACGGGAAAGAAATCGGGCCACCGGAGCATCTCCGGCGGCCCGCGGAAGGAGGCGGCGGCGCGGGTCGCCGGCGCGGCGGCGCCGGCGACCGGAGGCGGCGACGCCCGGCGCGCCGCCGTGGAGGAAGCCCGCCGCGGCTGAAGCCGCGGCGGCAACGGCGGTCGGTTCCGCGGCCGCGCGGAACCGGGACGGACGCGGCGGCCCGGCCGCGTCCGCGTGACAGGCGGCCCCCCGCGGGGCCGCGGTTTCCCTCAAGCCGCGGGTTCAACCCGCGGCGGCGGCGGCTCCTTCGGCCGCCCGGCCGAGACCGAGCCGGCCGGTCCGGTCGGCTGGGCCGCGCCCAGGCCGGACCGGACCCGGCCGAGCCGGTTCGGGCCGGGTCGGGCCGGCCCGGTTCGGGCCGACCCGGTTCGGCCGACCCCAGGGGGGGTTCGGGCCGGGTCGCCCCGGGCCCAGTACCCCCGTTTCGGGCCCTTTACGGTCTTTCGCCCATATCTTGGGCCTGGGACCTCCGTTTGACGAACCGTCAGCGGCTACGCGATCCTTGGATCGAGACGGTCGTTTCGGTATATTATACTCAAGGTTTCAGAAGACTTTGGGTTCGGCCGGGTTGGTTCGTACACGAAGCCAACCGGGCCCTCGGAGCGGAAACGCTCATAACTTGAGCTACGGACGTCCGAACGACGTACCGTCAGCTGTGGTAGTTTCCTCTAAGTGAGACGGAACTTTTGGCATACTCCGCCCGAGGATCGGATACAGGCGGAGTACGGTCGGGTCGGTTTTTCCCTAAAAACCAACCGGGCCCCTGGGACGAAAATGCCAATAACTCTCAGACCGGGCGTCCGATTGACGCGCCGTCTGTCGCGTTGAGATCCTGTTGTCGATACGGAACTTTTGGATACATCAACTTCGGACTACGTGTCAGTTGATGTATCAGCCCCTCGGCTCGTGGAGCGGACCCTCCTAAACGAGCTCGCTTTGTGCGGGAACCCTAGCGCTGGCTGTGACCTCGACGACAGAGCAGAGATCCTCCGTGGACTGCGACGACGGCAGAGCAGAGATCCTCCGTGGACTGCGACGACGGCAGAGCAGAGATCCTCCGTGGACTGCGACGACGGCAGAGCAGAGATCCTCCGTGGACTGCGGCGACGACTGTGCAGAGATCCTCAGTGGACTGCGTCGACTACTGCACTCAGCGATCCTATGCGGATCAGTGCCCGATCCTGTGTGGGTCCTACTACCGGTTCTGTGTGAGCCACTGCCTACCGGTTCTGTGTGAGCCACTGCCTACAGGTTCTGTGTGAGCCCGATCCTGTGTGGGTCTTCTGCGGGGGTTAGTACCTATCGATCCTTCGTGGGTCCGACGACTTAGACGGATCAGTGATCGTCTTTGACGTCATCTGAAAAAGTATACCTGGTTGAGCTGAATCTTATGTTACTCTCCTTTGTGGATTGTGTTGAACCATCCTTTGTGGATTTACTATTTACTCTCCTTGTGGATTTGAGTCTTGCTTTCCTTTGTGGATTGAGTTGTTCTTGAGCTCGTGAGCAGAGCTAGAATTGGGGACTTAGGTATATGTATGGGCATATACCTAAGTCGAGTCAGATGTTACTTCGTGGTTGCATCTTTCTTTGTGCTATATCCTTTGTGGATTTCGGGAGACCTTCGGGGGTCTCGGGGTCCTTACTGAGTAGTTGTACTCACCCCTGCACGGGCTATGCCCGCACCTTGTTGTGTTGGTTGCAGACGACGGACAGCGCCGATCACGGTTGGGGCGTGGAGCAGGACGGTACCTGGAGGTGGACCACTGGTCGGGACGTGCTCGGAGCGGACGTGGGACCCGAGGAGCCTGGAGGCTATCTGTACCCACCCTTCAGGTGGGATTGCCAGTGGACGACACGAGGCCGCCGTCTTTTCTTCAGTTGCTGCTTTACTTTTCAGTTGTACTTTACAGTTGGGCTTGTATTCCGGCCCCCTTTACTTTTCTGCACTTTACTTTCCGCTTGCTGACTCTGTGTGGTTGTTACTTATAAAGGCAATGCCTTCCCTGTTTACTGGGATTTTACGCCTTGGTGCTAGTCGCCAGCCCCTGGCCTATGGAAGGCGGGCTTGGGGTAGTCACGGCACGGGCCCCGAGGACGGGTCGTGACATAATCTTAAAGTATAAGTATCATTACACATGTTCACAGATAAGAATATCCAATGTCATGCAAAAATGTAGAATTCCTACTGGCAGATCTATTATTATAATCTCTAGTCTTGGAGATTACCAAGTGAAAAATTCGTGAGATGAAGTCTCAACCACTTTTGATTAATCTAACATGAAATTCAAAATAATATATGTCTCATCATAGAATTTCATTTGATCATAGAATAATATTTAAGAATATTTTCATATAATTTCAAGTTTCTCATTATATCAGGGAACTACTAAGACCTTTTCAATGTGACAAATACTCTAGGACATTATAACATCAATGTCACGTAGAACAATGAATGATATATAATAAGACATATTATTCAGATTCCCTTATTTGAATATATATGCAATATAAAGTACAAAAAATTGGTTCCATAACACCAACTCTATAATGACCCGCGTTTTGAACTGGGTTAAAAAGTGGGGGAAATTGAACTTTTTCAATTACTGAACCAGACGTTTCAATTACTGAACCAGCAGAGTCCCACGACCTGTGCATGGTTTCCCCAAACCATGTGGGCAGCCCGTGCGTGGTGCCCTGGGTGTCTAGTGGGGTTCCGCACAGTTTGCACACGGTTTGGAAAACCGTGCGGGATAAACCGTGCGCCACGACATGTTTAGGGTTTTTGGGATATTTTAAATGGTTTTAAAATTAATTAAAAATAAAACCTAACTAAACACACCTCACCCTCTCCCCTATCACTTGACGAACAACCCAAGGGGTCTCTCCCTGCCGCGCGCTTGACCCCCCACCTCAGCCTCCCTTCAACCGGTGATTCCTCCTTCGTTCTTAGAGATTCTTCTTCCGAATATCCATGGTAGGTCCTTCTCCTCCCACTCCTCCTTGTTCCAAGACATTTTTTCGGTGTATTCATCGCCCGGTGAGATTATGCCGAACGCCCTAGGGTTTAGGGTGATCCTACTTTTGGTTTATCTTTGTTCCAGGTTCGCGCGGAAGGTCCCTCGAGACCTCGTGGGTGCGCATATGATGTCCGCCGCCGAAGGCGAGGCGTATTGCGGTTGTTTCGATCCACTAGGTTGTTTCTGAGGTAAGTATTTTTCCCATTTAATGTTTTTTCATCCTTTAATTTGATGTATTAGGTTGTTAAAGAGCTCCTGGTATGTTTTTCCTTGTGCGTTAGGCCTTCGGGTTGGTTTCGGGTTTCCGAAGCTTAGGCAGCTCTTAGTTAGAAAGTGCCAAGAGCCAAAGTGGACGGATGGATCCACCTTGAGGTAGGGTCCCTCTCCTTTCCCCTTTAATTTAAGTAAAGTGAAAGTGAGTTTAATATTGCACTACCTTAGCATTTTAATTATGCATGTTAGTTCTGATTGAATGCCTCTGTGCAAATCGTGTGGATTGCAGGAATACGATAAAATAGGTTTCTTGGTCACTAAACTAAGGATTTAATAATAAAACCCTTCAATCAGAGGTGCACTACCTTCAAGATAAAAAGTAGTGATATAATTTTTATGCTTTCCTGTTTAATTGTTGTGGTGCCTTTTTATTCCTTGTATATGAACTTTCTTTGTTGAGACAAAGGGAATGAAAATGCTGTGATATGTGTGTTTGGGTCAATTTTCCATGTTAGTCAAATTGAGTACGATGGTAACCTTAGTGGGATGACCTAAATGACATGTTCCCTCTATAAGGTATCAAAGGGTTAGAGATTGATAAAAACATATCCTTTAAGATGAAATGGTTAAACTAGAATGAACGGACTAGGGTGGTATGACCACGCCTTGGGATAACATAATGAGCACGACTTATGTTAGTAAAATGAATATGTGAATATCTTGATTTAGATACTTAAGATGGGTTTCCTTAAGTATGAACATGAATGTGTTCGCTTATGTGTATGTGGTATGTTTCTCTGAATGCTTACGAGGTAATGCCACAAGTAGTATACTATAAAAACATTTGTATTGTGAGTGCGCGCATGTTGATGCCACAAAATTAATGATTGATTGTGAATGTGGAATGAATACTTGAAATGCATAAGAGGTAATACCTTATGCATTGTAAAATAATTATGATAATGAATGTGTGTGGTTATGGATGGGAGTATTTCATACCCCATGCCATATACTTTGAATGGTTATGGATGGGAGGCATGCATACCCCATGCCTGCTTACTTGAGTATGGGTGGGAGGCATGTCTACCCCATGAGAGATGCGATCTCTATACGTGTATAGAAGGGAGGCATTTATACCCCTTGCCAGTTGACTTATAGGGACGAGAGGCATTATTACCTTTTGCCTACTAATCACGGTTGATGGAAGGGAGGCATTCATATCCCTTGCCAGTTGACCGATAGGGATGAGAGGCATTCTTACCTCATGCCCATTAATCACGATTGATGGAAGGGAGGCATTCATACCCCTTTTCAGTTGACCTATAGGGACGAGAGGCATTCATACCTCGTGCCCGCTATCTTCAGCTGATGGGTGGGAGGCATGCTTACCCCACACCATATTTTATATATTTACCTATGTGACTGTAGTGGAATGAATAGAGTGATATTTTGACAACGAGCCGAAGCTGGTATAGCCGTTAGGTTTCCTTGGGAAACCTAGACGGGTGTTGTTATCACATTTTTTGTTCTGCTTATTGACTCCTTATACACCTTCTTACTGATTTAATTAATATTACACTGTCTAGTTTGGGTTAGACACTGGTGGTGCTGGCCTACTGAGATTTATATCTCACACCCTACTCAGGCCGCTATTGCACTGGGGTACCCGAGTAGGCCTTTCTTGTTTGCAGGACCTAGGCTGGTTTCTGTGTTGCTTGTACCTGGGGATAGGGGAAAAGGACCGAGCGGGAGATCGGGATGCTCAGGAGAACGCCCGTCGGGCCTTGCTGCATTTTCCTTATTTTTTTACGTTGCATTGTAAGGATGCTATACTGTTTCCTGTTTTCACATTGTATCATTCATCATCCTTGTATCGTGTAAACTGGCTTTGGCCACCTTTTATAAAATGGTTACTGATTGTCTTACACTGCTTTTGTTCTTTCTTTACACTTCTTCTGCTATTTATTGTGTTTACCTTTGATGATACCGCTGTGCAACTCTGATAATAGGGTATAGTCTCCCCACTATCACCTCCCGAGACCCTCGCTGCTAGTCGGCATCCTCTGGTGTATGGGGAGACGTGCTTGAGGCCATGTGGAGACCGGTCTGACCACCTGTTTGATGGTGAGCCAGGCCGGGATGTTACAAAGTGGTATCAGAGGAGTTTTATCTTCTGATTTGTTTTACTGTTTGCTGACATTAGACAGGGATAGGAAGTAATTGGAATTTGGTAATGAGCTATGTCTGGGATTGGCCACCTCGTGCACAGGGAAAAGCCAAATTGCCTCGAATGCAATTATTATTTTAATGATTTTGATTATTACGGTTTATTTGATTTCACCATTAGGTGACACACATGTTTTATGTTGATATTGTTGATGAAATTTTGGGTTCTATTTCTATTGCAACCTGAGGATATGAGTGTATGCCATCACATGCATCATATAGGAACCTTATAAGAAATTGCATACCATGCATTATGCCATGCCATCTAGGATGCATTAGTGATGACTACTGTTGTGATAGGTACTATGGTAGTTATTCTATGATTCTGTGATATAGCATGTTCTGTGTTACTGCTTACGATAACCTGCTGTTTTGATCAAAAAATGAAATTGGTTGATTTTGCTAAAATAAGTGATCGCAGTTACGGTAGGAGCCAATTTTCAGTTGTAAGGTGTATGAGCGCCTTATAACTGGGAAAGGGTAACCTATGTAATCAGATTTCCAAAAAGGTCCGCTAAAGTTTAAATTGTAAAATGGAAATTGGTTTTGATTAAAGGGATCCAAATGCCAAACTGTAAAATGTATGGGCTCTTTATAGATTGGTAGGTGGCGAACCGTATGATTGGATGATTGTTTGAGGAGGTTAAATTCTGGAATGTATTTCGTTTTGTCTGTTGGGATCCAATTTTCAACCCATGGAGTGTATGGTCGGTTCATGAGTTGGGAACTGGCAACCCATAATGAATAAAATGGCAGGATGTCTTGTGAATTGCTTGTTTGTGTAAATGATGTCTGTTTTTTACCTGACGTGTTTTGTCTTACTGGGACCCTCGTAGGTCATCCGAATTGTTTAAAAGGAATTTATCATGATAAATTTCTTTAAAAGAGACGGGAGGTCTGATAAATGTTTCGTGGTTCAAAGGTAGTTTTTTGAAACTTGCCTTCTTTGCTTTGAGCTGTTTGATAAAATGAACAAGTGCCTAGTGATTTTTTGTTTGGAAAAGGGGTACTTGATGTGTTGAATATAATCTTTTAAAGTGATTAAATGATAAATGTGAATAAATATAAAGGTCTTGGAAAAAGGAACCTGTAGTGGTGTCCTCTGTTGAGACCCCGTGTGTGGGTAATTTAAGTCTTTCTTGTGAGTGCCTTGGAACGGAACCTTACGCGTTTTCCGTAGGCTGTTTTCTTTTAGCAATGACGTTAAATGTTAGGCTTTGAGCCCGGAGACTTTTGTTGGGTGTGACAAAGTGCTTGGGTCGATGCTTGTTTTTCATGAGGGGCTAGCCGGTGGTAGGTAGCGCCCTTAGAGCTTACGTGCTTGGCTTGTTCGGTGAAATTTCTGAAGTTTGGTATTGTTCGGGTATCGTTGTCCCATGTATGACTTCCAGTTCAAATTAAACCCTTGTTCCTATGGGTGGTCATGCTTCTTTTGATCTTGTTAAGGGTTTGAGAATCGGGTAATGCCCTATATCAGTTGGTTGGACATGCCTCGGGCATGGTTGGTCACCTTGTTGGTCATTTGACCCTTTCTTTTTTCATAGTAATGGATGACTTGACATGTCATTGTCCAAGCGAATGGTCGTATGGGGCAATACGACGTTTGGATGTATCTCTTGCGCTATTGTGTACGGTCTCAGGTCATCTTCATGGTAGAGTGACCTGAGCGTTTGAGAATTAAGTTGTCCCAATGCTTGGGATGATTTTTGGAAGACTCGGGTGGTTGACATGCTGGTCTTGTTACTTTGGGTTTATTGGGCATTTCGATATAGTGATTGTGGCTCGGAGGAGCGACACACGTCCGTTTAATTGTTATGAACCAGTTCTCTTTTGAGAAGCTTGTCTTTTCTTCTTTTGGTGATGCCGAACCATCTAAGGTGGGAAGTACCTCTATTTGGTTGCTTGGCGAGACGATGATGTGATCATGACTCTTGAGGAATGGGCTCGGGTAAGAGCTTTCTTGTTGGTTCGGTGGGAAAACGAGTGCTGGCTCGGGTGTTGACGACTTAAGTATCATGTGCTTAAGTGGATGATCGTGGAGCGTTGAATGTTTGGAAATGTAATTCAATCGTTTGAATGAAGCTTCACGACCCTTGTAGCTCTAGTGAGGTGTGTGTTGTTCCCAAAGGCTTCTTGGGGACGAGAAGTTCTAAGGTGTGAAGGTTGTAATGACCCGTGTTTTGAATAGGGTTAAAAAGTGGGGGAAATTGAACTTTTTCAATTACTGAACCGGTAATTTTTATAATCTGGATTCAGAATGAGGTTCCGAAGGTTTGAACCCTTCTTTTTAATGTTTTTGGGGTTGGGCGAAGGCCCGAGAAGTCCCCGAGTGTCTCGAGGTGTTTCGAGTGCGTCGTACCTGAAGGAGGCTGGTTTTTAAAAGGAATAACCGAAGGCGCATAGTTGGCGCACGACCTCCCAAACCGTGCGGCCTAAAATAGGGAGGCAGAGGAGTCCACACGGCCTGTGCACATTTTCCCAAAACCGTGCGGCCAACCCATGCGTGGTGCCCTGGGTGTCTAGTGGGGTGCCGCACGATTTGCACACGGTTTGGAAAACCGTGCGGGATAAACCGTGCGCCGCGACATGTTTAGGATTTTTGGTATATTTTAAATGGTTTTAAAATTAATTAAAAATAAAACCTAACTAAACAAACCTCACCCACTCCCCTCTCACTCGATGAACAGCCCAAGGGGGCTCTCCCTGCCACGTGCTTGACCCTCCACCTTGGTCTCCCTTCGACCGATGATTCCTCCTTCGTTCTTGGTGATTCTTCTTCCGAATCTCCATGGTAGGTCATTCTCCTCCCTCTCCTCCTTATTCCAAGCCATTTTTTCGGCATATTCGTCGCCCGATGAGATTCAGCCGAATGCCCTAGGGTTTAGGGTGATCCGACTTTTGGTTTCTCTTTGTTCCAAGTTTGTGCGGAAGGTCCCTCAGGACCTCGTGGGTGCGCATATGATGTCTTCTACCGAAGGCGAGGCAGATTGTGTTTGTTTCGGTCTGCCGGGTTGTTTCCGAGGTAAGGGTTTTTCCAGTTTAATGTTTGTGAATCCTCTAATTTGATGTCTTAGGTTGTTAAAGAGCTCCTGGTATGTTTTTCCTTGTGCGTTAGGCCTTCGGGTTGGTTTCGGGTTGCCAGAGCTTAGACGACCCTTAGTTAGAAAGTGCCAAGAGCCGGAGTGGATGAATGGATCCAACTTGAGGTAGGGTACCTCTCCTTGCCCCTTTAATTTAAGTAAAGTGAAAGTTAGTTTAATATTTCACTGCCTTAGCATTTTAATTATGCAAGTTAGTTCCGATTGAATGCTTCTCTGAAAATCATGTGGATTGCAGGAATAAGATAAAAGAGGTTTCTTGGTCACTAAACTAAGGATTTAATAATAAAACCCCTCAATCAGAGGTGCACTACCTTCAAGATAAAAAGTATTGATAGACTTTTTATGCTTGCCTGTTTAATTGTTGTGGTGCCTTTTTATGCCTTGTATGTGAACTTGCTTTGTTGAGACAAAGGGAATGAAAATGCTGTGATACATGTGTTTGGGTCAATTTTCCATGTTTGGCAAATTGAGTAAGATGGTAACCTTAGTGGTATGATCTAAATGACATGTTCCCTCTAGAAGGTATCAAAGGGTTAGAGATTGATAAAAACATATCCTTTAAAATGAAATGGTTAAACTAGAATGAACGGACTAGGGTGGAATGACCACACCTTGGGATAACGTAATGAGCACGACTTATGTTAGTAAAATTAATATGTGAATATCTTGATTTAGATACTTAAGATGGGTTGCCTTAAGTATGAACGTGAATGTGATCGCTTATGTGTATGTGGTATGTTTTTTTGAATGGTTATGAGGTAATTCCATAAGTAGTATACTATAAAAACGTTTGTATTGTGAGTGCGCACATGTTGATGCCACAGAATGAATGATTGATTGTGAATTTGGAATGACTACTTGAAATTCATAAGAGGTACTACCTTATGAATTGTAAAATAATGCTGATAACAAATGTGTGTGGTTATTTATGGGAGGCATTCATACCCCATGCCATCTACTTTGAACGGTTATGGATGGGAGGCATGCATACCCCATTCCATCTTACTTGAGTATGGGTGGGAGGCATGTCTACCCCACGCCAGATGCGATCTCTATACGTGTATGGAAGGGAGGAATTTATACCCCTTTCCAGTTGACTTATAGGGACGAGATGCATTCTTACCTCGTGCCCACTAATCACGATTGATGGAAGGGAGGCATTCATACCCCTTTCCAGTTGACCGATAGGGACGAGAGGCATTCTTACCTCATTCCCACTAATCACGATTGATGGAATGGAGGCATTCATACCCCTTGCCAGTTGACAGATAGAGACGAGAGGCATTCTTACCTTGTGCCCACTAATCACGATTGATGGAAGGGAGGCATTCATACCCCTTTCTAGTTGACCTATAGGGACGAGAGTCATTCATTCCTCGTGCCCGCTATCTTCAGCTGATGGGTGGGAGGCATGCTTACCCCACGCCATCTTTTATAAATATTTACCTATGTGACTGTAGTGGCATGAACAGACTGATATCCCAGCAACAAGCTGAAGCTGGTAAAGCCGTCAGGTTTCCCTGGGAAACCTGGATGGGTGTTGTTATCCCATTTTTTGTTCTGCTTATTGACTCCTGCTACACCTGCTACACCTGCTTACTGCTTTAATTAATATTACAATTTTTGGTTTGGGTTAGACACCGGTGGTGCCGGCCTACTGAGATTTATATCTCACACCCTACTCGGGCCGCTATTACACTGGGGTACGCGAGTAGACCTTTCTTTTTTGTAGGACCTAGGTTGGTTTCTATGTTGCTTGTACCTGGGGATTGGGGCAAAGGACCGAGCGGGAGCTCGGGATGCTCAGGAGAACGCCCGTCGGGCCTTGCTGCCTTTTCCTTATTCTTTTACGTTGCATTGTAAGCATGCTGTACTATTTCCTGTTTTCACATTGTATCATTCATCATCCCTGTATCGTGTAAACTGGATTTGGCCACCTTTTATAAAATGGTTACTGATTTTCTTCCACTACTTTTGTTCTTTCTTTACAATGCTTCCTCTATTTATTGTGTTTACCTCTGATGATACCGCTGTGCAACTATGATAAGAGGGTATAGTCTCCCCACTATCTCCTCCCAAGACCCTCGCTGCTAGTCGGCAGCCTCTGGCGTATAGGGAGACGTGCTTGAGGCCATGTGGCAACCGATCCGACCACCTGTTTGATGGTGAGCCGGGCCGGGACGTTACAAACTCCATCAAACTTTGACTTGGACTAGAGCTAGCTACTAATTACTTTTAGTCTACTAGATCTCACATGATGATCTTGGATCTTTTGAGTTAAAGTTTTAATTAACATGTCCAACACATTGTCTTCCATGGAAACTATACTTTCTATGAAATAACCTCTCTAAGAAAAATCCCTCAAGAGATTATATTTTTAGAGTATGTGATTTGTACACTGATTTGACCTTGGTTTATTTGAAAGAGTTACCACTGCAGTATTATCAAAATATAGTGTGATAAGGTATTTAATGATCAACAACATGCCAAGATATTGGATGAAGTTGTATATCTAAATTGCTTGTTTAACTGTATCAGAAGCCTTAATTTACTCAGAATACACTCTAGAATCGACAACCACAACTTTATTTGAGATCGTCCAGTTAATAACACCTCAATTTAGAGTGAAGATGTATCCCAAATGTGATTTCAAATAGTCTTGATTTTTTTTGGAAACTTGAATCTACATATCTTCTGATGACTTACTCCTCATATCCTCTATAGAATAGAAAAATATCTTTAGTATTATTCAGATACTTAAGTATAGTCTTTAATTCCATCCAATGGAGGTAACTTGGGTTAGATTGATATCTTCTTACAACGCTTAAGGTGTATGCGAAATATAGACTAGTACATAACATAACATACATGACTAACTCAATTGATGACATGTATTCAATCCTCACCTTTCCCTATATCTCATGTGTCTAAGGTCACATTTTATTGGAAATACGAATTCCATGTTACACTAGAAATAATCCCATCTTGGATTTTTCTATACCGAATATATTTAGTATATTTTTAATGTACATAATTTTACTTAGCCCAAGTAACCTCTTGGATCTATCATTATGGATCTTGATCCCTATAATAAAAACTCCTTCACCAAATTCCTTTATGGATAGTCAAGTGTTTATCCCAAGCTTAACCAAATGAAAGACTAACATTTCATTTACAATAAGTATTATCTCATTGATATAGACTATTAAGAAAACGAGCACACACCCACTAAACTGGTTGTAGATATAAGGCTCACATTCACTATTTATGAAACAAAATTCCATTATGGCTTCATCAAATCGAATGTTCCATGACTTAGATTCTTTCTTTAATCCATAAATGGATCTCTTTAACTTTCATACATTGACAACATCCTTTAGAATCAAAAATCCTTCTGGTTGTTTCATATAAACATCTTCCTAAAGGTTCCCATTAAAGAGAACTAGTTTTATATCTATATTCCAAATCTCATAGTCATGGTAATCTTCTATGGAAAGTATAATTATGATGGATTTTATCATAGAAATTGGTGAAAATGTTTTTTTTGTAGTCTATACCTTGATTCTATTTGAACCCTTTTACAACCAGTTATACCATATTGGTATTGAATCTCCCATACATGTCCAGTTTCTTCTTGAATAACCATTTTTAACCAATAGGATTTATATCTACTATAGGATATACCAAAATCCAAATGGAATTTTGGTATACTGAACCCATTTCAAAATTTATAGATTATTTCTACTTGGTAGATTCTATTCCACTTAATACTTCTTTATAGGTTATAAGATTATAATTATCTACCAATAATGAGTCACTATCCTTCATGACTAAAAAAATATATCTTTCATTTTTTCTAACCTCTCATGTACTACTACTTAGTCCTTGTGTCTCCAAAGCTTCCTCTTCCATGAGACTTTCTGGAATCAATTCCTGTTCCAACTCTTTTGTGTCTTTAGCGATGAATTCATCAAATTATACCTCACTCATAATATCTCTTTTTGATATAGTACCCATATCAATGAATGTGGGATGTATGTCAACCACAACCTTCTTATTTGAGGGTTCTTATAGGTAACATCCCCTTATTTCCTTGGGTTATCCTATAAGGATACACTCAGTTCCTTAGTGTGTAATTTTATTTCTATAAATAACCTTAACAAATGCATCAAAACCCTAAACTCGTACATTTTAAAAAATGAGTTTATTTTTACACCAAAGTTCATATGGGATACCATTTTTCTATTTATTTATCACTCAGTTTATAATGCGTACTACTTTATGTAATGCATATCCTTAAAAGGATACTGAAAGACTCGCATGACTCATCATTGATCATACTATGGATAATAAGGTGCAGTTACTCCTTTCACTTACACCATTCCATTGTTTCATATAAAGAGATGTGAGTTGAGAGAAAATACCCAACTCCCATAAATAATCAATGATGTATTGATTAATATATTCTCCACACCAGTATAAGCGGAGATTATTAATATTCTTATAAAGATGGTTATCAAATTTATTCTTATATTCCTTGATTTTTTAAAGGAATATGACTTATACCAAATTAATTATACATATTTATATATAATAAAATCATCAATAAAAGTTATTAAGTATGATTACTGACCCTTGAATTCAACTAAAAATGGTCCACACACATCGGTGTGAACCAACTCAAGAACCTCTATGGCCCTTTCACCTTTTCCACTAAATTGGACTTTATTCATTTTTTCTTGAAAACATGTGTGACATACACCAATTGGTTTCAGTTCAAATGAATCCAAATATACATCTTGGTGTAATCTAGTAAAACACTTTTTTATTGAGATGAACTAGTTAGTATTCCCTAATTGGGTATGGTATGAGTCATGTGAACTATTTTCATTATTGATTTTCATTAATTTTTCATGTAATCCAACTTATAAATACCATTACTTAAACACAAATTACCATAGAAAATGATTTACTTGTAAAATAAGAAACACTTATTCCAAAATTTGAAAATAAATCCATTTGTATCAAGTATTGGGATAAAAGTAATGTTTTTAGTATCTAAAGGATCATAATAAAAATATTTTAAAACTAAGGTCATTCCATTTGGAAATGTGAGATGGTAGTCTCCAATATCCACAAATTTTTTTTTCTTCATTGGATGTTCATAGATCCACTTCACCATGATCAATCTTAAATAATATACTTTGTTCCTATATTTGAATATATATGTTAACACCACTTGTTGTATTTAATACTCAATTTTTATAAACATATAGATTTAACTTGATAAAAAAACCACCTAAAGCTTCCCCTTGATTCTTCAATTAGGTGAAACTTTTCTTCTAGTGGACCTTCCTTACACATTTGAAACAAATAACATATTTTTCCCTTTATTTACTATTGATCCTCATCTTCTTTGAAGGGTGTTGCAAAGAATATTTAGGATTAGAGTTAGTTTTAGATCTCTTTACCCAATGTTTCCTCTTATTCACCATAAGGAATAAAGAATTTTCACACTTTATATCCCTATAAACTTGGATAAGTAGAGTGAGGATATCGAAGAGATACTTCTCTATGTTTTTCATATTAAAATTTACAATAAAACCGTATAATATCTGAGGGATTAATGAAATAATGAGATTAGTGTGCAATTCACTAGCTATGCTAAACCCTAAATCCTTTAGGTTCTCAATGTAGCTAACAAGTTTGACTACATGTGGATCAGATGACAAACATTGTCTAAGTTTTCTCATGAATATAATCTTGGAGATCTCACACTATTTTTTCCTAGCTCTCTCCTAATAATGATCACAAATATGCTAGATCATGCTACATGAATCCATATTCTCATGAAATATCATGAGTTCGCTAGATGTGGGTAATATAATTAAACATAAAAAATATAGAGAATCATTCAAGTGTTTTTCATAGAAATAAAACTTCTTATCACTCACCTCTTTAGAAACCAAATCAAGGATCAAATATTCTAGTACATAAGACTTCTGTTCATGGAACAAGACAACTCGTAATTGTATGAACCATTCCTAGAAGTTACTTATAGTCAGAAGATGGTCTTCCTCCAGAATTCATTATTTTTATAATATGGGTGATCAAATTTTTATTATTATACAATAATATAAAAGAATATTATTAGTACTTTACTTATTTAAAAATTATATGAGACATAATATTAATATTAATTTTATTAAGACTCCCACTATTTTATCAAGTCTCAATGGCCATCACTATTGAAATAAAAATGACTCATCACATGGAAATTATAGTGGTAAGGATCCTTATTTCTATACTTGTAATCCTGAAAAATCCCATGAAAATTATAAGAACATATTTAGGTAGGCATTCTTTCCAACTACAAACTGTTAGCAGTTTGATCCATTGATTGGAATCCCCAATCCAGAAATTATGCCACTAATTTCCTCAACACTAGCCTCTAAAATGTTATTATATAGAATAATTATATTAAATCTAATAATGATTCAATCAAGTTTACCCACTATCTTATTTAATACTTCTCGATAATTAAAATTTCACATGACATAGGCTGAACTGATACTTTAATATGGACCCATCTTAATTCAGATGATAGAAGGCTAAGTTTGACTTAATATTTTATTAAGGATTTTTTTAATTAATTATTCATAATTTTTTCTTATTTTATCATTTACATGTATTTTCAATATTATGTTGATTTTACTTAATTGATTAACCATGTACCGATAAAATATTTACACATAATCCTTTTATTTAAATTTCAGCTTTTCATATTAATCCATTTATTTACGTGATAAAAGTATTTCATTTATAAAATAAATCATGTATCAGACATAAATAAAATAAATAAAACATGGAATGATCATGATATTTAAATATTGATTTGTTTATTGATTTGATAATAAACAAACTATTAACCTCAGGGGAAAAAACTCATTGAGATGGCCTGGGAACGAGTTGTAGTATTCCACATCTATCCTGTACATATACTAGATTTAGGTTTGTCTCAGATCCTTCTTGAACAAACTCCACATGCATGGGATCTCCATCCTTACAATGAATTTACTTCACACACATGTGAAGAGAACTATAAGGGGATTAATATAAAAGAAACCAGGGGCACACATGCCTGTACATAATATGCAGGGAAGGATGACTCGCAGACCATTAATTTAATTTAATAATAATTATTAAAACCAATAAATAATTAAATTAAAATAAACCAAACACATAAAAAGACCAGTATAATATCATGACCATCCACTTGTGAAATGAACACACATTTAAAATAACTTACTATAATTAATTTTAATCCATTATTTTATTAAAATAAAATGCATGTGAATTAATATGAATAATCATATGAATAATCAATTAATTAATTTTATCTTATCTACATCCAATCTTTGCTAGATATACACATCCTATGTGATTTTAAATAAATTAAATAAATTAATTTAATTTAAAATTTAATAAAATAAGTACACAGTTTGTACTTGGAAGCAACTTGGTGAGTGCCTATTCAAACTACTTGGCTCGCATTGAGATCATATAAAGTCTACTCATATAGAAAATAACATAAAAATTTTATCACATAATTACATGGAATGTATAATTTAATAAATTTCACATAGAACACATACTAATTAACATAACTTGTAATTATTTTAATACGCATGGAGTAGACAACATATTATGAATATACATAGTACATTGTTTATAATTTTATGCATAAATTAATTAAGAATTTAATAATATATAAAATCTATCATATGGAACATATGATTCAATAAGTGACATATAGAACACATAATAATAAGGTTTATTGAGTAATAAATTAATTTTTAATTTTTTGTGTAAATAGGTTGGGTACACGGTGTATACAACAAACTACACACCGTGTATCTCACTCATTATATGTTCTTAACTCACATAAAGGGACTTGGCATGTATATCTGCACAAAACTTTCTAAGGTACATGACATATACAACTGGTATATTCTATGTAACCTCCTTGTAACATATTTTTCAGTCATTATGAACTGTGTAATTAATATGCAATGTTTATTTTACCATGCGTTTTCCACTATGAAAACTCGTTGACTACATAATGTGTAACCCATTTACATGGAATTTAGTATAACATGACATGAGATATCCTATTCTAGTAAACACATAGATTTTATTTAATACACATGTCTGTAATTATTCCATGTATAACCATGAAAACCATGGTCCGTCCTGGTGCATTGCACTGGGATACATGGTGTGTACTTTTGAGCTGCACATTGTGTACTATTGTACTATATAGATATAAATTATGACACCACTGTATGGGTTCTATAGATGTTATTAAATAAAATTTAACTGAATCTGGGTTATATGAGTGAGAAACGAAGAGAGGAATAAAATATATCAATAAAAAGATTAAAATAATGGATTTATTGGAATAAAAACTAACTTTTAAACACAAAAATGATAAAAAATAAATAAATAATTATAAATTGAATGTGACTGATTTTATAACACTTATTGTCTCTAGATATAGAGGTAGTGCCCATTGGGCCTATAACTATCTCATATTTTTTTTAAATTCAATATATCATATGCAATGTACATGATGTGAATTCCATGACCAATAATTTTTTTACAATGAAAATTAACAAATGACTTCATCATAACCAACATAGAGGATATTTTCAAGTTAATTTATAATTTATTTAAAACACAAGAAGAAAAATTACATTGATCTTAAGTTATTTCTTCATTGATGGCGTTGATCATCCAAACCCAATATGTGTATAGTTGTTGTTTCACGAGTACCCAAAGTGGAACCCCTCTAGTGATGATTCACATGTTATCTTTTGATCTCTAAACAACACCAAAAAATATTGGGTGCTAGAAAGGACCATTAATCATCTTGATCACTTGATGTTCCTTCGATCTAGATATAATATCTCTTGTTCTTATCAGTCTTGAGAGGAAGATATTAAGATGAGGATATTAGGAGGAATGTTTTTCACAATGATTAACCTCTTCCAAAAAGACATAACATTTTATTCGTATACCTTGGGTTAAGGTTTAATATTTAATTAATTGTATAAAATACCTTAATAATATATTAAACCCAAAATTAATGTCATTACATGTAAAATAATAATAATAATAATAATATTTTATCTCATGTAAAGTGTAAGCCTACACAATGATAAATATTATTTTATAGGTTGGAAAATAAATATTTATCACCGGAAAAAATATGATCCGTACTCCCTCATTTTTTTGAATTCTTGAATAAATATTTAAATAAATATTATTCAATAAATAAATAAATAAATATTATATTTATAGTCTATTGAATTAATATTTATTTAATATTATCATAACTAATTAAATTATTTAATAAATAAATTATAATTTATTACCTTTTTAATAACAAGTGATATATATTTATATATATTTATTTTTTAAATTAAACAATTACCTTGTGAATACATATTTATTTAAAATTTTCACCAATTAATATATCCTGAGTAAATATTATTTCTTGGTCTGGAGAATAATATTTATTCTAATTGTTAAATATAAATATTATTTAACCAAAATCAATGGAAACACTTTGTGTATGACCCTCCAGGCCTCTTACTCAGTGGAATTGGGATAGATTTCCTACAATCCAGGATTATTTTCTAATAATAGTTCAAGAAACCCATAGAGGAAGAAGATATGTCACAATGATAAGAATCACATACAAACACTCATTGTGTAATATATTCATTTTTTCATGATATCTCACAATGTATCCTACACACCTGTGTCATCAGCATATATGGTTGATAAATCATTATTTGATTATCTAAAATGAACTCATATATACACCATGACCATAGAATTTAATGTGACGATTCCATTTCAATCAAAGGTTTGAGATATCAACTTCTATAAAGTTGGAAGGGATAAATCCATCATTAACTTATTCAATAATAACATATCATTCCTGACACACCCAACATACCCAAATTCACTGTGAATATATGTCATCATTGTTTACGATAATACATCAATGTGAATGATTCATGACATGCATTAATAATAATATTAAATTCTATGGATCATTACACATGCTTGTAGATAGGAATATCCAATGACATGAAAATGTGTAGAATTCTTACTGATATGAATTTTCTCATAATCTCCCATCTTGAAGATTACCAAGTGAAAAATTCATGTGATGAAGTCTCATCCATTTATGATTACTTGCACCTGATAGTCAACATAATAAGCATCCCATCATATAATGTTATCTAACCAAAGAACAATATTTAAGAATATTATCATAGCATTTCAAGGTTCTCTTCATAAAAGAGAAAAATTATGACCTTTTTAATGTGATATACACTCTAGGATATTAATTGTAAAGATACAGATATTACATGTGATTTTTTTAATTATATGGAATTATTACGAGTCTGCAAAAATTGAAAGCACGTGATTCCGAGGCCCGGAGTGCCCGAAATGAATTTCTAATTTTTTTAGGTACATTTAGTAAACACGTGAGTTGTGTTTTCTAACTTTTGAACCGATGATTGGATTAAAAATATGAGGGCACCATTGAATCCGCAACTCCGGGATTCGTTTAAGGTGGGATTCACTTTGATCGCAGTATGTCTATAGAAGAAATTTAAGTTTTGGGAATAACATAGTTCATTTTTATTTTCTCTTTTATCTTTTCCTCCAATGAACAAGTAGAGTGTGGGACCAATGACGTGTCAATTTAATAAATTCCTTGACCTTTCATTTTTAAGTAACTACATCATTGGGGAATTAAGAAAGTTCCTAATTAATGGGACTCCATTAATTCCACAAATGTTGCACACCCTCCCCCTCCCATATTTATATGGAGCATGGGGAGAGGTGTCAGCACTACTTCGCCAAGCAATGAAGTGCTGACAAAGTGCAGTGACTCCAAACCCTTGGAGGATGGAGCTGAAACCAACAGGAGGTGATGAGCGACACTGAAAACCCAAACTGGAGATCGATGATCAAGTGACGTCATTAGAGTCTAGTTGTAGGGGACGACAAACACTGACCCACTTCCTCAACCGCACTCTCATTATTGTTCTTGAGGTAGGGGTTTGATTCTTGTTTAAATTCAAGTGAATTTCTTGAACCCTTTAATCCTCCATCTTGATTATGAGCTAACACGAAGGGCGCGAGCCTAACAAAGCCAGCCTAAACCCTCTTCTACTTTTCTACCCTTTCACCCTCCATGTAAGACCTCTAGTGCGATGGAACCAACTGTCTACAAAGGAAGCGGCACACCGATGCACACCACAAAAGGAGGTCACAACACTAACCTGCAGTGGTCATCAGAGCGGTCATCACCGACTGACCACAGAGGAGGTGCGGTGCACCGTCGCATGCCACCGGTGAGCAAGGGAATGCAGCTCATCAGTCACGACAGTCGGAGAAGGCAGCCGGCACATTAGAAAATCACATAAGGGAAGGCGATGCGACCTGCACGCCACTGGTGAGCGGGGAGCCGGCACGACCAGTGCGCCACCTGTAAGCAGAGGCCCGTGACCGAAGCTATGGTGGAGGTAGAACCCGTGCCTACCAGGAATGTTACACAGTGACTGGGTGGTTTCTATGTGGTGCCGCCATTTCAAAAAACCGAATGGCCTCTTGGCCATTCGGGATACTGGGGGGAAACATCCCCCCTTGCCAACTCGGGCGGACCGCAGCCGGGCCGCCTGCCCAACGGGCCACGCTTCACGTGGTCAGACTGACTGCCTAACGAGCCGCACTTTACATAGCTGGGCCACCTACCCAACGGGCCGGGATGCCTACGCAGTTGGCCAGGCGCCTGGCGGGCCACACCCTCTTGTGGTACAGACCAGCGGGCTGAGCCACCCCCTTGCGGGTCGGGCCGCCCTTTGCGGGCCTCCCTCCTTATAGACCAGGCCAGACTACGGCCCAGCAGGTCGATCCCTCCACGGCCCAGCCTAGTCGGGTCGGACCTGGAATGGTTTGGGTCATCCCAACCCGGGTATGGCCGGGTTGGTCCGACCGGACATAGGCCCAACCGGACCCAGAAACATTAAAAGGGCTATAACTTGAAATCCAAGCATCTGTTTGACGAACTGTCTATGGAGATAGGACATTTGGAGCGAGATGGTCCTTTTGGTATACTCCACTTGAGTTTTGGATACATTTGGAGTATGACTGGGTTGGATCGAACCCAAATCCAACCAGGCCCTCCAAACTAAAATACCTATAACTCATAGACCGAGTGTCCGATTGATACGCCGTCTATCGCGTTCAAGCCCATACGACATGACGATCCTTTGGGTTACTCCTTTATAGAGATTAGTGGTGGTCAAGGTACGACCAATATCTTGAGGGTTATATTCTATGGAACTCCAGCGCACCGGGTGTGAGGAATCCTGTGGCAGTCTATAACGTGAAAAAAAAATCAATCATGTGTGGGTCAGCTTCTATTAGATCCTATGTGGGTCAGCGCTCAACAATCCTATGTGGGTCAGCACATAATGATCCTATGTGGGTCAGTGGGGGTTAGTTACCTATCGATCCTATGTGGGTTAGCAGTAGTGCCTCTTTATATAGTAAGATGATCTTTCTTATGACTAATCATCTATACTTCTGTACTTATGTTATACCTGGTGTGAGTTGAGTCTTCTACCTTCATGGTGTTACCTGTATAGTACTTCTATCTTCATGGTGTTACCTGTGTGGTACTTCTATCTTCGTGGTGTTACCTGTGTGGTACTTCTATCTTTATGGTGTTACCTGTTTGGTACTTCTATCTTCATGGTGTTACCTGTGTGGTACTTCTACCTTTGTGGTGTTGATTTCATGGTGTTACCTGTGTGGTACTTCTACCTTTGTGGAGTTACCTTTGTGGTATTCTTCCCTAATATATGAGATGTGTGTGTCTTGATAAATTAGGTATATGTATGGGTATATACCTAATTAGAGTTGATATCTATTGCTTCATCATTTGAGATTGAGGTCTTGATATGTTGTATTTACTTTGTGGAACTCTAGGAGAGCTATGGGGTCTATGGGTCCCTACTGAGTATCATTATACTCACCCCTTCATGGGATACGCCTGCACCTTGTTGTGTCTTGTACAGACAATGGAAAACATTGATCGAGGCTGTGGGAGCCAGGACTGGATGGTACTTGGAGGTGAACTATTTGGCATGACGTGACACAAGGACTACTGATTGTGAGCTGCACGTACCCTTTAGGTAGGACCCTCAATGGATGATCTAGGAGCTGTTTTCCACTTTTCAGTTGTATTTTTACTTTTCAGTTGTACTTGTACTTTTTAGTTGGGTTTGTATTCTGGCCCCTTTACTTTCAACACACTTTTACTATAGCAGTTTAATTCGTGGTTTCTTTTTTTGTGTTCTTGGATTGTGTGTCTGTACAGGTTAAAAAGGCAATGCCTTCCCATTTTTAGGGATACTCCTATCCGGTGCTAGTCGCCAACCCCTGGGCTATGGAAGGTGGGCTTGGGGTAGTCACGACATGGGCCCCGGGGGACGGGTTGTGACAAAGTGGTATCAGAGGAGTCAGTTTTACCGAAGAACTAGGACTCTGATATATTCTATGTGGCAATAGTGTTAAGTTTTATGAGTGTGGTTTTCATTTTGGGGAATCTAGTGTTGGTGCGGAGACCGACGTATCCATACACTAGGACCCTAACTTCTGATTTCTGATTCAGTGCACAAAAGCACTAATTGCGTGTGTTTTTAAAAGTATTTATTGTGTTCTCTTTGAGTCATCTCACCAGGTATAAATTATTGACCATGGCACACCTATCTTCCTTTAGGATGCTAACACATAGACATCCAGCTAGGATTCCAGAGAAAGTACGCTAGTATGGCCCACCAAGCGATGAGGCCTCGGTGCATGGCCCTCTTACGGTGTTAACACCTTTGGGTGGAGTACCAGCAGAACCACTACCCGTTGGGTAGCTGTTGCCACCAGCCCCACCAGCAGAGGGTGCACGCCGACTGAGAGAACTACATGAGTTCCAACAGCAGAGGCCTTTAAGGTTCCAAGGCAAGATGGACCCGTAGGTGTCTGAGGACTGGCTAGAGGTTGTAGTCAGAGTTTTCCACTTGGTTGAGACACCAGCTGACCTTATAGTGATCCTAATACCCAGTATTTTCCAGGAAGTAGTAGAAAGATGGTGGAGATTGATGATATAGGTATATGACGAGGTGACCCTCATCTGGGTGGACCTCGAGATCCTTTTCAGTGTAGAGTTCATTATAGTGACCTTATGCTCTGTGTGTATACATGAGTTGTTGCACTTACAGTAGGGAAGCATGATAGTGGCCCAGTACTCAGGGAGGTTCACTGATCTCTCCCACTACTCCACCGAAATAGTACGAGACCCTTTATTCAGGGCCCAAATCATTGAGAAAGGTCTCCGAAGAGAGATCAGAGCATCGATGATATCACTTAGCATTCCGACACTGGATGGGGTGCTAGAGTGAGAACTTTTAGTGGAGAGATTCCTAGATGAGCAGGCACCAACAATGAGATCCACCACCAAATGTCAAGTAGTAGAGTCATCTGTAGTAGACAGTAGATGGATGACGTAGGGAACCAAGTGGACCAGACCTTCTGGTGGACAACCTCAGGATACAGGGTCAGTGGTGCTGGGCTCATAGGATAGAGGAGGACAGATAAGGAGCAGACAGTGCTACACATGTGGTGGGCAGGGTCACATGGCTCACGACTGCATGAATCACCATATGAATGACCAGAAAATGGTCGAGGGACCGCCGAGGAAGAGGCAGAGATTTTATCGGGGAGTTCTGTAGGTAGAAACCAGACGTGGCAGATATTCTCACTATGAAGAAGGTAGTGGGTGACAATTCGTGGTTCTACCGCCACCACAACCCAGTGGTCCACCTTGACCATAGGGAGAAGGTGGACAGGGAAGAGATCATCTCCTGGTAGCTGAGACCTATGACCACGGTGCTCCAGAGATGATTGGAGGTACGATCTGTGTCTACTCCACCTTATATGTAGTACTTATTGACACAGGTTTCAGTCACTCTTTTATTTCCATGACCCTTGTTCGGAGCTCGGAGATTCTGGTGGAGTCGTTGGCTTGATCTTTATGTCTAGAGACTCCTATAGAAGAGGATTCAACAATTACACACTGGTGACGGTGGTGTGAGATTACTATAGAAGGCGAGAGCTTTGACTGAGATCTTCTAGTAGTATCATCGAGTCCTTACAACGTCATCTTGGGTATGGATTGGTTATCCATATTCCATGCTCAGATTGACTGTATTAGGCACAAAGTGTGGTGTGTCTACAAGGATGGGACCAATTTTTCCTTCACCAATGATAAGGGAACCTTGGAAGAATAGGATGAACTTACCTAGAGGAGGGGGAAACCAATCACACATCAGTTGGCTAGCCTTACCCTTAGAGAAGTATATGTTGAGAGTCCAAGCTATCCTATAATGGTGGAATAGTATGCCGATGTCTTTCCTGATGATGTTCTGGGACTACCTCCATGCAGAGAGGTATACTTTTACATTAACCAGTACCCCGAGACAACAACGATATATACTCCAGCATATCAGATGTATTCCGTGGAGCTTTGTGAGTTACAGGTACAATTGGAGGACTTTTAGAGGAAGGGGTTCATAAAGCCCGGTGTTTCTCCATGGTCATCCCCAATTTTGTTCTCCAAGAAGGAAGATGGGAGTTTGAGACTTTGTGTGGACTATCAGCATCTGAACCAGGTGACCATGAAGAACAAGTATCCACTTCCGAGGATTGATGATCTTTTCGATCAGATGATGGGAGCTCATTGGTTTTTGAAGATAGACCTTAGATCATGCTATCATCATCTCTGAGTATGTGATGAGGATGTGTAGAAGATAGGCTTCAAATGTCGGTATGGCCACTATTAGTTCTTGTTTATTCCATTCGACATGACCAATTCCCCATAAGTGTTCATGAGACTCATGAACATGATCTTTCGGCCATACCTCGATCGATTTGTGGTGGTCTTCATCGATGAAATATTGATATACTCAGCTTCAGAGGAGGATCATGCCCATTATCTGAAGATAGTTCTAGATACACTCTGAGAGAACTGGATTTATGGTAATCTCTCGATGTTTTAGTTCTGGATATGAGAGGTCCAATTTCTAGGTAACATTATCTTAGAGGATGGAGTTAATGTGGATCCAATGAAGATAGAAGCTGTACTTTCTTGGGAGCCACCCAAGAGTGTGACCGAGGTGTGGAGTTTATTAGGGTTGGATGGATACTACCAGAGATTTTTGCCCGAATTTTCTAGAGTTTTGGCACCCATGTTAGAATTGACAAAGAAGGGACAACCTTTCATATGGATGAAGAGATTCCAAAAGAGTTTCTAGGGGATGAGGCAGAGACTGAAGAGTGCTCCCATATTGAGGATACCAGAAGAGGGCATTGGGTATGTAGTCTACTGTGACTCATCAGGGACCAAAATTGGGTGTGTCCTGATGCAGGAGCGATTAGTGATCTCTTACAGCTCATGAAAACTGAGGAAACATGAGTAGAACTATGCTACCCACGACCTAGAATTAGTAGCAGTGGTCTTCGCCCTGAATATGTGGCAACATTACTTGATGGGTGAACGTTCTACAGTCTAATCTAATCACAAGAGTATCAGGTATATCTTCTCTCAAAAGGACCTGAACCTGATATATTGAAGATGGCTAGAGTTACTCTAGAACTATGACATTGAGATAGTCTATACTCATGGGAAGGGGAATGTGGTGGTAGACGCACTTAGCAAGAGGTTTTTTTTACAGCTACTGAGTGAGGTGATAGAGTAGCTAGCCACGTTACAGATATCCTTCATGGATAGAGATGGAGTAGCTTACCTCTAGTCTTTGACAGTCACTCCCCCACTCCTTTAGTGAGTCAGGGAGGAACAACTTGGGGACATCGACCGTGAGGCTCGACTTGCTCAGATATCCTCAGGATAGACACTTGGAGGATTTTATGAAGGTGGGTAGCACGTCATCCTATTCATAGGACATACCATGATACTGGTGGTGCTACATGAGGATGTGTTGAGGGAGTTCCATACGTCCCATATGGTGGTACATCCTGGTGTGGCGAAGATGTACCAGGACCTCCGACGTCAGCACTGGTGGCCAGGGATGAAGAAAGCAGTGACATAGTTTGTTTCACGATGCCTCACTTGTCAGCAAGTAAAGGCCAAACATCAGGTTCCAGCAGGCTTAGAACAACCACTAGAGGCGCCGAAGTGGAAGTGGGATGGAATGCCCATGGACTTTGTGACAGGGATTCCACATACGTCTAGGGGACATGATTTTATCTGGGTTATCGTTGACCGACTCACCAAGTCGGCCCACTTCCTACCTATCTGAGAGTGGGGATAAGTTGAGGTCTTGGGACACATCTACGTATAGGAGATTATGTGACTCCATGGGGTACCATCGATGATCTTCTATGACCATAATGCACATTTTACTTCTCGGTTGTGGAAGGGATTGTAGGAGGTGTTTGGGACTTAGCTACATTTGAGAATCTCCTTTAATCCTCGGATGGATGGTCAGATAGAGTGGACCATACAAACACTGGAGGACATGCTTCGTGCATGCGTCTTTGATTTTGGACTCAGTTGGGAGGATCAATTGCCTTTGGTGGAGCTTTCATACAACAATAGTTATCACTCCACCATCGTTATGGCACCATTCGAGGCCCTATATGATCGACCTTGGAGGTCACCTCTATGCTGTAAAGACCCAGGGGAGTCAGCACTTATGGGTCCAGAGTTGGTACATACTAACACTGAGAAGGTGTAGATCATCCAGGAGCAGATGAAGAATTCACATATCAGATATAAGTCATATGATGATAGGAGGCATAGACCTTTGGAGTTCCAGTAGGGGGACTACATATTCTTGCAGGTCTCACCTTGAAGGGGACTACAGAGATTTGGCCGAGGCAGAAAGTTATCACAGTGTTTTATCAGAAAATTTATGATATTTTGGATGATAGGCGAGGTGGCATACTGCTTGTAACTTCCACCACAGTTTGAGAGGGTGCATGATGTATTCTATGTATCCCATCTAAAGAGATACATGCATGACCACATCATAGACCACAAAAAGTTAGACTTTGATGACGAGGCAACATTTACGGAGGTTCTAGTAGAGATTGAGGATCGACTAGAGTGAGTCCTTCATGGGTGGTTGATACCTCTGGTGTGCATTTGTGGCAACACAAGAACCTCCAAGAGAGAACATGGGAGCGGGAGTTGCAGATTCGTTCTCAGTACTGCCATTTGTTCCCTTAGTCTATGATGTGGATTTCAGGGACGAAAAGCCCTAAGGTGCGGAGAATGTAAAAACCAAGATTTTACATGTAATTTCTTTTAATTATATAGAATTATTACGAGTCTGTGAAAATTGGAGGCATGTGATTCCAAGGCTCAGAGTTCCCTGAATGAATTTATAAACTTTTTTTTGGTACGTTTAGTAAACACGTGAGTGACATTTTCTAACTTTTGAACTGGTGCTCGAATTAAAAATCTGAGGGTACCGTTGAATCCGTAGTGCCGAGATTCTCTTAAGGGAGGATTCACTTTGACCTCAGTAGGTCCAGATAAAAATTTAAGTTTTGGGAATTTTAAAAGAATAATAAAGATAAATTAGTTAATTTTTATTTTCTATTTTATCTTTTCCTCCAACAGACAAGCATAGTGTGGGACCAGCGATGTGTCAAGCCAATAAATGGCTTGACCTTTCATTTATAAGTAACTGCACCATTAGGGAATTAGGAAGGTTCCTAATTAGTGGGCCTCCATTAATTCCATGAATGTTGGACACCCTCCCCTATCCTATTTATATGGAGATTGGGGAGAGGTGTCGGAACTGCTTCTCCAAGCAATGAAGTACTGACAAAGTGCAGTGATGACAAACAATTGGAGGACGGATCTGGTACCAGCGGGAGGTGACGAGCGACACCAAAACCCCGAACCAGAGATTGACAATCGAGTGATGTCATTGGAGGCTAGTTGTAGGGGATGGTGAACACTGACCCACTTCCTTAACCGTGTTCTCACCATCGTTCTTGAGGTAAAGGTTTTATTCTTGTTTAAATTCAAGTCAATTTCTTAAACCCTTTAATCCTCCCTCTTGATTACGAGATAACGTAGAGGGTGCGGGCCTAACAAACCCGGCCCGAACCCTCCGCTACTTTGATACCCTTTCACCCTCGATGGAATATTTATAGCACGACGACACCGACCAGCTATGAAGGAGGAGGGGCGCCGATGCACGCCATAAGAGGAGGCCGCGAGACTAAGCCGTAGCGGTCATCGGAGCAGCCGACACTGGCCGACCGCAGAGGAGGTGTGGCATGCCGTCGCACGCCGCCAGTGAGCAAGGGACTGTGGATCATTATCCACGTCGGTCGGAGAAGGTGGATGACACATCGACCGGCCACATAAGGGATGGTGGCATGACCAGCGCACCACCGGTGAGTAGAGGGCCACAACCGAAGCTGCGGCGGAGACAGATCCAGCGCCTACCCGGAGGGTTCTGCGGTGACCGGGCGACGCTTACATGACACCACCATTTCAAAAAATCTAATGGACTCTAGGAAATTAGGGATACCGAGGGGAAACATCCCCCCTTTCCATCTCGTGCTGACCGTGGCCAGGCCACCTTCCCAGCGGGTCATGCTTCACACGGCCGGGCTGCCTGCCCAGCGGGCCGTGCGCCTGGCGGGCCGTGCCCCCTTATGGGCCATACCGGTGGGCCGGGATGCCACCTTGCAGGCCGGGCCACCCCCTGTTGGCCGGGCCAGACCGCGGCCCAGCAGGCCGAGCCCGCCGTGGCCCAGCCCAGTCGGGTCGATTCGACCGGGTCAGACTGGCCCCGAGCCCAACCGGACCCCAAAACACTAAAAGGGACATAACTTGAAATCTGGGCATCCATTTGACGAACTGTCTATGGTTCTGGGACCATTAAAGTTATATGGTCCTTTTGGTATACTCTTCCTGAGTTTTGGATATAGTTGGAGTACTGCCGGGTTGGATCGAACCCAAATCTAACAGGGCCCTCAGAACTAAAATGATTATTACTCACAGACCAGGCGTCCAATTGATACGCCGTCTATCACATTGGAACCCATACAACCTGGAGGTCCTTTGGGTTACTAATTTGTGGAGATTAGTGGTAGTAGAGGTACGACCGATATATTGATGGGCAAATTTTACCGAACTCGAGCGCACTGGGTGCGAGGAATCCTGTGGAAGACTGTAACGTGAAGAAAGAACACCGATCCTATGTGGGCCAGCTTCTATTAGATCCCATGTGTGTTAGCACTCATCAATCCTGTGTGGGTCAGTGAATACCAATATTGTGTGGGTTAGATCCTCTGTGGGTCATCACTCAGCGATCCTATGTGGGTCAGCGAATACCGATCCTGTGTGGGTTAGATCCTGTGTGTGTCAATGGGGGTTAGTTATCTATCGATCCTGTGTGGGTCAGCAACAATGCCTCTTTATAGAGTAATATAATATAGCTTACGAATAATCATCTATACTTCTTTACTTATGTTATAACTGGTGTGATCTGAGTCTTATACCATCGTGGTGTTACCAGTGTGGTACTTCTATCTTTGTGGTGTTACATGTGTGGCACTTCTATCTTCGTGGTGTTACCTGTGTGTTACTTCTATATTTTCGGTGTTACCTATGTTCTACTTCTATCTTCGTGGTGTTACCTATGTGGAACTTCTACCTTCGTGGTTTTTTCTTCATGGTGTTACCTGTGCGGTAATTCTACCTTCGTGGTGTTACCTTTGTGGTATTCTTACCTCATGTATGAGATGGATATGTCTTGATAACTTAGGTATATGTATGGGCATATACATAAGTAGAGTTAATGTTTATTTCTTCATGCTTTGAGATTGAGGTCTTGATTTTTGGTATTTTCTTTGTGGAACTCTAGGAGACCTATGGGGTCTCGGGGTCCCTACTGAGTATCGTTATACTCACCCCTGCATGGGCTATGCCTGCACCTTATTGTGTATTGTGTAGATGATATAAAGCATTGATCGAGGCTAAGGGAGCCAGAACTAGATGGTACTCAGAGGTGGACTATTTGGCATGACGTGACACAGGGACTACTAATCGTGAGCTGTACCTACCCTTCAGGTAGGACCCTTGATGGATGATCCATGAGCTATTTTCCACTTTTCAATTGTATTTGTACTTTTTAGTTGTACTTGTACTTTTCAGTTGGGCTTGTATTCTAGCCCCTTTACTTTCAACACACTTTTACTATAGTATTTTACTTCGTGGTTGCTTTTGTTTTGTTCTTGGACTATGTGTCTGTATAGGTTAAAAAAGCAATACCTTACCATTTTTAGGGATACACCTTTCCGGTTCTAGTCGTCAGCCCCTGGCCTATGGAAGGCAGGCTTGGGGTAGTCACGACACGGGCCTCGGGGGATGGGTCATGACATTAATACATTAAAGTCACATAGAATAATGAATGATAATAAATATGATATTCTATTTAAATCCACTTCTTCGTATATATATACAATCTAAGGTACATATAGTTAGTTATAGAACACCAAGTACACTCCTTATAATTAGTTAATTTTAAATAAAATTAATTAATTAATTAGTTTTAAATTATATTGTATGGGAATATAAAGGAAAATTTGGAGAAATATTAATATAAAAATATAAAATTAATAAATTAATACAATTAATTAATTAGTGTTCATTTTATCTTAATTAATAACGACTGAAATGAATGCTACTTTATTTAAAGCGTGTTTACTGTATGCATGGATGATCATGAACTTGGCCGACCTGTGTATGGTTTGTTTTCTTTTTAATTTAATTATTACAAGAGTTTTTTAGTCATTATTATTAAATTGAAATGTTTTCATGTGATTCATCCCCTCCTCTTATTATATACAGACCTATTTTTTCATGATTTATTTTATGAAAACCCTGTAACCATTCTATTAGTTCCCTTCACCAATGTGCGAGTAAAGTGTATATAATGAGTGATCACCTATGTGATCGGTGGAAGTTTAAGATGAAGTTATGGAGAAATCATCCCAAGTGATACACAAGATAGTTGTGGAATTCTACAACTCGATCCAAGATAATCACATAGAATTTTTTCACTAGGGTCAATGTTTTTTATCCTTTTCTCAATAAAAAAACCAATAGATAAATTTTATGATCACGCCACATATTTTATTCTATCTTTTGATGGGTTATTTATTTTATTATTTCTTTATCGTGATCATATAAATAAATGAATTAAATAAAAAGCATGATTATATGGAATAAAATAAAAGGATTATGCTTAAATATTTTTTCAACACATGGTTAATGAATTTAGTAAAATAAAATTAATATTTTTAAGTCATGTAAAAGGATAAAATAGAATAATTTACACATAATAAACAAAATCCCTCAACAAATTATTAAGCTAGTCTAAGCCTTTAAAAATATGAATCAAGATACTACCACAGTTAAAGTTTCAATCATGCCAAATTTGTGGGAAATTTCAATTATCTAGAAATGTTATCAAATATAATGGGTTGAATTAAGAAAATTATAATTGAGTATAATGGAGAAATTCTATTAAATACCTTTTTAGAGGTGACTGTTAAGAAAATAAAAATAAGGATTTTAGAATTGGGGAGTCTACTCAATTGATAAAAGAGTTATAAACCTATAGTTGGTAAGAACGCCTACCTAAATACCTTTTAATAACTTTTCATACAAAGTTATTAGTTATGAAAAGGGAAATAAGTACACTTTCCATTATACTTTCCACATGGCCGGACATTATAAGTCTAGTGTCAAGGGCATTGGGACTTGATAAAATATTAGGATACTAATAGTAAAATTAAATTATTTTTCTCAGATATTTTTTAATCATATAAAGTACTTATTTATAATTTTTATATTGTTTTAGTAAAATGGAAAGTTCATCAACCAATTTATCCTTATGATCAATACTTGAGAAATACAGTTTATTAGTGATGCTAATAAATTCCAATAATATATGAAAATTGCATATATACATTTGTGGATAAAAGAAAAAAATAGTGATAATATAATATTTATTTATATTGAAATAGAGCCACATAACTACAAGAGGTTAATGGGAGTACTATTTTTTTCCAGATAGATATATTGATAACGTATGAAAAAAATTCATGTCTTACCAATTTTTTAAGAATAAATTTATTCAATTATGACATTAAATAGCAACCATGTTCTAGGGCATAAGATTTATAGACATATATTTATAGGGTTTCTTAATCTAGTCATAGTACATACCTTGAGGAGATAGAACAATTCATGATTAAATTGTTATCCATGTCACATGGAATAGAATCTCTCCATGATAACATACATGGTCATGTGAAATGATTATGAATAAAATTTTACAAGTTTAAGTGCTAAGAATTTATCTAATATTATATTATATGTGTTGATGTTTAATTTTCATATTTCATATTTCATGGAGTGAAAATATCAAACATAACCTATTGATCTATACTTATAGTTAGAAATTGATGAAAATACACGAGAAAGTAAAATTTGAAAAGTTTATATTAAAATGATAAATGAGAATACTATTATTTAAAGGTATATAACTATTGTTTTCCTTCAAATCATTTATTATCTTAGATTATAGTAAATTTAAGGTAATATAAAATAAAAACATAATATATCTAGTGGTTTCCATATATACAATAACCAAGAACATTTCATCTTCTAATGATACTTAGAATTGGTTTAAGAATATTTTTTAAAATTTAGGTTATACCAAAATATTAAGAGTATTATCATTATTATGATAATTCTTAACTATGGTGTTATATAAGATGTCTAATTTATGACAAGGGAACAAGAAGTTGATACTTGTGGAAATTACTACCAGAGTGATTTTCTCAATGTAGTGAGGCCATATTAAGTAGATTCACCACACATAAATATGGATATACCAGCCCTATCCATGGAAACATGGTAGGATCAAAATCTACAACCATACTCTACGGAATCATATTTAACATGTGTGAAATAATCAGTTAGTTAATAGTTTTCTCTAGTTAAAGTGGGATTTTGTTTGAGTTAGTTCCCTATAACTAACTAATTTGTACTTTAGATATATTATATATTTATATACATGAATATTAATAAATACCGTATCAAATATTGATTATTCTTAGGTGAAACTTTAATATGAAAATTTCCTAGAGTATCTATAATATTGAAAATGACATAAGTGGTTCCCATCTATTATTAAAACCTTGATATGCAATTATGATATTCTTAAACTAAGACCCATGGTCATATTATATAATATGATGGAACATAGACGTTGAATACTATCAAGTGTGAGTAATTATAAGTGTATTAGACTTCATCTCATGAAGTTCTCACTTGGTAATCCCCAAGAAAAAAGATTATAAGGATAGAACCACCTGTAGAAATTCTATATGTTACACATGTAATTTGATATTTGTGTCTACAATCATGTGTAATGATCCATAGACTTTAAGATTATTATTAATTTATTTCACGAGTCACATACTTAGATGTATTACCATAAACCAAGATACTATATGTTCATGGTGAAGTTAGGTATGTTGGGTGCGTCACAAATGATATATTATTAATGAATATTTCATGGAAGGATTTTCCCCTACTATATTAATAGAAGTTGATAACTCATCCCTTTGATTGGAATGAAACAATTGAACTAAATTCCACGGTCATAGTTTATTTATGAGTTCATTTTAGATAGTCAAAGAAATAAATTTCAAGAATATAGGTTGATGACACAAGTATGGAACATGCTTGATGAAATATCAAGACAAAGTAATTATACTACACAATGAGTGTTCATATGTGGTTTTTAATGTTGCAACATTAACTTCTTCCTATTAAGTTCTTTTACATGTTGATAGACACTGATATTGGAATTTAAGTGAACCCACATAATAAAACTGAAGAATAATCCTAAAGGGACACACACTTAATTTTTCAATACATCTAAATTAAATTATTTTTGAGTTCAATTATTGGAATAAATATTATTCTCCAGAACATGGAATTAAATTTATTTAATATTTATTGATAGTAAATATTCAGTAATCATATTCATATGTGAGTTAAATATTAAAATAAATATTTTTTACAAGACCGTGAATATAATAAATAAATATTTATTTGTTTAATGAATAATATTTATTATTTATGTTTTGTTAAATGCGGGGGAAT
Organism: Viscum album; assembly: GCA_963277665.1. Classification (NCBI taxonomy): domain Eukaryota; kingdom Viridiplantae; phylum Streptophyta; class Magnoliopsida; order Santalales; family Viscaceae; genus Viscum; species Viscum album. Next base: position 1,154,780,884 of record OY728120.1, on the reverse strand, counting down.
TTTAGATACAAAAATTTTCTAAGATAGGAATGATATATTAAATATCATTTAAATAAATATGAATTCATTTATTTAAAATAATATTTATTTTATCCATGAGTTTAGCACATGTCAAATAAAAAGTAAAATTAATATCATTATTTAGAAATGGGGTTTTATAGATATTATAATAATAAAAAAGGGACTATGTAAAATTAATTATTCTCTATCCTATCTCTATATATACTCAATTATATCTTTTCCAAGGGTTAGATGTTATTAAGAACAACACATACCCTCTAGATATTCTCTCAACCTTAGAGATAAAAATTATCTAGAAATCTCTCAATAATTGAGAGCTTCTGCATTACTCCTACCCTAATTATAGAAGAATAATCAATACTTAAAAATAAAATTATTTTGTGGCAATCAAAGGGAGTGAATCAAAATGATCGAAACCACCGTGATAGAACCCAAAGTACCATCTATGATGCTTTAGGGTCAAAATATATTGTGTGGATCAATGATAAAGGTATTCTATCCTTGTATCCTCATATCATAATGATAGTACAACATCAACTATGTTCATATTATTAACATCAACTTCAAATAATGTTCCCAAGATTGAGGTAATTCTTGATTTTTAATAAATTATACAATTAATGAGAAAAATATTCTTTTCCAAGTTCTAATGTTCTATGTCAATTAAATTGGATAAAATTTTCATTCCTGAAATATATTTTCATGTATATTGTACATTATTCTTTTAATCGAACAAAATATGAGTCTTTCATGACCCAAATAGGTACTTTTATTATACCTAGAACACTTAGTGTAGGTGTAAAATTTTGTAGAAGAAGGAGAAGAGCTTTAATATTGAATAAAACCTAATACCATTACCACTATAGAATATCTCTATATATCAACAAAGAATAATCCTACAATATCCTAGAAGAAGAAACTATTCTTTATGAAAAAATAAGGTGTCCTATGATTTATCCAAATCATAAAAGATTATAGAGATCTAAGAAAGAAGCTGATGATGCTATTTTTGTGTTGAGACTCGTGAAAAAGAGAGAGGTAGAAATAAGAGTCCTTCCATAATATATATATATCATTAGTGGAATAAGTGATCAAGGATTTTAATACCAATTTTGAAGAATATTTTGTTTTGATGATTCTCAAAGAACATGGTCAAAGTGCTGCTGCACCAGAAAAAAGAGTCAATAAAAGTCTTGTTCATGGTTTTTCTAGATGGATCCTTTAAATAATTAGTGAGAACAACTATAAATAACTAGTCAGGGGACTACTTTGGATTATTGGGAGATATCCCACACTTTTGGGAGCCAATATAAATAATTCATTAGAGTTGGTGTCCTATAACCCACAACATTGTACTTTATATTTCCTTTATATTAATAAAATTTAATATTAATAAATAACTTATCATATACTGATTACTATTATATATAATTTAGATGTGATAAAGTTATAGAGTATCTAACACATTGAAATGGTCATAAGTAGTTCCCTACTAGGATGATAATATTCTTAAAATTTTTTCTATAGTCATATGACGTCATATGAAGAGACACAGATAATTTAGACCATTTGGTGTGAGTACTCATAAATATATGAGACTCTATCTCATGAAGTTCACACTTGGTAATATTTAATATGAGGTATTATAAGGATAAATTTTCCTATAGGAATTCCACATGTTAAATGTGTCATTGGATATTCTTATCTGTAAGTGTGTGTAATGATCCTTATACTTTAAGATTATTATTAATGCATATCACGAGTCATTTACTTTGATGTATTTCTATAAACCACGAATCCATATGTTCATGGAGAAGTTGGGTATGTTGGGTGTGTCAACAATGATATGTTGTTAATGAATAAGTTGACAAATTATTTTACCTTACATTTTAATGGAAGTTGATATCTCAACCCATTAATTAGAATGAAAGTAGTGAACTAAATTCCATGACCATGGTGTATTGAAGGGTTCTTTTTAGATAATCAAAGAAAGAAATGTTGAGCCTATTGTTTAATGTCCTGAGTATGCATCCTATTTAATGATATATCAAAACAAACGTACTATATTACATAATGAGTGTTCATATATGGTTTTTGATGTTGAATAATTTTCTTCTTCCTCTTAGTAACCTTTATGTGTTGCTAGATGGTGATATTTGACTTTAGGAGAACCCACCCAATGTCACAGTGGAAAAATCCTACTAGGTCACACAATTTTTATATTTATGGATCTCAATTAAATTCTATTTCAATTTAATTATTAGAATAAATATTATTCCATAAACTATGGAATAATATTTATTTGGAGTTTATTGAGATAAAATATTTTGTTATCATATTTATATGTGATTTGAATATTAAAATAAAAATTTATTCACAAGACCATGAATATTATAAATATTTATTTATTTATTGAATGAATAATATTTATTATTTGAGGTTTTGTTAATATTGAGGAAGTGAGGAAGGAGTAGCCAGGTTCAGTAGGAATTATTTATTAAATATCATTTAAATAATTATCCATTCATTTATTTACAATTATATTTATTTTTTTCTATGATTTTAGCACATGTGAAGTAAATAATAATAATATTGTTATTTAGACTTGGGATTTTATAAAGATTAAGATAATAATAAAGGTAATATATGTAATTAATTATTCCCAAGCCTAGAGGGATTATATCCTTGGATCCTCATAGCATAATGATAGTATAACCTGAAAGGTGTTTGGAAGATCAATATATTCTTCAATGAAGGTTCCGAAGATATATTTAATTTTTTCTTCTAAATTAATTATAAATTTAATATGAAATATCATCTCTTTTGGTTTTAGTGTTCTATTTTAATTTGATTGGATAAGTTTGTTGGTCATGACATATATTTTCATGTACATTGTATATTATTCATTTTAATTTGATAAAATATGAGTTTTTCAGGACCCAAATAGGTTCTTCCACTACTGTTGAAACCTTAGTGTAGGTATAAAATATAGTGGTTGAAGAGTAAGAACATTTTTATTGAATAGAACCTAATACTACTGCTGCTGTTGAATATATTTATGTATTAAATAAGAATAAGCATATGAAATCCAGGAATAAGTAACCATGTCACTATAATAAAAACCTCATGTAATAGAGGTTTTTCCCAAATATGTGGATGTTAAAATAGATTAATTAAAATCCCCATTGATTTTATAATCTAGTTTCTTTTTTGAGTCAATGTTTATTGGTGTTTTTTTATTAGTGGTGATCTCTAAAAACTGCTATGAAACCATGATTAGTAAAATTTCTAAAACCACCACTGAAATGAATATATTAGTTTTTTTTTTCTAAATAATTTTCTACAATATTGTGATGGTAAGAACCGAATCTAATAAATTCATCGTGGTTTATTTTTTTTAATTTCCTAAACTAGTGATAGGTTTAAACAGCGCTAAATATATTAGTTGTAATTTAACAACATATTATTGTAAAACTCACTCTCTTAGGTAGTTTTAATGATCAAAAACATATAAATTCCTTTCTAACATTTTCAATTTATGAATTTTAATAATTATATGTTATAAATTTTTCTAGTGATTTACCAAATAAAAAATAGATCTCAAAAGGGATGTGGAGGGACCTCTTGGTGGCTTCCTCCAGTAGGTGGTAGTGGTTACCTAGAGGTACCTAGATAGAATTCCAGTTCTATACAGGTACCACTATCTTCCCAGTGTCTCTTAGACATGGAAAAAATAGCTATTGGAAAGGGGCCCACAATCCTTAATTCAACCCCCAATGGCTCTATAAGATCCGCAAAGGCTCCAAAATGATCTAAAAGTTATCCGAGTCTATAAATACACCAATGGATCCTTATATGGTATCATGTATATTGAAGATAAATTATAGAGTGAAATTATATCAAATTTATCTCTTACTTATGATCTCTTACAATTGTCTCACCTTTTCTTATCTCTTTCTCACTATATCTTACTAGAGAAGTGTGAGTGTACTTCATTGGGTAAGTATATAACAACTATCTTCTTTTATCTTTTCTCAGGTTCTAACTACCATTGAACATGAGGGGGATAGGTGATCACTACTTTTAAAGTGAGGGATTTGGTGCTCAATACTATTGAGTGTGAGGGGATAGGTGATAACTACCTTAAAGTGAGGGGGATTTTGTTTCTATACATAACCATTAAAAAGATAGCTGTGTATTTGGGTTTATTAAAACCAAATGCTAAAAACCAAGGGTCTTACTTCTTGTAATAGGTTTCTTGCCACATCTGATAAAAATAGAGGTTTGGGTTTCTTATAATCACTATTCAAAATAAAGGTTTAAACCAAAATCTCTCAATGATAATTAAGGGGAGAAAACATATGGATCCCATGTGGATTATTTCTTAACTTCCTTATAAATTCAATTTTTGTTTCTTTTAAATTTATATTCACACTACGTTTAACTATTATAAGTTTAGTTATTACTCTATTTATTTTGATTCTACCAAATTTAGTTTTAATATCTAAAATGTTTTTAAAAGGAAATTCAACCCCACCATTTTATATCTTTAATTAGACCAAAAATTGGCATCATATCCAACCATGATTTAAAAATCTTAACCAATTACAAGGAGTAATCATAGTAAGATGAAAACAAACTCTTATACCCAATGTGCTCCGAAGGGACACTCAATTGGTAAAACCCCCTTTTTTGATGGGTCCAATTATAGATATTGTAAAATATACATGTAAAAATTTCTTAAGATCATAGGATATCCCATTTGAAACATTATAATTAATGGTTATAAATTTTCTAATAAATAGGAGGAAAATAGACTCTTGATGATATTGTGTCTTTTAAGATAGATGAAAAAATGAATTCTCTTTATTGTGCATTAGAAAATAATGAATTTAGTTTTATTTACAATTGTAAAAATGTTTATGAGATTTAGAAGTTTCTTTAATAAATACATGATAAACATATCAAGCTATAGTATGCTAAAAAGATGATGAAAAACAAGAAGGAACTAAAAGCATCAAAATGGAGTACAAGTGAAGACACCATCTCTTCATCCGAATAAAACGATGAAAGTACGAAAAAAATCATGACCATCATTGAATTATGTCAAGAGGTAAATTATTTCACTTCTTGTTGCTCATCTGTCCATTTAAATTATGGATATATAAGATATAATAGGGATCAATTTCATGAAGTGTTTTGTAAGATCACCTCAATGTTCAAAGAGATTAAAAATAAATAAAACTTTATGTTAATGATAAGGATCATCTTATTAAAGAAAATAAAAAATTAAAAGAGGAAAATGAGAAATAAAAGTATTTTTCTTTTAAAAGATAATGATGATCAAGAAATTATATTTTATTTTTTGTTGAAATAAAATTAAGGTTTGAAAAAGGATTTAGATAAAATTAAATGAAAAGGGTTTGTATGGAGGATCAAACCAACATTAAAAAAATAAGAAAATATAATCAAAGAGCTAGAAAATTACCCTAACAAGTTCAACCTGGGTGAAAAAAAATTTAATTTGATTCTGGGATCACAAAGGAATGAGAAAAATAATTATGATCTTAGATATAATGAAATATCCTCTCAAAATACCATGAATACAATTTTTGTAAGAGGTGGATCTAAATACATTTTTTTTTTAATTTTTTTAGAAAAACAGAGAACATGATTTATAAGTGTAATTGTAAAAATTAAATATATGGTAGGCCAAAATTGGTCCACCTATATTCAAATATATTATCTAGAAAATATCTTATTCTCTATCAAAACTCATATCCCAAGAAAATGTGGGCTCGAAAATATTTATTGGCTAACATTTTTAGAACCAAATTTTGGGTGCCAAAGCCTTCAGGTTCTTAATTATTTTCCAAGGAGTATGTCTCAAGGAAAATTCCAAGGAACTACATAGAAAATTCTTTAGAAACCTATGTGGTATAACATTTTTATTAGTATGTCTAGCTTAAAGTTACTTTAGTTAACATGAGATACCTAGAATCTTGTTGATTATTAATTTAAAGTTTTTTAATTTTTTTTGAATTTTAAGTATTTTGTGATACTTTTTTGAATAATATTTTGATCAATGATATGATCCTTATTTTTTGGATTCAATTGAAAAGTTATTTATTTCATTTAAGTGAGTTTTTTTTGGACTTTTTTAATGTTATTTGTTCAACATTTTAATTTTTTTGTTTAATCTGCCCAGGTGTACACCGATTAGCCAATGAAACCTCACTGAGAAACCAATGGTGCATTATAGAATATGGGTTCTATAATTCACCGATTAGATAACTCTGGCCCTCATCGGATAGCTAGTGGGGTTGGGACATTGCAGTCAGACCTGAGAGAAGGATGAGTTATTTTAGTTTTCTTACTCTCTCACACTCAAATGTCACTAGATCTGCACTCCATGTTAACTCAATCAAGACCTAGCCTCCTCTCCTCTCTCAGATCTATATTCCTTGGTAATTTATCTTTCTTTACCTTTATTTTTCAATCAATTTATTTTATTTCCCCTTTAAATCCCCCTTGTTTTAATTATTTTTCATCACTACTAAATATTTTCTTGATTTTTTCTTCCCCATTTTTTATCTCTTCTCTTGAAATTTAGTCATAATCCAACTTACACTTATAAGTGAAAGAGATAGTCCAAATATACTTCTAATACAACTCCTTTTTAACATCTTGAACCAATTTGGATAGATAATATTATCATGCTGGGTCATATTATTGATTTTTTTCTTAATATATCTCATCCTATTTTTCAATGGGTAATTGGGTTTCAATAGTGGTATAAATTCTTTCAACCACCACCTATATATTTTATTTACTCCTCACTGGTCAAATAATTTTACACCAAACTTATATTTGACATAGAGGATGATTAAGAAATCATTTCATAAAATGAGAATGGCACATCCTTTTCAATTACATCTTAAAAAGTCACTAATTTTATGAGAATTCATCACTTGGGTATAAAATAATTCCGCCAAGGATAATCTCCCATTGATGTGGATTTAAATCGCTAAAATGTTCTTAAAATCCTTTCTAGGAAAAAATCATCCACAATTTTATAACTCTCTATTATTTCTTTCTATAACCATATTATTGAAAAATTAATTCAAAAATTTATAGCGCATATAATCAGAGACCATATCAATGTAAAGTATATTTATATCAATGTCCTTTATTTTATCACCCACAAAGTCTATTTCAATATAATTCATTTTTTTCTTTAGAGACATGTATTATGTCGCCTCTCACCCAAGATGATATAGGGAATTACCCTTTTCCACCTCATCACTCGAATTTTCTCTTATATTGGTATTAGGTTGGAAAAAATTTCCTTTGAGGCACCATCCAAGGATAACATTGTAAACTAATTAATGGTTTAAACCATGTTTATTTGTTGGAATCCATGGAATTGGGATTGTATTTATGACCATCCTGGGTTTATGAAAAATTAGCCACTTGAGAATAAGCCTGAAATTACTAACATCACTATGCCCCTTTTGATAGCTGAGGCCTATCATATTGATTAGAATGAGGGAAAAGAAAATGAATAATAGTAATATTAATAATAAGCTGATGAGGATGGAGAACATGAGGTCTAAGGATAAGGCCATGGTGATTTGGATTCTATAGTCGAGGATAAAGATACTACTGAGGGAGAGCTTGCACGAGGTTAGAAATATTTCATAGAGAAGATGAGAAGTTTTTGTGAGAGCATTGATTACCACCTCACACCCCTTGAGATGTCTGTGGAATGGAAACCCATCGATATGGAGTGTACAACCTTCTCACACCATGAGCGGATAGAAAAAATGACAGAAAAAACCCAAGATCTAGTTTGATCCCTCTATCATGACACTTCATGATGTAGTTTACACTCTCATATTACCTAGAGAAAATAAGATGTTTCATTAGTATTGTGTGGTATTCCATTAAAATTATGTGACTTATGACTTTGTATGTGTAACTCTTTGGTATAGGATGATTATGCATGAATGATATTTTTTTATATGCCTTCTTCATATATTATCTAACCTTTGATTATGGATTTTTTAAAATCAAGGTATATTTTATTTTACCACTTGAAATTCAATGATACATCTTTATTCATTTTCTTATGATTTTCATGTGTTAATGTTTTATTTAAAAATATAAATCTTTAAATTTTTTTCTTATTTTTCACCTTGAGCCTTATGTTTTTATGAGTGTCATTTTAAATATTAAATTCAATGTTTTATTTTAATTTCAAAGATACTTATTTAATCATTTAACCATATTATTGTTTAAATAAACGAGTTTTAAGGAATGTTTATCTATTTTAATCTTTGGAAACCATGTGGTTTTAATTTTTCATCTCTTAGACATTATTAAAATGTATTTTTATTTCAACCTTGAGCTTTATTTAATTATACACTTCATTTTAATATTGAATTGTGTTTTAATATTGAAATAATTGATCCAATTATTTTATCTAGAAGTCATTGATTCATTTGTTAAAATATTAAATTGATTGTTTGATTTATTTCAATCTCTTTGGTGTGATTTTATTTAACACTTGATTTACATGATTTTTTGTATCCACATTATACTCTTAAAAGTATGCATAATTTGTGGGTGTCCATTTTTAAAAAATGAAATGTTCCCAAGGAGATACATCCATTTTATCTTTTATACTATATTAGCTTTTAAAATTGAATATCAAAATTTTATTTTTTAAAACACATGTGTGTGTAGTTTTTTGTTCTTAAAAGATATATTTAATGTTGAAATTTTTTTAGTGCTTGAAATATTATTTTAAAATATACTTATATGGGAATATAGGATTAAGAATTTAATTCTCTAATTTAGGGGGATCCAAACATCTTTCAAAGAGACTATTTTTAACCATGTTTTTTATTTTAAAGTTATTTGTATTTCTAAAACATTCTCATATGTTTATTAGATCTCAAATACTTAAAATTGTTTTTGAAAGTTTTGAACACTTTTATATTTAGTTTTTAGTTTTCTAAATATATTTTGGAAAGTTAAATTCTTTAATAGTTCAAATTTTGTTTTAATTTTGAACTCCATTGATGGAGAATTTTGGGTTATGAAATTCTCATTTTTTCACTCTTATTCTTGGACCTCATATTATTATGGATTCATTAACCTTATAATATTTTTGATAATTATGATGGTGGATAATGTAATTAAAACTATAATTTCTCTAATAACTTATTTTCAAATGATTTCAAATATTGTTAAAATTATTTCATGCATTTTCATAGTTATGATTTATAAATTCAAAGGGGGAGATAGTCTTGACATCAATAGAACCTTTTGGTATTGTCTTGAATTATTTAAATTATTTTTATAATTGGTAAGTTTTTGAAATTGAGTTATTATTGAATTATGAAAGTGATTTTTTTTTATTTTGGATATTTGATAACCTTAACGCGGGAGAAGTTTTTAAATTTAATTATTGATGGAATCATTTTTTAAATCATTCTTCATTTTTGAAATAATTCTTGAATTCCATTTCTAAATTTCTATTTTAAATTATTGAAAACGTTTAGATGAATTTCATTATGAAATATTGAAATTCCTTTAATCTATATTCATGAGAAATTCATCATGATTATCTTTGTATAGTCAATTTATTAAGTGTTTTTGATCATAAAAAAGGAAGAGATTGTTGAAAACCCCACTCTCTTAGGTGGTTTTAATGATAAAAAACATCTAAATGTGTTTTAAATTTTTTTCAATTGATGAATTTTAGTATTTATATGTTAAACATTTTTCCAGGGATTTATCAGAGAAAAAAGAGAAATAAAGAGGGATGTGGAGGACCCTCTTGGTGGCTTCCATCAATAGGTTCTAGAGTCTTTCCAGTGGTAACTATATATAACACGAATTTAGACACCACTGGAGGGTCAGAAGTGACCACCAATTACTCAGTGAGACCCATATAGAGAAAAAAATCTTCCATTGGTGAGGGTCCTTCACGCCTTAATTAAACCAACAATGACTCTCTAAACCCCTCATAGTTTCCAAAATATTACAAAATCTATTGAAGGATTTAAATACACCCCAATGGGTCCTTGGATGGTACCAATTACCTTGAAGATCAATTCTTGAGCCAAATTGTGTCAAATTTCTCTCTTACTTGTTCTCTCTTACAATTATATCACATCTTACCATATATTTCTCATTGTATATTATTGAATAAGTGTGAGTTTACTTTATTGGGATTTCTTATAAAAATTCTCTTCTTTTTTATTTTCTCGAGTTCTCACTACTGTTGAGTATGAGGGGGATAAGTAATCACTACCTTTAATGTGAGGTATTCTGTTCTCACTACCATTGAGTGTGACAATATAGGTGATAACTACCTTAAAAGTGAGGGATATTAGGTTTCTAGTCTTATAAATTAATATTATAGATGTGTATTTGGGTTTCTTGGTACCAGCCACTAAAAAATAATGGTCTTACTTCTTATAATAGGTTTATTTCTACCACCGCTAAAAATAAAGGTTCAAGTTTCTTGCTAAAACCATTGAAAGTAAAGGTTTAAACCAAAAACTTTCAAGGTTACTTGAGGGGAGAAGATACAGGGTTGCTTAAAGATTATTTCCTAACTGATTTACCAATTTATTATGATTTATCTTTTAAATTTATATTTTTTATGCATTTAAATATTATAATTTTAGTTATCACTCTAATTGTTTTAAATATATCAAATTTAGTTTTAATATCTAAAAAGTTTTTAAAGGAAATTCAGCCCCCCTCTTGGCATCTTTTCCCAACCCAACACTTATAATAGTGGGTTTTTAGTTAGAAATGATGGTTAAAACACCAAAGATATATTTAGTTGTAGCTTATTTAATTAACATTGGTTTAAAATGCCACTAATTATATGAAAACTATAGTTTACTTTATAATTATATATTTTATTCTACCTATAATATAACATATAAATATATCTACTGGGTATAGAATTCAATAATTTCAATTGTAAAAAAGAATAAAAAAACAATATTTATATACATTATATGAAAATATTGTTTAATCATAATTTTTTTTAATTTAGATGATGAAGAAATATATATAAGTTTTTATTATAAAAAAACAAATGAAAAAGGGAATCCAACATCAACCATTCTTCTATAAGTCTGGATAACTACCCACATATGATCCATGATCCTAATTTTAATATCAGATACCAGTATCTAGTGCATCTACTATTTGAATTAAATTGAATTTAGAGTATAAATTATATTTAATAAGACAATAAATAAAAAATATATTTACAGCAACTATCATAATAATATAAATTTTTTAAAATAAATGTAACAGATTTAGTACCACTATAGTTTTTCATACCAAGTGTGGTATCCTAGACCCGGATGCCACTTAAATAGTTCCCCAAGCCTAGTGGGCCACATGACCTCAAGCATATTTCCCCGAACGCCAGAGGCTACAAACTAGTAGCGAGGGAATAAGTTGTGTCTGTTGGGAGACTATACCCTCATTAGCCAAGTGTATCACAACAGATAGATGTAAATAGAAGTAAATAGCGGAAGCAATATATGTAAATATAATGAACAACATAATTATATATTTAACACCCCAATATTTTCTAAAAATAAATTTAAATACCTGAAACTTTGTTTTAAGTAGATATTTATAACTATCCTTTAAACATAATTTTTCCACATCTATGTTTTGAATTTGGAAATACGGTCATCTACAATTGTGTTCGGTAAGTTATTTGGATTCTAATGGAACCAACTTGATTTTTGGTGAATAGTAACATACCCTTATGAATAGTAATATGACCCTAATAAATAGTAAATTTATTATTATTTTATTTGCTTAAGTATTTAAGATAATGACATCTAGGTTAATTTTTTTATGTGATATAAAAGATGCTATAGAATTAAAATTGGTAATTTATGAATGAAGTATGATTTTATTTAAAAATTTAATTAATAATATTTAGAAAATTATTTTCAAAAAATGGAGTTCATTTTTGAATTCTATACATTGAAAAATGGTTAGGTTGAATTTTTTGGATTTTTTCTGAAATTCTTGAATTTTTGATGAATAGTGAAATACGGTTAAATACAGTATATTCAAATTATCAGTTAAATACAATATTTATGACATCATAAGTGATGTAAGGAAAATTTTTTCAAACTCACTTTCCATTATTACTATTTGGAGTCACATGAATTAAGATTATTCATAGTCTTGAGCAAAAATATTATAATAATGATTAAAATAATGAAAAATACCTCCTCTTCTCCACTATAAAAACCACCATCATTACCCTCTTCCTCCCACAACTCTCATGCCTCGATACTTACCTAATTTCTACCCAATACTCCTACCAAGTATCTTCCCCACGTCATAGAGCTTCTGGTCTCCTCAAAAGGCCAAAAATAAAGGCCTTAAGGAGGATCTCAAGGAGAAGAGATCAAGGGGTAAGAATCTCCTTTCATTTTCATGTGTTTTCCTTTCATGTCCTTTTCTTTTCTTATAATCTATTCCCCTACTCTTATCTAAGAGGCATGAAAGCTCTATAATATTTTATATTCTATATGTTCTAATGTTCATGTAAAATTAATCATCAATCTTCTTCTCCTCTCCCACTCATTCAAGAAATTAAAACACTGTCCGTGATGTGTCGATTTACCGACATCGTGGACGATGTGATTTCAATTTCATTTAATTTCTTCAATACTGGTCATGAAACCATTTAAATGTTTGAAAAAAATTATAATTTATGCATTATATCTTATATAATGTTCTTCAATCATTTTATATACATGTTATTAATTTATAAGACAAATGAGTTCTTTACGATCGAAGAATTGCCAAAATGTCCTAAAGAAATATCAATAGTGTTTTAACTTATGAATCATCCTCATGTCAGAATTCAAAATGATAAATGTTATAATTTATGGTTCTTGAAATATTTAAATACCATTCCATTCTATTTCTAGAGTTTCACTTCCAACCGACAAGAATATCCATCATGAACCGATCATGGGAACCATGTAATGAACGCACCCAAAACAATGTAAGGAATAAAATACAAACAATTAAAGGGTAAAATGATGCAATTAAATGATCATATAATGTATTATAAACATCAATATTTTTCTTTAAGATATTAATAACACTATTTTAATCATTATATAGGATGTTTAAATGAGTTTTAAGTAATAAAAACCCAAGGTAATGGAATTCTTAACCCGATTTCCATTCTTTGGGTTAAACTTCTACTTCATTATTTATGTGGTATTAAAATTTTTTGTGTGATGAATTTTTTTTATATTATTATTAATTATGTTTATTTACAGTTTATATACATATTAAATCCACTCTATTAGGTATCTCTTAAATTATATGATATTTATAAGAGGATTTTCTTTTAAAATCCTCTTTTAAAATTCAATTTTACAAAATTCAAAAACAATGCTTTTATGAAATTATTCATGTTGTATGATTATGTTATGGTTCTTGGGAATTGTTTACGATGAATTATGGGACCTATATTTCCCTCCAATTAATTGGGTACGTGTATGTTTTAGGTCGGCCTTATGGTTACTCCATGTGTAACTACGATGGTTACACAAATTGTAAGGTAGCCGTGAGGGTTACAAATTATAAGGTAGTCGAGAGAGTTACAAGATTATGTAAGTAATTACCCAAGACAACTTTATGTTTCCATGTATTTTCTTATGTTTTATGGGTATCTTGTGTAAATATAATGTTACACAGACTAAGTATATATGGGTGACAAGTATTCATTTTGAAAAAGTTTTCATATGTTATAAGTATCCATGGACTTTCCTTCTTTTTATGTCCCTTACTGAGATTTTTTGTGCTCATCCCATGTTTTAAATGATTTTCACAGGTTATAAGGATGAGTAAGACAAATAAGCAATCCAAGTTAAATGTTTTAATAATTTCTAAAGAAATCATGTTTCATTTGAAATTTTTTATATTTTGGAAGAAATGAATACTATTTTTATGGTATCCAGTATGTAATAATGTGTATTGTTATAAATGTTTTATGTCCCAATTATCTAAATCTATAAACTTGAAAAGATCATAAATGTGAAAGGAAGTGATTTATTTTCTAAATTCAAGATTATATAATGTAATAAGGTCGAGTCCTTATAATAGAGACGATAGAAAAAATAACTGAAACAACTGGAATACCATTCAACAACAGATGATTATATTTCATGTACTAGAAAACTAGAAAACATGGATATGAGAAAACATGAATAAAATGTTCCACAAAATTATAAAGAAAATAAAAATACTATCCCAATCATCCCAATATCCAAATCGGTCCTCTGCTATCAAGATCCATAATAAACAACAAGAAATTAAGTGTTTGAAGTCGTATGATTCCATTTTCCAACACCTGCAAACATATAATCTATCTTGGGTACCAAATGTCACCTATAGAGGGTGTGTGATAAATCTCAATGGGACACAACCAAAGGTGTCTTTAACATCCATCCCGTGTAATGGAAATGTAACAGTGTTCAAGAATGCATATATAAAGTAAAACAGTACAATGTAACTAAATAACCAAGTACCTGCTTTAGCCCTTGGCTGGTGTCTAAATGTAACCAATTTATTTATTTAATCAATTACCAGTTTATATTAATTGGTCATGTGAGGCATGGAAAACACTGACATAGTCTCTTAATATGTAGATATTGAAAGTTACAAGGTATTAACCAAGGCAACATAGACCTCAAGGGTCTCTAACTCAGTAGTAACTGTAGCCTAGATAAGTATAAGAGTGTAATCCAAGGAGAAAATTCCAAGGAATTCCACAATAAGGTGCCTACCTAATACAAGGTGATCGTTCAAGGTAAAATGGGGCTAAGTAGAGACAGGTCCCTATGGGATGTAACCATAGCACCTAATTGTCAATGTTGGATCCAAAGTGTGTATCCAAGGCATCCTATAATTATATGAAGGGATCATACAATGTCATATCAACCATCCAAAGAATATGCAAGTATTGGTATATAAGTGGTTATCAACCTAAGCAATCCATATCCATGAATCAGAATGGGGTTCCAGAGTGCTCGTGGAATTCCCCGATAAGAATCCAAGGCGAGCTCGAGTTAGGAAATTCCTTTTTATGAAGTCGGGTAATATTTCATTTGGTTCAATCATTTCATTTAATTAGTGTGATAAGGTCAAGTAAAATGCAACCATTGGTTCAATCCTTTCCTTTCATTAGTGAGATAAGGTCAAGTAGCATGCAACCTGTTAATCATGTAATAATTAATCAATAAGTCCATTTGGTTTAAGACTTATCTTTCTCTAGTGTGACAAGGCCAAGTAGCATGAAACCATTTATTTAATTCCATTTAAGGCATATTAAATAATTAAGGTTCATTCCGCTACCTTCCATTAATGTGGTAAGGGGTTCTATGGACATGCAACCTATCAAACATTCACATTTATTCTGGTCAAGTCATATACCCAATATTCTTACAAATTCCCATTTCACATTTAATTATCAATTAAATTACTTACCTTAGGCAAGTTAAGTGGTACACATACATGTTACTTTTCATTATGAAATTAACAATATAAATCAATACATTTAATATAGGATAACTTAACCTTAGTATGGTCAAGCCAAGGCACACCCAAACAATGGAACAAACATGTCAAAACACTAAAAAAAATATGGAATAACCTTCTAAATGGAAAGTGAGGAGTTTTAGGTGTAACCAATAACATATAATTGTATATTTGGAAAGATAATAACCATATGGTTAAAAATATTATAAGTATGGTATATAAATTCTATAAATGACACCCAATGAAATCAGTGGCCTCTACATAACAAATTCAAAATCAATGAACTTTAGGGATGAGTTATAGAACACCCACCTTAGGGTTGTATGATCTTAATCCTCTGGTATTGGCCCTTGATTTGGATTGGATCAGAGTATATCTAAAAAAAGTGAAAAACACTCATACCCCGATAACATGGTCTAGAACAAAATAGAAGGATAATGGCTCAAGAGGACTCGAGTACTTACCATTGTGCGTCCAACGTGATGAACATAAGTTCGACCAGATCCCAGATGAAGGAGATATTTGAATCCCTCACTTTGGCCTTCAAAAATATCCAAAATGAGAGCCATATAGGTAAATCTTTCATAATATTATATCAGGGAAGAAAGAGGGAGGTTACTATATCATTAAGGGAAATCTCATAAAATTACCCAGAAAAATGGCATGTGCACAGTTTGTTCGCACGATTTGTCAAACTGTGTGTAAACCATGCAAGTTTTAATAGGTATAAGGGGAAAATTGCATGTTTAGGTCACATGGCCATGTGCAAATCATGTGAAGTAGTTCTATCCAAAAATTTCAATCTGTACGGTTAGCCAAACCATGCGCCAACCCTATGCTAACTGTGCGACCTGTCCAGTTTTCCTAAAAAAATGGATTATAGGCTCCGAACCTTCCTCGGACACCCCTAAGACCTTTACTCACTCAAAATAAATCCATATTAGGTCCAAAGTAAATATTTAGACCGAAATTTAAAGGATCCATACCTGAGTGAAAACCGAGTTCCTACACCAAGGATGCGATGTTCATAGGAATTATACGAGTCATGACTTTAAATAGAGTACCCAATAATTAGAATTAAATTTGATAGAAATATCATATAAAAAACTATATATATTTATTTTCACTTAATTTTAGTTATTTATCAAAAATATAATTTTTATAATTGATGGTAATATGCCTCCAATCATGATACATGATTGGAAGTGATGATGTATCACATGATAAATGGAACAAGATATGCCCATATAATCCCATGGAATCATCTGTAGGAACCCAAACACGTCAAATGGAATAAGTATTTTAAAAAATTTTAGTCTCTAAACATATGATGTGTTATTGTTTGTTTCAATCATGTTATTATCTGAATATGTTAAGTAAATATATTCAATAATTAGTATAAATATGTAATAAAATATTTTTTCACATTAAAAATTATATACCAATAATGGTCACCATATAGTACCCTTGTGATAGTAATTTTGGAATCATATGATTATTCAATGAATTCTCCTCAACTACTCCATCTGATCCCTATGTCATCCCTGGAACAGAATGCAATGCATTAGACGTAAAGAGTATACCTAATGAATATGGGAGTATATAACATGGAATTAAATGATGGAAAGGGGAGTATACTAAAATTAGGGAGTGTACTTGATGCATGTGGGAGCATATTAGATGGGATATCCGACATCATAAGAGTCATGGAAGATCAGATCACATCTTTAAATCATTATTTTCATAACATTCCAATATCCAATAATAATAAAAAACAAGGTAAAACAAGATATATGATATAAAACAAGAAAATGTTCTTAAAATGTTGTATATAAATTAATTGAATAAATGTATTCTAAGTAAACAAATAAAAGTTACGTTAAATGTGGTATGAACATATAATCAGTTAATTCATCATTGACCATATTATTATCATCCTCCACTATTAACATGATTTCATCATCTTCACACTCTCTTCTAATACCAATTGTTTTAATATCATCATGGATAAATAAATAATTCTATTTTTGTTACTAGGGTTTGATGTCACAAAATAATTCTTTAACTTTTCCACATTTATCATAAAAGTATTTCGGTTTAACATAGACTACAATAATCCAAAATTCAATGAAATTTTCATCCAAAAAAGATTCCATTTTAGCCTATAAATCCAAAAATATATAGATCATGATCTTCAAGATCAATAATATAAGTCAAATATGATAAATTAATATAAGTAAATTCTAATAAATGTTTCCTTATGACCATGTAAATATCAGCCCACTTGAATTCTAATAACACAACTAAAAATTTTCCATGATAACTTAATTTGATAATTTCAATCAACTTTACATAGTATCCATAGTCTGAAATTTTTATGAATATTCCACTATTTTATATTTCAAACCTTCATCAAATAAAACTATATGAAAATTAAATCTATTAATATTATAAGCATTACATCTCCTTGACCTCTTCAAAGGTCCTTGAGCCATACATTTAAAATCACCTATCACTGTAGCTCAATTATCAACATTGAAGATATACATGAATAAATATAAAATATTATTAGTCACATAATATATCAATATATTATCAATATGATATTGATTATGATATTACATGACATGAAAATCAGTCAAGAATGTATTAGTTAGCAACTTGTGTTATCTATTTCTAATTTTATGTTTGAATTTGAAGTCATATATTTTTTTTGTATTAAATTATTAAATGAAACGATCTACAATAAAACTATTTTGTAGAACATATCTATGTTCTTGCATGATATTTTTTTGTGCTAATGAAACTAGAAATACTTTCCTAGCTTAATGATCTAATGTTAGAAAGTTTTCTAATTTACTACATGACTGTAATTGATTTGAATTACCATAAATTCATCTAACTCAATTGAATCACATCCAAATATTATATAAATACCTAAAATAAAAGTTGATACACACTTACTCCATATAACCTTTAGTGATTTAGCCTTTTTTAGGATGACCCAGATACCCAATGAAAAAGTAACATAGTAGAATAAAGCACATATGTAATGAGTTTAAAATTTTAAAATAGTAATATTAAAAAATTAAAATGATAATACATCCCTATTTAATGAATCCATTGATAATTTACGGATCCTATAACTTTATCTTCCTCAGTCAAATGTACCTTTTGTTGAATCATTACGGTGAAGAATGATGGGGGAAATATCATCTACAAATGTAAAATTTTCATTACAATTGTTTCCTAATGTTTACCAATCTAAATGGGGTTTAAATTTTTCTCACAAAGCTATATAAAGAGTGTATAAAACTCAATTATAGCTAATGTTATTTTATCAGGTAATAATTTATAAAATTATAAAGGTATATATTACTCCATAAAAATATGCGAGTTTTTGATTTTAAGTCTATATAACTTATTATGTTTCAAGTCAACACATCTTGAAATGTTACTTGAATATCCATAAGGTAATTTAACATTTTACAATATTCAAAGGATTTTTTATTGATTTTTCAATGAAAAAACTAATGTAGGATAATTTCCATTGTCATTTTCTAATAGATCATACTTTATATTTATTTTTTCTAGGTCCTTATGTTCATTAAGATGATATTTTTTATTTTCCTTAATCTTTAAATACTGTAAAAACTAAATTTTAAATATTCATAACATAAATATTATGATGTAATAGTTGACATTCCCAATATGGAATTTTGAAAAGAATACTTTTTTTCTTCTATTGCGTGGTATCAAATGTATTTGATGAGTTTTTAACTATTTTCATAGAAACCTACAACTGGTACTCCTTCCCAAAATGTGCATCAATATCGGATAATTGTGAAATGATTTATAAACTTGATAAAATTTTGATGGAAGAATCAACTGATTTTTTCGATTGAATCATGACTTGTTATATTGATATCTATGAGATGCATCCAAGAATTAACAATTACATATGAAACATCAATTTATGATATATGGTATTATTTTAGGATCAAAGTAAAAGTTAAAAATAAACATGCCTAGATAGTGTGAGTGTTCTAGTTGGACACATTTTTAAATATTGGGAAATCACTAATCATTCACATCAAAGTGACACACATGTTTAACATTTCATTTATTGATTCATCATATGCATCTATAACATTATCCCATAACTCTTGTAAATTTTTTATAAGGGGATAAATGTATACATAAATTTCATTTCCAAGATTTTTTTTCATAGAATGATCATAAAAATAATGAAAAGAAGTTTGTTGCATACACATCAGTATACATAGATCATAAAGGATCAAATAACTGGACATTTGCTATAAATTTCACTTATAGTCCCTGAATAGATTAAATCCATTAGTATGCTATCCAAAATTCACATTTTTAGGATTTGAAGAGAAATTTGGATATAAATAATAAAATTATTTTCATGTTTTTGAATCTATTATATGTCGTATAAACCCTCCATTTTTGTTTTCTATTTTACGCCACTTCATTTGACTTATCATGTTAGAAGACATGATAAATATTTAAAATATTTATTTTAATAGAACGTAACATAAAACCTTCATATCAGTTTTATTCCTCTTCTTATTCACAGTATTTTCAATCATAATTTCCTCACAATTCACCAATTTCCATCTAGAATTATGATATCTCTTACACTCTTATCTATTTTAATATTCTCCCCAATACAACATGCAGTCATTAGAACATTCATGTATCTTTGTATAATTGAGAACGAGTTTGTTAAAAAATTTATTAATCTCATAAAATGATTAAGGGATCTTATCTTGAGAAAATACATCTTTCAGAAACTCCAATACCACCAATATTACTGTATTAGTAATTCCACTCAAGAAATTTATATAGTACAACTTTATTAGAAAGGAAAATTTTGTATATTTGATATATCCTTTATAAAAATACTCATTTCCTTGTTCTATTAATTCATAAAACTAATTTTTTAGTCAGTTAACTTATTTATTGTATTACTCTCTATAAAATTAGAAAGAATATCCACTAATATGTTACAATCTTCATCATTCTATAAAAAGTGGAAAAAATCTTTAATCAAGTTTTCAATTTCATTCTCCATTATTGAGGTAGTAGGTTGTTCATTTTAATGATGGCCACACATTGAACTTTCCACAATGTCTAATTACCTATACCAAATCCATCTAATATATCAATTAGGAAATTATTTCAATATAAAGTGTTAATAAATTTCATTTATTTTCAACCATTTTTTGAAATTACAATGAGGTCATGGAAATTTTATTCTTCCATATATAGATTGATTTGCAATTTCAAAACCTTAAAATGACTCCAAAACCGTAACATATTGACATGTATTTTAGGGTAAATTAATCCAAATTTTATCCATTTGTATGATATTGATAAATATCCATATAGAAATCATAACACTCATTAATAAAATAAAATCATGTTAAAAATAAAGTATAATATATATAGAATAACAAAACATTAATATCAAAAAAATTATCCTTTATAAAACTTGACTTATAAAAATCATAAAATACAAAAAAAGATACTTAGTATGATTACATATTTTATGATATAAATATATCATATAACATATTTTAAAAAATAATACATCACATAAAAAAAATCTCATATATTTTGTTAAACTCATATCTTATTGTTTAAGTGAATCATAAATGAACATATATTTTGGTTTTCACCATTTTCCTTTGAAATTTAATTTTCTATTTTAAAACTATTTTATTTAAAATATTTTTTATATCCATAAATATTGAATAAATAATTTTCAAAGGTGCATAGAACATTAAAACACAAAGGACACTTAGGGATGTGGTATGAGGTGTGGCCCGAGATGCATACCTCTCAAAACTAAGGTGCATCCCATAATATAATTAAATTTATATAGTTTTCAAAAATATTTTAGGCCAATTTATATATTTTATACAATGATAGAAAATATAAAAGCAATAAAACATACTAATATTATTATAAAATTAAATAATTGTTTGAATTTAAAAATGATACATGACACATAAATAGTATAAATAACCATAAAAATTAAAAATATCATCTTCATATTCAGAAAATAAAAACACAATAATATGATTTTAGTTTTAATTATATGTTACAAACTAGTTTTTTATATAAAAAATAGTTTCTTTTTTGTATTTGAAACAAATAAAATATATTAGAAATGGCAGAAAAAATGAAATAATTGACATAAAAATGGATAGAAAAAGACTCAAAATGACACAGATGACTGGATAGAAAATCTTGAATAACTGAATAAAAAAATGAAACCACATGAACAAATAAAAAATAGAAAAATAAAATAAGCAAAAAATAATTAATATAAGGAAAAATGACTACTGAAAGAAAAATTAAGAAATAAATAAATCGATTAAGGTGGGGTGGGTTGTAACTATCACATACGAACCTTGGTGTGAATTTACGTTTGCTGGTACCTTAGAGCCTTTAATAATAGCACATGTGGCTGATGCCTTCAGTGAGGGGATGATTTTATGGGGGGGGAGGATTCCATTTGAGTGTCATCATGAGTATAGGATGCACTACAACATCACAATGAGGCATATCAATAGGAGAGGACACATGCGGCATGGAGTTTAGATTAGGGCTTGGATGATGTAAGGAAGAAGAAAGGGGAAAAACCTCTATTAAAAGAAAAAATATTAGTGGAGGTTTTTTTTTTGTAAAAACTACTGCTAATAATTAATTAAAATTGGTTTAATCTACACTATCAATAAAAATAGATAGTAACCCATATTTTACTAATTGTTGGTGATTATATTAAACCACTTACAATATATAATTTTTTTATTGTGTGTGTTGAGGAAGAATAATGAGACCTTTGATATATCCATATCATAGAAAACGATTAAGAGTTAAGAAGGAATATGATGTTATTTCTGAGGTATCGAGACTCATGAAGAATAGAGAAGATGGAACAAGAGTCCTGCAATATGATATCTCCATATCATTTTGAGAATTAGTGATCAAAGATTTTATATTGATTTTGAATAAGATATATATGTGAGTATTATTGAAGAAAAAGTATAATAAACTTTTGTACTTGAATAAAGAAGCATTAAATGTCATATTCATGGGTTCATTGGAAGGATCCTTTAAAGAACTGGTATAAGATACTATAAAAAACCACTTAGTAGACTTATTGGTATTTTTGAGTGATGTCCAAACTGATAAGAGCTACTATAAAGAACACATTCAGAGATGGAAAATAATTTTAGGGAGATAAGCCTCCATTATATTTACTAATGTTTAGGGGTTTTAGAAGATAATTTATAATTTTACTTAATCATGTTTACTAGTGGAAATATATTTCTCAAAAGAAACCGATCATAATAAGGAGTATGTTTCAACACTTGGAACAAACCATATAAAAATAATCATGTGATTGGTTGTTATTATATTTGATTATATATAGAAAAGGGTAAGATTTTTAGGAAATATTGGATTAAGACTTTCACCTGTCACATATATTGATTTAAAGGAAAACAATCATAAAAAGGAACACATTTTATTCAACCCCTCTCAGTTATACATCTATTTATTGGTGTACTTAAATTGGTATCAAATATTACCAAGTTCCCTATGAAAGATCCAACCTTGACTGCAGTTAAAGATGGAAAAGATGAATTCAATCAACAATAGTGGTGTTCCTTTATTTTATTACAAGAACTATCATGGATAAAAGAATAATATGATTCTTTATGTTCTTTCAAAGGGCCCAAAAGTGAGTAATGATGCAATAGTGGATTTTACATCACTTAGAAGAGATTATCCCATGAAGTTTGCTGATAAGAGAAATCATGAAGTGGATGAGAAAGAGAGAGATTTTATTCTTTAATCCTTATATAATAGAGTGTATGAAAAGGTTATGAGAATTAAAACAACCATGAAGATATGGTATAAGATAGAGAATATGTTTGAAAAAAATTTCAAAGTTAAATAAGCTAAGTTGAATATCTAGAGAGAAAAATTTGGAGATATCAGAATAGATGATGAAGAGACAATAGACGAAAATTTCATAAGAGTAAATGAGATAGTAGGTCACATCAGGGGATTTAGAGACAATTTGGAGGGTTTTAACACAGTCACAAAAATATTGATATTTTTTTGATAGATTTGATCCAAATAAATCTATTTGAGAAGAAAAATAATACTCATTTCTTAATGAGTTCATAAAAAACTTCTCACTTATGTGATTAGTAAATATCCCATGTTTAAGAAGAAAATCCATGGAAGAGTTGAAATCCACAAATTCTAAAAATATTAAATAAAAGAAGAATGAATCGTTCCTAAATTTAAAATATTATGAGGAAATAAATAAAGGGCATAAAAAATTATGTATCTTATTTCAAGAAACATTATAAGAGGAAGAGTAAATACAGTGGTATGCTTCCTCTAAAGTGATTTAATTATGGTCAAATTGGATATTCTGTAATTATCCAAAGAATAAATTTTATGAAACTAAGTGTGATGAGTAAGAATAAGACTTTTCTAAAAGGAAATATAAAAAACTATAGTGAGTGATATTAAAAAAAATAAGTCTTAAAAAGGGTTTTAAAAAGAATCTGACTTCTAGAAGAGATGAATATTAATATCCATCATGAAGTAGTGAGTCATAAGAGTGAGGCAGTACTCAAAAACACATGGCCTTAATGGATTATGTTAAAAATCATGAAGTATCTTGTAGTAGGGATGAGGAGAAAAAGAGAGCTACATAGAATATATGTTGAAAGATAAACTTATAGAATGTATTGGAAAAAACACCAATATCAATAAAAGAATAATACTAATTGAGAAAGAGAAAATAGATTAAAATGTGAATGAAAATGATAGTAGTGAGAATATTAATAATCTCAAGGTGAATATTATAGAACAAGATAATATGTTAAATGGATTTGATGAAAATATTACTGTAAGGGAAGATGAGTTAAATGTAACACAATATATGTGTATTAAAGCTAAAAATATATTGAATATGTTGATAAAAAATTATTAAAAATTTATATATCTTCCGGATGGAACATTCAAAACTATCAACAACTATATCCCAAAGAAAAATGTATAAGCTGTTCCTGTTAATTCTAGTGATACTAAATCTATTTCATCTAGTAGAGAAGGTTATGAAACCAAATATGGAAGTTTATGGTTTAAAGAAGATCCTGAAAACTTCATACGCATATCAGGGGTAGATGAAAATGATTTTAGAAGAGAAATTTACCCAATAAAAAAGAAAAAAAAGTTTATAATTCATTATAACAACAAGTAGTTTTTCACCAACAGAACTATCAATATTACATAGGATAAAACTTCAAGGTTTATTTTTGGTGCTATGGAAACTTTAAATACAATGTTTATAATAGTTGGTATAATATGTCACTTAATTATAATTGAAATGAATCAACTAATAAGAACTGTATAAATAGAATAAGTAGATACTTGAAGATGAGGAACAATATTAGTGTACACAAATTTGTATATGAAAGATCAAAATTCCTGTATACTCAAAATAAATTTGAATGCCTAAAAGAAATCTATGGAAGATTTTACCAACATGGATACTGTACTAGAGACTATATGAAAAATATTCCAGGATGATCTCTAAAGACTATTAAAGTTAATAAATATCAAAGAAGATAAAAGATACCTGTCCATTCTAGTCAAACCTGTTATTTTCAAAAAGGAAAGAAGAATAAATCACAAGAAAGTTAACATGATAAAGGAAGATAAGAGAGATTAAATAAAGAAATTGAAATTCAAGTGAGTTTATAAAAAGATGATAACCATGGAGCTTATAATATTTTTTGTGTGAGGTGAGATAAACCTAGATATAAATCAATAAATTACTCGACAATACTATCTACTCATGTTGAGAAACTAAATATGAATAAGCATGAACCTAAATATGCATGTTCTTTTATGGCTCATTATAAGAAATATTTACCACACAAAGAAATATAATAAATGGGGAGGATACCATGTTACTGATGAAGAATCGTGATAAAAAATTTAGAAAATAAATAATGAAAAGATCTTCATATATTGGATTAGAAAAGAGAAGAGTCTTTGGGTTGAGATCCAAGTCTCATCCCTATTTCACTTAATAGGGAGATTTTGAAGTTCCACCATATTTCAAAATCTATTTTGTTTGTGATTATTTATAAGGAATTAAAGGTTATAAATTAAGGGTGTGATATGAATGAAATATAATAATTTCTATATATAAAGTGGAGTTGACAATAATGGAATACTTTAACTACCATGATAAAGAGATGTTGGTTGAATCCCTTGATGGGGAGCTGAAAATTAGAAAAAAATACTTGATATTTATTATTTCTTATGAATATATAAGTTCTAGAAAACACTAAATAAAAGTTGAAGATGAGGTATGGTAGTCACTTTTCCATTTCTATCTTGAATATAACAAATCTATTTCAAAAAGGGGGGAAATGTGTTTATCTTAAAAGGAGGAGTAATATGTCTTGCATTTGAAAATTTTTAATATATTATTTAATTTGAGTATAATTGATACATTTTTTAGATATCTATTTAAAATATACATTGAATATAGAATTCATATTTGGTGTCACATGATATTTAGTTATTTGGATAACAATGTTTTTAAGGTTAATCACTCTTATTTTATGCATCGATTATGGATCACATAGACTTAAAGTTAGTTGATTTTTTCTCATTGATACATGAGAGGTTATGCTACCATTTTCTCTAGATAATACGGAAGAGATGAGTGAGATCTATCCCAATACATCCATATTTTAATTTATTATCAATAAGAGGGAGAAAAATATTAACATTGGAATTGAAAATAGACGTTGAAAATAAATACAAAGGGGGAGATTAAAGATCATAATTAAATTATGATGATGAGACAAATTAGTTGTATTTGTTATCAATATATATGGTGAATATTGAGTGATGTAGAAGAGAATAATAAATTTAGATACTACCTATAAATATATGGTACAAGGATATGCTTCCTAGATATAGATGCAAAGTGAATGTTTCACCACTTCTAGAAATAATTTGATGAATAGATTCAAGGTAGAATCCATTTTAATGTTATTATTACAGAGCTAGTTTATATTTAATCATGATAGGTTAAAATGATTGGAGGTATCACTTTTCATTGACTAAAAATTTTATGAATATTAGAGAGGGATGATTATTTAAATATCCTCAAGAGGTGGTTAAAGAATTAAAAATATGCCTCATGTTTTTAATATAGATCCATTATTGTGAGTATTATGAATAAAGACTACTATTTGTATGAAAATTCACTTGGATAAAGATAAATAAACTAAGATGAATCTAAAATAGGTTCTACTAGGATTAATAATTATTTTTATATTGGTTGAATTAGATTTAAAGGTATTCTAAAGTTATTTGAAGGGTCTGAGATGCTATGAAAAAGTCTAGATAAGGATAGTAGAATTTAGGTTTTCTTTCTCTTGAAAGTCAAAGTACTTGATGTGTAATATATTTCTTAGAATACAAGGTTTGGAAATGGCATAAAGGAGTTTCTTATATACATAACTGTTTTTGTATATTGAAGACTTGAAAAATGAAAAAGGGAAGAACCTAATGAGATGCATAACATATTTAAAATATTATATAATATATTCTATTTCTAGTGAATCTTGAATATGGAAAAGGCACCATATATGTAATATATTCTCAAAAATAGATTATTAGAAAATAACTTTGATTTTACTTAAGATATGTAACATATTTATATGGTATATAAGATATATTCCTAAGTATTTTACTAAAAATATGTTAAGTGAAAAAATTATATTGGTATGCAATATGTACTGAGGATTGCCTAATATATGTTATTAAGATAATAAGAAATTCTGAAAAAGGAAATAATATTATGCAATACATAAAAAAATTAGAACTCACAAAATTTATGTGTAAGATATTATATATCTTACATATGATTCAAAAGTTTTAAAATTGTGAGATTTCATGGAAATTAAATTAGATGATGAAAGTCATTATTCTTCAATATATTAAACATAATAATTATTTAGAGAAATATTATGATTCAATTTGAGTTATTTAAATAAGTTGGAGTTACATAAAACATAAAAATAACATGCCATAGATCTATTTGAGAATTAAAAACCAACCTAGGTTGTTTTCAGAGTTTGTGATCTATCCACACCATAAGGAGTATTTCCATTCAACAACATTGTATGATGCGATGAAAAAATGGGATAAATATTTACCTATGATATATTTTAAATTTATTATGTGGAGTAAAATCTTGAGATTCTTGGAATAATTTTATTTTGATTTAAATGGGTTTGAATGAGAAAATAAACCAGTGTATATGTTGACCAGTTTTAATGGGGAGTTTGAGTTGTTGTAAAACATATAATATTTCTATATTCGAATATGGAAAATATATTCATGTTATTTTATGAAGGCATAAAATATAGTATAAGAAATAAAATAACATTACTATTTAAGATAACCTAACATCATTTCTTTTATTTATTATCTTTGTGTAATGAAGAAGAATAATCTAATGAAATCTAGGAAGAAGAACATGTGCATTGAGTAAGAAAAAGGTGTACAATAATATATCTATATCATAAAATATTATTGAGAGTTAATAAAAAAGATGATGGTACAACTGATATGTTGAGACTTGTTAATAAGAGAGAAGTAGGAATAAGAGTCCTGCCCTATGATATCTTTATTTTGTTAGGTGAAGAAGTGAGAAAGGTCTATGATCCTGATTTTGAAGAAGATCAGAATGTGAGGTTTCTTAAAAGAATTAGGTTTACATGATATTATAATAGAATAAAGAATCAATTGAAGTGTTTTTAATTGGTTTTTTATAAGGATACTTTAAAGAACTTATGGGAGAAAGTATAAAGAACAAGTTGGGAGACTGCTCTGGATTTTCAGAATATAACCATCCAATGTTTTCACCATTTTTTAGGATTTTTAGTAGATAGCTTGTAATCATACTCAATTATATTTAATAGTACAAATCTAAGTCTAGGAAGAACCTAAACAAGATAAGGATAAGGTAACCATATTGGGACAAAACCCTGTTAAAATTCTCATGTGTATTGTTATTCTTCTATTTGATTACATATAAGGAAGCGAGGGATTTTAAGGAAAGAGAGGATCAATAATTTCATTGGTTATAGAGGTTTATTTGATATAGAAATCATAAAAAGGTCTACACTGATTCATCCCCCCTCTCAGTGATACATATTTATACCTAGGAACTACAAGATCTTGAATAAAATGAAAACAAGTGTCAAAATTTTTTGTGACAATCAAAAATTGTTTGTTCAGTTTTTTATCTATTGATGCATGCTTATAAAAATTAAAAATTTTAATTAATAAAATTCACTTTGGATAATTTAGGTACCATCACAATTCATATTGATATATGGTTTTTGACAACTAAACAATAATTTGAAGACCACTTTCTTAAATTTTTAGGATAATTTGAACTTGTGTTCTTGGTTTTTAGAATTAGATATAATGGAAATATTACCTAAATTCTATAAACATATGTCATTTTTGGATTATATAGTACTTTATGATATCACTATAAGAAATGGAATCTTTAACAATGTTTTTTATCATGGTGGTGGTTAACATAATTTTTTTATGTTTTATATATTCCTTTATGTATTTTTACATCAGTATTAAATTTCTAATTTTTTTTTATTTTTTGTCATTTTTTACAATTTTCATGAAATATATATTTGGTGATATTTTCAATTTATTAGCAGTGGTTTTGAAAACCACCACTAAAAACTGATCCAATAACTAAGTCTTTTTTTTCATATATTTTGTGACATTTGTAAACTTTAATAATGGTTAACTACCACCAATTAAGTAAGAAGATATTTTAATAATGGTTTAAGTTTTTTTGGTTGGATATGAAGATAAATTTTAGTTTCTCATTTTGTAAACTTTCATTTTAGGAGGATTGAATCCGAAAGATGGATTACAAAATTTATGGAAGGCATTAACAGTAATGAAAATCAATAGATGTAGAATGTTTTATAAGTAGCTTGGGAATATGTAACCTAGATGAAATAATATTCATTTTAAATTACAAGTTTATGTGCTAAAATAGGTGGGATGGTAGTGGTATCCATGTTTAAGTGTAAGATTATCCACAAAGATTGGGTAACGATGGAACATGATTAACCATATGGACTTATATATATATATGGGTAGGTGGGGTGATGAAGCTCATATTTTCATACATATTATTCTATAGTTAAATGTTTTAATCCCACCAATTTATCATTTTAAGGGTAATCGTCACTTTTTTTATGTTTTTGGAATAATTTGAGCTTAATTATCAAAATAGATTATTTTTGATCTTTAAGTGTTTTTATCACTTTTTTATTTTGTCCATAAATTTTTATACACTAGTTTAAATAAAAAAATATCATTCTTTTAGGATTAAAAAGATAATGTAATACATTTAATTCAATAGTACCTTTAGCTAAATCCAAAAATATAATTCCTAAAAGAAGCATGTAAGCTGAGCCTCTAAATTAGTTTACAGATTTGAAAATTTTAATTATTAGACCATATCTCACATATTAAAACCCCAAATGAGCATATGTTTTTAAGTGAATATAGATTAGATGAATATAAATATTTAACTTAATTATGTATACTTGATATTTATCCATCGCCAAGGCTATAAATGCATGGGAAACTGGAGTATTGGAATTTAAAGAGTCTAGATGGCTAGAAAAGTTTACTTTAGTAATCTACTCATAAATTTGTCTACCCATGTCCAATAGAGATAAAATTTTGTGAATAAATAGTTAATAAATATGTGAATGTATTTGAAGAATAAAAATTTCAAATATTATACAATTTAATGGGGAAACGATGAATGATCTTATAAAGGATAAATTTGGATCCAAAATGAGCCTCCCCTTATGCCGATAAATATGTACTTCTACTTCATTTCAAGGGAGGTTAGGAATTTTCAGTATCTAGTGAGGGTTTTTATATTTTAGTAATATTCTAAAATTAAATTATATATTATTTTTTTTCAATATATTCTTCTTCTATATTATTTTATTTTTTTTATATCTCCCTCAGTGAATCTCATCTCCTTGAAAATGGAGAACTAACTTTGGATTATGTTTGAAGGAAGGGAACAATGTTTTTATTTTTATTATTATGATTAAATGTTTCTATTTATTTTATTCCAATATTTTGGTAGTGTTTAAACTAATTAGGGTATGAATTCTCTCCCTTTTACATGATATCAACATCTTCTTCCCATTTATCCTTATTCCTCTCCTTCGATTCGATACTGATGCTTATGGTGGAGTTTCATTGCCGTGATGATGTGAGGGATATTATCCAATATATAGAGGGTTGGGGGGGGGGGGGTGGGGTGATATAAATTTTAATGGGTGGGTGTGGAGTGATAGGTTTGATATTTATATTTATTAGAGTATTAAGAATGTTCTTTTGAAAACAATGATAACTTCCAAGAACTCCCAAGAACAACAACGTCTTCCATTATCATTAAATACTTTGTGTATTTTATTATTATTTGTGATTTATTTATATCACACACACACACATACATATTTATCAAATATATTTAAAATCACAATACCAAAAAAATGTAAATTAGTGATGTTTTTTTGGCATTAGCGACGTTTTAAAACATTACTAATTGATTTACCGTTGTTTCTGAGTAACATCAGTAAATGAGGTGTCACTAAATTAGCAATGTTTATAAACTTTGATAATTATATAAATTTATAAAAATTTAAAAATTATGGACATTTATAAACATCACCAATTTTCAACACCTCATTTATCGATGTTTTTTATAAACATCATTAAATCACACCTCATTTATCGATGTTTCTAAAAAACATCAGTAAATTTTATTTTTTTAAAATTAGTGATGTTTGAAAATGTCACTAGGTTAGAGACATTTATAAACTTCACCAATTAGAAATAACCCATTTACTAATTATTTTTAGAAACATCAGTAAATAACACTAAATTTACCGACTTTTCTAGAAAACATCGGTAAATTTTCTGTTTTTAAATTCATAATTGTTTTACTGTTTTTTTAAAATTGATAATTTTTTTACAATGAAAAAAATTACATGGAGAACTTACATATCCAATAACCATGCATCACCCGACCCACCTCCACACCCAACCTCCAGTACACCCCTACACATCTTGTACCCACCCCCTCTCGGTGTCCCATACGCATATAGTACCCACTCTCAAACCTCTCCCTCCCTCCAGTACGCCCCCAATCCCCCTCCCCTCTAGTGGTATGTATCCTCATACAGTCTTCCCCACCACCAATGTGCCCCTACAGTCCACACATGAGGGTTCCGTTTTCCACACCCCAACAACCTTGCACACGCTTGGATAAGAGAAGGCACCCAAGGCCATAAAATAGGTTTACCCTAGGAATCAAAGATAGGACATGTGGGTATTGCAGAAAAATCAATCCAAATCAACCAGTCCACTTTTGATTATAATATTTTATTATTTTATATTTATATATATATATATATATTTAAAATAGATTTCAGTATTTAAAAATAATAATATATAATATATATTTTATATATTAATGTACATATATTAATATATATGTTTATATTATATATATGTTTATATTATATTTATGTGTGTATAAATATATATATGTATGTATATATATATATATAATTATAAATATATATATATATATATGTGTGTGTGTGTGTTTATATTATATATATATATATGTTTATATTATATATATATGTTTATATTTTATGTTTATATATATATATATTATATTTTTATATTTTATGTTTATTTATATATTTATATTATATTATATAAATATATTTTTATATTATATATATAATTTTATATTATATATATAGATGTATATATATATATATTATATGTTTATATTAATATATATATGTTTATATATATATATATATATCTGTGCGTATGTGTGTGTGTATAAATATATATGTGTATGTATACATATATATAATTATAATTATATATATATATATATAATTAGTCACGTTTTAAAACACTGGTAAAAATATCACTAAAATAGCCATGTTTTCGTAAAAATGTGACTAAATTTTAAAAATATATATGTTTTTATATATAAATATATCTATATAAATATATGTTATATAAATTTATATATATTTATGTGTGTCTGTTTATGTATATATATATATATATTTATATATATATTTATATATATGTGTCTATGTTTATATATATTAATATATATATATATATATAAATATAAATTTACAATAATGTGGGGAAATGATATATATATATATATATAGCGATGTTTCCTGAATAACTTCTCTAATTAAGAAACATTTCCTTAAAAACATCTCTAATTTAGCAATGTTTTTGAGGAAATATTGCTAATTTAACCACATTTTGAGGAAATATTTCTAATTTAGCAAAGTTTTTGAGGAAACATCCCTATTTTAGCCACATTTCATAAAAAAGGCTACTAAATTAGTGATGTTTCCTAAAAATATCACTAAATTTGTAATGTTTCCTAAAAAACATCTCTAAATTTAAAATTAGCGATGTTTTTAAAAAGCCTCACTAAAAAAACATCGCTAAATTCTAGTTTTTTATAGTATCACCCATTATTTTAGTATTGATTTTTAGTACATTTTAGTTATAAATAGTTATAATAAAATAATATTGTTGTGTGAGTGTCCTCCTTGAGAGATCAACCCTAGGGTGCATGTTATGCTGCATTATTAGGAAAATATATATTTATTGACTGAGGATTCATGAAAATCACTATATATAAATTTAACACCATTTCTATGGAGGAAATTAACTTATGGTTAGTATTTAAAAAAAAATTTTAAAAACTAAAAAAATAGAACTTTATTGCATATATTTAATTTCTTAGGTCAAGTTGTTTTTTTATAATGAATACTTTTATGATTGGAATTTTTTTAAAATATTTGACGTGTCTAATATGGAAGAGACTATACTGATTTAGACCAGGTAGATCAAAAAGAGGGGTGGGGGGATCAATGGTCTTATTTTATGAATTATTCCTATTTTAAATACAACCTCTTAAATTGGGTAAAGTTCTTGATCCTATAATATTATCTAACAACGTCTCCTTGTGTGAAGTAGTAATGAAAGGGAGAGAAACATACATTTTTTAAAAGGTCCAATATAAAATCCCACTCTTTTCCATGTTGAATAACTGCCTTAACATTGATTCTCCACTTAAAAACAAGTGGATATACCTAGTTAGACACCCTAATTACAATTCTATAAGAACCTTTTGGACACCCAATTACAATCCTCTAATGATTGGTTAGACAACCCAATCACAAGCCTCTATAAACTGGTTAGAAACCCCAATTACAAGGTTATTATTCAACATTGATACACTTGAAGGAAGATCTATTTTTGATCTTGGATTCTTTTATTCAACTTTTTAATTGGTCTCCCTTCGTAAATAGATGGATCAGTAGGCTTGCTTGTGTACAATACCTTTAAGAACTTAAGCTTCTATAAATGATGAACAACACTGCTGGTCTCAAAAATCATTCAAGATATTGAATGATCTAGGTTCTCTTGTTCCTTATGAATACTCTGGCAGTAAGTCTTATTCTCTAGAAAAATATATCTTCATCTCCAGACACTTATTCTCTCTTTGATATTGAAAAGTATCAGGATCTAAATATTTTATTGCACCATATGTTTTCAAGTATTGTAAATAATTATAACCATATATTCTTCTTTGGTACCTACACAAACACACATAAAATATCATGTTAATAATATTTAGTTTCCATTTATATTTGGAAACTCATTAATCTTTAGTAGGATGCGATCTTATCATTTAAATATGGAAAAATATTTCCAGTTGAATTATCCATCATAATCTCATTCAAAATACTTTATAAAATATTTATATTAAATCTCCTAGAGACTCATGTATTTCCTTTTTTTAATTCCTCCTCAAAATCCTCTTCTTTATGTCACTCAAAATATCCATGTGTATGGATTCAATAATATCTACCACATGTAACTCCTAATTATAGTGTGGAACTTCCTATTAGATTACTTTTGATATTTTCTTGAATCATAATCAAAATGGATTATCATGATGTATAATCTTTGGATATCACAATATTAACATCATCTAATTCTTATTTCTTCAGAATATACCAATTTTTGAATCTAATATTGTCACCCGGAATATCCATAAAAAATCCTATACATATATGAATGACCATGGGTATCGATTTTATAAAGTAAATTATGTTTGAATAGAATACAAATTATGTTTTTTAATAAGAAATATTTCTAGAAATCATGCTTACACAGTACTATATAATGTTTACATAGATGTTTCTAATAATTTTTTAGGCTTTTCTTATGTTTATGAAGCTCAAGTCAATGGATCAAAAACATGAAAAAATAATTGACTATGGCTTGATGTCTATGAAAATCTTGTATTATGTTTACCCTAGATTACTTTATGAATACAAAACATGAGGTTGATGTTTACATAGACATAAATTTTTTTTTTACATAACATGAGACTTCATGCTTATACAATTATGTCTTTTCTATTTTCACCTAGCTCCACTTGGATTGATGTTCACAAAACACTTTAAAGACATTTATTCAGTTTCTAAACCAACTCAAAATATCTTCTAATATATTTTATATAGTGTCTCTACATCCACCAAAAATTTTCATGATTTCACTAAGGACCATCACATCAATCATCACATTTTAATAATCACTTTGTCTTGAATCTCTCCACTTGAGTTCTTCAACCTATAGCCTCAAATTTCCTTTTCCATTTATCATCACCTCACTCAAATTATAGAATTATATGTATTGTCAATAATTACATCTAATACCAACTCATGAATTTATAAAAATCCTCCAAGAATCATCACTTCTTATAGTAAAAAATATTGACTAATTAATAATAAATAAAATTCATCCAATGGTCACTTAAATCCCCCATTTATATTTTATTGTCAATACCACAATGCACCTATCGTGTCAA
Source organism: Viscum album (assembly GCA_963277665.1). NCBI lineage: Eukaryota > Viridiplantae > Streptophyta > Magnoliopsida > Santalales > Viscaceae > Viscum > Viscum album. Next base: position 1,154,745,078 of record OY728120.1, on the reverse strand, counting down.
TATGTGTGGTTATATTTCTTCTCCATATTTACAATAAATAAAAAGATGATTTTAGGGCCATCTCACCTCATTTACCGACTCCCAAAACTCAAATTTAGCTTCCTTTTTCAAATCTAGATTATATCTTGAGACATTTGTGTAAAATATGACACAACATGAATTGTAAAAAAAATACATGTTTTAATAAATTATAATTCTACTTAGGAAAATCCATTTTAGAAAAAATAGTGAAAAACAAAGGTTGTTAATGCTGTCCATAAACAACCATACATTTGATACCAATCTCAAAACACATTCAAGGGGCCATTTCACACATATTTAGTAAAACAAAAGAAATAACCTACATTCGACTCAAAAAACCATAAAAATAGTTCATGTTCATGTCAAATATTTCCCCATTTATCACATGATTTCAACAACTAACATCCCACTTAATAAGTGAATTTAATACAACCATAACTTAGGGTTCTATGTGTAATTTTCACACCTCAATCCTCTAGTTTTCATGGGGCTATCCAGATTTTATAGAATTTATATATTGGCATATATTGTGAAATATTTATAGCTACATATTTATTTATACTTCTACTTGTGGTACTAAATCTTTTATCTATTTCATGATACTAGAAACACCATGAAAATGACCTATTTTGATGTCTAATAGTGACAACATAACACCTCCCCTTAAATTCCATTTAGGTTAGAACAAATAAAAAATAATAACAGGGAATAATTAAGGACCTCTTTTATAATCATTATTAATACCGAGGGGGGGAGTTTAATCTCAACCTGGACTTCTTAGTCCTTCCCTTCTCATCACTTTTATTCTTGTTATTAGCCTCAATAGATTTTTTACTCACCTCTTTATTTTGAAATTTTTCCTTTTATGAAGTAGTTTTCTCCACTTTAGAGGTCAAGGAAACTTCATTTCCATAATAACTTATCATTTTTATAATTTCATCTTCTTTGTATAGTAATATTTTTTTATAAAATTTTATTCCATTCCCAAACTTACCACCCATTTCACATGATTTTGATTGAATTTTTGATCTATATTTTTGGAAAATTTATCATAAATTCTAAATTATTCATGTAAAACTACTTGTTTTCATTTGGATTAAGAATCCATTTATTCTTTATCTATTATCATATCCATATTTAATTGGTTAGGCCAGCTCTCTAATATTTTTTTTGACTTGCTCAGTTTGCTTATATTCTTCACACAACATCTTAGAATCCTCATTATTATATATATTATTTATTATTGTCTTATAAATTTTATCCCCTTTTACAGGATAAGGAATCTATATTGAAAATGTATTCATACACATTTTATAATTATGACAATCTTATATACACCTACCGCAAAACTCTTTCAAAATTTTAAATCTGTTCAGAGTAGTCAGATTTTGTGAAGTTCTAGTCACAATTTGTTTACTTGTGAATTAAATCTCATTTGTATACCAAAGTCCCCCTTGATTTTTCATCATTCCTGATAGTGAAATATTATAAAAATAATAATATTATATGTGTCAATACCTCCCACAACACTAGAAATAACCTCTTAATTGGGATCTACTAACTTGATAAAAAAATTTTCTCAGATTTTATTGGGACTTTATTTATTTTTTTTGCACCTTATTTTACATAGGGATTAGTTTTTTACTTGGAATATTATTCCTTTACTTTGATTTGGAATTTTTTCTCATAGTTTTATTGGTCTTAAAATACCTATATTTTTTTTCAGACATATACTATTAAAAATACTAGATCTAATTTGTAATTGATTAAGTTCTAAATTACCTTGTTCCCCTATGCCCCTATTCTCACCATCTTGAGAATATTTACCTTTAGATTTAATAGAATTGGTGAATTTTTCTTTGAATTTATTTGTATCTCCATGTAGTAAGAGATAAATGGATTATGTATCATATGATTCTTCTTCCCTTATAGCCATCTTCTCACCAAGATCACTTACCATCTTCTCAAGTACATCCACCATCAATACATTATTCTTATTATCATAAAAAAGGGATATTTATTTTCAATCACATTCATCATTTTTAATAGAAAAATTTTTATTTTATTTATTAGGTTTTATCTTTTCTTTCTTTAGCTTTGAATTGTTCTCTAGACTATTTTAAAAATTTTATCTCAATATCCATTAAAGTTTAGTTATTTCCTCACTATCATCATCAATAATCAATGAATCAAATGTTTTTCACCTTTTGAAATAAAATTAACATCATTATCTAAAGAGATAATTGATGATGAATCTTATTTATCATGTTCTATAATTTGATTACTCTTCCTACTATTGGAAGGATTTTTTTCTTATCTTTTTTTTTTGTTTCAAAAATTTCTCATCTTCCTCATCATATTGAGATTCAGAAGCCTTATTCTTTAGATAATCATATGTAATGTATCCAAGGATATCAAAAATTTACCACTTTGGTGATCATTTTATTTTTTTCTGCCTACTTACCTTTTCTGAATCCCATTTATATAAGGGGAATAATGTCACTAAGATCTTCAACTCCCTCAGAATCTAAATCACTTAGTTATGCATTCCCTTATTAATTGATTTTTTATTTTCTCAAGGATTCAAGGGCCACCTCATATTTTTATTTCTACTTGAAAGATTGTTTTTTCCTCATCTCATAAGCTATGAGTATATTGTGTAACTCATATATTTTCAAATTTTTATTTATTCTGGGGTTAGTATTTTTGAATTAAACCAATCTAGAAAATTCCACATAAGTTTGTTAACAATGATGGAATCCTTTATACTATCACTAAAAACTTTGATGTTTTTGAACATCTCATTAACCTCAGTGAAATAGTCATAAATATTTTCATCATCATCCCTTTTGAGGTCCTCAGAATTGTTCATCCTAACTTGAATTTTTTCTTCCATGAATTTAACATTATCTTCACAACCACTTCTAAATTTTTCCTAAATCTCCTAGGTAGTCTAGAGACCCATGAACTTTTTTTATACCTTATCCAATAGATCCATCAATATAGAACTTTGATCCTTTCCATCTAAGTCCATAATTCTCTTATTAGCACGAGTCATAGATGAATATTAAATAATGGGTGGAAAACCAACAATTTTAACACCTCTCCATTCCAATCCAAGAGATATAAGGTAGGGTGGTATCTTATTCCCCTAGTTATGATAATTCTTACCATCAAAATTTGTGACAACCCTACTATTTATATAATTGATATTATCCATTCCTCATAAAACTCTTTAGATATTTAGAGGGAACCTTTTCTTTTATACCACTTATACTACCCCGGGAAGGATAAACCACAAAGAGGGGGGGGGGGGTAAATTTGTGGTCTTATTTTATGAATTATTACTCTTTTAAATTCAACATCTTGAACTAGTTAAATCTCTTTATCTTGTTAATATTATCTCATAACCTCACATTATGTGTAGTATTAATGGAAGAGAGATAAAAAAACATGATTTATATGGTTTATAAAAAAATCCCACTCCTTTTCTTGTTGGTCAGATTCCCTAAAATGGATTCTCTACTATAGATAAAAGTGTATAAAATTGGTTAGACACCCTGGTTATAATTATTTAGTAATTAGTTAGATACCCCAATTGTAATACTCTAGTGATTGGTAAGACACCCAAACAACGAGCCTTCAATAAATGGATAGACACTCAAATCGAAATATTCTTCTTCATCTTTGATCCTTTTGAATAAAGATCTCTTTATCCATATATATTCTTCTGTGCCACTTGTTAATTGATCTCCCAACAAAAAATGATATATAAAAAGGGTTTATTAATTATAACACCTTTAATAACTTCAACAAAAATCAATGATAAATAATACTTTTAGTCTCAAAAATCACTCTAGATATTAAATGATATGGGTCCTCCTCTTCCTTTAGAATAATTAGGTAGAAATTTCTATTTTTTAGTAAAATATCTCCCTAGATTTAGTCTCTTATTCTCTCTTTGATACTAGAAAGTATCAAAATATCAATATTTTCTCACATATGATGTTTTTAATTACTCTTAATAATTATCAATATCTATTCTTATTTGGAACCTGTATGTAAATACCCAAACCCTAATAACCTAGAGTTGGTGGTTACTTTATTTACATTGGCACTAAATACAAAAAAATCACATCGTGATGGACCTAATAGTTTAGTAGTATTGGTAAACTTGATACATACTTTAATATTACATTAAAATTGACATAAAATACATCATAGTATTTCCTTTGTAGACACCATTATTCTGCAATCTTATCCTAGCATATCAATCATAATATACTTCTTGGCATCCTGGGAAAAATAAAAATAAAAAAAGAGCGAGCATAGATGCTTAGTAAGGATACACGTACAAAAATATATATGAGTAAATGAGGAATAATAAATATGGAAAATTAAATAACTAAAATACATTTCATTTAATCAATAACTAGAACATAATATGGAAGGAATAATTGATGATAAAAAATTCCCATATAAATAGTCACATGGTCTTGAAACTTATCCATGGATATTATAAATAATCGAATAATCACATGGAACATTAATAATATATTTAATAATGATGGATGCATAATTATAGACATCCAAAAAATACCATCAAGGCCTCAACCAAGACATCTACATAAATGGTTAAGGTATTGGCCAAAACTAGAGATAGTTTGTCTCATGATACATACTAATGCATTGAGGGGCTGTAATAGGCCTGACCCATTACTTATTAAGTCCAATTCATTCCTCATATGAAAGGGGTAAAAAATAATAAACATAAACACCAGTATTTAAAAATTTGCATACAAAATGTGTCACAAACCAAGCCATAGTTCCATCTAACCCAACACCTGACTCATTCCATGGAATGGCTCGAAGGGGTTTCCCGATTCCCAAGGGCTGGCAATAAGTTCCTGAGTATAAACCATGAAACTTGGGAATGATTTAACCCATATAAATAATAATAACCAACCAACCATAATAAATAAACCAAAATTTATCAATCACAACCAAACATGGCATAATCATTTTCAGATTAAGTGTTTACAACATTTAAAAAAACCCAAAGAGGCTGAAATAAAAAGGGAACAAGACACAATACCAAAAACCACTATGAAATAAGAGGAGAATATTACTTAGGAAACCACCACAACATCGGTGAGGGGAAACCACTATAATCCTGAACCACCATCTCCAAACATCTTGCCTTTACCTGTGTCAAACATAACCAAGTCTACTTACACCCAAACATGTAAATAGGGTGTGAGTCATATCTCAATAGGATGCCACCCAAAAAATAGATTCCATGTTATAAACATTATAAGATAAATAAAAATGCAAGTTTTATAAAAGAAATATATTTTTATGGAAAATGTTTTAGAGGAAAACATTATTTCTTTTCAAATAACCAACGTAGTATACCATATGACAATGGTGAGTACAATATCACAAAAGAGAACTAAGTCATGGGAAAACCCTATAGGCACTAGCTAGCAATGGGACAATAGGTACATAGTATCTTGGTGAAAAGTGGTATAACAACCACGACCAACAACATTATCATGCATGTGACACTTGGAGGGAAAATCCCATGGGCCTAGTGGTCTCCGATCATCATTATATTTTAGTTAGTGTTGTATCGTAAATCCTACTAGATGAATCCTGGACAAGACACTTCTAAGTCAACTAGCGTACTAGTCCTAGTCTGACCACCTAGTTACCAATGTTTCCCTTTATGATCAATTACCATTCCACATATCACACACAACTTCACTTTCACACAAACACAATCCCATAAATATAACCAACAAAATGATCCACCCTTTTTTATAATCCAAAACCTATTTTGAATCCAAATTCACACAAAAATAAATTTAAAACATGTTTCTCAGAAATTGAAAAACTTATTAAACATCTTTCATAATTTATAAAGAACATTCAAAATTCACAATAAGGGTTCACACTTGAAATACACCCAGTTTCCATTAAATAAATCACTTTCAAGCAATACACATATCAAAACACTTCAAAAACACCTTTCAAACCACAAAAATAAATCATATAACACATTTAAACACTCATACAAGAATATAAAATTATCAAAATAATGTTTAAGCACAAATCCTTCTACCTCGAAAGAATAAACTTAAAGAATCTAGTGTAAAACCTCAATCTCACCTAATATCGAACCATAAACATCAAGGTTAAACCCTAAAAATTAATATCTAGCCCTAAATTAAACACCCAAACCACTAAAAAAAGGAAACCCTAAGAAAGAAGAGAAGGAACCCTAGAAAGAAGGGAGAAATCAAGAAAAAATGGACTTGGAGAATCGAGGATAAAACACACCAAAATGACCCCAAAAATTTGTGGTCCAAGGGAGAAAATGGAGGAGGGAGCGGCACCTAGGGTGGAGGAACTCGAGTGGGGGAATAAATGGGTGTTTAGGGTTAAAAATATCAGAGAGAAAAAACATAAAAATCCAATTTTTAATGACCCGCACAAGTTGCACGGTTTTACTATATGGCTTTCCAAATAGTGTGGAAACCGTGTGCACCTCACTATCCAAGAGGCACCTACCACACAGTTAGCCCATACAACCTAACTTACCATGTGTAATCCTTAGGATATCTACTATACAAAACCAACCACTAGCCACTTGGTTACCGGGGTAGGGGCATACAGTTTACCCTAACCATGCGCCAACTGTGCGCTACATGCTGTTTACCCAATTTTTCTCATTTTCTCCAAGAACTCAAAGGAAACACAAATGAAAAAATATATATAGAAAATAAATATAAAAAAACTCAAAAATAAATCATGGGTGTGACAATTCTCCCCACTATAAAAACTTTCCGCCCCTGGAAAGACATTCCAAAGCTTGACCAGAGAATAAAAATGGGTATTCCACCTCCATCCAAGACTTTCACTACCAAGTATCATATTCATTATTACCATGATGGAAAAATATATGGACAAAAGGAATAGACTTTCCACAAATAAATTTCTCTTGGGAATCTACTATTCTCACTGGCTACTCAAATATTGATAAATCGGGCTCAATTTCTAACTCTTCCCAATTTAGCACATGAGACAGATCTGGGTTATATTTTTTCAATTGGGATACATGAAACACATCATTAATTGATGTTAACTGTGAAGGAAAATCTAACCTATATTCCATCTTTCCTTCCTGTTCGGTGATCACGAAAGGTTTGACATACCTTGGTGTTTTCTACCCTTGTTTTCCCAAATGGTGATGACCCAAATGAGGTGCCACTTTCAGGAACACCCAATCACCCATGGAAAACTCTAGATCCCAGCATACCTGATGAACATAGGATTTCTAGTGACTCTAAGTTGTCAAAAACCTCTTCCTAATCATATTTACCTTATTATATGTCTCCTACAGTAAGCTTTACCCCAACAACAAGGTCTCACCTACCTCATCTCAACACAAAGGAGACCGAAATGGTTGACCATAAAGTTCCTCAAAGGGAGGAATTTGAATATAGGATTGGTAGCTATTTTTATATGAAAAATTGAATAATCCTAAATGGATATCCTATGATCCTCTTAAATCTAAGACATCTTCTTGGAGAATGTCTTCCAAAATCTAATTTTACCACTCCATCTAACCATCAGTTTGAGGATGATATGCCATGCTTAATTTGACCTAAGAATCCATCACCCTTTTAAGGACTTGATAAATATAATAGGTGAAATGGGGTTCCCTGTAAGAAATAATTGCTGATGACACACCATAAAGACTCACAACCTCTTGAACATATATCAAGATAAACTCATCCACCTTTTCCGAATCTATGATTAGAATAAAATGAGAAGATTTGGTCAAATGTTCAATCACTAATCAAATGGAATTTATTCCATAAAGTGTATGAGGTAATATAATAATGGAGTCCATGTTGATCTCACCCAACTTCTAAGTAGAAATGGGTTGTGGTTGGAGAAAACCAGAGGTCCTTTAATGCCTTACTTTTACCTACCGACACATATAACACCTCAACAAGAAGTTAGCTATATCTCGTCTCTTACCTAGAAACCCATAATTCCAATGTACATCATAATACATCTTGGTAGAACCAAGATAAATTAACCACTTATATTGGTGGATATTTTGGGTCACCAACTTCCTCAAAGATAATGACACTACAAAATATACCTTGAAACATAAAACTCTCTTAGGAGACAATGAAGAATCACAAGGTGTCACACCACTATGAAAAGAATACTTAGAACTCTAACATAACTCATCACCAGACTTATCCCACTGAATCAGCTTCAGAAGGGAAGGATATTTCCAAAAACTAACCAATAATGTACCTCCACTATTCTCCTTGGTCTCTAAGTGAATATGAGTGAAAATCCCCTTCAAGGTTCACCCATCACTGGAATTTCTTACCGCTTGCACTTGCACCTTCCCACTCAAGGCATCAACCATAATATTACCTTTTACCAGGGTATAGACTATATCAAATTCGATCCCCTAAAGGTAATAAACCCAAAAATGTTGCCTAAAATTCAAATACTTTTGGGAGAAAATATAGGCCAAGATTTTATGATCTGAATAAACCCAAAATTTATCCCCAAAAAGATAATGAATTCACAACTTCAAGTAATGCATCCCCACTGGTAACTCCAGAAAATGAGCCGGGTAGTTATTTTCATGTGGTCGAAGTTAGTGAGATCCATACACCACCACATGGCTATTCTATATAAGCACACATCTGAGACACATACCCAAGGAATCAAAATAAACCACATAGATCTTTCCATATTCTAGAAAGATCAACAGTGGAGTGATATTCAACTAAAGATTTAGCTCCTCAAAGGATCACATACACTCTAGGATCCATTCAAACATTACTCCTTTCTAGGTGATCACCGTCATGGGGGAAGAAAGTTGAGATAAGTCTCAAAAAAATCTCCTTTAATATAAGGCCATAACTAGAAAGCTTCCGATCTCAAACACATTCTTTAGTTTCTCTTATGAAAAAACTGTATTGATCTTCTCAGGGTCCAAAAAAACCACTTGTTCTGAGATCACATGGACCTGAAAATTTACCTATTTAATCCCTAAGGTACACTTATAATACTTTTCATATAGGTGATGGTCCTAAAGAGTGTCCAATACAATATGCATATGATTACCATGCTCCTGTTTAGATTTAGAATAAACTAGGATGTCATACATGAATACCATGATAAAAGAAACAAGATACTGGTTGAAAAATATGTTCATAAGCACCATGAATATCATTGGATAATTTGTCAACCCAAAAAACATGACCAAGTATTCAAAATGGTTGTACCTGCTTTGAAATACCATTTTCAGAATGCCCACCTCTCTCACCCTGACATGGTGTTAACCAAAACACAAGTATATCATATAAAACCACCTTTCCCCTTTTAACTAGTCAAAAAATTCATTAATGCGGGGTAAGGGATACTAATTCTTGATTGTAACCATATTCAATTTCTGATAATCAATTCACAATCAGAGGGATCCATCTAACTTCTTCACAAACAAGACTGGGGAGGACCAAGGAGATACACTCGGAAGAATTAATCCTTGGGATTCTAAATCATCAAGTTAGGCAATTAATTACCTCAAATCAATGGTGGCCATAAGGTATGAGGGAAGAGATATCGACTGTGTTCCCGACACCAAATCTATAGAGAACTCCATATCCTATTTCATAGGTAATCCTAGAAAGTATTTTAGGAATAAATATGGGACCTCATTTACTATAGAAGGTAATACACCCTCGGAATATCTACAGTCATCCTCCAATGAGAGCGATGATAACTAAAAAATTATATTTCCCAACTCCAGAAGTAGAGGTCCAACATGACCCTACTGATGGTTCCATTCACCATGAAAAACTTGGGTACTTCCATCAAGTACCATGAAACTCACCCGCCGACTATAGAAATTGATATGTTCATGGAAGCATAATATCCAACCCATTCTAAGGATTACATAAAATAGGTCTATATATAAGACTAGGAGATCCTACTCTAGCTCAACCCCTAACATGGTGAGTGCACAGGACGAACACTTGAAACCCTACTCTTTATTCTTACCCAACAATGTTACTAACTCTATCGCACATGGAATGAGATTAGTTTTCAAAAACAAAGAATCAAAAATAAGAGAAGAGATAAAATAAATAGAAGTACCATTATCAAATATAGAAACAATAAGAGATGATGTAATAAAAATGATACCTCGAATTGTCGCAGGCCCTGCATTTGATTCAGCTGGTGCTCGATCCACCTCATGAAGCTACCTCATCTCAACATAAGCCTAAGAATGACCACTGGCCTATATATCTACCCTAAATTAACTCTTCCAAAAGGATGATCCAACCCTACTGTCTCGACCACCAAACTGATATCCCATAGTCTTGGATGGCTCTGACTGGGATGACATCCCCTAAAAGCCACAGATCCTGCACCACTCAGATGAGGATGCATTAGTTTTCAAAACTGATGTAAGTTTCCCATTGCTCCATATCAGGGACAAGGTTTGAGAGGAGATGTTCATGAAAGTCTTATGTTCCCTAACTTCCCATAATGGTGTCACATAACATAACCTGTATCAGAAGCTGCAGATGCAGGCTGACAGGAAGGATGGACTGAACTACCACCTGCCTTCTTCCCCTACTCGTACCACTTCCTATTATTCTCTATTGAACTACCAATTCTCATTTCTGACATATCCTCAGAGGAACCAGACTCACCCTTGTGGTCAATATTCACCATACAAGAATAGTTAACCAATTTGGCATAGGTCTAATACTTAAACAGAAAGAACTGAGAATAAATCTATGGCTGTAACCCCTCTCAAACATTTGAGCCTCCATATGCTCATTGGAAAAGATTTTAGGTGCATACCAAACTAGCTCAGCAAAGTAGTTGGTGTACTCTATAATGGACCAGTACCCCTGAATTAGATCCATAAATTCTTAAGATCTAGCATTGTCCAAGACCTCAGGATAGTACTGTTCATTGAAAACATCCTTGAAGTCTTTCCAGTTCATCTAATCATGCTTTCTGGTTTTCACCACTGAGTTCCACCACCTCTGAATTTGATCTTCTAGCAAGAATGAATCACATTTCATCCTAAATTCCTCAAGAGTGTCAAGAAATTAAAACATCCGTTCTATCTTCTCAAGCCAATCCTCTTCTTCCTGAGGTTTCGTACTACCTCAAAAGGAAGGAGACTTGTTCTTAATGAACTCAGGATATTTTTACTTCCCAGGACCAGATTCAGCTTCTCTAACTGGACCAGGACCAGGACCCACTCCTTATCCAAAATCCTGAATAGTCCAAACCACATCTTCCACTAGTATTTGATCATGTGGTGCAGAAAAACTCTCACCCATATCTTATCATGGTTAAATATGAATTATCTGGGGAGGAATTTTAATACAAGTAATGATCATAAAATAACTACCAATAAAAACAATCTAAAAATTTTCAGCAATAACAAAAAATCTCAACCTCTTCAGCAAATCAAAACATAACCAAATACATTTCAATAACAAGACAAACAACCAAACCACTCTACCACCACCCAGTGACCATATACAGTCTACGGATTGTACGTTTCACCTAGGTAAGAAGTAAAAAAATAATCCCAACATCCTATGGAAAATCAGGATATGTTACAAGGTGTGCTGGACAAACACCCTACTCGCAACCAAAACCTCAAGCACCAACTATCTTAGATCCTGTCTATCCATACCCACCAGAAAATAACTTGACCCAAAAGAGAGTAACCTTATCTGATACCATTTTATCATGAACCAAGCTATATTTCCATCTAACCCAACACTTGACCCAATTCTTGGCATGGATTGAAGGGAATTCTTAATCCTCATGGGCTAACAACAATTTCCGGGGTATCAACCATGAAACATGGGAATGATTTCACCCATGTAAATAATCATAACCAACTAAACATAAAAACTAAACAAAAACTAAAAAATCCCAACCAACCATGGAATAATTGTTTTTTAATTCAAGGTTTACGGAATTTAAAAAAACCCAAAGAGGCTAAAACAAAAAAGGAACAATACACTATCCCAAAAAACACCACACAACAAGAGGAGAATTATCTTTAAGTCACCACTAAAACACCTGCAAGGGGAAACCAAAAGAATCTAGAACCACCATATCCAAACATATTTCCTTTACCTGTGTCAAACATAACCAAGTCTACTTACACCAAAATGTGTAAGTAGGGTCTAATCCAAATCCTAATAGGATAACACCTAAAAAAGAGACTCTATGCTATAAATAATATAAGATGAATCAACATGAAAGTTTTATAAAATAAAACTAGAAACATTTTTATTGAAAATGTTTTAGAGGAAACATTATTTATTTTTTAAATAACCTACAAATTATACCATAAGCTGATGGTGCATACAATATTAAAAAGAGCATTAAGTCACGAGAAAACCATATAGGAACTATCTAGAAATAGGACACCAGGTAAATTGCATCTCAGTTAAAAGTGGTATAGAAACCGTGACCAATGGAATTCTCATGAATGATTCACTAGTAGGGAACATCCCATGGGCCTAGTGGTCTCCAATCATCATTATCATTTAGTTAGTGTTGTATCATCAATCCTGCTAGATGAATCTGGGCCAAGCCACTTCTGAGTCCACTAGCATACTAGTCTTAGTCGACCCACCTAGTTACCCAAGTTTCCCTTTATGCTCAATTTTCATTCCACATATCACAAAAAACTTCACTTTCACACAAACACAATCCAATCCATATAACACACAAAATGAACTTCTCTTTTTATAACCCAAAATCTATTTAGAATAAAAAAACACACAAAAATCACTTTAAAACATGTTTCACACCACTTTCACAACTTATTAAACATATTTCATAATTTATAAATCATATTCAAAATTCCTAACAAAATTTCAAAATTAAAATACACCAAATTTCCTTTATAAAAACCACTTTCAAGTCAAATGAATATAAAACCATTCAAAAAACCTTTCGCACTACACACATAAATCATATAAAACATTTAAACTCTTAAGAAATCATATCAAATTCACCAAATAATTTTAAGAAGAGAACCACCAACCTTAAATGTAGAAACTTATAGAATTGAGTGTAAAACCTCAACCACACCTCAATCAGACCCTAGAGAGGTAAGATCGAGCCATAAACCTCAAATCTAATCCCTAAAAATTAAGATTTAACCATAAATCATACAAAAAACCCATTATAAAAAGGAAACCCCAATAAAGAAGAGAATTAACCCTCTAACAAAGGAATAAATCAAGAAACTAGGGACTTACTTGGAAAATCATGGGAAAACTACACAAAAATCACCCAAAAAATGGAGTTATATGGGAGAAAATGGAGGAGGGAGAAGTGCATAAGGTGGATTAAACTGAGTGGGGGACTAAATGGGTGTTTGGGGTTAAGATTTGGGGAGTTATAAAACAAAATAATCTAAATTTTAATGACCTAGACAAGTCGCACGGTTTTCCCGCACGGTTTGCCAAACCGTGTGTCAACTGTGCGCCCCTCACTGTCCAAGAGGAACCTACTACACGGTTAGCCCACATGGCCTGAATTACCATGCATAAGCTATGTGGTATCTAATTCCCAAAACCATCCACCTTCCACACGGTTACCTGGGTAGGGGTGCACGATTTCCCCTAATCGTGTACCAACCATGCACTACATGTTCTTTACCCAATTTTTATCATTTTTATCTAATAGATCAAAGGAAACCCAAATGGAAAAATATTGATAAAAATTAATAAAATATACCTCAAAAATAAATCATGGGTGTAACAAAATGTTAACAATTACCCCAATTAATAAACATAATCATAAACCATCGAGAGTAATCTGAATTTTATTAAACTGGAACAATCCAAATAAAACTGATCATAAACCATCCAGAGAAATAAATAGAATGGTATAATTACAACATATACCCATAGAATAATAACTAGAATAAGGGTTATTGACATAGAGTAATATATATTACATAAATATATCATTAAAAACCTTTTTGGGGAAAATATCCTTTTTTACTTTGAAATTCATTTAAAAAAAAACTATGCAAATACGAAGGAAATTTTTTTATTTAAGAATTAACTTGTAAAATTTTAAAGGAAACTGAAAATAATTAATAAATCATGATAGTGGGAAAATAATCTCTTTATTTATCTGTTAAAAAAAATTCATTTCATAATTTTTCTGAAAATTCACAAAGTACCTCATTTGGAAAATGATAGAGAGATTCATTTCAAACCATTTTGTAAAAAGTCAAACACGGGTAGAAATGACTTTAAAAAATCATAAGATAATAATAAAAATGTTTTTGAAATTTTTTTTCTTGAAACATTGATATGTAAGAGAGATAATCCCCAATGAATAATTATATATAAAAATCCCAAATAATGACGATATTATGAAATAAACCCTTACCACTTTAGTAAATTTTGAATTATAATCCCCAAGTGAGAAATAACTTCAAATGAAACTTTAAATACAATGAATAAAAATATATTAATTATATAATATATCCATGAGTTATTGTATAAACCAAAAAAAATAAATAAGTTGTGAATATGGCATATGTATCACAGAAGTAAAAGTTAGAATAGAAACCCTTACCTCAGGTTTGATTTACTCTGTACATTTTTGAACCTATGGTATAATAAATATATATTTATTATGCATATATTACAGAACCATAATCATATATATCAAACCATATATGATTTAATTATAATATTTTATCACCAGTTTATTATCAATCAATTGTTAAAATCATTATTTTGGGTGTTAACTACTTTGTTTTTCATGTATGTTTTGATTCGATAGTTCCAGTCCATATAATTTTATCATAGTTACATCATATACAAAAAATACTATTTATGGGGTAAATATAATATATATATATATTATATTTATATCCATCCTTAAATATAGATATATAAAAATGAATTACACTATTCATGGAGACGTTGGGCCGTACATATGCATGAACACTATTTTTATTTTTCGATGAATAGAAAAAAATAATGGTAAAGAGTAATTAAAATTTATAGAACCATTATTATGTAATATATATCATATATATTCATTATATTCATATTATAACCATCCAAGTAAAGTGATGATAAAAAAAATTACACCACTGCATGGAGACTTAGTCGTACGTACGCACGAGTGATGTTTTCACTTTTTAAAGGATGAAAACTAGATGGAATATGGCTGTACCATAATAATAAAAACATCTAAGTATATTTATTATACTAGATTTATTATTTTATAATGGGTAAAACACATTAATATGAAGTAGAATAAGAAACAAACTTGAAAGATTTGGTAAATATGATTACTTCTTCTTCGGAAGATTTCCTTTAGATCTCTTTTTAAGGGATCTAGGGTTGGTATTTTTGAAGGAAAATAACATCTCAAAATTTTATAAGGATTTTTATAATAGTAATTTTATGGGTTTTGAAATTATAGAAAGCTCAAAGTAGTGTGAATAAGCAAGGAAGGAGGTGCCCTTTTATAATTGAGTTGAGGGGCACTTTTGGAATTTCTCAAAAGATTAAAATACATTAAGACTATTCTTGAGTCAAATGCTTCAAAATGGAATATAAATGCATATGGGATAAAATTTTAGATTAAATATTATCCTATTTATTTTTATTTAATATTTTAAAATAATTTAATAAAATATTAATCTCATAAAATATCATTATTGTCAATTTTAATACCTTTCATTACTTTGACTTTAAAAACATCAAGAAAACAAGTAAAATTAAATAAAAATATTTTATTATATAATAAAAATGTCGTTTTGATCTGTATAATTTTTTTACAACCTTAAATATCTCAAATTATGTTACATTTAATATTTTTATATCCTTTATTTTATTATTCCATTAATTAAATCCTTACTCCATCAACGTTGTGTAAGAATTTAGGTTGATTATTTATTCACTAAAAGTTAAAAATTAATTCCAATAATGAAGATAAATATTTTATTTTTAAAATAATATTTATAGTCTAACATATCCTCTGTATAACACCATATTAAAAATATTACACTTATTAAAATCAAGAGTGTGGTATGTTTGACTTTTCATTAAATAAAATATTATAAAGGTCATAATCTTATCTATATGGACCCAAAAGGTTATAAATTAAAACCTTAATGATTATGGTTGATATATACTCATAAAATTGTATTTAGGTAAGTTTTTGGGTTATTTTATGGTTCTTATCATTTTATTTTTATCTTAAATTACCCAATTTAACCTTTATCATGGTAATAAAAATTACTATGGTTACTATTCATATTAAGAAAAAATAAAAGAGAGATATTTAATAAATTTGGAACTATTTAATACAAATGTTTATTCCATTTTTAGAAATTAAAAAAAAATTGATAGAATTTAATTTAAAATTAACCAGAAAATGAAAGCAAAACCATTTTTTTAGAAAAATGCCATTTTTATGTATAAAAATATTTTTATTTCAAATTCAAAAATTAAATTGATTCCAATTTACTTAATTATATTATTAAATATTTTTAATTTTAAACCATTTGAAAATAAAATGGAACTTTGAAATGGTTGAAATAAATGTAGAGTTTTCAATAAAAATTAATATTTTCACAATTCACTAGAAAATATATATTTTTAGAAAAATAAGAAACTTTAAGCCTAAGATAATTTTAATATGATTAAATACAAAATTAAGTTAATTTTATAAAATAAATTTTCTAAAATTGTCAAAAATAATTATATTGTTTTCTCATAAAAAGTAATAAAAAATATTTTTTAAGAAAATGTATAAAATGAATTTACTAACATTTGAGTGTTTATTTCGTAATAATTAATCAATAAATTTGTATTGATTAATAACTTTATATATATTTCATAATATGGTTAATACTACTCACACTCTCTAATTTAACAACTAGGTTATAATGGCCGTGTTAAAATAATAATTATTTTAATAGTGTATCATGGTTCATTTAAGCTCGGTGTTGTGTGTTGTATATGATATCAAACATAGTGTTATTTTAAAATCACTGGGTGTTATATTCTAACATACTTAAATTGAATCCTCTCAATTTGAACTTATTATCGATAGTTAAAGGTTTAACATTTTAAAATTTCTTTGTGGAAACCTCACATCGTAAAAGGGGTTAATGAAACTTCCAATTGATAAGATAGAAGGGGAAGTACAAAGGTCATCTAGGATAACACATAATAGGTTTCCACATAGGATAAAATAAGTGTAAAATGAAAACATTGATATGAAAGAGAAAACTAACCCCTAAGGACTGATGGAGATTGTGATGACCCTAAATTCCATCAATGGGAATTCCCTTCTTATAATTATGTTATATGGTATATTCACATAAAATCACATAAGATAACACAATACAATCTTTATAAAGAATTAATGAATGAAATAGAAGTGTTTCTAGAAGTTAATAAACCTATACCAATGAAATAGTAACTTGACCTTTAGAATAGTAATGTGACCCTTATGAATAGTAAACCAAAAAATTGAATAGTAACCTCACTAATGAAAGTATGAATAACATTTATCCATCATATAAGTGAATATATAACATAATTATATCATAATATAAGTAAATAAATATTTTAAAAATTATTAATTAAGTGTTGGTATTTTTGTAAGTCATAAATATTTTATTACAATTTTATGGATAATTTTATAATTTAAAGGAAAATTTATTTTCATAAAATTTATACAGAAATTAGTATTTTTATTTCTTATGATTATATGATAATTATATGAAACCTTAGTAAATTTTTAAAAGAGATATAAAATCAATTATAAATTTAAAATCTGTATTTTTTTGAGTAAATTATGATTTTAATTAAAAATTAAATTTCTCATATTTAGAAAATTATTTTTATAAAATTGATTTCATTTTTTAATTCTACATGCCGAAAAATGGTAAGTGTGATTTTTTTGTATTTTTCTGAAATACTTGAATTTTTGGCGAATAGTAAAATACGGTAATTTACGTTATATATAAATCATAATTTAAATAAAATATTTGTTGAGTCATGGATGATTTAAATAGAATTGGTTCTAACTCAAATGATCTAATTACTATATTTAGTCTTAAGTATCAATACAATTGATTGTCTTGAGAAAAAGAATAAGCTAATGAATTAAATAATGAGAAAACACCCATCTCCTCCACTATAAATACCACCCCTCACCACCTATTCTCCTCACACATATCAAGCCTTGATCCTTGTACAAATTCTGTCCACTACTCTTCCCAAATCTCTCCCCCAATTCCAAGAGATTTTGGTCTTAAGAAAATACCAAAACCAATCCCCAAAGGAGGTTCTCAAGAAAAAGGAATCAAGAGGTAAAACCCTCTTTTGTTTCCATTCAAATTCTTTTCAAGTTCCTTTCTTTTCTTTTTCTCTCCGCACATACCCTCATAAAAATGGAATAAAAAATCTATTATCTAACACATACTATAATTTTATCTTGTTGTTGGAATAATTATTCATCAAATATCTTCTCCTCTCTCTTTTACTTTAATAATGAAAACATCGTCCGTGAGGTGCCAATTTACCGCCTTCGTGGACGATGTGCTTTCATATTTAAATTATGTTTTCAAGACTAGTCATGAAACCATTTTTATGGTTTAAGAAAATTATAATATATTAATTATATCTTATTTAATGTTCTAGAATCATTTTTTACACATGATATTAATTTATAAAACAAAATGGGTTCGTTGTGATAATAAAACCTATATTAATATAAATGATTACTATTAATGATTTATCTAATGAATAATCCTAAATTTAGGAAAAATTGTATTTTAATATTATCTAAGTTCATTAATAACATATAAGTCTAACTATGTATAATTAACCCCACTTTTTATGATCTTTCGTACATATATAGAAGTAAATCGATCATGAAAATCCAGGAAACCAATGCTTCTAAATGATGAAATTGAACCTATTAACCCATAAAAAATGATATAAATGAAATTAATAAAGTTATAATAAATAAAAATAAAATTATAAATGGTTATTTAATTTTTAATTATTAAATCTAATTTGATTATTCAGGACATTAAGATCAAGTGAATAATCATTTCAGACATAAGCTAAGGGATTCTATCCAAACCTCCATTATTCCTTCGAGTTATTCTTTCTCTCTTTTTAACCAAATAAAATTCTATTTTCTTGTTATTTAAATCTTATAAATGATTTTTATATGTTCCAAACTCATGTATCAATATCCATATATCCTTCTTTTTAGGGATATACATGTTTTTAAAAGGTTCCTTACTCAATTCGTCCTGATAAGTAAGCCCAATTTAAGGGAACTTCCCGAATTATTTCCCATTTTAAAGTGTTACCCATAATTTGTTTTAAGACACCATTATTTTTTCAAAACCACTCATTTTATCATAAAAAACTAACTTGGATTGATTATAGTTTTATACCAACAATTATTCCTTTTCCATTTTAAATAATATTGAAAGTTTTCCCTTAAACCATACTAAAATGTTGTATTTCTAAAGTTTCTTAAACACTATTTTTACTGAAGTTTGACATCAATTATCATGATATATGAGTATATTCCCCTATTAATTTCCATGCATTATTTTAATCCATCCTTTCATGGACACCACTATGATATTACCTTCTGATATACCTTTTGACATAATTATGATACCCAATTATTTCTATTGGTAACCCTCATGTTAATGTTTGATTACTTATGTATGATTCTTTATATGGAAAAATATCCATGAACATGTTATTACGGGTGATCCCAAATAGTGCTCTAATTTATTTGGTAATGTTTAGTCTCATGATACATTATGTGCAGAAATCTTGGTGGTTAGCCTTGACTTGTGCTCCTCTATGTGCAACGAGGCTTGAATCATGCTCCTCTACGTGCAAAGAGCCTTGACTTGTGCTAAATTTAGGTTTTATATTTCGCCAAAATTACTATGAATCCATGATTATATAATACAATGTTATTATTACTTATGTTTAATCATATTCCATTCCATTTTATATCATTTTGTTATGCCTTCTAACCCATGGGCAAAGCTTTGTTTTAATGTTTATTACCTTACTGGGCCTTTTAGATCATCCCTTTTTTCATGTTATCCCTAGGTTATCCTATGAATATTTAAGGGCTTAAAGGAAGTTTGGAGGTTATGATGGATGATAAGTAAATAAATGTTTTATTTAGTCCCATGTTTTTATTTTTATGTGCATAGTCTTCTAATACACTAAAATTTACAATCCCTGGTTGGTAATTTGTTTTTAAATTATGCTTAAAATCATGTAATGATATGTGTAAAAGACTAGAGTTTCTATAGTAGGTATCCAAGGAAAACGTTTTTTTATTTTTTGGAGACTAGGAATAGATAACTTTAGTAATAACCTTAGGGATAAGATTAAGTATGAGAAAACATCCCTAAATTTTGGTTAGTATAGAGTAAGTGGTTTATCAAGAAAATAAATCCCTATCTAGATACTACTAGTGGGTGTGGTTCTGTAATAGATGTATCTAGGAGTACTAACTCTAACAAGGTGTTTCAGTCCAGACTCGGGGTAACCTGGTACATGACAATGGGCCTTGCTTCACACCTGGTTTAACACTCCTAGGGATTTGCTTTGGTAAATTCATGACCTCATTACATACCATTATTAAGGATAAAAAAGAGCCCATAATAATATATGTCATGAAACTGATCATGGATAACCTAGATTGAAACCTATAGAATCACAAGTTAGGATATACTTTTCTTTTAAGAGTTTATCATTTTATATTAAAGTTTCATTTTTTATGATTTTTATCTTAGTATTAAAGCCCCCTAATTGCACATTATTTTTCTTAGTTAATGAGTGGAAATATAGAACACTTTCCAACAATCAATGTAATAGGAAATGTCATGAAGTTTCTAATGATATGAAAAATATGATGGAAACAGGTGCTCAAAACTTCATGATAGCACTTTCTAAATAGGCTCAAGTTATTAATAATAACATGAATCACGTTGAACTCACTCCTTCTCTAAGGAATGTGAAAGTTTCCATATAATCATTCATGTATAAAAAGACTCCCATGTTTAGTGGATCTGTCGATCCCCAACTCATATAATAATGGGTTAACTCCATTGAAAAGATATTCTCTATACTCCAGTTCTCATAAGAATAGAAATTTGTGCTGATAGTCTATCATTTTGATGGGGAATCTGATCAGTGGTGTAAATTTATAAAAAATATGATGTCCAATGAGGAAATTGATTCCATGGATTGGCATGAATTCAAGAAAATGTTTTTTAATACATATTTTCCTCGAACCCTCTATCACAAGATGGAAAGAGAGTTCCTCAGACTTAACTAGAAGTAATATGAGTCTATCAAGGTGTATAAAGAAAACTTTACTAGGCTTGCAAGATATGCCCATAACTTTGTCATGAACACTGAAAGAAAGGTGGATCGCTTCTTTAGCGTACTAAGTATGAGTCTATGAATAGAATTGGAGATTAAAGACTTTGAGAGTTATGGGGATATTGTCTATTGTGCCCTCAATGTTGAAATGGATATTAGAGACTCTCAATGGTATCATGGGACCAATGAAAAAAAATCATAAAATGGAGTCTAATATGGGTGGATCAACAAATAAATACCATGATGAAAAAAATACTAAATATACCACGTGTCAAAATTTTGGGAAGAATAATCATGGGAAATATCTATAGGGAACTAGAAAATACTTAAAATGTGGAAGAATGGGGTATATGGCTAAGAAATACCAAAGGGATATGAAGAATCCTACTAATGTGGAATAGTAAAGGAAGGTTCATATCAAAACTCAACCAGTAGTGCATTGTTTCAACTACAAGGAATATGGGAATTTTGAGAACCAATTCCTTAAGCCAAGGGTTATAGAAGGCAATAAAAAACAACCTCTATGGCAACATGGAAGGGTTTATGCTATCACTACTATTTATGTGGAGCCGAACAACTATGTAGTGATAGGTATGCTAGTTATTCATTCAAGAATAGTGAACATACTATTTTATTATGGTTCTATTCATTCTTTCATATCTTGCATGTTTAATATTACTATTAAAACACCACCACAAAATTTGGAGGTTGAGTTATTTGTGAGAATAGATAATGGAGAAATTATTTCACCCAAAGTACAGAACTCCTCCCCGATTAATGTTTTTGGACTAAACCTCCCATAAAATTTTTCCATACTCCCTTTAGTAGAGTTTGATGCTATTTTGAGCATGGATTGGCTATTTTTATACAAATCCAACATAAAATATTGGGAAATGGATATCACTCTTCACATCCTGAATCATCCTCTAATTGTTTACAAGTGTAAGGAGGAAAATTAATTTCCTTTAGAATCATCATCTCAAGTGTGGATATTACTACCATATAAGTAAGCATATATTTCTCAAGTGATCGAGATAAAGGAGACGACTTTTCTTGAATACATTCCCATCATGAAGGATTAGAAAAATGTATTCCCTAAAGAATTTCTTGGTATTCTTCTTGATTAATAATTTGAGTTCTCAATGGAAATTATTCCTCCATCTATGCCTATACTAAGGAAACCTTATAGAATGGCCACTGTTGAGCCAGAAAAACTGAAGTAGTAGTTACAGGAGAATCTGGACAAGGGTTTTTTATGACCGACTGCTTCACCATGGGGTGCACCAATCCTCTTTGTCAAAAATAAGGATGGATCAATGTGCCTCTACATTGATTATCATGAGCTCAATAAAATCACGATAAAGAATAAGTATCCCCTTCCATGGATAGATGAATTGTTCGATCAACTACATGGGGATAATTATTTCTCTAAGGTGGACCTTCGGTTGGGATATCAACAATTAAAGGTGAGGAAGGAATATATTCCCAAGACTACCTTTCAGATGAGGCATGGACACTATGAGTTTATAGTGATGCCCTTTGGACTCACAAATTATTGAGTAATTTTTAATGATTTTAGGAATAGAGTCCTTAGATATTACCTTGAAAAATTTGTTGTAGTATTTATCGATGATATTTTGATATACTCCAAGAGAAAGGAGGAACATAAGGAGTAGTTAAAAACCATGCTGAAGACATTGAAAAGGGAGAAACCATACACAAAGTATAGTAAATGTGAGTTTTGGATATAGGATGTATAATTCTTTGGGTATGTTATCATCCAAAAAGGAATATCTGTGGACCCTTCCAAGACAACAGGAATCAAAGAGTGGCCCAGGAAAATATCTGTAACAGAGATCCACAACTTTCTTTGTCTAGATGAGTATTACCAATTTTTTTTAAAGAATTTCTCAGGATTTTCAAACCCAATAACCTAGATGACATAGAAGGGAGTGAATTTTTCCTTTCCTCATGAATGTGAGGGAACCTTTAAGTAGCTCAAAAAAGGATTATCAAAGCACCAATACTCACACTTTCAAAAAGTAGAGAACTATTTATGGTATACAAAGATGATTTAAATAAAGGATTAGAATATTTAATGATGAAAAATGATAAATTGATAAACTATGACCCAAGGAAAACGAATATTCATCAGAAAAAAAATCCTATGCATGATATGGTGTTGGAACCTGTGATCTTTGTGTTGAAAATCTGACAACATTATCTTTATGGGTAGACGTGTGAGATATATAAGGATTACAAGAGTCTCAAATATATATTCACATATAAGGCTCTTAATATGTGCTAGTGAATATAGTTAGAGCTTATAAAGGATTATGAATGTTCAATCCACTACCATCCTAGTAAGGAAAATAAGGTGGCTGATGCACTATATTGAAAGAATCCTTCATCTTTATCAATGATGATAATTGAGAAGGATCGATTCATCTTTGAATTACTAATGATGGAAATAGAAATAATTAAGGTAGGAACATCCACTACTATAAATATGACTTTTATCAGTGCTAAAAATGGCCTTTAACAGTGCCATAAAAGCACTATAAATTCCAGAGAAGATAAAGGGGGGGGGGGGGTCCCCTTTATTAGCGCTCCAAAAAACGCTGATAAAGACCCCTTTTATCAGTGCTCAAAAAAAGCACTAATAAAAGGGGTCTTTTATCAGCACTAAAACAAAGCGCTGATAAAGGGGTCTTTTATTAGTGATTTCTTTTTAGCACTGATAAAAGACCCATTTTATCAGTGCTTTTTTAAAATCACTGATAAAAGTTTAAAAATAAATAAATAAAAATAAAAAAATCCTGCCAATTGGGGGGGATTTTATAGCGCTTGAACCCCCCTTTTATAGCTCTTTTTCCCCCCTCCATTGCCCCGCATGCACCCCTCCGCCCTTTATCAGCACTAGCCCCAGAATCACCCATGCGTGCGTGTCCCTGCCTCCACCCGGATTTGATCTTGAGACCTCCCCCCTGCGCGCTTGGAGCCTTTGCCACTCCCCTATATTGATTTGTTCTCCTATTAGTGATATATCTATTTATATATATATATATATATATATATATATTTAGTTATATTTATTCGTATAGTAATATATAGTTATATGAATATAAATATATATTTATATTAATATAAATATGCAGTTATATTAATATATATATATATATATATATATTTATAGTGATATTAATATATATATTTATAGTTATATCAATATATATATATATGTAGTTATATTAATATATATATATAGTTATATTAATATATAGGTATATAAATATTCATATATTTTTATTTTAAATAAAATGGATATTAGTTATTATTTAGATAAAGCTAATATATTTTATATGTAAATATATTTTATTACTTATATTTATAATTAAATTTTTAGGTGTGAATATATAAAAAATATGTACATATAGTTATATATTTGATTATAAATAGAAGTTCAATATAAAAAATGATAAAATTTTAAAGACATAATATCAATATGAATGTAATAACTTGGAATAAATTCATTCCCCACCAAAAAATCCAATAATACCCCCTTAAATGAGGCTGAAAATCCAAAAAATGTTAAAAAATCGGGGTGCCCCAACTAAAAACTCAGTTTTGGAGGCTTTCTGGGCCTTTTTGGCATCGAAAAAACCTTGACCAGGGTTCCCCCTAATTATAGCGATGTAGATCTTATCACAGGATTCGATTTGATATGTGGTAGAGCTCAAACAGACACCCGGAACAAAAGTTATGACCGTTTGAAGTTCGAGTGGCGTTTTCAACATATTTTGGATCTTTTTTTAATATTTTTTATTTTTTAAGTCTTCAAATTGTTATTAAATGACTATTACTCCATAATAATTAGAAAATTATTAGTTAAAAATATTTTTTTTAATTTTTTTATAATCCATTTTCACTAAATATATTATATATTATGTAATGCCCCGACCTGAGTTACCGAGAGTTGGTGCATTATTACATAACATTGGCATGATCATAAAAGATCAAGTCTCGAAAGACCGATTAGTTTAGTAGCCTTGGAATTACTAGATACATTCATAAAGTTTATATTACATCATAAAATGAAAACTACAACAAAATCTTGTCTCCACACTCATATCCCCTTATACCATCCCTATATGTCATTCATAAAATACTTTTTCACATCCTGGGAAAAATAAAACAGAGAAAGGGGTGAGCTCAAATGCCCAGTAAGGATAAAAATGTAGCGAGAAATTTCATAAATAAGCATAAAAATTTAAGAAAATATATAAATAAAACAAAATCCTTTTAAACTTGAACTTGAGCATAATATGGAAAAGATAAAATGAAATAATTCCATTTACTTATTCACATGGATATTCTACTAGTCGAATAATCACATGCCATATCAATAACCACTTTCATAATGATGGAATACATAATGTCAGACTATCATAATCACATAGTCAAGGCCTCGTGCCAAGACTAGAAATAAGATTTTGTGAAGGCCTTATTCCAAGACACTAGTTTGTCTCATGAAACCTACTGATTCATCGAGGAGCTATAGCGGGCTCCACCCGTCACTTATTAAGTCCAATGCATTCCTCATATGAACAGGTTTAAAAATAACATAAACATTCGTATTGAAACTAGCATACGAAATGTCAATAATTTATCCATAAACCATGAATGGTATAAAAATAACACATCCACAGTCAAACATATCACAAAACCTTCAATACTATATGGAAGTTTTGTATCATAATAAATCAACTTCAAATAATCTTAAAATCAATCAAAGGATATTGACATAGATGAAATCAAAACTATTTGAGAGAAATATCTCTTTTTTTGAAATCATTTAAAAGCCACATAATTAAAAAATTTACTTTGAAAATATTATTATAAGCTTGTAAGAGAAGCTTTGACGATTTTATAATGGCGTAAAATAGCCGCACCCGCCGTATACGTAAAAAAAATACATTCTTACCTTAATTCTGTAGAAAAGGTTAAAAAGGACCACGTTTGGAAAATGACGGAAAAATTCCTTTATACACCTCTTATAAAACGTCAAATAAGGGTATAAATTACTTTAACCCATATTCTATAAAATAGTAATAATGTTTTGAAATTCATTTTTAAGAAACATGGATGTGGATGATAAAGAGGTTCCAGTAGATAATTACGTATAAACAACCTCAGATAATGAAGAGATTGTGAAATAAACCCTTACCTTGTACTTTTTCCTTAGTTGATGGTAGGTTAACTTCCTGTATAATGGTGAAATAATTTTTATTAAATTATTCAATAATCATATAGATCAATATGATATCATATCTGATCTTTTAACATTGCTTTGTTAGTAATATCTTTGTATTATCGTTGTTTCAGGTGTTAACTGATTCGTTTTCCTTTATATACTTTGTTTTGTAAGCCTTGTTTGTTATGGAAAGGTTTTATCTTATTCATATATAAAATTATATTAAGTCTTTAAACAATATTTTTAACCATCAAATGAAAATTATTCTTGAATGGATACGATGGGGAATGAATCTCATCGCGTTCATGGAGACGGTAGTCCGTACGTACGCACGAGCGACAATATCATTCTTTTGATATTAAAATAATATATAATTGGGTGGTGTATCATATATACAGAATAATTATAATGTTATATTTATTATTTACATGAATTACACATCATTATTATACCCATCCAAATAATAATGTATTGAATAACAATTACACCACGACGTGGAGGCGGTAAGCCGTACGTACGCACGTATGGTGAAATGTCATTAAAGGGATGGATATAATAATGAATATGGTTGTACCCTATTTATAATAACATCATAGTATATAGGATATACTGGATTTATTATTTTATAATTGAAATAACAAATAAATAAGAAGTTGAAGAAGAAAGGAACTTGAAAGAGGGTGGTGAAAACATTACCTCTTATTCGGGTTCTTCCTTTTGATTTGATAAAAAGGGATCCATAGATTGGCTTTCTGATCAAACTAAGGCATCTAGGTTGAAGTTAGGGAAGTTTAGAGAATATTTGGGCAGGGTTTGGCCTAACCAAAAGGATTTTAAGGTGTGAATAATTGGTTAGAAGTGGTGTCCTTTTATAAGGGGGAGGAGGGGCTCTGTAGAAAAAACTTAAAGTACTATTTTATAATAAATTCATATTCGGTTTCTAATGGCTCCAAAGTAGATTATTCAAAGTATAAGGTGGTTATAGGTCGAAAAAAAATCAAACAATATGTTTTTATAGGTTTGGGTCACTTTATTAACCTTATATTTTATTTTTAACTCTTAGTTAATTAGTTTGACACTTACCATGTCACTTTGTATTGTTATATTATATAGTTAATAAACTTACTATAAACTTCCAAGATACCCCCAAGTGGTCCATTAATTATACACCTATCATTATATAAGTAATATTTCCGAACGTTAGATTTTTAGGAATAGAAAATCAATTAATAATATTATATTTGTTTTAAAAAACTATTTTATGTCAATTTTGACACTATTTGGTATTTTATTTTTTTGAAAATCATAAAATCATGATTACTTATAAAAAACTTAATTAAATCAATACTAACGTGTCATATTAACCTATAAAATTAGTTTAATTTATAAAAAGTCTCAAATTAAATTTAATTTGATATTTACAATATCAATTATTTTATTATTTCATTAATTAGGTAATTACTGCATCACCATGGTGTCATAAATAAATTAAATTATTTAATGTATAATTTTTTAAATAAACTACCATTATGTAGGAAATAATTTTAGATTTCTAATTAGTATTTATAATCGAATTTATCTTATGTATAACCCTATATTAAAAATGTTTTAGTAATTGAACTTTGATTTTAAATCTTTTAACTCTTCTTTGAATTAAATAATAATAAATGTCCTAATCTAATAAAAGTGGACCTAAATGATAATATTTTATTACTAAGGTTGTTTTTGGTTGAGATACACTTGTACAATAGAATTAGGACATGTTTTAGGGTAATATTAATATCATTTTTACCCTCAATTACCCTATTTACTTTTAACCGTGGTAAATAAAAGTAAAAAGTTACTATTCACCAAAAATTATTTTTATCTCATTGAACCAAATTTTAATTTGTGATATTAACAGTGTCTCTCAGAGTTTTGAAATTCCACTCACAGAAGTGG
The DNA here is from genome assembly GCA_963277665.1 of Viscum album. Lineage (NCBI taxonomy): Eukaryota > Viridiplantae > Streptophyta > Magnoliopsida > Santalales > Viscaceae > Viscum > Viscum album. The sequence goes on along the minus strand of OY728120.1, from coordinate 1,154,716,335 downwards.
TAAAATTAATTTTTACGTGAATATCGAAATTCTCCTAGGTGGTGGGTAAAAGACGGTGAAAAGTTCAATAAAATTTTTATATATCTAAAATTATTCTAAACTAACTCCAATGAATTACATTGAAATTATATAGGTATTATGTATCTATTTTGAAATTAATTATATTTAAATAAAATAAATAATTATTTAAATAATTTTTTTTAAACTATAACTTAGTGTTTTTTTACTATTCATCAAAAATTGAAAGTTTTCAGAAAAATACCAAAAATTCACCCGAGGTAAATTTCGATATTCCAAATACAAATATGAAGTCCATTTTGAAAGATAAAATTTATAAAATTTCAAAAAGTGGGTATTACTATTCATAACGGCTAGTTTGATTGGTTGTGGTGTGTGTTAGAACTCGAAGTTGCGTACACCACACACTATTATATTATTCAAAGAGAAGCGTACCATAAAAGCTTGGGGTGTTACATTCTCCCCTCCTTCAAATAATTTCATCCTCAAAATTTCTAGAATATTACTGCATAAAAATACTCGGGTGATTCTTCATCATAAGTTCCTCGGGTTCCCATGTTGCCTCTTCCATTTTATGGTTTCTCCATAGAACTTTTACTAGAAGAGTTGTCCAGTTTCTCAACACTTGTTCTCTAGTATCAAGAATCCTGACGGGATCTTCGCAATAAGACAGATCAGGTTCCAGTTCTAATTTCTCATAGGTGAGTACATGCGTTGGGTCAGGCATGTATTTTCTCAATAGTGATACGTGGAACACATCGTGAACTTTGGAGAGATTTGGAGGCTTTTCCAAATGGTAAGTTACCACCCCAATTCGTTCTAGAATTTCGAAAGTCCGATGTACCTGGGACTAAATTTACCTTTCTTACTGAAACGTATGACTCCCTTCCTTGGAGATACCTAAAGAAAACATGATCTCCTACCTGAAATTCAAAATCCTTCCTTTGGTTATCGACATATCTCTTCTTCCTACCTTGAGCTGCTTTGATGTGGTTTTGGATTACCTTCACCTTTTTCATCATTTCCTCCACCAGTTCTGGGCCTACGAGTTTTCTTTCACCAACGTCATCCCAAAAGGTTAGTGTGTGATATTTATTCCCATATAACACTTCATATGGTGCCATCTGAATACTTTAATGAAAGATATTGTTATAGGAAAATTCTACCAGAGGTAAATATTGATCCCACATACCCTGAAAGTCTAGTGAGAAAGATCTCAACATGTCTTCTAAGGTTTGAATAGTCCGTTCTGATTGTCCATTTGTTTGAGGGTGGTAGGTAGTGCTCAAATGAAGTTCTATATCCAAGGCCTTCTGAAGACTCTTCCAGAATCTTGATGTAAAATGTGGATCAAGATCAGAAACAATCGATTGGGGTACTCCATGAAGTCTTACAACTTCATTAATATTTAGTCTTTCTAGACGTTCAAGTGGTAGATCTTCCCTTATAGCAAGAAAATGTGCTGACTTGGTAAGACGATCAACAATGAACCATATTTCATCGTTTGTTCTAGGAGTCTTTGTTAGTACCATGAGAAAGTCCATCGTGATATTATCCCATTTCCACTTAGGTATTGGAAGAGGTTTCAAGACTCCTCCAGGCTGTTGACTTCCAGCTTTCACTTGTTGACAAACCATACATCTTGACACAAAATCAGAAATCTCCCTCTTCATGCTGTCCCACCAAAAATTTTCCTTCAAATCCCTATACATTTTGGTGATCCTAGGGTGTATAGAGAAATTGGAACTATGAGCATCATCCAAAAATTCCATTTTTAGATCAGGTATATTGGGAACACAAAGTCTCTTTCCAAATTTCAAAATTCCATCTTCATTCACAAAGTCACTCAATCTCCCATCATTCACAAGGTTAATCTTCTTTTGAAATTATTCATCATCGGTCTGAGAACTCTTAATCCTTTCTAGTAAATATGGTTTGGAAAAAATTTGAAAAAGTATTGATCTTTCACCTTCCATGGTGATTACCATATCCATCTTTACTAGATCCATGAAAATATAATCCCTCTCAACTCTCATCTTATTCAAAACTCCATGATATTTTCTACTCAAAGCATCTGCAACCTTATTTTCCTTCCCTGGGTGGTAGTGTATCGTGAAATCATAATCCTTGAGTAGTTCAAGCCATATCCTTTTCATCAGGTTGAGTTCTTTCTGTGAGAAGATATATTTCAAACTCTTGTGATCAATATAAATCTCACATTTATCACTATAGAGATAGTGCCTCCAAATCTTAAAAGAAAAGATTACAGCTTCTAACTCAAGATCATGAGTAGGATAGTTCTTCTCATGAATTTTTAGCTGTCATGATGAATAGGCAATAACCCTATCATTCTGCATAAGGACACAACAAAGTCCTTTCTTTTAAGCATCACTATAAATAACAAAAACATCAAAGAAACGATCAATATTACTCCTCAGGTTACATATATAATCTGCTCCATGCCTCGCTAACCTTGTAAAGTTAGATTCATACTTTCCAACATTCTCATCCTCCTTTTATCTCAGTCTCAGAAATTTCCTTTCCATATCTGCTCGATGGTCACGAGGAAAGTATTTTTCTAAGAAAATATCTTTAAAATCCCTCTATTCCATATTTGATACTTCATCATCTTCCTTCGTATTTTGAATCAATGACCACCATTGATCAGCATCTCTAGTGAGGCAGTAAACTTCCATGACAACTTTTTCCATTTCACTACTCCCCAAGGCCTGAAATATTTTCTCTAGGGAACTTATCCATTTCTCATCTACTAATGGATTTTTACTCCCATTGAATGTTTGTGGATGTTGCCTCATGAAGCGATCTAAAATTTATCCTCCACGTTGTGGATCAGTGTGCTCCATACGGGTTAGGTTATTATTCATAACCTGAGTGAGTTGTACCAGTAAGGTGATTAGCTGATCAACACCAATTGCATCACCAGCTCCACTATAATTATCTTGAGCAGGAGGGAAATCCCTACATGGAGTGCGTGCATTGATACAGTTTCCATTCCTTCAACTAGGCGCCATTTCTAAACAATGGCATACACTAGATCAGTTTATGAATCAAAATACATAATTCCATACTTGTAAAACAATTAACATAAATTGAACTATTTATGGATTTAATCCATAATCATAAAAAAATGTTTTCTTTGAGGATGTATATACTCATAAAATCTTCATAATGGTTTTTAAATAAAATGAGAATTATCTTAAGAAAATCCCCCAGGAGTGTCGTAACTAAGAGTGCAGCAAGGCCCGTTGTCGTGCACCAGTTTCCATTCGAGTCTAGCTCAAAGCGGTGTTTTCGGATTTTACCACTAGTTACATCTGTACCAGAGCTACCTCTACCTGCTCATATCCAGACAGGGATGTATTGCTCAGAAAACTCACAAAATCTCTACAGTACCAAAATTCTAGGAAGTTCTTCTACACTAATCCTCAAAGTCCATCTTAGGTCTATGTGCTCTAATCAGAGTTTATCTAAATCTAGTTTCCAAGTTTTGTACTAAACTTTATCTGATACCAACTGTAATTCCCCGAACCTAGTTACCCAGAGTCGGTGTATTATTACATAACATTGGCATGATCACAAAAGATAAAGTCTCGAAAGACCGATTAGTTTAGTAGCCTTAGAATCACTAGATATATTCATAAAGTTTACATTACATCATAAAATGAAATCTAAAAAAACATCTTGTCTCCACACTCATATCCACTTATACTATCCCTGTGGGTCATTCATAAAATACTTCTTCACATCCTGGAAAAAATAAAACATAGAAAGGGGTGATCTCAAATGCCCAGTAAGGATAACAATATAGCGAAAACTTTCATAAATAAGCATAAAAATTTAAGGCAATGTATAACTAAAACAAAAGCCTTTTAAACTTGAACTTCAGCATAATATGAAAAAGATACAATGAAATAATTCCATTTACTTATTCACATGGATATTATACTAGTCGAATAATCTCATGCAATATCAAGAACCACTTTCATAATGATGGAATGCATAATGCCAGACTATCATAACCACATAGTCAAGGCCTCGTTCCAAGACTACAAATAAAATTTTGTGAAGGCCTTGTTCCAAGACACTAGTTTGTCTCATGAGACCTACCGATGCATCGAGGAGCTATAGAGGGCTCCACCCATCACTTATTAAGTCCAATGCATTCCTCATATGAACAGGTTTAAACATAACATAAACATTCGTATTGAAACTCGTATACGAAATGTCAATACTTTCTCCATAAACCATGAATGGTATAAAAATAACACATCCACAGTCAAACATATCACAAAACCTTCAATACTATTCGGAAGTTTTGTATCATAATAAATCAACTTCAAATAATCTTAAAATCCATCAAAGGATGTTGACATAGATGAAATCAAAACTATTTGAGAGAAATATATCTTTTTTTGAAATCATTTAAAAGCCACATAATAAAAACATTTACTTTGAAAATATTGTTATAATATTGTAAGGGAATCTTAGATGATTTTATAAGGGCGGAAAATAGCCGCACCTTCCGTATAAGTTAAAAAATGACATTCTTACCTTAATTCAATCAAAAAGGTTAAAAAGGACCTTGTTTGGAAAACGACAGAAATATTCCTTCATAAACCTCTTATAAAAATTTAAACAAGGGTATACATGACTTTAACCCATATTCTATAAAATAGTAAGAATTTTTTGAAATACATTTTTAAGAAACATGGATGTGGATGATAAAGAGGTCCTAGTAGATAATTACGTATAAACAACCTCGGATAATGAAGAGATTGTAAAATAAAACCTTACCTTGTACTTTTACTTGGTTGAGGGTAGGTTAACCTCCTGTATAATGGTGAAATAATTTTTATTAAATTACTCAATAATCATATACATTAATATGATATCATATATGATCTTTTAACATTGCTTTGTTAGTAATATCTTTGTATTATCGTTGTTTTGAGTGTTAAATGATTCGTTTTCCTTTATATAATTTGTTATGTAAGCCATGTTTGTTATGGATATGTTGTATATTATTCATATCTAGAATGATATTAAGTCTTTAAACATTATTTTTAACCATCAAATGAAAATTATTCTTGAATGGATACGATGGGGAATGAATCTCATCGCGTCCATGGAGACGGTAGTCCGTACGTACGCACGAGCGACGATATCATTCTTTTGATATTAAAATAATATATAATTGGGTGTTGTATCATATATACAGAATCATTATCATGTTATATTTATTATTTACATGAATTACACATCATTATTATACCCATCCAAATAATATTGTATTGAATAACAATTACACCACGACATGAAGACAGTAAGCCGTACGTACACACGTATGGTGACATGTCATTAAAGGGATGGATAGAATACTGAATATGGTTGTACCATATTTATAATAACATCACAGTATATAGGAGATACTGGATTTATTATTTTAGAATGGAAATAACAAAGAAAGAAGAAGTTGAAGAAGAAAGGAACTTGAAAGAGGGTGGTGAAAACATTACCTCTTCTTAGGGTTCTTCCTTTTGATTTGATCAAAAGGGATCATTAGGTTGGATTTATGATCAAAATTAGGCCTCTAGGTTTAAGTGAGGTAATTTGAGAGAATATTTGGGCAGGGTTTGGCCGAACCAAAAGGCTTTAAAGGTGTGAAGAATTGGTTAGAAGTGGTGTCCTTTTATAAGGGGGAGGAGGGGATCTTTAGAAAAAACTTAAATTATTATTTTATAATAAATTCATATTTTGTTTCTAATGGCACAAAAGTAGATTATTCAAAGTATAAGGTGGGTATAGGTCGAAAAAAACTCAACCAATAGGTTTTAGACAGGTTTGGGTCACTTTATTAACCTTATCTTTTAGTTTTAACTCTTAGTTAATTAGTTTGATACTTACCATGTCACTTTGTATTTTTATAGTATATAGTTAATAAACTTACTATAAACTTCCAAGCGACCCCAAAGTGGTCCATTAATGATACACCTATCATAGTATAAGTACTTTGGCCGAACCTTATATTGTTAGGAATAGAATATCAATTAATAATATAATATTTGTTTTAAAAAACTCTTTTATGTCAATTTTGACACTATTTGGTATTTGATTTTTGTGAAAATCCTAAAAGCATGATTACTTAGAAAAAACTTAATTAAATAAATACTAACATGTCATATTAACCTATAAAATTAGTGTAATTTATAAAAAGTCTCAAATTAAATTTATTTTTATATTTATAATATAAATTATTTTATTATTTCATTAATTAGGTAATTACTTCATCACCATTGTGTCATAAATAAATTAAGTTATTCAATGTCTAAAAATTATAAATAAAATAACATTATGAAAGAAATATTTTTAGCTTTATAATTAATATTTATAATAGAATTTATCTTATGTATAACCCTTTATTAAAAATGTTTTAGTAATTACACTTTGATTTTAACTCTTTTAACTCTTTTTTGAATTAAATAATAATAAATTTCCTAATCTAATCCAAGTGGAACTAAATGATAATATTTTATTCCTAAGGTTTTTTTTGGTTGATATACACTTGTACAATCGAATTAGGACATGTTTTAGGGTAATATTAATATCATTTTTACCCTTAATTACCCTATTTACTTTTAACCGTGGTAAATAAAAGTAAAAAGTTACTATTCAACAAAAATTATTTTTATCTTATTGAACCACATTTTACCCCTTAATATTAACCATGTCTCTTAGATTTTCGAAATTCCACTCACAGAAGCGGTAAAATTAAGTTTTACGTGAATTTCCAATAAATTACATTGAACTTATATAATTATTATGTATCTATTTTGTCCTTAATTATATTTAAATAAAATAAATAATTATTTAAATAAAAATTCGTTTTTAAACTATAACTCAGTGTTTTTTCACTATTCATCAAAAATTGAATGTTTTCAGAAAAATACCATAAATTCACCCTAGGCTAATTTCGATATTCTAAATCTAAATATGAAGTCCATTTCAAAATATAAAATTTATAAAATTTCAAAAAGTGGGTATTACTATTCATAACGGCTAGTTTGATTGGTTGTGGTGTGCGTTAGAACTCGAAGTTGCGTACAACACACGCTATTGTATTATTCAAAGAGAAGCGTACCATAGAAGCTTGGGGTGTTATATATTAAGTGTAACTGTATATTTATACTTATCTAAAATATATTTAAAATTATATTTATAAAATATAATTTATATTTATATCAATATAACTATATCTATATATTTAAATATTAAAATATATTTTTTATTGATTTTTTTGGAAGTAAACCCTTTATCAGCGCTTTTTTTAAAAGCACTCATAAAGACCCCCCTTTATCAGTGATACTAGAAAAAGCGCTGAAAAAGTGGTAACCTTTAACAGAGCTAAAAAAAGCGCTGTTAAAGAGGGTACCTTTATCAGCGCTTTTTCATTAGTGCTGATAAAGGGTGGTTCCGGGATTGCCCAGTTTTGTGGTAGTGATCATAAATCCTTTATCAAATGATTACTCAACCATAACTTATAGAGAAAATAAAGGATGATCAAAGAAGTAATGTAGAAATTTAGAAAAGGGTGGAAGCCATCTGAAATGGGAAATCCTATGAGATCAATATCAGTGAGGCTAGAGTCATAAGATTTGGGTCACGACTATGTGTACCATCCAATCCAAATATAAATAAAGATATTATGAATGATGCATATAGCTCAACCTTATCTATTCACATAGGGAGCACAAAGATGTATCAAGATATCTGATAGAACTTTTAGTGCGAAAATACAAAAAAAGAGATTTCTGAATATACATCAAAGTGACTGGTATGTTAGTAAGTGAAGTATGAATAGAAAAATTGTAAATGGATGATGAAAACATTATCCATACCAACATGAAAGTTGGAAAACATCACCATGGACTTTTTCACTGGACTTACAAAGGCATCAAGAGGAAACAATGCTCTATGGGTTATTGTGGAACATCTTACAAAGACAACCTACTTTATCAAAAATAAAGAGTACTTCTCACTAGATCAAATAAAATGGATATATATCAAATAATTGGTAAGGATTAATGGAGTAATACTATTTATTGTATCGGAATGTGATCCGTGATTCACCTCCATGTTTAGGAAAAGTTTCCAACATGCTCTAAGCACTAAACTGAACTGAACTTTAGTATGGCCTATCATCCTCAAACTGATGGCTAATCTGGGCGGACTATTCATATAATGGAATACTTGTTGATGTCTTGTATATGGAATTAAAAGAGTATGGGACCAACATCTTCCAATGGTTGAATTCTCTTACAAAAATAGTTTCCACTCTAGCATCCAAATGGCTCTATATGAAGCCCTTTATGGGAAATGGTGCAGAACACTGACATGTTGGGATGAAGTCAGTGAAAGTAACTGGATATGAATTTAAATGGTCAAAGAAATGGTCGATAAGGTGAAAACCATTCAGAAGCACATCAAGACAACCCAAAGTCAACAAAAGAGCTATGTAGAAAATCTTCAATGGGACCTGGATTTTGAGGTTGGAGACATGAAATTCCTCTACATATATTCATGGAAGAGAATCATGAAATTTAGGAAGAAAGGAAAGCTAAGTAATAGGTACATTGAACCCTTCAAGATCCTTGATCATGTTGGAGTCGTGGTCTATCAACTAGCACTTCCACCAATAATGTCACAAGTACACAATGTATTCCATGTATCCATATTAAGGAATTAACTACCAGATCCATCACATATACTGAATTCAAAGGCGGTATTGTGGGAAAATAATATCTTATATGAGTAGCATCTAGTGATGACCTTGGATCATAGAGATAAAATTCAACACAATAAGACTACTCACCTAGCCAAATTAAATTGGCAGAACCATAAGTATGAAGAGGCAACATATGAACTAGAGGAAGTGACTATGGAAAAGTACCCACACATTTTCTCACCTTAGAATGTAAAACGAATTTCAAGGGTGAAATTTCTTAAGGGGGAAGAATGTAAGAAACCTGAATTCTATCAATGGAAAGTACCTTATTATACTTATTTCATATGGTCTAATCACATAAAATCAAATAAGAGAACACAATACAAGCTTTATAAATGAAGAATGAATGAAATAGAATCATTTCTAGAAGTTAAGAAACCTATACCAATGAAATAATAACTTGACCTTTGGAATAGTAATGTGACCCTTATTAATAGTAAACTGGCCAATTGAATAGTAACCTCACTAATGAAAGTATGAATAACATTTATCCATCTTATAAGTGACAATATGACATAATTATATCATAGTGTAAGTAAATAAATATTTTAAAAATTATTAATTAAGTGCTCGTATTTTTCTAAGTCATAAATATTTAATGAAAATTTTATAGCTAATTTAATAATTTAAGTGAAAATTTATTTTCATAAAATTTATAAATAAATTAGTATTTTTATTTTTTGTTATTATAATATAATTTTATGTGACCTTAGTTAAATTTTCAAAGTGATATAAAATCAGTTATAATTTTAAAATGTGTATTTTTCGAGTAAATTATGATTTTAATTAAAAAGTATTTTTCTCATATTTAGAAATTTATTTTCATAAAATGGAGTTCATTTTTTAATTCTACACATTGAAAAATGGTTATGCTTAATTTTTTGATTTTTCTAAAATACTTGAATTTTGGTGAATAGTAAAATTCGATAATTTACCGAATAAATACATTATTAATTAAGTCATGACTAATTTAAGAGTAATTGGTTTGAACTCACATGATCTAATCACTATATTTAGTCTCAATAATCAAAAATATTTCTTTTCTTGATCATAATGATAAACTAATGAATTAAATAATGAGAAAACACCCCTCTCCTCCACTATAAATACCACCCCTCACCACCCCTTATTCTCACACCTCTAAAACCTTGAACCATGTAAAAATTATTTCCACTAATCTCCCAAAACCTCTCCTCACAGACAAGAGATTTTTTTATTTACAAAATACCAAATACAATCCCCTAAGGAGGTTCTCAAGAAGAAGGATTCAAGAGGTAAAACCCACTTCCGTTTCCTTTCAAATTCTTTTCAAGTTCCTTTATTTTATTTTTCTATCCTCCCCTCCCCTCATCCAAATAACATAAAAGCTCTTTTATATTTCATATAATAAACTTTTATCATGTTTATGAAATAATTATTCATCAAATATATTCTCCCCTCTCTTTTACTTTAAGAATGAAAACATCATCCATAAGGTGCCGATTTACCACCTTCTTGGATGACGTGCTTTCATCTTTAAATTATATTTTCAAGGCTAGTAATGAAACAATTTTTATGGTTTAAAAAAATTATAATATATTTATTATATCTTATTTAATGTTCTTGAATCATTTTTATACATGATATTAATTTATAAAACAATGTTAGTTCATTGTGATCAAAAAATGCTAAATTAATATAAATTATTGTCATTAATAACTAATCTAATGAATCATCCTCAATTTTTTTAAAAAAATGGCATTTTAATATTCTATAAGTTCATTTATAACATATAATTCCAATTTGGGATAATTAACCCCACTTTACTTGATCTTTTTTACATGTATACAAGTAAATTGATCATAAAAACCAAAGAAACCAACGCTCCTAAACGATGAAATTAAACCTATTAACCCATAAAAAAGGCCATAAATGAACTTAATAAAGTTATAATAAATAAAATAAAAGTATAAAGGGTTCTTGAATTATTAATTAATGAATATAATTTGACTATTCAAGACATTAATATCAAGTGTAGAATCATTTCAGACAAAAGGTAAGGGATTCTACTTGAACCTCCATTATTCCCTCAGGTTATTATTTCTCTAATTTTACCCAAATTAAATTCTATTTTCTTTTTAGGTACAGTTGGAACCAAGATTTTTATTTTCTATAAATTTTTTATGGTTTGTGTTTTTTTTCAATCATCATTAGAAGAACTGGAAGTTTTCAAGGAATGGGATCATATTGTTCAAGAAGACCACAATATTGAAGGTGGTGTCATTTCCCAATGTTTACTAAATTTTTGGGTCCAAAAATTGGAAAGGTAGAAAAGTGTTTTAGAAAAGGGAGTTGCGCACAAGATTGAAAGGAGTTTGGAAACTTACGTGCAAGGCTTGTTTTGGGGCCATTGTATCAAATTTTGGAAAAGGAAAAAAGCGTATGAATTATTTAAATGTGCGTGAAAGATGAGGTTGCATGGAATAATATTAGGCATAAAATGCGATGTCAAAAGGGTTTTGGGGACTTGGAAGGAATCTTACAAACATCGATGAAGATGATTCAGAAACTTTCATGTAGGTTCATTAAGGAAAATAAATAGGAAGCTACCCCTACTCAAGACTTAAGAATTTTTCAATGAAGATCAGGTTCCTCTACCACATGAAAGAAATACGCACAGAAAATAAGTAAAGAGAGAAACTTGCATGAAAAGTGTTCCTTTACTCTAAAAAGACAAAGTCAACCTTGTGGTGTGGCTGTGTGAAAGATAAGGGGTTCATGGAAAATAAGGGTTGCATAAAATCCATATTGCGCGACAATACCAAATATTGTATGCAATGGTATGTGTTGTGGGAAAGTGTTAGTGTGTGCTTATAGTAAGCTTTGAACATCCTGTTTGTTTGATCAGTGCTTTAAAGTGAATCAATTCAAGACTTTGATGAAATTAGTGTCTCATGCTAGAAGAGAAAAAGTCTTCAATTCTAATCTATTGAAGATAACTTCAAGTTGATAAACTGAGTAAGCCTTCACCCACAATAGTGAGAAAAGGGGAGTCGATGAAATTTCTCCAAGGGACATTGTGAGCTATCCATGAATTCATGTAAAGGAAGTGTTCTTAGTACAAAGTGACCATGTCTTAAATCTTGTACTCCACAACTAGTGAATATTAGTGGACTTTGGTATGACTGATAACCTATCGACATATGCTCCTTGGAATATCCCTTAATGGTGGACCAAGTAAAATAGCTGTGTAATCTCTCTTAATGTGATTGTTTGTTTTCTGCACACTCTCATCAGATAGGTTTAATAGGTTCCTATAAACATGGAAACAAGATCCACCAATTTAAAAGAAAAATTTGACACCCTGATTCACCCCTCCTCTCTCGGGGTGTTCTGGGGTCCTATAAGTGGTATTAGAGGGTCGTTTCTGATGTTAAATATGCCCCTCTTTTCTATCATGGAGAATATAGTGAATGTTAGCGGAGTACCCCTCTTTGATGGAAGCAACAATCAGATCTAGAAGAATAGGACGAGATCTAATCTAAGATCACTTGGAATAGAATTTATTTTTTCCAATGTGCAAGGCATACTTGTCACTGATCTAATTGGGTTGTCTAAGACTGATACAGATCGGAAAATCCTTGATGCAGATTCTAAAGCATATAATTCTCTCAATACAACATTTTTTAATCAGATCTATATAAAGTTGATGATCTGTACTTCAGAAAAGTCTATATAAGAAAAATTGGAGAATATATCTGAAGGAGACAACACAGTTAAGGAGGAAAATATACATGTCCTGCACAATAAGTTCGATGATATTAATATGCATCCTGATGATAATGTAGATTCCTTCTTCAATCGAATTACTGACGTATTAGGAGAAATTAGAGGGATTGGGGAAGAAATCAAAGACATTAACATTTTGGAGAAAATTATGTTATGTATTCCACCTCTATACAACCTAAAAGTGTCATCCCTTAAGAAATGGGATCTTTCTAAACTTTCCTAGGATGACCTGCAGAGCTGTCTAGTGGCATATTACATGAGAGTAAATCCAAAAGATGCACCGACACATGTCAGTAAGGAAATGGAATTCAAAGACATGGACAAATTGAAAATTTTAAGAGATAGCATTGATGAAGATAATGAGTAAAAAAAACATCTTTATCTCATTTCCATGAAATTCAAGAAGGGAAAAGGGAAATTTGAAGGTAAGTTACCTCTAGCTTTTTTTATTGTGGAATATTTGGGCACAATACCTATCAGTTCCCAAGAAAGTTTTATGATTAAGAAAGTGATGTTAGAAACATGGAGAAGCCTCTGAAAATATTTTTCAAAAAGGGAGACTTCAAATCTGGAAAGAAATTATTGAGGAATATTTTTTCTATGGGGAAGATGATGATAATGAATTCTTTGAGGAAGAAGAACTAGAATTTAAATCTTGAACACATGCTTCCATGATGGATACCATTGAAAATTCAGAAGAATTGGGAGATAAATCAAGAGATAATCAATTGACCACTGATGCTGATCTCACGTTGCAACTTAAGGATTCTCTTAGTAAGATTGAGAATCAAAGTAATAAATGAATAAAGTGGATAGAAGTTGTGGAGAATAATCAGAATACGTTGATTAGCTTGAAGTTGAAATTGGACGAATAGAAGAAAGAGTGAATGTACCATAAAAAACTCTTGAAATCACAGAATATGTAGAAGAACTAAATATCAAAATTTAAGAACATACAAAGGTCATCAATGACCTCACCTCTAGATTGGAGGATAAGTCCAAGACTTTTGAGGTACTTGAAGAAGAAGTTATTACTCTTAGGAGTAAAATTAAAAGTGAATTAAATTCAAGAGAAACAAAAAAGAAAATAAAATTTGGAAAATTCTCAGATGTTGAGTTTCTAAAGAGAGCTAAGCTTGGTTCCAATAGAGTGGAAAATATTTTTAATGATCAATGACCTACATTCATGGGAAATAGTGGAATCAGTTGTGATGAAAAAACATCAAATGATGCACATAAAATGGGTTAAAATAAAGGAAAGATGAAAGTTTAACATGTTGGAACATCACCTGAAGTGAAAAAAAAGAAACCCTCAATTAAAACTGAAATGAGAATTGAAAACTATCCTTAGGCATCCAGAAATGATAGGCAACCAAACTATTTTACTAAGGAAGGAGACATGGGGAGTAATAGAAATGAGAAGACATTTCTACTTATGAAATATTAATTCTGTGGCTATCTAGGCCATACCATATCATACTATGAAGAGGCAAGGAGCAATTTGAATGGGGAAGATCTAGGAAGTCGATAGAGGAGAAAAAATTCATATCCTACTTCTTATAGAAGAAATATTTTCTATGTATATTGTTTTAACTGTTCTAACTTTGGACATAAATCTATTTATTGTAGGTAGAGGAAATACATGAACAATTCATACAAAACTCAGAGACAAGTCAATACTCACCAACCAAACAACATTTCTCTTACAAATAGGTTTTCTTATATATAAGAAGATTATGAGTATGAATAACCCTCCCACATGGAAGAGAGATCTAAAAGGATATATTTATCCTTCACTCAATCTAATATTTCATGGAAGTAAAGGAAGAAAATTAAAAAGTACAACCTTGTATAAGTATCTCTCATAGTTACAAAGAGAAACAACACCTGGATCCTTGATATTGGATGTTCATACCATGTGACTAGTTTTCTGACTTATTATCAAATTTTAAGAAAAGGGTTGATGGAATGGTAGTGTTCAATAATGATGGTGAATTTAAGATCAAAGGAAGTGGAAAATCATAACAAGATAATGGTGAGTTAAAGAAAACTAAAGTTCTTTATGTAGATGGTTTGCATTACAATATCCTTAGTGTGATTCAACTCTGTGACTTATGACTTATAGTGAATTTAAATCAAAAAGGCTACACTATAAAGATAAAGATAAGGAATCCTCTCATGAAAGGATATAGAACATATGTCAAGTTATATAAGTTAGACATTAAAGAGAACATTTTCTTTATGAAAGTTGAAGAAGAAAACAACTTGTGGCATTATTGGTTGTGGCACATCAACCAACAAGACTTGGAAAATATATCTAAGCTGAATATAGTCTTGGATTTCCCCAATATGAAGCATGAAAAGGAAAATACTAGTGATGCTTGCATATGAGGGAAGTTAGTCTGTAGTTATTATTGGAAAATGAAGAAAAGGACATCAAATATTCTTGGTATCATTCATACAGATGTATTTGGCCAAATAAATATTGTTGGAATGCATGGAGAAAGGTACTTAATCCTTTTCATTGACGATTATAATATAATAGCTTGTGTGGTGGTTATAAATAGGAATTTGAAAGTTCTTGATTGCATGAAAACTTATCACCAAATCCCTGGTAATGATATTGAATGGTTAATCAAAGTTTTTTGGTATGAAAATGGAGGGGAATACACATCCATTGAGTTTGAAAATTACCTAGAGAAGTATGGAATACAACATGAGGTAGCTACTGCGAGAACCCCATATAAAAATGGAATCATAGAGAATTGGAATCAATAGGTGAACAATATGGTAGAAATATACTGATTGAGATTTATATCCCTCAACATTACTGTAAAGAGGTTGTTCAAGCCACTATATATAAAATCTAATAGGTATTTATATGGTTGAAACCAAAACACTGTATGATTTGTGGCATGGAAGGAATCCCTCTTTGAAGTATTTTCATATTTTTTATATTAAATTTTTTACCAAAAACAAAGAAGGAAATCAAGGCAAGTATGGTGATGTGGAAGATTAAGAAATATTCCTCATATATTCAATAAATAGAAAAGCCTACAAGTGTTTCAATAAGAATCTCAGAAAAATTGTGGAAATAAGTGATGTAAATATAGTTGAAGATAAGACCACAAACACATTGAGGGGATTATATTCTTTTGTGATTGAATATGCAGAAGAAAATAGACACGGAACATATTCAAATGCAGATGTAGAGGAAGGAGAGAAAAACATTCAAAGGTCACAACCAGATGTTGATTCATAAGAAGAATCAGAAGATGAAACTATGGATGAAGAAAAATCTTCTGAACCACACAAGAGAAATTAAAGAGTAGAAGTTGATCAATCCAACATAATTGGGGATTGGAAATCACCCCAAAAAAAGGATAATGAGAAATAATTCATAATATGCCTTCCTATCAATTTTGGAACCACTCTTATTTGAATAAGCTGCAACAGATGAATCATGGGTTAAAGCCATGAATGAATAGTTTGATTAGATTGATAAGAAACAAACATGAGATCTTTTTTACTCAACCTAAATGTCACAATGTAATTAGTAGGAAGTAAATTTTTAAGAATAAATATGATGATCATGGTAATGTGATCAGAAATAAGGCATGATTGGTATGTAAAGAATATTCATAGATAGAAGGTTTTGATATTGAGGAAACATTTGATCATATAGCTAGAATATAGTCAATCAAACATTTTCTTTCCATGGAAATTCAAAGAGGATACAAAGTGTATCAAATGGATGTAAAAAAATCTTTCTTAAATGGATTTCTTAAAGAAGAAGTCTAAATAGAACAACCAGTGGGGTTTCTTCTTAGTAATTATGAAATGAAGGTTTATAGATTAAATAAGTCACTCCATGGTCTGAATCAACCTCCATGAACATGTTACTATCGTCTGGATTACTATCTGAAGAAGATAAAATTTAAACAAGGTGGTGTTGACCACAACCTATATGTGAATAATTCAAAGGAAGACCACTTTATGGTATTAGTGTACGTGGATGATATTATATTTGGAAGAAGTAGATTGAGATTAGTGGAATAATTTTCCAACCATAGGAAATTATAATTTGAAATTTCTATGATTGGTGAAATCTCATACTTCATAGGGCCACTGGTGATTCAGAACTAGGATTACAATTTCATTTCTCAGGAAAAGTATGCAAGAGAGTTGCTGAATAAATTTAATATGCATGACTCCAAACAAATGTCAACTCCAATTGTAGTTGGAACAAAACTTGGAAAGCACAAGGATGATACTTCTATGGATCCCTCCTCCAAATTAAATTTTTGTTATGCCATTTTAGGAAAAATGGAAAAACCTGAGTACACTAGCTGTACACCACTACGTGCAGAAAGAACTTACAAAATGGTTAAAC
Source organism: Viscum album (assembly GCA_963277665.1). NCBI lineage: Eukaryota > Viridiplantae > Streptophyta > Magnoliopsida > Santalales > Viscaceae > Viscum > Viscum album. The sequence continues at coordinate 1,154,699,353 of OY728120.1, read as the reverse complement.
ACAAGGATAATATTATTTGACTCAGCTACTCTGTAAAGTTCCCAGTTTAGCATACCAACCTGGAGGTCAGGATCCACTCTGATAAGCTCTTCAAGGTGGGTAATCATCCTTTCCATTGTCTGGACAAACTCCTCTGTGATAATTCTATGTTGATTGAAACCTCGTGCAATTATCCTATCTTGCTTATCCAGCCACACTTCCTGCTCCTCTATGGTATCAACTTGCAGCCTTCATTCATAAATTCTGTTGAGCTCCTCTTCTGAAACATTGGGTCGTATAGTTGGCTCCATCATTTCCTCCTTGGAGTGCAGGATGAGTTTCAAACAATCCTCGTCCTCCGCTTTATTTACTCTCATGAGGTTACTTGGACCATCACGTTCCCCATCTTGTATGTATTTGTTTTCTTCATTCCTTCCCTTCTTGACTGACCTGGTCTCCATTGGTTTTGGCAGATGAGAATAATCCTTGCGCCCCTTAGACTTCTTCCCCTGGACCACTATGCATTTTCCTGAATCTATAATGCCTTTTTCCCTTTCTTCCGTCGAGGGCTATGAGGGTCTTTCCACCGGTCCTTACAACCCACTAAAGAAATATTATAGACGTCATCAGTTGAAGACTTATCCTCAAGAGGGAATGTAGGATCCGGAACTTCCAAGATGTCAAATCGATTCTCCAACTACAACTGAGGGCCTGCAATGCACTGACCCGACTTAAACACGGTATGATTCTTATCTGCCTTTGTCTCCAAGCCTTTTCCCTTCCCCCTAGCCCCATTCTTCGTGCTGAGGGAGTTTGGGTTTAAGGATTTCAAGACATTCCCTTCTGCCAACTGCTCTTGTCCACTAAAGGATTTTGCAGCCGACAGGTAGGATTTCTCTTGGACCAATTCTAGTCCTGTGTCATGATGAACCTCACTCCCTAACAATCTTCCCTCAACTTCTTCAGTCTAGAGATCTAGAATTGAAGGGGTCACCATAGCCGCTTCTATGGAACCTTCCATTCCAATGCCATAAACTCCCAAATCATGCTTCATCCGGCCAAAAATTACAGACACCCTCGGGCCTGCCTCCATGTGTTTCCTAGGTTTCACCATCTTCAAAGGAATCATGGGAGGCCACTGCTTCTGCTCCCCTCTTGCACTGGCCTCTGCCTCGTTTGGTTTCTGAGAAATGACCAATTCTAGCTCCCCTGTAGCCTCCCCGCGAGCCCCCACATGCTCCCCCAAAGACTCAACACCGCACGACTGCTGATCAACCACTAGAGCCATTTGCTCCACCGAAGCCCCATTCCGGTTCACGCGACGACATCCGGAAGCCACATGTCCAAGACTAGAGCATCCCGAGAAGAACGCAATCCACGAGTCGAAGACCACATGCTGTTTCCACCTTAGTTCTTCTCCAATCACAATCCATAGCCATTCGGTTGGAGGTTTTGAATCATCTACCTCAATACAGGTGCGAGGCAGGATAGGATGACAGACCGCTATATTTCGGTCATTAGAACACAGAAAACGGCCGACTAAATTCCCAAGCATACAAACTATAGAAGGATTTTGGAAAGGTAGAGGCAAATCTGGAAAACTAACCCATACCGCAGCCGAAGGTGGATAACGATTCAAGTTGAAATCAAACGACCACCATAGGAGGAAGAAGCCGTAGCCTTCCAACACCCGAGGAGTGCTAGACTAGGAAACAACCAAATCCTCCTCCGATGCAAAGCGAACCATCAAATGAAGCCTGTCGAGCTTCCCCACCACCGCTCGGTTTTGAAGCCCCCAAGAATCAAAAACAAATCTGTCGAAAGCATCGACCGAAGGACGAAGAACTTTGAAGCGAGCAACCAGCATCGATATGTGGAGATCCTTAGCTTCATTTAACTCCTTTAGCGATAACTCAAGCTGGGGTGAACCATCGTGAAAATCAGGAACCTTAGGGCTAAGCAAAATCGGCGGAAAGGGAGGGAGGTTGGCCAGATTGGTAAAGGGGATGAAGGGGGAGCCATCGAGGAAAGGGCCCCCCTTACCCCCCTCTAGGGAAAAGGGGGATGGAGCCTCGGTCATCACCGAAGGAAGAATACATGGAAACAGTGAAACGAATCATGAGTTATATTCAAGGTACTCACATGTATGGGTTCTACTTTGCTGTAGGAAGAGATAATGAAATATCATCTTTTTCTGATGCTGACTGGGCTGGAGAAATGGTTAATAGAAAGTCCAAAAGTGGTGGAGCATTCTTTATTGGAAAGGAATATGTGGGATGGTAGAGTAAGAAACAAGAAATCACTTATCTCAGTACTGCTGAAGATAAGTATATCTTCACTAAAAAGGCATGCACTCAACTACTGTGGATGAAGAAACAACTAATGGATATTGGTGATGATGTGAAATAGCCAATGGTGATTCTATATAATAAAAAGAGAACAATTGATCTTATGAAGAATCCTATTCAAAATTCTCATATGAAACACATTGAAATCATATATCACTTTATCAAGTAAAAGGTTTAACAAGACATGGTTAAAATGGATCATGTGGGAACTGATGAGAAAGTGGCTAATATTCTAACCAATCCACTAGCAGTGGATGTTTTTGAGAAACATGAGTTTAACCTCGGTGTTCAACCACCTCCCAATACATGAGGAGTTTACGAGTGATCGCCTCTACCAAGTTATGTAAATTTTTTTAAACTATTTATGGAAGTGATGTTGGTTTATGGGGGAGATACGATCTCTAGGGAGTGTGTTTTGAACTCTACAATGTAAAAATATTGGTCTTTGAGTTTATTTACAACAGGGGAGAAGAAATAAATTAAATGATAAAAAGGATGAGGATGATAATTTTTTCTGGTTACAAGATATTAGAGAATGGATAATGATGAGAATTTAGTGCGATGAGGAAACAACTCAGGGCATATAATGTTTCTATGACATGGTGAGAGAATAAATTCAACATCTTTAAGAATTCAAAAAAATGAGAACCCAATTAAAGATTACCCTCCTTTTTTCTACACCGATCATTTCTCACATAGACTTAGTGTGTTGGATGATTTGTTTTATTGCATATCAGGTTTTGATTTCGGTTGGTGCTCTATTGAATTTATCTGCAGATTTCCAAAAAACCCAAAGGGGGATATTGTTGGAACCAAGGATTTTATTTTCTATAAATAGTGTATGGATTGTGTTTGTTTTCAATCATCATTGTAAGATTAATAAGTTTTCATGGAAATGGATCATATATTTCAAGAAAAAAATAGTATTAAAGATGGCGTTGTTTCCCAGTATTTGCCAAATTTTTGGGTCCAAAAATTTGAAAGTGGAAAAAGTGTTTTTGGAAAAGGGAGTTGTGTGAAAGCTTGAAGGGGGTTTGGAATCTTGAATGAAAGGATTTTTTTTGGGATCATTTTATCAATTTTTTATAGTAAAAAATAAAACACAATATTTAAATGTTTTCGAAAGATGAGGTTGCATTGAAGAATATTAGGTGCCCAATGTAATGTCAAAAGGGGTTTCTGGTACCCGGAAATAATCTTACGTGCACTGAGGAAGATGAATTAGAAGCTTGCGTGCAGGGTCATTGAGGCCTATAAATAGGTGTATACCCCTACTCAAGATTTAATAATTTTCAATGAATATCGGGTTCCTCTGCCGCGTGAAATACTTGCGCACGGAAGAGAATTAGAGAGAGAAAATTGCACACAAAGTGTTCCTTTAGTCTAAAAAGACCAAGTAAACCTTGCAGTGTGGCAGCGTTAAAGATAAGGGGTGTGAGGAAAGGGTTTAATAAAATATATCTTGTTTGAAGATCCCAAATCTTGTGTGCAAGGGTAGGTGTTGCGCGAAAGTTTTAGTGTGTTCTTCTAGTAATCTTTAAACATCCATCTTGTTTGATCAGTACTTTCAAGTGAATCAATTTAGGAATTTGATGAAAGCAGTTTCTCATGACGGATAAAGACAAATACTTCAATGTCAATCTATTGAAGATACCTTGAAGTAGATAAACTAAGTAAGAATTTACCCACAATAGCGAGCAAGGGGGATTTGATGTAAGTGATTTTAGGGACATAGTGAGATATCCCTAAATTACTGTAAAGGCATTGTTCCTAGAACTTAGTGACTATGTTTGAACTCTTGTGCTCCACAACTAGTGAAGATTAGTATACTTTTTTATGACTGAAAACCTATTAATGTATTCTCCTTATACCATCCCTTTGTGATGAACCAAGTAAAATAGTTGTTTCATCTATTTGCATGTATTTTTTTTCTGTACACTCTCATCAGATAGGTTTAACAGGTTTCGACCAACATGGGAACACTATCCATCATTTTAAAAGAAAAAGTTGACACCCAGATTCACCCATCCCATCTCAGGGTGTTCTAGGTTTGTTTATGTACATATTCTAAAGGATGTTAATATGTTTGAAACTCATGTATAAAGATCCATTCATCATTCTTTTTCGGGGATATACATGTTTTTAAAAGGTTCCCTACTCAATTCATTCTGATAAGCAAGATCGATTTAAAGGAACTTCCCGAATTCTTACCCATTTTCAAGTGTGCTCCATAATATATTTTAATACACCATAAATTTTCCAAAATAACTCATTTTATCATGGAAAAATAACTTGGTTAAATTATGGTTTTATATAAACAATTATTCTTTTCCATCATAAATAATCTTGAAAGTTTCCCCTTATACCATACTAAAATGTTTTATTTTTAAAGTTTATTAAACACTATTTTCACTTTAGTTTGAAATCAATTATCATGATATATTCCTATATTTCCTTATGAATGTTCATTTATGATTTAAATCCATCCTTTCATGGACACCACGATGATATTCCATTTTGATATGCCTTTTGATATAATTATGATACCCAATTATTTTCATGGCCAACCCTTATGTTTATGCTTGATTACATATGTATGATTCCTTATGTGGAAAATATATTCATGAAAATATTTGATGGGTGCACCCAGATAGTGCTCTAATACATTGGGTAATGTTTATTATCATTAGACATTATGATCAACAGTCTTGGTGGTTAGTCTTGACTCATGCTCCTCTATTTTCAATGATCCTTGACTCATGCCCCTATATATGCAACGAGCCATAAATCGTGCTAAAGTAATGTTTTATATTGCTTCCAAATTATTAATAATCCATGATTGTATGATCCCATGTTATGATTACTTATGTTTAATCATGTTTAATGTCTTCTTATATCATTATGTTATTCCTTCTAACTTAGTGGTAAGCTTTATTTTAATATTTATTCCCTTAGTGGGATTTTTAGCTTATCGCTTTGTTCATGTTATCCTAAGGCTAGACTATGTAGATGTAAGGGATAAAAGGAAGTTAGAAGATCATAATGTTTGATAAATAAAAAAATGTTTTATTTAGTCCCTTGTTTTCAATTTTATGTACCTAGTCTTCTAAGGAACTAGGCTTTATAATCCTCATCTTGTGATTTGTTGTTAAATTATACTTAAAATCATGTAATGATATGTATAAAATACTAATGTAACTATATATAGTGGTAGAGAACATAGTAATTAGAAATTTAACTATAAAAAACTATAAATATTTGATGTGTTAAAAGGACATTGCTTTCACCAAAAGAAATGAAAAAAGATAAAGTTTTTGTTTCAAATTACTTTTCCTATATTTGAATAATTATTTTACTACCTAGAGTTAGAACATAAGGAAATATACTTACTTGAAAAGTATATTTTCATCATTTAATTGACTCTACCATAAAATCATCTTTTTACCAAAATGAGGTGTATGATTTTTTCAGGCTTGAAGCACTAAAATCAACATATATGGATCAAAAAACCCCCAAAAGAAAAAAAATCCATTCCTCCTTTATTTAGACATTGACAAAAACCAATATGGTTAGGAAAAGATAATATAATTCCCAAAAAGAATAAACCTTCATATAAAGAAAACTAATTTAATCTAGAAAAATTCAATAGTAAGACCCAAGATTAAACAAAGATGATTCAATAAACAAGTATCGTTAAAAATCCTCAAAAATATTATAGACTAAGATTAAAACAAAAAAATCATAATAATTTGATCACATAGTCTTCCAAGATAAATTTAATATTTATCTCCAAAAATGTGCATACTCTAAACATATAATCTCCAAGATATTCAAACCATTTTCATAAATAACCTGAATCACCATAATTCCATAATAAAATCTTATATTCCTTAAAAATATAATTCAACCTTTATTCCTAATATACAATTCCGTAATATTTTTTTACCTTAATCATAAAGGTTTCTTAAAATAGTGAGCGTCTTCCAAGATAATATAAATCACATAAAACTAAATCAATTTCCAATCCCATGATTATCTATAAGATAAATATTATGCTCCTAAAATGAATTTATCCTTTATTTTTCATTTTTTTTAAAGAGATAAGAACTATGTAATGCTAACCAGGACATCACATAGGCTAGTGGTAGGCGATGCACCCTTGTCACCCTTCGGCTACGGCTTCAATCCTCGTGGCCTTTCTCGATGCGATAGGATGTCACCAAACCAATGTGTTGTCCTTTTTATATAACTATAATCCTTACAAAATTACCAAAAATATCATAACCCATAATTACGTTAAAATCAAAGATCATATAAACCCTAAATGTTATCCATACTTTTAAACTTATGTCCACAAAAAGTAAAGTCATTCTTCCAAAAATAAACCTTTTTCACATGTCAGACTTAAGCGTTACATGTACTTCAAACATTTATCAAAACTCAATAAATTTATCTAAAAAATTATCACTTTTTCATTACCCCACTTTTCAAAGGTATCGATTCCATCTAACATATGTTTCTAAATTTTGAAAACAAACCTACTATAGAATATCCTTTAAGTGTTTCATGATTCTCATGATATTCAGAATATATCAAAATATTAGTGATAAAAAATCCTTTGCTGAACATCCTTTTTAAACCTTTAAACTTGATTTATTGTTTTATTCATTAATAATTTATTTCTATAAATCAAAGATATGAAATATATCCTTATGATTTATCAATATAAACTAAAAAATTAATATACTTATATTATAAGAAAATAATCTATACCTTAAATCCAAACATAAATATCTTACTTTATACTATTGATATCTTATTTATCTTCTATCATGAAGTCAATATCTAAAAAAAAACAAATAGTCAAGTCCTTGGTGCTATTTACCTTGTCTAATGAGATGGATAAATTAAATTTTTTAAATCAGATAAAAGAGACTCTATGATCCATTGAAATTTTGGAGAAATGAAAATGTATTGGCTTGATCAAATAGACTATTTAAAGTGATTTGGATGTTCAAAAAGATTTTAAAATCATTTGAACAAGCCTTTTCTATGATAGTGATGATTAAATAATATAGTAGGGATAATAATGTTGTGTGATTTAATTTCCCTTTCATCTCGATGAATAATATTTAATCTATAGAAAAGATCATCATTAAAACATGAAATTAATTATCACATGTTAGAATGAAAATGGTCCCTTTAAATATAACACCCTTATAAAATCTATAATACTTTAACCTTAACATCATTTATACATAATTCCATTACCCTTATAAATATAATCTCCAAAAATATCATTAATCTCCTCAAAATACATCACTTAAACCACAAAAGGGGTGTCTAAGAATTCAAAATTTTGATCAACCTTTGACTTATTAACCCATGGTAGTAACTAAAAATATTAAACAATCCTCTTCTGAATAAAAAACTTTTTATCTTAGAGAAAATTATCATATTCAGTCATAGGGTTATGTTCCCTAATCTATGTTTTCCTAAATCAAGTTCCCATGGTTTCTACTAATGTTGCACTGATACCACTATAAATACCCTAACAGCAGAAGCCTAGAGTCACTGGTTACTTTATTTAAGTTGGAACTAGATATAAGGAATCACATCCTGAAGGACCAAATAGTTTATTGGTCTTGGTAAACTAGATAGATACTTGAATATTTCATTACAAATGAAAACATAAAACATGACATAGTATTTCCTATGAGAATAAAATTATTCTCCAAGCTCATCCCTTCATATCAATCAAAATATACGTTTTGGAATCCTGAGAAAAATAAACATAAGAAAAAGGGTGAGATCAGATGCTCGGTAAGGATATGCATACAAAAAATCTATGATTAAATAAGGAATAATCAATATGGAAATGTAAATAACCAAAATAAATTTCATTTAATCAATAACTATAACATAATATGGCAAGAATGAATGATGATAAAAATTTCCATATAAATAGTCACATGATATTGAAACTTATCCACGAATATTATAACTAATTGAATAATCACATGGAACATCAATAACTGAATTCACAATGATGGAATTAATAATTCCAGACATCTAAAACATACTGTCAAGGACTCAGCCAACACATCTATATAAATGGGTAAGGCCTCATCCAAAATCTGAATTGGTTTGTCTCCTAAGACCTATCGATGCATCAATGGGCTATTGTGGGATCCACCCATCACTTACTATGTCCAATACATCACTCATATGAAAGTGGTGAAAAATAATCAACATAAAAATTCACATTGAAAAACTATCATATAAAATGTTTATAACTACACTAATCAGTAAGAATAATCATAAACCATGTAGATTAATATGAATGGTATCAAACTAGAACATTCCCAATCAAACTTATCATAAAACATCCAAAGAAATAAACATGATGATATAATTAAAACATATCACCTGTGAATTATAAGTATAATAATTTTTATTGACATTGATGAATAGATATTCCATAAATAGATCATTAAGAACATTTTTGAGGAAAATATTTTTTTCAATTTCAAATTCATTTAAGAAAAACTATGAAAATATGAAGTAATTTTTTTTAAAATAAAATTGTAAATTTTTAAAGGAATATTAAAATAATTTAGGTGTATTGATGGTTGTAAAATACACTAATGACTTATTATTTAAAAAAACATTCCTTCCGTATTTTTTTTAGAAAATTTACAAAGTACCTCATTTGGAAAACTAAAAAATATTCCTTTCGAACTATTTTTCAAAAAGTCAAACAGGGATAAAAATGACTTTAAAAACCATAATATAATAGTAATTTTTTAAGATCATTTTAATCAACATGGATATATAAGAAAAATATTCCCCAATGGATACTTAAATATAAACTATCTCGAATAATGATGAGATTGTAAAATAAACACCTACTACTTTAGTAACTTTTGAATTGTAAGCCCTATGAAAGAAATAAATTCAAATGAAACTTTAAATACCATGAATACAAAGAGATTCATGATATAATATATCAAAGAGTAAGTATACACACTACAAAAACTAAATAAGTGATGAATATGGCTTATGTCTCACATAAGTAAAAGTGAAACGAGAAACCCTACCTCTGGTTCAGTTTCATTTATACATATTTGAACCTACTATAGAATAAATATAGATTTATTATACATATATTATAAACCCATAATCATATATATAATACTATATATTATTTACTTATAATATTTTATCACCCATTTATTATCAATTCATTATTAAAATCATTGTTTTGGGTGGTAACTGATATGTTTTTCATGTATGTTTTGATTTGATAGTTCCGGTACATATAATTTTATCATAGTTAAATCATATCCAGAATATTATTTTTGGTGTAAATATAATCTCTATTATATATATATATACATCTATAAAGATAGAGAAATAAAAATTAATTAAACCGTTCATGGAGACGGTAGGCCGTACGTTTTCATGAACAATATTTTCATTTTTCGATGAATGGAAAAAAATAATGGTAAAGAATAATTAACCTTTAAAAAATAATTATTATTTAATATATATCATGTATATTTATTATTTTCATATTTATAACCATACATGTAAATTGGCGATGAAAAAAGAATTACATCGCCACGTGGAGAAGGTAAGTTGTACGTATGCACGAGCGATAGTTTTTCATTTTGTAGGATGGAAACGAGATAGAATATGGTTATACCATAATAATAATAATCGATCAGTATATTGATGATACTGAATTTATTATTTTAGAATGGTTACAACACATGAAGCGTAAGTATAAGAAGAAATAAGCATGAAAGAGTTTGTAAACGAAAATACCAATTCTTTAGTCGAATTACTTTAGATATCTTCTTAAGGGATCTAGGATTGATATTTTGGATGGAAAAAACCTATAGAACTTGGATAAAGATATTTATTAGATGAATGGGAAGGGGTTTTTTGTTCTATAATGTTCAATGTGGTGTGAATAAGTGAGGAAGGAGGCACCCTTTTATAATTGAAGTGAGGGGCACTTTTGTAACTTCTCAAAATATTAAAATATATTAAGAAAATCCTAGAGACAAATGATTAAAAATGGCCTATAAATTCACAATGTATGAAATTTTTTATCATATATTACCCATTTTTTTCTTATTTAATATTTTTTTTGATTTTTAAAAGATATAATAAAATATAATTATTATCAATTTTGACACTATTCATTACTTTAACATTAAAAACATCAATAAATCAAGTAAAATTTGATCAAAATATTTTATTATGCACTAAAAATATAATTTTCATCTAGATAATTCTTGGATCACCATAAATTTCTCAAATGATGTTACTTTTTATATTTTTAATATCATTTATTTGATTATTCTATCAATTAAATCATTACTACATTAGCATTGTGCAATAATTTAAGTTAATAATTTCTTTAGTAAAAATTAAAAATAAATAAAAATGATGAAGATAAATATTTTATATTTCAAACTAATATTAATAGTAAAATATATCCTTTATATAACACCATTTTAAAAATATTACACTAACTAAAAACAAGAGCGTGACATGTTTTTCTTTTCATTAAATAAAGTACTAGAAAGTTCATAACCTTTTCCATGTGGCCCCAAAGGTTATAAATATGACAATTTTATGAATATTTTTGATATATACTCATCTAATATAATTTATTTAAGTGTTTGGGTCATTATATGGTTCTTATCATTTTATTTTTAACATAAATTACCCGATTTACCCTTTATTTGGATAACAAAAATTACTAAGGACCATTCATATTGACCAAAAATAAAAATGAACTATTTACTAAATTTGGACCTCCTGAATCTAAATTTTTATTCCATTTTTAAAATTTCAAAAAACAGAAGTGTTTGAATTTAATTTAAAATTAAACCGGTAAAACACCACGAAAAATAGTTTTTGAGAAAATACTCTTTTAAGTATAAAAAATATTTTATTCAAAATTTAATCATGGAATTGATTCCAATAAAATTAATTGGATTATTAAATAATTTTACTTTGAAAATAATTTAAAATAAAATGTTAGTTTTCAATGTTTTAAGTGAAAATACATTTTTCAATTAAAAACAATATTTTTCACTATTTACTAGAAGATAAATATTTTCAAAAAAATCAGAAAATTTCACCCTAAGATAATTTTGATATGATGATTTAAAAAATAAATTTAATTTCATCAAAAAAATTCTCTAAAAGTGGAAAAAATATGTTATATTATTTTCTCACCAAAAATAATAAATTTTTTTTGAAGAAAATATATGAAATCACTTTACTGAAATTTGAATGTTTATTTGCTAAGAATTATTCAATAAATTTGTATTGGTTAATACTTTCAAATATATATATTGTAATACAGTTAATCCTAATCACACTTACCAATTTAACAACCAGGTTATAATGGTCATGTTAAAATAATAATTATTTTAATAGTGTATCATGGTTTGTTTAAGCTCAATTTTGCATGCTGTATGTGCTATCAAACATAGTGTTCTTTTAAAATCTTATGGTGTTACACTAAAAAATATATACACACATAATTTATTATGAATAACATATAGTTTCTATTTATATTTTGAAATTCCTTAATCTTTGATAGGATGTGGTCTTTTCATTTAAATCTCACTACTACAAAACTGGGTTTATCCAGCACCAGGGCTTCAACAACGTTAGTTAAAAGTGCTGTTAAATAAAACCTTTGATAATTCTAGAAAACATTTTATTAAAGGTGGTCTTTAACAATGATATTTTTAATGCTGCTAAAGGGGGTATTTAACCATGCTATAAAAGTACTGTTAATGGGGGCCCCTTTATCAGTGCTTGTAAAAAAGCGCTGATAAAGGACCCCCCCTTTAACAAAACTAGTAAAAAAGAACTAATAAAGGGTTCACTTTATCAATGAAAATAAATGAGGGGATTTATTAATTCTCGTAAAGGGTATATTTCAAAAAAAATATTTAATTAAAAAAATATTAATATATAAATATATTTCTATTAATATAAATATAATATATATTTTTTAAATATGTTCTAGATAAGGATAAAAGAATTACACCAATATGTAATATATTTATTGAAAATGGATTATAAAATAGTTAAAAAAATATTTTTAATTAATAATTTTCTCGGTATTATTGAGTAATAGTCATCTAATAACAATTTGAAGACAAATTTTTTTTTTAAAAAAAATAAAATTTCTAAAATATGTTGAAAAAGTAAATAAAACTTCAAAAAACAATAAATTTTGATCCAGATGTTCGTTTGGACTTTTCCACATATCAAATGAAAGTCTGCAATGAGATCTATGCCATGGTTACATAGGGGAACCCCTTATCCCATTTTCAGGGCCAAAAAAGGCCTATATGGCCTTCAAAACTAAGTTTTTAGTCGAGGCATCCCAATTTATCAACATCCAATGGAATTTAAGCTTCATTTCAGGGGGTATTTTTTCCCATTTTCAATGGATACTAAATTTATTCCCAAATATTACATTCATATTCATATTATGGTTTTCAAATTTTATCATTTTTCAGAATATAGTTTTATTTATAATTAAATATATGCATATTTTTTTTTATTTAATTATAATAAATCACATAGTATAAATACATATATCAACATATTTATATAGAAATGTATTTCTAAAAATTTAAAATAAATATTTATTACTAATTTTATTTAAATTAAAAATTAACCATTTATTTACCTTATAAAAATGCATTTACACACACACACATATATATATATACCAATACAATTAATGTTTATATATAAAAATGTGTGTGTAAATAATTAAAAAATATATATTTATATGTATATTATTATATAAATATATAAATACAAATTCTAAAAATTTATTTAAAACAATATCTAACCATTTTTTACATTATACAAATATATAAAATGTTTATATATACATATATGTGTGTATTAATAAAAAATATATATTTATATTATATTATAGTATATTTAAGTGAATATAATATATAAATATTTAAATAAATATAATTATATATATATATATATATATATATATATATCACTCACACACCCACTTATATTTTATAAATGTATTTAAAAAAATTATAAAAATATATGACTAAAAAATATATTTTTAAATATATATATAAATAAACAGAAATATCATTAAATATAAATAAAAAATATGGTATAGTGGTAAAGACGTTCTATCTTTAAAGGATAGGTGCAGGGTTCAAATCCAAACATGCACAAGAGGATGAAAATTCACATAGCATTGATAAATGTTTGGTGGGGTGAAAATCACTGACAAAGGGGTGGTGGGGTGAAAAGCACTGATGGGGGGGGGGGGGGGGTGGAGTGTTGTTAAAGTGAACTTAGAAGCACTAATAAAGAGTTCATTATCTTATATCTCTAAAAAAATATAATTTTACATATTTAACAGCGCTAAAAAACACCTTGCTAAAGGGGTCCTTTAACATTGCTAAAAAAATCACCGATAAAGGGGATATTTATCAGTGCTTTTTTTAGTTCTGATAGAGGGCCCTTTTATCAATTATTTTCTAGAACTTATAAAATTTTATAACTTTTAACCATGAACCATTAGTTGATTTTTTTAGCACCGATAAAGACATATTATAACACTATTAAAGGCCTCTTTTGTAGTAGTGTTTGGAAGAATATTTAATGTTTGATTTATCCCTCACAATCTCATTAAAAATACCTAGTTGAAACTTATTTTTTAATTATCTTGAAGATTTAGTTATTTCCTTCTTTAAATTACTCTATAGAATATGATTCTTCAGGTCACTTGAAAAATTCACATGTATTTCTTCAAGAATCTCTTCTACGTGGACCTCCTTATTTTGATGTAAAACTTCTTGTCATCTTCCTTTTGATATTTTCTTGTCTCAAAATACAAATAGACTACCATGATATTTAATCATTGGAAATTATAATATTAACATCATATAATTATTATTTTCTTATGATTTATAAATGTTGGAATCTCTTATTTTTACTTAGAATGTCCATAAAAAATTCTTTATATACCCGAATGACTGTTAGTATTGATCATGTGGAGTAGATGGTGTTTATGAAGATTGAAGATGATGTTTATATACATGAACTCTTCTGGATGATCATTTTTTAAGTATTAATTTATGATATTTACACGTATATGTATGATCATCACTATGGATTGTCTTATATTTAAATTGCTCAAGTAAATGTATCAACCACATGAACAAACAATTTATCATGGATTTTTGTCTACACATATCATGTCTGATGCTTATATAGGATTAATTTATACATTTATAACATGATATGATGTTTTTATAGACATAAAAATATTTTTTATACATCTAGTGAATTCATTCTTATTCAACCATGCCTTTTCCATTTTTCACCCAAATTCACTTGGATAGATTTTTATGCAGTAGTTGCTTGATGTTTATGTAGCTTCTAAACCAAATAAAAAATTCTTATTAGATATTGTATATAGTGTCTTTATATCCACTAAAAATTATACTTTATTTCCTTGAGGGTTAACACATCAATCATTACATTTGAATAACCAATCTGTCTTGAACCTCTCTACTTGATTTATTCAATATATAGCCTCAAACCTACTTTTCCATTTATAAATATCTCACACAACTTATGGAATTGGATGTAGTATTGAGAATGAAATATAATTCCAATTCATGAATCTATAATAATTCTCCAAACATCATCCCTTCTTGCACCGAACACATTGAATCATTAAAAATAAATGAATTTCATCCAATAGTCACTTCAGATTCATTAAAGATTCAAGTTCAAGATAATATCTAAATTCTTGAAGTGGTGAGAAAAATGTAAATTATATTAACTTTCCAAAAGTAATTTTATGATCATAAAGAGAACCAAGAAAATAAACAAACAAAGATTATACCACTTATTTTTCAATTGAATAACCTTTTAAGGATGGAATCATGATGGTACTAGACTTGAACCTTTCTATACAATTCCTAGAGGAGTTTAAATTTAACAACCCAGAACTCACACTCTCAGATCCTATGCTCAAATCCATAACTTTTAAATTACTATATTTGATGCCAATAAGTTGGAACCAAGTTTTTCAACCAAACTTTACAACATAAAAATGGAATCTTGGATCACTTATAAACTATACAACCTTTTAGGTTTATAGTTTTAGAGAATTTGGAAAAACTCATACATAAAAAATTCACAATTAATCAAAAGAAAATTTCTCCCATTTAAGTTATATTTTATTATTTCACTATTGGTCATCAAAATTATCACCGTGGAATAATTTATAGACATAAATCATTCAACATCATTATTTAAAACATGGGGAAAAGAAAACATGAGTAGGGTGAACTCAAATGCTCATCAAGGAAAAAAATTAAGAATTAGAAAATTATTATCATTAATGAGCATAAGAGTGCATAAGGGTAGGATTAAATAATCAAATTGCATTAGTGAATCATAAAATTACTCAAAACCATCAATACCTAGATCATAAAATATGAAAACATAAAAAAGGAAAGAGTTATCAAAATCAGTAATCAAGATCCATGTGATATAAATCTCGATCACTAGAAACATTATAAAATCATAGAAATAAATTAAAACTCTTTTTGGTAACTTAGAGAATAAATTTCATAAAACCCTTAATTTCAAAACCCTTTCAATTGGAATAACTATTTGGCCAACTTCCAATATTATCATTAACTAATGCCTTGGAGAGCTATAATGGGTCTCACCCTTCGTATAAGCTATATCAGGATCACCAATTTTCCGTAATATGTAATGGGGATAAACCCTTCATATTAGCTGTATCAGGATCACACATGATCTATGAATCAACCCTTTATATAATATGTATCAAGCTCACCTACTTTATATAATTCTCAAGTACCATATCAAGAATGAAACACATTCTTCATAAAACTCATAGAAACAATCATTATTAGATTATAACCTAATAAACCCATGGAAAATAAATGGGTTTAATGTAAATATATTTGAAACATGATTAAACCATGTAAAATAAATGGGTTCTATGAAAATATATTTGAAACATGATTAACATGTGAAAAAGAAATGAGTTCCATAATAATCTCTTTAAAACAAGATTAACCCATGGAAAAGAAATGAGTTCCATTAAAATATCTTTGAAACAATATTAATCCATCCATAAAAGAATGATAATGGTATAAATAAAAAATATCCCCATTGGAAGATAATTAAAAATAAGGGTTGTTGATTTTGATGAGTATAAACACCATTAAAACATCATTTAAAACATTTATGAGGAAAATAGCCATTAAACATTCCAAAGTGTCCCATGACACCTTAAAAAATTTGAATCATAAGACCCATGAATTAATAATATTAAATAAAACATAGAATATCATGAGAATAATTATATTCATGATATATCATGTAAAATGATAAGTATACAAACCTTATAAACAAAGATAGGTGTATAACATAACAAATGTCTCAAATAAGGACAATTGTGACAAAAATAAATTATTGCAGTGGTAAAATTGAAACCATAAACCCCATGAAAGTGAGATCATAAAAGGGATATTTAAAAACCCAAAAATTTAAGGATAATAATCATAAAATCCCTTCATTAGTAGTATATATACCACATAATAAAAATAAGTGGTGAATATGGAATATATCTTATAGAAATAAATGTGAGACAATAAACACCCTTACAAAGACCTTATCATTGGAGTGAGAGTAAATCAATGAAATAATTATGTGTGAAAATTTTTAACACAAAAAATAAAATTTTAAACACATTATAATTTAATTAGAGGTCATTTCAGATATATTCATGGCATAATATAACCAATGAAATAGAAGTTTGACCCAATTAATGGAAATTGAGTTAAGAAATGAATTACCTTGAGTATGATTTGTCATGATGTTTCTCTATATTAATGAATAATAAAATTATTTTAATTATTTAATTTCTTAATAAAATTTTCCAAGTTTATTATTACTTTTATTTCACTTATAAACAAGGTATATACAATTAATTAATCAAAAATGTTTAAGTCAGATGTTTTGACCATATTCGACTTATTTGTCAAAACTAGCTTTGATAGGTTGACGATGGTCAATGAGGTCATTATTTAAAAATATACATAATAAAAAAATGAAATAATTATCCAATTTTTACATCAATTATAATTTTAAAATAAAACATGAAATATGGTTATGAAAAATTAACCAACATTATGACCATGAAGACGGTAGACCGTACGTAGGAATGAGTAACATTCCCATTTTTCATTGATCATGGAAAGAAGGTAAGTAATGTTTATATTTATATAATTAAAATTATATAATAAATAATATATTAATTAATTATATATACTTATATATATAATTCATGTGATGCAGTGATGAAAAAGGAAGAATCACATCGCTTCGAGGAGGTGGTAGTCCACATGTCCACGAATGACGTTATCACTTTCTTAGTGTGTGAAATGGAAAGAATAAAATGATATGTTATATGGAAAGATAGATAATTATTTAATTAATATCATAAATATTAAATTTATATCATCTATTTTTTTAAAACCATCCTTAATACATTATATGTTAAGGGTGAATGTATCACATCACTTTGAGGCGGCGATAGTCCACACACATCTACAAATGATGTTATCGTATTCCCATAAAATGGAAATCATGAATGTATGTGTAAAATTATAATTAAAAAAATGTTAATAAATTATAAATATAAAATATATTATATAAAATCTGTAATTCCATAATTATTTTCAGCCTTGAAAAGTTGGTAATGGAAGAATGAGTGACATCAGTTCGCGGGGCAGTAGTTTTCCGTACACATGAACTATGATTGGATATCCCATTTCATGGAAGCATGTTAAGGTGTAGGTTGAAAACATAAAATAAAAAAATCTTAGTATATTTATGACATTGAGGTTATTATATAATCATTTAATAATAATAATTGAATGGGTGGAGAAATAAATAAAATAAAATTCCTCATTGAATAATGTTACCTCTTTTTCGGGTAACTCCTTTTGATTTTCACCAAAAAACTTCCTTAAATTTATTTATGCATAATGGGAGGATTCAAGTATTATAGGAGGGATTTTGAGAGATTTTTTTAGGGTTTGGATGATCCAAAGGGCTTGATAGGTTTGAATAAGTGGGGAGGGTGAGTGCCTTTTTATAGTGGAGGGGGAGTGACATTCCTTTAAATATAAAAAGGTAAAAACTATTCTGAGGTATCCGTTACATCATGTTACCAAAATAATGAACAAATTTGATCCAAGTTTTTATATGGTTTAATAATGGCTATCTAATGGGGGTTTTACATGTTTTTAGGTCATTTTTGTACCTAAAATTAAAGTGTAACCATTATGTAAACAAATTTTGTTTACATTAATCACTGAAATTAATTTTATTTGATTTAACTAATATTTTTTTAAAAAAACTAATTTGACCCCACTAGATAATAATTTTTTTATTATTCCAAATATTTAATATATTTTTTAAATTATAATCATAGAAGTTCTAGGAATTAATTTAAAGTTAATCCCGCAGATGGGACGAGTCAATTAGTTTTTGAAGAGAAATGTTCAAAATTTTGAAATGGTTTTATATAAAATTTCATCCTGAAATTGATTAAAATGACCAAAATTGGTTTAAATGAAATATAATTTATCTAATTATAATTTAAAAACAATTAAAAATATAATTTAACACTATAAATTATTTATATGAAAACATATTTTTCAATTAACATCTTGTGTCATTAACTTTTAATCAAAATATGAAAGTTCTTAGGAAAAAAATTCAACAAAAGTAAATTTTCATATTCCTATTTCAAAAAATTAGTTTATTTTTTTTCAAATAATATATACAAATACATCAAAATTTAGTTTTAAAAAAAGTCTTCCATTAAAAGGTGACAAAACCACCTTTTAGAAAAACACACCCTTTTAATGCATAAATGGGATTTGTTCTTACTTTATGCCTATAAAAATTATAAGATTAATTTAATTTTTTTATTAAATATATAACTTAAAAATTTCATTAATATCATTCAATAATAGTAATTAATTGAATTTATTAAGATAAATCACTTTTTTATGGATAAAAATAGTTTTTCATAGATTCACATCCTTTATATTCAGTTGGTTTTTATTTTTATTTCTAATTATTTTGTCCCCAAAGGAGGAATTATATAAATATGTGTAAAAAATATATTTATAATATAGTTAATAATATTCATTCCTGCTATTACAATCTATAGGTTATAACAATTAAGTTAAATAAATAACATTAATAATATATTGTTGTCTGGTAAGACTCATCCTTGTCTGTAACAAAAGTTTTCGAATATACTAAATGTTATATGAAACACAAGATAAAATTGGGGTTGTGTACAATACAATATAAAATAATAATTGCATGTAACACAATTTATCAAGTAATTTAAATTAATTTGAAAGAATATATTTCTTAAACTCTCAGGATGTTACATTCTACCCCCCTTAAAAGGAATTTCTCCCTCGAAATTTATTTTTTTTATCAAGGATGAACATTTTTAGAATTACTTTATTGAAAACCACACTATAAAAAGGGTTAATAAAACATCCTCTTAAAATGGGAAAATTGGAAACATAAAGGTCACCATAAGTTATGAATAACTAGGATTCCACATAGGGGAAACATAGGTGGGAATGCAGGAAAATCATAAATAATTATAGAGAGTGATTGTGGTCATTGATCATAAACAAGTGAATGATCAATGGAATGTTAAGGGAATCAAAAACATAAATATATTAGGATTGAAAAGGCTATCGATTCATCAGAAATAAAGGTACTACGGTAATAATTTTGTTTTAATATCCTTTTCCTAGAGATATATAATTCCCTTACTGTATAGAACAATAGAAAATGAAAAGGAAATACACTGGCTTGATGAGTAAAATTTCATCCTTTAATAATTTACCCCTAAAATCACATATTTTTCTCCAACTGATGAGTATTCAATATGAATTTTTAATTTTTAAAGAACTAAAATCAACTTTTAAATACCACATAACCATAAAAGGGATAGTAAAGCCATTCCACATGTGTTTAGACATTGACCAAAAAAAGATAGAACATGGTTAGATAATTCCAAAAATTATTAAACCTCCAAATGATACATTAATATTCAAAATTAAATAATAATACCCATAGTACAAACTAAATTATTCAATAAATAACTATCCTTAAAATTATTCAAACATTTCCCAATTAATTTTGAAACCCAAATATTAGAAGGACTTGATCGTATATTATTCCAAGATTAATCAACTATTATTCATAAAATAAAACCACATATGTTTCTAAAATAAACATAATTTTAATTGTAAAAATTATCATAATATATAAGATGTCATGTTGGTTAGTTGTAGGCGCTACACCCTTGTCACCCTTCAGTTGTGGGTTCAAGATCCTCGACCTTGTTGGATGTAATAGGTTGTCACCCAGCCTTCAGGTTGAACTTTTTTTCTTTAATCCTAAAAAATAAACCCCCCTAAAAATAATTCATGTTGATATTAGGGTTTACAAATACCTCAACCCAAAAAAGTATCCAGAAACATCACTGATAACCTCAACAGTCAAGATCCATGTGATATCAATCTTGATCACTAGAAAAATTATAAACTCATAACAATCAATTAAAACTCTTTTGGAATCATAGATCATCACTTTCATAAAAACCTTTAAAAACCCTTTAAAAACCCTTTTAATTGGAATAAATATATTATTTAATTACAATATTATCATTACCCAATTCATTGGAGAGTCATAATGGGGCTCAGCCTTTGTATAAGATATATCGGTACTACCGATTTTTTATGTGCTATAATAGGGTTCAAATATTCATATAAGCTACATCAAACTGAATCCTAAGCTATATTGGGTCTCAAACCTTCATATAATATATATCAGGCTCACCCAATTCATATAGTTCTCAATTACCATATCAAGAATAAATCACATTCATCATAAAATTCATAGAAATAATCATTATTCATTTATAACCAAATAAAACCATAGAAAAGAAATGGGTTTAATGTCAATCTATTTGAAAAAAGATTAACCCATAGAAAAATAAATGGGTTCCAAGAATATATATTTGTAACATTATTAACCCCTGAAAAAGAAACATTTTCAATAAAAATCTCTTTTAAATTGGATTAACCCGTGGAAAATAAAGGGGTTCCATAACCGTCTCTTTGGAATAATATTAATCCATCCATAAAAGAATGAGGATGGTATAAATTCAAAATATACCTAATGGAGGACAATAGAAAACAATGTTTTTTAATTTTTATGAAATTAAATTCCATTTAAATACCATTTAAAACATTAATGACGAAAATTAACATTAAACATTCCAAAGTGTCGCATACCACCTTGAAATATTTTAATCATAATCCCAATGAAGTAATAATGTTAAATGAAACTTATAACAACACTATAGTAGGTATATTAATGATATATAATTTCAAAGGATAAGTATACACACCTAATAAAATACGATAGGTGTATAACATAACTAACGTCTCAAAGAAGGAATATTATTGAAAAAATCCATTACAACTTTGGTAACATTGAAAATATAAACATCATGAAAGAGATATAATCACAAAAATATGTAAAATTCCATAGTATAATAATCATCAAATAAATTCTTATGTAGTATATACACCACACAACAAAAATAAGTTGTGAACATGGAATATATCTCATAGAAATAAAAGCGTGGTGAGAAAAACCCTTATAAAGATAATATCATTGGAGTGAGAATGAATCAATGAAATAATTATGATTGAAAACTATAAATCCACAAAAAAATTTAAATATATAATAATAAAATCATAGGTCATTTCACACATATTATTTTTACAACATAACCAATGACATAGAAGTTTAAACCAATGAATGGAAATTGAGTTAAGAAATCCTTTACATTTGGTATGATTTGTCATTATTGTTATATATATTACTGAATAATAAAATTATGTAAATTATTTATTTGATTAATAATATTTTAAAATTTTTTTATTACTTTTATTTACATATAAAAAAGTTATATACAATTAATTATTCAATAATGTATAAGTTGGATGTTTGGACTATATTCAGCTTATGGATCAAAACTACCTTTGATAGGTCGACTATGGTCAATACGGTTATTATTAAAACATATATATAAAAATAAAAATGATATAATTATCAATTTTTTACATCAATTATAATTTTAGAATCAAATATGAAAGGTGGTTATGAAAAACAAACCAATGTTATGATCATAAAGACCGTAGGCCGTACATACACATGAGTACCGTTCCCATTTTTCATTGATCATTATGGAAATAATGTTAGTAATGTTTATCATCCCACAATGAAAATTATATCATAAATACCATATTTTTTAGTTATATATAATTATATATATTATTGTTTTTATGTGAGGTTTTAAAAGGAATAATCACATCACTTTGAGGAGGTGATAGTCCACACGTCCACAAACGACGTTATCACTTTTTTAGTGTGTGAAATGGAAAAAATAAAACGAAATGTTACATGTATAAATAGATAATTATGTCATGAATATAATAAATATTTCATTAATATAATATATTTTTATTAAACCCATCCTTAATACATTCCATTCAAAGGGTGAATGTATCACATCACTTTTAGGAGGTGATAGCCCACACGTCCAAAAACGATGTTATTCTATTCCAAAAAAATGGGAAACATGAAGGTATGTGTTATATAATAATTAAATAAGTATTAATACAAAATAAATATCATAAATATCATATAAAAATAGTAATTTAATCATTATTACCAAACTTTAATGGTGGTAATTGAAGAACGAATGCCATCTATTTGTGAGGCGGTAGTCAGCCGTACACACAAACGATTATTGCATATCCCATTTGATTGAAGTGTGTATAGGTTTTGGTATAAAACTTAACATAACTAAATATAAGTATATTAAGGACAATTAGTTTATTTTATAATCATGTAATAATAATAATTTAAGGTTTTGGGCGAGAAATAAAACAAAAGTGCTCGTTGAATAATGTTACCTTTTTTTCAAGTAACTTATTTTGGTTTGCAACAAAGAAATTACTTGGTTTAATTTATAAATAAAGTGAGGAAACTAGGATTATATTAAGGATTTTGGAAGATTATTTTGGCATGTATTTTATTAGAAAAATTTCGCTATAGGTTTTAATAAGTAGGGAGGGTGAATTTTATTTATAGACGAGGGGGAGTGACATTCTTGTAAATATAAAAAGGTAAATAATATTGGAAGGTATCCCTTACATTATGTGACCATAATAATGATTTTTTTATCCATGTGAGTATATGGTCTAATAATTTCCATCCAATGGGTTTTATACATTTTTCTATGTCATTTGGCCACTTAAGACTAATGTTTAACCGCTAAGTAAACACATTTTTTTACCTTAGTCGCTGTAATTAATTTTAATTTCTTTCACTAATATTTTTTGTCTAAAAATAAGTTCAAATTAATTTAAATTATAAAGTATTCTTATTAAAAAATGGAATATATTTTTCTAAATTCCAATTACATAATTGGAATAAATTAATTTAAAGTTAATCCGATAAACGAGATGGGACAACGAGTTTTCCAAGAGAAAAGTTCAAAAGTTTGAAATGTTTTTATGTACAATTTAAATGTGAAATTTATTCCGATGAACTAAATTGGATTAAATGATATGAATTTCATCTAATTATCCTTTAAAACCAATTAAAAATCTAATTATAAAATCTAATTTTTTAGATGAAAAACCATTTTTCAATTAAAAATTTGTGTCATTCAGTATTTATAAAAATATGAAAGTTCTCAGAAAAATACCAAAAATTACCCCAAAGTAAATTTTGATATTAATATTTAAAAAACTTATTTTATTTTTTCAAATAAATTTTATAAAAAGTTTACAAATTTATTTTTAAATCACGTTTATGATTTAAAGGCAGCAAAACCGACTTTTAGAAAAATACAACCTTTTAATCCTTAAATTGGGTTTCTTCTTAATTTATGCCTATAAAAATTATAGGATGAATTTAAAAAAATTTCATTAAATATATATATAAATTTAATTAATATTATTTAATAATAGTGATTAATTTAATTTGTTAATATAAAACACCTTTGTGGGCATAAAAATAGTTTTTCATAGAAACACATCCTTTATATTCAATTGATTTTTATTTTCATTTTTAATTAATTGGCCACCAAAGGATTCATTATATAAATGTGTAAAACATATATTCAAAATGTAGTTATTAATATTAATTCCCTCTATTATAACATCTATGTGATAACTATTATGCTAAATAAATAATATTAATTGTATATTTTTGTCTCGTAAGACTTGGCCTTTTGTGTAACACAAGTTATATAAGAAACTCAATGTTACATGGAACAAAATATAAATTTGGTGTTGTGTACAATTAAATATATACTATTAATTGCGTGTAACAAAATCTTTGATATAATTTTAATTAATTTTAAATAAAAAATTTCTTAAAATATCTGGATGTTACATTAATGATGAATTCTTTCCATTTGACATAGGTCTGGAAGATTAATATTATCTGGATGAATATTTGTTTAATTTTTTAAGTAATGAATTTATAAATTACTTGATCATATTCAATAATAAAAAATAGTCACCGATCTACCAATTTATTTATTTGGAAGAACACACCATTGAGGTGGTGGAATTTTAAGAGAATATGGAGTAAATTGACTACCTACTTCCATCCATGACAAACCAATTCTAAGAGGCACTAACAAAAGAATTATATTTGAAGGTCGGGCCAACTAAAGGAGATAATATTTTCTTGAAATCATTTATTTATTGTTATTTTTGAAAATAAATTGACTTTTTACACCCTTTAATTAGGATTTTTAGATTCGGATAATACATAGGCGTCCTTAGAGGATAGAAAATAAGGGGAAGCTATACCTACTAAGACTGAATTCCTAATGGTCTTGTTTGAGGAAATGATATTTCAAGATGATCAACTTGAAGGGTGATATTTTTATATTAATTAATTTATTTTAAATCTTATTAAAAATTATATTTTCAATTAATTTACCTTTAATGAAATTTTTATTATAGTAACACATGACCGAGATCTTGAAGTTGAAGAAGTGGCCAAGAAAGTAGTGGCTGAAAAAGAGTAGGAACCATTATTTCTCCTTCCCACACTATGTAAACTATATATAATTTATAAAGGGAAATAGTTGTAGTGCTATATCCATAGATTATCATATAACCACTATGATGGGATTTATGTAAATAGGAAACCAGTTTTACTACTCATGTGAAAGAAACCCCATTTAACATCATATTGGGGATAATCCACTAGAACTTCCAACTATAGACAATTAAAATCTAGTATCCACTTGGGAGGGGGAGGGGGTTAAACTAGGCTCTATCCCTTTTATTCTTTTACCTTTCTATTTATTTTTCTTTATTTTTATTTTAATAGATTTTTTATGATATGTTCATACTTAATTTTAGGTTTATAGAAGCAGATTTTAGGATCTTAAGGCAATGTTTCCACTAAAAAATAAATCCAGGTTGTGTCTTTCCTTCCCTTTTGTTTTTATTCCCTTATATTTTTAAATCTATTCGAGATTAAATGAAAGGGTAGTTTAATCTTAAGTGCACGAAGTTATGAACTTTATTATATATAAATTTTAATGTTTTATTTTTTATTTTTATTATTTTATTATTTTTAGGATATTGAGAAAAATAAAATATTTTTGAAAATGAAGAAAAACATAGTATTTTCAACACATTTCGTGATTTTAATATTTGGGAATTTAAATGATCATTGGTCTATATTTTTATTTTCTGAATTCAAATATTTTAATTTAAGGAAGTTTGATTAATTTTGAAACTCATGTGCACTAGTACTATAAAAATGAATATCTTTCCTAACCCAAGAGGTTTTTAAACATTTATGGAATCTTATTTACATTTATTTTTTCTGGAGAGTCTCAAGTTAGGTTATGTGATCCATAACATGTGATTTTTATCTTTCAATGATTTTGAGTTCAAGTATTTTTTTGATATGATTGATTCATTTATTTGGATACCCACATTTTAAATTGAGACCTACCTTTACATATACCCTTGCTTATCCCTCAAAATACATAAATTTACTTATATATTTAAGACACATTACATGTCAATTTTTTATTTTATAACTCCACTATTAATATATTTGTCTTGTATATTTCAATTTCAAATGTGGTAAAATGGAATTTTGTGTGTTTTCTTTAAGAATAAACTCATTTTTTTGTGTGAGAGTTATGTTTCATTATTATAAGAATTTGAAAAATGTGCATGAGTTAATATATTTTTTACTTTATTCATATCATATTGTTCTCTAGAAAAAGAATAAAAGAAAAAGGAAAAATAAAATAAGAAACAAAGATTATATTTAATAATTAATTATGTTTAATTTTATGATTAAAATCCTTCTCAAACATCTTGGGTGTGAATTTTCATTCATTCATTATATTCAATTTTCATCTCATTCTCCATGAAGAAAAGAAAAAAAATAGAAAAATAGAAAAAATGGATAATTATGATGAAGTCCTTCATTAAATATATTATTTGACTCATGTATCATGTTTTAAAAAAATGAGTTTGGTGTTTCAAATTTTCTAAGGGAATTTAGTGAGGTATTTACAATGTTTTCACTTCAATATACATGTGATTGTACTTTAGAGTTCAAACTCCTCTTTTCATTCTTAAAATTTTAAATGTTTTTAGGCACTAACCCATATCCACCAAATCACCATGAAAAGTCATCATGATTAAAAATATTTTTCTACCTTGTGGTTTAGAGAGATGGATATTTTTAGAAACCAAAGGAGATCAAACATGTTCTTGAGAATGAGAAAAACTTTATATTAAAATTTGTGAGTGAATAAATAAATAAATTTCTGATGAGGTAGGTACAACATGATCATTGGGATAAACATGATATTGAATGGAATTTTATGATAAAATTTAGGAGTTATGGAATTTATATCCATATAGGAGCTATGATATTTTCTTTAGATGTGAAAATTGAGTGGTGTGGCCATTTATTCCCTGAGAAGATTGTTTTGACCTTTGTATAGAAGATTTTATGAGGGTGTAATGGTTATGTGTGGGGGATTGATAAAGCTCATATTTTAATACATATTATTCTATAGTTAATTTTCTAACCCTTTTAATTTATCATCTAAATAGTAATTGTGACATTTTTTAGGTTTTTGGAACACTTTGAGCTTAATGGTGAAAATGAATTAATTTTTGATATTTATGTGTTTTTATCATTTTTTATTTTAGAGATAAAATTTTGTAAATTGATAAAAATCAGAAAATTTATTTTTTATAGGGTCTGAAACATTATTTAAAATATTTAATTTAAGTGGGACTTGTGTTGAATCTAATAGTATAAGGCCCAAAATAATAATTCTTGTTGGTCCTTGAAATCCAGGCATATTTTTGATGCATTTTAAATATGATCCGATTACTTATAAAGTAATTACCCAAATGAGATAAAGTTATAAATAAATATGTATAATATAAATATAAATATTTAACATAGATGTAGATAATTTATATTAAGCCATCTCCGAATCCGTAAATTCATGGGGAACCCAGGGTTTTGAATTTGAAGAGTCTAGATGGCCAAAAAATTATAATTTAGAAATATAGTCATACATTAGGATAATTATGTCCAATGGTGCTAACCTTTTGTGGGTTGGTAGTGAATATAGATGAAAAAACCTCAAATAATCATAATTTTCTAGATTTTAAAAATTAATGGGGAAACTATGAAGAATTATTTAAAGCATAAATTGGGATCCAAAATAAGCCACCCCTCATGCCTATAAATATGAATTTACACTTCATTTAAATATATTTTAAGAATTTTCTATATACAAGGAGTTTTTTAGTTGTATTAGTCTTATAAATTTATGAGATATATTATTTTTTCATTATCTTCTTCTGGTCACTTTTTTTATTCTTGTGTTTTTCCCCTATTAATCCCATCACTATGAAATTGGAGAATTAACTTCGGATTTTGTTTGAAGGAAGGGAGTAATGATTTGATATGAGTTATTGAACTTTAATTTTTCTCTTTAATTTATTCTAAGATTATTTAAATTTTTAATCTAATTAGGGTATGAGTTAATTCCATTTTATTTTTCATTGACTTCTTCTTCCCATTCATCCTTATTCCTGTCCTTAGTCGTTATAATAAAGAATACAATGCAGTAGCATTATAATGATGATGTGAGGTTGATTATCCTGCATACATATAGTTAGTGTGGCATAATATAAATTAAAATGGGAGGATATAGAGTGATAGGGTTAATATTAACTTTGAATATAGTAATGATAATATTATTTTACAAATAATGATAGATTCACCATAAACTACCGAGAACAACTACTTATTTTATTATCACTCACTTATATGAGTATTTCATTATTATTTGTGATATATATGTATATATATATCTATAATATTCATTTCAAACCCCCTATTATTTTATCTTTCGTTATTATTATATTTTAGTTATAAATAGTGAAAATAAAAAAATAGCGTTGTGTGAGTGGATTCCTCGAGAGATTGACCCTAGGGTGCGCACTATGCTTCATTCCTAGGAAATTATGATTTTATTTGATGAGAATATATGAAAATACCCATGTATAATGATGAAACTTGTAAAGTATATTGTAATAATTGTTCCCCCCTTCTTCTATTTCTAATAAAAGTAGTATTGTTTCTACCATAGAGTAGGGAAATTCCCAAACCATGTAAATTATTGTGTTTGTTATTATGTGGAGTATATTTTTATTAGTTGTTTGTTATGATAGTTATTTCTATTGGGTGTGTGTGGTGATTCTGTATGTGGGTAGGGTTCTCAGTCTTCCCAGTTCTAGATACATCATTTTAGGTGCCACAACTTTTCGAAGTTTTAGATTTTTTTCCATTTGTGAAGTTTCATAAGGTATCCTCTTTTTTGCGAGTTCCCATGACCAAAAAATGGTATCAAATATTTTAGTTAATCAAGTTTTAGTACACTTGGTTTAAATATAATTTCATTTGGAGACACATATTATCTTTACTCTTTCCATTTAGTGAGAGTTTTTTTAGAAGGTATGGCATTGTAAGAAGTAAAGGGTTAGATTAAAAAATTTGATGAATTAGATTTTGGGTTCTGTAAGATGAAAGTGGGGATTACTTGTACCAAGAATATCTTGATCTTCCATTTTAGGGGTTCAAACTATAAAAATAGATAAAAAATGTGAAATATTTCATAGGAAGGGAATGGGATTAGTTCTGTTGATGTTGGAATGGAATGTTTCCTTCAACATTCGATAGGTGAATACTATTAAAGATATAATGAAAACTCTATCCAATATGTATGAAAATCCAACCACTAAAAACAATTTATTTGATTCGGTGACTATTATACATGAAGGTATTTTAAATAAGTCTAGTGTTGGATCACATCAATGATTTCAACATTATTTAGAGTCAGTTGGAATCAGTTAGAGTCATGTTCATAGGGTTGATGTGGGATCTAATTATTCTTTCACCACTCATAGAATTTAGAAATGAAATGGTTACTACTATAAGTACCATTATAAGTAATACTAAATTAGTGTTAGAGTATTTTTGTGATCTCATTATGAATTAGTTGATTAGGTATTAAGAATTCTAGGAACATACCAAAACTATATTAAATACAAAAGGCATGGGATGTTTTGTTTAATAAAAATGATAGAATAATGGTAAAGTGAGTAGGGAAATAAGTTGAGGAAATTTATCTGGTCTAAGAATAATATATTGGAATCCTAGGGATAAGGTACACCGAAATATGTTTTGTAGGGACCATAGGGTCTATTCTATAATATGATATTTCATATTTTCTATAAATACCACAGTTGAGGATATATGAAAAATAATGTTTTTAGAAGGTTTGATAAGGCTCAATTTTTGGACAATGAATCTTTCAAGATCATTGGAAAGGGTGGTATGAATGTATAAATAATATTCTGAGGATTTAAAGAATTATGATAATTTTAGAATATACTAGGTTTATGAAATAACGTAATATTTGTAGATTATATAGATGAATCCAGTTTTTTATAATCTTTGTGTATGGAATGTAGAAGATTACATGAGGATCTGTGGTGGTGGAAAATGGTGTTAAAGATGGAATATTGTATCTAAAAAGAAAGTTAAAAGGAATAATGATGGATAAAACATCAAAATCTGGATATATAATGACCCAATATTTACATACATTAGCATCACATAACACTAGTAGAATACTTAAAACATTATACAAAAAGACACCCAAATACCATATTAGTTTAGCGTATTTGGAAACATGGAAACATAAACACCTATACATGGGTGAGCTACATTATCTCTCACTAGGTTATCCAATACTAGCACCCCACTTAGGCATATATTTCATAAAATATATCTTCATAACTTGGGGAGGGAAAAATAAATAGGGGTGAGATTAGATTCTTTGTAAGGGTAAAAAATGGATATATGTAAGCATAAACATGAGAATAAGGGTATGAGAACGTGATCATAACATTAGAATATCATACTATGCATTTCAAAGATCATAAACATAAATCATGGAGTAAATATCGGTAGTTCATAAGACATAAATCATAAGAGAATCAAGATCATAGGCCATGAAAGCATAACATAAGAGTAAGACATGTAATTGTGGCATACACATAAACAAAGAAAATCCTATATGAAAGATACCTTCCAAGAAATTTATAACATGTTAGGATTGGGCTATGACACATGTACCTACTTATGGAGTGGGATAAAAACTTGTGTACTCTCTTAATTTCAGAATTGGGATAAAACCCATGCATCCTCTTAATTTTAGGCTTGGGGTACAAACCATACACATTCTTGTTTTCAGGATTGGGATACAACCAGTATACCTTCCAATTTTCAGGATTGGGATACAACCTGTGTACCCTTTGAGCTCATATAACATTTATCATTACACAATTAATTGGAGTGGGATATAGGTCCCACCCTTCACATAATGAAATCATACATACATGTTCCATAGGATAATAAAACCTAAATCATATCATGACTCATAAAAAGATATGGGTTTTATAAACAATAATCATAACACATGAAATAAAATGTGTATAATTTGAATTTCATTACATTATAACCTATAGAAAATAAATATGTTTCTTAATCATTTCATTAAAACATAACTCGTGAAAAGAAGTGGGATTCAAAAGCATATTACCCATGGAAGAGAAACAAGCGTCATAAGAATCATTCTATCAAAACATAAACCATTCAAAAAATAATATGAATACAACATTTAGATCATTAGTATCACCAAAGGCTGTCATATTAGACAGAAAATAATTTTGAAATATATTTTAAAAACATTTCTCGAGGAAAATATCATTTTTTCTTTGAAAATACCGTTTAAAAAAAATCCTTTAGAAAACCATTTTCTTTAAAAATTCATTAAAAAATTATAATTAAGGCTTAAAATCATTTTGAAAACCCTTTCCCTTAAAAAATTATAAAAGAATCATGAATTTTTTTAAAAAACTTTTTCCACGAAAACTTATAAAATAAGCTTGAAAACATTTTTAAAACCATTTCTTTGAAATAAATAAATATTGAAAATGTTTTGAAAATAATTTTCCTTCAAAACTTGTAAAAGAAGCTTGAAAATGTTTTGAAAACCATTTCTTTGAAAATAATTTGAATACATGTAAATAATTATTGAATTTTTTTTAAAACATTTTTAATTTAAAATATATTTAAAAATTATGAATGATACTTGATTTTTTTAAGAAATCATGGTTTTTAAAGATCACAAATTTTCTATTGAAAAAAGGAATGAAGTCATATGTTAATAAGAAAAACAATTTCTTAATTATCTGAAGTAAAAAACAGTAAAAAAATGGTAAAAATACTTTAATATAACATTCATATCCCCTGGGTAAGAAAATTCATGAGATTTATTGAGAGATGGATCATAATATTTTATACATCTAAGCATAATCATAAACAATCTTGATAAATAATGAGATTGTAATAATGAACAGTTACCACAATGGTAACTTTGAATAAAAATAAATTAGAAATAATAACATTACATGTTACTTAAAATATCATTAAATGAATTATATTCATAATATAATATTTTAAAGGTAGTATATATACCACATAGAAAAATATGGGTGCGTAAGATGACATGTGTCTCAAAAAAGGAAAATTGAGAAAAAACTACTTTAACAATTTGGTAACTTTTGAGAAATAAACCCCATGAAAGAAACTAAATCATATAGATTTGTAAATATCCATAAATTTAATTGTATTTATCATATAATACATTAATTTAATGTAAATAGACCTCTTAAAAAAATATTGGTGAACATGGAATGTACCTCAGATATATGAAAAGTGAGATGAAATTGCCTTACCTTATGTCTTTACTCTTGTCATACTCGTTCAAACCTCATGTATAATAAATTTAAGTTCATTATAAATACTTTAAATAACCAAATTATTATATATAATACCATATATGGTTTTATTACGACTTAATATTACCTTCTTGTAAACAATTTCATGTTATGGTTACGCTTTGGGTAACATTTGCTTAGATTTTCACTTGTGTCTTAACTTGTTATATCTTTGTAACTTATAATTATATCATGATTTATATAATGTAAAAAATGATATAAATATCATGTAAATTAATCATATTTTTATTATATTAATATATGGAATATATAATTATGAAATGGAATACACCGTTCATGGAGACGGTAGGACGTACACACACATTAACACTATATCCGTTTTATTGACGTATTGAAAGAAAGATTGAAAATGAAATATTTTTATATGTATATTTATATATGTATATAATATCGTTAAATTATTATTATTATTTCATATTTATCATATAGGCTCGCTAAACATATCCTCAATACAATCCATGTAGTGTGTGAATGAATCACATCGCTTTGAGGGGGAGATATTGTATATTTCTCAAACGAAATTATCTTATTTACACAAGCTAGAAAGGAAAAGGGTATGTTATAAATAAGAATATCAGAAACATATATGCATTATAAATATAATATATATCATATATAAATATATTTTCCATCATAATGTCCACCATGAGAGGTGGGAAATGAAAAATGAACAATCATTATTTCGTGAGTTAGTAGTTCATCGTACAAATAAACAGTATGTTCATTACCTATTATATGGAAGTTTGTGTAAGTGTAGGTAAAAACAATAGATTTTTTTTTATTATATTGATTGTACTTGTGTTTTTATAAAATCATGGAATGATAATATTTTAGGGAGTGGATAATAGAAATAAAATAATGGAACTTGAGGGAGGGTGTTACCTCTTAATCGGGTAACACATTTTGGTTTTCACCAAAGGGATTTGATGGAAGTATTTATGCCAAAATATAGGATTATATTAGGAAATTAGGGTTTTTGGAATGTGTATTGGGGAGATATTGTCCTAACATAAGTGGTTTGAGAGGTGTGAGGACATGGGAGAGTCCTTGCCTTTTTATATTGGAAGGGGAGTGCCAATCTTGTAAATACTAAAAGGTATTAATTAATAGGAGTTATAAATTATCTAATGTGCCTAAAATATTAAAAAATCATGGATTAAATGGGAATAATTGTCAATAAAAAACCTCCACCACAGAAAAATACATTCATTTTAAAAATTTGGTTCCTTAACTTCTAAATTTTCCCAATTTTATCATTTTGGTTTTTTATTAAGGATAATAGTTTTATAACCTATGTAGTTTAACCATAGGACTATATTAAAGTGATATTTTTCTTGAATATATAGTGAAAAATAATTATAAATATTATGCCTAATTCAAAAAATAAAAATTTTATGTGTTTTGTAAATTAATTTTAAAACAAACGCATGTGACACAGAAAAACACTACTTAAACCCAAACCTTGCTAAAAATGTTTTTACAATATATATATGAATATGTTAATTATAAAGGATAAATTAGTTCATTAATAGATCATATTTAATATTTATTAAAAATTTCAAGTAACTTTTCAAAATATTGTATTTTTTTTAAATTTTAAATCATTTAATAAAATATAATTTATTGTAAAATAACATTAATTTTGATTTTGAAATTATTTTTTTAATTTTAATTATAAAATATTAAAACAATATTGGAATTCAAATATATTGAGTTTAAATATTTGTAAAATGGTTTATTTATTTTAAAAAATAATTATAGATAATAATTAAATCAATTTACTTAACTTTTAATATTTATAGAATCATTTATTTTAGTTAATTATTAGCTAAATAATCACTATGTTGGCGTTTCTTAAGGATTTTAAGTAACTAAATCATCTCTAAAAAATTAATGATAAAATTATTATGATAAAAATAACCCAATAAAATTTAAAAGTATATGTATAAATGAAAATATGATGTTTTTTACATATATCAAAGTTTTATAAAAGTTAAAGGTAAGGAAAGTTTCATTTTTATCTTTTTCTTTAACCTTTTATATAAGAAACTTCCATTTAATTATATCACAATAACTCATAAAATTAAAATTAAGATTTAATATGGTCGAAATAATGTCATAAAATGTTTTTTGGACAAGTGTTCAAGTCATTTTTCCCTTAATATTAAGATTTAGTCCATTTTTATGCTTAATTTTACCTTAATAACCGTAATTAATTTTAATCACTTTCACTAATATTTTTGGTCAAAAATTAATTTTATATTATTATAGTTCAAATATTATAATGATTACAATCATTTATGTCTGTTTTTTCAAAATTTAAATCACAGAAGTGGGAAAATTAATTTTATCGATAATCCTGTAGACATGGTGAGAAATCAAGTTTTCAAAATAAAAATGTTCAAAAGTTGAATAAGTTTTATATCTAATTTCAATATAAAGATGATTAAAATGACCAAAATCTGATCAATATATGTATAATTTATCTATTATTACTTTAAAATCAAATTTAAAATATAATTTAACACCAATATTTATTTAAATGAGAAGACTATTTTTAACTAAATTATAGTAATTTTTCCTATTCATCGAAAAATTACATTTCTCAGAAAAATCCCAAAAATCCACCCCAATATAATTTCAGCATTTTGAATTCATAAAAGAAGTATATTTTATAAAATTCAATTACTATGAGTTTATTAAATTAATTTTATTATTTTTCACAAAAGGATATAAAAAGTAATTTCCTTAAGAAAATAGTATTTTTAAACATATAAAGACTTTAAAAAAAGTTATATATTTCATTATAAATATTTTTTTTATTTATATGAAACTATTTTAAATAATATTTGAAAAGTATTATTACTATTCATATTACTATTCTTAACATATAGATTATAATTATCTCATTTAAAAAATTATTTCAATAAAATGATGTTTCATAGAAACTCACTGCTATGTGTGATGCATGCCATGTCGGTGTTGAGTGTAGAACAAGCCAAGTTGGTTCTGTGTGAAATGAATATTTGACTTAGTTCAATTAAACACATTAATGAAAATTGATTCATTCTAAATAAAGTTCATAAAAACTCAGGGTGTTACATTCTACCCCCTTAAAACGAATTTCTACCTTAAAATGAATTTCTCCCTTGAAATTCATTTGGGTTATCAAAGGTTTAATTCTTGAAAGTTATTTTCATAGAAACCCACATCATAAAAATGAATACTAAAACTTACTTTAGAAAAAATTGGATTCATAACAGTTATTGAAGGTAACTAATATCTAAGGTACCACATAAGAGAGCATAGGTGGATAGTGAAAACATAAACATGGATGATAAATCCAACTATCACATTATTATGGAGAGTGATAGAGAACTTGGTTAGGATAAAGTTAAAAATCACAAATCCATAAATCTGTGATTATCTAAGGGACTATTTGATTCATCAGAATAGAAGGTGCTATGATAACCTTATTAGTTTCATGATTCTTTCCCTATAGTTGAGGAATTTTCCTGATAAGTTTTACTTACTTGATTTTATTCCCTTTCATATGCACAATATCACCCTTTTATTATGCCTTGATTAATTTTCACTCCATATCTTACCCTAAGAAATGAATGATATTTTTTTTCATTCCTAAAGTACTAATATATCCTGATATCCATGATAAGTCATCTTGCCTGTCTTCAGTTACCATCCACACAAATAAGTTATTATATATTCATAAGTCCTCATGTTGTAAGATAATACTTTAATATCACTAACTTCATTTATAGTGAAAATTAATATTTACATAAATGGTTAACCTTATAACTATTATAAAATATTAAAGTAAAATACTTTATAAATAAATTCATGAAATCCGTGTAAAATTGATCCCCCATATATCACAAAGTATCTCTTGGATTTCACCTTCCAAAAATATGAATACCCTTATCATAAATCCTTTTGAAACAGGATAATAACCTGAATTACCATAAATCCTTTTTGAAGAGATGCATGATTCATTATTCTAAAGGTTACTAGATACGTTACATGAATTTAAGATGTTTTAAAATTCATCTATGATGACATAGACCACTTTTTCAACAAATACCTATTTGGATAAAAGGCCATTAATACCATCCAATTTACTTTATCTAGATAAATCATCTCTTTATCCAAGCTAAACCAAATTTTCTCAACATCTTGAATACATTAAGGGTTACCTTCCCTTAATCAAAATATTACTTTTATAAGACTTCATAACCATTCAACATATCCTTTTCAATCCTTGATGAAAAAATTAAATTAAAAATACTTATACATTTCATGATTCATATAACATAATCCTTGAATTCCTAAACATAAATACTTCATTCATCCAACCATATTCTTGAACTATTACTTAGGCTTCCTCAAATTATTCCTTAATACCTATTTCCTAGAATTTGAAATATGAATCATGTATTAAGGTTCCTCAACCTAAATTTTATCATGCTTCTTTTGTTTAATGTAAACAATACTATAAGAACATCACATACCTTTCACATGTTCTTTGCGGTCTCTTTTTTTAGAAGTATTTCTAATAATCATACAACCTTAATAATCCTATTTTTAGGATTTCCAATTGGGAAATCTATTTACATAATTCTCATAATTTTCACATATGGAATATTCAATATTAACTATGCTCCTTCTGGTTCTCAGCGTTGACTAAAACTAGAAATCATAGGATGAGAAACACATATCATGAAAGAAAACCACATAATCATGAAAAATTACTTATAGGATTTTTAAATCATAACAAATACTTTTTAATCATCAACACCTTAATTTTATCCTAGGATATTCATAGATTTTTTAAATACTCTATGACAATTTGTGTAGAGTTTGTAAATTCCCAAAGCATATCCCCCAGGAGTGTCAAACTAAGTGTGAAACAAGGACCATTGTCCTATACCAAATTAGCCTGAGTCTAGACCGAGACATATTTTTAGAGTTGTAACCCTTAGGTAAATCTATTCCAAATCCATATCCAATTTTGTTATCTATAAAAGGATGTATTACTAGGAAACCACTCACTCTATCGTTTAATAAAATTATAGAACATTTTCCTATACTTTTTCTTATCCTTAGACACATCTTTAGACACATACTTTGAGTTATCACTAAGGTTTTATCACCCCAGATTCTAAAGGTTGAATAAACCTTTTCTCTGATACAAACTATAATGAACCAGTCTTAAAAGATATTAAAATCAGATAACTTTTTCATAATACTTGAAACATTATAAAAATAGATTCCTAAAGACCGTATTAGTTTAGTTCCCTTAGAAACATGGAAACTTAAACATTGATACATAGGTGAGCTACATTATTTCACACTAGGATATCCAAGACTATCACCCATCTTAGACATATCTTCCCTAAAATATATCTTTATAATCTTGGGAAGGAAACATAAAACTGGGTGAGATCAGATTCTTAGTAAGGTTAAATAAGGGAGATTTATAAGAATAAACCTGAGTATAAGGGTATGAGAACATGATCATAACATTAAAATAGTATACCATGAATTTCAAAGATCATAAACATAAATCATGTCATAAATATTAGTAGTTCATAAGACATTAATAATAAGGGAATCAAGAGCATAATCCATGAAATCATAATAGATGAGTAAGATATGTAAATGTGGCATATACATAAATATATAAAATACTATGTAAAAGAAACCTACCAAGACCTTAAAAACATGTTAATATTAGGATAAAACACATATAATTGCTTTGTTATTGGGATAAAAATCCATATATCCTCTTATTTTAGGGATTAGGCTACAACCCATGCATACTATTACTTTAAGGATTTTTCTACAACCCGTGTACCTTCTTGTTTTTAGGCTTGGGATAAAACCTGTGTACCTACCTATTTTTGGGCTTGGTATATAACCCTATTAACCTTTGAGATTATATAACATTTATCATTACCTAATACATTGAAGGGATATACACTTCTGACCTGTCACTTAAAAAAAATCATACATACATGTTTCATTGGACAATAAAACCAAAATTATACCATGATCTATAAAAATATATGGGTTTCATAAATAATAATCATAAAACATGAAATGAAATGGGTATCATTAACCATTCATCACATTACAACCTATGGAAAATAGAAATGTTTCCTAATCATTTCATTGAAGTGTAACTTGTGGAAGATAAATGAGTGTTATAAGGGTCATTCCATCAAAACATTAAACATTAAAGAAATAATATAAATGGAACCATTGGGTCATGAGTATCATCAACTAATGCCATATTATATGGAAAATAATTTTTAAATATATTTTAAAAATATTTATTAAGGAAAATATCCTTTCTTCTTTGAAAATACATTTTAAAACATAAAACCACTATAAAATAATTTTCTTTAGAAAATTCATTGAAAACTTAAAATGTGGGCTTGAAATCATTTTGAAAACCTTTTCCCTTAAAAAATTATAAAATAATCATGAGAAAATTTTTATAAACTTTTTAATTGAAAACTTATAAAATAATCTTGAAAACATTTTAGAAACCATTTCATTGAAATAAAGAAATCTTGAAAATATCTTGAAAATCATTTTCCTTGAAAACTTGTAAAAAAAGATTGAAAAGGTTTTGAAAACCATTTTATTTAAAATACTTTGAAAAAATATAAAGAATTATTTAAATTTTTTTTCTTTTAAAACAAATCCAAAACTTATGAATAATACATGAAAACGTTTTTTAGAAAGCATGATATTGAGTAATCACCGATTTTCGACTGAAAGGAGAAATAAAGTCTGATTTTCATAAAAAACATTTTCTTAACTATATTAAGTACCAAAGAGTGAAAAAATTGTACCAATACTTGGATATAACATGAATATCCATAGGGTAATAAAATTCATGAGTGTTATTGATAGTTTTATCATAATATTTTATCAATGTAATCATAATAATAAATAATATCGATAAATGAAGAGATTGAAGTAATAAACCATTTCCACTATTGTAACTTTGAATAATAATACAATTAAAAAAATAAAATTACATGAAGCATATAATATAATTAAATTAAGTATATTCATTATATAACATGTTAAAGGAATTATATTCACCTCATAGAAAAATATGGGTGTATAACATGGAATGTGTCTCAAAGAAGGAAAATTAAGGCAAAACTACTTTACTAATTTGGTAACTTTTGAATCATAAACCCAATGAAAGAAATTAAATCAAATTGATATGTAGATATAAATAAATTTAATTAAAGTTATCATATAATACATTTATGGTCAGTATATACACCACTCAAAAGGAAATATCTGTGAACAAGGCATGTATCTTTGAGATATAAAAAGTGAGGTGAAATTCCCTTACATTTTGTCTTGACTCTCATAATACTCATTAAAACCTACTTCATAATAAATATAAGTTTATTGTAAATATTTTAAAGAACCAAATTATTATATCTAATACCATATGTGGTTTTATTATGACTTTATATTACCTTATTGTTAACAATTCCATGTTAAGGTTATGCTTCAGGTAATATTCTCTTTGTTTTTCACTTGTGTCTTAATTTGTTATATCTTTGGTAAATATACTTATATCATGATTTAAATAATTTAAACCATGATATGAATATAATTTATATTCAGTATATGTTTATTATAAAAATATATATAATATAGAATCATGAAATGGAATACACTATTCATGGAGACGGTTGGTCGTATGTACGAATGAACGCTGCTTCTGTTTTATTAACTTTTTGAAATAAATAATTTAAATGAAATATATGTATATGTGTATGTATATATGTATATAATATAATTAGAGTTTTATTATTATGAAGTATATATCATATAGGTTCACTAAATATATCCTTTATACATTACATGTAGTGTGTGAATGAATCACATCGCTTTGAAGGGGCGGTAGTCCACACTTCCTCAAATGAAAATACCGTATTTACACAAGATGGAAAACATAAGGGTATTCTATAAATAAAATTACAGAAACATAAAGAAATTATAAATATCATATATATCATATATAAATAGATTGACCATCATAATTTCCACCATGAGTGGTGGTAAAGGAAAAATGAACAATCATCATTTCGTAAGGCGATAGTTCATCGTACACGTAAACAATATATTCATTACCCATTAGATGAAAGTGTGTGTAAGTGTAGGTTTAAAACTTAAAATAAAAACATCCTATTATATTTATTATACTTTTTTTGTTATACAATCATGGAATAATAATATTTTAGGGGGTGGATAATGGAAATAAAATAAAGGAGCTTGAGGGAGGGTGTTACCACTTAATTGGGTAACACCTTTTGGTTTGAACCAAAGAGATTTCTTAGAAGTATGTTTTCCAAAAGGGAGGATTTAAGGAGTAAGGGAGGGTTTTTGTAAAGTGTATTGGGGAGATATTTTATAAACCTACATTTTTTGATAAGTGTGAGGAATTGGGAGAGTTCTTACCTTTTTATAGTGTAAGGGGAGTGACACACTTATAAATACCTAAAGGTATTCATTAATGGGAGGTATAACTTACCTAATGTAGCTAAAAAACGGAAAAAATAATGGATTAAAGGTGAATAATGGTTGACAAAAACCACAACTATACCAAAATATCTTCATTTTAACAATTTGGTTCCTTAACTTCTATGTTTCCCCAATTGTATCTTTTTTGATTTTTATTAAGGACACTAGTTTTCTAACCTATGTAGTTTAACCATAAGACTATATTAAAGTGATATTTTTATTGGAATTATAGAGAAATATAATTATGAATATGATAGATAATTCAAAAAATAAAAATTTGATGTGTTTTAGAAATTAATTTTAAAAGAAACGCATGTGACGCGTAAAAACACTGCTTAAACCCAGACCATGCTAAAAATGTTTTTAAAATCTATGGGTAAATATGTTAATTATAAAATATTAATTGGTAAACTAATAGAACATATTTAATTTTTATTAAGGCTTAAAATTCACCCGGAGGAATATATTATTTTTACTAATTTTAAATCATTTGATAAAATATCATTTATTGTAAAATAATATTAATTTATATTTTGACATTATTTATTTAATTTTAATTTTAAAATATCAAAAAAATATTTGAATTAAAATATATTGAGTTTAAAACTATGTAAAATGATATATTA
Organism: Viscum album; assembly: GCA_963277665.1. NCBI lineage: Eukaryota > Viridiplantae > Streptophyta > Magnoliopsida > Santalales > Viscaceae > Viscum > Viscum album. The sequence goes on along the minus strand of OY728120.1, from coordinate 1,154,657,104 downwards.
ATCTAAAAAAATATTTACATATAATAATTTAATCAATTTACTTTACTTTTAATATTTATACTATCATTTATTTTAGTTATTTATTAGATAAATAATCACTACGTTAGTGTTTCTTAAGCATTTTTTTCCATCCAATGACCCGAAAGCCTTTAAATATTTTATTATTGATAAAAAAACTTTTAAGGGAGGAAGGGGGAAACCCGAGGACTTTAAAGACATAGGATAATCACTCCTGATGAAAAAAAAGAGTGAAAACCAAACTGAAAACCAGAACAGCCCCTCACCAACATAAAATTATGATGAAACAATCCAACGTTGCAAGGCTAATCGGAAAGAAAGTGTCCTATGTCAAAGCACAGGCCCAATACGATGGCTGATTCCATACCCTCTCAACAACCAGATCCGAAAAACACTGCAAAGGTAAAACAACATTTCCAAATCCTCTTCTGGGCCTGATCCAAGTGAACGAGTTCGACTGCACTAACTTCCCTCCTCCAGTGTCAAAACAAAAAAACAAGACAACATCTACCTAAAACACCAAAAAAAACTTACCGGAACTATGAAATCTTCCCATACATCTAAGAATCCACCAACACCAATGAAGTGAGGAGGCAAAATACACCAGAAATACAACCAAATTCATCACCAACACAGAACATCAAAACCCAACCTGCAAGAGTTGCGAAGACACTGAAGGAAAAAAAAACCTCCCCCCTCTGGACCACTCGAACGTCGTCAGCATTCCACCCTTGAATTCCACATTGAAGCAGTCATAGATTCATGTTGTCACCAAGAAGAGAAAGCCTGAGACCACCCGCTACACCGGAAGCGTGCTAAGGTCTTCGAGCCACGCTGAAACTGCCGAGCCAAACTGGATCCAAGCCATCGATACCCTAGGGGCACTGGATCAATGCCGTCGAGACCGCCAGAGACAACCCAATCCGGATCCAAACCATCAAGACTACTGGATATAATCAGATCCATGCTAATGAGACCTCCAGAGAAATCTCGAGAGAAACGGAAATGCCGAAGAATGATCCGCTGAAGACGCCGAAGTCGCACCGCCTCCACCCCGAAGAAACCCTAGATCCACCAATGAGTCATGCTGGAAACCCGAGTCACACCGCCTCTGAAACAGAATCCATAAGAAACCAATGCTGAGCTGTCGAGCATCGCTGGAGTAGGGGAGGAGAAGAAAACCGTGGAGAAAAACCCTAGATGCAAACTCGTAGAGGAACCCACTGCTCAGAGGCTCTTCCCCCTTTCATAATCTTTCTTAAGCATTTTAAGTAACTAAATCTTCTCTAAAAATTAAAGATAAATTATTATGATAAAAAACACATTGATATATCAAAATCGTACTTATGAATGAAAATACTACATTTTTTAAAATCTCAAATTTTTATAAAATTTAAAGGTAAGGAAAGTTCCCTTTTGGTCTTTTTCCTTACTTAAAATTTTATATAGGGCACTTCCATTTAAAAATATCACAATAACTCATAAAATTCAAACCAAGATTTAATACGGTCAAATTATTGGTATAAAATGTCATTTGTAAAAGTTTACAAGTAATTTTTTCCCTTAGTATTAGTTTTAGTCCCTTATTAAGATTAGTTTTACCTTAATCATCATAATTAGTTTTAATAACTTTCACTAATATTTTTAGTCAAAAATTACGTTGAACTTATTATAAAAAAAATATTATACTGATTAAAACCGTTCTTATATTATTTTTTCAAAATTTATATTATAGAAGTGGGAAAATTAAGTTTAATGCTAATCCCAAAGATGTGGTGAGAAAGCGGGTTTTCTAAGTAAAAATGTTCAAAAGTTTAGTAAGTGTTTATATCTAATTTCAATATAAAAATGATTCCAATAAATTAAATTGGATTAATATATGTATAATTGATCTATTATTACTTTAAAATAAAATTTAAAATAAAATTTAACACTAATACTTATTTAAATGAAAATGTTGTTTTTAACTAAATTGCAACAATTTTTACCATTCACCCAAAAATAAAGTTTCTCTAAAAATTCCAGAAAACCTCCCTAATATAATTTATACATTATGAATTCAAAAAATAAATTTATTTTATCAAATTAAATTTATATTAGTGTCTGAAATTAATTTTATTATTGTTCACAGAAGGACATAAAAATGAGTTTCTTTAAGAAAATTGTATTTTTAAACATATAAAGACTTTACCAAAAATTGTATACTTCATTATCAATATTTTTTTTATATGAAAGCATGATATATAATATTTTAAAATTAGTTATTAATATTCATATTACTATGTTTAATGAATAGGTTATAATTATCTCATTTAAATAATTATAATAATAAAATGATGTTTTGTAGAAACTTAGTGTTGCCTGTAATGCACGCCAAGTCGGTGTAGAGCATAGAGAAAGCCAAGTTGGTTCCATGTGAAAGGAATATTTGACTTATTGAAATTAAAGACATCAATGAAAATTAATTCATTTGAAAAATATTCCACAAAAACATGGGGTATTATAGGATATATAGAGGTGTTCCATTGTTTTATTAGAAACATGAGTGAGAAGAACATATGAGTCTTGGTAGCTGATGTTATACTAAAACTAGGTCACATAGAGTACATTTAAGTGATCAGTGGATCATTTAGGTATACTAGGATGGGGATTAATTAATTTACACAACTTTTATTGATTTTCATTTAATCACTTTTACCCATTTTTCTAATTCATACCTCTGCACTTGTTAGATTTAAGAGACGTTCCTTGTTTACAAACGCAATTAGACCACATACAAGAAAGAAAAATAATGAAGTAAAACATACAATATTTTTATAGGGTTTTACCTTGATTTGGGATACTACGTCCTTGTTGTGTTCAGGATGATCCAAGACATGAATTCTTCACTAAAAATCAATCACCAATTAAGGGTGGGCTAGTCAGGTATTACCCTAACATAATGATAGGTAAGTATGAACCACTTCCCAAATTATACTAGTATCATACAAGGGTTATTTATACTAGAATACCATAAATGTTATTTATATTGGAATCCAACCAATATTTAGAAATTCAACACTAACATAATAAGAAAGACCAGAAAAACTTCAAGCTACCACTACAATACAGAACTAATATTTCTCTTTAAGCCACTGAGATAAATTGACTCAAGACTTGATCACTTCAATTGAAAGGCTTCATATTCCATAGAATTTAATCCACACTACTAAATATAAGTCGAATCATTATACTTTTCTAAATAATTCAAAGTTATAGTTTCTACTTTAGCTCATTGTAATGTTAGAATGAACTACTGAAGATTCCTCAATACACTTCATGTTGTATTCATCTTTGACTTACTAAAAATTATCACTTTGGCTTAAAAAATAATTCTAAAAATGTTTTCAATGATTACACACATGATTATCATGTGTTATTTATTTATTTAGAGTGGTAATTATATTTTAATAAGAATATCATTAAATGAATGCCATACTCATCACCATGAAAATATTTTACCACCATATCCTTTGCATATCACTATAATGAAATGTCACTATTTTTTCAATTAATCTAAAATTTTCGTGTAATAAGAATTACACAAATTCTTCTTATTTAATTGAATAAATAGAGGAGATTATTGACTCTATGTATGTATATTATTTCATGAACAATAATTTTATGAAACTTTAATGCTCACAATGCCCCCCCTTTAAGTCTGTTTCTCAAGACACTTTTACACCTTCACATAAATTATCAAATGTGTAACACTCATGAAATAATTTATGGTACTGAATAAATTTTATTCACAAAATATATCACACTATAACACATCTACATATGTGTCTTTATGTGACAATGTTATATGTGATATCTTCTTGAAATCATGCACACAAACCTTATTTCATTCATGGATACCATTTCTTGAAATATTTTCAAGATCCTTGATATAGTAGTATACTTGATTCCTCTTATTTATTTATTATTCATATAAAATTATATATGAGATTTTCTATCTTTCTTATTTTCATATTTTTAGTCATACAAAACAGACACTAGTCCTCTTTGCATGAACCGACTTTCCATAAAAGGATCATGTGGGCCATTTTATTCTTCTCATAATAAAGGTGGTTCATGAGTTCCACATTTGCATAAACCAAGAACTATATATGAATTAATATATCCATCACATAACCAAGTTAGTCCATGTTACTGACTAGTGGAATCAATGAAAATCATTCTAATGTGAGGATATAAATACATTATGAATACACGAATCTCTTATATGAATAAAGATCTTATTCAAGCCTCTGTTTCAATATTCTCTCTAAAAAAATTACTATTACATATGAGTTAGGTTTATATAAAAAATTAGGGAGGTATGTGGTATTTATAGATAATAAATTCACTGAATTATCTTATGTTCACCTACTCAATTCAAGCAAACATATCCTTAGTTCACACATCTCCTGATTATGAGTAATCACCATCTTCAGATATGAAGCTTGATGCATTTGAACTCCTCACTATATAATCCAAAAAGTGGGTTCTCATATATTAAAACAATGTTGCATGCATGAATTCAATCATGTTCAAATATCAGAGAAACTGGACACTTAGATTTACTATTTTCTAGAGGTTGCTGTATGCAAATTCAGGTGACACAGAACCCCTTTGATGGATCAATATAGAAGATGACATATCTAGTTTGATCAGGAAACTCTAATAGATATGATAGGATTGGAATTTTTTAAGCATATAATTTAAGGAATATTAACATTAAGCATGTTATGAGTCTCACATCAGATATTACATTAGTTTCCCACTTCCTTTTATAACAACACACTGCCTGAGCTGTCTAGAAGCATGTAATGGGGTCTACTCCCGACACTCACAGGCATTGCTCCATACTAGATTTCTCCCACTATAGTGACACCTTGAATGGTGGTGCTACTCTACTACCATGTGACCGTGTATGTATGCTATGGATACCCTCTGGCTTCATGATGGCAAGCTATGTTATGGTTGATCCTAGTGCCTACCTCAGTAGTGGCTGGAAATGGATCACATTGTTTTCTAGTTGACGATCTATTTTTTTGTAGAGTCCAATATAATGTGTTATACAAACATAAAGACCATCCATCGAAAATCCACCCAAATCCAATTCATAAGATATTCAATATTATATATATATTGGTCTTTATTAAATCTTCTTTCTTCTGATATCTCAAATTATCAATTCAAACCTTGTAAACAATGTGAATTCTCTTAATGCAATTGGTAAAATGTTTTTTACATTAAGAATAGATCTGTAATCATCAAAATTAATTTAGATTTAATTAAATAAACTCTTCAAATAAACAAATCCTTTCCAACATATGAATAATTATGAATAATAATTCAATTTCAGAACTCCATACTTGAATCAAAGTCACATGAACTTTTAATTATACAAAAACATTGAAATAAATAATACCCAATTATTACTTCAATATATTTAGATTATTTAATCTCTCACATTGGATTTTTTTGTCTATACACATTGCACATCTAAATTAATTATTTTCTTCTCCCACTTATTGAAAATGAAACTAAAGATATAAGTATATGAAATAAATCAACTAATCTAATTCTATAACAACTGAAATTTTCTTATTCTCTCATTTAATTTACTTATTTCATAAGAGATTACACTTAAGACAAATTCAAATTGATCATCTTGAGAGAGGTAAATCACCACTTTTATTAATGAAATGAGTCATTAATTAATCATCTCCAATTATATGTGGGAAAACCTTATGTAAATAACAAGAGTGATTAATCTAGATAATAATTTTGTCAATAAATTTTTTAGAATGTGATGCTAACACTAAAACCTTCATTTATGGGTTGTTAAAATGTTTTTTCAACTAATATCCTACATTCATCACAATATACAGGTTAAAAAAATTCAAATAAAAGCATATACATCCCCTTTATCAATCCATTTTCCCTTTTTCATCAAATTATCAATTTCTACACTTCAAATTTAGAATTATTATTAATATATAGATACAAGAACTTACCTATTTTAATGATAAGATTAAATTTATATAATTTGAAACCATTTGATATATCTCTTACCAGAACTTAAAATATTTATTTGATACCGATTGAGATATTCTTATATGGTCATTGTTCAGCTTTGCACCCCTAGAGGGACGAGATTCATGCATATTCTTCACTATGACTCGATTTATTCAAGAATGAACACTAATAAAAATTCTAACACCAATTGAAATAATGAACTCCCATGATGGATAACCTACTGGATGCTATATAATTTTTTCATAGCACTCATATCTTCAAGAATCCCCTAAATAAATGCCTCACTTTCAATTTCCTACATATAAGAAACAAACACACAATATATATGGGAATAAGGTGGTTCTTCATCGATTTTTTTCTTCAGTTAGAGCATTAGTGATGAGATTTATTTCTCAACCCAGAAACTCTTTTAAATACAGCTCCATATTTTTGAAAAATCAACTTGATCTCTCCTTATTTGACTTTCTAGATTTTATCATTTAAGTGAAGCATGGGATTTTTAATTTCTTTAGCTTTCATATTGGATTGAACATGCTTCTTCACCTTAGAAAGTATTGCACTTTCATTCTTCTATTCTTACTCCAAATTCCTATAAAATTCCAATTTCTCTAGCCATATGACTTAGCATTATTTCGGTATACGATCATACATATTATTGTATGTATAATCCTTATTTATAGAATCAATTTTAACATATTAAGACACTGGTTCTTTTCCTTTATTCTTTAATAGTTATTTTTTATTCAGGAAACCATGTCATGCATTTTTCAGTAATATGCCTAGAAATTCTTCCCTTTTAAAACAAATCTCTATCAATCATAGTGTTATCTTTTTTTATTAAACCTATATTGAAATTTTAATTTTTCATCTTGATTATGATGCCCCAAATCAACACCATTGTTTGTTTCTGAAATTAATTTCTTTTTCTTCTTTATCTTGTTTCTACTAGCATTGGTGTTTATGACCTATTTTCAAATATTAATTATATGGAATCTTCTTCCACAATAAAATAAACTTTTCTTTTGTGTGACATTTATTTAATAATAATTATTGGGTGTAGTTTTCTTCACATTTTCTTAACTCTCTTCTCCTACTAATAACCTAAGGTAGAATTTTCTGATTTTGTTCTTTACGCCTACATTGGTTGTATTCTTATCTTCATATTATCATATGCATAGTTTATATTTGGTACATAGAAACACTCATCTCAACTATGACTACTTCTTCTGAAATAATAAAAAATTTATTCAAGACACTAAAATCTATTCTTAATAGATAAATTCTTCTTTATCTGTGAATTATGCTTCAATTCTATAGGATTTCTATTCAAATCAAATCTTCTCCCCCTTACTACTGGCCTTATATAATTTTCTTGACGTGAAAAATTATTCCAACAGTCAATGAAATGATGAAACATTTTCCAACAACACCAAAATATCCAACAAATCTTAATTTATTCTTCTATGATACACATTTTCAAGATTTTAAATCTTTTTTTTTCGATAATATGATTATTCATTTGATCTTTTCATAGGGAAAAAAAATTACCAATCTTTTTGAAATAAACCATTTATGATATGGTGGATTTATCATTAGTCTTGTTCACCTTTGTTTGAACAGAATTATTTTTGGAGCCTACACTTGTAGATGAAACCATATTAGTACAAATAGAAACTTATAGAACAAGGGTTACCTATTTCAATGATCTTGAAAAATATTTATCTTTAGATAATCACAAGCTCTTCTTGACACTTTAATGAGTCTTTTCATAAGTAAGAATATTTTCAATGATACTATTTATAGAATTTTTAATACCAATATTTTGTGAATATTTAACATGTGTGTTCTCTATATTTATGAAATTTACCTCCAACTCCTGAAATTTCGAAATTAGAGAGTTATTTTGGTCTTTAAGTGATTTCATCATATCTTCATATTATTTCTAGGAAGTTTTTACTTTTGTTTCCATCAATTTTTTTCTAATTAAATTCCATTTTAAGACACTTTATATTGAGTAATTTTTTTTCATCCTCAACAACATTCAATTTTTCTTCACTTTTAATCTTAATTTTATGTACTGGATCATCATGAATTTGATTTACCTTTAGTAGATAATTATTCAACTCTTTAATTATCATTGTCTTACCCTCTATTTGGGATAATTTATCATTCATAGAGGTTATGTGTTGTTTCTAAAATTAATGAATCACTTATATATAAACTTTATTAAACACATCCTTCTTACAAATAGTTTTTGTAATTCATCTTCAAACAAAGTGAATCTTTCATTACAATTCAATACATATTATTCTTTTTATTATTCAGCTGGGATGAATGTCTCATAATTTTCTTTGATTTCAAACTAAGAGTCCTTAATAATCATTGAGGATTTATGGGATTATTCATGTTTATGAATCATCTAAGAGAGGAACCTCTCAACTAATTCTTTCTCAAGAAACTTTGTTTACAATTCTTATTCAATATAAGAGAAATGTTCATAGAAAAGTGATACAATTTTTTATTTGGATTCAATAATTTGTGTGGAAAGATTTAATATTTGAAAATTATTTTCCAAGGATTTCTCCATATCCTAATATTTCTCTTTACGCTATCTCTTTTCATCATATAGTCCCTTGATAGAATAAAATATTTAAGTGACAAATTTTCTAGGAACTTTCTTAAAATAATCACTGACTTCTGAATAAAAATTACTGAGTGATTTAATAAACTCTTCTTAATCACTACATGAACCAAAATAATCAAAATGGTCATTTTCAACTGATTCTACATATACTAATGATATAATACCACCCCAACTACGTTCAATTATTCGTGTACCCTCTTTATTCTTCAAAATAAATCTCATCTTTATTGCCTCTTTCTTCTGTATATTCTTTAACATTTTTACATGAACCTATTTGTTGTAACTAAAAAAGATAGGAGATGAATTTTATATCTTAGGAAACTCTATTACTTATTTGAAATAAAATATGCACTTCATATATGTATGATATAAACAACTTGGACAATTAATTTGATCCAATCAGATATATAACCTTTGATCTATTACCAATTAAAGTGCCTAGTGGATCATGTCGGTATTATGAGGGGGGGGGGGTGAATTAGTGTAAAAATGTCTTACCAATTTTCATTTAATCACTTTTACCCTTTTTTTAATTTTAACATCTATACCCATTAGAGTTAATAGAAATTCTTTTTTACAAAAAAAATTATACCAAATATAAGACAAAAAGTAAATTAAGCACAACACACAATATTTTTTCAAGGTTTTTCTCCAATTCGTGTGACTAAATCCTTGCTCTGTTTGGGGTAATTTGAGACAAATATTTTACACTAAATATCAATCACCAATTACAAGTGGGTTGGTCTGGTATTATCCTAAAAAAATATGGGAAGGTATGAAACACTTCCCAAATTATACTGGTATCCAAGAAGTGTTCTTTGTAATAGAATCCCACTAGTGTTATTTATACTGGAATTCCACCCAGGTTTAAAAAATCAAAATTAATACAATGAGAAATATCACACAAAACTTAATCTACCACTACTATAAAAAACTGATCTTCCTCCTCAATCCACTAAGATAAGATAACTATAAACTTGCTCAATTCAATTAAAAATATTTGAATAAAACTAAATTTAATCAATAAAACTATATGAAATTTGACTCAGTATACTCTTAAAAATAAGTATAAGTTATTACTTCCACTTCAGATCAATGTAATTTCAGAATGAACAACTAATGATTCCTCAATACATTGAAAATTTTCTTATTCTTTTCTATACCAAAAAAATATGAGTTTAGCTTAAACAATTACCAAAACAGTATTTTCAATCATTAAATGAATTATCATCATGTGTTCTTCATGCAAGTTGAGTGGAAATTATATTTTCATAAGAATATATTTTAATTCATGTAATAATCATCATCATACACATATTATATTTCCATCTCTTTGCATATTACTTTAATTAAATGTCACTAGTTTTTAAATTACTCAACAATATTAGTGTAATAATAATTACATGGTTTATTCCTATTTCAAGCAATAAACAGAGGAGATAAATGCCTCAATGTATGTATATTATTTCATGCACATCCCTTTCATGAAACTCAATTACTCACAATACTCCTACTTCAAGTTTTTTTCTCAAGAAACCACTGGACCTTTGCGTAACTTATCAAACATGAAAGATACGAGAAATAATTCACAGTACTAACTCACTTTTATTCATGAAAATATATCATTCTATCCCAATAACTCTTATTATTCGTATAATAAAGGTATAAATTATCTCTTCCTCAAATAATTCATGAAAAACTTATTTCATGCATGAATATAATTTCATGTAATATTTTTAAGATCCTTCATATAATAGTATACACGATGCCTCTTAAATATTTCTTCTTCATATAGTAGTATATGTAGGGCTCGCCAAATTTATTCTTTGAATATTTTTAGGAACACAAAATTAACATTAATCCTCTTTTCATGAATGAGATTCTCAAAAATGGATCATTTGATCTGCCGCCTACTTCTCATAAAAAAGTGGTTTATGAGTTCCTACTTCACATAAACCATTCACTGACCACGAATTATTATATCCATCATGTAACCAAGTAAGTCAGTATTATTGGCTCATGAAATCAATGCAACATCATGTAAACCTAAAGGCACAATCATTACAAAAATGCATGGATCTCTTACACAAATATAGAGATTATTAAAGCCTCTGTTTCAGTATTATATATTTAAAAAATAACTCTCAAATATGCATTAATTTTATATGGAAAATTATAGAATCCTAGGGAATTTATAGAAAAAAACTTCACCAAATTATGTAGTACAAACAAAACTTACTTCAATCATGCACTTCCTCAGTTCACACATCTTGTGACTATAAGAAATAATCATCTATGGATATGAAGATTTCTACATTCAAAATTCTAATTGTATCATAATAATAGTGGGTTATCATGCATGAAAATTAAGTTGTATGCATGTATTCAATCATATTCATATCTCATGGAAACTAGATACTTGATCAACCATTAAATGGAGGTTGAAGCATGAAAATGTGGTGATATAGAACCCCTCTGATGACTCAATGTAAAAGATGACATATCTAGTTTGATTGGATGTACCTAATAGATATGATCATGTGACCATTTTTATTCATATAATTAAATGAAGATAAAAATTAAGTGATTTAAAAATCCCAAAAATGATATTACATTGGTTTCTCACTTACTTTTATAACAACATGTTAAATGAGTCAGCTAAAAGTGTTTATCAGGGTCTTCTCCTGACAGCTGCTGGCACCACCCCATGGCGGCTATAACACCCCAACCCAAGAAGCTAGGAGCTGGTGCATTATTTATTACATTGGAATGAATAAAGGTAATGAAATAAAAAAGGAATGATCAATTTAGCATTATATAAGAAACTAGATTCATACATGAAACTCATATTACATTGATAAAGGTAACATAATACAATACATAAAAAATAATAATAAACTGCATCCACAAAAAATCAATAAATAGTCTCCTCTTCATAACGTATTGAAGGTAAAAAAAATGAAAGGGTTGAGATAAAATGCTCCATAAGGGTTACAAATAGATGAATCAAAAATAAAAAATAACTGAATCATAAACAAATTGGCATAGTCAATATGGCATAGTGAATAAATGAAAAACACACGCCATTAATAAACTGATAATGAAACTGCATCCATATATTTTTTCATAGTGAAAAACTCATGGAAATTAATAATTGAAAATGAATAAATAGAATTATTATTAATTGTATGTAATGTATCTGGAACATGATACCATTATACCGTTGAAACAGTTTAAGTCTGTGGGTAGAATCCCATCTGATTTTTGGAAACAAACTCGAAGGGTTTGTCACCAACTGATTTGTCTCATGATACCTGTGGATACATTGAGGGGATATAGTGAGATCATCCCATCACTGAAAGTCCAAATCATTATTTATAAATAAATTTAATAAAATTATAACAATCCTTCTCAATATCCGTATAGAGTAGAGGATACAGATTCATCAATATTTCCACAGTTTAAACAACATTCCAAATAAACACCGTATGTAAAAGGGTATACATATTAAAGAAATAATCATATCCATGAAACCATAATATGGATATATAATAAATTTAAATTTCAAATGAAAATGATCTCAAAGGGGCTGTAGGTACACCACATAATAATGAATAAATGCACAATACCAAGTAAATCACAATTAAATGGAAACTGAAAAAATTCCCTTAAAACATTGTAATGAATAGAGTTAATAATCATCAAGTGAATCACTTAATATCATGAATAAAAATATAATCATGATATTATATATCAAATTTTAGTAAAAATACACCACATACAAGTGATAAGTGGTGAATAATGGAAATCTCATTGGAATAAAAGTGAGATGATAAATCTCTCACCTTATGCACAAAATGTGTTCTTCATTTGATCTTAATGACCCAAATAATCAAATTTGTATATGTTAATTAATAATTAAAGCACATTATATACATGATATTGATTTATTATAACCTTATTCAGTTTATTTATGGATTTTTGGATGGGTTTGAGAGGTTCAATTTTATTGTTTTGGAAGCATTTTCTTTCTTGGTTTTCATGATCGGTTTACTTTTATTCATGAATGGAAGTTCATTTGAAAAGTGTTCAAATGTCCAGAATTTTTAATATATACTATCAGTGAAATTACATATATATAAATTATCTTATAATTATTTTTGTTACATACCATGAGGATGACTTGTTTAAAAAAAGATAATGATAAACGCTTGGATTACTTGGCGGTTTTTTTCATAATGAACTTGATTTGTATTATTATTTTATATTATGAGTGTGTAAGGATTATAGAAAATTTTATAAGATTAAATATATATATTCTGATCTAGTTCAACCATAAAAATAGTTTCCTGAATATAATTGAATATGATAATAAAAATTGATAACTTGTCGTCCTTGAATGTGATAAATTAACACATCTCTGATGATGTTTTCATTTTTAGTATAAGAGGAGGAGGTAAAGAGAGATGATGATGAAATATTAAATTATAATAATGAAATTATATTTAATTTAAGGCACTTGAATTATCATATCATTTATATTAGTGGGTATGAAGAAATAAAAAGAAAATAATGGAACTCAAAATCAAAGAAAAGTTGAAAAATCCATCACATAAATTTGGCGGCCTAATGACGTCACTTAAAAATTCATAAAATATTTTGATGAGAGAAAAGGGGTATCTCATCTTTCTTAAATAATATGGAAAGAAAGTGGGATATTGAATGAAATATCCCAACATAATCCAATTAAAAATAAAGGGAAAAAATATAAAATGAAATCTTTGAAAAGAGAAGGGTGGTAGATTCCCTTACCTTATAGAGTAACTCCTAAAACATGAAGGTTAGGACTTTGGGGGATTAAGGACACCTTGGGAGGAATAATAGGGATATAAAACTACCATATATTCTGGGATAATGGGTTTTGAATGAAATAAAAAGAAGGAATTAGTGGGTATTTATAGTAAACGAGACAGAGTTTTTTTATTAATTTCAAAGGACACCTCATTTGTGGTTTTTGAAAAACCATGGTCTTGACCATGTTATTTGGACATGAATTAGCCACTTGGAAAAAATCATGTCATATTTTTCTGTAAAAAATTCAAAAAACATTTTATATTAATTATTACATAATTATTATGTCATTAAACATACCAAAAACTCAAAATTGTATTTTTACTATTCACGAAAAATTCACATATTTTTGAAAAATATGAAAAATTCACCCTAACAATTTTTTGACTTATAGAATTAAAAAATGAGTTCCATTTTTTTAAAATAATTTTCTAAATATTTTTAATTTAATTTTTAAATAAAATTATAATTTATTCAAAAATAGAAATTTTAAATCTATAACTCATTTTTTAATACCTTAAAAAATTAATCAACATATCAATACCTTATAACCTTAAGAAAATAAAATATTAATATGGTTTACTATTCATAAGGGTCATATTACTATTAAAATCCATATTCATATGAGTATTTTACTATTTATAAAAAAACAAGTTGGTTCTAGAAGACTCCATATAACTTACAGATTACAACGACAGATGACTGTTTTTTGAAATTCAAAACACAAATGTGGGAAATTTAAGTTTAATGGATTGGTTATGACTTTATCCTATAAATAACCAAGTTTTGTTCCATAGATACTTATTACTTCATGTAATATAGTCTATCCATTGAATTGAAATTATTTAAGAGAAACATACAATAAAATGTTTGGGGTGTTATATTAGTCGCACCTTCAGAAATTTTACCCTAACAAATTTCAGGTATAAAGCCCTTAAAAAATATATAGGTGGTTTTTCTTCATAACATCCTTAGATTCCCACATTTCTTCCTCTATTTTATGGTTTCTCCAGAGAACCCTGACTAGGAAAGTTGTATGATTTCTCAATACCTTCTCTCTTGTGTCAAGAATCACAATAGTCTCTTCATAGTATGAAAAATCATGTTCTATCTCTATTTCTTCATAGGTGAGTATATACGTTGGGTTTGGAATTTATTTCTTTAACAATGACATGTGGAACACATTATGAACTTTGGAGATACTTGGTGGAATTTCTAAATGGTAAGCTATAGCTCTGATCCTTTCCAGAATTTCAAACAGTCTGACGTACCTGGGGATGAGTTTCCCTATCTTACCGAACATTAAGACACCCTTCCATGGAGATTATTTTAAAAAGACATGATCTATTACTTAAAATTCAAAATCTTTTCTTTGATTGTTAGCATAAATATTTTTCCTACTTTGGGATGCTTTAATATGGGCCTGAATTTTATTTACCTTTACAGTTGTCTCTTCGATAAGTTTTGGGCCTATAAGTTTCCTCTCTCCAACTTTATCCCAACAAGTTGGAGTTCGACTGCTCTTACCATATAATGCTTCATATGGCACCATTTAAATGCTATAATGGAAACCTTTATTATAGTAAAATTACACCAAAGTAAAGTATTGATCCCATATACCTTGAAAGTCAAGAGAGTGTGATCTCAACATGTCTTCTAGTGTTTTAATATTCTTTTCAGAATGTCTGTCGGTTTGGGGATGATAAGAATCACCCATATGAAGCTTAGTATACAAATATTTCTGGAGACTTTTCCAGAATTTTAATGTAAACCAGAGATCTCGATCATACACAATCGATAGAGGTGCACCATGAATTATTAAAAATTCCTTATTATAAAGTCTTTCCAGGAATTCAAGTGGTAAATACTAACTTATAGAAAGGAAATGTGCTGATTTTGTGAGATGATCATCAATTACCCATATTGCTTCATTCCTTCTAGGTAACCTCATTAGTCCTGTGAAAAAGTCCATCATAATTTCATCCCACTTCCATATAGGAATAGGTAGAGGTTGCATGAACCCTCTCAAATGTTGTCTCTTGGTCTTAACTTGTTGACAAACTAGACATCTTGACATGTAGTCAGCAATTTATTGCTTCATGTTGTCCCAAAAAAAAATTTCCTTCAGATTTATATACATCTTAGTGCTATTAGGGTGTATAGAGAAATTTTTTCTATGAGAATCATTGAATAGTTCCCTTTTTATCTTAGGTACTTATGGAACAAATAACCTCTTCCCAAATTTTAGAACTCCATCCACATACACAAAGTCTTCCAATATTCCATCCTTAACAGCTTTAATTTTCTTTTGTATATTCTCATCATCATTTTGAGAGCTTTTTATCTTCTCTAGTAAAGATGTTTTATCAATAATTTTAAGGAGGAAAGATGTTTCCACTTCCATAAGAATTCCCATATCCATTTTCAGTAGATCTATGAATATAGGATCTCTCTCAATCCTTATTTGGGTCATAATTCCATGATATTTTCTATTTAATGCATATTCTATCTTATTAACCTTTCCTAGGTAGTAGAGTGTTGAAAAATCCTAGTCTTTTAGTAACTAGAGCCATCTTTTTTTCCTCATGTTGAGTTATATATGTTTAAAAATGTATTTCAAACTCTTGTGATCCGTATATATCTCACATCTTTCACCGTAGAAATAATGTCTCCATATTTTTAGAGCAAATATTATGACTGATAACTCAAGATCAGGAGTAGGATATTTTTTTCACGAGCCTTCAATTTCCTTTATGCATAAGTAATAACTTTATCATTTTTCATAAGGATACAAAACAAACCAATCTTTGATGCGTCACGATATATCAAAAATCCATCATTTCCAGATGGAAGATTCAAAATTTGAGAATTGGCCAATATTCTTTTAAATTATTCAAATAATTCTATAAATTCCTTTTTCCATATAAACTTAACCCCTTTACGTGTGATCTTGGTTAGAAGATTTTCCAGTCAGGTGAAATTCTGAATGAAATGCTGATAGTAACCTGATAATCAAATAAAAGTACATACCTTAGTTATGTTCGTCGGCATGATCCATTCTTGGATTTCCTTTTTATTCATAGGATCAACTAAGATTACATCCATAGAGATAATATGGAAAATAAATGAAATTGATTGAATCCAAAATTCAGATTTTCTAAAATTCCCATCTAATTCATTTCTTATAAGAGTTTTCTGAATAATACGAAAGTGATTCTCACAGTCCTCATAGATTTTGAAGTGTACCAGGATATAATAGATAAATACCACAATGAATTCATCAATATATTTATTGAAAACTATATTCCATAGATCCATGAAAATTGATGGTGAATTAGTCAGTCCAAAAGGAATTACTCTAAACACATAATGTCCCTACCTAGTTTGAAATGATTTCTTTAGAATATCTTCCTTCCTAACACACAGCTGATGATATCCATATCGAAGGTCAATCTTTGAAAAATATTGAGCTCTATGAAGATAATCGAAAAAATCATCAATTCATGGAATACTATAATTGTTCTTTATTGTAATATCATTAATTTCCATATAATCAATTCATAGAGTCATGAATCCATATTTATTCTTGACAAAGAGGATAGGGGATCCCCTTGGAGAAACACTAGGTTGAATAAATATTTTTTCACTCAATTCCTCTAGTTGTTTCTTTAAATCCACTAATTCCACAGTGGCCATTCTATAGGGATTATTTGATATAGGTATTTCTCTAGGAATTAAATCAATAGATAACTCAACTTCACGCTTTGGAGGATGTCCAGGTAAATCCTATGGAAAAGCATCAATCTATTCACGCACAATAGGAATGCCTTCAATTTGAAGATTTATTTCCTCACCCATATATATTGTGTTCTCTTCCTCTCCAAGAATTGTATTCAGTAGAGCTATTGGGTGTGGATCTAGATAAGAATTAGATGGTGTGTTTTCTGCTATAATGATATGGGATTCTACACCATTCCCAAAAATTGAAACTTTCTTCTTCTTACAATATATCTTTGCACCATAATTTGATAGCCAATTCACACTGAGAATTATATCAAAGTCAATCACTGGTATGATGATAAGGTTTGAAACTAAAGCATGTTTATGTGTCATGAGAGGGACTGATCAACACATCTTTGTTGCAATGATACATTGCCTAGGAGTGTCAAACCAGGTGTTCAGTAAGGCCTGATGTCATGTTCCAAGATAACCCATGTCAATCCTAAAACCCCTTATCATAGTTTTTACTCCTAGGTACATATGTGCTAGAAACACATTTACTTGTAGTTTCCAGACAGAGATGAATTTGCTATAAATATCCACATAATCCATTCCTTACCGAAATACTAGGATTTTCATCTATGTTTATTCTCAAAGAATATATTAGGGGCATGTTACTTAATCTAAGTTTTCTAAATCTAGTTTCTAAGTTTGCTACGAAACTTCCTCAGATACCAACTGTAAAACCCTGACCCCAGAAGCTCGGAGCCAGTGCATTATTTATTACATTGGCATGACTAAAAGGAATGAAATCATGATGGAATGATAAGTTTAGTAGTCTTAAAGAAACTAGATGCATACATGAAACTCATATTATATTGAGGAAGACAACAAAATACAATACATAACAAAAACTAATAAACTGCATCCACAAGAACTCAATAAATAATCTCTCTTTATAAATTTTTGATGATAATCAAATGAAAGGGGTGAGATAAAATGATTAGTAAGAGTTAAAAATAGCAGAATAATGGATCCAAAATAACTGAATCATAAAAAAATTGGCATAGTCAATATGGCATGGTGAATAAATGAAAAACACACTCCATTAATAAACTGAGAATGAAATTGCATCTATAGACTTTTTCACAGTGAAAACCTCATGGATAGTAATAACTGACTAAAAATAAAGAGAATAATTATTAATTGGACATCATGTATCTTTTAACACCCCAAGTTTTAACAAAATAATTTTAATTAATAAACAAGTTATAAATTGAATAAATATTATTATGAAATATTTTAATAAAACCATGTGATTTCATTTAAACAAAATGAGATTTTGTTACTTTAATTTATATTATTTTCAAATGACATTTTTGAAATACATGATGACATATAAATTAGTTATATTTTTATATTGTAACATGCAATGACATTATCTAATATATTGTTTTAATAAGTAAAAATAATTAAAGGTAATATATTTTATTGAATATAATTATTCATGAATTATAAAATGTTTAATGTTCATGTTTCATAAAAAATGATTTATTAATTATTTTTGAAATTATAAATAGATTTTATTATTATAATAATATGAATTTTATTATATAAATTGAATTATAATTTGGTCTTATAAAATTGATATGAAATTATTATAGTTTTGAAATATAAATTATGATTAGATTATTTTATATAATTTTTATAAATCATGTTTAATAAAATTATAATTATATAGTATAACTGTTTTTATAATAAACCCATACTAATATTTTATGATATAATAATAATAATAAAGGATTATTAAAATAAAAGAAAAATTGAAAAAATGGGGGAAATTGCGTATGGGGGTCTCGATTTGGGGAGACACTACAGGTTTCTTTCGAGGAGAATAAGTCGAGGCCGAGGCATTGGGAAAGCTGGGTCGAGGCTCGAAGCATTATTATTGGGGAGTTCAGGGTTCACGAGCTATGGCATTGAGGGGGGGGGGGGGTCTTAAGAATAGGAGGCTTGGACTCTTGTTTGTGTGGCATTGATGGAGAAGGGAGCAGGTCGAGGTTTCATCCGTGTCTGGTGGAAGTTGAGAGGAGGTCCGAGCAGATTATGGTTCTGTTTCTAGTTTTCCAGATTTTATTTGGTGTCTGATTCTTCCCCTAGGTATTATTTATTCAATAGAAATATGATTTTTAGATTCATTTTCATTGTATTAACCCACCATTTTATCTTTATTATTTGGTTTTTTTCTTCTCAGATGAGTATTTTTATATCATAGATTTGGATTTTCTTTAAAAATCTCTTTAGAAAATAGTGCTAAATGATGTTTGTATTAATTTTTCTGTATTGAAATTTCTAGTTGGATTTGAGTTTTGTGTGTTTGGATTGATCTAGTGTATCTTTTTTTATCAATTTGTTTTCCTTTCCTAATCAAAACAACGTCTTTATCTGATACATTAAAATAATTAGAATATAAAATCACATATCAATCAAAATATTATGTAGATCCTTACATTGTAATTTTTCTCTTGGGTTTGATCCTTCATAATGAAGGAATATATAAATAAATATTATATTTCTCAATCACCATGGTCCCACTTATCCTCACAACATCTATCTAATAAATTCACTTATAATTGTGAATATACAATTTATGAAAACTATGTATATAAAGAAGTCCAACCTATATGCACTGATGAGAAGAGTTTGGTATGGTTTTATAGCCATTCTTTTCTTTATTTTTGTGATTTTTAACTCTAAGGGAATATAAGATCTTGGAGCATCCAACAGAAACAAAAAATAATAATAATTCTCCAGCCAAACAAAAACAAAAAGAGTCTTCTGCAAATTTCTCTATAAGGGGATTTATTTTAGTTTAAAAATTATATTTCATTATCTTCAGACTAAGTATTAACGGATAGTCTGGTTATCTATTTTAA
Source organism: Viscum album (assembly GCA_963277665.1). Lineage (NCBI taxonomy): Eukaryota > Viridiplantae > Streptophyta > Magnoliopsida > Santalales > Viscaceae > Viscum > Viscum album. The sequence continues at coordinate 1,154,636,866 of OY728120.1, read as the reverse complement.
AATTATGATTTTATTCTCTATAAGGGATCTATTATTATTTTTAAAACTTATTATGTAAGAGATATCATTTTTATATTTTCTATTTTTTTACAATCTAATTGTTTAGAATTTTAATTTTCTAAGTGGAGTTTTATTGTTTTACTAATTCTTCTATCAATCGAGAAAATTAGGTGTAAGGGATAGTTTAATTTTATTTTCAAAAGTTTTCTTTTTAAAAGTTTAATTTTAAAGTTTAATTTTAAGGTATTTCTTTTATCATTAAATTTTATATTTATTTTATCAAAATTATGTTCAGATCTGGTATTATTTTATGGTTTTATTTTACTTTCCCTTGAAATCATTAAATTTATAAAAGTTTCATTCTTTTATTCATTTTATCATATATGCGCAATTTTTTTAGTATGGGATTAGTGATTTAGAAATTTAACCAAATATTTGATTGTATATTATTTCAGAATGAATTTTTTTTTTATATTTTCAAACATTTATAATGAAGGGTTATTACTTATTTAAACATATATTTTTTTATGTTCAAATTTTTATAAAGGGAATAATTATATTTGACTAATTATTTAACTAAACTAAAGAAAGAAATAATTTATTCTATACACAAAGACATATATTTATCCAGAACAACATTATGTATAGATATGTGTGAATTTAATTTTGTAAGGGATGTTTTTTATTTATAATCTACGCAATGTCTTGTTTGGTTTTCAAATATTTCTTCAAAAGTTTATTATCATAATCGATAATAATTAAGGAAATAATAATGTGTCAATAATTTATTCAAATTTTACAGTGATTATTTATTATATTTTTAAATATATCATTTTAAATTATTTTATCAATTCCTATTTTCAAGTATATAACCATTTCAAATAAATTATGATTAATAAAATAAATTAATAATTTCATAATTTTATCATGTTCATGTTATATAAAAATCTATATTTATAGCCATACCTCATAAATATTCCCCGACACTTCAAACTTTTTTATATGTAAATTTAAGCGATTGCATCTGTGTGGAGTGATTTTCTCATTTATCGAAGTTATTGCCCAAATGACTTTATGCTAATATGGGTTTTAAAAAATCATTTGTCGATATTAATTTCCAACCTTATGACATTTAAGTATATATTTATATATTTACATATACACCAATATATGAAATGGTTACATGTTTGTATGTAAATGGTTTGTATTAATCTAATGGTGATTTTGTGATTTTTTCTGCATTATATATATATATAAATAAGTGCACTTGAAATTAATGTTTACATATATTTATATATATTTTAATTTAGTCATGTTCATTTAAAAAATGGTTATTTTTATATGTATTGAGCTATGTATTAACTCTAGTTAAAAATGTTTTCTTTAAATATGAACTAATCCCATGAATTAGAAATACCGTTTATATATTTGTTAAAGGGAAATATTAAGTTCTTCATGGTATGTATATATATGGGAAACATTATGTTATTTTATTTTAAAAATTATACTCATGGTATATATAAATATTTTTCAATATATATATATGAAAAGTATATAATGTTTAGTGACATGTTATAATACTTAGCATCATATTTTAAAAAAATGTGCATAGTATGTCATCGTGTTATTTTGATCTTGGGGATGTCACATATGCATACACTCATGGTCATGCGTTAAGCGTAAGATTGACACATTTTTTGATTTCAAATAAAATTTTAGAGGTTATAAAGCACATGGATTTCTTCAATAATTGAAATGTTTTATTTATAATTTTAGGTTTAAAAAATATTTATTTTAAAAGATTATTTTGAGAAGACAAAAATATATATGCAGTTTTTGATTGAATGTAAATTATTCATTTTATTGATGAATTAATAATAAATACAATAAATTTAAGGACGAGATGAATATTTTTTTGATAATATTAATAATTAAACAAATTAGCATGGTATGGGAAACTTTGGTTTGTTTAATAAATTCATTTCACCTCTGAATAATATTTTTAAAAAATAAAAGTGTTATGGGACACTTTGGTTTTTTAATGAATTCATTTCATCAGTGAATAAAATTTAAATAAATCATAGTGTTATGTAACACTTTGGTTTTTTTAGTGAATTCATTTCACCTGTGATAAATATTAGAATAAATCAAAGTTGTATGGGACACTTTGATTTAAATACATATTTTTATTAGACATATGATGAATGTATAGGACTTATTATGTGATGGGTGAGGCCCACTATAGCCTCTCGATGCATCGGTAGGTCTCTTGAGACAAACTAGGTCTTGGCTAAAGGACTTGAAAAATGATTATGTATGGTCTTGGAACAAGGCCTTGATAAAATAGTTTTTTATGGTCTTGGAACGAGGCCTTGATAGAATGTTTATGATGTCCTGTATTATGCATTTTCTCATAGTGATTCTAGTAAGTAAAAGTCCATGTGATTATTCAACTAGTAAAATAACCATGGTTAAGAATAATTCTCTTAAGAGCATGTATTATTTAGTTATACAATTCAAAAATTTACATGGTATAATGTTTTATACTTATGAATATACTTATATAGAAAATCATCATTTTTAAAGGATTAAAAATAAGGTAGAAACTTTTCTATCATATCATGGTTTATATCTATGTATTGAATGATAAATGACATCATTTTACATAAAATTCTTATTAAATATTATTTAATGTGTAAATTTCTATTCGCACCCCTGGAATGTCATAGAATGATTATGTTTGATTATTATCCAACTTAAGTAGCACTACATGTATATTTTATAATGAATTGTATTTATAACTCCTAAATAAGTCTAGAAATTTTAATCCATGAATTATCCTACGAAAAACTGTTTTAGGATCTCCCAATAAAATGGCGATGACATGTTATGTGAAATATTAATTTTCATGTTTCTAATGCATGTGTTTTAATGAATTATTTTGAGGAAAAATTATTTCTTAATGGTTTTGTTTTGAAACCATTTTCTGGGAATATCCAATGCCCACCCCTAGTTTTAAAATTATTTTTCATAGGTCACTTTGAAGTCCAAAGTTGGACGTCATCGTTTTTACGATGCAGAAGTGAAGTTTGGTTTTTGTTGTTCAATTTTATCGTAACTTTGATAAAATTGAAATGTTTGTATCTAACTATCCTGAACCTAGACTGGTGAAAGTTAGTCTGCTATGTAATGTTTAAGGCTGAGCCTTTATAATTGGTATCAAAGGAACAATCTAGTTAACTTTTGAGATTAGATGGTGTCGTCTAAGTGGTTGAGTCTATAAGTCTAATTGTCCAAGTGTTTCTTAATTCTGAAGATGAAAATTCATAATTCATTTTTAGTTTGACAAAAATAATTGCTAAGGATGCAATTATTTTTAAGGGGGGGGGGGGGGGATAATTTAACACCCCGAGTTTCAATAAAATAATTTTAATTAATAAACTATTTATAAATTGAATAAACATTATTATGAAATATTTTAATAAAACCATGTGGTTTTATTTAAACAAAATGAGATTTTGTTACATTAATTTATATTTTTTACAAGATATTTTTGAAATACATGATGACATATAAATTAGTTATACTTTTATATAGTAAAATTAAATGAAATTTTCTAATATATTGTTTTAATAAATAAAAAAATTAATGGTAATATATTCTGTTGAATATATTTATTCATGAATTATAAATATGGTTAATGTTCATGTTTCATAAAAAATGAATTATTAACTATTTTTGAAATTACACATATATTATAATATGATAATAATATGAATGTTATTATATAAATTGGATTATAATTTGGCCTTATAAAATTGATATAAAATTGTAATTGTTTTGAAATATAAATTATGATTAGATTATTTTTTATAATTTTTATAAATCTTGTTTAATAAAATTATAATTATATAGTATAAATATTTTTATAATAAACTCATAATAATATTTAATGCTATAATAATAATAATAAAAAATTATTAAAATAAATTAAAAAATGAAAAAATAGGGGAAATTGCGTATGGGGGTCTCGATTTAGGAAGACCCTGCAGGTTTCTTCTGGGGAGAAGAAGTTGAGGACGAGGAATTAGGAAAGCCGGGTCGAGGCTCGAAGCATGGTCATTAGGGAGTTTAGGGTTCAAGATCCACGATGCCCGGGGGGTGGGGGATCACAAAGAGAGGAGGCTTGGACTCGGGTTCATGCAGTGCTGAGGGAGAAGGGATCAGGCTAGGGTTTCGTCCGTATCCGGTGGAAGTAGAGAAGAGGTCCGATCATGTTAGGGTTCTGTTTATGGTTTTCTAGATTTGAGTAAATGTCTGATTCTTCCTCTTAAGTATTTTTTATTCAATTGAAATATGTTTTTTTGATTCATTTTTGATGTCTTAACTCACTATTTTATTGTTATTAATTTATTTTTTTCTTCTTAGATGAAGATTTTTATATCGTTGATTTGGATTTTCTTCAACCATCACTTTCTGAAACAGTGCTAAATTCTGTTTCTATTAATTAGTTTGTATCGAAATTTCTAGATGGATTTGAGTTTTGTGTGTTTGGATTGATCCAATGTATCTACTGCTATTGATTCACTTCCGTTTACTGATCAATACAACATCTTTATTTGATACATTAAAATGATTAGAATATAAAATCACATATCATATAAAGATTATGCAGATCATTATTTTTTAGTTTTCTCTTAGGTTTGATCCTTTATAATGAAGGAATACATAAATAAATATTATATTTCTCAATCACCATTGTCCCTCTTATCCTCACATCATCTATCTAATAAATTCACATATAATTATGAATATACAATTTAGGATAACCGTGTATATAAAGAAGTCTATCCTCTATGCACTGGTGATAAGAGTTTGGCGAGGCTTTATGGACATTCATTTCTTTCTTTTTACGCTTTTCAACTTTGTGGTGATATAGGATATTGGAGAATCCAATGGAAACAAAAAAAAAAGAATAATCCGCTTTCCAAACAACAACACAAGAGTCTTCTACAAATTTCTCTATAAGAGGATTTATTTTAGTTTGATAATTATATTTAATTATATTCATACTAAGTATTAACAAATAGTTAGGGTTTCTATTTCAAAATTATGTTTTTATTCTCGGTAAGGGATATATTATTATATTTAAAACTTATTGTGTAAGGGATATCATTTTTATAAGTTCTATTTTTTTACAATAGAATTTTTTAGAATTTTAATTTTGTAAGTAGAGTTATATTGTTTTAAAAATTGTTTTGGCAATTGTAAAGATTAGGTGAAAGGGATAGTTTAATTTTATTTTCAAAATTTATCTTCTTAAAATTTTAAGTATAATGTTTAATTATAAGGGATTTATTTTATCTTTCAATTTTATATTCATTGTATCAAAATTATGTTTAAATATGGTATTATGTAAGGGTTTGATTTTACTTTTCATTGAAATCATTAAATTTATTAAAGATTTATTATTTTATTTATTTACTCATAATTGTGTGCATTTTATTTTTAGTTTGGGATATGTATTATTGAAATTTATCCAAGAAATCAATTTTCTATTATTTCAAAATGAAACATTTATTTGTTTTTTTATTTTTAAACATTTATAATGAGGGTTTATTACTTATTTAAACATATTATTTTTATTTTCAAATTTTTATAATGGTAATAATTATATTTGAATAATTATTTAACAAAAATGAAGAATGAAATTATTTATTCTCTATGAAAAGACATGTATTTATCTAGAACAACATTATCTATAGATATGTATGAATTTAATTGTATAAGGAATGTTTTTTATTTATACTCTATGCAGAGGCATGTTTGGTTTTTGAATATTTCTTTAAAAGTTTATTATCATAATAGATAATAGTTAAGAAAATAATTACGTGTCAATAATTTATTTAAATTTGACAGTGATTGTTTATTTTATTTTCAAATATATCATTTGAAATTATATTGTCAATTACTATTTTCAAGTATATAATTATATCAAATAAATTATGATTAACCAAATAAATTAATAATTTCATCATTTTATCATGTGCATGTTATATACAAATAAATATTTACAGCCATAAAACATAAATTATCCATGAAATTTCAAACTCTCTTATATGTAAATTTAAGCGATTGCATCTGCGTGAAGTTAATTTCTCATTTGTAAAAGTTTTTTTAAGAATGAATTTATGCTAATATGGGTTTTACAAAAATCACATGTCCATATTAATTTCCGACTTCATGATATTTAAGTATATATTTATATATTTATGTATTTATATATACAATATTATATGAAATGGTTACATGTTTGTATGTTAATTGTATGTATTAATCTAAATGTGATTACGTGAATTTTTTTGCTTTATATATATATAAATAAGTGTGTGTTAAATTAATGTTTATATATATGTATATTTGAATTAGATCATATTATTTTAAAAAAATGGTATTTTTATATATATCGAGCTATGTATTAACTCTGGTTAAAACCATTTTATTTAAATATGAACTAATCCTATGAATTAGAAATACCAATTATATATTTGTTTATGGGAAACCATAAGTTCTTCATTGTATGAATATATATGGGAAACATTATATTCTTTTATTTTAAAAATTATATTCATGGTATATATATATTTTTCTATATATATATATATATATTCTAAGGGTATAATGTTTAGTGACATGTTAAAATACTTAGGGTCATATTTTAAAAAAATGTGCCTAGCATGTCATAATGTAATTTTAAGCTCGGGGATGTCGCATCTGCATACACACATAGTCATGCATCAAGTGTAACATCGACACACCTTTCACTTTCAAATAAAATTTCTGAGGTTATCAATCACATTAATTTATTCAAGAATTAAAATGTTTTATTTATAATTTTATATGGGAAAATTATTTATTGTAAAATATTATTTTGAGAAGACAAAACTATATATACATTTTTTTTGATTAAATGTGAATTATTCATTTTATTAATGAATCAGAAATGAAGACAATAAATTTAAGGATGAGATGAATCTTTTTATGATAATATAAATAATTAAACAAATCAGGGTGGTAAGGGACACTTCGGTTTGTTTAATAAATTCATTACGCCTGTGAATAATATTTAAATAAATTAAAGTTGTATGAGACACTTTAGTTTGTTTGATGAATTCATTTCACCTGTGAATGCGATTTAAATAAATCAAAGTGGTATGGGAAACTTTGTTTTGTTTAATGAATTCATTACAAATATGAATAATATTTAAATAAATCAATGTAGTATGGGACACTTTAGTTTGTTTAATGAATTCATTTCACCTATGATAAAGATTAGAATAAATCAAATTGGTATGGGAAACTTTGATTTAAAGACATATTTTTATTATAAATATGAGGAATGTAGAGGAATTATTATGTGATGAGTAAGGCCCACTATAGACTCCCAATGCATCGATAGGTCTCATGAGACAATCTAGGTCTTGGCATGAGGCCTTTAAAAAAATGATTATGTATGGTCTTGGAAGGAGACGTTGAAAAAATCTTTATGTATGGTCTTGGAACGAGTCCTTAATAAATTTTTTATGATTTCATGTATTATGCATTCCCTCATAATGATTCTATTATGTGAAATTCCATGTGATTATTCAATTAGTAGAAAAAACATGGTTAATAATCATTCTCCTAAGAGCATGTATTAGTTAGTTATAAAATTCCAAATGCACATGGTATACTATTTTATACTTATGAATATACTTATATAGAAAATAATCTTTTAGAAAGGAATAAAAATAATTTATAACCTTATTTATCATATTAAGGATTTCATCTATGTGTTAAATGAAAAATAACATCATTTTATGTACAATTCTGATTAAATATTATTTCATGTGTAAATTTCTATTCGCACCCCTAGAATGTCATGGAATGATTAAGTTTGGTCATTATCCAACTTAAGAGGCACTACTTGAATATTTTATAATTCAATCTATTTAGTAGTCCAAAATAAGTTTAAAAATTTTGAAGTATGAGTTATCCTAAAAAAATATTTCAGAATCTCTCAAGAAAATGGTGGTGACATGTTATGTGAAATATTAATTTTCATGATTTTATTGCATGTGTTTTAAAGAAATGTTTTAAGGAAAAATTATTTATTAATGGTATTGTTTTGAAACCCCTTATAGGGTATATCCAATTATCACCCTTTTTTTTAAAATTATATTTCACAGGACACTTTGAAGTCCAAAGTTAGACGTCATTGTTTTTACGCGCGCGGAAGCAAAGTTTGGCTTTTGTTGTTTAATTTTATCACAACTCTGATAAAATTTTAATGTTTGTATATAACTTTTCAGAACCTGAAATGGTGAAAGATTTTATGCTATGTAATGTTTATGGATGGATCCTTATATATCTGGCACATGGTACCACTATAACGTCAAAATGGTTTAAGTTTGTGGGTAGAAACCTGTCTAATTCTTGGAAGAAAACTCAAAGGGTTCGTAGCCAGCTGATTTGTCTCATGAAATCTATCAATGCATAAATGGGCTATAGTGGGCCCATAAATCACTAAAATTAGAAATAATTCTTTATACATAAATTTAATACAAGTACAATATGACTTCTCAATATCTGTATAGAGTAGAGGATACAGATTCATCAATATTTCCATAGTTAAAACAACATTCCAAATAAACACTGTATATAAAAGGGTATACAACTTAAGGAAATAACAATATACATGAAACTAGAATATGGATATATAATATATTTAAAATTTCAAATTAAAAATAATCTCAAATGGTCATTAGGTACACCACATAAGAATGATTAGATGCACAATACCAAGTAAGTCACAATGAAATGCAAACCAAAACAAAGTCCCTTACAACATTGTAATCAATCGAGTTAATAATCATCAAGTGAATCACTTAATCTCATGAATATAAATATATTCATGATATAATATAACAAATTTCAGTAAACATACACTACATAAAAGAGATAAGTTGCGAACAATAGAAATCTCATGGGAATAAAAGTGAGATGAGAAACCCCTTACCTTATGCCAAAATTTGTTCTTTGTTTGATCTAAATGACCTGAATACTCAATTTTAGATTCATTAATTAACAATAAAAATCACCTTATATACATTAAATTTATTTATAATAACCTTATTAGGTTCATTTATGGTCTTTTTTATGGGTTTAAGATGTTCAATTTTATTTTTTTGGAAGCATTTTTTTTCTTGGTTTTCATGATCGGTTTACTTATATTCATGAATGGAAGATCGATTAAAAAGTGGTAAAACATCCATAATTGTTAATATATATTATTCGTGACATTAAATATATATTAATGATCATATAATTATTTTGGTTACATACCATGAGGATGTCTTGTTTGAAAAAGGATAATGATAAATGCTTGGATTACTTGGCGGTTTTGTGCATAATGAAATTGTTTTGTATTATTATTTAATATTATGAGTGTGTAAGGATTATAAAAAATTTAATAAGATGAAATGAATATATTATGATCTATTTCAACCATAAAAATGTTTTTGTGACCAAAATTGAAAATGGTAAAAAAAATTGATAACCTGTCGTCCTTGAATTTGACAAATTATCACATCTCAGGCAGTGTTTTTATTTTTAATATAAGAGGAGGGGGAAAATAGAGATGATGAAGAAATATTCCATTATAATAAGAAAATTCCAGTTCATATAAGTTTCTGAAATCATCATATAATTTTTATGAGGGGGTATGAGGAAATAAAAAGAAAATAAATGAACTCAAAATAAAAGAAAAGTTGAGAAATCCGTCACGACAATTCGACAGCCTAACAACATCTTTTAAAAATTCATAAAATATTTTGATGAGAGAAAGGGGTTATATCATATTTCTTACATAATATGGAAAGATAGGGTGATATTAAATGAAAATTCCCAATATAATCCAATTGAAAATAAAAGAGAAAAACATAAAATGAATGATTTAAAAAGAGAAGGTTGTTAGATTCCCATACCTTGTAGAATAACTCCCAAAACTTGAAGTTTAGGAACTTGGGGGCTTGAAGAAACCTTGGGAGGACTCCCAAGGAGGTAAAAATACTATAGATTCAAGGATAATGAGTTTGTAATGAAATAAAATTAAGGAATGAGTGATTATTTATAGTAAATGAGAGGGAGTTTTTGTTAAATTTCAAAGGATACCTCATTTGTGATTTTTGGAAAACCATGGGATTTCCAATGGTATTTACCATTGTATTATCCACCTAGGACACCTCATGTAATTTTTTACTATGCAAATTTCTACCAACCTTTTATTTTAATTATTATATCATTATGATTTCATTAAACATACAGAAAACTCAAAACTGTATTTTTACGATTCACAATAATTTAAGTATTTTAGAAAAATCCCAAAGATTCACCCTAATCATTTTTCAGTGTATATATTTAATAAATGAACTCCATTTTTTGAGAATTTTTTCTAAATATTATTAATTAAATTTTTAAATAAAATCATAATTTATTCAAAAATAATAATTTTAAATCTATAACTCATTTTTTAATACCTTGAAAAATTAATCAACATATCATTACCTTTTAGCCTTAAAAAAATAAAAAATTAATATTATTTAATATTCATAAGGGTCATTTTAATATTTTTATCACTATTATTATGGGTATGTTACTATTAATAAAAAACAAGTTGGTTCTATCAGATTCCAAATAACTTACAAATCACATCCATAGATGACCATTTTTTAAAATTCAAAACACAGATGTAGAAAATTTAAGTTTAATAGATAGGTTATGAATTTATCTTATAAATAACCAAGTGTTGTTTCACAGAGACTTAGCGCTTCATGAAATATAGGCTATATATTTAATTTAATGTATTTAATATAAATATACAATAAAATGTTTGGGGTGTTATAGTGGCTTTCTCCTGCCATAATGCTGCCACATACAGTGGAACTACTCTACTCTAATTAACCTATGTTGGTATGTTATGAATACCCTATGGCTCAATTCTAGTTGAATATGCTATGGTTGATCTTAGTGCCCACCTTATTAGTGGAGGAACATGAATCCCACCGTTTATAGGTTGGAAGCCTATTTTTTTAGTAGAGACCAACATAAAGTGTTATCCAAACATAAAGACCATCACTATCTATGACACAAAAATCAATTTATTAATATATTAATTTTGATATAAATATATATACATATATTTCATGGTATTCATTAACTCATATTTCTTTTAACTTCTCAAATCATCAATTCAAATGGTGTAAACAATGTACATTCTCCTGATACAGTTGGGAAAATGTTTTGAGAATTAATAACAACTCTAGAATCCTCACAATAAATGTTTCTTTAATTAAATGAACTCTTAAAATAAAAACGTCCTTAGAAATTTGTGAATGATTATCAATAACAATTAAATGGTGTAACTCTATAAATTAATCACCGTCACATTAAGTTTTTATCATACAAACACATTAATAATAAATATAACACAATTATTACTTCAATAAATTTTGGTTATTCATATAGAACTTATGGGAGTTTTTACTTGGGAAATAGTAAAAGGTTCCATTTAATACAAATTAAATAACACCTAAGACTCAAAAGTTATATCTTTTTTCACTTGTATTTGAGTGTAAACTCTAGTTCATTTTCATAGAGGGTCACTATAATATGTTAACTTTGTCAATGCTTTAACATGAAAAGTGTATGTTTTTTTACTCAATCACTAATCCAAGGTTTTTATAACATTACATTAATGGAGATATATTTTGGAAAATTATAAATGGGTAATACCAAAGTGCTGGAAGTGTGATAATGGAGGTGAGTACTGAAGTCGATAATTCTGATTGTTTTACTAAAAGAAAGTAATTCAGTTTGAAAATACTATACCCGTAACACCAAAAAGAAATGTTGTAGAAAAACCTATGAAAAATATTCTGAATGATATATCTTAGAGAATTAGTTTTCATTCCATTTTCCTAAAGGACTTTTGGTTGGAAGCTGTTAACTACATCGCTTATCTCATGAATCAGTGTCCTTTTAGACTATTGGAGAAGGAACATCTAGAAGAGAAATGTATTGAATAAGAAAATTTCATTTCTCACATAAATGTTTTTGGGAGTGTCCTATATGTCCATGTTTATCCCAAGTAAATTTTTAATCTTGAATAAATTTCTTGATCATGTTTCATTATAAGGTATTGAAATGAAAACATTGTATTTTTTACCTTGGGATAACAATTTATGAAAGGTTATTAGAAGTTGAAATATTATCTTCAATGAGAAGAACCCATGGAAGGATCCAACAGTCATGAAGATACAATTTAGATCAAATAATAAAATACATATATCCAAGTTTTTTTAATAAAATATCAAAAGTTTCAAACTTTTCAGTGACTATTGAAGTTATGGAAAAGACATTAACATCATAAGTACTATAATTATATAGGATGTTGAAATCTCTTGGAATAGTTCTAGAATAAGAAATTCTGGAATAAGTAGAGCCCCATGGTTAATTGAGGAGGTCTACCAAGATCATTTGACAATTTAAAATATTCAAAACTTATCTTCATTGCATTCCCTTTATAGATGGTGGTGAACCTGAAATCTTAAAAGAGGCGGAAAGTCTCATCTCTTGAGAATAGTGGGAGTTAGAAATGATAAATGAAATGGAATCCTTGAATGTTAATGGAACATGGGAAATAATATATTTATCATTGGGGTATAAGGTTCTATAGAGATAATTGGTTCACCATCTAAAATAGAAAGTGAATGGATAGAAAAGTTTTAAGCTCAATTTAGTTGTAATGAGATTTCAATAAACAAGTGGTGCAGATTTATACAAAATATTTTCACTAGTTGTTAATTATATAATAATCCATATGGTGATCAACTGGGTCCCTTGAGAAGGAAAATATATTGAAAAATTATATTTGAAAAATGAATTTCCTTCTTGGTGGCTTAGAGTATAAAATATTCATAAAGACTAGAAGAATTCAGGGAAAGAAAAATAAAATTGGCGTGTGTTGGGAAAAAATCCCTCATGGTAAAAGTGATTCATTTTTAGGTTGATTGTGTTTGTTGACAAAGTAGGTTCCCAGGGTTAGTTTCGGAGTTCCAAATATAGTATTGACGAACTATGTTGACAATGAGCCATGAAAAAGGAATGGAAACTTTGGAGGTGGTACAAAAAGATCATATACAAGGTGGCACTGTTTCCAAGTATTTGCCAATTTTTTGGGCCTAAAAATTAGAGAATGGAGAAAAGTGTTTTTGAAAAAGGAATTTGCGTTCAAGTGTTAAGGAGGTTTGAAGTTTTTTTGACAAGGAATATTTCAATATCATTTCATCAAAATATGGAAAAAGAAAGAAGGGCATGAAAGATATGGTTTTGTGCGACATGTGAGTTTGTGCGAAAGAGACTTGCTCAAATGATAGTTATGCACTCGGGGAAAATATGTGAAAAGTTATGAGATGGGTCAAAAATTACTATAAATAGGTTTTGAACCAATTATTTGAATAATATTATCACTTATAGGAAATCGGATATTTAAATCATACACATAGTGAGTTGCGCGCAAGAAGGGAGTTTTGTGCAAGCAATGAGTTGTGGGTAAGAAGGGATTTGTACACAAGTAGTGTGTTGAATAGATGAAGGGAGTTGTCAAAAAGTAGTAATTTACATGCTAGTTGGTTTTCTGTGACAAAGGAAAATGTTGTGATCATGTCATTAAAGTTTCATGCAAGTCACCTTATGGTTGAACGAAAGTTTGTAGTTTCCCAGTACATCTGTGGTAAAGCATCATTCATCAATTGGATGAAAGTGGAACTCAAAGATAGTCTAATTGAGGTGAAAAAACATATTAATTCAATAAATAAAATGAGGATCTTATGAAGAAGTAGTGAACACACTTCATTCGAGAGATCAGTGAGCTTTCAAATTTTTATTATTTGTAAACCAGGAGGGACAATGAGTCCTCTCCGAACGTTATAAAAAAGAATGCAGTTTTACTAGATTTGTTACATCCACATATTTATATTGTATGATCCTTAGATGTAGTATAGTGTGGGTTAACCATGTAAAATTTTTGTGTCTCATGCATGCTTTAATTTTCATTCATACATTACTACGAGAAAGTAAGATAAGAACGTTTTTAACCAAAAAACAAGATGAAAATTTGAAGTAGTTTTAATCTGTCATAACCTAATTCACCCCTTTATTAGGGTATTTAACCTAGTTTGGATAACAATGTACAAGTTCAAATTATTTTTTCATTGGTTGAATCATGCACCTAGGAAAAGTAACTAGGAGTTCACTATCATTATGATAAAGAAAATGTTCATTTATAGAAATGAAGATCCTTTTTTACCATAAGGTGTTTGGAGTTATATTTTTAATCATACTTATTTATGAGTGTATTGTCGTGGATTACAAAAAAATAGCTTTTTTTAAACCTATAATATAGAATAGTGGCTGACTAGGGTTTTATCTCATGGTTTTGGGCCTAAGAGCTTCACTATCTAACACTTATATATGTTTTAATTTTTTTCTTAATTTTGATTTTAGGGTATAAATTGAATGATGCTTTTTGGAATTTTATGAACTTGAAAAAAAAGATAAGAACAAAATGATAGAAGTTAGGGTTAATTTGGTTGGATATGAGTATGATCAAAAGAGATCTTTATTATCTTGAAGTGTTTTCATCCAATAATCTATTCAAAACCAGTAATATATTGCTCTAATATATCATAATTATGGAACTAAACATACACAATAATATCTACTAATGAATATATAGATGACCTTCTCCCTAATGAATAGGTAGTGAATTTACTCAACTAAGGGACTCAATATCCCTTCACCTAGTTCTATAGAATGTCATTCATTTCCCTGTCCACACATCTTGACTAGTATGTTGTTTAAACCGAGAGAAGGAATGAATAAAAGGTTTGATGGATTAGATAATGTAGTAGTTAATCTAAAATAATAGATGATTAACATCAATATACTTCTCTCTATTTCATTACTACATCATGGGAAATAATTAAAAAATGTTAAATTGGAAATCATAGTTTCTGAATATCTATACAATCACCCATAATGAACTATCCCTCGAGTTAGTTCTTCATAATTAAGGAGTCATTAAGATTACTAGAATGACATAGATACTGAGAAAAAAAAGAACTAGGGGATAAAAATAGAAAAAAAATTCATTAATGAATAAATAATTGAAATTGAATATAGAAATTTAAAAAGTTTGTAGACATAATTGGAAGACGATGAATTATTTCTACTGGGAGAGGGGAAACACATTAATAGGAATCAAAAGTGTTCTTTCCCCTTTTCAATGAATTTCAATGTCATGGGCTATATTCTACCTCTATCTTGGAATATATTCATGTATAAAACATCAAGTGTGTATATTGTTTAGGTGGAAATCACTCAAACATCTACTAGATTCATTTCTTTCCCCTTATCTTCCTCTTCTATTATAGAATAATCTCCCAGTGGATTGAAATAAGGATCTCTTCCCCAATTTTAGCATACCAGAGAAAATTAATTTTAATTATTCTTCAACTTCAGGCATTTTATTTTATACTAATTGGTTATATATTTTCTATAACCTTTATATAGTTCTAGGTAAGGATGACTTGGGCTTGAAAAAATGGTGGGATTTAATAGTTAGTTTGCTTTAGGAGTGGAATGAAAAAGGCTACATCGAGGCTTAAAAAATTAATCCAATATCAATAAGTCTCTTAGATTTTATTCAAAGGGGTCAACGTCTTGGTTCAATTATCTATCCCACACCTAGGATCTTCAACAAGGCAGGTCAAGTGGGCATGTTTGCTATCAGGATTAGTTTAGATTGTCATGCAGGTACAACATGGAATGTGTGTGTGTCCAATTTTTGTTCAAGGAAATGGGTACTAGAATTCAGTATAGATATAAAATATAATTATTAGGTTTGTATTTGGTTTTCAAATAATATTAAAATTTGGAATGTGAAAATCAATTCATTGAAGGGGATTTGGCCTCAACTTACTAGGATTAATATGGTGTGAGGGTACTCGATTTTCACAAATTCAGGAATTTTTTTGAACACCCTAAATGATTTTATAATTGTCTTTAAAGTTGTTGGATGGGGAAGGTTTTAGTCCCCTATATTTCTAGAACATCATCAATATTAAAATTGGCATACACTAATGCTTTTTTTTTCAAATCGAGTCGACTTCATCATTAACCCATAACCCAGATGAACTCCCATTCATTTGACAGTGAAAACCGATAATGGTTAAAGATTCATCACAAGATTCTCTTTGGTATGTTAACAACTCAATATAAAAATGTTTATACAATTTTACTTTTAGATAGGAGTGGGTCATCATTCTCAAAAGGTTATATTTTTGGAAGTTCATATGTCTTCTTCAATCCGTCAAACCCATAGTTTGAGATCTCTAGTTCATCTTCTTCTTTAGTCTCAGAATGGTTACAATCCTCAGTAAACATTGGTAATCTGAATGGATTTATAGACATGGTTAATTCCTAAATCATCCTTGAAAATAGTAAGATTGGGACCTTCCTCATCTTTATTGAACCTTGTATAACCAAGATCACCCTCTTTGTCCAGATTAAACACCGAATTTGGATTAGTGATTATGATATGTGGGATTGTTTGATTCTATTCAATATTAATGGTCAACATGATCGAGGATAGAGTTCTACTACTGTTAATCTTCACTTACCCAGCATCTACCCTTGGTCCAGTCTTCTTCAACTACAGTTCACACTTTATTGACTAATTAAATAGAGATGATCACCTTGATCTTCACCTGTATAGGGAACACCAACTTCATCTTCAATCTAATTGCTAGTTTTGGAAAACTTTGATCTTTATTTAGTTCACACTTTATTGACCGATTAAATGGGGGGGGGGGTATATGGAATCATAATATGGATAAAATATGGATATTCACATAGAGTTTAATCCATATAAACAAGCCATAGATAAGGGATTTACCTCTCATAGAAGCCCATGTATAAGCATAGTGATATGGATTTATGAAAGGAGTTGGCATGGAAGAATGATTGTTCATAGAAATATAAGGGTATAAAATCATAAAATTTTCCTGGAAGATCATCTCCATAACTAAAGATGATCACATAGAAGATAGGTTGGTGTGAAATATGGAAGAATCCATAGGGGGAAAAATGTTTGGGTCCCAAAAGGTGATTGTGTTCTCATAGAAGAATGCATCATGGAAGATTGTCATGAAAGAAAGAGATATCCATGAAATCAAGAGCATTCCACAAAAGGATGTCTTTGTCATTTATACATATTTGAACCTAAAATTTTAAAAAATATTTTTAATATAGTATTTTTTTGAATAAGGATTAAAATTGATTAAACATTGAAAAATAAAAATCAGTTTCCAATTCAACCATGTTTTATAATTTAAAATTTAAATTTGTATCCATAATTTTCAAATAAAAATTAACCTATATTTTATCATCTAAAAACCCATTTAAATTCCAAATTGATGGGTCTCTATTAAAATACAGAGTTTAAAAAAATTCAATTTATTCATCTAAAGCATCCACTGATCTAGATTAATTTCAAAATCAAATATAATTTTATAATTTGAAACCTACAAAATGCAATTTCAAAATTGATGTTTCACTATTCCAATTTTTTTTAAAACCAAATTCTTCCAAATCTCATAGTTAAAATAAATATAAATTTGAATAAAAAATTAAATTCCTTAAAATAACTCAATTAGAAATTGAAATTCAAATTATGGATTCATAATTAAATTAAAAAATTAATAAAATGTTTAAAAAATGTTTTAATTCATTTAGAATTTACTTCATGATTTTAAAAAATTAAAAAAATCACTAATTTACTCAATATTTGTATAATTTATAGGATACTAATCAATTAAATATAGATAAAAAATTTAATTTTTTATCTCTTGTCACTTTTCTTGTATATGGATAATACAATTTTTAATAGTCCAGAGATAGAACAAATTAAAGAGTTCAAAAATTATCTATCCAAAAGTTTTGCGATGAAGGATTTTTGTGAATCTAAATAGATTTTAGGGATATGGACCAAAAGGGAATGGGAGAACAAAATATTACTATTTTCTTAGGAGTACTTTTAAAAAGTCTTGGAATGATTCAAAAGTTTTGTATCTAATCCTATTACCACTTCATTGGTCAAAAATTTCATGTTGACTAAAGTAAAAAATATCTAAAATGAAAGATGAAGCTAAGTACATAGTAAAATTTCCATTTTAATAGTAGTTATAATCTTGATGTAATCCATGGTTTATATGAGGTCATACATTATAAATGTGGTGAAAGTTGTTAGTAGGTTTATAGTGATTCTAGGAAAGGATCATTGGTAATAGATAAAGTGTATTCTCCAATATCTCAAAGGAATCAAATAATTATTCTTGTGTTCTGGAATAAATGATTTGTTACGAGGTTATATTGATATAGAATATTTTAGAGATACAGATACAAGGAAGAGTAATAATTGATTTGTGTTTACCTTAAAAGGTATTTTCATAATTTTGATTTTAAGTCCGTAAATAGTAGTTACATTTTAAACTATGGGAGTATAGTACATAACCATTAATAAAGTATGGAAGGAGTTTCTTTGGGTGAAGTGATTATTGGAGAAAATTAGATGAAATTAAGATAATATAACATTGTTCTATGATAGTCATAGTGTAATCAATCTTATGTAGAATTTGGTGTTTCAATCATCAATGAAGTATATTAAGAGGCACCATCACTTTATCTATAATATATTGTAAGATGAAGTGCTATAACTATAAAAGACTGGTGGATGTCAACATTCAGTGGATATACTAATAGGGGCTGTAGTATAGGAATGTATTGGGTGGTTATATGCCTTATTGGTAATTATATGAATGAAATAAATTAAATAAAGATTCTTTTTATTTCTATGTAATAAGGGAAGTGATAAAAAATTCCTAAGTGTTGAGAGGGAACCTTGTAACAATGACATGTTCTAGAAGTAGTGTAGGAGGATGTATCTAGAAAAGAAACTATTCACTTGAAACTATAAGCTAATGCATTACAATCATCATGATACTAGTGATTTCCATTCTTAAGTGGAGGTTCATATAAAAATATTAGATGGTTGTAAAACCAGATCAGTCGGTCGTACTCATCTATATATGGTCCAGTTGGGTCATATGAAAAGTATGATGGAATAATTTTTCTCCTATTATTTATTTTCTAATAAAACTTGTCTTGTTTCTACCATGAAGCAAGGAAATCCCCAAACCATGTAATCACTTGTGTTTTCCATTTAGTGGAGTGTGTTTCTTAGAGTTACTTATTCCCAAAGATCTATCTATATGGGGTGTGATGTGATTTAGTGCATAGATAGTGTGCTTGGTGTTCCTAGTCTTAGATACATCATTTCATATGACATTACTTTTGGATATTTTAGAATTTTCTCTAGAAGTGAAAATCTATATGGCATATTATGGATTATGGGTTCACAATGCGAATGAAAATTCCTATTAAAAATGGTTTTATATTTTTTCATCACTACAATTTTTTACCGTTAAAACTGCCTCTAATAAACTAGTATTGGTTTAAACTACATCTAAATTGTCAAAAGTAGTTAAAACTGCTACAAATTATTGTATTGTAATAGAAAATGTTATAGAAACACACCCTTCTATCCCATTTCATGTAATAAAAATTAATATTAAATACATATATAATATATTTAGATATCACACACTTTTAAAACCTGGTTTATGACTAATATAGGGAGCAATGAGGTTTGGGTTCCCTAAAAGGCACATAGTTAAGGGAATAAGATCAATTATGATAGTTCTTAAATTCAGGGGATCTTGAGAGGAGTTATACTTATCCAAGACTATAGGTGATTTTTCATCCTAGATTTCTTAGGGTTTGATAGGGAACATTACTCTATTCAAGTGAAAGACCACTCTATGTTAATTGGCCTCAAACTTTACATGTCCAATAACAATAACCTATCCATGATTTAACTTAACCCTTTAATATTAGTTAAACCTCTAAGGGGCCTATCTACCAACCATTAGATCATTTCCTATACTATTGGCACCTATTAGAGCCTACTTCATCTAGAAGTAAATATTTTTTATACATGGCATGAGGGGAACAAGTCGACCAATCGTCTTTCTTCCAAAGTTCACCAAGTAGAGGTATTAATTGCTTAGTTGAGTATAGGATCCCTATCATAGGACTTTACTAACGTCATCCAAGGGTATTCCCTTGGTCTTCAACACTTTTTCCCTATTTGAACTTGTCCTCTCTACTTTTTTCCATTTTATTGATTTTTCTTCTTTCCAAATAAAATATCCAAATCTCAGTTAGTGTACAATCATTATTATTATAAAAATTTTTAGTCATTAAATATCCATAAAAATATCAAATTATCTACTACCATAGATCCCATTTACTCCCACATAATTAATCTTTCTATCCATCAAATTCTTACCCACTTCCCATTTCTAGTCTAGTATTTAAAATGGTTTACTGCATAAAGTATCAAACATATTAAAAAAATAGTAAATATAGTTCATTTTATTTTGAAATTAATACTCATAATTCTATAACTAATTACAAATCATTCAACCAACCAATGTAACTAAGAAAAAAAATTAAGTTATTTTTCAATGTTTTTTTCTAACTAAACTAACCTTTAGGCTTTGTTAAAGAATACGTAAAGATACCTCATTGAAGAAAAATATTATAAATTTGTGAACCAACCACCATAACTAATATTTTGTCTTTTTTTATTTATATTTTTTCCATATTAATTAAGAAAGTGGTAAAATATTTTAGTATATAATTTTTTCATATTGAATTACATATCGATAATGGTGACACACCAAAAGCTTCTCAATGGAAATTGAGTGACAGTATGAATATTAAATGGACACATCATAGATAACTCAACTATAAATTAAATAACACTGGTATAACATCAAATTCTATTAAAAGAATTTTACAAGCTGTGTGAAATTTTTTACCCTTTTGTATTAGGGGTATAATGAAAATATAGTACTATTTGTTTTATTTTTATAACTAGTGTAGAATTACTATCTTGTATTATGAATTAAACGGAGGACTTCACGACCCTCAAAATTATATTTATTACTCCTACACTAGCACAGTGGTGCAGGGTCGATCCACAGAGAAGGAAGATGAGAATTCTAGGTTTAATTCAAAGATAAACTCCACTGTTGTCAATAGTGGAGGAAGTGAACATTTTTTTACTTTTTATTTCTTTATTAAAATGATGCTGAAACAAGATGATGAAACATTTATTTTTTAATAGAAACTAAGATTTACACTAATTATGATAAACTAGAGAAATAAAATATACTAATATAAAGCAGCAAGACAAATAAGAGAGATCAACAGTTCTCTCGGGAATTCCATACTTGAAGGTTGAATGGATAACTCTCCACAAATTTTAATTGAATCACACCTTAGATATTGGTTGATATATCTTCCTCGCCAGAAGACACATCAAACAGAATTATTACTTTTAGAGTTCTCCACTCTAAAGATCATCATCTGTTAAAATTTTGATAAAGAATGCAGTTGAAGTTGAAATCACCATAAAAAATACAACTTTAATGACATTAAAGCATCAAAAAGATGATGATCAAGTTCAATCTCTCCGATTAAACTTGAAAATATGATGTTTTTAAAGTATGTAAGGTTTGAACAATAGACATGATCATTAAAATTTATCTCACCGATCAATTTTAATGTCAAAAAAGAAAAACGTGAGGAATTTTAAAGAATAGACCAACAAAATATGAAATTCCTGAGTTTAACAATTCATCCTATGATCATAATGAAATATAACATTGAAAACATACAAAAAAGAGTACAATAATTAAATAAAGGGGAAGGATGAACTCCCCAAGTGCTGCTCTGCCTTCGGGCTCCTTGGTCTCCAACTCGTCTCCAGTGCTGCTCCTCGGAGTCTGCTCTCGGATATATGTGGTCATGGAATAAATGATCGGGAGTGAATGAGAGTCTGTCAAATTCTACTGATTGTCTGCTTTAAGTACTGTGGTGTCGTAAACTGCATGTCACTTCTCGATTTCCACTGACTTGGAAAAGTACTTCACAAACGCACTTTAAAATGTGTGTTTTTTCACAACAAGAACGCCGCACTAGTAAGTCCCTTGTAACTAACTTCCGTTGAGTTAGTTGCATGAACCTGGACATGTATTTGACTTAGGTATGAACCTGGACATAATATAAACTAAATAAAGCAATTAAAACTCAAAGACAAAAATTAACAAAAGTTAATTTATAAATATTTAAGTTGATAATTATTATTTACTATAATTTTATTTATAAAATTATCCACATAATATTACTATGATAAAATATAATTTAATTAAAAAGTTATTAGTTAAATTAAGTTAATAGTTTAATTTTATCATTTTTAAGTAAATAAGTAATTAAAATAACAAACAATTTATACAGTATTTATAATTTAATTGTCATTATTATTATTACTTTTAAATAAATTAAATTCTTCGATTAATTTATTAATTAGTTTATTTTAATAAAGTAATTATAATTAAAGCTTAAGTTTTAAATAAATTTAAATTAATTAGAATATTTTATAGTTTATTTGTAATTATTTTTAATTATATATTTATACTATTAATAGTAAATTAATTAATTATTTACATTTATTATTAATTTAGTTTTATAATTTAATTTATCTATTTTTTCAAATTATAATTTTTTAAAATTTTAACTTTGATAAATTATTTTAAATTTATTTGTCTTAGTGAAGTTAACTTTAATGTAAAGTTTAATTCAACTTTACCTTTTACTTTTGCTTTTGTTTTTTTCTACTTTACTTTTGTTATTCTTTATTAATAATACTTTTTAATTATTTAATTTTTTTGTGGTCTTCCTCCCTCATCCCCCCAATTTTTGGCCCACAGGGGATGGGATAAGGCTTTCCTCCTGGAGAACTGGCGACAGCTCAGTAGCATTTCGGCTCCTGTTCAAATATGGCGCAACAAGGATGCGGTTCTCGGTGGTTTCGCGAGGCAGGCCCGACGACATCTCTCGACTCACAGCAGCACACATCCACGACGTGCTCCTCCTGCTCCGCGGTGGACAGAAACCAGTAGGAGTGGCCTTCCATCAGCAGAGGAACTCCTCTTCACAAAGCAGCATGGCGCGACAGACTCGGCTACCCATCAGAAGAAACTCGGCCTGACTCCTCTTCCCAAACAAGGTGGCAACAACAACTAACCTCCTTCGAACAGGGCAGCGGCACATCTCCTCAGTTGCCATTGGTTCTCCTAGTCGTGATAAAAACATTGTGGCAGGACTTCATCATTCCAGCGCGGCGCGGCTGACTCGGGAGCAGTGGGTTCCTCTGCCAATGATGGCGCGGTTCCGAGAAGTGAAAAAATGGTCTTCTGGATGCAATGGAACCGGGTGGATGCGATGATGTTTTTGTGGCAATGGTGACAGAAAGGAGAAAATAACCGGTGAGAGAAAAAGTCACTGATAGGGTATCAGTGAGGATGAGATAACGATGAGGTAAAAGAGATGCAGGGGAAGAAGTCTATCAGTGAGGTGCGGACTATCGGTGAGGAAAACATATAACAGTGAGGTAATAATAATTAAAGGCTAATAGTGAGGTTGGAGAAAAGGCTATAACGGTGAGGTATAGGGAGGAAAGGTAATGGTGAGAATTAAGTATCAGTGAGGTTGTGCAGAGGCTATCTATCAGCGAGAATAAATAAAGAAGGGCCAACGGTGAAGCAGCTACTGATAGAGGCCGGGCAGGGTCACTGATACACAAAATAAAAAAAATAAACAGTCACTGGTAGTATTAAAAAAACTCAAATCTAATAAAAACTAATAGTGACCTTAAAAAAATGAAATTGAACTTAAATTCAAACTAAAGAAAAATAAAAGATTAAAAACAATTAATTACAAGGAAGCTAAATCTAAACACCATTAATTTAAAGGAGAAATTTTGTTAAATTTTAAAACATTAAAATAATTAATTAGAAACACTAAAATTATAAACTGAATAAATTTTTAAACTAAATTAATAAAATAATTAAAATTAAAATAACTAAATAAATTTATTAAGGAGTAGAAGAAAATAAAAAAACATCGATGATTCAAATAAATCACCACAGAAGCTCGTCTACCTCACCAGTAGACTAAGAAAATTATAAAATGAATTAAAATTTAATCTTCATATATAAAATAATATAATTAATGTTTAAAAACTATTAATTAATTAATTAATTAATTATTTGAACACATATAATTAAGGGAAATCCATTTTATTTAATTTAAAACACAAGTTACTTACTTAAATGATGAGCATGATGTCTAAAAAAATTAATTAGTATTGTTAACCTATTCTAATGTAACTAAGTAAAAATATTAATTATTAAAATAAAGTCTAAGTTAATTAAATAGGATTAAATCAATTAAATAATTGTTTAAATAAAAATTAACCTATTAAACAGTCAAGAAGAATTAACTTATCCAACCTTAATACTCATCGGTATTTATAAAATTAAAGGTTCACCGATAGTTTAAATTAAAGGCTACCATTATAGTTAAATGAGAGCTACTGATAGGAAAGAGTAACAGTGACAAAGGCCCCCGATAAAAACAAGGTCAACGATAGACATTACCGGTGACCTGGCTACTGGTAGAGAAAATGTAACACTTCTATTAGTAGCTTAGCTACCGATAGTATGGAAAGCCGTAACTAAGTTGTATAAACATAAAAAAATAAACGTAAATTAATTAGAAAACTCAATAATTGTTAATAATGAAAAATTAAATAAAATAAACAAATATAGGTTAAATAAACAAATTAAAAAGTAGTCATATTAAAAAAAAAGAAGGTATAAATCAACTATTTAAGGGTCCATAATTACATAAAATGTTATAAAAAATTTACATTTGACAAATTTAATTATAAAAATACAAAAGTGCATTTATTAGATAAAAAATGATTAAATAATTAATTAAATCATTAAAAATTAAGTAAAAAGATGTGGAAAAACTATGCAAAAATAGAGCCACATCATATTATAGAGAGACTCACATATCTAAACCTCTTTGATCCCACCATTCCTATCAAAAATATCAATAAAATAATTAATTTAATTAATCCTATATTTTAAATTATAAATAATGAAATTTAAATAAATTTAATTAAAATTTTAAAATTATACCTTACTTAGGTTAAAATAAATTGAACCAAAAAAATCATTATGATAGTACAAAACTTGAAACCACCCAAATTGTAAGTATTGAATCTACTAGAATTTTTAATTGGACCTCATGATAAATTCCTAAATTATTTTGACAGTTTATCCCAATTATCAATATTTAATATCTACATGAACTAATATAAAATATTTCTACTTATATTAAATATTTAATAATATATTTCAAATAGGTAGTAGAATAATAATTTCCATGATGTGGAAACCATTCAATAATCACTTTATTAATGACTTTTGTTATCTCTACGTCATTTCCTGTTTGAAAACTATAGAATATTTTCATTTTTGTCCTTAATTATATGACATATGAATAAAAAATATCAATATTGAGTAAAATGTATCTATGATCTTCTTTTAATTTTAATTTAGTCATTTTAAATAGGGATAATCTTATAACTTCTCAACCTAAAGTTCGAAAGATTTCTGATTTATTATTTTATAAAGAGTGTATTATATTATCATCATCACTCTAACTCAATTGAATCTTGACTCTATAAAATATAAATACCTATAAAAAAGGCAAGAGTAACAAATTAATAATAAATTAATAAATATTATTAATATGTACTAACATGGAAACGTATAATAAATTGGTAAAAAGAAAATTAAAATTAATTAAATATCAATGAGATAGATGGAACTATAATGTATAAGTCCTATTATTAAGTATATCCTTGCCACTTTTATTTATTTGTTTTTATAATTACATGATCCCTCTTTATTTATCCTTTTTTGATAATTATATTCCCCTCCCTTTATTTGTTTATTTTATTATTTATAGTGTTTATTTTTATTTATTATTAATCCCTAATTATTCATTATTATTTTCTATTATCATTGTTTATATTATTCATTATTATTATTCTTATTTTTTCCTCTTATTATGGGATTGAGTAATTTTTCTATGTAATTAACCCTTATTCATTATATAATTCAACCATGAATATGATTCTTATTTCATATTCACCAAGTCTAAATCCTTAACATATTGATTATTTAATATAATGTCTTATATATTGACTCTTATGTATTAGGTGTTAAACATTTTGGAAAAGTGTTGGACTCATACACGTTGGTAGTTTTATTTTAAATACTATTTTTTAAAAAATTATTTTATGTTTATGTATGTCTTTAAAGTCCATAATTACATTGACTTATGGATTTTTTTCAATGTTTTGACTCTTAAATTTTAGGAAATTAATTTTTTGTATGAATCCTTTTTTAGAATTTACTATAATATATTTAAGGAGATTAATTTTACATAGTTTGATTGAAATATTTGTGAAGTTAATATTTTAGAGTCTAATTCTTCATAAGTTACTTTAAAGATTGATAGGAAAATTATGTGTCATAAGTTGTGATAGATAATAAATTATTTTAAATTATAACAAAATGAGATAATCATGACATGATTATACTTATGTATTTCTATAATAATTGAGTATCAAAACAAAACAAGAGCTATTTTTAAGTCGATCAAATGAATATTTATGGAGTCTTAAATTATTGATATTGTTTTAAATCCATTGTATGGTAAATAAAATACCTAACAGATATGATGTCATGACCCCTCCCACGGGGCCCGGACGTGACTACCGCAAGCCCACCTTCCATGGGACATAGGTTGGTGACTAGCACCCGAAGGCTTTTCCCGAACGGGGAAGGAATTTCCTTAGAGATCTGTACACACTCAAAAAGGGAAACTGAAGTAAACAACCCACAAAATTAAGGTACAAACATGAGAGTAATTAACAACCACAAGTACAACTGTAAAATGAGAATAGTGGGCCGAAATACAATTCCTAGAAACTGAAGGAAAGTAAATAGATGTCGAATCTAACCTAGAGCTCTACCTAGAGGGTGGTAGCTGTAGGTCTGAAATCAGAGAAGATGGTCTCGACTCCTCCTGTCGCACCATGCTCCACCAAGTCTCGAACCTCCAATGTTAGCCTCGGAGCGTTAGTATCCTGCACCGGACACACATGTGTGGGTGGATCCCATGCAGGGGGTGAGTATAAAAATTTTCATTAGGGGACCACGAGACCCCCAAAGGTCTATTAGTAATCCAAATTGGAAAACATCACAGGAAAATACCAGAAAGGTAATATCTCAAGCATGATCTAAATTTTGAAGCATAAAGAAAAGGAGACAACTCACTCTAAAGGTATAACTTCAAGGTTACTTGGATAGGGATGCCTAGTCATAAATACAGATCATACTATCCATATTAACTATATTGTTGACCCATATAGGTCACTGTATGCTGACCCGTATTGGTCGCTAGATGCTGACCTGTATTGGTCGCTAGTGCTGACCTGTATTGGTTTCTAGATGCTGACCCGTATTGATCGCTGGTGCTGACCCGTATTGGTCGTTAGTGCTTACCCATATTAGTCGATGCTGCTGACCCATCTTGGTCACTATTGTAGAGGTAGGTATGATTAGTCATACAAATAGATTATCCCACTCTAGAGTTTCTGATGCTGACCCGCATTGGTCTCTCTTCTTCCTCATGTCACAACCAGCCATTGGATTCCCACACAAAGAATGTATGATATCCAGAATACTCTTCTCCTCAAGCCATATGTCCTTTTTCAACTAGTACTAAGTCCCAAAAAAATCATACCCAAGGGACCGCCCCATCATAAGGGTCCCAACGTGAGAGACGACCCGTCGATTAGACGCCCGGTTTGTGAGATATGAGCACTTTTTTAAAAAGGCCACTGTTGAATTCAAGTCTGATCCAACCCAGGTCAAACATCAAACTCTTTCACAAATAACATAGAGTATATATAATAGACCACTTTGTCACAAGGGTCCTTATTCCACATACGTCTTGTTGATCGGACACCTGGTCTGTTAGTTACACCCCATTCCGTGAAATGGGGGTGATTGCACCTCTGTCCGGATCAGCTCGATCAGACCTGCCATAATTTTCCAAAAGGACCGATTTACAAAAGGGGTCCCAATGCCAATAACAGCGTGTCAAACAGATATCCGATTCTTCAGTTACAGACGTTTCTTTATTCGGGGGCTGGTTGGGTCTGGGATCGATCCGACTCAGTTAGGCTGACCCGACGCAACGGGTCCCAGGGTCAACCTGACCCCACCCAGGTCCGGACCATTTATGGTCGGCCTGGTTCACTGGGTCCGGCCCATTGGGGTCGGCCCTGTCTGGGGTTGGCCTGGCCCGCTGGGTGAGGCTGGGCCCACCCGCGTTGGCCTACTGGGTCGTGGGTCCGGACTGGTCTACCTGAAGGCGGACCACTCTTCTCATCTAGCCCCATAG
Source organism: Viscum album (assembly GCA_963277665.1). Lineage (NCBI taxonomy): Eukaryota > Viridiplantae > Streptophyta > Magnoliopsida > Santalales > Viscaceae > Viscum > Viscum album. Next base: position 1,154,608,186 of record OY728120.1, on the reverse strand, counting down.
ATGTAGGGCTGTTTCATCCAGCGTGAGACAGTGCGATGTGGGATCTGCGCCACCCCCTCCCATTGTGGCCCGCTGGCCGCAACGACATCCGCCGGTGGGGCCTGTGGGCGCTGCCCTTCTCCTGCGTGGCCGACTCGAGCCGGACACCTCTGGCTACCGAGATGCGCAATGGCATTCTGCCTTCCCACCTCCCGTGATCAGTTTCCATGGGCCTCCCCTGGCCACCGCCGGCCATCACCGGCATGGCGCACCGACAATTGTTTCTGCGGGCCACTGAACGCGCTCCGATGGTTCGTCCTTGGTGTCGTCGACACCTATGGGCATCCCGGATCGCCACCTCCACAACATGACCTTCTGTCTCGTGTTGCAATTAATTGGTAAAACCTTCCCCAAAGAATGCAACAACAAAAAAAACAAGCGGTGGAGGGTCCAGGCCTTGTTTGTTTGGCCCTTGCCCTTCGCGTTATCATTAAAACAAGAGGGAGGTAATTATTCATCACATTTCAATAAAAATGAACCCCATTTAAATCCCCTGCAACAACCTCCTGAAAATTCAAGAGAGAGTAACAGAATAAAGGGAAAATATTGAATTTAAAGACTACCCTACCTCATGATTCGTTGGGGATATCACAGTCATTGGCGTTCGTCATCTGCCGACCTTCGGATTGATCCTACAACGGGCGTCATCAATCCTCTGTTCTCTGTCAGTGGAAGGCATGGAACCACTTCGTCAGGGGTTCCTAGACTAACGAAGTCATGCCAAAAACTAATCCCAAGCACCATTTAAATAAGAGGGGGAAAGGTTGTGCAACACCTTGAGTAATTAATGATGTTCATTAATTGATGTAATGAATGTGCCTCATTAATTGACGTAATTAAAGTGTATCATTAATTACACGAGGGGTGGTTACACAACCAAAGTGTAACTATGCAATTAACACTCCATAATTAAGGGTATGACCACCTCCATAGTGCCCACCACCACTGCTCAATAGGTGGTTGGAAAAAGAAAAAGAAATAAAATAACAATTTATGTTATTTTACAATTTCTTTAAAAGTCACAAAACTAACTTTTTCTCCCGTCCTACTTCATTCAAAGTGAAGCTTCCCTTAAGAAAATATCAGCACTGCAGATTCAACAGTTCCCTCAGATTTTTAATCCAAGCACCATTTCAAAAGATAGAAAAAACTACCCATTATTTTACTTAACGTACCTTAAAAAAAGTTTAGAAATTCATTCTGGGCACACCGGGCCTCAGAATCACACACCATCTATTTTCACAGACGCGTAATAATCCCAAATAATTTAAAAAAAAATTACATGGAATTTTTAGGTCTTTACATATGAAAAGTTTGGATTAAGTATTATAAAACTTTTAATTATTTAGTTATTTTCAAAGGTACATTTTTTATCAGAGATTCATGATTGCTATTTTTTTCAGGTAATAAATCATCCAATGGATTTGTAGAATTATGGTTTATGACATCTCTATAAATTCAGAATAGAAAAAACATGTAACTTAGGCATGAAATATTCACTATAATATATTTATGATCATTTTACTATTATGATTCTTATGAAAAACTTCATCATAATAAACTTCTTTGACTAATGTTATTGAAAAAATAAAAACATTCCAAATTTATTTCTCAAATATAGTTTTGTGATTTGGAATTTATTTATAATTTCCTTTTTGTGTGTATTGAAATTGGTTTATGTAACTCCCCAAACCCATGATCCTAGAATCTATTGTGAGTAAATACATTCTTTTAGATATTTAATTTAAAATTAGCCAGAGTGAGAAAATTTTAGCCATCAGTAATTACAATAATAATAACAAATATTTAGTCATTTAATTTTGATGATCCTTTTAGGTTTAGAGTTTTTGAGAGTTAAGAAAACTTATTAACTAATAGAGCCCATGTATTTCTTATTAAATGGATATTATTTCCACTATATAAGAAACTAATTAAACCATAATAATTCTTTATCATATCCAAAAAAAATTATACACACTTGATACTCTTCTAGACATATCATGTGTAATAATTTTCTTCCTAACCTTGGGAAGTGGAAATATAATAAGGTTGAGATCAAACTATCGATAAGGAAAAACATATATCATAAGCTATCAAGGTGTAAACTTGTCTTGAATAATATGGAAGGAAACAAATTATTACCAAATAATTCTACATAACTAATCACACGAGCTTGAAATAAATCCATGGTTATGAATATAAATAAATAGATGTACCATAACAATTTAATTCTTAGTGATGGAATTCGTAATGCTATACGTCATGGTATTTACCATCAAGGCCTTAGCAAAGACACTATTCTTTTCATTAAATCCACATCTAATACATCGTTATTTACCTCAAGGTCACAACCAATACATCATTCTTTTTTGAGGTAGTCATACATCAAATAATCAACAAAATTGTATCATGGGAACAAATAATTCATTGAGGGGCTATATAATACTGGGACCACCACCACTTCTTTAAGTCCAATGGATTCACCATGTAAATGATATGAATAACAATTAAATGCATAATCAATTTTCCTTAGTAATCAATGAAGATCCATATTGTGATAAAAACATATAAAATTTCAATACTTCTTAACTCAATAACTAAACAAAATCCACCCATAGAAAGCAGGTGGATGGTTATGCAATACATAATCAACTTTCTTGAGTAATCAATACAGATTTGTATTGGAATAACCAGTAGACATATTTTCAATATTCCCCAATCGATAAATGGAATAGATTTCTATGTAATCATTTCTCAAACGAACACTGGATTGAGAAAGTGGTATATAGTTAAGTTATTAATTTCACCATTCAAACAATATATGACATCCAGGTGAACACCGTTCTACCAAAGCAAGGAAATATAGATTTTTTTTATAGAGGAAAGGCATTTTATGAAAAATTATGCCTATAAAAGAGGATGATTTGGAAAGGAAAAGGTAGTGATGGATTTATAAAAGCTTAATACCAAAAAATAAAATTGTATTAGAGTATTTATAAGGTAATACATGACCAATATATACATAATAAAATGGAAATATGTTTCGAATCTAAATCATATATCAATGAAGAAAAAATGAGAAGAAAAAACTCTTATGGTAATGGTAATGTAAGAATAAAAAGAACATAATAGGGATATGATCAAAATAAAATATAATTAAATGAAATATATTCATTATAATTGAAGTATATAGTGTAGTGAATACACCATATAAAAGAAAATATGTTGTAAAATATCAATCATGACTCATGGAATTGAAATTAGAGATAAATAACACACACGAATTTAAAAATTTTAAAATCAAAATACAACGAAGGTTAAAATTTCAAATGGAACATTAAATTACATGAATATTGATATAATAATATAAAATTAAAAATGGGAAGTAAGTAAAACATACAATATAAAACATGTTGTAACACATAATAAGGTCTCAATTAATTGAAATTTGAGTCAAAGAACCCTTACATAATTGTTATCTTTACATTAGAAAAACCATTTAAGGTAGAACATGATTTAGATTTGAAAAAAATTAGATTTCATGAAAAATTATGATAAATTAAATCCATGTCCAATATATAAACCATAAAAATGAAACAAGTGGTGAATAGACATTATATCTCAATAAATAAATATTGATATGTAAAGACTGCTACCTTAATTCTTACATAGTAAAAATGTTCTCTAAAATCATATATAACAAAAATAACTATTTTAATCACCTATTTAAGAACCTTATTAAAAAATATTTCCCTTAACACACTTCATTTATAACCATTTATTACAAATATATTGGTTAGGTAAAGTTTATTTCTATCATCGAGTCTTATGAATTTTTTATTGTATATTTCATATAAGTATCACTGTGACGTGGTTGATTATTACTTATATTTTGAAGTTAATAATTAAAATATATTAAAATATACTATTATCATGGTGTTTTATGGATTCATAATATCCAATTTTCATTTTATTAATGATAAATCAGTGGTTTGTGAAAAAGGAAATTGTAATGAACTATTTCTAGCGTGTTGAATGATCGAAATATGATATATTAATTAATATATAGAATATAAAAAACACTTTTATAGAGCCATTAAAACATTTCAAATAAATTATTATTATATTATATGAATATTATATAATATTTATTAATAATTCATGAAATAAATATTATAACATCTTTCACTTAGGTGGTTAAACCGACCCAAATGAGAGTGTGTCATAATGATTTTATGAGTAAGGACATGTTTTTATATAATGTTAATATAACCATTTTATAACCTTAAACATGTCATAAAAATATTTTACCTTTATTAAATGTATTCTTAAAAACACCCTTTTATGATGGACCTGACAAATGAAATTCATCATTCGTGGAGGCGATAATCTGCATGTATGTATAATAAACATTTCTATTTCTCAATGAATGGGGTGGAATGAAGTTATATGATAAATTGTCATTTAAGAATAATAAAATTTACTTTTTAGAATATTAATTCATAAAATTCATTCCTTTTACCATCCCTAAAATTCAGTTATGAAAAATGAACCACATCATTTTTTGGAGGAGGTAGTCCGCATGTACACATGATCAATATTGTTTTATTTTTTTATTGGTCTGAAGGAATTGAATAATGGTTTATAAATTAATATAAAAACATTACAGTATATTATTAATACTACTTTCATAATATTAGATTGTTTGAATATTTTTGGAAGAAAATATTAAGAATAAAATCTAAGGAGTAAGAAATACTCACATTGAGAGCCTATGATTTCTCTTGGAACTCTCCTTGGTAATGGTGGTCGTAGGAAATATAATTGAGACCAGAAGATTATTATATTGACATAGGATTATAGGAGGATAAAACAATTAGTGTTTTATAAGGAATTTTTAATCAATAAATGTGACATGAGGGGGTGGAAGTGTTCCCCATTTATAAGTGAAGTCAAGGGTAATTTTTGGAATACCCATTACATTTCAATAATGGTATGTCACTATTCAAAGGTAAAAGGATAAAAAGTGGAAAATGATGAAGTTTTGGATGATATAAGGTCTGTAAATCTGATCCCATTCATGTTTATGGTTGTTTTAAAAATTTATCATGTCTTTTAATCTCATATTTTCAGTTTTATTTTTTTTATTTTTACCTAAGTAATTTAATTTTAATGACTAAAAAAATGAGACTTATTACAATTTGTTTACCTAATTATTATAAATATGAGATCCATTTTATAAAATAATATTTTTATGTGTAATAAAAAATAATTTTAATATTAGCGCATTCATGTGAAAAGACCATTTTTTAGAACAATAATATTTTAAATCTTAAAATTTACGTGTAGGATAAAACTATCAATGTTTTATATTGTGATGACATAAATTGATTTATTATAAAATGAATAAAATTTATGTGGTTCTAAAGGAAATAAAAAACCAAATTTTATCAAAATTAAATTTAATTTAAAGAAAACACCAAAAATAATTTCTTTTATTGAGAAATATTATTTAAATTTATAAAATTTTAAAGATAGGATTTATAAATAATAATAGTGTTTTTAAATATGTATTTTTAGGCCTTAAAAACATATTTTATCGTGGAAAATGTTTTATAATTATTTACATTATAATTAATTCTTGATATAGTTGTATATACTATTACTTTAGTAAAAAATACTATATTTTTTCACCATTCACTTAAAAATCAATAACAGGGAAAAAATGTCACAAATTAACCTTAAGATAATATTTTTATTATAAATATAAAAATGAATTAAATTTGGTAAAATTTAAACTCTAAAATATGATAATTTAACTTTTATATAAAAAAAGAAATATATATTGAAATTTGTTTACATAAGAAAATACCTTTTTAAAATATTAACTATTCATATTCTCATTTACTATAAATTACTAATAAAATTTTGTGTTATCATATTATTTATAATAATAATATATTTTATCCATAATATATGTATTATCATAAAATAAATCACATAAAATCTAATTTTAAAAGGGTTACAATTTGAATCATAAATCACTCTTACTATTTACTTAGCTACACTAATTGAATTTTATCGATGTCATAGTATTAGTAATGAAATTTATTTTTATTATATATATATATAATAATTTTGTTACCTCTATTTTTACCCACAGATTTTATAATTATATTTTAAAGGTTGTATAATGTTCTTTGTTTTGTTGTGGTTTAGTGTTGTATGTGAAGAAATCCATCAAACACATTATTTTTCAAAGGGAAATATAATTTAAAATATCAAGGTGTTATATTACCCCTTAATTAATTTTTTTCATAATAATTTTAATTATCAATTACCAATATAATTATTTAAGGTTATCTAAAATATAGGAATTACTCAATATATAATATAAAATGAAGTGTCTACCATAATATCTTAGGTATGAATAGGAAACACATTTTTCACCTCAATGTATTGACCAATTAATTAATATTTACTTTGTAACTTATTTCTCTATTCCCTCATTTTCCACACATGAATCATCTTACAGTTCATTTGAGGAATCTCCCTTGATGATTCTTACCACATTTTTTACATGAAGGAAATTGAATCTTCTTTACTTCACCATCATCATCATCTGAACTTCCATGATACTATTTCATTTTATTCTTTTATGTTCTTGGAAACTAAAATAATTTAACATTTATAATAATAATTCATTATAGTTGATTCTACATAAACCAATGGTTTCACACGCCATTTGTTATCCCATTAGGTTTCTCATTAGGTCAATCCCAAAATTGTCCACATCATCCATTTTTAAATTAGTTCCTTCAAGATTCAACCATTAATCAAAAAAAAAAAGGATTCGATCATGAGTGATGAAAATTAACTTTATAATAGAATTATTATATGATATATTCAACCTCAAAATGTATTACTATTTTAAATTATTACATAAGATTTCAGTTTATCTTAAATTACTCTCTATTTAGTCTAGGTTTCATTAGATTGAGTTCTCTCATATTCCTTAACAAAATTACTTAACATAATAAATCCATCATTATGGATTGTAAATGGAATCAATTAACAAAATCATATCCCCTGAGAGTGTCTTTCTAGGTTTGTATTATTTTTCCCACTCGTCATGCACCAGAGTGAAAATTGAGTTGATACACAACCGTTTTTAGGGATATTATCCCTAGGTGTATATATTCCATAACCAAGTCCAATTTCTAATATTTAATTAGTGATTTAATTTTTATGAGAATAAAAAAAACCAAAAATTTAATAAAATATCAAGATGATATCCTATACTTAAACTTATCTCTTTGACTTATCTATAGTGTTTTTATTGAATTTCTCTTATCTTATTCACTAAAAAACAAAAAATATCCAATACTACCTCAAAAAATCCAAAAGGGTTATCTATACCTTTTAAATTATGATAAAATTTAACTTATCTAACCTTAATTCATCCCAAAATACCATCCTAACCTCTAAAGTTATCTAAACCCTCCTTTAGTACCAAATCTGATGCCAAATACTCGTGCTATTGAAATATAGTGCAAAAAAACACATTATTTTACATACCGATGTTAAAATCAACTGAAGTGACCCAATTTTAACCATCAATAAATACAATATCGCTAAAAAATATCAATTCACTAACATTAGAAGGACCTTTTATGTTTATAGTTTTAGAGAGTTAGGAAAAATCAGTAACTAAAAAAGATCAAGTATTTCTCATCAAATGGAAATTTTTTCCACTATATAAGAAACTAATTAATCCGTAAGAGCTTTAAGAATCTCCCATAAAGGTCACCACACATTATAATATTATATAAATATCATGAGTAATACTTTTTTTCATACAAAATAGAAATTAAAATATGGTAAGTGTCTTGAACCTTCCTAGTGGGGCCCATACCGCGACTCCCTATGATCACCTCCAATTGTCCAGGGGATAGTGACTAGCACCAAGAAGGAATATCACTAAAATGGGAGGCCATAGCCTAAGAACCTACACACATGAACTCATATACAGTCCTATAAAATGATGAAATGAAAAAACAACTAAATAACCATGCATGCATACTTCTAAATCACACAACTAGAGTGTGATAGGAAGTAAAGTAAACTGGGCAAATACTGGCCCACCCCAAGAGTTTGAAAATAAGTCCAACTTGATAGAAAAACTGGGACTACTGTTAGAATACCATAGGAACACACCTTAGTATATCTAGTCTCACTAAGAACCATCTTGTCTTGGTCTATGAAGGACTCTATCAAAAGGTTGATCATCTACACAAGACACAAAATGTGCGGGAGAAGCACGTGCATGGGTGAGTATAACAATACCTAGTAGGAAACCATAAAAACATAAAGAATAAAACAAAGGAAATATATTCAGTGCTATAAAGGTATATGTATACAACAAATATTACAAGAATATCTAGATATACTCAATAGAGACACACAATCTAAAGGTAAGTCACAACTGTAGTATGCCGACCTAATATTCCAGCTCAAATATTCCACATAGAAGCCACTCAGGAGAACACATTATTGATTCCGATAACAATGATGACATATATTCAAGTGTTAATTCTGATCAGGTCTCTCCCTTAAAATTACTCACTAAAGGTCTGAAGAGATATGATACATAGATGAGGATAACACCCAAGGCCATGGGGTATATCGACAACTCAATCTGGATTAACCCTCTAAGTAGAGGATCACAACCTATACACCACTATCCATGAAAATACCAAGAACTCCAAAAAGGGAATGGATATAAATAGAAGATCTCACTATGTGACTCATGAAAGGATTACAATAACTCTATCTAATAAGTTGTACTGACAGGATAACTATTCTAGTAGTAGGAGGTGATTCCATACCTATAACAACCCTACTCTTTATTTCACATTAATTCATGATTTATTACATAAAATTACACTTAATACAACCCAAAATATATATAAGTGTAATTTATTTCAAAAATTAGGTAGATAACATAACATCTTGAACATGGGATACAACAATATTATTAAAAACATCCTTAACATACTTCTAAAATTTTTATCTTTTAAAATTGCATGGGATAACCTGGGATAAAACAAAAGTAAGGGCTGAGTAATAAATCCCAGTCAGGTAATAAACATAGAATAACGTGAATAATATAATAAATATTATAAAATAGGAATATAAACGGGGAATAATAAGAGTAGGGATCATACACATGACAATGATACAAGATATTACATGATAATCAAAACATAAAAAATGTGGAAACAACATAAAAGACTAAATCATAAACATATGTCACTGATAAAACCGCCAAGAAATCATGGTAGAAAAAGTCCCAAAAATAAACTAGGTTCACTCCCTTTCCCAAATGACATATCATGATACTAAACATTACCCAATTAATTGGAGCATTATCTGGGCACACCCATCATATTAATTTCGTTCTCATGCTTAAGTGTGCCACATAGATCATAAAACATGGATTCATTCATCATAATAATTTATTCCATGATTAAGGAGTGTGGAATAAATATGTGTTAGTCCCCAATAAAAAATTATATATGAATAAATGTGAACACCCTTGATAGGAAATGAGTATGGTATTAACTACACAATTATTTCGGCATAAAAGATTGCAGTGAAATTTCAGCAACATAACGACTCAGTTAAAGATTTGTAAAAATTGGTTGATTAGAGAGAAAGGGTTATTTCACCACATAGAAATAAAATGGTCAGTAATATGGACATGGAAAAGCATATCCCAACATTAGAAATTTGTAAATAGATGGCATAAGGTAATAAAGAAACTTGAATAAAGAAAATAATCCTAACTATATTTCGGCATAGTAATGGCTGTACATAAAGGATCGTGGAAGGATTAATGAGAGGGAAAGGGGATATCATCATTTTTAAATTAAATGGCCAATAAGGGGAATATTTAAGAACATATTCCAACCTAATGAAATTTAATTTATGAGACATAACATGAAATAAGTTGTTGAATGGAAATGGGAAGAGAGAAATCCATTACAAAATTTTGGCATTGTAATGGGTGTAGATAGAGGATCATATGAGTATTAATGCGAGTAAAATGTGTATCTCATAATGTATAAATAAAAATTATAGTATGCGTTATATGTAAGAACATATCCCATCATGAAAAAATGGAAATTGAGAAGCATAATATAAAATATGTGTTTGAATAAAAATGAGAGTGGAAGATCCCTTTCAAAATTTTGGCATAGTAATGTCTTAGATAAAGGTAAAAATAAGAGAGGAAAAATAATATATCATTAAAATAACATCAATTTGATATTAAGTTAATTTTTATAAATAAATTACATTATTAAAAATTTCAATTAAGAATAAAATTTCCAAAGAAGGTGCTAAATTTAAAGGAGGAGAGGAAGGTGAGGATCCCTTACTTGAGTGTGTGACACAAAAAGCTTGGGAGGTGATTATTGAGAGCTTGTGACCTCCTTTGGGGGACTCTATAGAGTGTAGGGAATAATATTCATGTTCTAAAAGGAGTTTTAGTGAAGCTAAATGGGGGCTTGGGTTGGTTTATATAGGAAAAGAGGGAGTTTTATTTATTATTTAGGTTTTGGAATCTATAAAATAAAATATCCAAAACCATAAACCATAACATGGTTTTTTGCCCATGTTTTATGAAAAATGGGATTAGGTTATATTATTTTATAATTACAAGGACCAAAATTTTTAAAATAATTCCCTTTCTTATGTGTACAGTCTTAAAGAAATCATTTTAAAAACATATAAATATTTTATAGATTTTGGAGGATTCATAATGGATTTAAAAAATAAATAAAATAAACTTAATATCACATTATTTTAAAGGGAAATATTTTTTTGTGTATGAAATTTTTAGTAATTATTACACCACTTTTTGGTCATTGTGATGTCAAAAAACACAAATTATATTTATACGATATTCAATTTTTACCTGACAATGCGACTGTCATAGAAAATTATTAAAAATAAACCTTTTAATAATTTCAAAATTATGATTCCAAAAATAATATTAATTTTATCTAAATAATTTTATAATGATGTGAATTTTCACTTTTCAAATAAAATCATCATTTATTAAGAAAATGAGTGTTTTTTGAAAATAAAAATTTTTGAACCCTTATAGAAATTCAGTTTGACTTCATAAAAATTATATGATCATTTATATTTGATAAAAATTATCAAAATATTGTTTATTTAAAAATTAAAATAATTCATAAATTCACCAATTGGACTTGAATATTAACAAAAAATACAATTTGTTCTTTGATGTATCAAAACAAAAATCATTTAAAAAGTAAAAATAATAGGATTCAAATATATTCATTATTATATACAAAATAATGTACATATTAATATTTCTAGGGTTTTGATACATATCCCTTTAATACAACAGAAAACACCCTAAGAGTAATGTTCACAATGGTGGTACTTTCATGCAATTGTTTGGGGAACATGGTTTTGGTCGGGATCTCTATATGTTTTAACTTATTCTATTTACAGTTTCACTCATGCTTAAGTTGTTGGATCTCAGCTTGGGATTAGTCAAGGTAAAATCCGAAAATTCCATCTCAATCATAAGATCTGATAAATCGGCTTCATAGGGTATGATCCTACTGGTTGAGGCCATCACTTCCTTTGTCTTTGTCAATTGGATTTGTTAAAACCCTATATTTATACTAATCATTTGATCACCATTCAATGACTTTTTTATCAATGGTAAATATACTTAATGAAATTTTAAATACAATTAGATGTAAGAAAATAAAATAAATTCATGTGTTTTTTATAACCATATTATATAATAATATATTTAATTAAATAAAAAAACAAAACTTTATTTATAATAGTTCAGGTCATTAAAATCTCCCCTTATGAAATTTATTCCTTGAAATTTTCATTTCCCTCACTAAAAAAGACAAGGGTAATTCTACTTCATCACCTCTTATAGTTTCCACATTACTTTTTCTAACATTGGTCTCTCCACAACACTTTGTTAAGGTTCACTGTTTTATTTCCTAGCAAATTGTCTATATAATCTAAGATCTACACTGGGTACTCTTCAAAGGAGAGATAATTCTTTAATGGTACCATGTAATGAACCACTAATAATCGTGGTATTAAGAGTACAATGAGTCATTACTTGGCCTTAAGTGACATCCCGAAGGAGCCAAAGGTTGGAAATAAATGCTGAAAGGTTTCAAGAAATGTGGGGGTTGATTTAACCTTTAATTTCTAAAAACAAAAAGTCAACAAACCAACCACAAATAGATCACTACATGATGTATGTAATAAACTAATACAGTTAAAATCATTCTCTTTAAAACAACCAACCAATGTATACTACAATGGAAGACAAACCAACATTAAAGTAAACAACATAAAGACAAATAATAAACTCTAATATGACAACAAGACTCCATTCTCCACAAGCTCCATGATCCAACATCACAAAGTAGTCCAAGGTATCACAACACGATGCTAAAAAAGTGTGATACTTTACCTTTTCCCAAGTCCTAGAAGGTAGCATCTGCAAAATCACTAAAGTTCCAAAGAAAGGGTGAGTATATAACTGAGTAGGTTTTAACAATCACTTCTGTACTCATGCCACTATAATAGAAGGATCATCACATTATATAAAATTGTTTATATAAAACAATTTACCAAAATAGTTTGTAACAAAATATAAACATGTTCGAAAACTAATTATCATACAGTGAAAAAAGTAAATGAAACTAATTTTCAGAAAGTTATTTTCGAGAAAATAACTAATCAAATCTTATGAAAATTACGATTATTATTTTGGCATACCCATTCCGTAGTTCACAACACACCCACACATGCATGCTTCATTCAATATTTCCATACTCATGAGTGGTCTCTTGTCCAATCACTTTGTGTCCCAATGATACCCAAACATGATCCAGGGTCATGTACCTAGTAACCCAATGGTACCCATCCTTTATTTAGGGCCCATTAATCATGAACTCACACCAACACCATGTATGCCAAATATTTCCATCACAAAAATAAACCAATTCAATAAAACTGTACTTTTATTGAAAACCAATAAACAACCAATTTCAAAGAAACATTTCATTTCAATAAAAATTTCCATTTTATTGAAAACAACTAGTCCAATTATTGTTCCAATAATGCATAAAAATACCCACTTTAAAATCCATATTTTAAAACCAATACCCAAAGTACTAATTCAAAATCACAAATTTTCTAGATTTCACAAAACGTCACTCTATAAGGTTTCCAATAAGTGTTCAACAACCAAATCAAAATCAATTTAGCACAATACATTAAATTTGAAAGCATGAAAATTAGTTCTACTAATTGGAGTCGAGAGTGAAGCATGCTACCTCGAAGTATTTGATGAAACCTAACAGAGGACGAAGAACGCTCACAAAAATAGGGTTGATTCTTCAAAGAAATGGCCTTAGATACCTTTTCCTACCAACAATAAATACAAATATCAACTTATTTAGAAAAAAACCTATATCTTCCCATAACAGGCATATATATTAGAATCAAGAGGAGATGAGAAGTAGATCTAATAGAACACTTACTCGAAGAGATGTACCGCATATGAAACTAAGTTCCAAAGATGATAGGATTGATTCGGGAGGAGTGCCTTGGAAAATCACCTAGGGAGAGTATGAGGTCAATGGAAAGGAGGTGTGGATAGAATATACTGAGCGGAACTACCAAACATGTGACATTAAGCTGGGTGCGGGCCGGCTCACTACGTGCACCCATCGTCACGACATGAAGGCCAAACTGGATAAGTATGATGAAAAACTTGTCGCCTTGGGTTAAATGAAATATTTAAACACTAAATAACATGTATATGACAACCCTGATTCTTTATTACACACTTTGACATGATTTATTACATAAAATCTTCATTTGATTCAACATGGAAGATCGAGAGGTCTAGTGTCTTTGGGGATTAGGAACATTTCATAACAACTTAAAACCTGAAACACAATATGTTTATTGAATACTTACTTTACATGACCACTATATTCCCTCTCCCTTAGCATTGCATGGGATAACCTGAGGACATGCATAAGAAAATGGTGAGCTATAAATCCCTGTAAGGGAATAAAAATGGAATAACATGAGGAATACAATACATGTAACACCCTGAGATTTTATGAAAAATATTTTTTTTAATTTCATTGATGTCTTGTGTTGTACGCTACACCAAAAGGAGCTTTCACTACACGCATCCCTAACTTGGCTTGCTTTAGACGCAATCACGACCTTCCACGATAGCGTGTGTTTTATGCAATATCGAGTTTCACTAAACAACGATATGTTATAAAAATATTATATAAACTAGCTGTTATGAATATTAATACCCAATTTTTGAAATTTTATAAATTTTATCTTCCAAAATGGACTTCATTTTTGGATTCAGAATATCGAAATTATCCTAGGGTGAATTTTTGGTATTTTTCTGAAAACTTTCAATTTTTGATGAATATTGAAAACACTGGGTTACTATTTAAAAACAGACTTTTTATTTAAATAATTATTTATTTTATTTAAATTTATTTTAGTTTAAAATTTATACATAATAACTATATAATTTCAATGTAATTAATTAGAGTCATTTTATAATAATTTTAGATATATAAAAATTTTATTGAACTTTTCACCGTCTTTTACCCACCTCTTATGAGAATTTGGAAGTTCACATAAAACTTAATTTTACCGCTTTTGTGAGTGAAATTTCGAAAATCTGAGAGACACGGTTAATATCAAGGACTAAAATGTGGTTCAATGAGATGAAAATAATTTTTGGTGAATAGTAACTTTTTACTTTTATTTACCACGGTTAAAAGTAAATAGGGTAATTAAGGGTAAAAATGATATTATTATTACCCTAACACATGTACTAATTCTATTGGATAAGTTTAATTCGACCAAAAACAACCTTAGGAATAAAATATGACCATTTAGTTCCACTTGTATTAGATTAGGACATTTATTATTAATTTATTTAAAGAAGGGTTAAAATAGTTAAAATCAAATTTTAATAACTAAATCATTTTTAATATAGGGTTATGCATAAGATAAATTCGACTATAAATATTATTTAGAAATCTAAAAATGTTTCCAACCTAATGGTATTTTATTTATAATTTTTAGACATTAAATAATTTAAGTTATTTATGACACAATGGTGATGCAGTAATTACCTAAATAATGAAATATTAAAATAATTGATGTTATAAATATCCGAATAAATGTAATTTGAGACTTTTTATGAATTAAAAAAATTTTATAGGTTAATATGACATGTTATTATTGAATTAATTAACTTTTTTAGAACTAATCATGCTGTTATGATTTTAAAAAAAATCCATTAACAAATAGTGTCAAAATTGACATAAAATAGTTTTTAAAACAAATATTATATTATTAATTGCTATCATATTCCTAAAAATCTAAGGTTAGGACAATATACTTATATCATGATAGGTGTATCATTAATTGACCACTTGGGGGTCTCTTGGATGTATATGGTAAGTTTATTTACTATATAATATAAAAATACAAAATGACATGGTAAATGTCAATCTAATTAACTAAGAGTTAAAACCAAAAGATAAGGTTAATATAATGACCCAAACCTGTATAAAATCTATTTTTTGAGAGGATTTAGACCCATCCCCACCTTATATTATAAATAAATCAATTTGGAGCTATTAAAAACCGAATATTACTTTATTATAAAATAATATTTTAAGTTTTTCCAAAGGTGCCCCTCTCCTCCATTATAAAAAGGGAACCCCTTCCCTCTTCTCTTCACACCATTTTGAGCCTTGAAGCTCGGCCAAACCCTGCCCATTTCTCTTCTCCACTTCCCTAGAAACATTATGGAGGTTTTGGTCTTCTCAAAAGACCAACTCTACTTCCTTAATATGAAGCTTAAAGGAGGTGCGTCGAAGAAGAGGTAATCTCTTATTCCGATTCTCTCATGTTTATTTCTTCTTCTACTTATTATTTTTTAGTTATCTCATTATAAAGTAATAACATCATAATTAATTATATACTGATATGTTATTATAAATATGAAACAACCTTATTTCACCTTCTATCCATCCTATGGAAAACGAAATCACCGCGCGTGCGTACGTACGGAATACCGTCTCCACGTCGTGGTGTAATCTGTTTTAGACCACCACCTTACTTGGATGGGTATAATGGTGTAAATAAATAACTATATATGATTATTTTAAATTTATATTGATTCTTAAATATTATACATACAATTAAATACAATTCCACGATCATTGGAATTGTATCAGCGCTCGTGCGTACGTACGGACTACCGCCTCCACGATGCGATGAGATTCAATCTCCATGTTAACCATTCATGAATGATTATAAAGTATATATATAATAAGTAATCATGAAATATATGACATAATAATGATACTGGATTTATGTATATATATATTTATGTCATCTAATTAATTCCATTCAATTCAATAAGGAAACGAAAACAACGTTCATGCGTACGTACAACCTACCGTCTCCATGAATGGTGTATTTCATTCCATTTATCGATATATCATATATATATGTATAAGATGAATATATATTATATATAAATCATGTTATACATTCTGTAATTATGTAAATCAGTATATAAGTAATAATATCAAGAACAACAAGTCAAAACACGTACGATAAATGAAATAATTTTACCCAAAATACTGCTTTAACATGGAATTTACAGAAGAACGGGTAATATAAAGTCATAAGTGAACCATATATGATATCATAACAATGAATATGATCCTATAATAAGTCAATGACATTATTTAAATCATTATACAGGAGTTTCAGATACATACGAAGCATATCAGACGTAAGGTAAGGGATAACTTTTCCAATCTCGTTTTTATCCAAGATTGTTTATTTGTAAGTATTTACTAGGGTTATTGTTATCATCCATGTCCATGTTTTTTAGAAATGTTTTCATGTATGTTTAAAGTAATTTTAATCAATTTTGAATTTTACTACATGGTATGTAAGGAATATTTTGTCATACGAGATACTTTTTTTGACTTTTCAGCAAAAGTACGAGAAGAATGTTTTTTAACTTATATGGCATGATGTTTTAGAATCCCATTATATTACATGGGTTATGCTATGATGTATGATTTATGATTTTGTGGCACATGAAAGAATGATTTCATTATGAGATGGGTGGGACCTATATCTCCCTCCAATGAATTGGGTAAATATTTATATCTCATGAGATAGACATGGCTGTAATGATAAGTTAATTCGGTTCAATAATAGAGGACTGGAACGAGGAGTGAACTTGATTCAGAAAGGGACTTTTTACACTAATATGGTCTCGAAAGAAATGCCTTGGCTACTATGGAAATCATATCATGTTCTTAATGGTTTCCACAATCACATGTTTTATTCCCATGCTACTTTATCATGATTAAGGTTTCTTTATGATCTATGCCTTATGTACTTCCATGTTTTATGTCATTGCCCAAGATTTTGATGTTTAAGCATTATGTTCATGTTTTTAAGTTCAAATGCATATGATTTGTTTTATTTTATCCATTCTCACCCTTACTGAGCATTTCAGCTTACCCTTTATATGTTTTCTTTCCCCAGGATTTAAAGATAGGTTTTAGGTAAGAGAACCAAAAGGGGAAGATCTTTATGGGAGATGTTGAAGATCTTTCACCACGATTAGTAGATTACATTCCGAGTTTCTAAAGACACTAAACTATTATGGTCCCTGTGTGTCTATTTCTGTTATTTATTAACTATTCCGCAAAAGTAATGTAATGTCCATGTACGTCAATATTCGAGTCTCTACAGTTGGTATCAGAGGAAAGGTTTAGTTAACCTTTGAAAACTAGGATGCGAAAAATTTAGTGAGATCCCTAGAGACATTTCTAAGGTATGTATAGGGATGTTCCTAAGGTTAAGTATAATTATAGGTTATAGTCCTAGAATTACGGTAATGATATTAGAATTAAACCTAAGATGTTATATATCTAAGGTACTCCCCCTTTATTATGTTGTTTTCCATATAATGATTTTTGCCTCTCACACTATTCTTTTTGGGTTTTAGACGATGGTTGGAACCCGAAGGAACCATGTTGATCAATGTAATGGAAAATGCAATGATTGTCCTCCTGAACAAACCAATGTTATGGGAGATGGAGTGAAAAATCTTGTTGCTATACTTACGCAAGCTATGAATCATTATGGACTTCCGAATGAGCAGAGAAGGGAAAAATGTTCTATTATATCCTTTATGAGGCAACATCCACCTTCTTTCAATGGGTCTTATGATCCACTCGTTTCTGAAAAATGGATCAGTACCATTGAAAAGATATTTTCCATACTTCGCTGTTTGGAACATGATAAATTCATTCTAGCTATTTACCATCTAGAAGGTGAAGCAGACCAGTGGTGGACTCTAATTAAGAACTCAAGGCCCCAAGATGAAATTGAATCCATGGAATGGGATGAGTTCAAGAACTTGTTTTTTCAGTAAGTACTTCCCTCGTATTCTTCGAACAAAGATGGAAAAGAAGTTTCTTGAGCTTAAGCAAAAGGATGATGAATCTGTTGGTATATACGAAGCAAATTTTACAAGGCTTGCAAGGTATGCATTTGGATTTATTATCTAACCTGAAAGTAAAGTTGATCGATTTTTCAGTGGCTTAAAACCAAGTCTTCGAAGGGGATTAGCTATAATAGACTTCAGTAGCTATGAAGAAATTATGCGTTGTGCTATCAAGGTAGAAATGAAAGTTGGTGTTACATATCCATCTCATGGTTTTAACAAGAAACGAAAGATGGAGTTCAAGGAGAAATCTCAAAACAATACTGAAAAGAAGATGAATGTTTCTTTATTCTCAAAGTGTGGAAAGAAGCATGGTGGAGATTTCCTAAAAGGTACTAGAAAATGTTTTAAGTGTAGAAAATAAGGTCATCGAGTAGCTGAGTGTCGAAGTAATGGAAAAAGGGTTGCTAATGATGTGAATAAAGAAAAGACTAAAGAGAACGCACCACCAACAGTTCAATGCTACAAGTGAAATGAAATGGGGAATTATGCTAATCAATGCCCTAATACAAGGGTTAATGATGATCGACATGAGCAACCACTTAAGGAAAAGGACAAAGGGAAGTCACATGCAATCACTATTGGCGATGTTGAATATGAAAATGATGTGGTGGAATTATTAAGTGATTTTTTAATGGGATTCCAAAATAATGTTGTATATAGTATCGTGGAATATTTGAATATTTATGTATTGGTATATTGTGGTTTTCAATAATTTTATGGTACCGGTAACCATGGAAAGTGATTGAGATATTTTTGGAAAGAATATGATATGCACATAATGAAGGGATAAGGAGAAAATTAAATGTTTGACAGTATTCATGAGCTCATGACTGATATGAGGAAAAAGTTATATCATTGTTTGAGTATATAGAATTTTTGGATTTTGGTATGTGGAAAGAGTTAACTTTTGACGGCATTCATGTTTTCAAAAAGGTTCAATGGGTATTCATTTTTCAAGAGAATACATGATTAAGGTATTCACATGATTGGAATGTGACCAACAAGATATATGAGGGATAAATGATGGTATTCACATGCTTGTTATATGACCTTTTTAGTAATCATTCTCTTTATACTATGAGTTTGGAAAGAAGTATTTTGGATAAGCCTAAAGATTCGAATGGATTATGTTGAACATAAGTTAGTATTTTTTAAGGCTAGATTTTGTTTCGATATTATTCATATAATGTTATAATATTATAGTTTTAGAAAAAGGACAACCCGTAGGACGAGAAACAACCCGTCACGTCAGACAAGGATGAGGGAATCAAACCCACAACCAAAGTGTGACATGCCTTTATCACCTACCAATAGCCTACAGGAAGTCCCTGGTTAGTAGAAACTATTTTTATTTTATTAAGCACTATGATAGCTGAAGTATAAGTCCATTTTAGCAACCATATACGATTAATCTTAGCATAGATGGAATTCTGTATATTTAATAAATTGTGCTAAACTTTTTGCGATAGAAATAGATGGAATAACCTATCATTCTATCACATAATCTGATAACACTTCACATAAGACAAATTCAACTTCATTTATTTAAGAGATGAAGTGGAAATTGTTTGAGGCACGAGAAACAGTGAGATGATACCGAAATAAAGTAAGTATTCCTTCTATTTAAAATTCATCAACTTTAGGGAAATGATCTTGAAAATAAAAAAATGTTGTCCTAGTGCTCTCATATATGATAAATCAGATGGTACCTTAGATCGTCACAAATTTATGGATTTGTGATTGTTGGATTTTTCATAGCCATGTTCTCTACCACTCTCCATCAGAAATTAATGGTTAGATTTCTCTTCCATATCCATATTTTTCACGTATGTTCTCCTATGTGGAAACCCAGTGATTAGTTAATTTTGGTAACCGTTATGTTTCATAATTTAGTTTTTAAAGTTATGTTTTGGTATTTTTTTACGATGTCAGTTTCTATGAAAGAAAATTTCAAGTAGTAAACCATTTATGACTACATCGAATTTCGAGGGCGAAATTCATTTTAAGGGGGGTAGAATGTAACACCCCAATATTTTATGAAAAACATTCTTTTTAATTTCATCGATGTCTTGTGTTGTACGCTACAACAAAAGGAGCTTTCACTACATGCATCCCTGACTTGGCTTGCTTTACACGCAATCACGACCTTCCATGATAGTGTGTGTTTTACGCAATATCGAGTTTCACTAAACAACGATATGTTATTAAAATATTATATAAACCAGCCGTTATGAATAGTAATACCCACTTTTTGAAATTTTATAAATTTTATCTTTCAAAATGGACTTCATTTTTGGATTCAGAATATCGAAATTAGCTATGGTGAATTTTTGGTATTTTTATGAAAACTTTCAATTTTTTATGAATACTGAAAACGCTCGGTTACTATTTAAAAACAAACTTTTTATTTAAATAATTATTTATTTTATTTAAATTTATTTTAGGTCAAAATTGTTACATAATACCTATATAAGTTCAGTGTAATTAATTGGAGTCATTTTATAATAATTTTAGATATATAAAAATTTTATTGAACTTTTCACCATATTTTACCCACCTCCTAGGAGAATTTGGAAATTCACATAAAACTTAATTTTACTGCTTCTGTGAGTGGAATTTTGAAAATCCAAGAGACAAGGTTAATATCAAGGACTAAAATGTGGTTCAATGAGATGAAAATAATTTTTGTTGAATAGTAACTTTTTACTTTTATTTGCCACGGTTAAAAGTAAATAGGGTAATTAAGGGTAAAAATGATATTATTATTACCCTAACACATGTCCTAATTCTATTGGATAAGTGTAATTCGACCAAAAACAAACTTAGGAATAAAATATGACCATTTCGGTCCACTTGGATTAGATTAGGACATTTATTATTAATTTATTTAAAGAAGGGTTAAAATAGTTAAAATCAAAGTTTAGTAACTAAATCATTTTTAATATATGGTTATGCATAAGATAAATTCGAATATAAATATTAATTAGAAATATAAAAATATTTACTACCTAATGTTATTTTATTTATAATTTTTAGACATTAAATAATTTAAGTTATTTATGACACAATGGTGATGCAGTAATTTTCTAAATAATGAAATACTAAAATAATAAAAGTTATAAATACCCCAATAAATGTAATTTGAGACTTTTTATGAATTAAACAAATTTTATAGGTTAATATGACATGTTATTAGTGAATTAATTAACTTTTTTCGAACTAATCATGCTGTTATGATTTTCAAAAAAATCCATTACCAAATATTGTCAAAATTGACATAAAAGAGTTTTTAAAACAAATATTATATTATAAATTGTTATTATATTCCTAAAAATCTAAGGTTCGTACAAGATACTGATATAATGATATGTGTATCATTAATTGACCACTTGGGGGGGGGTCTCTTGGTTGTATATGGTAAGTTTATTAACTATATAATATAAAAATACAAAGTGACATATTAAATGCCAATCTAATTAACTAAGAGTTAAAACTAAAAGATAAGGTTAATATAATGACCCAAACCTGTCTAAAATATAGGTTGAGAGTATTTAAACCCATACCCACCTTATATTAAAAATTAATCAATTTGGAGCTATTAAAAACCGAATATGACTTTATTATAAAATAATATTTTATGTTTTTCCAAAGGTTCCCATCTCCTCCCTTATAAAAAGGGCACCCCTTCCATCTTCTCTTCACAACCTTTTGAGCCTTGAATCTCGGCCAAACCCTACCCATTTCTCTTCTCCACTTCTTGAGAAACGATATAGTGTTTTTGGTTGTCTCAAAAGACCAAATCTACTTCCTTAAGAGGAAGCTTAAAGGATGTGCGTCGAAGAAGAGGTAATCTCTTCTTCTGATTCTCTCAAGTTTCTTTCTTATTATACTTCTTCTTCCTTAGTTTTCTCATTATAAATTAATAACATCAGTATTAATTATAAACTGATATTTTATTATAAATATGAAATAAACTTATTTTACCTTCTATCCATCCTATGGAAAACGAAATTCACCGCGCGTGCGTACGTACGGAATACCGTCTCCACGCCGTGGTGTAATCTGTTTTCGACCACCACCTTACTTGGATGGGTATAATGGTGTAAATAAATAACTATATATGATTATTTTAAAGTGATATTGATTATGAAATATTATACATACACTTAAATACAATTCCACAATCATGGGAATGGTATCATCGCTCGTACGTACATACGGACTACCGTCTCCCTGACGCGATGAGATTCATTCTCCATGTTAACCATTCATGAATGCTTATAAATTATATATATAAAAATTAATCATGAAATATATGACATAATAATGATACTAGATTTATTTATATATATATTTATGTCATGTACTTAATTCCATTCAATTCAATAAGGAAACGAAAACAACGTTCATGCGTACGTACAACCTACCGTCTCTATGAACGGTGTATTTCATTCCATTTATCGATATATCATATATATATATATATGTATATCATGAATATATATTATATATATATATCATGTTTTACATTCTGTAATTATGTAAATAATTATATAAGTAATAATATCAAGAACAAAAAGTCGAAACACGTAGGATAAATGAAACGGTTTTACACAAAATGCTGCTTTAACATGGAATTTACAAAAGAACGGGTAATATAAAGTCATAAGTGAACCATATATGATATCATAATAATGAATATGATTCTTTAATAAGTCAATGACATTATTTAAATCATTATACAGGAGTTTCAGATACATACGAAGCATATTGGACGTAAGGTAAGGGATAACTTTTCTAATCTCGTTTTAATCCGAGATTGTTTATTCGTAAGTATTTACTGGGGTTATTGTTATCATCCATGTCCATGTTTTCTAGAAATGTTTTCATGTATGTTTAAAGTCATTTTCATCCATTTTGACTTTTACTACATGGTAAGTAAGGAATCTTTTGTCGTACGAGATACTTTTTTTGACTTTCCGGCAAAAGTACGAGAATAATGTTTTTTTAACTTATATAGAATGATGTTTTAGAATATCATTCTATTACATGGGTTATGCTATGATGTATGATTTATGATTTTGTGGCACACGAAAGAATGATTTCATTATGAGATGGGTGGGACCTATATCTCCCTCCAATGCATTGGGTAAAGATTTATATCTCATGAGATAGACATGGATGGAATGGTAAGTTAATCCGGTTCAGTAATACAGGACTGGAACGAGGAGTGAACTCAATTCAAAAAGGGACTTTGTCCACTAAGATGCTCTCGGCAGCAATGCCTTGGCTACTATGGAAATCATATCATGTGCTTAATGGTTGCCACAATCACATGTTTTATTCCCATGCTATTTTATCATGATTAAGGTTTCTTTATGATCTATTCCTTATGTACTTCCATGTTTAATGTCATTGCCCAAGATTTTGATCTTTAAACATTATGTTCATGTTTTTAAGTTCAAATGTATATAATTTGTTTTATTTTATCCATGCTTACCCTTACTGAGCATTTGAGCTCACCCTTTATATGTTTTCTTTCCCCAGGATTTAAATAAAGGTTTTAGGTAAGAAAACCAAAAGGGAAAGACCTTTATGGGAGATGTTGAATATCTTTAACCATGATTAGAAGATTACATTCCGAGTTTCCAAAGACACTAAACTATTACGGTCCTTGTATGTCTGTTTTTGTTATGTATTAAGTATTCCGAAAAAGTAATGTAATGTACATGTACGTCAAGATTTGGGTCTCTACAATACATGTTAGACAATAGGCATATCAATGGAGCACAAGAGAAGCATGAACATAAAGGCATGATAAATAATGAAAATCATAACATGGAGATGTGGAAACAACACTTAACATAGAATTAGCATGTGCTAAGGCTCATTGCACATGGAGCATGAGTAAACCCTCATTTCACATGAAGCACGTGTAAACCCTAGTTTCACTTGAATTATCATGAGTCAAAACCCATTGGACATGACATATCATGTTACTATACTTTACCTATTTCATTGGAGTTCTGTTAGGGCACACCCTTCTTAAACATTTAATTTCATGCATAAGTGATCCACATGGATCATAAAACATGGATTCAATAAAAATAATTATTTATTCCATGATAAATGAGTGTGGAATTCATACATGAAACTATTTAAACAATAAGTTATTGTGCATAATGGTTAATACCCTTGATAGAAAAATGGGCATGGTATTCACTACATAATGACTTTGGCTTGGAAAATCACGGTGCAATTTCGGCAGCGTAACGACGTGACATAAGAAGTCATTAAAATGGATTATGAGAGAAAATGGGGTGTCTCATAATATATACATGAAATTTACAATAAGGGGGTCATATAGATATATGTCCCAACAATTGTAATGGAATTTAAATATGTAATACAAAATAATTTCTTGAATTTAAATGAGCAGAGACAAATTCCTTATAGAATTTCAGCATGGTAACAGGTATACATGGAAGACATAGATGATAGAGAAAGGGGTATCTCATAATTGAAACATAAATAGGATATTATAGGGGAGGTTCAAAATCATACCCAAACATTTATAATTGAAAATGAAAGGGAATAACAATATGAAGAAACATGGACAAAAATAGGGAATGTGAGAATCCCTTACTTGGAAGTGTGATCCCAAAGGATTGGAAGGGGATTGAGAGAGACTTCTTTGGAGAGTGGGGCACCTTGGGAGGATTCTAGAGAGGGGAGGTAAGGAGTTTTTCAAAATCTAAAGGCTTTTAGTGAAGAGGAAGTGGGAACTTGGGTGGTTTTATATAGGAAATGGGAACAAATTCTTTTATTATTTAGGTTTGGGACACCTCACATTAAACTAATCAAAACCACAAAACAACCCATGTTTTTTGCCCACTATTTTTTCCAAAGGTGAGTGGAAAAAAATATTTTATAAGGCCAGTTTCCGAACATCTTAAAATAATAGGGTTGCTTATGTGGTGGTGTGTCACACTCTCAAGGAAAACAATTTAAAAAGATAAAATGTTTTATAAGTCATGGAGGGTCCACTTAGGCATCATAAAATTATTCAAACAAATCTAAAATCACATTATTTTAAGGATAAAATATATATTGGACGAAAATATCATTTATAGTATTTTATTACATCACTATTGGGTCATTATGATGTCATAAAACAAATTATATATTTAAACGGTATTTAATTTTTACACAAACATTTGGTTGTCTTAGAAAATTTTAAAAAATTCACCTTTGGATAATTTCAACATCATGATTCCAAAAATAATATTCATTTTATCTAAATAATTTTCTAAATATGTGAATTTTTTACTTTTAATATAAAAACTAACATTTATAAAAAATTCATGGGTTTTGACAAAAATAGCTTTCATACCTTAATAAAAATTACAATTGCATTCATAAAATTATAGGATCATTTATATATAAAAAAAAGTAATTTAATAATAATAATAATAATATTCTATCAATATTTTATTTAATTCAAAAATCCATTAATTCATCAAAATATATCTCTTAGTTGAATATTAACTAAAAATAATATTTGTGCTTTAAAAACTATTTACAAAGTAACAATAATAAAATTAATGTATATTATCTATACAAGAATAATGTACATAATCTTAGTACTAGGGTATTGTCAAATAACCCCTTATAACACCCACATAATACCTTAGGGTATGGTGCGCGATGATGATAGACTCTTGGGGTGGCTCAGATAACATCGCTCAGGTGGTAAACTCTATCAACTTCCACTTCTCCTATAGGCGGTTCCGCTCGGGCTTCACATATTCAATATTGGCTTGGGCTTGGTCAAGATCTAAGACCAATGATTCCACCTCCTTTCCGAGCTCTGACAAATGGGCTTCGTATGGGGAAAGTCTAATGGATGAGGCCATCACTTCCTTTGTCTGAGTAAATTGGATTTGTTAAATCCCTATATTTATACTAATCATGTGATCGCTGTTAAACGACTATATTAGAAATGGTTAGAATTATTAATGGTATTTTAAAATCCAAAAACATAAAACCAATGAATTTCAGACTTTATATATCCTTTTTACTTAATAAGACATTTAATTAAATAAAGAGGAATTTTCATTAACAAATTTTTGGGTCATTACAATCTTCCCCCCTTAAGAAATTTCACCCTAAAAATTTCATTTTCCCATGCTAAAACAAATGTGGGTAACTTTGCTTCATCACTTCCTCTGATTCCCATGTCACTTCTTCAAACTTGTGGTTTCTCTACAGTATCTTGACGAGGGACATTGTCTTATTTCATAGAACTTTTTCTCTATGATCTATGATCTTAACCAGTTTCTCCTCATTAGAGAGATCATCCTCTAACTCTACTACCTCTAAAGAGAGTATATATGAAGGGTCTGGTATGTACTTCCTTAAGAGGGATACATGAAAGACATCACGTACTTTGTCCATAGTAGGTGAAAGTGATGGTCTATAGGCCACAACCCCGACACGATCACGAATCTCAAAGGGGATGATATACCTTGGACTTAACTTCAATTTCTTTCCAAACCCCATGACCTTATTCCATGGAGATATAAATAGAAACACCTTTTCTCCAACTTTGAACTCAAGGTCTCAACGACAGTTATATGCATAACTCTTATATCGACTTTGTGCTACCTTGATATTCTACTAAATGGTTTTCAACTTCTCCACCATTTCTTTGACCATTTATGGTCCTAGCAGCTTACGCTCACTGACTTCATCCTAACATGATGATGTTCTGCACCTCTTCACATAAAAGGATTCATAAGGGGCCATTCAAAAGCTCAAGTGGAATATATTATTATAGGAGAATTTAACCAGAGGAAGATGTTGATCCCATCATCCTTTAAAGTCCATTGAACATTATCTTAACATATCTTCCAGTGAATGAATAGTTCACTCAGATTTTCCATTAGTTTGAGGATGATAGGCCGTACTAATGTTCAGTTCAGTATCAATAGCATGTTGAAGACTCTTCCAGAACTTAGAGGTGAATCTTGTATCTCAATCTGATACAATAGTTAGTGGTACTCCATGTGGCCTTACCACTTCCCTAGTATATATCCATGCTAGTTGAACCAAAGAGAAATCCCCACGAATTGTAATGAAGTGTGTATACTTTATAAGACGATCCACAACAACCTAGATTGCATTGTTGCCTTTGGATGTCTTCGGAAGTCTGGTGACAAAGTCCATGGTGATGTTCTCCCATTTCCATGCTGGTATGGGCAATGGTTTCATCATCCCCTTAGACTTCTGCCTATCTACTTTCACTTTTTAAAACACTAGACACTTTAATGTATACTCAGCTATCTAATTCTTCATATAATCCCACCAATAATGCTCTCAGATATCTTGATACATCTTTATGTTTCCTAGGTGAATAGAGAAATTTGAACTATGTGCATTATCCAAAAGTTTTGTCTTCAGATCTGGACTTGATGGAACACATATTATTTTATCACATCTCACAATTCCTTCTTCATTAACATTGAACTTCGAGGATTTCCCTTTTCTGATAGATTCCAATTTCTTCTAAATTCTGACACAATCCTTTAGAGCACCCTTTAACCTTTCTAAAAGAGATATTTGAGAAATAATTTGTGAAATAATTGATTATGATCCCTTCTTTATGATTCCTATGTCCATCTTGATCAAATCTATGAAGATTGGATCCTTCTCAATTCTCATTAATGATAGAATCCCTGGATCCTTTCTACTTAGAGTATCTGCCAACTTGTTCTCTTTCCCAGGGTGGTAATGGATTGAGTAGTCATAGTCTTTGATCAGCTTTTACCATCTTCGTTGGTGCATATTCATCGCTTTCTATGTTAATATATAGTTTAGGCTTTTTTGGTCCGTATATATTTCACATTTCACCCCAAAGATATAATTCTGCCAAATTTTCAAAGTGAAGATCACTATGACCAACTCGCGGTCATGTGTTGGATAGTTCTGCTCATGAAATTTCAATTGCCTTAAAGCATAGACAATTTCTTTTTCATTTTTCATCAATACACATCCCATGCCCTTCTTCTAAGCATCACTAAATATTACAAAATTTCCTCCACTTGTGGGTAGTGTGAGAATGGGTGCAGTGATAAGCCTCCTTTTTAACTCCTTAAATATTTCTTCGCATTCATCACTTAAATAAAACTTTACTCCCAAGTTATCTTAGTAAGAGGGTTGGAAAATCATGAGAAATTTGTCACAAATCGTCGATAATATCCAGCTAACCCGAAAAAATCCATTGATATCTGTTACCGATATTGGCCTTGATCATCCGTATACTGTAACTATCTTGGAGGGATCCATAGATATCCCATTGCTTGTGATGATATGGCCCAAGAATGATACCTCTTTTAACTAGAACTCACACTTGTTGTACTATGCATAGAGATTGTCCTTTCACAAGGTCTCTAGTACATTTCTTAGATTCTCCTCATGATCCTCATTGGTTTTGGAGTATATTAGAATATCGTCTATAAAGACTACCAAAACTTTTTCATGTAAATCTATAAAGACTCTATTCATCAAGTCCATGAAGATTTATGGAGCATTTGTGAGTCAAAAAGGAATTACTATGAATTCATAGTACCCGTATCTTGTACGAAAAGAAGTCTTGGGGATATCTCCTTTCATCACCCTTACTTGATAATATCCTGACCGAAAATCTACCTTAGGGAAGTATTGTTCTCCACGAAGCTGATCAAAAAATTCATCAATTCGTGGGAGAGGATACTTGTTCTTTATCATGATTTTGTTAAGCACACAATAATCGATGCAAAGGCACATTGACCCATCCTTTTTCTAGACGAAGCGGGATGGTGCACCCCATGGCGAAGCACATGGGAATATAAACCCTTTTTCCAGGGTCTCATGTAGTTTTTTATTCATCTCCTTATGTTCCACAAAAACCATTCTCTATGGAGTCTTGGATATTGGAAACGCCCCAGGTATACGATCAATTAAGAATTCAACATCTCTTCTCGGAGGAAGACCAAGCAATTCCTTGGGAAACACTTCCGCAAATTCCCTCACAATAGGATTTTCTTGAAGGATGGTTTCCTCCTTATACTAAATCATCTGAGCCAGATACACATTCTCATAGGGAAATAATATCCATTCTTGAGATGATGGAGCTAAGGAAGATTCATCTTTCTCCTTGCACTTGTATAGAATCAGGGGTTGATTCTCCACATGGAGAGTGATTTTCCTCTCACAACAATTTGTGTTGGCTCTATATAAGGAAATCCAATCCATGATGATAATTTCATCAAATTCCACTAAAGGGAGTATGAAGAGGTTCACCGAGAAGTTCAATCCATAAATTATGACAAGGGAGGAGTTATATTCATGTGATACAATGATTTTCCCATTTTTTGTACTCACCGACATCTTTACTTCCATGATTTGTGGTGGTGTTGGGATTGTTCTACAATACTGAAAAAATACCCAATACCAACGGTTTGGAACCATTGGTATAGGCCACCAAACCATTGGTATAGGCTATAACAACAGTTTGGAGAACCATTTACAAGTAAGCCATGAGGATAAGTCTATACCAAAGGTTTTGGGAAAACCGTTGGTATAGACCTCTACCAATGGTTTTTAAAACTGTTGGTATAAGTAATATGAAAATCTATACCAATGGTTCCATAAACTGTTGGTATATTTAATTCAAAAAATAATCATCTGGTTGGTTTTGATTCCAGAACCTCTCATATGTGATTGAACGACCTAACCACTAACCTAACTTAATTTTGTGAACATAATTTCATAAATATATATATATATATATATATGTATTATCATAAGTATTTTAAATTATGATTTATTTAATACCCGCTTTAAGAAGATTCCATTAAAAATACATGTACCTATACCAACAGTTTTCAAAACCATTGGTATAGACCTATACCAAACCATTGGTATAGGTCCCCCCTATACCAACGATTTATCCAAAACCATTGGTATAGGTTCATATAAGTGACCTATACCAACGGTTTTGGCAAAACCATTGGTATAGGTCCAAATTAGTGAACTATACCAATGGTTTGCCCAAAACCGTTGGTATAGATCATATTTCCAGTAGTTCTACAAAACATTCAGGATATAAAAGAATGTGTAGAACCTTAATCAAAGATTACGTTTGATATTATTGAATTAATAACTAACATACCTATCACCACTTCATTTTCGAGGTTCACTTCGGCGGTAGTGATGGAAAAATCTCACCCTTGCTGCCTTGGAGGTTGTTGGTTTCCTCTGAAAACCCCTCGCTTAGGGAACTGATTTTCAAGGTGCCCTGGTTATTTGCAGTTGAAGCAATGAACAATGCGTTGAGAGTCAAACAAATCATTCCTCTCCACTATTGCAGCCACATGTTTTTCTTTCCAATAGTTAATAGCTAGGTTTCCTTATCTTCCATACCAAAATCATTACCTAGTCCCCTTCAAGAAATTTATTGGGCGCTTCTTTCCGCACCTTCGGAAAGTGGGGTGCTTGATCTTTTTTGAACCATTGGATTTATCCATCAGACTGCTAGAATTCAAATCCACCCTACACTTATTATCCCCATGATACCCCTGAGATTTTCTGATCTGCATTTCAACCTTGAGGGCACATCAGACAATTTCCTCAAATCTGTAGAAGTTACGGATAACTAGGGATTTCTGTACGCTAGGTTTCTGCCCACCAAAGAAGCGGTCAACCTTGCATTTGGGGGTAACGACAAATCCAAAGGTGTATTGTGCAAGCCCTGTGAATTTTTCCTCGTAGGCTCCATTGGATTCGTCATCTTTTTTGCTTGAGGGCAAGGAAGTCCCTTTCCATCTGAAGTCAGAGGGTTCACAAGATATATTTATAAAAAATCAACTTCCGTAAATCCTTCCATTACAATGCCTCTATCTCATCCTTAGGCTTTGTATTTTTGATTAATTTTCACCACTGATCAGCTTCACCCTCCATACGATAAGTAGCAAGGATAACCTTATCTTGTTCAGAACATTGAAGGATGGATAAGATCATTTCAATGGAGTGGATCCATTTTTCGAAGATTGAGATATTGTATGATCTATTAAAAGTAGGAGGCCTTTGTCTCATGAATCTCTCAATAGCGACTTGTTCTTTCTTTTGGGGGGTTGAATGTTCCTCTTGAACCATGTTTCTATTCAAGGCTTGAGTTAACTGAGATAGTATTGTGGCAAAGTTTGTGATTCCTGCTCTTATCGGATTGGGCATCTCATTAGCACAATCATCACATTGATCTTTACATCGATTGTTAGCCCAAGTCCTCCTATTACCTGCCATTGGCTTGAATAAAAGGAAAGTTAGGGGTAACACATAAAGGGTAATCCAAGGACAAAACATATGATTTATAAATAGATTTTATTTCCTTAACTTATGAATCAATAGACTTCAATCTATGTTACCCAACATATATTCTTAGGGGATTTTTTTTAATTCCCTTAATGATAGTTCATACTAAGATTGGGAATTTACCAATGCATATCCCCTAGGAGTGTCGTAACCAAGAGTGTAGCAAGTCCTGTTGTTGTGTACCCTGATACCCCAGGTCAAGCCTGAAACTCCTTGTCAGGGTTTTCACTATAACACCCAAGATTTTTATGAGAAATATTTTGTTTTTATGTTATATAAATCATAAAAGGAATCTTTCACTACACACAACACTAGCTTGGATTGCTTTACATGCAATCACAACCTTCCTTAATAGCTTGCGTTGTACGCAATACCGAGTTTCACTAAACATCGATATGCTATTAAAATATTATTAAAACTAGCCGTTATGAATAGTAATACCCACTTTTTGAAATTTTATAAATTTTATCTTTCAAAATGGAATTCATTTTTGGATTCAGAATATCGAAATTAGCCTAGGGTGAAATTTTGGTATTTTTCTGAAAACTTTTAATTTTTGATGAACAGTGAAAACACTGGGTTACTATTTAAAAACCGACTTTTTATTTAAATAATTATTTATTTTATCTAAATTTATTTTAGGTCAAAATTGATACATAATACCTATATAATTTCAATTTAATTCATTGGAGTCATTTTATAATAGTTTTAGATATATAAAATTTTATTGAACTTTTCACCGTCTTTTACCCACCTCCTAGGAGAGTTTGAAAATTTATATAAAACTTAATTTTACCGCTTCTGTGAGTGGAATTTCGAGAATCCGAGAGACACGGTTAATATCAAGTACTAAAATTTAGTTCAATGAGATGAAAATAATTTTTGGTGAATAGTAACTTTTTACTTTTATTTACCACGGTTAAAAGTAAATAGGGTAATTAAGGGTAAAAATGATATTATTATTACCCTAAAAAATGTCCTAATTCTATTAGATAAGGGTAATTCGACCAAAAACAACCTTAGGAATAAAATATGACCATTTAGGTCTACTTGGATTATATTAGAACATTTATTATTAATTTATTTAAAAAAGGGTTAAAATAGTTAAAATCAATGTTTAATAACTAAATCAATTTTAATATAGGGTTATACATAAGATAAATTAGACTATAAATATTCATTATAAATATAAAAATATTTTCTACATAATGGTATTTTATTTATAATTTTTAGACATTAAGTAATTTAATTTATTTATGACACAATGATGATACAGTAATTATCTTATTAATGAAATATTTACATAATTGATGTTATAAATACACATATAAATGTAATTTTAGACTTTTTATGAATTAAAATAATTTTATAGGTTAATATGACATGTTATTACTCATTTAATTAACTTTTTTAGAACTAATCATGCTGTTATGATTTTCAAAAAAATCAATTACCAAATAGTGTCAAAATTGACATAAAATAGTTTTTAAAACAAATATCATATTATTAGTTGTTATTTTATTCCTAAAAATCTAAGGTTCGGCCAAATTACTTATATAAGGTTATATATATTAATAATGAACAACTTGGGGGTTCGTTTGGCTTGTTATAGTAAGTTTATTAACCATATAGTGTAAGAAAACAAGAAGACACGGTAAAGGTTAAATTATTTATCTTAGAGTTAAATCTAAATGATAAGGTTAAAATAGTAAACTAGACTTGTCTAAAATCAATTGGATGATAGGATTTTGACCCATCCCCACCTTAGATTCAAAATAAATCAATTTGGAGCTATTAAAAACCGAATATGACTTTATAATAAAATAATACATTAAGTTTTTCCTAAGGTTCCCCTCTCCTCCCTTATAAAAGGGCACCTCCTCGCTCTCCTCCTCACACCACATTGAGCATTAAATATAAGCCAACCCCTGACAATTTATATTATCCACTTCCCTAGAAATATACTAGAGGTCCTGGTCTTCTTCAAAGACAATATTTAGTGCCCTAAGAGAAGGTTAAGAAGAGGCGCTTCAAAGAAGAGGTAATGTCCGTTACCGATTCTCTCAATTTTATTTCTTCTTATAATTATTCTTCTTTAGTTGTTTCATTATGAAGTAATAAATTCAGTATCACTAATATACTGATATGTTATTATAAATATTAAACAACCCTATTTCACCTTCTATCCATCCTACGCAAAATGAAATCATCACGTGTGCGTATGTACGGAATACCGTCTCCACGCCGTGGTGTAATCTGTTTTCCACCACCACCATACTTGGATGGGTATAATGGTGTAAAGAATAACAATATATGATTATTTCAATGTGATATTGATTCTGAAATAGTATAGACATACTTAAATACAATTCCATGATCATGGGAATGATATCATCGCTTGTGCGTATGTACGGCCTACCGTCTCCACGATGTGATGCGACTCATTTTACATGATATTCAATGATTAATGATTATATAAATGAATTGAATGAATAAATATGATATATATTACAATAATACAATTCTGGAAATTAGGTATCTATAACCTAAAATAAGAATAAGAATTTATTCGACAACACACGCATAAGAACAAAAAGCAATAAACACCCGAATAACAAGTAACAATGAAATATTACTAATAAGAAGCTAAGAATATGACCATATATGATATCATAACAATGAGTATGATTCTGGAATAAGTCAATAACATTATTTAAATCATTATACATGAGTTTCGGACACGTACAAAGCAAATCGTACCTAAGGTAAGAGAAAATCTCACAATCTCATTTTTATCCGAGATAGTTTATACTTCAGAAATTACTGGGGAATATTTATCATCCACATCCATGTTTCCTCAATATGTAATATTATTTCTATCCTCATACAATTGTTTAAATCCAATTTTACCCTTCAATGAGCTTTTATTAAAATATATTAAAGTAATCTTTTGTCGTTTTTCATACGAGGTACTTTTTGACTTTTCCGGCCAAAGTACGAGAAGAATATCTTTTTTTAACTTATGCGGAATTAATGGATTTTTAGAACATTATTTCCATGAATCTTACTTTAAAAGTTGTCAAGTTTATTTTTAATAAACTTATTTTAGTTTAAAGTTTTATGACATGTTAAGAAAGGAAAAATATTTTTGAAGTAGAAAGGATATTTTCCTCAAGAATGGAGTTCAAGAATTTTATCAAAATTATTTCCCATCTAAGATAATATAGGGTTCTGTTTCTATTCCTATTTTTACATTGATTTGATTATGTTTTGATGGAATTAATTTTATGATGTCCTTTTATCTTATATGGATTATGTAATAATGGCATGATGTTTAAGAATCCCATTTTTATTACATGGGTTATGCTAGGATGTATGATTTATGATTTTGTGGCACACATAAGAATAGTTTTATTATGAGATGGGTGGGACCTATATCTCCCTCCAATTCATTGGGTAAATATTTATATCTCATATGATAGACATGGCTGGAACGGTAGGTTAAACCGGTTCAGTGAAACAAGACTGAAACGAGGAGTGAACTCAGTTCAGAAATGGACTTTGTCCTCTAAGATAGTCTTTGCAATGAGTCTTGACTACTAAGAAATGATTCTCTATGATTATGTGTGTTTCCACAAAGTTTCATGTTTTAAGTTATGATTAATGGGATTACATTTCACTACTATGATTTATCCCATGTTATGAAATTATGATCTCTTTTGAAGGTTAAGATTTCCAAAATGTTATGTTATTATGAATATAATGTGATTGATATTTCTTTTGTTTACTCATACTAAGAATTTGAGCTCACCCTTTTGTATTTTTTCTTTTACCCAGGTCAGGAAGAAGGATATTATGTAAGATATGCCAAAAGGGACTCTATATATGATTAAATAAAAGGGAGACAATGTATATGTTTTATGAACCAGTTGTTTATGTTTCCCAGTTTCTAAAGACACTATAACTATATGGTCCTTTCATGGTTTTGTTATCTGTTGTAATAAGTGTGTTTCAATTCTGAAGTAATAAAAATTTATGTAAAGTATGGGTCGTTATAGTTGGTATTAGAGGAAAGGTATAGTCAACCTTTGGAAACTAGGATGTGAAAGCATTAGTAAGAACTCTAATGATAAGTCTAAGCATAGAACACAATCTTAGTGTTTTAAAAATGGACATGAATAACCTATGATAAGACCTTAAGTGTGAAATTTTATTCTTGATTATGTGGTTTTCCTATTATAATTAGTGTTACTCACACTATTATTCTTGGTTTTAGTCAATGGGTGGAACCCTAAGGAACCGTGTTAATGCGGAATGCGACGGGCAATGCAATGATTGTCCCCCCTGAGCAACAAAACATTATGGGAGGTTGAATGAAAAATATTGGAGCCATGCTCACACAACTTTCTCAAGCTATGAATCATGAAGGGCTTCCAAACGAGCAAAGGAAGGAGCAAAATTATGCTGAATCCTTTATGAGGTAGCGTCCACCCTCATTCAGCAGGTCTACTGATCCATTAGTGGCTGAACAATGGATCAGTACCACTGAAAAGATATTTTCAGTTCTTCAATGTTCTGAACATGATAAAGTCATATTAACAGTATATCGTTTGGAAGGTGAAGCTGATAAATGGTGTAATATTATCAAGAATACGAGGATAAGAGATGAAATTGAGTCCATGAAATAGGAAGAGTTCAAGAACTTATTTTTCAATAAGTACTTCCCTCATATTCTTCGAACAAAGATGGAGAAGGAGTTTCTTGAACTAAAGCAAAAGGATGATAAATCTGTTGGTGCCTATGAAGAAAATTTTACAAGACTTTCAAGGTAAGATTATGGTATTATTATCCAACCTGAGGGTAAGATCGATCGATTCTTTAGTGGCTTAAAACCAAGTCCTCAAAGGGTGTTAGCCATAAGGGACTTCAATAGCTACAAGGAAATTGTTCGATGTGATCTCAAGGTTTCGATGGAGATTGGAGTAACCCATCAGTCATATGAGTTTGATAAGAAGAGGAAAATGGAATTCAAAGGAAAATATAAAGAGAACACTCAAAAGAAGATGAGTTTTCCATTATTCTCAAAGTGTGGAAGGAAACATGGAGGGAGTTGTCTTAAAGGGACAAGTAAATGTTTCAAATGTGGAAAGGAAGGTCATCGAGCATTTGAATGCTGCAATGATGGGAAGAAGATGTCCAGTGATGAGAACAAAGAAAAGGCTACATATAGTGAACCTCCTACACTTCAATGTTACAAGTGAAAGGAAATGGGGAATTATGCTAATCAATGCCCTAATCCAAGAGTTGTTGATGATGATCGACGTCCATAAACTCTTAAGGCTAAAGATAAAGGAAAGTCACATGCAATTTCTATCAGCGATGTGGAGTACGATAATGAAGTGGTGAAAGGTACACTTACCATCCACTCTAAAGTAGAAAATGTTTTATTTGATTCTGGATCCACCCACTCTTTTATTTCTGAAGAATTTTATAAGGCTATAGCCGTATTACATCAAAAATTAGATGTTGAGTTAGCTGTGACAACCCTTAATGGAACACCAGTCGCATAAAAAGTTTATAATTATTCTCTGATTGAAGTTTGTGGGAAAGTGCTTCCTGAAAATCTTGTGATCCTTGCTATAGTGGAATTTGATGTGATTCTTGGCATGGATTGGATTTCTTTATATTGAGATCATATCAATTTACAAATAAGGTAAGTCACATTCCATATTCCAGATCAATCTTTTATCCTCTAACGATGCAAGGATGAACATAACCTTCCAGTAGAAATTTCTTCCATCTTATGGGTCTTGATTCCACTAAATGAAGGTTATTTATCGCAAATGGTTGGTGAGAAACTCACGATTAATAATATGAACACTGTAAGGGAGTTTGATGATGTCTTTCTGGAGAAATTTCCGGGTCTTCCACCAAATAATGAAGGTGAGTTTTCAATAGAACTCATACCGGGTTCTTTGCCTATTTCAAAGACACCTTATAGAATGGACCCAATTGAGTTGCAGGAATTGAAGAACCAACTCCAATAGAATCTTGATAAAGGATTCATAGGCCCTAGTGCATCACCTTGGGGAGCACCTATTCTGTTTGTTAAGAAGAAAGATGGATCAATGAGACTCTTCATTGATTATTGAGAACATAACAAGATCACTATCAAGAACTCATATCCTCTCCCACACATTGATGACTTATTTGACCAACTACGCAGAGCTCAATACCTTTCCAAGATTGATCTGAGTTCAGTGTATCATCAATTAAGGGTCAAAAGGGATGATATACCAAAGACAGCTTTCCATACAAGGTATGGACACTATGAATTTATAGTGATGCCATTTGGTCTTACTAATACCCCTGCTATCTTCATGGATCTGATGAATCGAGTCTTTAGAGACTATCTTGATCAGTTTGTGGTAGTCCTTATAGATGATATTCTTGTCTATTCAAAGAGAAAGGAACAACATGAGGATCACTTGAGAATTGTATTAAAGACCCTGAGAAAGGAGAAGTTTTCTTTCCAAATTCACCAAGTGTGAATTTTGGCTTAAAAAATTTGCATTTTTGGGTCACATAATCTCAAAATAGGGGATATATGTGGATCCAGCAAAAACAGAAGTTATCGAAAGATGGTCGAGACCAACAATAGTAACTGAGATCCGAAGTTTTCTTGGTTTGGCTGGATATTATCGACGTTTTGTGAAATATTTTTCATGATTATCTAATACACTCACCAGGTTGACTCGAAAAGGAGTTAAGTTTGTGTGGATAGAGGAATGTGATGAGAATTTCAAGGAGTTGAAAAGAAGGTTATCCAGTGAACCTTTTCTCACACTGCCTTGTAGTGGAGAAAGTTTTGTGATCTATAGTGATGCATCCAAGAAGGGGCTGGAGTGTGTTCTATTGAAAATGATATGGTGATAGATTATGCCTCACGACAGTTGAAAATCCATGAGAAAAATTACCAAACTCATGATTTGGAGTTAGCTGCGGTAATCTTTTCATTAAAGATTTGGAGGCATTATCTTTATGGTGAAAGGTGTGATATTTATACTGATTATAAATGTTTAAAGTATGTTTTCACACAAAAGAAGCTGAATATGCTCCAAATAAGATTGTTGGAGCTGATTAAGGATTACGACTACTCAATTCATTATCACACTGGGAAAGAAAACAAGGTGGCAGATGCATTAAGTCGACAAGACCTTGCTAGATTATCCATGATGAGGATCACAAAAGATCCAATATTTATGGATTTACAATGGATGGACCTTGGAATTATAATGGAAGGGGGAAAATCTTATCTTTCTCAAATGAATGTTCAACTAACTATACATGTGAAGATTAAAGGGGAACAGAAAGAAGATGTAGAGTTACAAAAGAAGCTGAGAAATGTTCCTGAATTCAACCTTGATTATGATGGGATAATAAAGTTCAGGAATCGGGTTTGTGTTACTCCCTTCCCCGAATTAAAGATGGAGCTGTTGGATGAGGCTCATAGTTCTTTATTCTCTATTCATCATGGAAGCACGAAGATGTATAGGGACCTGAAAGAGTACTTCTGGTGGGATGGCATGAAAAGAGATGTTGCTGAATATGTATCTCGATGCTTGGTTTTTCAGCAAGTAAAAGCTGAGAGACATATGTCTAAGGGGATGTTACAACCATTACCAATACCTGAATGGAAATGGGAAAACATCACTATGGACTTTTTCACCGGAATTCCTAAATCATCCAAAGGCAATAATGTTATCTGGGTCATAGTTGATCGTCTTACAAAGTTGACACACTTCATTGCTATTAGAGAGGATTTCTCTCTGGATCAGATTGTGAGGATATCTATGAAGGAAGTGGTAAGATTGGATGGAGTACAACTTTATATTATATATGATCGGGATCCGAGGTTTACCTCAAAGTTCTGGCGAAGTCTTCAACATACTCTGGATACAGAGTTGAGTTTCAGCACTACTTATCATCCTCAGACAGACGGTCAGTCTGAGAGAATAATTCAAACTCTAGAAGATATGTTAAGAGCCTGCTCTATGGATTTCAAAGGTGGTTGGGATCAATACCTAACTTTGGTGGAATTTTCATATAATAATAGCTTTCACTCCAGTATTCAGATGGCTTCTTATGAATCTCTCTATGTAAAGAAATGCAGGACTCCAACTTGCTGGGATGAAGTTGGGGAAAGAAAGCTATTAGGACCTCATCTTGTTGATGTGATGGCAGAAAAGGTCCGATCTATTCAACAACACATAAGAGAAGCTCAGAGTCGACAATAAAAGTTATGCTGATAACTGAATAAAAGACCTTGAGTTTGAAGTGGGTGATAAAGTATTCTTACGAATATCTCCTTGGAAGAGAGTAATGAGATTTGGAAAGAAGGGAAAGCTGAGCCCTAGGTTTGTCGGTCCTTTTGAAATACTGGATCGTGTAAGGAAGGTCGCTTACCGATTGGTGTTTCAACCGAATCTCTCTCAAGTTCACGATGTGTTCCATGTATCTCTCCTGAGAAAGTACATACCCAATCCTTCACATGTACTCTTCTAAGAAGTTGTACCGCTTGAGCAAGATCTTTCTTATGAAGAACAACTGATAGAGATTATGGATCATAGAGAAAAAGTACTACAAAACAAGACCACCCGCTTGGTGAAAGTTTTATGGAGGAACCACCAATTAGAAGAAGCTACATGGGAGCTTGAGGATATGCTG
The DNA here is from genome assembly GCA_963277665.1 of Viscum album. NCBI lineage: Eukaryota > Viridiplantae > Streptophyta > Magnoliopsida > Santalales > Viscaceae > Viscum > Viscum album. Next base: position 1,154,567,322 of record OY728120.1, on the reverse strand, counting down.
AGGGAGAGGTATCTTCATCTGTTTGTTACAAAGTGACGAATTTCGAGGGTGAAATTCTTTTTAAGGGGGGTAGAATGTAACACCCGAGATTTTTATGAGAAATATTTTGTTTTTATGCTATATATATCATCAAAGGAATCTTTCACTACACAAAACACTATCCTGGCTTGATTTACATGCAATCGCGACCTTCCTTGATAGCTTGCATTGTACGCAATAACGAGTTTCACTAAACAGCGATATGCTATTAAAATATTAGTAAAACTAGCCGTTACGAATAGTAATACCCAATTTTCAAAAGTTTATAAATTTTATCTTTCAAAATGGAATTCATTTATAGATTCAGAATATTGAAATTATCCTAGGGTGAAATTTTGGTATTTTTCTGAAAACTTTCAATTTTTGATGAATAGTGAAAACACTGGGTTACTATTTAAAAACCGAATTTTTATTCAAATAATTATTTATTTTATTTAAATTTATTTTAGGTCAAAATTGATACATAATACCTATATAAGTTCAATTTAATTCATTGGTGTCATTTTATAATAATTTTAGATATATAAAATTTTATTGAACATTTCACCGTCTTTTACCCACCTCCTAGGAGAGTTTGAAAATTTATATAAAACTTTATTTTACCGCTTCTGTGAGTGGAATTTTGAAAATCCAAGAGACACAGTTAATATCAAGGACAAAAATTTGGTTCAATGAGATGAAAATAATTTTTGGTAAATTGTAACTTTTTACTTTTATTTACCACGGTTAAAAGTAAATAGGGTAATTAAGGGTAAAAATGATATTATTATTATCCTAACACATGCCCTAATTCTATTGGATAAGTGTAATTCGACCGAAAACAACCTTAGGAATAAAATATGACCATTTAGGTCCACTTGGATTAGATTAGGACATTTATTATTAATTTATTTAAAGAAGGGTTAAAATAGTTAAAATCAATGTTTAATAAATAAATTATTTTTAATATAGGGTTATATATAAGATAAATTCGACTATAAATATTTATTAGAAAGATAAAAATATTTCCCACATAATCGTATTTTATTTATAAATTTTAGACATTAAATAATTTAATTTATTTATGACACAATGATGACGCAGTAATTATCTTATTAATGAAATATTAACATAATTGATGTTATAAATACCCAAATAAATTTAATTTGATACTTTTTAGGAATTAAAATAATTTTATAGGTTAATATGACATGTTAGTACTGATTTAATTAATGTTTTTAGAACTAATCATTCTGTTATGAGTTTCAAAAAAATCAATTACCAAATATTGTCAAAATTGACATAAACTAGTTTTTAAAACAAATATTATTTTATTAGTTGTTATTTTATTCCTAAAAATATAAGGTTCGGCCAAATGACTTAGATAAGGTTATATATATTAATAATAAACAACTTTCGGTTTTTTTTGCTTGTTATAGTAAGTTTATTAACCATATAGTGTAAGAAAACATGAAGACACGGTAAATGTTAAATTATTTAACTTAGAGTTAAATCTAAATGATAAGGTCAAAATAGTAACTTAACTTGTCTAAAATATATTGGATGAGAGTATTTCTACCCATACCCACCTTATCTTATAAATAAATAAATTTGGAGCTATTAAAAACAGAATATGACTTTATAATAAAATAATACTTTTAGTTTTTCCTAAGGTGCCCCTCTCCTCCCTCATAAAAGGGCACATCCTCCCTCTCCCCCTCACACCACTTTGAGCCTTCAAGATCAGAAAAAACCTATCAATTTCTCTTCTCCACTTCCCTAGAAATATCCTAGAGGTCCTTGTTTTCTTCAAATACCATCTTTAGTTCCCTAAGATAAAGGTTAAGAAGAGGCGCTTCAAAGAAGAGGTAATGTCTGTTACCGATTATTTCAACTTTATTTCTTCTTCTACTTCTTCTTCTTTAGTTGTTTCATTATGAAGTAATAACATCAGTATCACTGATATAATGATATGTTATTATAAATATGAAACAAACCTATTTCACCTTCTATCCATCCTACGGAAAACGAAATCATCGCGCGTTCGTACGTACGGAATACCGTCTCCACGCCATGGTGTAATCTGTTTTCCACCACCACCATACTTGGATGGGTATAATGGTGTAAAGAATAACTATATATTATTATGGTAAAGTGATATTGATTCTGAAATAGTATACATACACTTCAATACAATTCCACGATCATGGGAATGATATCATCGCTCATGCGTACGTACGACCTACCCTCTCCACGATGTGATGCGACTCGTTTTACATGATCTTAAATGCTTAATGATTATATAAATGAATTGAATGGATAAATATGATATATATTACAATAATACCATTCTGTAAATGATTTATCTATAACCTAAAATAAGAATAAGAATTTATTCGACAAAACACGCATAAGAACAAAAAGCAATTAACACCCGAATAACAAGTAACAATGAAATATTACAAATAAGAAGCTAAGAATATGACCATATATGATATAATAACAATGATTAATATTCTTGAATAAGTCAATAACATTATTTAAATCATTATACAGGAGGTTCGGACACGTATGAAGCAAATCCGACCTAAGGAAAAGGAAAATCTCGCAATCTCATTTTTATCCGAGATTGTTTATACTTCAGAAATTACTGGGGAATATTTATCATCCACATCCATTTTTACTCAATATGTAATATTATTTCTATCCTTCTACAATTGTTTAAATCCAATTTTACCCTTCAGGGAGTTTTTAGTAAAAGATATGAAAGGAATCTTTTGTCGTTTTTCGTACGAGGTAATTTTTGAATTTTCTGGCCAAAGTACGAGAAGAATGTCTTTTTTTAACTTATGCAGCATGAATTGATTTTTAGAACAATATTTCCATGAAGCTTAATTTAAAAGTTTTCAAGTTTATTTTTAATCAACTTCTTTTAGTTTATAATTTTATGACATGTTAAGAAAGGAAAAATGTTTTTGAAGTAGGAAGGATATTTTCCTCAAGAATGGAGTTCAAACATTTTATCAAAATTATTTTCCATATAAGATAATATAGGGTTCTATTTATATCCCTATTTTTACATTTATTTTATTATGTTATGATGGAATTTATTTTATGATGTCCTTTTATCTTATATGGATTAAGTTATGATGACATGATGTTTAAGAATCCCATTTTTATTACATGGGTTATGCTATGATGTATGATTTATGATTTTGTCGTACACATAATAATTGTTTCATTATGAGATGGGTGGGACCTATATCTCCCTCCAATGCATTGGGTAAAGATTTATATCTCATGAGATAGACATGGCTGGAACGGCAGGTTAAACCGCTTCAGTGAAACAAGACTGAAACAAGGAGTGAACTCAGTTCAGAAATGGACTTTTTCCTCTAAGATAGTCTTGGCAATGAGTCTTGAATTCTATGAAATGATTCTCTATGATTATGTGTGTATGCCACAAAGCTTCATGTTTTATGTTATGATTGTTGGGATTAAATTTCACTACTATTATTTATCCCATGTTTTGAAATTATGATCTCTTTTACAGGTTAATATTTCAAAAATGTTATGTTATTATGAATATGATGTGATTGATATTTCTTTTGTTTACCCTTACTGAGCATTTGAGCTCACCCTTTTGTATGTTTTATTTTCCCCATGTTAGGAAGAAGGATATTAAGTAAGATATTCCAAAATGGACTCTAGATATGATAAAATAAAAGGGAGATAATGTAGATGTTTTATGAACCAGTTGTTTATGTTTCCTAGTTTCTAAAGACACTATACCTATATGGTCCTTTCATGGTTTTGTTATATGTTGTAATAAGTGTGCTTCAATTCTGAAGTAATAATAATGTATGTAAAGTATGGTTCGTTATATTCAACCCTAGGTACATCTATGCCAGAGCTATCTCTACCTTCTTGTATCCATACAGGGATGTATTTTCTTGATAATGCACTTACTCAATACCCACCAAAACTTAGGGTACTTAGTCTTATCTCTAAGGCTTCACTAGGGTTTTCTAATCCTAATCCCAAAAAATAACAAAACCGATCCTCTAATACCAACTATGAAAACCCTGATTCTTTATTACCCACTTAAACATGATTTATTACATAAAATATTAACTAGATAAACATAGAAGATCAAGAGTTATAATGTATTTGGGGATTAATAACATTAAATAACAACTTAAAACCTAAAAACCAACATCTTTATTGAAAACTTTCTTTACATGACCACTATATTCCCTCACACTTAGCATTGCATGGGGATAAACTGAGGACATGCATAAGAAAAGGGTGAGCTATAATGCCCAGTTAGGGAATAAATGTGAAATAACATGAGGAATACAATACATGTTAGAAAATAGGCATATCAATGGAGCACAAGAGAAACATGAACATAAAGGCCCGATAAACCATGAAAATCATAACATTGAGATGTGGGAACAACAATTAACATGGAATTAGCATGTGCCATGGCTCATTGCACATGGAGAATTAGTAAACCATCATTTCACATGAAGCATGAGTAAAACCTCATTGCACTTGAATTATAATGAGTAAACACCCATTTCACATGACATATTGTGATACTATAAATTACCCAATGCATTAGAGTTCTATTAGGGCACACCCTTCTTAAACATTTAATTTCATGTATAAGTGTGCCACATGGATAATAAAACATGGATTCATTAAACATCATAATTTATTCCATGATAAAGTAGAGTGGAATTAATTCATGAAACTGTTTAAACAATAAGTAAATGTGCATAAAGGTGAATACCCTTGATATAGAAATGAGCACCGTGTTCACTACACAATGAATTTGGCTTGGAAAATCATGGTGTAATTTTGGTAGCGTAACGATGTGACATAAGAAGTCATAAAAATGGTTGATGAGAGAAAAAAGGGGCGTCTCATCATATGTACATGAAATTGACAGTAAGTGTATCATATAGATACATTTCCCAACAATTGTAATGTAATTTATATACGTAATACAAAATAATTTCTTGAATGAAAATGAGGAGAGAGAAATTCCTTGTGGAATTTCATCATGGTAACAGGTATACATGGAAGACATAGATGAGAGATAAAGGGGTATCTCATCATTCAAAAATAAAAAGGACAGTATAGGGGAGGTGATAAATTATACCCCAACATTTGTAATTGAAAATTAAAGGGCATAACAATATGAGGAAACATGGACATAAATAAGGAAAGTGAGAATCCCTTAGTTGGAAGTGTGATTCCAAAGGCTTGAGAGGGGCTTGATTGAGACTTCTTGGGAGCTTGGGGAACCTTGGGAGGATTCTAGAGAGAGGAGGGAAGGGTTTGGTTGAACTCCAAAGGCTTTGAGTAAAGAGGAAGTGGGAACTTGGGTGGTTTTATATAGGAAATGAGAAGGAATTCTTTATTATTTGGTTTGGGACACCTCACATTAAACTAATCAAAACCACAAACCATCCCATGTTTTTTGCCCACAATTTTTTCCAAAGGTGATTGGAAAAAATATTTTATAAGTCCAGTTTCTGAACTTCTTAAAATAATAGGATTGCTTAGGTGGAGGTGTGTCACAGTCTCAAGGAAAACAATTTAAAAAGATAAAATGTTTTATAAGTCATGGAGGGTCCACTTAGGCATCATAAAATTAAACAAACAAATCTAAAATCACATTATTTTATGGATAAAACATATATTGGACGAAAATATCATTTATAGTGTTTTATTACATCACTATTGGATCATTATGATGTCATAAAACAAATTATATATTTAAACGGTATTTAATTTTTACACAAACATTTGGTTGTCTTAGAAAATTTTAAAAAATTCACCTTTGGATAATTTAAACATCATGATTCCAAAAATAATATTCATTTTATCTAAATAATATTCTAAATATGTGAATTTTTACTTTTAATATAAAAACTAACATTTATAAAAAATTCATGGGTTTTGACAAAAATAGCTTTCATAAGTTAATGGATGAGGCCATCACTTCCTTTGTCTGAGTAAATTGGATTTGTTAAATCCCTATATTTATACTAATCATGTGATTGCTGTTAAACGACTATATTAGCAATGGTTATAATTATTAATGGTATTTTAAAATCCAAAAACATAAAACCAATGAATTTCAGACTTTATATATCCATTTTACATAATAAGACATTTAATTAAATAAAGAGGAATTTTCATTAACAAATTTTTGGGTCGTTACAATCTTCCCCCCTTAAGAAATTTCGACCTAAAAATTTCATTTTCCCATGCTAAAACAAATGTGGGTAACTTTTCTTCATCACTTCCTCTGATTCCCATGTCACTTCTTCAAACTTGTGGTTTCTCTACAATATCTTGACGAGGGGCATTGTCTTATTTCATAGAACATTTTCTCTATGATCTATGATCTTCACTAGTTTCTCCTCATAAGAGAGATCATCCTCTAATTGTACTACCTCTAAAGAGAGTATATATGAAGGGTCTGGTATGTACTTCCTTAAGAGGGATACATGAAAGACATCATGTACTTTGGCCATAGTAGGTGAAAGTGCTGGTCGATAGGCCACAACCCCAACACGATCAAGAATCTCAAAGGGGCTGATATACCTTGGACTTAACTTCAATTTCTTTCCAAACCTCATGACCTTATTCCATGGAGATATAAATAGAAACACCTTTTCTCCAACTTTGAACTCAAGGTCTCAGTGATGGTTATATGCATAACTCTTCTGTCGACTTTGGGATACCTTGATATGCTACTGAATGGTTTTCAACTTCTCCACCATTTCTTTGACCATTTATGGTCCTAGCAGCTTATGCTCACTTACTTCATCCCAACATGCTGATGTTCTACACCTCTTCACATAAAAGGATTCATAAGGGGCCATTCAAATGCTCGAGTGGAAAATATTATTATAGAAGAATTTAACCAGAGGAAGATGTTGATCCCATCATCCTTTAAAGTCCATTGAACATTATCTTAACATATCTTCCAGTGTATGAATAGTTCACTCATATTTTCCATCAGTTTGAGGATGATAGGCCGTACTAATGTTCAGTTCAGTATCAAGATCATGTTGAAGACTCTTCCAGAACTTAGAGGTGAATCTTGTATCTCAATCAGATACAATAGTTAGTGGTAGTCCATGCGGCCTTACCACTTCCCTAGTATATATCCATTCTAGTTGAAAAAAAGAGAAATCCCCACGAATTGTAATTAAGTGTGCATACTTTGTAAGACGATCCAAAACAACCTAGATTGCATTGTTGCCTTTGGATGTCTTCAGAAGTCTGGTGACAAAGTCCATGGTAATGTTCTTCCATTTCTATGCTGGTATGGGAAATGGTTTCATCATCCCCTTAGACTTATGCCTCTCTGCTTTCACTTGTTAAAACACCAGGGACTTTAATTTATACTCAGCTATGTAATTCTTCATATAATCACACCAATAATGCTCTCGGATATCTTGATACATCTTTGTGTTTCCTAGGTGAATAGAGAAATTTGAACTATGTGCATCATCCAAAAGTTTTGTATTCGGATCTGGACTTGATGGAACACATAGTCTTTTATCACATCTCACAATTCCTTCTTCATTAACATTGAACTTAGAGGATTTCCCTTTTCTGATAGATTCAAATTTCTTCTAAATTCCTACACAATCCTTTAGAGCACCCTTTAACCTTTCTAAAAGAGATAGTTGAGAAATAATTTGTGAAAGGATTGATGATTCTCCCTTCTTTGTGATTCCCATGTCCATCTTCATCAAATCTAATAAGATTGGATCCTTCTAAATTCTCATCAATGATAGAATCCCTGGATCCTTTCTACTTAGAGTATCTGCCAACTTGTTCTCTTTCCTAGGGTGGTAATGGATTGAGTAGTCATAGTCTTTGATCATATTTGACCATATTTGTTGGTGCATATTCAACTCTTTCTATGTTAATATATACTTTAGGCTTTTTTGGTCTGTATATATTTCACATTTCACCCGAAAGAGATAATTCTGCCAAATTTTCAAAGTAAAGATCACTACGACCAACTCGCGGTCATGTGTTGGATAGTTCTGCTCATGAAATTTCAATTGCCTTGAAGCATAGAAAATTTCTTTTTCATTTTTCATCAACACACATCCCATGACCTTCTTCTAAGCATCACTAAATATTACAAAATTTCCTTCACTTGTGGGTAGTGTGAGAATGGGTGCAGTGATAAGCCTCCTTTTCAACTCCTTAAAGATTTCTTCGCATTCATCACTTAAATCAAACTTTACACCCAAGTTATCTTAGTAAGAGGGTTGTACAATCATGAGAAATTTGTCACAAATCCTCTATAATATCCATCTAACCCGAAAAAATCCACGGATATCCGTTACTGATGTTGGCCTTGATCATCCCTCTACTGCAACTGTCTTGGAGGGATCCATAGATATCCCATTGCTTGTGATTATATGGCCCAAGAATGATACCTCCTTTAACTAGAACTCACACTTGTTATACTATGCATAGAGATTCTCCTTTCACAAGGTCTCTAGTACATTTCTTAGATGCTCCTCATGATCCTCATTGGTTTTGGATTATATTAGAATATCATCTATAAAGACTACCAAAAATTTTTCTTGGAAATCTCTAAAGACTATATTCATCAAGTCCATGAAGATTTCTGGATAATTTGTGAGTCAAAAAGGAATTACTATGAATTCATAGTACCCGTATCTTGTACGAAAAGAAGTCTTGGGGATATCTCCTTTCATCACCCTTACTTGATAATATCCCGACCGCAAATCTACCTTAGGGAAGTATTTTTCTCCACGCAGCTGATCAAAAAATTCATCAATTCATGGGAGAGGATACTTGTTCTTTATCATGATTTTGTTAAGCACACAATAATCGATGCAAAGGCACATTGACCCATCCGTTTTCTGGATGAAGCGGGATGGTTCACCCCATGGTGAAGCACATGGGCATATACACCCTTTTTCCAGGGTCTCATGTAGTTGTTTATTCATCTCCTTAAGTTACACAGAAAACCATTCTATATGGATTCTTGGATTTTGGCAACGCCCCCGGCATACGATCAATTAAGAATTAAACATCTCTTCTCGGAGGAAGACCAAGAAATTCCTCGGGAAACACCTCAGCAAATTCCCTCACAATAGGCTTTTCTTGAAGGATGGTTTCCTCCTTATACTAAATCATCTGATCCAGATACACATTCTCATAGGGAAAAAATATCCATTCTTGAGATGATGGAGCTAATGAATATTCATCTTCCTCCTTGCACTTGTATAGAATCAGGGGTTGATTCTCCACATGGAGAGTGATTTTCCTCTCACGACAATTTGTGTTGGCTCTATATAAGGAAATCCAATCCATGATGATAATTTCATCAAATTCCACTAAAGGCAGTATGAAGAGGTTCACCGAGAAGTTCAATCCATAAATTATGACAAGGGAGGAGTTATATTCATGGGATGCAATGATTTTCCCATTTGTTGTACTCACCGACATCTTTACTTCCATGATTTGTGGTGGTGTTGGTATTGTTCTACACTACTGGAAAAATACCCAATACCAACGGTTTGGAACCGTTGGTATAGGCCTCCAAACCATTGGTATAGGCTATAACAACAGTTTGGAGAACCATTTCCAAGTAAGACGTGAGGATAGGTATATACCAATGGTTTTGGGAAAACCGTTGGTATAGACCTATTCCAATGGTTTTTAAAACTGTTGGTATAAGTAATATGAAAATCTATACCAACGGTTCCATAAACCGTTGGTATATGTAATTCAAAAAATAATCATCCAGTTGGTTTTGATCCCAGCACCTCCCATATGTGATTGAACGACCTAACCACTAACCTAACTTACTTTTGTGAACTTAATTTCATATATATATATATATATATGTATTATCATAAGTATTTTAAATTCTGATTTATTTAATACCAACTTTAAGAAGATTCCATTAAAAATACATGTACCTATACCAACGGTTTTCAAAACCATTGGTATAGACCTATACCAAACCATTGGTATAGGTCCCCTCTATACCAAATATTTATCCAAAACCGTTGGTATTGGTTTATATAAGTGACCTATACCAACGGTTTTGGAAAAACCATTGGTATAGGTCCAAATTAGTGAACTATACCAACGGTTTGCCCAAAACCGTTGGTATAGATCATATTTCCAGTAGTTCTACAAAACTTCCAGGATATAAAAGAATGTGTAGAACCTTAATCAAAGATTAAGTTTGCTATTATTGAATTAATAACTAACATACCTATCACCACTTCATTTTCGGGGTTCACTTCGGTGGTAGTGATGGAAAAATCTCACCCTTGCTTCCTTGGAGGTTGTTGGTTGCCTCTGAAAACCCCTCGCTTAGGGAACTGATTTTCAAGGTGCCCTGGTTCTTTTCAGTTGAAGCAATGACCAATGCGTTGAGAGTCAAATAGATCATTCCTCTCCACTATTGCAACCACATGTTTTTCATTCCAACAGTTAATAGCTAGGTCTCCTTATCTTCCACACCTAAATCATTACCTAGTCCCCTTCAAGCAATTTATTGGGCGCTTCTTTCCGCACCTTTGGAAAGTGGGGTGCTTGATCTTTTTAGAACCATTGGATTTATCCATCAGACTGCTAGAATTTAAATCCACCTTACACTTCTTATCCCCATGATACCCCTGAGATTTTCTGATCTCCATTTCGACCTTGAGGGCACATCAGACAATTTCCTCAAATCTGTAGAAGTTACGGATCACTAGGGATTTCTGTATGCTAGGTTTCCGCCCAGCAAAGAAGCGGTCAACCTTTCATTTGGGGGTAACGACAAATCCAAAGGTGTATCGTGCAAGACCTGTGAATTTTTCCTTGTAGGCTCCAATGGATTCATCATCTTTTTTTCTTGAGGGAAAGGAAGTTCCTTTCCATATTAAGTCGGAGGGTGAACAAGAAATATTTATCAAAAAACATCTTCCGTAAATCCTTCCATTCCAATGCCTCAATCTCATCCTTAGGCTTCATATTTTTGATCAATTTTCACAACTGATCAGCTTCACCCTCCATACGATAAGTAGCAAGGAGAACCTTATCTTTTTTGGAACATTGAAGGATGGATAAGATCTTTTCAATGGATTGGATCCATTGTTCGACAATTGAGATATTATATGATCTATTAAAAGCAGGAGGCCTTTGTCTCATGAAGATCTCAATAGCGACTTGTTCTTTCTTTTGGGGGGTTGAATGTTCCTCTTGACCCATGTTTCTATTCAAGGCTTGAGTTAACTGAGAGAGTATTGTGACAAAGTTTGCGATTCCTGCTCTTATCGGATTGGGCATCTCATTAGCACAGTCATCACATTGATCTTTACATCGGTTGTTAGCCCAATTCCTCCTATTACCCACCATTGTCTTGAATAAAAGGAAAGTTAGGGGTAACACATAAAGTTTAATCCAATGAAAAAACATATGATTTATAAATAGATTTTATTTCCTTAACTTATGAATCAATAGACTTCAATCTATGTTATCCAACATATATTCTTAGGGGATTTTTTTTAATTCCTTTAATGATAGTTCATACTAAGATTGGGAATTTACCAATGTATATCCCCTACAAGTGTCGTAACCAAGAGTGTAGCAAGGCCTATTGTTGTGTACCATGATACCCCAGGTCAAGCCCAAAACTCCTTGTTGGGGTTTTCACTGTAACACCAAAGATTTTTATGAGAAATATTTTGTTTTTATGTTATATAAATCATCAAAGGAATCTTTCACTACACACAACACTAGCTTGGCTTGCTTTACACGCAATCACGACCTTCCTTGATAGCTTGCGTTGTATGCAATACCGAGTTTCACTAAACACCGATATTCTATTAAAATATTATTAAAACTAGCCGTTATGAATAGTAATACCCACTTTTTGAAATTTTATAAATTTTATCTTTCAAAATGGAATTCATTTTTGGATTCAGAATCTCTAAATTAGCCTAGGGTGAAATTTTTGTATTTTTCTGAAAACATTCAATTTTTGATGAACAGTGAAAAGACTGGGTTACTATTTAAAAACCGACTTTTTATTTAAATAATTATTTATTTTATCTAAATTTATTTTAGGTAAAAATTGATACATAATACCTATATAATTTCAATTTAATTCATTGGAGTCATTTTATAATAGTTTTAGATATATAAAATTTTATTGAACTTTTCGCCGTCTTTTACCCACCTCCAAGGAGAGTTTGAAAATTTATATAAAACTTAATTTTACCGCTTCTGTGAGTGGAATTTCGAGAATCCGAGAGACACGGTTAATATCAAGGACTAAAATGTAGTTCAATGAGATGAAAATAATTTTTGGTGAATAATAACTTTTTACTTTTATTTACCACGGTTAAAATTAAATAGGGTAATTAAGGGTAAAAATGATATTATTATTACCCTAAAACATGTCCTAATTCTATTGGATAAGGGTAATTCGACCAAAAACAACCTTAGGAAGAAAATATGACTATTTAGGTCCACTTGGATTAGATTAGGACATTTATTATTAATTTATTTAAAAAAGGGTTAAAATAGGTAAAATCAAAGTTTAATAAATAAATTAATTTTAATATAGGGTTATACATAAGATAAATTCGACTATAAATATTAATTAGAAATATAAAAATATTTTCTACATAATGGTATTTTATTTATAATTTTTAGACATTAAATAATTTAATTTATTTATGACACAATGATGATACAATAATTATCTTATTAATGAAATATTAACATAATTGATGTTATAAATACCCATATAAATGTAATTTGAGAATTTTTATGAATTAAAATAATTTTATTGGTTAATATGACCTGTTAGTACTGATTTAATTAACTTTTTTAGAACTAATCATGCTGTTATGATTTTCAAAAAAAATCAATTACCAAATAGTGTCAAAATTGACATAAAATAGTTTTTAAAACCAATATCATATTATTAGTTGTTATTTTATTCCTAAAAATCTAAGGTTTGGCCAAATTACTTATATAAGGTTACATATATTAATAATAAACAACTTGGGGGTTCTTTTGGCTTGTTATAGTAAGTTTATTAACCATATAGTGTAAGAAAACAAGAAGACACAGTAAAGGTTAAATTATTTAACTTAGAGTTAAATCTAAATTATAAGGTTAAAATAGTAATCTAAACTTGTCTAAAATCTATTGGATGAGAGGATTTTGACCCATAACAACCTTATCTTCAAAATAAATCAATTCGGAGCTATTAAAAACCGAATATGACTTTATAATAAAATAATACATAAAGTTTTTCTTAAGGTGCCCCTCTCCTCCCTTATAAAAGGGCACGTCCTCCCTCTCCTTCTCACACCACATTGAGCCTTCAATATAAGCCAAAACCTACCAATTTCTATTATCCACTTCCCTAGAAATATCCTAGAGGTCCTGGTCTTCTTCAAAGACCATATTTAGTTCCCTAAAAGAAGGTTAAGAAGAGGCGCTTCAAAGAAGAGGTAATGTCCGTTACCGATTCTCTAAACTTTATTTCTTCTTCTACTTATTCTTCTTTAGTTGTTTCATTATGAAGTAATAACTTAAGTATCACTAATATACTTATATGTTATTATAAATATGAAACAAGCCTATTTAACCTTCTATCCATCCTACGGAAAATGAAATCATCACACGTGCGTACGTACGGAATACCGTCTCCACGCCGTGGTGTAATCTGTTTTCCACCACCACCATACTTGGATGGGTATAATGGTTTAAAGAATAAATATATATGATTATTTTAAAGTGATATTGATTCTTAAATAGTATACACACACTTAAATACAATTCCACGATCATGGGAACGATATCATCGCTTGTGCGTATGTACGACCTACCGTCTCCACGATGTGATGCGACTCATTTTACATGATCTTCAATGATTAATGATTATATAAATTAATTGAATGAATAAATATGATATATATTACAATAATACCATTCTGTAAATGAGGTATCTATAACCTAAAATAAGAATAAGAATTTATTCAACAACACACACATAAGAACAAAAAGCAATAAACACCTGAATAACAAGTAACAATGAAATATTACAAATAAGAAGATAAGAATATGACCATATGTGATATCATAACAATGAGTATGATTCTGGAATAAGTCAATAACATTATTTAAATCATTATACATGAGGTTCAGACACGTACGAAGCAAATCATACCTAAGGTAAGTGAAAATATCGCAATCTCATTTTTATCCGAGATAGTTTATACTTCAGAAATTACTGGGGAATATTTATCATCCAAATACATGTTTCCTCAATATGTAATATTATTTCTATCCTCATAAAATTGATTAAATCCAATTTTACCCTTCAATGAGATTTTATTAAAATATATTAAAGTAATCTTTTGTCTTTTTTCGTACGCGGTACTTTTTGACTTTTTCGGCCAAAGTACGAGAAGAATGTATTTTTTTAACTTATGAAGCATGAATGGATTTTTAGAACATTATTTCCATGAAACTTACTTTAAAATTTGTCAATTTTATTTTTAATAAACTTATTTTAGTTTAAAGTTTTATGACATGTTATGAAATGAAAAATGTTTTTGAAGTAGAAAGGATATTTTCCTCAAGAATGGAGTTCAAGAATTTTATCAAATTATTTTCCATCTAAGATAATATAGGGTTATGTTTCTATTCCTATTTTTACATTGATTTGATTATGTTTTGATGGAATTAATTTTATGATGTCCTTTTATCTTATATGGATTATTTTATAATGGCATGATGTTTAAGAATCCCATTTTTATTACATGGGTTATGCTAGGATGTATGATTTATGATTTTGTGGCACACATAAGAATGGTTTCATTATGATATGGGTGGGACCTATATCTCCCTCCAATGCATTGGGTAAAGATTTATATCTCATATAATAGACATTACTGGAACGGCAGGTTAAACCTGTTCAGTGAAACAGGACTGAAATGAGGAGTGAACTCATTTCAGAAATGGACTTTGTCCTCTAAGATAGTCTTGGAAATGA
Organism: Viscum album; assembly: GCA_963277665.1. NCBI lineage: Eukaryota > Viridiplantae > Streptophyta > Magnoliopsida > Santalales > Viscaceae > Viscum > Viscum album. Next base: position 1,154,552,210 of record OY728120.1, on the reverse strand, counting down.
GTCTTGACTACTAAGAAATTATTCTCTATGATTATGTGTGTGTGCCACAAAGTTTAATGTTTTAAGTTATGATTAATGGGATTAAATTTCACTACTATGATTTATCCCATGTTATGAAATTATGATCTCTTTTGAAGGTTAAGATTTCCAAAATGTTATGTTATTATGAATATTATGTGATTGATATTTCTTTTGTTTACCCATACTAAGCCTTTGAGCTCACCCTTTTGTATGTTTTCTTTTCCCCAGGTCAGGAAGAAGGATATTAAGTAAGATATGCCAAAAGGGACTCTCGATACGATAAAATAAAAGGGAGACAATGTATATGTTTTATGAACCAGTTGTTTATGTTTCCCAGTTTCTAAAGACACTATACCTATACGGTCCTTTCATGGTTTTGTTATATGTTGTAATAAGTGTGCATCAATTTTTAAGCAATAACAATGTATGTAAAGTATGAGTCGTTATAGTTGGTATTAGAGGAAAGGTATAGTCAACCTTTGGAAACTAGGATGTGAAAGCATTAGTAAGAACTCTAATGATAAGTCTAAGAATAGAACACAATCTTAGTGTTTTAAAAATAGACATGAATAACCTATTATAAGACCTTATGTGTGAAATTTTATTCTTGATTATGTGGTTTTCCTATTATAATTAGTGTTACTCAGACTATTCTTCTTGGTTTTAGTCAATGGCTGGAACCTGAAGGAACCATGTTAATGCGGAATGCGATGTGCAATGCAATGATTTTCCCCCTCAGCAAAAAAACATTATGGGAGCTTGATTACAAAATCTTGGAGCCATGCTCACACAACTTTCTCAAGCTATGAATCATGAAGGGCTTCCAAACAAGAAAAGGAAGGAGCAACATTCTGATGAATCCTTTATGAGGTAGCGTCCACCCTCATTTAGCAGGTCTACTGATCCATTAGTGGCTGAACAATGGATCAGTACCACTGAAAAGATATTTTCAGTTATTCAATGTTCTGAATATGATAAAGTCATCTTAGCAGTATATCGTTTGGAAGGTGAAGCTGATCAATGGTGGAATCTTATAAAGAATACGAGGCTAAGAGATGAAATTGAGTCCATGGAATGGGACGAGTTCAGGAACTTATTTTTCAATAAGTACTTCCCTCATATTATTCGAACAAAGATGGAGAAGGAGTTTCTTGAACTAAAGAAAAAGGATGATAAATCTGTTGGTGCCTACGAAGAAAATTTTACAAGACTTGAAAGGTACGCTTCTGGTATTATTATACAACCTGAGAGTAAGATCGATCAATTCTTTAGTGTCTTAAAACCAAGTCTTCAAAGGGTGTTATCCATAATGGACTTCAATAGCTACGAGGAAATTGTTCGATGTGATCTCAAGTTTGAGATGGAGATTGGAGTAACCCATCAGTCATATGCGTTTGATAAGAAGAGGAAAATGGAATTCGAAGGAAAATCTAAAGAGCACACTGAAAAGAAGATGAGTTTTCCCTTATGCTCAAAGTGTGGAAAGAAACATGGAGGGAGTTTTCTTAAAAAGACAAGTAAATGTTTAAAATGTAGAAAGGAAGGTCATCGGGCATTTGAATGCTGCAATGATGGGAAGAAGATGTCTAGTGATGAGAACAAAGAAAAGGCTACACAGAGTGCACCTCCTACACTTCAATGTTACAAGTGAAAGGAAAAGGAGCATTATTCTAATCAATTCCCTAATCCAAGGGTTGTTGATGATGATCGACGTCCACAAACTCTTAAGGCTAAAGATAAAGGAAAGTCACATGCAATTTCTATCAGCGATGTGGAGTACGATAACGAAGTGGTGAAAGGTACACTTACCATCCACTCTAAAGTAGAAAATGTTTTATTTGATTCTGTATCCACCCACTCTTTTATTTCTGAAGAATTTTCTAAGGGTATAGCCGTATTACCTCAATAATTAGATGTTGAGTTAGCTGTGACAACCCTTAATGGCACACCAGTCGCATCAAAAGTTTATAATTATTCTCTGATTGATGTTTGTGGGAAAGTGATTCTTGAAAATCTTGTGATTCTTCTTATAGTGGAATTTGATGTGATTCTTGGCATGGATTGGATTTCTTTATATGGATCTCATATCAATTTACAAATAAGGGAAGTCACATTCCATATTCCAGATCAATCTTTGATCGTCTATCGATGCAAGGATGAACATAACCTTCCAGTGGAAATTTCTTCCATCTTATGGGTCTTGATTCCACTAAATGAAGGTTATTTATCGTAAATGGTTGGTGAGAAACTCATGATTAAGAATATGACCATTTTAAGGGAGTTTTATGATGTCTTTCTGGAGGAATTTTTGGGTCTTCCACCAAATAATGAAGTTGAGTTTTCAATATAAATCATACCGGGTTATTTTCCTATTTCAAAGAAACCTTATAGAATGGCCCCAATTGAGTTGCAGGAATTGAAGAAGCAACTCCAAGAGAATCTTGATAAAGGATTCATAGGCCCTAGCGCATCACCTTGGGGAGCACCTATTCTGTTTATTAAGAAGAAAGATGGATCAATGAGACTCTTCATTGATTATCGAGAACATAACAAGATCACTATCAAGAACTAATATCCTCTCCCACACATTGATGACTTATTTGAACAACTACGCAGAGCTCAATACTTTTCAAAGATTGATCTTCGTTCAGTGTATCATAAATTAAGTGTCAAAAGGGAGGATATACCAAAGATAGCTTTCCGTACAAGGTATGGACACTATGAATTTATAGTGATTCCATTTGGTCTTACTAATGCCCCTACTATATTCATGGATTTGATGAATAGAGTCTTTAGAGACTATCTTGATCAGTTTGTGGTAGTCCTTATAGATGATATTCTTGTCTATTCAAAGAGCAAGGAACAACATTAAGATCACTTGAGAATTGTATTAAAGACCCTGAGAAAGGAGAAGCTTTTTTCAAAATTTACCAAGTGTGAATTTTGGCTTAAAAAATTTGCATTTTTGGGTCACATAATCTCAAAATAGGGGATATCTGTGGATCCAGCAAAAACAGAAGTTATCGAAAGATGGTCGAGACCAACAACAGTAACTGAGATCCGAAGTTTTCTTGGTTTGGATGGATATTATCGATGTTTTGTGAAATATTTTTCATGATTATCTAATCCACTCACTAGGTTGACTCGAAAAGGAGTTTAGTTTGTGTGGATAGAGGAATGTGATGAGAATTTCAAGGAGTTGAAAAGAAGGTTATCTAGTGAACTTGTTCTCACACTGCCTTGTAGTGGAGAAAGTTTTGTGATCTATAGTGATGCATCCAAGAAGGGGCTAGGGTGTGTTCTCTTGAAAATGATATGGTGATAGCTTATGCCTCACGAAAGTTGAAAATCCATGAGAAAAATTACCCAACTCATGATTTGGAGTTAGTTGCGGTAATATTTGCATTAAAGATTTGGAGGCATTATCTTTATGGTGAAAGGTGTGATATTTATACTGATCATAAAAGTTTAAAGTATGTTTTCACACAAAAGGAGCTGAATATGCGCCAAATAAGATTGTTGGAGCTGATTAACGATTACGACTGCTCAATTCATTACCACCCTGGGAAAGCAAACAAGGTGGCAGATGCATTAAGTCGACAATACCATGCTAGCTTATCCATGATGAGGATCACCAAATATCCAATATTTATGGATTTACAATGGATGGACCTAGGAATTATAATGGAAGGGGGAAAATCTTATCTTTCTCAAATGAATGTTCAACGATCTATACATGTGATGATTAAAGAGGCATAGAAAGAAGATGTAGAGTTACAAAAGAAGGTGAGAAATGTTCCTGAATTCAACCTTGATTGTGATGGGATAATAAAGTTCAGGAATCGGGTTTGTGTTACTCCCATACCTGAATTAAAGATGGAGCTGCTGGATGAGGCTCATAGTTCTTTATTCTCTATTCGTCATGGAAGCACGAAGATGTATAGGGACCTGAAAGAGTACTTCTGGTGGGATGGCATGAAAAGAGATGTTGCTAAATATGTCTCTCAATGCTTGGTTTGTCAGCAAGTTAAAGCAGAGAGACAGAAGTCTTAGGGGATGTTACAACCATTACCAATACCTGAATGGAAATGGGAAAACATCACTATAGACTTTGTCACCAGAATTCCAAAATCATCCAAAGGCAATAATTCTATCTGGGTCATAGTTGATCGTCTTACAAAGTCGACACACTTCATTGCTATTAGAGAGGATTTCTCTCTAGATCAGATTGCCAGGATATATGTGAAGGAAGTGGTAAGATTGGATGGAGTACCACTTTCTATTATATCTGATCGGGATCCGAGGTTTACCTCAAATTTCTGGCGAAGTCTTCAACATACTCTGGATACAGAGTTGAGTTTTAGCACTACTTATCATCCTCAGACAGACGGTCAGTCTGAGAGAACAATTTAAACTCTAGAAGATATGTTAAGAGCTTGCTCTATGGATTTCAAAGGTGGTTGGGATCAACACCTACCTTTGGTGGAATTTTCATATAATAATAGCTTTCACTCCAGTATTCAGATGGATCCTTATGAAGCTCTCTATGGAAAGAAATGCAGCACTCCAACTTGATGGGATGAAGTTGGGGAAAGAAAGCTCTTAGGACCTCATCTTGTTGATGAGATGTCAGAAAAGGTCCGATCTATTCAACAACACATAAGAGCAGCTCAGATTCGACAATAAAAGTTATGCTGATAATCGAATAAAAGACCTTGAGTTTTAAGTGGGTGATAAAGTGTTCTTACGAATATCTCCTTGGAAGAGAGTAATGAGATTTGGAAAGAAGGGAAAGCTGAGCCCTAGGTTTGTCGGTCCTTTTGAAATACTGGATCATGTTAGGAAGGTCGCTTACCTATTGGTTCTTCCACCGAATCTCTCTCAATTTCACGATGTGTTCCATGTATCTCTCCTGAGAAAGTACATTCCCAATCCTTCACATGTACTCTCCTCAGAAGTTGTACCGCTGGAGCAAGATCATTTTTATGAAGAACAACCGATAGAGATTATGGATCATAGCGAAAAAGTTCTACGGATCAAGACCACCCGCTTGGTGAAAGTTTTATGGAGGAACCACCAGTTAGAAGAAGCTACATGGGAGCTTGAGGATATGATGAGGGAGAGGTATCCACATCTTTTTGTTACAAAGTGACGAATTTCGAGGGTGAAATTCTTTTTAAGGGGGGTAGAATGTAACACCCGAGATTTTTATGAGAAATATTTTGTTTTTATGTTATATACATCATCAAAGGAATATTTCACTACACACAACACTATCTTGTCTTGCTTTACATGCAATCATGACCTTCCTTGATAGCTTGCGTTGTACGCAATAACGAGTTTCACTAAACAACGATATGCTGTTAAAATATTATTAAAACTAGCGTTATGAATAGTAATACCCAATTTTTGAAATTTTATAAATTTTATCTTTCAAAATGGACTTCATTTTTAGATTCAGAATATTGAAATTAGCCTAGGGTGAAAATTTGGTATTTTTCTGAAAACTTTCAATTTTTGATGAATAGTGAAAACACTGGGTTACTATTTAAAAACCGACTTTTTATTTAAATAATTATTTATTTTATTTAAATTTATTTTAGGTAAAAATTGATACATAATACCTATATAAGTTCAATGTAATTCATTGGAGTCATTTTATAATAATTTTAGATATATAAAATTTTATTGAACATTTCACCGTCTTTTACCCACCTCCTAGGAGAGTTTGAAAATTTATATAAAACTTAATTTTACTGCTTCTGTGAGTGGAATTTTGAAAATCCGAGAGACACAGTTAATATCAAGGACTAAAATGTGGTTCAATGAGATGGAAATAATTTTTGGTGAATAGTAACTTTTTACTTTTATTTACCATGGTTAAAAGTAAATAGGGTAATTAAGGGTAAAATGATATTATTATTATCCTAACACATGTCCTAATTCTATTGGATAAGTGTAATTGAACCGAAAAAAACCTTAGGAATAAAATATGACCATTTAGGTCCACTTGGATTAGATTAGGACATTTATTATTAATTTATTTAAAGAAGGGTTAAAATAGTTAAAATCAATGTTTAATAACTAAATTATTTTTAATATAGGGTTATACATAAGATAAATTCGACTATAAATATTCATTAGAAAGCTAAATAGATTTCCCAAATAATTGTATTTTATTTATAATTTTTAGAAATTAAATAATTTAATTTATTTATGACACAATGATGATGCAGTAATTATCTTATTAATGAAATATTAACATAATTGATGTTATAAATACCCAAATAAATTTAATTTGAGACTTTTTAGGAATTAAAATAATTTTATAGGTTAAAATGACATGTTATTATTGATTTAATTAACTTTTTTCGAACTAATCATTCTGTTATGAGTTTCAAAAAAATCAATTACCAAATATTGTCAAAATTGACATAAACTAGTTGTTAAAACAAATATTATTTTATTAGTTGTTATTTTATTCCTAAAAATATAAGGTTCGGCCAAATGACTTAGATAAGGTTATATATATTAATAATAAACAACTTTGGGGTTTTTTTCTTGTTATAGTATGTTTATTAATCATATAGTGTAAGAAAACATGAAGACACGGTAAATGTTAAATTATTTAACTTAGAGTTCAATCTAAATGATAAGGTTAAAATAGTAACCTAAACTTGTCTAAAATATATTGGATGAGAGTATTTCGACACATACCCACCTTAGATTAGAAATAAATACATTTGGAACTATTAAAAACAGAATATGACTTTATAATAAAATAATACTTTTAGTTTTTCCTAAGGTGCCCCTCTCCTCCCTTATAAAAGGGCACATCCTCCCTCTCCTCCTCACACCACTTTGAGCCTTCAAGCTCAGACAACCCCTATCAATTTCTCTTATCCACTTCCCTAGAAATATCCTTGAGGTCCTTGTCTTTTTCAAAGACCATCTTTAGTTCCCTAAGAGAAAGGTTAAGAAGTGGCACTTCAAAGAAGAGGTAATGTCTGTTACTGATTATTTCAACATTATTTATTCTTCTACTTCTTCTTATTTAGTTGTTTCATTATGAATTAATAACATAAATATCACTGATATAATGATATTTCATTATAAATATTAAACAAACCTATTTCACCTTCTATCCATCCTACGGAAAATGAAATCATCGCGCGTGCGTACGTACGGAATACCGTCTCCGTGCCATGGTGTAATCTATTTTCCACCACCACCATACTTGGATGGGTATAATGGTGTAAATAATAACTATATTTTATTATGGAAAAGTGATATTGATTCTGAAATAGTATACATACACTTCAATACAATTCCACGATCATGGGAATGATATCATCGCTCGTGCGTACGTACGACCTACCCTCTCCACGATGTGATGCGACTCGTTTTACAAGATCTTAAATGCTTAATGATTATATAAATGAATTGAATGGATAAATATGATATATATTACAATAATAACATTCTGGAAATGATTTATCTATAACCTAAAATAAGAATAAGAATTTATTCGACAAAACACGCATAAGAACAAAAAGCAATTAACACCTGAATAACAAGTAACAATGAAATATTACTAATAAGAAGATAATAATATGACCATATATGATATAATAAAAATGATTAAGATTTTTGAATAAGTCAATAACACTATTTAAATCATTATACAGGAGGTTCAGGCACGTATGAAGCAAATCGGACCTAAGGTAAAGGAAAATCTCGCAATCTCATTTTTATCCGAGATTGTTTATACTTCAGAAATTACTGGAGAATATTTATCATCCACATCCATTTTTCCTCAATATGTAATATTATTTCTATCCTACTATAATTGTTTAAATCCAATTTTACCCTTCGGTGAGTTTTTAGTAAAATAAATGAAAGGAATCTTTTGTCGTTTTTCATACGAGGTACTTTTTGACTTTTCCGGCCAAAGTACGAGAAGAATGTATTTTTTTTAACTTATGCGGCATGAATGGATTTTTAGAGCACTATTTCCATGAAGATTCCTTTTCAAGTTTTCAAGTTTATTTTTAATCAACTTCTTTTAGTTTATAATTTTATGACATGTTAAGAAAGGAAAAATATTTTTGAAGTAGAAAGGATATTTTCCTTAAGAATGGAGTTCAAGCATTTTATCAAAATTATTTTCCATCTAAGATAATATAGGGTTCGGTTTCTATCCCTATTTTTACATTTATTTGATTATGTTATGATGGAATTAATTTTATGATGTCCTTTTATCTTATATGGATTAGTTTATGATGACATGATGTTTAAGAATCCCATTTTTATTACAAGGGTTATGCTATGATGTATGATTTATGATTTTGTGGCACACATAAGAATGGTTTCATTATGAGATGGGTGGGACCTATATCTCCCTCCAATGAATTGGGTACAGATTTATATCTCATGAGATAGACATGGCTGGAACGATAGGTTAAACCGGTTCAGTGAAACAGGACTGAAACGAGGAGTGGACTCGGTTCCGAAATGGACTTTTTCCTCTAAGATAGTCTTGCCAATGAGTCTTGACTTCTATGAAATGATTCTCTATGATTATGTGTGTATGACACAAAGTTTCATGTTTTATGTTATGATTATTGGGATTACATTTCACTACTATGATTTATCCCATGTTTTGAAATTATGATCTCTTTTGCAGGTTAAGATTTCCAAAATGTTATGTTATTATGAATATGATGTGATTGATATTTCTTTTGTTTACCCTTACTGAGCATTTGAGCTCACCCTTTTGTATGTTTTCTTTTCCCCCGATTAGGAAGAAGGATATTAAGTAAGATATTCCAAAAGGGACCCTAGATATGATAAAATAAACGGGAGACAATGTAGATGTTTTATGAACCAGTTGTTTATGTTTCCCAGTTTCTAAAGACATTATACCTATACAGTCCTTTAATGGTTTTGTTATATGTTGTAATAAGTGTTCTTCAATTCTGAAGTAATAATAATGTATGTAAAGTATGGGTCGTTATATTCACCCCTAGGTACATCTATGCCAGAGCCATCTCTACCTGCTTGTATCCATACAGGGATGTATTTTCTTGATAAATCACTTTCTCAATACCCACCAAAACTTAGGGTACTTAGTCTTGTCTCTAAGGATTCACTAGGGTTTTCTAATCCTAATCCCAAAAAATAAGAAAACCTATCCTCTAATACCAACTATGAAAACCCTGATTCTTTATTACCTACTTAAACATGATTTATTAAATAAAATCCTAACTAGATAAACATAGAATATCAAGAGTTATAGTGTATTTGGGGTTTAGTAACATTAAATAACAAGTTAAAACCTAAAACCCAACATCTTTATTGAAAACTTTCTTTACATGACCACTATATTCCCTCACACTTAGCATTGCATGGGGATAACCCGAGGACATACATAAGCAAAGGGTGAGCTATAATACCCAGTTAGGGAATAAATGTGGAATAACATGAGGAATACAATACATGTTAGAAAATAGACATATCAATGGAGCACAAGAGAAACATGAACATAAAGGCCTGATAAACCATGAAAATTATAACATTGAGATGTGGGAACAACAATTAACATGGAATTAGCATGTGCCATGGATCATTGCACATGGAGAATTAGTAAACCCTCATTTCACATGAAGCATGAGTAAACCCTCATTGCACTTGAATTATCATGAGTAAACACCCATTTCAAATGACATATTGTGATACTATACATTACCTAATGCATTAGAGTTCTATTAGGGCGAACCCTTCTTAAACATTAAATTTCATGCATAAGTGTGCCACATGGATAATAAAACATGGATTCATTAAACATCATAATTTATTCCATGATAAAGTAGAGTGGAATTAATGCATGAAACTGTTTAAACAATAAGTAAATGTACATAAAGGTGAATACCCTTGATATAGAAATGAGAACCGTATTCACTACACAATGACTTTGGCTTGGAAAATCATGGTGTAATTTTGGTAGCGTAACGATGTGACATAAGAAGTCATAAAAATGGTTGATGAGAGAAAAAAGGGGTGTCTCATCATATTTACATGAAATTGACAGTAAGTGTGTCATATAGATACTTGTCCCAACAATTTTAATGTAATTTAGATACGTAATACAAAATAATTTCTTCAATGAAAATGAGGAGAGAGAAATTCCTTATGGAATTTAATCATGGTAACAGGTATACATGGAAGACATATATGGGATATAAAGGGGTATCTCATCATTCAAAAATAAAAAGGACAGTATAGGGGAGGTAATAAATCATACCCCAACATTTGTAATTGAAAATTAAAGGGCATAACAATATGAGGAAACATGGACATAAATAAGGAAAGTGAGAATCCCTTACTTGGAAGTGTGATTCCAAAGGCTTGGGAGGGGCTTGAGAGAGACTTCTTGGGAGCTTGGGGAACCTTGGGAGGATTATAGAGAGAGGAGGGAAGGGTTTTGTTGAACTCCAAAGGCTTTGAGTAAAGAGGAAGTGGGATCTTGGGTGGGTTTATATAGGAAAGGAGAAGGAATTATTTTATATTTAGGTTTGGGACATCTCACATTAAACTAATCAAAACCACAAACCAGCCCATGTTATTTGCCCATGGTTTTTACCAAAGGGTAGTGGAAAAAATTATTTTATAAGGACAATGACCTAAATTCTTAAAATAATAGGGTTTCTTAGGTGGAGGTGAGTCACACTCTCAAGGAAAATAATTTTAAAATATAAAATGTTTTATAAGTCATGGAGGGTCTACTAAGGCATTATAAAATCAATAAAAAAATATAAAATTACTTTATTTTAAGGTTAAAACATATATTGGCCGAAAATATCATTTATAGGATTTTATTACATCACTATTGGGTCATTATGATGTCATAAAACACTTTATATATTTAAATGGTATTTAATTTTTACCGAAAAATTTGACTCTCTCAAAAAATTATTAAAAAATCACCATTAGATAATTTCGACATATTGATTCCATAAATAATATTCATTTAATGTAAATAATTTTCTAAATATGTGAATTTTTACTTTTAAAATAAAAACCGACATTTATCGAAAATTCATGGGTTTTGACAAAAATAGCTTTCACACCTTAATAAAAATTACAATTGCATTCATAAAATTATACGATCATTTATATTTAATAAAAATTAATTTAATAATAATAATAATATTTTATTAAAATATTATTTAATTCAAAAATCCATTAATTCATCAAAATAGATTTCTTAGTTGGATATTAACTAAAAATAATATTTTCGCTTTAAAAACTATTTACGAAGTAAAAATAATAAAATGAATGTATATTCTCTGTACAAGAATAATGTATATAATCGTAGTAATAGGGTATTATTACATAACAACTTATAACACCAGCATAAGACCTTAGGTTAAGGTGCGCGATGGTGACAGACTCTTGGGGTGGCTCGGATAACATCGATTAGGTGGTAAACTCTATCAACTTCAACTTCTCCCATAGGCAGTTCCGCTCAAGCTTAATGTATTCAAGCTTGGCTTGGGCTTGGTCAAGAGCGAAGCCCAATGATACCATATCCTTTCCGAGATCCTACAAATGGGCTTTGTACAGGGACTGTCTACTGGATGAGGCCATCGCTTCCTTTGTCTGAGTAAATTAGATTTGTAAAATCCCAATATTTATACTAATCATGTGATCACTGTTCAACAACTATATTAGCAACAATCACAATTATAAATGGTATTTTAAAATCCAAAAACATAAAACCAATGAAGTGAAGACTTTATATATCCATTTTACATAATAATACATTTAATTATATAAAGAGGAATTTTCATTAATAAATTTTTGGGTCGTTACAATATACCTCTAGTACAAGATGGGTACTAGCTCCCGGTGTGACCCCCACTTGATGACTTGAATCCATCCCCAAGTACATGATGTGTAATTCAAGTACGTGGTGTGTACCTATCCTAAAACTTGTAGTAAACCCCTGAAAACTGTTTTTTAGGATTTTTAACAGAAATGGGACTTAGAAAAGGTGGAAAACATACTCAATCAAGGTAACAGGATGCCACAACCTAGAAAATAGGGTTACTACATACCAACTATGGATTGAGTACATGTGAAGGGTCTGTTATGTACTTCTTTAGGAGGGATACATGGAACACATCATGTAATTGAGATAGGTTAGGTGGGAGTACTAGTCGATAGGCCACCACTACGATGTGATCAAGGATCTCAAAAGGTCCTACGTACCTTGGAATAAGCTTCCCTACCTCCAAAATCTCATAACTTTATTCCATGGAGATATGTGTAGGAATACTATGTCTCCAACATCAAACTATAGGTCTCATCTATGATTGTTAGCATAGATCTTTTTCTGAATCTACGCATCCTTGATGTGATACTGAATGGTCTTAACTTTTTTCACCAATTCCTCAACCATTTAAAGATATATAAGTTTGCGTTCCCCAACTTCATCCCAGAATACAAGTGTTCTAAACCTATTCCCATAAAGAGATTCATATGGAGCCATTAGGAATCTCTAGTGTAAACTATTTTTGTAAGAGAACTCAACCATAGGAATTTTTTGGTCCCATCCTTCTTTGAAGTCAATTGAGCATTCTATCTATATTTCCTCAAGTGTCTAGATTGTCTGATCGAATTGGCTATCAGTTTGTGGGGGATAAACCATGATAAAGTTCAAATCAATATTCAGAGTGTGTCAGAGAATCTTTTGGAAATTAGAGGTGAATCTTGGATCCTGATTGAATACCATATATAGTGATACTCCATGAAGCCTTACCCCTTATTTGGTGCATATCCATGCTAGTTGATCGAGTGATAAATCTTATAGAATTGTGATAAAGTGATATATATTTGTAAGATGGTCCAAAAAAATCCATATGGAATTATTTCCCCTAGATGTATTAAGAAGTATGGTGAGAAATCCCATGGTGATTTTCTCCCATTTCCATATTGATATAAGTAATTGTTGAATAATACCCTTGGATTTTTTACATTCTACATTCACTTTATAGACAACAAGACATGTTGATGGATAATCCCCGACCTCCTTTTTCATATTGTCCAACCAATAACATTCTTGGAGATCTCTATACATCTTTTTTTATTCTTATGTGTATGGAGAAGGTTGATCCATGTGCATCATCCAAAAAATCCTTCTTTAACTCATGATTTGATGGTACACATAGTCTTAAGCCAATTATCACAACTCCTTATTCATTAAGATTTAATTATGAAGATTTTCCTTTTCTTACAGTTTTAACATTCTTCTAAATTCCCACATCATCCATTTGATCATATTTTAACCTCTCCAAAATAGATGGCTGAGTATTCATTTGTGAAATGATTGATGATGTTAATTCCTTTATTATTCCCATGTCCATCCTTTTTAAATATAAGAATATTTGATCCCTACCAATTTTCATTAGTGATATAATTAATGGATCCTTTTTTAATTATCTAAAATTCCACTTTATTTTCTTTACATGGATAGTAGTGGATTGAGCAGTCATAGTCCTTGATCAGCTCTTACCATCTTTGATGGAGCATATTTAGCTCTTTCTGTGTGAATATATACTTGAGACTTTTGTGATCCATATATATTTCACACTTCTCCCCAATGAGATATTCCATTATATTTTCAAGGTGAAGATCACTACTTCCAACTCCAAATCATTCGTTGGGTAGTTCCATTCATGAATTTTAAACTTTCTTAAAGCATAGGCTATGAATTTGTCATTATAAATTAACACACATTCCAATACCTTCTTCAAAGAATCATTGAATAACACAAAAGGAACTCCACTTGTTGGTAGTGTGAGAACAAGTGTAGTGACCAGACACATTTTTCAATTTTTTGATGTTATCTTCACATTTATCATTCCAATTAAAATTAAATCCCTTCGAAGTTATTTTGGTTATATGGTTTTTCAATCATGATAAATTCATCCAAAATCGATGATAGTGACAAATAATACAAGGAAACTATGAATATATTTCATGGATGTTGGCCTCATCTATCCTTAAATTGCATTTATCTTTGAAGGATCCATAGATTTCCCATTGTTTTAGACGATATGACCTAATAATGAGAATTCATTTAACAAGAACTTATATTTTCTATAACTACCATAAATATTCCCCTTTTACAAGGTCTTTATCACAATGCTTAGATACTCCTCATTCTCCTCCTTGGTTTTGGAGTATAATAGAATATCTTCTATGAAGACTACAAAAAATTTGTTTAGGTAATATCTAAAGACTCTATTTATCAATTATATGGAGATTTTTGGAGCATTAGTGAGCCCAAAAGGCATCAATATGAACTTATAGTTCCCGTACCCCATACAAAAAGCAGTCTTGGAGATATCTTCCTTCTTCACTCTAGATTTCTAATATATCGACTATATATCTACCTTGAAGAATTATTGTGATCCATGTAACTGATTTAATAAGTCATAAATTCGAGGTAAAGGATACTTTTTCTTTATCTTGAACTTGTTGATATCATGATGATCAATAAAAATTAGCCTTGACCCATCCTTCTTCTTGACATTGATGACTGGTGCAACCCATTGTGAAGAACCTGTGCATATGAACCCTTTATCGAGTTTCTCCTGTAATTATTCCTTCAGTTCCTCAAGTTTCAGAAGAACAATTCTATACATAGTCTTGGATATTGGTATTTCTCCACATATAATCTCAATTGAAAATTTAACCTCTATGATAGGAGTAATACTAGGAAATTCCTCAGGAAACACATCAGTGTATTCCCTCACAATGGGAATGTATTTGAGGATGATTATTTCCACAGAATCAATAATTTTAGATAGATAATTTTTTAAAAGGGAAATAATTTCTATGATTTAGATATTGGTGTTAAAAAATATTCATCCTACTACTTCCACTTCAAAAAAATCAAGGGTTAATTCAAAATACGGAGAGTTATTTCCTTCTCATAGAAATTTATGTTGGATCTATATATAGAAAGAAAATCTATGTCTGGAATTGTGTAAAATTCCACCAAATGAACTATGAGAATGTTATATGGAAATTCCATCCCAAAAATTGTGATAGGGGAGGATTTATTTACTTGGGATGCAATAATTTCCCCATTTTCCATTTTCACTAACATCTCTACCTCCATACTTTGTGGTGGTGTTTGAATAGTTCAACTAAACTTTCATGATATAAAGGAATGTGTATAACTATGGACAATAAACCTAAGTTTAATTTTTTGATTCTAGTTATAATTTATTCAATATAAACTTAGGTATGAGTAATTTTAAAGTATTGAACACATAAATGGGTATCCATTAACATTAAAGAGATAAATTAAAAATTATATTTATTTTCTTATCTTTTTAATTTTTAGGCTTCAATCTATGTTATCCATGATATATTTCATAACATATATTATTATAGGAATTTTTTACTCCATTAATAAGGGTTTGTAATGTGACAATTAAATTACCAAACCATATACCCTAGGAGCGTCAAATGAGGTGTGTATCAAGGCTCATTATCATGTACCAGTTTACCCCGAGTCAGGCCCATGTCACCTTGTTGGAGTTCTTACCCTCATATACATCTGTTACAGAACCACTTCCAATTTTAGTATCCAGAAAATGATGTATTTGTTTGATAAACCACTTAATATATACTTAAAAAAATTGGATTCTTTATTATAATTATTCTTATCCCTAATTCTTTCACTCGAGTTTTCTAATCACAATCCAAAAAATCACTAAACTTTTCCTTTGATAACAACTATAAGAACCCTTCTCTATATTTCACATTAATAAATTATTTATTAACTAAAATTACACTTAATAAAACTAGTAATATCAATAAGTATAATGTATTTTGGAATTAGGTACATAGAATAAAATCTTGAACATGGGATACAAAAACATTTTTGAAAACGTCCTTAAACATGATTCTAAAATTCCATGGCTTTTTAAACTACATGAGATAACCTGGGGAAAAAAGAAAGGGGTGAGCTATGAAGTACATGAAGAGAATAAATAGGGCTTAACATGAATAAGATAATATATGTTATATAATAGGAATATAAATGGGGAATAATAAGAGTAGGGATCATAAACAAGAAAACATGACATGATATAGAATGATAATGAAGGTATGAAAAAAATGTCAACAAATTAGAACACTGAATCACAAAAATAGGTCAAGGATAAACCCATCAAGATGTCATGGTGGGAAAAGTACCACAATGTAGTTAGGTTCATTCCCTATCCCAATGGAAAATATCATGGTACTAAATATTATCCAATGCATTGGAGTACTATTTTGTGAACACCCATCATATTCATTTTGTTCTAATGCTTATGTGTGCCACATAGATTATAAAACATTGATTAATTAATCATAATAATTTATTCCATGATTAAGTAATATGAAGTACATATGTTTAATTCCCTAATAAAATATTATATGTGTATAAATGTGAACACCCTTGATAGAAAATGGGTATGATATTCACTACACAATTGTTTTGGCATGGAAGATCGCGATGAAACTTCAGCAGCATAACGACGTCACTTAAAGATTCATAAAAATGGTTTGATGAGAGATAAAGGGGAATATCATTAGATATACATAATATTGGTATTAATAGGTACATGAATCAAATAACAACATTATAAATTTGTAAATAGAAGGCATAAGGTAATGAAGAAACTTGAATAAAGAAAAGAATCCTAACTATATTTCAACATGGTAACGGGTGTAGATATAGGATCATGGGAGTATTAATGAAATTGGAAGGGTATATAATCATTTAAAAATTAATTGGAAATTATGGTGAATATATAACAACCTATTCCAAGAACATAAAATTGAATTTAAGAGACATAACATAAAAGAAGTTCTTAAATGGAAATGAGAAGAGAGAATTCACTTATGAAATTTTGGCATTGCAGTAGGTGTACATAAAGGATCATGGGAGTATTAACGAGAGTAAAAGGGGTATCTAATAATTTATACATCAAAAGTATAATATGTGGGATATGTAATAACATATCACAACTTTAACAAATGAATATTAAGAATCATAACATAAAATAAGTGCTTGAATAAAAAAGAGCATGGAAGAACCCTTATAAAATGTTGGCATAGTAAGGACATAGATAAAGGTAAAAATGAGAGACTATAAGTAACATGTCATTAAAATAAAATAATTTTCACAGTAAGGTAATGTTTATAAATAAATTAAATTATAAACAATTTCAATTAAGAGGATAATTTCCAAAGAAGGTGCTTGTATTAAAAGGAGGAGAGGAAGGTGAGGATCCCTTATATGAATGTGTGACTCTAAAATCCTGGGAGGGTATTATTGAGAACTTTTGGGTGCCTTTTGAGGACTATATAGACTATAGGGAAGAGTTGGGATGTTCTCTAATGAGTTTTAGTTAAGAGAAATGGGTGTTTGGGTGAGTTTATATAGGAAAAGTTGGGGATTTATTTATTATTTAGGTTTTAGACTCTACATAATAAAATATCCAAAACCTCAAACGATACCATGGATTTCCCACGGATTAGACAAAACGAGAGTGGTTTTTATTATTTTATAAGGACAAGTTTTAAACTTATTAAAATAATTCCCTTGATTATGTGGAGGTGAGTCACACTCTTTAAGAAATCATTTTAAAACCTTAAAATATATTATAGGTTTTTTAGGATTTATAATGGATTTAAAAATAAATAAAATAAACATAAAATCACATTATTTTAAAGTGAAAACATTTATTCGGCCGTGGATCCCATTTATAGTTATTATTACATCACTAACAGGTCATTACGATGTCATAAAACAAAAATTATGTTTATACAATATTTAATTTTTACTCGAAAATTAGACTCAGAAAATCACGAAAAAATCAACTTTTAATAATTTATATGTTTTGATTACAAATATAATACTCATTTTAAATAAGTAATTTTTATAAATATGGGAATTTTCACTTTTAAAATAATGTAGACATTTATTAATAAATACCAGGTTTTTTGACAATAACATTTTTCGAGCCCTTATAAAAATTATGTTTGACTTCATAAAAATTATATGATCTTTTATATTTGGAAAAAATTATTAAAATTTTGTTTATTTAAAAAATAAATTAATTCATAAATTCACTAATTGAACTTGAATACTATAGGGTCCTGAAAAATCCGCAAAGGAGAATGAAAACCCGCAAAGGAGAATGGGAATCCCACTTTACTTGAGAAAAGATTCTACCCAATTTCCCTCATGGAATTGGAAAAAAATGTAGCGAATACTCAAGATTGGAAAATGACCCATCGTTCTGCATACCAATCCGACGTTGATGGTACGTAGCCATTTCAGCAAGCCTCCCCCCTCCGCGGACCATCAACATTCGTGAAATGGAGGCGGGAAACCCTCCGCGGGCGCGAAGCAGGACGTGCGCCAGGCTAGTCCACCGATGCGAACCGCCCCAGCCATGAAGCATACCGATCGGACCATGCCGCATGTGCTATCATTTGTAGAACAGAGGAAGAACCCTGCGCGACCGCAAATCACTGACTTGGTTCACAGATGAGGTGCATTCAATGCCCCCCACGAGTTGCTGATTGACCAAGTCATCTGTAAACTGGGTTTTCAGTCATGGGCCTCTGCAAAAGGTGAGACATGATCATAGAAACATCTATTTCCCCCCTCTATAAAAGGACATAGAGGGGGAGAAGAAAGGAATCAATCAGATTTAGGTGGAAGGATTGAGAGATCAGGAGATCAACCTCTTAAGGAAGGATTCTCAAGGAAGAATATTAGGGTTTCACGAACAGTGAAGTTCCAATTCGCAAACCAGAATAGGTATAAAAATGGAAACGAATTAATAAGGAACTGAAAAACGCATAAAAAATTGGTAAACCTCAAACTTAAAAATTTAAACCGTGAGCCATGGACCCTCCGCGGATGTACTCCCCAAGGACCAGGGAGTTTTTGCACCTTTTTCGACCCGATGTCCCGCGTAGCACCCTCCTGCGCAGGCGAAGCCCTGACCGGTGAGCCCTCGATCGGCATCTCCCCTGGCTTCCACTGATCACATGGACTCCCACATGTACCAACCTGGAACACGGGCCAAACCCGAAGCCGTGTACCGCCTTGGTACCCGAGATGCCTATCAGTCCACGTACCACCCTGGTATGCGGACGACCTCTCCAACCGCGTAGAACCCCCTATTTGAAGGGCACCACTCCTCATACACCCATGTGGCCTGCCAACTCCTTAGATGTTCCCATTCCACGAATCAAATAAAACCCTTCCAATCTGGTTCGATCCTTCGCAACCCCTTCATCGGCCTATTCATCGGCCCCGAGATAAGGCCTCTACCAAAGCCGCCAGACCCGTATGATGAAACCTCCAGGCGCATCAACGCACCAATTTGAGTTCACATACCCATGTTAGGTGAGGATGAAGGCGTTTCCCTGGACCTTGAGCAGATTCTTGAGGAATTCTTGGGTCCACATACCCCCGACAGTGCAGGTTCTGAGCCCGGGAGTCCCCTTTCTGCCTCTCCGCTTTCCAGGATTGAGGGACCCCTATCGCATTCCATTTTTGACGAGCGACAGTGAGGAGAACTTATCCCCTCTCATGGGAGTGGCTGGGCATCCATTGGGAGGGAGCACGCATGCACCACCGTGCTTCCCCGGAGCCAAAGAAAAGGAAGGGCATGGTGGGAAAGAGTGCTTCTCCTCCCCTTTTCTATGGTAGATCCCGTCCCACTAGGCTTTATCACCATGGGCATCCATCTCGGAGTAAGCCCCGATTTTCTAGGCATCCATCTTGGAGTAAGCCCCGACATTACGGGAATCCATCTCGAAGTAATCCTCGAACTTCCGGGCCGCCCCACGCGTAATCCCCAATGCACTTCCCACGGACGCACCTTTCGCGACGTGATCGTCTGATTCCTACTACCTCTTGTTTCTCACACCGAGCATGACTCATGTGAGATTAGAGTAATAATCGACCATGAAATCCTCTACTGGGCCACCCAAAGTGTAATCCCCAATGCCCCACCTTCTGAACTATGGGTACTTTGATCCATGTCAAGGCATGGTACGTAGGAAGCCTCCACGAGGTTCAAGACCACTTACCATCGGACCCCCGGGTCCACATTCATGTCAGTTCTCCGACAAACTTCTGAACTACATGGACTTTGATTCCTTGCCATGGGGATACATAGGAAGCCTCCACGAGGTTCAATCCCAACATCCCTTGAACCCCAGGTCTGCCTTAACATCAGTTTTCCGATGCCCCAAACTGAACTACGTGGATTCTGATTCCTCTCACGAGGATACTTAAGAAGCCTGGATCACAGGTTTGATCCAAACAGTCAAATCTTTATCTATCCCCCATGGATGAAAATAAACTCTAGATCACCCAGTTATGAGGATTTAAACCAGTGTCGTCCCAACGAGTCCAAACTCCCCAGAGTCATTAATCCAATGAGGGATGGTAAACCATGGCCCTAAATGACTCTGAATCCCTACGTTCAGTTGACCATTACTGACCAGGAGTAATCCATGGATACTATGCTTGGGTATGATCCAAAGATTCGCGAACAAATGAACACGTCTTAAATCTATAAGAGAGTCCCAAAATAGGAAATAATTCCCCCCAAAAGGGTGTGATGAGCCCGACTTCTCCTCCTCTCGACTAATGTGAGTTATTAAGCATTGCTTGCCAAATCACCCAACGAACACCTACCTTTGGAAAGTTGGTCCACGTATCATCAGATACAGAACTGTTGGGAATTTCGTACCAATTTGAAACAAAAATGGTGAACCCGATGTGAATCTTTAACCAAGCATGACATATTTAACCTAATCCCACTCTTTTCCCCATTATACTCACAAGGAGGTCCAAGAAAGGTCATTAATTACACATGAGATCATGAGACGCTTCTTTGACAGGTTTTATGTTTGTATTTGTTAAAATATTTTATAGGTACCACTCAGAACTCCCTTCGATCCAATGGAATCACGGAGGAACTCACAGACGCGTACTTCGAACAACGCAATGACCAGATATCCTCACCAATGAAAGACCATGTCACCTACCCAGCGTCTTCAACGTTGGGTCTCAGATGCATTGATCTGAGAGTACCACTTGAACGGTACTCTCCTGACGGTGGAGGCGGCCATGCATGCCCTCCAATCTGCCAAGACCCGCCGGTCACCTGCCCAGCAGTGGCCACAAAAGCAGATCTAGATGGCTCCTGTTGCCGTCTCAAAGCATTTTGGGAGTCTATACTCTGAACGAGACAACGCGTACCTCCCTTACCTTAGGGAGGCGGATAAGGTCAACATTGAGGACTTCATCCCCACTGAACGAGGGTTCGTCTCTATAGACCCCACCAGAATACATCATCGTGGTTACGCCGCCACTCAATATCCTCATGATAAAGAGGATGTCACCCCGAAAATACGGGCCCACGATCCCCGAGTTCCAGCGCCTCGGACCGCCCGACGAGGGTGACAAATGTACAACCAGGGACCGGTCATCACCCTTGTCCCTGAGGAGGAGCTCCACTGCCCAGTCATGGAGACATATTGCGAGCAGGCACATACACCTGTCCTATCCTCCAAAGCCCACCGTCCAGACATGGCAGCATCATATGAGTAGGCATGCATCCCCGCCAAGCTCCATCAAGCCCGTCAGCCACACGGCATGGCACCTACCCGGCATGAACCTCTCCCGGCCCAGGGTCGTGAAGCCCACCAACCAAACATGGTGGCAACCCAGTGCCTGCAGAACCATCTCCTAGTAGGTTCTCCTGACTCCTACCATCCCGATATGGTGGCGATCAACAAATCCCACCATCCAGATATGGAGGCAATTAATAGGCAGGCACGTCTCCCTGCCAACAAAGGCCACCAACTCGATAAAGTGGGAAACCAATATATACAGGGCCAACTCCCTGAAGATTCTAGTAAATTCCACCATCCCGATGTGGCGGCAAACAGAGAGATAAATCGACATATCCCGGCATAGGGGAAGACTCGTTCACCTGCCCCGACACAGGAGAATTGTCAGTACCCACTGACCACCGGAGGACCGAAGTAGGATATTCCTACTCTGATACCGGAATGGGCCTTCATACTCCTTCCAGCCAAAGATGTCTCTCTGCATATCCTGGTAATGATGGAGGAGCAGGTATCGATCCCAGATCATATCTTGCAGACTTTCCAAAATGTAATTTAATCCACGACAATAGCAAGGACTTAGGCCCGTGAGCTCGTCTCCCCAATTCAGGTGAATCATCTAAGAGATGAGATAGCCGCCTCGGAATAGATCTGCATCCCTTCTTCTGCCCAGGTGGGTCGTCGACCATATTTCACGATACAAGGGAAACCAGATCGAGTAGCATCACTCGTTCTAACTGGGGGACACCCGTCCATCACAGTGGATGATCCAGAGCAGGCATATATCGCTGCAAAAAGTCGAGATGTTCGTCGGTATATCCCGACAGTATCACATGACCCAATTTGAAAGGGACCCAAAGGTGAAAGATGTTATCAACAGCTGGAGGTCCCTGCTGCCTGCATGAAAGCTTCTCGAACGCACCGAAGGCAGATGGAAAATAAAGAATGGGTTCATGACTTAGCTCTGCTGGAAGATGGATTTCCCAATGCCGCTAACCACATATCCAAGGCTCATAACCCTACCCAACCATTACCATATTATAGGAGTGGAAATATCAGTTGTGAAGGCCCTCCTCGTAATATCGTTACTAGAAGCTCTGAAGGTCCTCCCCAGAGCACCTGTGGGGGCCTCCCCCACGGGCTTATAATGATTGATCACGAGATATTATCTTATGATACGAGTCACAAAATCCCTCCACATGACTAGAATATCGAGTAGAAATAAGGCCCTCCACTTGCTGTGGTCCACCCAGAAGGTCCTCCCTGGGGTATACACTACAAACACTCTCCGTGAAGTGGGACCACAGATTACTATAGTAGTCCTCGCTATCGTAGTAGCAACTGCGTAGGCCCTCCCCGTAGTGACGTCTCATCACGATAATAAGGCCCTCCCCTTTTCGTGGCCTGCCCTGAAGGTCCTCCCCAGGGGTTACGTTTCAACTACACTCCGTGCAACCGGGCAT
The DNA here is from genome assembly GCA_963277665.1 of Viscum album. NCBI lineage: Eukaryota > Viridiplantae > Streptophyta > Magnoliopsida > Santalales > Viscaceae > Viscum > Viscum album. The sequence goes on along the minus strand of OY728120.1, from coordinate 1,154,528,994 downwards.
CAGATCACGATGGAAGTCCTCGCCACCCTGATAATGGATGTCCTCCCCATAGAGACTTCAAGCAATGAGAAGGACCTCCCCTCATTGAGGTACATTCTAAAGGCCCTCTCCAGGGTGTACACCATAGATATTCTCCCTGCGTCAGCTGTGATGGTAGTCCTCGCCACCACGACTGCAATTTCGAAGGACCTCCCTGAAATGCCCCCAAGCAATAAGAAGGTCCTCCCCTTTTCAAAGTGTGTCTTGAAGGTCCTCCCCAGGATACACATCGAACTTCAAACCATGATGGTCATCCTCACCATGATGACAGTTGTTGCGAAGGCCCTCCCCGTAACAACGCTATGTAGCCAAAAGGTCCTCCCCTCGCTGCGATACGCCTTGGAGGTCCTCTCGAGGGTATGCACTACAAAAGTCCTCTATGTAGTGAGGAGTCAAGTAGTAATGGCAGCCCTCGCCATTACAACACAGATAGCGGAGGCCCTCCCCTCCTAGACGCCGATCAATGTGAAGGCCCTCCCCTCATCGCGGTACATTCTGAAGGCCCTCCCCAGGGTGTACCCTGTAGGTTCTCTCCCTGTGGCAGATGTAATGGTAGTCCTCGCCATTGCGACCACCATTGCGAAGGTCCTCCCCACAGTGACATATCATATCGACAGGAAGGTCCTCTCCCTACTGAATCAAGAACAGAAAATCCTTCATATGCTGATGCACTCAGAAGGATTGGATCGAGCATGTCAGATTCCCAGCTAGTCTCCAACGACCCCCTTCTTCAATTAGGAGATGGTCTGGGTATATGTTCATCTTCTGAACCACCTCGGAATCGCCCACATGATAATTCAATACCTACCGGCCCCACTACCTCTAACCACACTATCGGTAAGAATATCAGTTGGGCTGAACAGGTAGAGGAATCACTAGTGGAAGAGTATGCTGATATGTTTCTCCTGAGGAAACGACTGGCTAGAGATGACATACCAGTTATGTTTTGGCCCACGACCACCTCTCAATTCGACATACCCAAGAAGTTGCCAGAAGAATGTGTGCACGACATCCGCTCCAATATAAGGACAACCCTCTGCCAGCTGAAATCAAGATTCCTGCCCTACGATGGGTATGTAGACCATGTCAAGACCATAGGAGACCTCCTGCGTCACATCGACCTAGAATCTCTTCCTTCGGTGAGGCAACATCGATCTGAGAGGCGTAAAGGAAACATTGATATAGCCTACCTCCACACACTACACCAGCTGCACCGCCTCATTGGCGATGCTCCAACGGGAGTCTATATCAGAGGATGAGTAGAACATGGAGCTCTGCATTTCACTCCGCTCCCCTCCCAGAAGAACCCGTTCAGCATAATGTATTGCAACATCATCACATCAAGGCAGCAATAAAGTGGGGTCCCTGTTCAGGAAAGGCAACACACCCAACAAACATGCCTTGATTTAGTCCCAGAAGCATCAGTCCCAATGGGAACAAGCCATTCAAGAGCTCCTTAATCTGGCCACCGAAAGCATACAACATTCCTCTCACCAAAGAGAGGCCAATCAGCAGTCATTTCCTGCCTCCCAGGAGGGGATTGATTCGCAGGTGAACTCGACATCAAATCTAGTTCACCCCCCGAATGGGGGCACGCATGATCAGGCAGGTAGCGATAGAATCCGCCACTACCGCAATACAGGGAAAACCCTAGCCTGCAGGGCTGAGGGAATTTTTAACAACAAATGCCCCCGTAAGACCAATAAGAACAGGAAGAGACTCAACGTCCAAGGAATGGAGCTTACCCCAGCCCTCAGGGCTGGGGGAATTTTTACCACCTCAACAACGACATCCCCCATGAGAATAAGTATTATATTGCATAGGGAGGACAGCCAGGAGAGGAGGTTCCTACTCTATCCCGTCCTTTGAATCATTATCCGCTTCAAGAGGGAGGCGTACCATAAGGACACATGAAAGAAATCTCAACATCACCCTTCATCAAGGGGTCCAAAAGCAATCCCGGGACAGGAAAGGGAGGGCCAGTAAAAGGAGCGGGAGATCCTCTACATATTTGGAAGACGAAATCTCCTCCACCCTATGATATGAATCCATCAACACCATAGAGGTTAACCCCATGAGTGACACCAGAGATGATGCAAATCCGAATGGATCGGGAGATGATGGTTCCAGTTAGGCTATGACTCACAAAGAACCACCAGGTGTGAACACTCGGAACCAGAGGGTCGCCATAAATATGGTCGCCCCTCCAGATAACCCTCCTCTGCTTACCCTGTGAGCTTCCAACAAGGATAAGAACAAAGGACCGGTTACCCTTAACACGTCCCCTTCTCTTGATAAAAACGAGCCACTTACGCTCGAAGAGAGATTTGATCAACAGGAAGAGGAAATGAAAGAATTGAGGCGGCTTAACACTGGGATACTCCAGAGGAACCGTCTTATTAAAAGTGATTCCCAAGAAGAGCCACACCATGCACTCCTAGTAAGTGCACCTCAAAGACCAAGGTTTGCCCCGAAAAATGAAGCGCGGTCAGGGCTCCCACCCAATGAGGCACCCGACCCGTCCAACTACCTGAATATGAATCCGAATGAATACCAAGACCTCTCTCCACTCAGGAAGAAACCAGAGCGAGTATTCCTAGACCCTCCAAAGGCACTAAAAATGGCATAAACACCCTTGGTACCGACCGAGCCAGATCCTCAAGAAAAACCTCGTGCTACACCAGCCCAAGACTAGGTACAACAGGATGTAAACCAGGGTCTCGCTAACACCATCGAGGCATTAACAGCTCGATTGGAAGCACTGTAAGGTTGACACGCTCCGATACAGCTAGAGAGAAAACCCTACCAAGATTGGGTGAGCAACACACCCCCTCCACACAATTTTCGGAGCCCTATATTCCCTATTTTCAATGGATCAGGTGATCCATAACAACATTTGATGCATTACGTGTCTTATTGTGACCCTATGATGGGAACTATGGAACAAAAAGAAGTAGTAAAACTCAGATGTTTCGTGTGGAACTTGCAAGGGTCTACCTTCATCTGGTATACGAATCTGCCAGCTCAGTCAATTAAAATCCGGGAAGACCTTCAATAGCGGTTCCTGTTCCACATCAGCTCAACGCTCCCTAAAACAATGGTCAGTGAACTCATGAATTTCAAACTGTGGGAGAACAAGTGGGTCTCTGATTTCATAGCCAGATGGAAGGGCCTGACTTACTATCTGAACAGGCTAATGCCCTAAGAAAAGATGCTTTCCATATGCATCGATAACCTTCAGGATGAGCTATGAACACCAATCATACCAGTGGAGTGCACCACTGGATTCCGCAATCTCTCTGCCATTGCCAAGAGAATTGAAGACTCCCTGCAGCGGACTAATCTGAAGTCCCAAATATCCTCACAGGCTCTTGCAAAGAGAATAGTTAGAGCTGAAGCATCCTCTATCACGCTCAAGCCAGCCCATGCGCCTACTCCACTGCTTAGGCCTCCACCAAATCATCAAGGGCCCCCTATGTATCAGCAGCCGCCTCTGCCCAAGCGGGATGATGAGAGAGGATCGAAGAGGAACCAGTTAGAGGAACGAAGATGCAAAGTATAATCATTTCTAGAAGACCAAGTCCACGACTAATTCATTGACACCATGAATTGAAATTTTCTCCACCTCCCAAAGCCAAGGAATCCCGAAGAAGTCGGCCACAATGACATGATAGATTACTGTCCCTACCATCGAATGTTGGGGAAAAATATCCGGGAATTCTTCATCTTCAAAGACCACCTGGAAAGGATGGTAGACTCTGGGAAGGTCGAGTTGTGACCACCCCCACCACATGTGACGTATATTTCTACCACCGACTCCAAAAAAGGGGAGGGGTGGAAGGAAGTCACTAGAAAGAAGGGGCAGAAATTTGATGACTGGATGACTCGGAAGACTGTCAATCAAGCCTAGGGCATACTCTGAGCTCAACTACAGCAGCCAGTGTTGCCACCAACATCCCCTAATGCCGCACATCCGACAATATCAGCCTCACAACCCTCCACGAGCCGGTCATCTAGGCATAATCAAAAAGAGAGGAGACAAGCTCAAGAGGAGTAGTCCATAACGAGGTTGATGTTAGCCCCAAAACTATCAGATTTTATCCCCCAAACTTGGTGCCACGGGCACCGAACCACAAAACGACACCATCAGGGAAAACTGACCAGGTTGATCTGGCATAGGATGAAGAGCTAATTTTTGGTTCTGTCAATGTCGTCCATTTATTTGATCGATCCCTAACGAAGGGTATGTTTACGAACATGAGTTCCCAACATAGGGGGATGGGAGAAGGAATCGCAGAGGCAGGGGATACCGAGGATGGCACAGTCGTGGCTGGAACCAACCCTATGGTTTTATTCCGGCCCAGACCGTTAATATCATAGAAACCCGTGGGAGATCCCTTCAATGTACTCAGCAGGAGAAAGAATATCTCTCCTGCTCCACAAGCATACACTCTGGACCTATCATTCTACAGTACCCATTAGAGGAGAAACAAGTGTCTAGCCACCTAGTGCGCACAAACAGACCGGCCGGGCCAAGACCCCAGAACGTGGGAACATCGTCGACCTCCGACCCCGCGACCGGTCCCTCCTCGTCACATACTCCATCTCTTAAAGTTCCTAATAATACTCTCCCACCAATGGAGAAGCATCAACTACTTGAGAAGAAATACGATATCCTTAAGCAGTTGGAATCAGTACCAGCCAAAATGTCAATCCTAGATGCCCTGAGTTTGTCAGCAGATCTCAGGGTGGCGCTTGTAGAAGCCTTGCTCATCCCCCAGGAGTTTCAAGCTGAGGTAGCCACTGCCGAGATTTACTGGACGGAGGCTGGCCCGACTGAGTGCAATGTGGTGATTTCCTTCACTGATCAGAATGAATATTCCATCATGCAAGGACACATCAAACCAATATATGTGTCTGGTACATTAAATGATGTCGAGATCTGGAAAGTCTTTATTGAAAACAGCTCTAGAGTTAACCTTATTCCCCTACGAACACTTCGTAAGTTAGGCTACAGTGAGGATGATCTAGTACCCTCAGCCACAACTCTATTGTGTTACGAAAAGAGTGAACAGAATCCAATGGGACAAATCAAGCTAAAAATCCATTTTGGCATCCTTGTGGGCTACTCGGAATTCCGGGTGGTCTGGCAGAACACAACATTCAATGCCCTGCAGGGAAGGCTGTGGCTCTATAAGCACATGGCCATTCCTTCTTCCTACCACCAGTGTATTAAGTATTGTGTCAATGGACAAAGTGGGACATTTAATGCTGACAAGTCCCCTTTAGAGATCTCCAAGTCACACTACATTGATGCCAAGTTTTATGAGAAAAATAAGAAGAAGCCTTCGGTCAATGATGTTGACTGGATCCCTGCTCCAAACGGCCTAGAAATGGTTCCTGATGACCCCCTCAAGCAGACCAGCAGAGACTACGTACTGCCCATCAGCCATTTTGAGAGCGTGGGTTCAAGCCCAGACACATACTCAGCTATCCTCATGACTTTAGCCATAACGACCGAGTGTGATAATGCAGAAACGTCCACTAACCCTCAATTTGGGGGGCGAATACTTGAGTGGGGACGCCCACGATGCCTCGCCTTCGGACTCCCAAGTGGTTGTGCCAGTAACTCTCCCCCCATCGGATCAAGAAGATGATAATGTGGGGGAAGAAGAGGAGGAATATCTCAGGGATGCACCTCCCGCATTTGAGGAAGGTATCTCCACCACTGTGGATGAGCTCAAAGAAATAAACCTGGGTACTGAGGAAGACCCGAGACCCACTCTCATTAGTGTAGCCATGTCTCCTGAGAAGAATGAGGTATATACCTCTTTCCTAAGGCAACATCGAGATATTTTTCCAAGAATTACATAGAAATTCCGGGAATTGATCCCAAAGTGGAAACACACCACTTTGGTCTGCCAGGAGGCCACTAGGGCTATAAAAAAGTCTCCAGAAGGATTCACCCCACACATACTGCCATAATAGAGGCTAAAGTGGATAATTGCATCAAATCAGGCTTCATTAGGGAGGTCCAATACCCCATATGGCTTGCCAACATTGTCCCCATCAAGAAAAAGAACTGACAAATCTATGTATGCATCGATTTTAGAGATCTCAATCGGCATTTACCGAAAGTTGATTTCTCAGTCACGATCACTGAGTTATTAATTGATGCAACAGCCGGGTATGAGGCTCTCTCCTTCATGGATGACTATTCTGGGTATAATCAAATGAGGATGGCCCGAGAAGACAAAGAATCCACTGCCTTTAGGGCCCCTCAAGGAGTATTCTGTAATAGGGTCAAGCCCTTTGGTCTTAAGAACGTGGGCGACACATATCAACGCGACATGCATCATATCTTTAAACCATTCCTGGGGGGATTCATCGAATGCTACATGGAATACTTGGTGGTCAAATCATGACAGTGCTCAGATCACCTGTCAGACCTTGAAACCATATTCAACAAACTTCGACAACATAGCCTGAAGATGAAGCCCTTGAAATGCGCCTTTGGGGTTACCTCAGGGAAATTCCTTGGATTCGTCGTATGCCATCATGTCATCGAAGTCAACCCTGAAAAGATAAAGGCTACCCTTGGATTACCACCTCCCCGCAATCTCACTGAGTTGAGAGGATTCCAAGAACACCTGGCCTACATTAGGCGGTTCATATCCAACTTGGCGGGTAAATATTTTCCCTTCACCAGGTTAATGAAAAAGGGGGATACATACCAATGGACATATGATTGCCAAGAGACATTTGACAGCCTAAAGATGTAACTCTTAATCCCACTGGTGATCATGCCCCCGGTTGAAGGAAGGCCTCTCATCCTATACGCGACAGACCTAGAGCGGTCGCTGGGGGCCTTCCTTGCATAGAAAAATGACTTTGGCAGTGAGAACTGTCTCTATTATCTCAGCCGAACCATGATTGACACTGAAAATCGATACTCGAGCATCAAGAAGAGTTGTTTGGCCTTGGTATTCACTGTTCAAAAATTATGACATTATCTGCAGCATCATGATGTTCATTTGGTCTCACGTAGCAACCCGCTCAAGTACATCCTCAGCCGCCCAATGCTGACCGGGTGCCTATCCCGATGGGCAGTCATACTACAACAGTTTGACATCCAGTTTGTGCCTCAGAAATCCATCAAAGGCCAGACATTAACAGATTTTCTAGAAGATCACCCCTCAACAGGGACTGCCGCAACGGACATTGAGCTACCTGATAAAGACATATTATCAGTTCAAGAGGAGTTCCCAACATAGGAAATGTACTTTGACAGCGCATCCTGAAGCCCGACAGGGAAGAGGATGGAGGATCCCAAATTTAACAAGGTGGGTTTGGGGAAAATACTCGTGTCCCCAAAAAAGGCAGTCTTTACATATTCTTTCCTCCTGTCAGAAGGATGTACAAACAATGAGGCGGAGTATAAAGCTCTCATTGCAGGACTGGAGCTCGCACTCCAGATGAAAGTACATCTCCTTAAGGTAAAAGGTGACTCAGAACTGGTCATCAAGCAAGTCAATGGTGACTATGCTATTAAAAAGAAGGAGCTGATTCCCCTGTTTGACCATGTATGAGGGTTAATGGAAGAATTCTCCACAGAACCAACATTGACCTATATTCCCCGGTCTCGAAATGCCCAGGCCGATGCATTAGCTAATGCGGACACAACCCTAGCTGACCCAGATCGGGATGAAACAATTATCAGTATTTTCTCATCGTCGAATGGTCTTGCTATTTATTCAGTCTAAGACGGAAGAAATCAATGAAGTTAGTCCTGTCCCTGAGCCATATGCTCCTACCACCGGCTGGATGACCCCCCATTGAAAACTACCTTCAAAGGGGAGAACTTCCATCAGACAGGGATGAACAAGAGTAAATACAGAGAAGGGAAATCAACTTTGTCATATATGGTGGCACAGTTCAGAAACATGTTTTCTACAAATGAGACCTCGATGGAATCCTTCTCAGATGTATTGATGGAGGAGAAACCATTGCTGTAATGAATAAATTACATGACAGAGTATGTGGAGAACATCAGCCGGGGTCTAAGCTTTCCCATCAGGTCTGATGGCTTGGGTACTATTGGCCCACCGTAGCACGAGATTGCGAGCACTTTACCGCAAAATTCCACTCCTGAAAAATTCATGCCAACTTCATTCACCAAACCCTGGAGTTACTTCATCAGGCCAAGTGCTCCTGGCCATTTTCCAACTGGGGAATAGACGTCATGGGACTATATCCTCCCACCGTGGTCAAACAACTGAAGTATATCCTCACAACAACCGACTTATTTTCCTAATGGGCAGAAGATTTAATCCTCAAGAAAGTCGTGGAAAGAAACATTGTCACCTTTGTGAAATCCAATATCATCACCAGATTTGGCGTCCCTCATACCATACTGACGGATAACGGCACCAACTTCTATTCTGTTGAATTGGAGAAACTGTACCAAGAATATGGTATCAAGGATAACCACTCATCCCGCTACCATGCAGTGGCCAACAGACAGATAGAGGCTTTCAACAATACCCCGTCTAACATTCTCCAGAAAATGGAAGACAAAGATAGGAAATCATGGCCTAATAAACTCCTTCATGCATTGTGGGATTATCAAACCACAATCTGCACTGCTACTCGGTCTACTCCATACTCATTAGTATACAGAACAGAAGCGGTATTTCCCATTGAGCTCCAATTTCTATCTCTCCGTGTTGCCATTTGTGATCAGTTGACCAATGATGAGAAATCTAAAAAATGGCTATTTGAATTGGAACAACTAGATGAGAAGCGGTTGCACACTTTGCACCATCTGAAAGTATATCAGAACCGAATCGCACGAGCCTTCAATAAAAAGGTTCGTCTTCGGTCTTTCTTGAAAGGATAATTGATGTTGGTCCTCCAGAACCCAATGATACCCAGAAATAAACCTCTAATGATGGAGCCCAAGTGGGAGGGACCATATGTTATATACAAAGTCTACTCCAACAGAGCATATGCCCTGATCTCCATGGACGTGCAGTTCACTACTGCTCCTACGAATGAAAGATTTCTGAAGAAGTATTTCGCATAACCAAAAGCACCCTTCGTCCGAGCTTCAGGACGTTAAACTGCCAAGTGCCCTTCGTTTGAGCTGTAGGACGTTAAAATGCCAAGCGCCCTTCGTCCGAGCTGCATGACTTTAAACTGCCAAGCGCCCTTCGTCCGAGCTGCCGTACGTTAAACTGCCAAGCACCCTTCATCCCAGCTTCAGGGCGTTAAACTGCCAAGCACCCTTCGTCTGAGCTACAAGACATTAAAATTCCATGCGCCCTTCATCCGAGATGCATGAAGTTAAACTGCCAAGCACCCAATGGTCTAAACTCTATGACCCTAAACTAAGAGTATTTCATCCTTACCACACGACATTAAACTTCACGGATTTCAGAGAACTACGTACAACTTGATTCCTGCTCTTGCAGGATACGTAATGACGCCCGGATTCTGTATCCTGGCCTAGCCATCCCAAAATAAAGTTAAAAGTTTCTTCTTTTCCCCCGTGTGCGGACCAACCCTGCATGGGGTATATCCTATTTTAAAGAACTACGTGCGGCTTGATTCCTGCCCTCATAGGATATGTAGTGATGCCATAATTCCACATCCTAGCCCAACCACCCCAAATAAAGATAAAATTCCCTCTTCCCCCATGTACGGACCAAACCTGCATAGGGTGTATTCCTCATCCTTAACACACGACGTTAAATTTCCCGGATAAGTAAGATTAAAAATGCCCCTTTCCCCCGTGTACGGACTAGACCTGTACGAGGTGTATTATCTTCTAGATAACTATGTACGGATTGATTCCTACCCTTGCAGGATACATAGCGATTCCAAGATTCTGTATTATGGCCCAACCACCCCAAATGAAACTAAAAATACCCCCTTTCCCCTATGTAAGGACCAGACCAGCATGAGGTGTATTCCTCGTCCTTACCGCATGACATTAAATTGCACAGATAATTTTTTTCCCCTTTCCCCCGTACGGACCAGACCTGTACGGGGTGTATCCCTCTCAAGGAACTACGTGTGGCTTGATTCTTGCCCTCACAGGATACTTAGCGATGTCAGGATCTTATATCCTAGCCCATCCATCGATAAAAGAAAACACATGTATATATACCCCTCGTCCTTACCACATGAAGTTAAACTGCATAGAACCCCCTTTTCATGCCGAATCACCTTTATCCTCACCGCATGATGTTAAACTGCATGGAATTCATCCTCACCGCACGACATTAAACTTCACGGACTTCGTCCTCACCACACGACGTTAAACTAAACGGACTTCATCCTCACCGCATGGTGTAAAACTGCACAGAATTCATCCTCACCGCACGACGTTAAACTGCACGGACTTTGTTCTCACCACACGACGTTAAACAGCACGGACTTCGTCCTCACCACACGATGTTAAACTACACAGAATTTGTCATGCCCCACCCAAGATATACGGTGAAAAAAGATGGGAATAATTCTTTTGCATTTGGATTCATCCTCTCCAAACATCAGACTCCGCGACCCAGATAATTGTGGATCTTCATAACCACCCATGGCCATCAGAAGTGTAAAGTCATCGACCCTTGGAAACCTTTGCATGACTATGCATACCATGCCCTCAGCGGCTCTGCATATTGATAGACATTGGCCCGTATTCCAAAGGCAAGATTTCCTCAGGAGATACTCTTCCTATCTCCGTATTATTACTAGCCTCAGTGCCACCGTATCATATCTCCCGATCCAAAAATTTATGGAGCAGTGGTTTACAAGTTCGTTCCCCTCTCACATCCAAATGTTTCAAGGGTACCCCTGCCTAGTTAGCCTATGTATCCACCCATGGTTCACATGATGATCTACATCTACAAACATCAAGCCAGGGCTAGGATACTTTGAGTCAACGAGAAATTGCGGTGAAGATGTTTCTTGTATTCTTGGACACCATTATCCTCATATTCCAAACTCTGTGCTATGAGAAATCCTATATTTTCATAATCATCCATGGCCATCGGAAGTGGAAAGTCATCGACCTGTGGACACCTTTGTATGACTATGCATACCATGCCCTCAGCGGATCTGCATATTGATAGCCCCTGGCCGGTCTACCAAAGGCAATATTTACTCAGGCGATACTCTTCCTATCTCCGTATGCTTACCGGCCTCAGATCCCCCACATCATACCTCCTAATTCGGGAAACCCCAGAGTTACAGTTTACAGCCTCATTCCCTCACACCTGTTCAGAGTATACCAGAGAATCCTAACTCAATTTCCCTTTGGGTGATTGTAGAAATAGTCACCCAATAGTCCAAACTCTATGACCATTAAACGAAGATTATTTTGTCCTTACCGTACGATGTTAAAATACATGGAGTAAAGGTATACCTCATGTTCAAGATAAGTTAGCACAGTGAACTCTTCAATTTTTAACAGCAACCAGGGATGAACATCTCCGACATTTCCAGATATTTCCTCACCAAATGACAGACTTCATGGCCCGAACAATCGTGGATCCTCATAATCATTCATGGACATCATAAGTGGAAAGTTATTGACCCATGGACACCTTTGTATTACTATTGATACCATGCCATCAGTGGCTCTGCATATTGATAGCCCCTGGCCTGTCTACCAAAGGCACGATTTCCTTAGGCGATACTCTTCCTAGCCCATTACGCTTACCGGCCTCAGAGCCCCCATATCATCTCTACTGATCCAAGTAGCCCCGAAACCACGGTTTACACCATGAAACCCTCTCCACATCTTGGACATGCTGAGATATTCGAGCCCAGCTATATTCTGATCAAGAGTAGCCTTTGAACTATGTCCTTACCACATTACGATTAAAACTGCACGAAACATGTCTTTTCTGCTTGGCGTGAAGCTGCAAAGACCAAGAATTAAAAATCAATGGAAATGCCTCCAACTACAATCATTTTTCACAGATTTAAAAAATTCCCTCCGTCCTTACCGCATGATGTTAAACTGCATGGAAACTGTCCTTACCGCATGATGTTAAACTACATGGAAACCGTCCTTACCGCATGACGTTAAACTATACGGAATTTAAAATGTCCCTTGTCCTTACCAAATGACGTTAAACTGCATAGAAACTATCCTTAATGCATGACATTAAACTGCACAGAATTTAAAATTCCCTCCTTCCTCGCCGCATGAGATTAAACTCCATGGTTGAGCTCTTCACAAGTTCAATTAGGAATAAAAGTTTTCCTCTTTCCTTCAATGCACGGGCCAGACCTGCATAAACCACCATTTCACACTATCATGAGAAGGGATGACTTTAACCATTCCCGGGAAATTTAGTCTAGATGTTTTTCCCGTATCCAAGCACCGTCTCCTCATAAACCATACTATGTACCCATAAAGAGACAAACCCTAGTAAGCCACCCATGGTGGTCCCGAATCTCAACTTCCCTGAAGTTGCTCGACTATCGGGAGAATATAATCATTGACCTAAGGACACCTTTGCATGACTATTCATACCATGCCCTCAGTGACTCTGCATATTGATCGCCCCTAGCCTGTCTACCAAAGGTAATATTTCCTTAGTAAATGATTCTCTCCGTACGCCTCTTGGCCTTTGAGCCTCCATATCCGTCCCTGGATTCGGAAACCCTCTGATCTGCAGTTTTCCAACCTCTTTCACAACCCTGAACAAGTATGGTGGAACATATTTGATGAGATTACTGAGAACCAGGAAAAGTCGTTCAATTTTAAGGAATGTCCTAGCTGTATGACTTTAAATTGCATCAAGCTCCAACCATCCTTCACGCAAGCTAAATGCATAGGAAAGGGACCCTTCATCCACACTCTTGATTAGTACAGATGTTACCAAACCCTTTCAGATGTCAAATACCATTTCTGATCCACCCCTAGTGGTTTTCATAATTCTCCAAGACACCCATGGTGGTTTCCATAATCTGGAATTCCATGAAGTCCTCATGCCATCAGAAATGGACAGTCATTGACTTAAGGACACCTTTTCATGACTATGCATACCATGCACTCAGCGACTCTGCATATTGATCGCCCCTGACCTGTCTAAAAAAGGAAAATCTTCCTTAGGCAATGCTTTTCCTACCTCTGCACGCCGATACGACTCCCATATCTTGTGACATGCCCTGCATGTTGTCCAAATCTAAACATGTTTCCACCACGTGCGTCTGAAAGGTATTGAGAAATCTTGTAATCGACCAAACCACACCAGGGCCCTCACCCCACCATATCTGGTCAAAGATGTTCGACCTAAAACATCATTAATGATAGTCTTGTTGGCGGGACTTTAAACCGCTCACAAAAAGAGGTTCAAATCCTGTTAGGCCGAAAACCTGAAAAGGGCTACCTAAGGAAAAGATGGGCTATACCTACTGGGTCCAAACTAAATGGGCCCAGGCAAAATTAGGGCATTGACAGAAAAGAAAAAAGTTTGTGGGGTATTTCTATGAAACCCTAGCAATAGCCAAAGTATGCTCGCTGGATCTCATGGTCCAGACAAAAATTAGAGCTCGTTTATATTTTATCAATTATCCTGAACTCTGATTATTCTAAGTTCGGTGAATTATCATATATAACAATCATGTAAAAACATTTCTATCCCAAGAGAAGATAGCAAGAGTGCTAAGAAAAAAAACATCTCTTTGTTCCATAAAAAGGTTGTTGAGAAGGGATTCCACAATCCAGAGCCTCCTCTAGCATGAAAGGTTATTACAGGATACTTTCAGTGGATTCAAAAAGTTGTATCAGGCGCTGATGAGAATCCTCGATTTCTTGATTGAGATTCTACAGCAAGGCTTTCTCAGCTTCTGCACCAGCCCGCAGTGCTTCCGCCTCCTGTGCCACCTTTGAGCTCGCCCTCATCCCCTCCTCCATCTGCCACTCCCCTTATCCAATTATGGCTGTGACATTAGTCTCCTTCTACTGTAGCCGCTGTATATCACTCCTCAGCACCTTCAGTTGAGAACGCTACTTAAGGACTGCTCCCTGAAGTCTCGCGACTACCCCGACATGATCATGAGCTTTTGTTAGGAAAATTTGTCGGGTCGTGGAAAGGTAGGATTCAGATTGAGCAGCAGAAAGGAGAGACTCAAAACCACCAAGCCTCTCCCTTTAAGAGACCAAATGCTTGACTATATCATAAATACCATGGCAGTAAAAGCTGTCCAATCCCAGCAGCATAAATAGATCACGCAGCTTCGGCAATTTTGTTGGAATCTCGGACAGGGGCGTCTGAGAAATCAGCTTCCAGATTTTCTCCCATGCCCTTTGGTGAGCAGGTAGAAGACTGGAAAGGACTCATTGATTAGGTTCAGAGTTTCTCTCGGATGATGATACATACTCTGGGATGAACGTCACTAAGGAGGGACCCGATGCGGCTTCAACCGCAAGCTCCAAAGCGGCGACAACTCCCCCCCCCCACGGTTGTGGTCATAGGCATGATTGGATCCGACGGAAAAATCACCAGTGCCGAAATTCATGGTCCTAAAACCTGAAGGTCGATAAGATAGATAATTATCTCTAATCAGAAAAGGGAAGAGAAAGGATTAGGTGGAAAGAGATTGAGAAGCTTACCCCCAATCATCAAGGCATCGGTGCCCTCAAGCTCTACGACGCTGCTGCCGCTCGATGAAGACGCTACATCTTCAAGAGACAAGGGAGTCCTGGAACCCCCTAGAGGTGTCCAGGACCTAAGGCCACACCCAAGGCCAGAAACTCCCAATTCTTTCCACAAACTGTCATCTACGAAGATCAAGATCGGGGAAATTACTCCCACGGTAAACAAAATTATGGCCCGCTCTGGGTTTTCGACAACAGGCCTGATAACAGGCTCTTCCTCCATCACCATGGGATCCATTTGATATGAGATATCTGACCCCATCGGATCTGGGGCCTCCTCAGTAATAATGGGCGCCCCATCCTCCCGTGCAGCTGTAGAGGCTGTGTGATCAACGAGAGTCTCATCTTCCAGTTGTTCCTCCTCTGACATATCCCCAGCCATTGAAGACGGAAAGAAAGCATCCGTGCCATTAGCCCCTTCAGCAGGGCCCACCATTTTATCACGCTCAGGTATGGCCGCGGGTGGTCCCTCCGATAATAAAGAGGTAGAAGGTATGACCGCTTGGGAAGCCACGGTCTGGTCATGGATTTCCCCTGCATCATAGCACCAAAACAGTTAATAACATGGAAGAGTCAGAATACATGAGGTGGTAATCGAGGAAACATGATTCATCATTACCTGTTGTTCCCTGTCTGAGCTGTTCCGATCATCGGGACGCCTACCGACGACTTTGGATCTTCCCAGGGGACAATTCTCTGCTCGGAACGCTGGGAGGAGCTGGAGGAGGAAAGAACCTAGTCGGGTCTGCGATGGTCACTTCCATGTGCTCAACTGCACCAGGAGACCCCTCCTCGATGACCCCTGTAGTCAAAGGCGCATGTTCGCCTGCTGCGGTACCCTGGGGAGTATACTCTGGGGAAGGAATCGCCCGCTGGGATTCCTCGACACCCTACATAATGGGAAGAAAATTTAGAACATTCCCAGTAAAAAAGGGACAGAAGGCTGATATAGATGAGCTGCGAAACCTCTTCCTCGGGATCAGACGATTCAGGATGGTTTATCATCATGGACACCCGATTAGACCCATAAATCTGGTTTCAGAGTGAATGCATGTACGTGTCCATTTCCTTCAATGAGGTGACTATTTCATCCAGATCCTCTTCCAACAACATGTGAGCGAGAGCAAAGATAGTCCCAATACCTGGAAGCTCGAGAGATCTCATTTGGAGTAACGCCCAAACATCTTCATCTGAGCCATTGGGCCGCAGGTCATCCCAAATCCTCCACGTTTCCAGAAATGCGGCTGTAATAGGAATAGATGGACGGGTAGGATCGACCTGAGAAGGTTGGGAAACAACATGGGCTAGTGGAGGTACCAATATCTGTGGCTGTTTTCTAGATCTTGCTGCCGCCCTAGAACTCTCAGGAGCTACCTGTGGGCGGGACCTCATGGGCAGGGGGGATTCCCTTACCTCAGCCGCAGCAGGGGAACCATCGAAATAATCACCCCCTGAAGAGTGATCACTCTCTTCCTCATCCTCATCAGTCACCAATCACAACATGTCCTGGAATCAGTGAGTTAACACCACATAACCTAGGCATGCATGAACGTAACCTTCGAGGTCCCGAAGATACCGATTGACCCTCTCTAAGTCCACATCGTAAAGGATGTCTATGGGAGAAGATATCTAGCCCAGCCCGTCAAAGGCCATTTCTGATTCCTAGAGATGCTGCCACAAAGAATGGGGGTACTGGCTGCGAAAGGATGGATGAACTTTGAATTCGTCCCATATTCCCCAGGCCGTCGGGAAGGCAGCATCAGCAGGAATGGCCAACTCTCTCCAGGAATCTTCGAGGGAATGTGAGGAGACACCTCTATCTGTTAAAACCTTCCTCAGAAGCACGAGACCAGCACGGTTACAGAGAACCTTTCCCGGCCTGGTTGGGGCACTATCCGCATTCCACCTCCTCTTGCTCTTCAATGTCTTAGGAATCACGATAGTGGGCACCCATATCCCTAAATGATCATTCGAGTATTATTTCACCAAGGATTCGACATAGCTTTTGGATAAGAAAGGCATGGAGTCTACAAGCGCGGGGGTCATAACCTCACAGTCAGTATCCTTCTGGGTGAAAATTAACCACAATTGTCTGGACATTATTAGATGGTGGTTCCTGTGGGTGCCATTGAGTGCAGGAGGACACAGCGCCTGGAAACAGCCAAATTGACATCCGAATCGGCAAGGAACATGCCCCTCACAGATCAGTTCCCCGCCAATACGAGCCACCAGAATACCATCTCGGAGGGAAAATAGGTAGCCCCGCTTATTAAATTCCTCTGATATGGTGTTCGTAATTGCACCGGTCGGGGAGGGATATGGTCATAAATTGAAATGATCATAGCTCGATATCCGGCTTGACAACAGTCGCATATTCTGAACCGTCTGTTTTCCATCCTTCTCTTGAGCCACCCACTCCTCGGGAATAACCTCGTTGGTCAATTGAAATTATGGCCGGACTACGGTGCCTGGAATCTGAAAAGGATTGATGGAAGTATAGGAATTCCTAATATGCGCTCCCAACCATCCCTAGAGAATTTGAAAGGGGCCGGCTACCCAGTTTGGCTAACTCCCCTTAGTAATATTGCCAAGCAATCGATAAATCTTATCCAGTACTGGGAAAAACAAGTTGATTACATTGCCAGTGGATAGCTGTGACACCATAACAAAAGTAGAGACCCGCACGCCACCAGTCACATGTACATGAAACAACCATACACTCAAGAACATGGCCAGAAATGCCACCAGACGGAGCAGCTGACCAACATCCGGAACAAGTTCCCAGCCCCAGTTGTCGAATTGGTTTTCCTCCAGGATCAGCCAATAGCTACCCCTTCACCTTCGGGACTCCATCTTAGGATAGGTCATGGGCCTGCACGGAAGAGCCATGGACTTGCTCTCCCAAGAAAAATCCTCGATCCATTCATGATATGGGACACGCTATTTCAGAGATATATCCTTCAAATTCTCCTTGGCCTGATCAATGAGATGCTTCACCAAGGGAGGAGTCCTCGCTTCATTGTCCCACATAGAAGGGGGAGGCAGGAATTCATCATACATGCCTCCAACAATGGGGACCCCTGAAATCTGGAAGAGATCCCAAATACTGATACCCACCTCTGCATGAACTAGATGGAATGTGTTGGTATCCAGACTCCAACGGCTCATAAGTTGTTTGGCAAGGGCGTGGGGCCGATGGGTATAGGTCTGGGACACCCAGGAAGCTTCATATAAACCTAAGGCTCGCAATTTCACTTCGAAATCTGCATACCTCTGGAGAACCCAGAAGGGCCACCCCCAATCCAATGACTTAAACGCCCCTCCGGGCTGGAGGTCCCGGTCCGCTGACCATCCATGTTGGTTGTTTACCATAGCATTGTAGGAAATGCTTCGGTAATAGTGAATTTCCCCATCCTACTGACGTTATTCTCCTGTCGGGGACACCGGAAGGTGATTCATCACATACCCGACAGCTGTATCCCTTGGGGTAGGCCACCCTCTGGCTGTTATCACAACTCAAGGGATAATACTAGTAAATATCCATACTGCGGGATTGTTGTCACGAGATTGTACCAGAATCGATGTATCAGATAGTAAACTAAACCTGTAGGAAGGATGGTAGTTGGAAAAGGGGTACTCCCACTATGACTCAGAGATCATGTTTGCAAGGAAGGGGTACAATGGAGAGTGGAAGATTCCATATGGAACAGAGCTGTCCACATCCTTTAAGCGTTGATCACCGATCGGAAGAGGCTCGATAGCATGCCTAATCGCAGGACGAGGAGGAACCAGATTTTCTCCATGCATCATAGAAACCATGAAGATGGTTAGTCCAAAATAATAAAATTTGGACAAAAACACCAAGTATTCGGAAAAGGACTCCGTCCAGGAGCCTTCATGACAAGGTCTGCGAGAAGGCCTCAAAAGGTGGTTCATGACGGCTGCATCCTACGAACCAAAACTACGTGGATGAAGTCTATGGTACTCTGGCCCGCGGAGCGTTGGCCAGAAAATCGTGAACCAGGCTACTCCATGGAATCTCTATCCCGTATTTAAATGTTTATGTTCAGAAGACTCAAGAAATTTTCCAAGTCTGGAAAATTTCCGATCCGCGGACCATCAAAACCGCATAGCGAGTTCCTACGCGGCCCGTCATAATTTACTTTTTAATTGATTAAAAGTGTTAGTTCGTGACTGAGAGATTGGTCCACAGGTGATGGTAGGCCTGAACGAGGAATGGTTCACGGAAATGGAAGTTGGTTCGTGGATGAGGAGTTTCGCGAAGGAGAAAGCACATGGAGACGAAACGCTAGATGTCCGTGTTCGCAAGGAATTCGGTAAAAGACAAAGGGTAGGGGCCTCCTTATTTATAGGCGTGGTCCCCTACCGGGTCCACTCCCCTACTGAAAAGTATCCAAGTTTCAGGACCACTCCGAATCAGAATAGTCTCCTCTCCATTCTGATCAGACCCCATTATGATGGGGGGCATTTGTAGGGTCCTGAAAAATCCGCAAAGGAGAATGGGAAGCCCCCTTTACTTGAGAAAGGATTCTACCCAATTTCCCTCAAGGAATTGGACAAAAATGTGGCCAATACTCAATATTAGCAAAGGACCCATCGGTCTGCGTACCAGTCCGATGTTGATGGTACACGGCCGATTCAGCGAGCCACCCCCCTCCGTGGACTAGTATCGTTTGCGAAATGGAGGCGGGAACCCCTCCGTGGGAATGAAGCAGGATGGGCGCCAGACCGGTCCACCGGCACGAACCTCCCCAGCCGCGAAGCGCACCGACCAACCCACGCCATGGGCACTATCATTCGTGGAACAAAGGCAGAGCCCTACGCACCTGGGAATCACCGACATGGTTTGTGGATGAGGTGCATTCAATTCCCCCCACGAGTTGCGCATTGACCAAGTCATCCGTAAACCGAGTTTTCAGTCACGGGCCTCCGAAAAAGGTGTCGCATGATCATAGATACATCTCTTTCCCCCGTATATAAAAGGACATCGAGGGGGAGAAGAAAGAGATCGATTGGATTCAGGTGGAAGGATTCAGAGATCAGGAGATCAACCTCTGAATGAAGGATTCCAGAGTAAGAAGCTTCGGGTTTCGTGAACAGCGAAGTTCCAATTCGTGAACCAGAACAGGTATAAAACTGGAAAATAATTAATAAGGAACCGAAAAACACATAACAAATTGGTGAACTACAAACTTAAAAATAAAAACCATGAGCCATGGACCCTCCGTAGACGTACTCCCCGCAGACCAGGGAGGTTTTTCCCCTTTTTCGACCCGATTTCCCGCGTAGTACCCTCCTACGCGGGCGAAGCCCTGACCGACGGACCCCTGACCGGCGTCGCCCTTGGATGATACTTCTCGTGTGGACTCCCTCGCGTACCAACATGGTACGCGGGCCGAACCCGAAGCCGTGTACCACCCTCGTACGCGGGATGCCTATCAGTCCACATAACACCCTGGTACGCGGACGACCTCTCCATCCACATATCACCCCCCTACACGAAGGGTTCCACTCCTCATACACCCATGTGGCCCGTAAACTCCTTCGGTGTTCCCATTCCACGAGTCAGATAAAACCCTTCCAATCTAGTCTGATCCTTCGCAACCCCCTCATAGGCCTATTCATCGGCCCCGAGCCAAGTCCTCTACCAAAGCCACCCGACCCGTATAATGAACCCTCCGGGCGCATCAACGCGCCACTTTGAGTTCACGTACCCACGGTAGGCGAGGACGAATGGGTTTCCCCAGCCCTTGAGAGGATTCTAGAG
The DNA here is from genome assembly GCA_963277665.1 of Viscum album. Classification (NCBI taxonomy): domain Eukaryota; kingdom Viridiplantae; phylum Streptophyta; class Magnoliopsida; order Santalales; family Viscaceae; genus Viscum; species Viscum album. The sequence goes on along the minus strand of OY728120.1, from coordinate 1,154,508,490 downwards.
GCATTCTTGGGTCCACATACCCACGGTAGTGCAGGGTCCGAGCCCGGAAGTTCCCTTTCTGCCTCTCCAGTTGCCCGGATTGAGGGACCCCTCTCACGTTCCCTTTTGACAAGATCCAGTGAGGAGCACTTCTCCCCTCTCCTGGGAGTGATTGGGCATCCATCTCGGAGTAAGCCCTGACCTTCCGGGCCACCCCACATGTAATCCTCACCGCACTTCCCACGAATGCACCTTTCACGACATGAACATATGGTTCTTGCTGCCTCTTGTTTCTCAAACTAAGCATGACTCACATGGGCTTAGAGTAAGAATCGACTATGAAATCCTCTCCTGGGACACCCAGAGTGTAAACCCCAATGGCCCACCTTCTGAACTACGGTGAATTTGATCCATGTCAAGGCATGGTACGTAGGAAGCCTGCACGAGTTTCAAGCCCACTTACCATCGGACCCTCGGGTCCACATTCTCATCAGGTTCACCATCTTTGTTTCGAATTGGTTCGAAACACCCAACATTTCGGTATCCTACGATACATGGACCTGCTTTCCAAAGGAAGACGTTCACTGGGTGATTTGTCCAGCGAGGCTTAAGAAGTCACATTGGTCGAGAGGACGGGAAGTCGGACTCATCACACCCTTTTGGGGGAAATTATTGCATGTTCTAGGACTCTCTTTTAGATTTAAGACGTGTTCATATGTTCACGAATCTTTGATTCATACCCAAGAATAGTATCCACGGATTACTCCTGGTCAGAAACGGTCAGCTGAACGTAGGGATTTGGAATGATTTAGGCCCGAGGTTTACTATCCCTCATTGGGTTAATGACTCCATGGAGTTTGGACTCGTTGGGATGGCGCTGGTTTAAAGCCTCATAACTGGGCGCTCTAGAGTTTATTTTCATCCAGGGGGGACTGATAACGACTTGAGTTTTTGGATCCAACCCGTGATGTGGGCTTCCTATATATCCTTGCGATAGGAATTATAATCCACGTAGTTTGTTTTGGGGTGTTGGCGAATTGACTCGAAGGTGGAACTGGGGTCCAAGGGATGTTGGGCTTGAACCTCATGGAGGCTTCCTACATATCCCCGTGGAAGGGAATCAAAGTCCACGTAGTTCAAAATGATGTTGGAGAACCGACGTGAATGTGGACTCGGGGGTCCAATGGTAAGTGGGCTTGAACCTTGTGGAGGCTTCCTACGTACCATGCCTTGAAATGGATCAAAGTCGTCGTAGTTCGGAAGGTGGGGCATTAGAGATTACACTCTGGGCGGTCCAGGAGAGGATTTCATGGTCGATGCTTACTCTAAGACCACATGAGTCATGTTCAGTGTGATAAACAAGAGGCAGTAGGAACCAGATGATCTTGTTGCGAAAGGTGCATCCGTGGGAACTGCAGTGGGGCTTACGCATGGGGCGGCCTGGAAAGTCGGGGCTCAATCCGAGATGGATACCCATAATGTTGGGGCATCCATCTCGGAGTAAGAACTGACTTTCTGGGCATCCATCTCAGAGTATACTCTGACTTTATGGGCATCCATCTCGGAGTGAGCCCCGACTTTCCGGGCCGCCCCACGCGTAAGCCCCAATGCACTTCCCACGGACGTACCTTGCACGACGTGATCGTCTGGTTCCTGCTGCCTCTTGTTTCTCACACCGAGAATGACTCACAAGGGCTTAGTGTAATCATCGAACATGAAATCCTCTCCTGGGCCACCCAGAGTGTAAGCCCCAATTCCCCACCTTCCGAACTACAGGGAATTTGATCCATGTCAAGGCATGGTACGTAGGAAACCTCCACGAGGTTAAATCCCACTTACCATCAGACCCCTGGGTCCACATTCACGTCGGTTCTCCAACAACCTTCTGAAATATGTGGAATTTGATTCCTTGCTGTGGGGATACATAGGAATCCTCCACGAGGTTCAAGCCCAACATCCCTTGGACCCCAGGTCCGCCTTCACATTAGTTCGCCGACACCCGAAACCGAACTACGTAGATTCTGATTCCTCTCACGAGGATACATTGGAAGCCCACATCACGGGTTCGATCCAAACAATAAATTCATTATCTATCCCACCTGGATGACTGTAGAGACCCAAATCTTGACGTATGTGGACATTAAATTACTTTTTTCTGAATAATTAATACATAACAAAAACAGACACACAAGGATCGTAATAGTTTAGTATCTTTGGAAACTCGTAATATAATCTTCTAATCGTGGTGAAAGATCTTCAACATCTCCATTAATGATCTTCCCCTTTTGTTTTCTTACCTAAAACCTTTATTTAAATCCTGGGGAAAAGAAAACATATAAAGGGTGAGCTCAAATGCTCAGTAAGGGTAAGCATAGAGAATATAAAACAATCCTTAGGAATTTGAATGTAAAAACATGAGCATAAAATCTAAACATCAAAATCTTGAGAAATGACATAAAACATGGCATTACGTAAGGCATAGATCACGAAGAAACATTAATCATGATAAAATAGAATGGAAATAAAACATGTAATTGTGGAAACCATTAATCACATGATGTGACTTCCATATTAGCCAAGGCATTGCTTCCAAGACCATCTTAGTGGACAAAGTCCCTTACTGAACCGGGTTTACTTGTCGTTCCAGCCCTGTATTAATGAACCGGATTTACTTGTCGTTCTAGACATGTCTATCTGATGAGATATAAATCTTTACCCAATGAATTGGAGGTAGATATAGGTCCCACCCATCTCATATTGAAATCATTCTTACGTGTGCCACAAAACAATCATAAATCATTCATTATAACCCAAAGAATAAATTGGGTTTCATAAACATAATTCCATCATAACATAATCCATATAAAACAAATGGATATCATTTCATCATTAGAAAAGTGAAACCATATAAATCATAGAGAAATTATAGTTGAAACATACATATATGAAATAATTTCATCTTAGATGGAAAATGGTTTTGATAAAGCACTTGAAATTAATTCTTGAGGAAAATATCCTTTCTTCTTGAAAATCATTTTCTTTTCACAAAATTCAATTCAATTTTAAAAGAAATGGATTTTTTTGTAAATAGTCATGAAATCTTGTAGAGTAACCTTCATGAAAAAAGTGTTGTGAAACCGTAAAAATCCATTCATGCCGTATAAGTAAAAAAAAAATTCTTCTCATACTTTTGCTGAAAAAGTCAAAAAGTATCTCGTATGGTAAATAAAAAAAAATATTCCTTACATAACATGAAGTAAAATTAAAAAATGGGTAAAAATGACTTTAAACATACATGAAAACATTTTTATAAAACTTGGACATGGATGATAAATATAACCCCAGAAAATACTTACGTATAAGCAATCTCAGATAGAAAACAATTGAGATTGCAACATTATCCCTTACCTTAGTTCCGATATGCTTCATATGTATCTGAACCTCATGAATAATGATTTAATTAATGTCATTGACTTATTAAAGAATAATATTCATTGTTATGATATCATATACGGTTCACTTATGACTTTATATTACCCGTTCTTTTGTAAATCCATGTTAAAGCACCGTTTTGGGTAAAATCGTTTCATTTATCGTACGTGTTTCGACTTGTTGTTCTTGATATTATTACTTATATCCCGATTTCCTTAATTTCATAACGTAAAACATGATTTATATATAATAAATATATAGAATATACATATATATGATAGATTGATAAATGTAATGAAATACACCGTTCATGGAGACGGTAGGCCGTACACACGCATGAACGCTGTTTTCGTTTCCTTATTGAATTGAATGGAATTAAATAGATGAAATACATATATATATATATATACATAAATCAAGTAGAATTATTATGTCATATATTTCATGATTACTTATTATATATACTTTATAATCATTCTTTAATTTTTAACATGGAAGATGAATCTCATCGCGTCATGGAGACAGTAATCCGTACGTACGCACAAGCGATGATATCGTTCCCATATTTATTGAATGGAATTGGAGTGAATGATATAATATCTTAGAATTAGTATGATGTTATAATAATCATATGTAGTTATTATTTACACCATTATACCCATCCAAGTGAGGTGGTGGTGGAAAAACAGATTACACCACGGCGTGGAGACGGTATTCCGTACGTACGCACGCGCGGTGATTTCGTTTTCCGTAGGATGGATAGAAGCTGAAATGGGTTTGTTTCATATTTATAATAACATATAAGTATATCATGGATACTTATGTTATTACTTAATAATGAAACCACTAAATAAGAGGAATTAGAAGAAGAAAGAAACTTGAAATAATTGGTAGACGGTATGACCTCTTCCTCGAAGTGCCTCCTTTGAACTTCCTCTTAGGGAACTAGAGTTGGTCTTTTGAGAAGACCAGTACCCCTAGAAAGTTTCTAGGGATGTGGGGAAGTAAAATAGGCAGGGGTTGGCTGAGCTTCAAGGCTCAAAATGGTGTTAGGAGGAGAGGGAGGAGGTTCCCTTTTATAAGGGAGGAGAGGGACACCATTGGAAATATAAGAAATATTAATTTATAATAAATTCAAACCCCACATAAAAACTTCCAAAAGGACTAAAATTCAGATATTAGGTAATATAGGGTTGTAATACCATCAACCAATAAAATTTATACTTGTTTTGAATTTATTTTAAACCTTATCATTTTGATTTATCCTTATTTAATCTTTTTAATTTTATTTGTGGTAATAATATTCTAAATTTTAAATTGTTATAAATACTTACTTATGAGTTGTGAATTTTCCATAATTAGATAAATTATTACTTTTTATAAAATATAATTTGTAATTTGTAATTTTTAAATATTTTTGTGATTTTTAAACAATTTAATAATATGTTATTTTTATAAAATATCAATAGTGTCAATTATGACACTATTAAATTATTTGAATTTAAATAAAATCCACAGAGAATATATATTCAATTAAAAATATTTAATAGATTCCAAACATTTCATATTCATCTAGAAAATTCTTGGAGAACATTAAATAGTTCATATAATATTTATTTTAATATTTTTAAAACCATTTATGTGATATTTCTCTTAATAAAATAATTACTACAACATTTTTGTATAATTATTTAATATAATTATTTTTACATAAAAATTAAAAATAAAATATTAAGAAGAAGATAAATCTTATATATTTCATAATAATACATTTAGTGTGATTTATCTTCTAAAACACCCAACTTTTAAAATGTTATATTTATTAAATTATGAAGGTGACAACTTTGACATCATTTAAAATAAAATAATATAAGTGTCATAATCACTTTTATAAGACTCCAAACGGTCATATATTCGGTAATTGTATGCTTATGGTATATATATATACACTAAAAATAAGTTTTGGTCAGGTTTGTGAGCCTTTTAATGGGTATTATTATTTCAATAAAAACTATATTACTTATTTTTCACTAAATAAATAATTTCTGCATCATTAATGTATAAGCTATTAAGGTGATTAAATATATCTTAAAAATTATAAATAAATTACCATGATAAATAAAAACATTTTATCTTTAAAATGAGTATTTATAACCGAATTTATATTCTGTATAAACTTATATTAAAAATACTTTAATTATTAAAGTTGAGTGAGACATATTTCACTTTCCATTAAATAAAATAAACTAAAGGTCTTAATCACCTCTGAGTGGGTTCCAATGGATTCCATTTCGACCCAAATATTCTTTATGAGGAAATATAAGCATCCAATTATATTAATACATGTGTTAGGTTAATTTTATAATATTATATTTACCCTTAATTACCCGATTTACCTTTTACTATGATAAATAAAATTTACCATAGTTACTATTCATAATGCCCAAAAATAAAAAGTAGCCTATTAACATAATTTGGACCCACTGATTCCAAATATGGAAACCATTTTTCTAAATACAATACACAAAAGTTGTCTAAATTAATTTAAAATTAATCCTCTTGTTAAGAAAACGAGTTTTAAAAGTTAAAACATTGCAAAAGATTGAAATGATTTTACCTATGAAATAAATGTAAAATCAATGTTAATGAAATACATTATATTAAATGGTAAAAATATATCATATTTATACTTTAAAACCATTCAATATTATAATTTAACCATATAAATTATTACGATGAAAAAAGTTGTTTTTAATTAAAATATAGCGTGTTTTTACTATTCATTAAAATACGAAAGTTATCAGAAAAACATCAAAACTTTATCCAATGTAACTTTTTATATACTGATTCAAAAATAAGAAGTTTATTTTGTATAATTTAACTTATAAACTTTTCAAAAATTATATTTAAAATGGGTGCGCCATCAAAAGGTGGAAAAACTTCATTTTTTTAAAAATACTTATTTTACCTGAAAAAATTATTTTATTCTCATACCATGTTATAGAAAATGTATAAGATGAATAATAATGTTATAAAATTAAAAATGTAGTTAATAATATTCATAACATCTAGTTTATAATAATATTATAACCATATATCGTTGTTTAGTGAAACCCGGAATTGCGTACAACACACGCTATCAAGGAAGGTTGTGATTGCGTGTAATGCAAGCCAAGTCAGGGTTGCGTGTAGTGCATGAATCCTTTGTTATTTTTTATAACAAAATCCAAAAATATTTCATTTACACATTGAATATATATATATATATATAGACACACACACACTCTCAATGTTGCGTAAAATAACTACTATCAAACAAACTTGAAATTGTGTGTAACACCATCCAAGATTAGTGTTGCGTATACTACAAGCTAATACGATGTTGTGTATAGTGCAAGATAATCTTGGCGTAGCATACAAAAGAATATATGAAAGAAATTAAGAGAATCTATCTTATAAAATCTCGGGTTGTTACAATGACAATAAAATCTAGAGTGCCCAGTTATGAGGCTTTAAACCAGCGTCGTCCCAACGAGTCCAAACTCCTCAGAGTCATTAATCCAATGAGGGATGATAACCCTCAGGCCTAAATGATTCTGAATCCCTGCGTTTAGCTGACCATTTCCGACCAGGATTAATTCTTGGATACTATTCTTGGGTATGAACCAAAGATTCACGAACATATGAACACGTCTTAAATCTATAAGAGAGTCCCGGAATAGGCAATAATTCCCCCCAAAAGGGTGCAATAAGCCCGACTTTCCATCCTCTTGACCAATGTGATTTCTTAAGTTCCACTGGCCAAATCACCCAGGGAATGCCTACCTTTGGAAATCAGGTCCACATATTGTCGGATACGGAACAGTTGGGCATTTCGAACCGATTCGAAACAAAACTAACCAAAAATACAATTTGTGATTTGTTGTATTAAAATAGATATCATTTAAAATGTAAAAATAATAGGATGGAAGTATATTCATTATTCTATAAAAAATAATGTACATATTCATATTTGTAGGGTCTTGATACATATTCATTTAATACACCGGTAAATTACCTTAGAGTAAGGTGTGCGATGGTGGGAATTTTTGGGGTGCTTCAATGAACATGGTTTGGGCAATGATCTTGATGAGTGTGAACTTATCTCATAAATGAGTTCACTCATGCTTAAGTTGTTGGATGGAATCTTGGGATTGATCAGTGTAAAATAATAGAAAAGATATCTCCCTCAAAATCTCTGATAAATGGGATTCATCGGGTACAATCCGTGTGGTAGAGTCCATCATTTCCTTTATTCATGTCAATTCAATTTGTTAAAACCCTATATTTATGTGATCACTATTCAGTGGATATATTATCAATGTTAAATATACTAAACAGTCTTTTAATTACTGTAAAGACCTGGAAATTCCATGTATTTTTTCAATTATATGAGAATTTACGAGTCTGCAAAAATTGACGGCGTGTGATTATGAGGCCTGGTGGGCCCGAAATGAATTTCTAAACTCTTTATAGGAAAGTTTTGTAAATGTGCGTGCGGTTTTTTTTAACTTTTGAACGAGTGCTCGAAATTGAAATTTGAGGGCACCATTGAATTCACATCATCGATATTCACTTAAGGAGACCATCACCTTGACCGGAATAGGTCGAGGGTGAAAGTTAGTTTTCATGTTTTATGTGGAAATAAAAATAAAATAAAGAACAAGTTTTATTTTATTTTTAATGAAACCTCCCAATTTGATTGTTTGGTAGTGGGGACCACCCGGGATTGGAACCCTCCCTTTTTGAAAGTTAAAGGTGGTGAACACATGAGGGTGGTCGAGCATTTTTTGATGGGAATTAAATGCTCGGTTATATGACAACCCTGCTTTTTATTACAACTTAAACATGCTTTATTACATAAAACTTCACTTGATCCAACAAAGAATATCGAGAGGTTTAGTGTCTTTGGGGCTTAGGATCATTACATAAAAACTTTAAACTTGAAATACAACATCTTTATTGAAAACTTCCTTTACATGACCACTACATTCCTTCGTAATTAGCATTGCATGGGATAACCTGAGGACATGCATAAGAAAAGAGTGAGCTATAAAGCCCAGTAAGGGAGTACACAATGAATAACATGAGGAGTAAAATACATGTTAGGAAATAGGTATATCAATAGAGCATAAGAGAAACATGAACATAAAGGCATGATAAAGCATGATAATCATAACATGGAAATGTGGCAACAACACTTAACATTGAATTAGCATGAGCCAAGGCTCATTGCACATGGAGCATGAGTAAACCCTCATTGCACTTGAAGCATGAGTAAACCCTAGTTGCACTTGAATTAGCATGAGTAAACACTCATTGCACATGATGTATCATGATACTATACTTTACCCAATGCATTGGAGCGCTATAAGGGCGCACCCTTCTTAAACATTTCATTTCATGCATAAGTGTGCCACATGGATCATAAAACATGGATTCATAAAACATAATCATTTATTCCACGATAAAGGGATGTGGAATTCATACATGAAACTTTATAATCAATAAGTAAATTTTCATAAAGGTGAATACCCTTGATGGAGAAATGGGCATGGTATTCACTACACAATGATATTGGCTTAGAAAATCGGTGTGATTTCGGCAGCGTAACGGCGTGACATAAGAATTCATAAAAAGGTTGATGAGAGAGAAAGGGGTTCCTCATCATATTTACATGAAATGGACAGTAAGGAGGTCATATAGATACATGTATCAACAATTGAAAAGGAATTTAGATTCATGATACAAAATTATTGCTTGAATATAAAAGAAGAGAAAAAGGTTTCTTTCGGAATTTCGGCATAGTAACGGGTGTACATGGGAGGAATTTAATGAGAGAGAAAGGGGTCTCCCATCATTCAAAAAATAAGAGGGCAGTATGGGAGAGGTGCGAAACCATACCCCAACATTCATAATTGAAATTAAAATGGCAATACAACTTAATGAAAATTGACAAAAATGAGAAAGGAAGAAAAAACCCTTACTTGGAAGTGTGCTTCCAAAGGCTAGAGAGAGGCCTGTGAGAGGCTTCTTGGGAGCTTGGGGCACCTTGAGAGGATTCTAGAGAGAGTAGGGCAGAGGTTGGACGAACTTCAAGGGCTTTGAGTGAGGAGGAAGTGGGAGCTTGGGTGGGTTTATATAGGAAAGATGAGAGAATTCTTTATTATTTAGGTTTGGGACCCCTTATATTAAAATAATCCAAACCACAAACCATCCCATGGTATTTTCCCATGGTTTCTGGAAAAGGAAAGAGGAAAACAATATTTTACAAGTCCAAGGTCCGAACTTATTAAAAAAAAGGGTTGCTTATGTGGAGGTGAGTCACACTCCCATGGAAATTAATTTAAAAAGGCAAAGTGTTGAATAAGTCTTGAGGGCTCCATTAATGCTTTGAAAAGTAAGTCAAACAAACCCAAAAACTCATTATTTTAATGATAAAAACACATATTGGCCGAACATAAGGATTATGGTATTTTATTACATCACCATTGGGTCATTATGATGTCATAAAACACATTATATATTTAAATGGTATTTAATTTTTACCCAAAAATTTGACTGTCTCAGAAAATTATGAAAAATTCACCATTGGATAATTTCGACGTCCTGATTCCAAAAATAATATTTATTTTATCTAAATAATTTTCTAAATATGTGAATTTTCACTTTTAAAATAAAAACCGACATTTATAAAAAATTCACGGGTTTTGACAGAAATGGCCTTCAAACCTTAATAAAAATTTTAATTACATTCATAAAATTATAAGATCATTTATATTTAATAAAAATTAATTTAATATTAATAATAATATTTTATTAAAATATTATTTAATTCAAAAATCCTTTAATTTAATAAAATATAATTCATAATTAAATAATAACTAAAAACACCATTTGTACTTTAAAAACTAATTACAATGTATCAAAAATGACTAGAAATTATATTCATTATTATATACAAAAATAATGTACATGAACATAGTGCTACTTATTTGTTACACAACCCCTTAAAATAGCCGCATAAGACCTAAGGGTAAGGTGTGCGATGGTGACAAACTCTTGGGGTTTCTCGGATAACATCGCTCGAGTGGTAATCTCTATCAACTTCCATTTTTCCCGTAGACGATCACGTTCGAGCTTGACTTGATGAAGCTCAGCTTGGGCTTGGTCAAGGGCAAAGCCCAAAGACGCCACCTCTTTTCCGAGCTCTGAAAAATGGGCTTCATAAGGGGAAATTCTACTGGATGAGGCCATCGCTTCCTTTGTCTGAGTAGAAAATTGGTTCGTTAAAGCCTTATATTTAAACTACCCAGATGATCACTGTTCAACGGCTATAAAAGTAACGGTCACAAATCTTAACGTAAAACTAAAGAAGTTGACATCTTATAAAAATATTTTTCATAAAGAAACATTTAACTGTATCAAGAGGGATTTTCTATTAATGAAACTTTGGGTCGTTACAATATTCCCCCCTTAAGAAATTTCGCCCTCGAAATTTTCCTTTTCCCACACTAAAACAAATGTGGGTAACTTAGCTTCATCATATCCTCCGACTCCCAAGTTGCTTCTTCAAACTTGTGGTTTCTCCACAACACGTTGATGAGGGGCATTGTCTTATTTCGTAGAACTTTTTCTCTACGATCTAAGATCTTCACTGGTTGCTTCTCATAAGAAAGATCATCTTCCAATTGTACCACCTCGGAAGAGAGTACATGTGAAGGGTCCGGTATGTACTTCCTTAATACGGATACATGAAAGACATCATACACCTTGGCCATAGTAGGTGGAAGTGCTAGTCGATAGGCCACATCCCCAACAAGATCAAGAATCTCGAAGGGGCCAATGTACCTTGGAATTAACTTCCCTTTCTTTCCAAACCTCATGACCTTCTTCCACGGAGATATGCGTAAAAACACCATGTCTCCGACTTTAAACTCAAGGTCTCGTCGACGATTATCTGCATAACTCTTCTGTCGACTTTGGGATGCCTTGATATGCTGCTGAATGGTTTTCACCTTCTCCACCATTTCTTCGACCATTTCTGGTCCAAGAAGCTTACGTTCACCGACCTCATCCCAACATGCCGGTGTTCTACACCTTTTCCCATACAGGGCTTCATATGGTGCCATTTGGATGCTAGAGTGGAAACTATTATTATAAGAGAACTCAACCAGAGGAAGATGTTGATCCCATCCTTTTTTAAAGTCCATTGAGCACGCTCACAACATATCCTCAAGTGTTTGGATAGTCCGCTTAGATTGGCCATCAGTTTGAGGATGATAGGCCGTACTGAAGTTCAGTTCAGTATTCAGAGCATGTTGAAGACTCTTCCAAAACTTAGAGGTAAATCTTGGATCTCGGTCAGACACAATAGATAGTGGTACTCCATGCAACCGTACCACTTCCCTGATATATATCCGTGCCAATTGATCCAAAGAGAAATCCTCTCGAATAGAAATGAAGTGTGCAGTCTTTGTAAGACGATCCACAACAACCCAGATTGCATTGTTTCCTTTGGATGTCCTTGGAAGTCCGGTGACAAAGTCCATGGTGATGTTCTCCCATTTCCATTTTGGTATGGGCAATGGTTGCATCATCCCCTTATACTTCTGCCTCTCTGCCTTCACTTGCTGACACACCAGGCACTTCGATGTATATTCAGCGATCTCCTTCTTCATATTATACCACCAAAAGTTTTCTCGGAGATCTCAATACATCTTTGTGCTCCCTGGGTGAATAGAGAAATTTGAACTATGTGCATCATCCAAAAGTTCCTTCTTCAGCTCCGAACTTGATGGAACACATAGTCTTTTCCCAAACCGCACAATTCCTTCTTCATTAACATTAAACTCTGAGGATTTTCCCTTTTTGATAGCTTCCACTTTTTCTTGGATTCCCGCATCATCCTTTTGAGCATCCTTTAACCTTTACAAAAGATATAGTTGAGCAATCATTTGTGAAAGGATTGATGATGTTCCCTTCTTTATGATTCCCACGTCCATCTTCATCAAGTCTAAGAAGATTGGATCCTTCTCAATTCTCATCATTGATAGAATTGCTGGATCCTTTCTACTTAGGGCATCCGCCACCTTGTTCGCCTTCCCAGGGTGGTAATGTATTGAACAGTCATAATCCTTGATGAGCTCTATCCATCTTCTCTGGCGCATATTAAGCTCTTTCTGTGTGAATACATATTTAAGACTCTTGTGGTCAGTATATATCTCACATTTCTCTCCATAGAGATAATGCCGCCAGATTTTCAAGGCAAAGATCACCGCCGCCAACTCCAGATCATGCGTTGGATAGTTTCGCTCATGGATTTTCAACTTCCTTGAGGCATAGGATATCACTTTATCATTCTGCATCAGCACACATCCTAAGCCCTTCTTCGAAGTATCACTGAATACCACAAAAAGCTCCCCACTTGTGGGTAAAGTGAGCACGGGTGTAGTGATAAGCCTCCTTTTCAACTCCTTGAAGCTTTCTTCGCATTCATCACTCCAAGAAAACTTTACTCCCTTTTGAGTTAGCCTGGTAAGAGGGTTGGAAAATCGTGAGAAATTTCTCACAAATCGTCGATAATATCCAGCTAACCCCAAGAAGCTACAGATATCAGTTACCGATGTTGGCCTCGGCCATCCCTCAATTGCATCTGTTTTGGATGGGTCCACAGATATTCCATTGCTTGTGATGATATGGCCCAAGAATGAGACTTCCTTCAACCAAAACTCACACTTTCTGTACTTTGCATAGAGCTTCTCCTTGCGCAATGTCTCTAGTACAGTTTTTAAATGCTCCTCATGGTCCTCCTTGGTTTTGGAGTATATTAGAATATCATCTATAAAGACTACCACAAATTTGTCTAGGTAATCTCTAAAGACTCTATTCATCAAGTCCATGAATATTTCTGGAGCATTGGTGAGTCCGAAAGGCATTACTATGAATTCATAGTGCCCGTACCTTGTACGGAAAGCAGTCTTGGGGATATCTTCCTTCTTCACCCTTACTTGATAATATCCCGACCGCAAGTCGACCTTGGAGAAGTATTGTGCTCCACGCAGCTGATCAAACAAGTCATCGATTCTTGGGAGAGGATACTTTTTCTTTATCGTGATTTTGTTAAGTTCACGATAATCGATGCAAAGCCGCATTGACCCATCCTTCTTCTTGATGAAGAGGACTGGTGCACCACATGATGATGCACTTGGGGGTATAAACCCTTTATCCAGATTCTCCTATAGTTGTTTCTTCAGCTCTTCAAGCTCAACAAAAGCCATTCTATATGGAGTCTTGGATATTGGTAGCGCCCCAGGTATAAGTTCAATTGAGAACTCAACATCTATTTTTGGAGGAAGACCAGGAAGTTCCTCGGGAAATACTTCAGCGAATTCCCTCACAATAGGCATTTCTTCAAGGGTGGTTTCTTCCGTGGACTTAATCATCTTATCCAGATATGCATGCTCATAAGGTAGTAATATCCATGCTTGATATGATGGAGATAAAGGAGATTCATCTTCCTCCTGACACTTGTAAAGAATCAGGGGTCAATTCTCCATATGGAGTGTGATTTCCCTCTCCCGACAATTTATGTTGGCTCTATATAAGGAAAGCCAATCCATGCCAAGAATTGCATCAAATTCCACCAAAGGGAGTATGACGAGGTTCGCCGGGAAATTAAATCCACATATTATAATAGGGGAGGACTTATACTCATGGGATGCAATGATTGCCCCATTTTCCGTACTCACCGACATCTTTACTTCCATGATTTGTAGTGGTGCAGGGATTGTTCTACTAAACTTTTGAGATATAAAAGAATGCGTAGAACCTGAATCATAAAGTACGTTCGCTATTCTTGAATGAATAACTAGCGTACCTGTCACCACTTCGTTGTCGGGGTTCACTTCGGCAGAAGTGATGGCAAAAGCTCTTCCTTGCTGTCTTGGAGGTTGTTGATTGCCTCCGATAACCCTTGGATTAGGGCACTGATTCGCAAAATGACCCGGTTCTTTGCATTTGAAGCATTAAACAACGCGTTGAGGTTCTAACAGAGCGTTCCTCTCCTCTGTCGCAGCCGCGGGTCCTTCTTGCTGATAGTTAACAGCTAGGTGCCCTTCTCTTCCACACTTGAAGCATTTTCTTGTCCCCCTAAGGCAATTTCCAGGGTGTTTCTTTCCACACTTTTGGCAAGTGGGGTGCTGGAATTTCTTAGCGCCGTTGGATTTATCCATCGGATCACCAGCATTGAAGTCCACCTTACGCTTCTTATCCCCATGATACCCCTGTGATTCTCCGATCTCCATTTCAACCTTGAGGGCACATCGGACAATTTCCTCATAGCTGTCGAAGTCACGGATCGCTAATGCTTTCCGCAAGCTAGGCTTCAGCCCACCAAAGAAGCGGTCAACCTTGCATTCGGGGGTAACGATAAAGCCGGAAGCGTATCGTGCAATCCTTGTGAAGTTTTCCTCGTACGCTCCCACAGATTCTTCATCTTTCTGTTTGAGGGAAAGGAAGTCCCTTTCCATCTTAAGACGGAGGGTGCGTGGAAAATATTTATCGAAAAACATCTTCCGGAATACCTTCCATTCCAAAGCCTCGATCTCCTCCTCAGGCTTCATATTTTTGATCAATGTCCACCATTGATCAGCTTCACCCTCCATACGATAAGCCGCCATGAGAACCTTCTCTTTTTCAGAGCATTGGAGGATGGAGAATATCTTTTCAATGGAGTTGATCCATTATTCAGTGATCGTGGGATCGGATGATCCACTAAAATTAGGAGGCCTTTGTCTCATAAAGCTTTCAATAGCGACTTGTTCTTTCTTAGGGGGGGTTGAACATTCCTCTTGACCAGTGTTTCTATTCAAAACTTGAGTTAGCTGAGAGAGAAGCGTGACAAAGTTCGCGATTCCCGCTCCCATTGGATTGGGCATCTCATAAGTACAATCATCACACTGATCTTCACAACGGTTGTTAGCCCGAGTTCTCCTATTACCGGCCATTGGCTGGAATAAAAGGAAAGTTAGGGGTAACACATAAAGGTTAATCCAAAGAAAAAAGTTGATGACTTATAAATAAACTTTAATCTCTTTAAGTCATGAGTCTATAGGATTCAATCCAGGCTTTTCATGATCTTCCTTCTAACATATATTCTTAGGGGCATCTTTTCCCTTAATAAGGATTCATACTAAGATTGTGAATTTATCAAAACATATCCCCCGGGAGTGTCGTAACCAAGAGTGCAGTAAGGCCCGTTTTCGTGCACCAGTTCCCGTTCGAGTCTAGCTCAAAGCGGTGTTTTCGGGTTTTACCCCTAGGATACATATGTGCCAGAGCCGCCTCTACCTGCTCGTATCCAGACAGGGATGTATTTGTTTGATAAACCACTTACTTAGTATTTACCAAAACTTAGGGATGTTTTTATTATGCTTAGTCTTGTATCTAAGGCTTTACTAGGGTTTCCTAATCCCAAAAATAACTAAACCTATCCTCTGATACCAACTATGACAACCCTGCTTTTTATTACAACTTAAACATGCTTTATTACATAAAACTTCACTTGATCCAACAAAGAAGATCGAGAGGTTTAGTGTCTTTGGGGCTTAGTATCATTACATAAAAACTTTAAACTTGAAATACAACATCTTTATTGAAAACTTCCTTTACATGACCACTACATTCCTTCGTACTTAGCATTGCATGGGATAACCTGAGGACATGCATAAGAAAAGGGTGAGCTATAAAGCCCAGTAAGGGAGTACACAATGAATAACATGATGAGTACAATACATGTTAAGAAATAGGCATATCAATAGAGCATAAGAGAAACATGAACATAAAGGCATGATAAATCATGATAATCATAACATGGAAATGTGGCAACAACACTTAACATTGAATTAGCATGAGCCAAGGCTCATTGCACATGAAGCATGAGTAAACCCTCATTGCACTTGAAGCACGAGTAAACCCTCGTTTCACTTGAATTAGCATGAGTAAAAACTCATTGCACATGATTTATCATGATACTATACTTTACCCAATGCATTGGAGCGCTATAAGGGCTCACCCTTCTTAAACATTTCATTTCATGGATAAGTGTGCCACATGGATCATAAAACATGGATTCATAAAACATAATCATTTATTCCACGATAAAGGGATGTGGAATTCATACATGAAACTTTATAATCAATAAGTAAATGTGCATAAAGGTGAATACCCTTGATGGAGAAATGGGCATGGTATTCACTACACAATGATATTGGCTTAGAAAATCGGTGTGATTTCGGCAGCGTAACGGCGTGACATAAGAATTCATAAAAAGGTTGATGAGAGAGAAAGGGGTTCCTCATCATATTTACATGAAATGAACAGTAAGGAGGTCATATAGATACATCTCTCACCAATTGAAAATGAATTTAGATTCATGATACAAAAGTATTGCTTGAATATAAAAGAAGAGAAAAAGGTTTCTTTCGGAATTTCGGCATAGTAACGGGTGTACATGGGAGGCATTTAATGAGAGAGAAAGGGGTCTCCCATAATTCAAACAATAATAGGGCAGTATGGGAGAGGTGAGAAACCATACCCCAACATTCATAATTGAAATTAAAATGGCAATACAACTTAATGAAAATTGAAAAAAATGAGAAAGGAAGAAAAAACCCTTACTTGGAAGTGTGCTTCCAAAGGCTAGAGAGAGGCTTGTGAGAGGCTTCTTGGGAGCTTGGGGCACCTTGAGAGGATTCTAGAGAGAGTAGGGCAGAGGTTGGACGAACATCAAGGGCTTTGAGTGAGGAGGAAGTGGGAGCTTGGGTGGGTTTATATAGGAAAGATGAGAGAATTCTTTATTATTTAGGTTTGGGACCCCTTATATTAAAATAATCCAAACCACAAACCAACCCATGGTATTTGCCCATGGTTTCTGGAAAAGGAAAGAGGAAAAAAATATTTTACAAGTCCAAGGTCCGAACTTATTAAAAAAAAGGGTTGCTTATGTGGAGGTGAGTCACACTCCCATGGAAATTAATTTAAAAAGGAAAAGTGTTGAATAAGTCTTGAGGGCTCCATTAATGCTTTGAAAAGTAAGTCAAACAAACCCAAAACCTCCTTATTTTAATGATAAAAACACATATTGGCCGAAAATAAGGATTATGGTATTTTATTACATCACCATTGGGTCATTATGATGTCATAAAACACATTATATATTTAAATGGTATTTAATTTTTACCCAAAAATTTGACTGTCTCAGAAAATTATGAAAAATTCACCGTTGGATAATTTCGACGTCCTGATTCCAAAAATAATATTTATTTTATCTAAATAATTTTCTAAATATGTGAATTTTCACTTTTAAAATAAAAACCGACATTTATAAAAAATTCACGGGTTTTGACAGAAATGGCCTTCAAACCTTAATAAAAATTTTAATTGCATTCATAAAATTATAAGATCATTTATATTTAATAAAAATTAATTTAATATTAATAATAATATTTTATTAAAATATTATTTAATTCAAAAATCCTTTAATTTAATAAAATATAATTCTTAATTAAATAATAACTAAAAACACCATTTGTACTTTAAAAACTAATTACAATGTATCAAAAATGACTAGAAATTATATTCATTATTATATACAAAAATAATGTACATGAACATGGTGCTACTTATTTGTTACATAACCCCTTAAAATATCCGCATAAGACCTAAGGGTAAGGTGTGCGATGGTGACAGACTCTTGGGGTTGCTCGGATGACATAGCTCGAGTGGTAATCTCTATCAACTTCCATTTTTCCCTTAGACGATCACGTTCGAGCTTGACTTGATGAAGCTCAGCTTGGGCTTGGTCAAGGGCAAAGCCCAAAGATGCCACCTCTATTCCGAGCTCCGACAAATGGGCTTCATAAGGGGAAATTCTACTGGATGAGGCCATTGCTTCCTTTGTCTGAGAAGAAAATTGGTTCGTTAAAGCCTTATATTTAAACTACCCAGATGATCACTTTTCAACGGCTATAAAAGTAACGGTCACAAATCTTAACGTAAAACTAAAGAAGTTGACATCTTATAAAAACATTTTTCATAAAGAAACATTTAACTGGATCAAGAGGGATTTTCTATTAATGAAACTTTGGGTCGTTACAGGTTACACAAAATGTGTAACCATATTCCAACTTAATTAATAGGATTCATTAATTCCGAATTAATGAATCAACTTTAAACTTTTGGTTTCCTCTAAATTAATTGTGCCAAAATCAAGATAATTAATGGAAAACTCTTATTAAATTATTAAAATTTAATTTAATAAGTGGGATATTTATTTTTGGTTGGATTTGGGGAGAAGTTTTGGAAAAATGGAAAATCTTGGGATAATTGTGGAGAAACTCTTCCTCTCCAATGAAGAACGCCTCTCCAATGAAGAACGAGGAACCGAACCCGAGCCTTGATTAGAATCACCTTGCGGAGGCAACAGACGCCGACATTCTCCTACGACTTTGAATTCTTCCTGATGACATCCTCCAACGAATGAAAATATAGGGTTTGTTTTTTTGAATACCCCCTTACCCATTCTTGACATTCTTCATGATTAAAAAAATAATAAGATGCTTGCTACCACTCTAACGTGGAGGGTACATGCAAACATGGCCTGACCTCTCCACAATAATTTGTGTTTTTTGATGTGTTCTTTGCAATTGAGGAGGACGAAGACCGGTGCCGATGATTGGCACCAGTGGGAGTCAAGAGAGGCATCTGGCACCATGACCGGCTAGGAAGATGGCAGCGGCGCAACCGTGCCGTTGGAGAAGAACAACGGCCCGTCGGCCGCATTGGAGCAAGGGTGGTGGACGACACTCCGGCCAGCCGCACGAAGGGGACAATGACATGAATCTTCAACACCCGACGTGCACGATCCATGGCCTTGTGCCACGGGGGTGAGAGGAAGGTGGCCGGTGAATTTCCAGTTTCCGGTGAAGGTGCGACACATGACCGTGCCCTGTGGAGGAGGACGACTGGACGACCGTCTAGCCGCATGCCGAGCGGATGCCACACCGCGGGCCGGGCCGTGCCGGCGGGCCAGGACATACCCAGTGGGCTGGGTTAGATCCCGAGGTCTGGTTCCAACCCAGGGCGATATCTGGGTTGGGCCGGTCGACCCGAACTCGGTCGGGTCGGTCCGACTAGGTCGGACTGGACCATGAACAACTTCGACCCCATTTCATTCTTTCAGCCATATCTTGAGCTATGGGTGTCCGTTTGATGAATCGTCTATGGAGCCAGAAAACTTTGATCGAGATAGTACATATGGTATACCCCACTTGAGTTTCTAATATGGTTGGGGTATGGCCGGGTTGGATCAGACATGAATCGAAAAGGGCCCTCGGGACTAAAAGGCCAGTAACTTACAGACCGGGCGTCCGATTGACACATCGTCTATTGCGTTGAGACCCCATTTATGTGGTAGTCCTTTGTGATACTTATTCGTGGGAATTAGTGGTATTTGGAGAATCGACATGTGGATTGAGGATCAGACCCTCCCGAAATCAAGCGAGCTTAGTGCGGGAACCCTGTAACTGGCTGTAACATGAGAAAGTGATCCTATGTGGGTCCATGATATGGGATCCTATTTGGGTATGTGTTTGAGAGTCTCACTTGGATCCACTCTAGGAATCCACATGGGACTACTCTAGGATCCCACGTGGGTCTGCTGTACTGGGATCCTAGGTGGTTCTGATGATGTACTAGGATCCTATGTGGGTCTGATGATTTAGGATTCTATGTGGGTCTGATGATTTAGGATCCTACGTGGGTCTTCCTCTTAAGAGATTAAGATAATTCAATAGTTACATCTAATCATCTTTACTACCATACTTAAGTTATACCTGGTGTGAGATGAGTCTTTACAATTGTGGTAATCTTTTGTGTGGCATACCTTTGTGGTTCTTACCTTCATGGTGATACCTTTGTGGTAATCTTCTGTGTGGCGTACCTTTGTGGTACTTAAATTCATGGTGATACCTTTGTGGAAATATTCTGTGTGGCATACCTTTGTGGTACTTACCTTTGTGGTATTCCTTCCTTGTGGAATAGTTGAGTTTTGGGATTTTGAGTTGGACCCTGTGTTTCCTCATGATTGAGATGGGTATACTTGATAACTTAGGTATATGTATGGGCATATACCTAAGTAGGGTTGTAAGTTGATTCAATGCATTGTGGTTTATCCTTTGTGGTTTTTTTGAGACCTTTGAGGGTCTCGGGGTCCCTATTGCGTATCATTATACTCACACATACACGGGCTATGACCGCACCTTTTTGTGTTTGGTGCTGATGACAGATAGCGCTGACTGAGGAGGAGGGTACCGGGACTTGAGGTAGCTCAGATGTGGACTTTAGACAAGTCGTACCGCAGAGACGACCATTCAAGGGCTGTACGTACCCTTAGGTAGGATCCTTGGTAGGTGTTTAGAGGAGCTGTTTTAGTTTACTTGTACTTTCTAGTTTTCTTGTACTTTCCAGTTGGTCTTGTATTCTGGCCCCTTTTTCTTACTGTACACACTATTTCTACTATAAAGTTTACTTGTGTTCATATCTTGCTATGTGCTTGGTTGTGTGTGTTGACATGATATAAAGGCAATTCCTTCCCGGTTTATGGAATATGCCTTTCGGTACTAGTCTCCAGCTCTTGGCCTATGGAAGGTGAGATTGGGGTAGTCACGACGCGGGCCCCGGGGGATGGGTTGTGAAAAATTGGTTTCAGAGGAGTCAGTTCTACCATATAACATTGGACTATGATCTTTTAACGACAATATTGTTAAGTGTAGTGAGTATGGTTATCAGTTTAGGGAATCCAATGTTGGTGCGGCGGTCGACGTATCTATACACCAGGACCCTAACTTCCGATTTCTAACTTAGTGCTTGAAAACACTTATTGTGTGTGTGTTTAGAAAAGTTTTATTTGTGATCTTTTTGAGTCAACTCACTAGGTATAACTAATTAACCGTGGAACACCTATTTCTTTTCAGGTTGCCTCCACACAGACAACCATCTTGGGTTCTGGGTGTAGTACGTGATGATGGCCCAACGAGCGACGAGGCCTTGGGGTAGGGCCCTTTATCAGTAGGGGAACCAGCAGAGGCACCAGCAGTACCATTACCAATTGGTCCACTTATACCACCATCCCTAGCAGTAGAGGGTGCATGCTGATTGAGCACATTGTACGAGTTCTAGCGTAAGAGGCCACCCAGGTTCTGGGGTGAGATGGACCTATAGGTGGCTAAGGATTGGATGGAGGTTGTAGAGAGAGTCTTCCGACTAGTAGGGACACCAGCTGATCTCATGGTGATCTTTTCCCTCAGTCTTCTACATGTAGAAATAGGTAGATGGTGGAGCTTGATGCTCTAGGTTCACAACGAGGTGACACTTCATTGGGCCGACTTTGAGAGCCTGTTTTGGGCAGAGTTTGTCCCAAGGACCCTTCGCACAGTGCGCATACATGAGCTTCTTCATCTACAACAGGGCAGCATGACTGTGGCTCATTACTTAGTGAGGTTCACCGACCTCTCACACTACACCAATGATATGATAAAAAAACCCATTCTTCAGGGATTGGACCTTTGAGCAGGGACTCAAGAGGGCGATCAGGGCTTCGATGATCTCACTCAGCATCCCGATGCAGGCGGGGGTGTTAGAGAGAACCCTGTTAGTGGAGATTTTTCTTCCCGACCAGTCACCAGTAGCAAGACCCCCCACCGGGCATCACGTATGGGAGTCTTCTGTAGCTAGCACCTGACAAATGTCATAGAGGTCCAAGAGGACCAGACCTACAGGTGGATGACTGCAGTATTTAGGGTCGGTTGTGAGGGGAACCAGAGACAGAGAAAGTCATGCAAGGAGCAGGCAATGTTACAAAAGTGGCAGGAAGGGTCACATGGCTCGAGAATGTCTGAATCGTCATACAGAGGATCAACAGACAGTCAAAGGACCTCCTAGGAAGAGACGAGGGTTCGATCGAGGAGGTCCACAGGGAGGAGGAAGACATGGCATAGGAGGTGGCCATGCAACTGGAGGTGGGAAAAGATTCGAGATGTTACTGCCACCACCACCAGGTGGTCCACCCTGACCACAGGGAGCAGGAGGATAAGGGCAAGATCAGCTCCACGTAGGTGAGGCCTATGACCATGGAAATCTGGAGATGATACGAGGTACGATCTGTGTCTACTCCACCTTAGCTAGAGTACTTATATACACAGGTTCTAGTCATTCTTTTATTGCCACTACCCTCATTCGGAGCTCGGAGATTCCGATGGAGCTGTTGGATCGATCCTTATGGACAAAGACTCATACAGAAGAGGATTTGACAATTACACACCGGTTCTAGTACTGTGAGATTACTCTACGAGGGGAGAGATTTGGCTGGGATCTCTTGGTAGCGGCGTCGTAGCCTTACGCCGTCATCTTGGGTATGGACTGGTTATCTACATTCCATGCTTAGA
Organism: Viscum album; assembly: GCA_963277665.1. Lineage (NCBI taxonomy): Eukaryota > Viridiplantae > Streptophyta > Magnoliopsida > Santalales > Viscaceae > Viscum > Viscum album. The sequence continues at coordinate 1,154,485,535 of OY728120.1, read as the reverse complement.
TTGACTGTATTAGGTGCATAATGCGGTGTTTCCACACTGATAGGACTAATTTTACCTTCACCAGAGATAAGGGAGCCTTTGCAGCATAGGATAGACTTACCCAGAGGAGAGTGCAGCCGATAACTCAATAGTTGGCTAGCCTTACCCTCGAAGTGGTTGATGTAAAGAATCTAAGAAATCCTATAGTGGTGGACCAGTACGCGGATGTCTTCCTTGATGATGTTCTAGGTCTACCTCCTCATAGATAGGTAGAATTTTACATTGACTTGTACCCCAGGACGACACCGATATTTACACTAGTGTATCGGATGGCTCCGGTGGAGCCTCGTGAGATGCGGATACAATTGTAGGACTTACAAGGTAAGGGATTAATCCGGCCCAATGTTTCTCCTTGGGAAGCCCCAATTTTGTTCACTAAGAAGGCGGACGAGATCTTGAGACTTTGTGTTGACTATCAGCGCCTGAACCAGGTGACCATGAAGAACAAGTACCCACTTCCGAGGATTGATGACCTCTTTGATCAGCTGAAGGGATCAAGGTGGTTCTCGAAGATAGACCTCAGATCAGGATATCACCAACTCAGAGTATGGGAAGAGGATGTGTGGAGATGGCTTTAATTGGTTGGTATGGCCATTATGAGTTTTTGGTAATGTCGTTCGGTGTGACCAACACCCCCACAATATTCATGGGACTCATGAAAAGGATCTTTCATCCTTACCTATATCGCTTTGTATTAGTCTTATTCGATGAAATTATAATCTCCTCGGCTACTGAGGGGGAGCATGACTATCATTTGTAGATAGTTATGTACACACTTTGAGAGCACCAACTTTATGGTAAGCTCTCAAAGTGCCAGTTCTGGATCTGAGAGGTTCACTTTCTGGGACACATTATCTTGGAGGCTGGAGTTGTGGTGGATCCCGTGAAGATTGAGGTTGTACTTTCTTAGGATCCATCAAGGTGTGTGACAGAGGTACGATGTTTCTTAGGTTTGCCTGGTTACTACTAGAGATTTGTGCCATATTTCTCCAGATTTTCATCACCTTTATCAGCGTTGATGAAGAAAGGGCAACCCTTCATGTGGTCAGAGAGATTTCAGTGGATTTTTTAGGAGCTGAGGTAGAGAATGACGAGTGCCCCCATCTTAAGGATACCAGAGGAAGGTGTTGGGTACGTAGTCTACTGCAACACATCAAGGACCGGGATTGGATGTGTCCTGATGTAGGAGTCAGCAGTGATCACGTATGTCTCTTGACATCTAAGACAGAATGAGAAGAACTATATAACCCATGACATGGAGTTAGCAGTAGTGGTCTTCGCCTTGAAGATGTGGCGACATTACTTGATGGGCGACCATTTTACCGTTTACTCTGATCACAAGAGTCTCAGGAATATCTTCTCTCAGAAGGGCTTGAATCTGAGCCAACGAAGTTGGATTGAGTTCCTCCAGGACTATTACTTCGAGATAGTCTATAATCATGGTAAGGGTAATGTAGTAGTAGATTCACTCAGCAGGAGATCTGGTATACAACTGCTAGGTGAGGTGACAGAGCAGCTGGCTGCTTTGCAGATATCCTTTGTGGATCGAGATGGAGCATATTTTCTTCATTCTCTTATGGAAACTTCCCCACTTCTTCAGTGAGTTAGGGAGGCGCAACATGGGGACACTGACTGTGAGGTTTGACATGCCCAGATATCCACAAGATAGAAACCTGATGGATTTTATGAAGGTGGGGAGCACATCATCATCTTCAGAGGACGTACCATGGTACCAATGTCGCTTCAGGAGGAAGTTTTATGGGAGTTTCACACATCCCCTCTAGTAGTGCATCCAGGAGTGGAGAAGATGTACCATGATCTATGATGACAGCACTGGTGGCCAAGAATGAAGAATTCAGTACCCGAGTTTGTCACTTGGTGCCTCACTTGTCCGCAAGTGAAGGCGGAGCATCAGGTACCAACAGGCTTGGTTCATCCTTTAGAGGTCCCAGAGTGGAATTGGGATGGGATATCCATGGAATTCATGACAGTAATTCCACATATATCTAGGAGTCATGATTCCATCTGGGTGATCATCGAACAACACACCAAGTCGGCCCACATTCTACCGATCAGAGAGAAAGGTTCAGTAGAGATCTTAAGATGCCTCTATGTGCAGGAGATTGTGCGGCTACATGGAGTACCCTCGACGATTGTATCTGATCATGATGCCTATTTAATTTGTCGGCTTTGGAAGGGGTTACAGGAGGCTTTCGGGATGCAACTTCATTTGAGCACTGCCTTCTATCCTTAGATAGATGGCCAGACTGAGTGGACCATTCAGACCCTCGAGGACATGCTACGTGCTTGCATCCTCAACTTCAGTCGTTTCTGGGAGGATCACTTGCCCTTGGTAGAGTTTGCATAAAACAACAGCTATCACTCTAACATTGGCATGGCACCATTTGAGGCTCTGTAAAACTGACCTTGCAGACAACCTTTGTGTTGGACTGACCCAGGGGAGTCAGCACTCATGGGACCAGAGATGGTATGGGTTACCACAGAGAAGGTGAAAATCATACAGGAGTGGATAAAGACTGCACAGAGTAGGCATAAGTCTTATGCCGATAGGAGACAGAGACCTTTGGAGTTCGAGGATGGAGACCATGTCTTTCTACGGGTCTCACCTCGATGAGGTTTTCAGAGATTTGGCCGGGGCGGAAAGTTATCTCCGATGTTCATCGGACCCTTTCAGGTCCACATCAGAGTTGGTGAGGTGGATTACCACTTATCTCTTCCACCTCAGTTGCACCGAGTGCACAACATCTTCAACATATTCCAACCAAGGAGATATGTGCATGAACCTTCACACATCATTGAATGTGGAGAGCTGAACATCGATGACGAGGAGACATTTACGGAGGTTCCAGTAGAGATTGAGGATCGACTGGAGAGAGTCCTTCATGGGCGATCAATACCTTTGGTGTATGTACGTTGGCTGAACGGGAACCTCCAAGAGAGCACTTGGGAGCGGGATGCTCAGATATGTGCTAAGTAACCCCAATTTTTCCCTTAGTTTGAGTTGTTGCTTACGGGGATGCAAAGACCTGAGGTGGGGACAATATAAAGACCCAAAAATTCCATGTATTTTTTTAATTATATGATAATTTATGAGTTCGCAAAAAATTGACGGCATGTGATTTTGAGGCACGGTGTGCCCAGAATGAATTTCTGAAATATTTTTTAGGTACATTCCGTAATCGAGTGTGTGAGTTTTTGTAACTTTTTAACTAGTGATTGGAATTGAAATATGAGGACACCATTCAATTCGAAGCACCGACATTCACTTAAGGAGACCTTCACCTCGACTGCAGTAGGTCGAGGGTGAAAGTTAGTATTCTTTTTTTTTGTGGAAATAAAAATAAAATAAAGAACAAGTTTTATTTTATTTTTAAGGAAACCTTCCAATTTGATTGTTTTGTGGTGGGGACCACACGAGCTTGGAAACCTCCCTTTTTGAAACTTAAAGGTAGGGACCACACAAGGTTGTTTGGGAATTTAATGATGGTTATTAAATGCCCAGGTACACAAAATTTGTAACCACATTCCACCTTAATTAATAGGTTTAGTTCATTCGGAATTAATGAATCAACTTTAAACTTTTGGTTTCCTCTAAATTAATTATGCCAACATCAAGAGTATTAATTAATAAAAGTTATTAAATTATTAAAACTTAATTTAATAAGTGGGATATTTCTTTTTGGTGGTATTTGGGGAGAAGTGTTGGAAAAAGGGAGAAGATTTGGATAATTGTGGAGAATCTCTTCCTCTCCAATGAAGAATGCATCTCCAATGAAGACAAAGGAACCAAACCTGAGCTCAAATAGGAAGCATATTGCAGTGTCAATGAACTCCGAAATTCTCCAATGACTTCAGCTTCTTCCTCATGACATACTCTAACAAACAACAAGGTAGGGTTTGTTGTTTGGAATACCCCCTTACCCGTTCTTGACGTTCTTCGTGATTCAAGAAATAATAAGCATCTTTCTACCACTCTAACGTAGAGGGTAACATGCCAAATGAACATGGACCAACATCTATGAAATCCTTTGTGTATTTTTATGTGTTATTCACAATGGAGGAGGATGGAGACCGGTGTCAGTGATTGGCACCGGTGGGATTAGAGAGCGATGGCCAGCACCACGGTCAGCCATGAAGATGGAGGCGGCGTAACCGCATTGCCAGAGAAGAACCGTGACACATCGGCTGTGGCAGATCAAGGGAGGGGGCTAGAACTCTGGCCGGCCACATGAAAGGGATGAATGCACGCATCCACAGCACCCGTCGTGCGTGATCCGCGACCTTGTGCCGCGATGGTGAGAGGAGGGAGACCGGCGCATTTCCGGTCGCCAGTGATGGCGCGGCATGTGACCGCACCATGAAGAGGAGGACAGATGGCCAAGCGGACACCGCACCATGGGCTGTCACACTATGGGCCACCACACCACGGGCCACCCAAAATGGGTCGGGTCTTGCCCAGGGCCAGATTCGGGTCGGGCCAGGTCGGACCAGACCCCGACCAACTTCGACCCCTTTTCATTCCTTCGGCCATATCTTGAGCTATGGGCGTCCATTTAACAAACCATCTATAGCTCTTGAATCCTTATATTGAGTTGTTCCTTTTGGTATACCTCACTTGAGTTTCAGATAGGGTTGGGGTATAGCCAGGTTGGGTCGGACAAGAATCCAACCAGGTCCTCAGGACTAAATGGCCAATAACATACAGACCAGGCGTCCGATTGATGCATCGTCTATAGAATTGAGACCCTTTTTATATAGTGGTACATTGGGATACTTCTTCATGGGAATTCATGGTAGTTAGAGTATCAACATGTGGATTGAGGAGCGGACCCTCTCAGAATCAAGCGAGCTTTGTGCGGGAACCCTGCAGCTAGCCGTAACATGAGAAAGAGATAATATGTGAGTATGTGATTTGGGATCCTTTGTGGGTATATATTCAAGAGTCTCACTTGGATCCTCTCTAGGAATCCACATGGGACTACTATAGGATCCTATGTGGGTTTGCTGTACTAGGATCCTTTGTGAGTGTGATGATGTACTAGGATCCTACATGGGTCTAATGATTTACGATCCTATGTGGGTATGATGATTTAGTATCCTACGTGGGTATACCTCTTAACAGAATAAGATGATTTAGTAGTTACATATAATCATCTTTACTACTGTACCTATGTTTTACCTGGTGTGAGCTGAGTCTTTACCTTGTGGTAATATTCTGTGTGGCCTAACATTGTGGTACTTACCTTCATAGTGATACCTTTTTGGAAATATTTTTTGTGTTGTACCTTTGTGGTACTTACCTTCGTGGTGATACCTTTGTGGCAATATTCTTTGTGGCGTACCTTTTCGGTACTTACCTTCATGGTATTCATTCCTTTGTGGAACATTTGTGCTTTAGGCTTTTGAGTTGGACCCCCTGTTTCCTCATGATTGAGATGGGTATACTTGATAACATAGGTATATGTTTGGGAATATACCTATGTAGGTTTGTCAGTTCATTCAATTATTTGTGGTTTATACTTTTTGTTTTTTGTGAGACCTTTGAGGGACTTGGGGTCCCTACTGAGCATCGTTATACTCACCGATGTACGGGCTACGCCCGCACCTAGTTATGTTTAGTGGAGATGTTGGACAACACTGACCGAGGACAAGGGTACCAGGACTGGAGGTAGCTTGGAGGTGGACCTTAGACGAGGCGTACTTCAGAGACGATCGTTCGAGAGATGTACCTACCCTTCAGGTAGGATCCTTGGCGGGTGTTCATAGGAGCTGTTTCATTTTACTTGTACTTTCCAGTTTTCTTGTAATTTCCAGTTGGGCTTGTATATTAGACCCCCTTTTCTTACTGTACACACTCTTTATACTATATAGTTTACCTGTGTTCATATCTTTTTATGTTCTTGGTTGTGTGTGTCTACATGATATAAAGGCAATGCCTTCCCGGTTTAGGGAATTCGCGTTTTGGTGCTAGACGCCTACCCCTGGCCTATAGAAGGCGGGCTTGTGGTAGTTACGACATGGTCCCCAAGGGATGGGTCATGAAAAATTGATATCAAAGGATTCATTTCTACCGTATAACATTGGACTTTGATCTTTTAACGACAATAGTGTTACATATAGTGAGTGTGGTTGTCATTTTAGGGAATCCAATGTTGGTGCGGCGGTCGACGTATCCATACACTAGGACCCTAACTTCCGATTTCTGACTCAGTTCATGAAAACACTGATTGAGTGTGTGTTTTGAAAAGTTTTCTTTGTGATATTTTTGAGTCAACTCACCATGTATAACTTATTGACCATGGAGAACTTGTTTCTTTTTAGGATGCCTCCACGCAGACAGCCATCTCGGATTCCGGGTGTATTATGCGATGATGGCCCACCGAGCGACGAGGCCTCGGTGTAAGGACCTTTATCAGTAGGGGCACCAGTAGAGGCACCAACAGTACCATTACCCATTAGGCCACTGATGCCACCAGCCCCTTCAGAAGAGGGTCCACACTGCTGGAGCACATTGCACGAGTTCCAGCACCAGAGGCCACCCAGGTCTAGGGGTGAGACGGACCCACAGGCGGCTGAGGATTGGTTGGAGGCCGTAGTGAGAGTCTTCAGAATGTTAGGGACACCAGCTTAACTCATGGTGATCCTTTTCGTGAATTTCATACAGGCAGCAATATGCAGATGGTTGAGCTTGATGCTCCAGGTTTACGATGAGGTGACACTTCTCTGAGCAGACTTTGAGAGCCTATTTCGGGTAGAGTTTGTCCCAACGACCCTTCGTGCAGTGCACATACAAGAGCTTCTTCATCTACAACAGGGCATCCTGACTATGGATCAATACTCAATGAGGTTCATCGAACTCTCATGCTACTCCACTGTTATGGTACGAGGCCCATTCTTCAGGGCCTGGACCTTTGAACAGGGACTCAGGTTGGAGTTTAGGGATTCGATGATCTCACTCATCATCCTGACACATGCAGGGGTGTTAGAGAGAGAACTATTAGTGGAGAGTTTTCTTGTCGAGCGGTCGCCAACAGTGAGACCCACCACCGGGCATCACATAGTAGAGTCTTTGGCAGCTGACAAGAGACAGATGTCACAGAGGTCTAAGAGGACCATACCTACTGGTGGACGACTGCAGGATTCAGGGCCGGTTGTGCAGGGCGCTAGAGACAGAGCCAGTCATGCGAGGAACATGAAATGTTACACATGCGGAGATCAGGGTCACATGGCTTGTGACTATGCATACCACCGTAAAGAGGATCAATAGATGGTTGAAGGACCACCCAGATAGAGGCAGAGGTTCGACTGAGGAGGTCTGCAGGGAGTAGGATGACTTTGCAGAGGAGCTATCCATGCAACTAGTGGTGGGATACAATTTGAGATGTTACTGCCACCACCACCAGGTGGTCCACCCTAACCACAGGGAGCAGGAGGATAGTGGTGAGCTCAGCTCCAGGCAGCTGAGGCCTATAACCATGGCACTCCAGAGATGATAATAGGTACGATCTGTGTCTACTCCACCTTAGCTATAGTACTTATAGACACAGGTTCCAGTCATTATTTTATTTTCTCAACCCTCGTTCGGAGCACAGGGATTAAGATGGAGCCATTGGATCGATCCTTATGACTAGAGACTCTTACGGGAGAGGATTCGATGATTACACACTGGTGTCGACAGTGTGAGATTACTCAAGGAGGAAAGAGATTTGGCTAGGATCTCCTGGTAGCGGCATCGAGGCCTTACAACGTTATCTAGGGTGTGGACTGGTTATCTACAGCCCATTCTCAGATTGACTATATTAGGCACAAAGTGCGGTGTGTCCGTACTGATGGGAATAGGTTTACCTTTACTAGTGAGAAGGGAGTCTTTACAGCACAGGATGGACTTTCCCGAAGGAGAGTGCAGCCGATAACTCATCAGTTGGATAGCCTTACCCTCGGAGTGGTTGATGTGGTGAATCTGAGCTATCAGGTAGTGATGGACTAGTACGCCGATGTATTCCCTGATGATGTTCGAGGTCTACCTCCTCGTAGAAAGGTGGAATTTTACATTAACTTTTACCCCAGGATGGCACTGATATCTACACCAGCATATAAGATGGCTCCCACTGAGCTTCTTGAGCTGTGGGTACAGTTGGAGGACTTATAGGGTAATGGATTCATCCAGCCTAGTGTTTCTCCTTGGACAGCCCCAATTTTGTTTTCTAAGAATGCGGGTGGGAGTTTGAGAGTTTTTGTTGACTATCGGTGCCTGAACCAGGTGACCATGAAGAACAAGTACCCACTTCCAAGGATTGAAGAACTTTTTGATTAGCTGAAGGGAGCACGATGGTTCTAAAAGATAGACCTCAGATTAGGCTATCACCATATCAGAGTACGGGAAGAGGATGTGTAGAAGATGGATTTCAGATGTTGGTACAACCCTTATGAGTTTTTTTTCATGTCGTTCGGCATAACCAATGCTCCAATAGTATTCATGGGACTCATGAACATGATCTTTCATCCTTACCTAGATCGCTTTGTAGTAGTCTTCATCGACGACTTTCTGATCTACTCGGCTACGGAGGAGAATCATGCCTATCCTTTGTAGATAGTTATGGACACACTCCGAGAGCACCAGCTTTATGGTAATATCTCTAAGTGCCCATTCTGGATCTGAGAGGTTCACTTTCTGGGACACGTTATCTTGGAGACTCGAGTTGCGGTAGCTCCAGTGAAGATTGAGGTTGTACTTGCTTGGGATCCTCCCAGGAGTGTGACAGAGGTACAAATTTTCTTGGGTTTTGCTGGATACTACCAAATATTTGTGCCATATTTCTCCAGAGTAGCAGCACCTTTATCAGCATTAACAAAAAAGGGGAAACCCTTCATGTGGTTGGAGAGATGCCAGCGGAGTTTTTAGGAGCTTAGGAAGAGATTGATGAGTGCCCCCATCTTGAGTATACCGGAGGAAGGTGTTGGGTACGTAGTCTACTACGACACATCGAGGACCGGTCTTGTATGTTTCAGGATACAGGAGTGAGTGGTGATCGCATATGGATCTCAACAACTGAGACAACATGAGCAGAACTGTGCTACACATGACCTAGAGTTATCAGCAGTGGTCTTCGCCTTAAAGATGTGGTGAAATTACTTGATGGGCGAACATTTTATGGTTTACTCTAATCACCAGAGTCTCAGGTATATCTTCTCTCAGAAGGACCTGAGATGATCCTTTAGGTATACCTCACTTGATTTTTGGATAAGGATGGGGTATGGCCGGGTTGGATCCAACACAAATCCAACAGGGCCCTCGGGACTAAATGGAAAATAACTTACAGAACGGGCGTCCGATTGACGCATCATCTGTTGTGTTGAGACTCCTTTTACGTGGAGGTACTTTGGGATACTTCTTCATTGGACTTCATGGTAGTTGGAGTATTGAAATTTTGATTGAGGAGCGGACCCTCCTGAAATAAAGCAAGCTAAGTGCGGGAACCCTATAGTTGTATATAACATGAGAAAGGGATCCTATGTGGGTCTGTGCTTTGGGATCCTTTGTGGGTCTGTGTTCAAGAGTCTCACTTGGATCTGCTCTAGGAATCCATATGGGACTACTCTAGGATCCTTTGTGGGTCTGTTTTACTAGGATCCTATGTGGGTCTAATGATGTACTAAGATCCAATGTGGTTCTGATGATTTTGGATCCTATGTTGGTCTGATGATTTAGGATCCAACATGGGTTTACCTATTAATAGAGTAAGATGATTCAGTAGTTACGTCTAATCAACTTTACTATTGTACCTATGTTATACCTGGTGTGAGCCGAGTCTTTACCTTTGTGGTAATCTTCTATGTTGCATAACTTTGTGGTACTTACCTTCATGGGGATACCTTTGTGGTAATATTTTGTGTGGCATACCTTTTTGGTACTTACCTTTGTGGTGATACCTTTGTGGTAATCTTCTGTGTGGCATAACTTTGTGGTAATTACCTTTGTGGTATTTCTTCCTTTGTGGAATAGTTGAGCTTTCGGATTTTGAGTTAGACCATGTGTTTCCTCATGATTGAGATGGGTATACTTGATAACTTAGGTATATGTATGGGAATATACCTAAGTAGGGTTGTCAGTTGATTCACTGATTTTTGTTTTATACTTTGTGGTTTTTGTGAGACCTTTGAGGGTCTCAAGGTCCCTACTGAGTATCGTTATACTCACCCCTGCACGGGCTATGCTCGCACCTTGTTGTGTTTGGTGCAGACGATGGACAACGCTGACTGAGGAAGAGGGTACCAGGACTGGAGTTAGCTTGGAGGTGGATCTTAGATGAGGCATACCAAATAGAATACCGTTCGAGAGCTATACCTACCCTTCAGGTAGGATCCTTGGCGGGTGTTCATAGGATCTGTTTCAATTTACTTGTACATTCCATTTTTCTTGTACTTTCCAGTTGGGCTTGTATTCTAGCCCCTTTTTCTTACTATACACACTATTTCTACTATATAGAATACTTGTGTTCGTATCTTGCTATGTGCTTGGTTGTGTGTGTTTACAGGATATAAAGGCAACACCTTCCTAGTTTAGGGAATGTGCCTTTTGGTGCTAGTCTCCAGCCCCTGGCCTATGGAAGGCGGGCTTGGGTAGTCACGGCATGGGACCCGGGGGATGGGTCGTGACAATTAAAATTAGATATAATAAAATAAAATAATGGAATTTGTTTTATATAACCCTATTATATCATAATTAATTTAATTAAATAAAAAGGGAAATTTTGATTTATAGCAGTTCGAGTCATTATAATACCAACCCTCTGGGAAAGGATAATGGGAACACAACCTAACAAAACTTTCCTATGATACGGAAGAAAATGGATCAAATCCATGTTTAAAGGAGTACATGGCGTGTAGTAGGGTGAAATTCCATGTCCCTTGACCCTAGGTCCTACCTGTGTAAACAACCCATGTCTCTTTCCAATGTCTATGCTACAATATAGGGAGAGAGGTTGGTCCATAAACTCTTCTCATGTACCAGTACAGATCTCAGACCATGTACTTGTCCAGGACAAGTCTGTGTAGTGGAGTACAATACGTGCTCCGACCTTTTACCGAACCCGTCTCTGTGTACCCTCTGATGTACACACTGAGTCTCCTAAGAGAGAACACATATTGTGTGAAAGGGTAACAAGCTATGTGATACTTAACTTTCTATAAAACACAAGAAGCCACTTGGAGGGGCCCAAACGACATGTGGATCTTCACGACACGCCATGTAGTTTGAAATTTTCAATAATTCCAGATATAGAATCTGCATGTATTATTCAGTTCTCTAGCCACATATCCTGTTGTGCCTTGCCAGAAATGTTGTGAATCAGAACCTAATGAACCTTTCCACCATCGATAAAAAATTCCCATGCCTTCGATCCATTCAGAAAATGGATTTATTAAATTTTTTTATTTCAGGTCGAAGAACACAACATTGGGTATCCCAAGTTGTCTGATTCACCATCGCTTCCATCATCATGCCACCATTATGCCGTTCTGAGACCAGATCTATAATATCCGATCATTTATCCAAGAAATGAGTGCACAAAAATTGATTTCATCAATAAAAATTGAACCACATGGAAAAAAAGAACAACCTTAATGAACAAATAAATCAGGGGAGAAAATCCCAAAAACAATTAAATGGAATGGATGCTGATCAATGTTTGTGTCGATATCAATTCATTGCTATTATAATTATAATGAAATAATCAATAACTGAAAAGAAATCATCACAATAAATCCCTGCAATATATCCATCCCATGGTACAACCGATCTGTGAATCAATCTGTTGGTAGATTGATTGAGGTTCATCATAGAAATTAAGAATAGGAAAGGAATATAATAAAAAAATGTCATACCTCAATTCAAATCGTTTTCTGATGAATAATGAAGATACACCATGACCATTGGAGAGATCCCTTGATTCCATCTTGCACTAGTCTTCAATATTTCATCCGGTCATCAACCATAAAGGTAATTTTATTCCACTCTCTCCGATGTCTCTCCAATGATTTTCTGGGTTATGTGGCTAACCCTACAAATTTTCCACAAGGGTTTATTTCAAAGATACATTAGGTCGCTACGTCAATGTATTAATAAAATAAGTTTACATAGTTATTTTATTTATTTTATGCCTGTAATGAATCTTCTACAAACACCCTACTCTAACCAAGGTTATATCACACCTAGGATAAACCTTGCATTTTGAACACAATGGTTCCCTTGGATTTCTAATCTAGTCCCCTTTTAGAAGTTATTCCAATTTTTCAGGAAAACTATGTGCATGTGCTATTAAATATATTTAATATATTTCATCCATTTAATCCAGGAACCCTGGGCCTTATAATGTCATGTCATATCAGCTCCTAGTCTTGAATATAATCCATACAATATCAAAAAAAACATAGAAAATCTGGGTCATTACATTCTCCCCACCATACGACTATAAATTTATGAAAATCCAAAATAATGGATACTCAAAGATATGTTGGTACTGAGCATTAATCTAATACTCCCACTCATATGTGATCTCTTGAAGATTCCTTAAATTCCACTGGGCACACACTAAAGGAATCTATCACCCATTAAGGACCCTCTCATGTCGATCCTTGATCTCTACTAGGTACTCTGCAAAGTTAGTTCCATCCTCGATATCCAACTCTCCCCTCTCGATAACAAGTGATGGGTCATGAATGTACCTTCTCATCTGTGACACATGGAAGATGTTGTGTACCTGGTGTAAATACAGGGGTAGAGCTAAGTGTTATACCACCATGTTAACTCTACATATTATCTGAAAAGGGCCAATTAATCTCAGAGATATATTTTTTCCTCAAGAAAATCTCCATAATCCATGTTGAGGTGAAACCCATAAGAATACATGTTGTCCCTATAAAAAACTCCAAAGGCCTAAATTATCTATCCTTATATTACTTTTGATGTATCTTTGAAGTTTTCATCTACTCCTAGATGATTTTAATATTCTCAGTAGTTTCTCGCACCAACTATAAGCCCTTGAGTTCCAACTCTCTTAAGTTAGTCTAGCAAGGTAGTGATTTGATGGGTCACCTGTAAAAAGCCTTCAATAGTGTCATAACAATTGTGGAATTATAGATATTATTATAAGCAAACTCCACCAATGGTAGGTGATCCTCCAAACTATGGCCAAAGTCCTACATGCAAACTCAGAGCATGTCCTCCAGAACATGAATGGTCCCCTCAGTCTGGCCGTCAGTTTGGGGGAGAAACACTAAGCTCAGGAGTAACTAAGTTCCAAAAGCCTCCTACAATCCCTTCTACAACCATGATGTAAAGTGAGCCTCACATTTGGAAATGATCGTCGATGGAACTCCCTGGAGTCGAACCATCTTCTGAATGTATCGGTTTCCCAAGATCAATACTAAACTCTTCTCCTCAATAGCCAAGAAGTGGGATGACTTGGTGAGTCAGTATACTATCAACCAGATGATATTGTGTCTGTTGGACATATGTGGTAATAAAATCACTAATTCCATGGATATCCCATCCTAGTTCCATTCTATAACCTCAAGGGGTTGATCTAAACCTACATGAACTTGGTGCTTATCCTTATCTTGCTGACAAGTAAGGCATGAAGAGACAAACTCTAAAACTCCGTTCTTCATCCCTAGCTACCAAAACTGACATCATAGGTCCTGGTATATCTTATTCACACCTAGATGTTCCACTAATGGAGTTTTATGAAACTCTATTAGAACATCCTCCTATAATTTCACTGGTACCATCATGCGTCCTATGAAAATAAAGACATTCTCCCCACCTTTAGAAAATACATCAGGATCATGTCTATTAGATATATGAGTACATATGGTCTCGTAGTATGTATCCCAAAGACTCACCTCCCTAAATCATTGCAAGAGTGGTGATGTGACAACCATCTACTAGAGGTAAGATTTTTCTTCTCTATAAAAAATGAGAACTATAACATGGAAAACTACCTCGATGCCTTGTTCAGAAATTGTGAACAAGATATCCTGTTGAGAGAATATGCTTCCACATTCCCCTTCCCAAGAGTGTATAAATTTTCAACGTCATAATCCTAGAGAAACTATTTCCATTGAATCTACCTTAAGATAAGATCATTCTAAGAGAATATATATTTAAAATCTTGGGATCATAATAGATGGTAAACCACTCTCCCATCAGGTAGTGTCACCACATATTTAGTGCACATACAACCACTCATTACTTAAGATCATAGAACATATAGTTATCCACATATGGTATCAACTAACATGAACCATAGGCATTCACCACCTATTTCTTCATCACAATACAACCAAGTTCAGTTCCCGATGAATCAAAGAACACTACATACTTGACACCCTCCATCGACAATCTCAAGATGGAATCACTTGTCAAATTATAACTCAACTATTGAAAATCCTATCGGCACATTTTCGTCCACATGAAAGGCTGCCCCTTTTAGGTCAAATCTATCATGGGTGCTGATATCCTAGGTAAATCAGGTATTAATCTTTGGTAATAACCTTCCAATATAAGGAATATTCACTCCTCCATCACACACTTCGGTGAATCCCACGCTAATACTACCTCAACCTTGGCTGGATCCACTACCGCTCCATTTACTGAAATAAAGTTTCCCTGGAAGTAGCCTTCCTGAAACTAGAATTGACACTTTGATGGATTTTCCATAAAGCTTTTTCTCTTAGAGTACGTCTAGATATATCTTTAAGTGTATCACATGGTTCTCCTCAGTTTCCATGTACACAAGGATATCTTCAATGAATACAACAATGAATTTTTCCATGAAAGGCTAAAAGATTTTTTTCATGATTCCCATGAACACTGCTGGGTTTTTTTTCATGCTAAAGGGAATCACCATGTACTCAGAGTGACCATAGAGACATCTTAATTCCATCTCTTGTATATTGTCATCCCATAATTGTAATTGGTGATAGCTTGACTTGAGGTCAACCTTCATGAACCATCGTGCGCCCCCAACCAATAAAAGAGGTCATCAATCCTCATGAGTCGATAATTGTTTCTTCAAGGTCACCTAGTTTAAGTTCCGGTAGTTCTCACATAACCTCAAGCTCCCATGCACCTTCTTGGAAAACAAAACCGGTGATACCCAGGGTGAAACACTAGGCTTAACAAAGCCCTTCCTTTATAAGTCCTCCAACAACACCCTCAATTCTTGTAGATTACAGGAGCCATATGATATGATGGAATAAATATCAGTGTCGTACCGGGGTGTAGATTAATGTAGAAGATTAAATCTTGATGGATAGGTAATCCAGGAACATACACCAGGAATATATCCTCAAACTCCACCACCACTATAGGAAACTAAGAACTCATGACATCCAATACACTAAGTGTTATTATGGACAAATTTTGAGTAATCAGATGAATCCTCCTAGGCATGATTCCATCATGCACTTACTGGGTTTCCTTTTAATCGACAAAGGATGAACTAGTTTCGTGACTGTGGAAACACCACATCCTTTACCATAAATAGTCAATCTCTACATGAAATATTGATAACCAATCCACGCCTTGGATGACATCATATGACCTCATCATTTCTACAAAGATATCCCAACTGAAAATATAACCTCTATGATTGAGGTGACACAATTGGAAAAAGTGTGTAATCACTGATACTTCTCTAGTAGGGGTCTCCAAGTGTAAGGGTCGAGATAAAAGGCTCAAATAGAATCTCCACATGTTGAATAAGATATGTGGTAAGAAAGGAAGGACTAGAAACTATGTCTATAAATATAAAAAAATAAGGTATAAAAGACACATATCATACCTTGAATCATTCCTAGAGCCTCTTGGCTGTAGGATTTTATTTCCTGCAGCTGTCCCCACCCCTACCCTCCATCTCCCTAAGCCTGGAATGGACCACATGGGTGTGATGGTGGTAAAAATTAAAAGCATCACTACCCCCATGCACTCTCCTATATCCTCTACCACATCACCACCCTATGAAACTGTCTACTCCTACCACTTCCTCAACATCAATAGCCCATCCATGGTCTCCCAGTCAGTTGTATGGTGGGTTGGACAATCTTGGGAAAGATGTCATCTTACATCACATGAGTAGCACCACCTCTCTCTTTGGATGAATGGACCCAACCTATTATCCCTAAACCATTGATCCTCTATCATTTGACTGCCTACTAAAATGTCTCTTACATCTAGGTCCCTTAGACTGACGTTGGACCCCTAATACCGAGGTATATACTCCTTCTTTCCCACTATCGACAACAATTATCTGTATCTGCTAATCTAAGAAACTCTTTACCACCAAAGCTTACTCTGGAACCTCATCGTAGATAGGAGTGCATAGAGGGATAAAACTAAATCATATGTATCTAAAAATCACTTGCTTGATGGTCTGATACCAAAATAAATGGTCACAAACCATATCCATCAAGTATCTGGAGAGGTTGGTAAACTTAAATGAATACATAGATACTAACATGCTGCCCTGATGGAGCTAAAGAAGTTCCTAGTTATGTGCATCACTCATCGTGTATGGAGATAAATCATCTATAAAAGGTTTATCAAACTATAACCATAGTAGATCCACCTCGTTATATGATTGGGTCACCAAACCCCACCACCATCCTACCGATCCATGGAGAAGTCTCATCACCCGAATCACCATATGATCTGCTGGTGTTTTTACTTGATAGAAAACTTGGGTCACAACCTCAAGCTAGTCCTCAGATGCCTATGAGTTGGGATCACCTCAGAACCTGAGGGGTATCATCCACTAAAACTCTTTAAGTGCACTCATCTTGGAACTACATCCACTGTTATTGCGGGTACCATGTGCTTCTCAACAGGTGGTGGTATAACTGGTGCACCACCCAGACGTAACATATTTGTAACTGTACTAGTATCAATGCCTCATCATTGAGGGGATCATCCTTATGATAATGATTCTATATCCTAGATTTCATATGTCATGGAGGTATACTAAAACAAATAAGGTGTACCACGATAAATGAGTATATCTTGAGAGATGACTTAAGAAGGACATGAAAACCAAAAACCATTCCAATATGATGCATGTTCCATTGTTTTCCCTGCAACTAGTGTTATCTTGTACTGAGTTGAAAAACAAGTGATCAGAGTCCTAGTGTATGGAAACATCAGCCGTCACACTAACACCGGAGTCCCTGGACTAAAATCCAAACTCAAAACACTTAAAACTATTTCCCTAAACTAATATCCTAGAATTAGGCCTAAGGTATAACCAAATCCTATGATACCACTTTTTCATGAACCGCCCTAGTGGTTCCAATGCCGCGACTCCCCAAGTCCACCTACAATAGAACATGGGATAATGATTAGTTCTAAGTAGGCATATCACAAACCTGTGAGACCTTATCCTATGTACCTGTACACATACATATATCTCTCTACCTATAAAATGATGAAATGTTAAAAAAATAAACAAGTATTAATGCATACATCTAAATCCCACAACTGGAGTACATCATGAAGTAAAAAAAATGTAATCTGGAACAAATACAAGCCCACCATAATAGTATGAAAAAATCTGAACCTGAACATAAAACTAAGACTGCTATCAAAATACCATAGGATCACACCATGGTCTATCTAGTCTCACTAAGAACCATTTGGTGCTGGTACATCAAGGATGCTATTATAAGGTTGATCGTCAGGACAATACATGATGTGTGCGGTTTAATCTTGTGTAGGGATGAGTATAAAAATACCTAGTAGGAAACCAAGAAACAAAAAAGAATAAAATAAAGTAAATAAAATCATCTCTACATAGGTAAATGTATACACAACATATAACAAGAATATCCAAATAGACTCTACAGAGACACATTGTCAAAAGTTAATTCAAAACCATAGCATGCCAGCCTAGGATTCTAGCACAAAGATTCCACATAGTACTCATATGGGAGAACACACTCCTAATTATGATAGAACTAATGACATGCATATGAGAGGTAATGATCATTAGGTCTCACCATTAGAAGTTCATTCTGAAGGTTTGAAGAGATAGAATACAGAGATGAAG
Organism: Viscum album; assembly: GCA_963277665.1. Taxonomy (NCBI): domain Eukaryota; kingdom Viridiplantae; phylum Streptophyta; class Magnoliopsida; order Santalales; family Viscaceae; genus Viscum; species Viscum album. Next base: position 1,154,467,374 of record OY728120.1, on the reverse strand, counting down.
GGATTGCTGATGAATAGAGGATCTCACTCTGGGCTTCATAGAAGGATTCCAACAACTATATCCAAGAAGTCCTGCAGAAGGGATTGCTATACTAGGAGTAGGATGTGATTCCATACCAAACCTTAGGGAAAGGATAATAGGAACACAACCTAGCTAAAATTTCCCAATATATAGAAGAAAATGGCTCCAAGCCATGTTTTAAGGATTACATGGCATATAGTAGGGGTACATGCCATGTCCTTTGACCCCAGGTCCTGCTTGTGTAAATGGCCTGGGGCTCCTGGCAGTGTTTTTGTTAAAGGAACCCGAGGCAGAGCAGAAGCATTAAAGAATGAAAAATCTAATTTTTTTGATTTGGATTCATATTAAAAAAATATAATCCACTTAACCCTTTTACAATATATTTAAAAGGATCATGTGTAACTCAATTTAATTATGAAAAATAAAATCAAATGAAAGCTTAAACCACATCTCATTCATTTTAAGTCGTTGGTTTGATTCGCTCACTGTTGATGTTTCATGGTAGTAAGATTCCTAACTAGATGCCATATATATCATAAAAATGTGCTCCACAACTATAAGATCATCAATCTATGTATCCTAGGTTCTAGCGTGGTAAATCAGAGAGATTTACAATTTCCCTTTGATCACTTGAAGAACTCGAACTTGATCGAGAAAGAGGTATGAATCTAACATTGTTATTCTTCCAGAATCACTCTATAAGAACTTGAGAGGAAAGGAGAAGAGATTTTATCTCTCTAAATTCTTGAAAATGGTGGATCTTGGAATTAAAGTGGCTAAAATGAACGTTTATAGTTAGGTTATAATTTCTAAAATTTTACTTTGGTCTTGGGAAAGTAGTAACCTTCATTTTAGACTTTTGCAAACATGTATGACTTAATAAACTTTTCATAAATGTCCAAAATATCTTATCACTTACTTTTAACACTATAGAATGTTACTTGATAAAATACGAACCATTAACTTGGCCCGTAAGCTGTCCAAATAATTTAACAAACCTTGAACATCCAATGTTCGTGAGAAAAATTATATTTTTCTCATATTCACTATTATGATCAATCGACTTGTGAATATATTGAGAAATAAATTAAATAATCATTATACGAAAATTGAATAATATAATATAATTAGATTTATTTGAAATCAGTTGTACTTGGATGTTTACCGCCCCTGCACATGTGACCCACTTCGTCCTAAAATCTTATTCATTAGAATAAGTGGAAATTGTGGATACACTAAGTGTGTGACCCTCTAGGTCCTTAACTAAATATCTATGATTCGAACACATAGAAAAATAGTGGATTCTAGCAACCCATAATAACCCCTAAGGAGATAAGAAATGTCATAACTACGACTTCCTCTTGCAAACACTAACTGTGTAATATAATCTTTTTGTCTATAGATATCTCATAAAGAAGGATGCACACTTGTGTCATCATCCTTATATTGCTTTATATATTTTTTTTGACCTTAATGGATGGATTGAACTTCTTGTACCATGGACATGGATTTATGAAGGTACTGCCATCCTGGTCAACCTGGGCCCATGAGATATCCCTTCCTCAACTCAAAATCCAATATATATATTGATCATTCAACCAATGCCATACTCTAATGATTCACCCAACACAAACTACCTCACCACGATTTAATTATCATGGTTTTTCCTTGAATAAATGTGCATGATCAAATGGAATACACTGATAATGATTTAATGTCTAAAGACCAATACACATGTTCACTGATAGGAATATCCAGTGACACTAGAATCATATGGTGTTCTTATTGTTGGGTCTGTCCTCATGATCTCACTACAAGAGATCTCCAAGTGAAAACTTCATGAGAATAATTCTCAATGAATATATTCCCCCAATACCTAATATACAAACATCATATGTGTCAAATCTGTATGATGTGTCTAGACCAAATGAAATATATATTTGAGATTACTTTCATAGTATCTTGTGGTTCTCATTGTAGCTGGGAACTACCCTAACCTTTTGATACTACATGTAATCTAATGACATTACCCTGTTAATAGTGGATGTAGAAATATCAACACTATTATGGTAAGATTAAATAATCACATTTATATGTAAATTTGTATACATGTAATGGTAATCAAAAGTATTATTCAAGTTGGGTCTAGGGAACCCACTTTTACAACACTCCCACTTGTACTAGAGCCAACATGCTAACCATCCTTGTTAGCTCTCACATGATCAAGATCATGTTTCTGTTAAGATATGGCTTTAGTTGGGGTTCTTCCATGTTTCCACTTCCTGGATATTCTATGTTGTGAAACCTCATCTCCTTGAGTAAAACTCCTCATGATATTTAATCCTAGAGTATATTCCTTCTATCAATAGTATAAACTTGACATCTTGGATAGTATGAGTATAATAATTTACATTATGATAATACTCTACTTACTAGGTGTGATTCCAAGAATTGGAACAAAAACGTTTCATATTTTACACTGCTTCTTAGCTGCCTCAGAAGCTGCAACAAACTCTATATTTATAGATATGGATACCACTGACTTGAATGATATTTTATTTCTCATTATATTAGAATGAATGAAATATTATATCACATTGATCCAAGTAATACTAGTTTTTCCCCTAAAAAAGTATCCATTCTTATCGACTTATAGGTACATATCCTTTGTACTTTCTCCAGTACAATCAGATAGTTCTGACTACTTTACTTGCAGTCCTCCTGGTTACAACTGATATTTTCCTACTAGAAATATATATCTTGGAAATATAAATTATTTAACATATCCAGGAATACGTGATTAAACCATCACTAAATCATATGAAATTCAAATCACCATGTTAATATCCTCATATATCGTTGACATGTATACCCAGAGAGATATATTCCATGTGACATTGGTAACAATTTTCTCTCGAATTGTTCCAACTTTTATTTTAATACTATGTTAGTATATATATGATTGACTAGGTATAAAAAATAGTTAGATCTATCTTAGTAAATCTCATTCCATATAACTCTTTTTGCAACTTTAATTTAATATCTAGTGAGTTATTTTACATTTTGGTCTTAACCAACTGTAAGACCAATAACTATTTTACATATGTTAGCAAACATATTTCACCTGGAAAACTATTCTACTCCCACTATCCTTTTAGACACATTAAAAAGATCCATTATAAATGAATATTCTATGATCTATTTTCTTACTTTAATACGGAATTGGATTTCAGTAACTTTTACCCTTATTGGAATTCTATGATGTCACCATCCTTCTGGGGTTGCATCATATTGACATATACCATGATTGGTGGTATTGACATCCAATGTACAATAAAATGATTATATAAATTAGCTATGACAAGTAAAATTCTAATGTATTGAGGAATAATGACTTGGTATGACCAATCAATCCTCATTGGTACCACACTTGTACCATCCATGTATTGTCTCATTTGAATACCCATTAAAGGTTTCAAGTTAGTAAGCCTCTTGTGCTGTGATACATGGAACCCATTCTTGAATTTTAATCAGTCATATCAATATTAGTTAATTTCCATATATTTCTTACTTCTAGGAATAATTATTCTCAATGAATAATGTATCACCGGACGAGGTGAATATAAAATTATCACTATTGTTTTATCCTACCTACACAGTATGTGTCTTTGGAACATTCTTATTTCAAAGGCTCTTGTGGAACTTATTCCATGAAAATTGCTTGTGTATATATAGTATTGACTTAAACCAAGTTAATATTTCTCCCACTATCTCAAATAGAGATGTTAACCCTTTTATATAAACATAGTCTATAAGTTGACAATATCTTTTCTATCAAAGGTATTTCTATAATATCCTTATAAAACATTAGTATGATTACTATATATGCACATAGTGTTTTTTCCTGATGCATGTTTTTTATATCTTAACAAACTATTTGCAACTAAAAATAATTTCTTATAACAAAATGAATTTACATCATACTTTAACTCATATGATATCCATTTTTCCTGATATTTGACACATGGTTATGGGATAACATCATTATTTTCAAAGCATGTCTTCAAACATGTATGTATTTTCAATTAATGAGCTTTAACATTGATGTTTCTTTTACTTACATCATGACTCTGATGTGTGTAAAGAAATGTGATTTTCGGAATTTCGTGATGATAAATTTCGTTGATCAATGTTAACATGTAAGACTTATCATCAATCCTTCTTATTATCATCATATATTTGATGTTTATAAGGTAATGTGCATTTTGAAATAACTCAACGCTACATTATATTTATTGATGAATGCTTGTCAAGATATTCTTCAACATACTGGCAGAATCGTCACATATCTCCTGACTAGGCATATGGTATACTTCAATTTTATATTCCTTAAATTTTTAAAGAAATATGATGAAGTATACTTACCACAAGATTAACGTTGGAATAGTCCATGCTTATTAAATGAACTAGTTTCAGAAGCATGGTGGATAAACTTTATTTCTAAATGCTTTTTTGTCCAAAACTTAGTTCAGTAGTATTTCGATTGTACCTAAGGTCTTTATCTTCATAGAGTCTAAAAAAAACTGGGTATATCCTTGAAAACTATGTAGTTTTTCTTGAAAAAGTATTTTCTTACCACAACTGGGTATATCAGTCTTACATTTTATATTCATCATTTACTGCCAATGATTCATGTATCACTAAACTATGACTTTAGTATTTAACACCACAAAAAAAAATTCATTCCAAAACTAGAACAATTAATCCTTTGTCCAATGGACACATGATATTAATTTTTTTGGTTATACTTCAAATATTCAACTAGATTCAAAAAACTTGGCAATATAGAAGTTGTGTACTTCTCACCACAAATTGAGAAAAGACCCTTTTCTTAGAAACTTGGAGAACAAACCTTACTTCTGGTAATGTTTCTTTACTTACTTGGTTATTTTATATAGAAACACATATATGTGACAAACATATTGTATTTAATACCTAATATGTAAAGATGAAACATTTCTTATATTTTATGAATATACCTAAAAAGTGACCACTTTATCGTTAAATTCAGTTCATTGCATTTAAACTTTAATAGAAATATTTTATGATATGAAAAGAAAATAATATCATGTTTAATACCACTTTAATTGAAGGATGTTGGGTTGGTGCCTTTGACCTCATGATTTTCATTGGACGTTTCACCTTGACTTTTAACTTGTTCACCATAAGAACTAAAATTTAACTCTCTTTAAGTTCTTATTGTTTGGAAAACCTTACCCAAAAGGTAGTAAAGAATTTTATACATACTATTCATTTTGTAATCGTAAATGAAACTGGAGAAAATGGGTGAAATTGATATTAGAATTAGATGTTTTGAAATATCCTGACCTGCCTATCAATTTACATAGTTCCAGAATAATCATTACCTATTCATATATTTGCTTTGGTTTCTCCTTGAAAAATTATTGGAGATGATACAACATGTTAAATCATCTATGTTCTAATGTTATATCCATAACTCATATAAACTTTGATGATATCATTATGAAACAATCATCATATGTGTTATACATGTGTCTGTTGTAAGCATTTTTACACCATTTCTTCACTAGGTAACTTAACTTGTATTCGGGGACACCAACACCATGAATTTCTGATACTGTAGTGTTGAGTCAATAAGGTTTTCCTTATGACTTTTCCATTCCTTCATACTTGGGGGAGATTGTTAAGTCAATAAGGTTTGCTTATGATTTCATGTTTCCTCTTTTTTTGAAAATCACAAACACCTTATTTCAAGGAAAATTTCATTTTACCCTTGTTTTACTCCATTAAGAAAAATTTACTTACCCAAGGAAATTTACCCTTACCTAGATTTTAATTGCACATATCATAAATTTTCTAAGTGTAAAACTCGGATTGAAACCAAAACCTCAGAATCGTATAAAACTTAGATATGAAGGATTCTATTTTAGGATCCGAATTCCTGTTACAATCTCTCATGAAGTTCGACTCAGAATTATGATTATGAATTCTGGTTATGAAATTCTCTGAGTTCTAACTCCGAGTTATTTGAATAAAGACCCCGAACTCTTATGAGTTCTGACTCCGAATTCTCATGAACTCTGACTCTGAACTTTGTGAGTTCAGATTACGAATTATTAAGAATCCAAATTCTGAATTTCCTTGAAATTTAGGCTCTAAAATTATATAGAATTGAGGTCCCTAATTCCTAGAAAACAGAATCCGAATATCCTTGTATTTTAGACACTGAATTCAATTTTGGTTAGACTCCAAACTTTCATATTTTCTTACATTCTGAATATCAGAATTTAGCCATTCTTACATTTATGTTACAAAATAATGTCGTTCTTTCAGTTATTCACTAACCATTGTTTGAGTGAAACATGTACATGAACCTAAAAAATTCAAGGAAAATATGACCATTGGAGGAGGGAGCCGACCATTGGAAGCCATGCCTATAAATAGGAGCTCATTTGAAAGAGCCCACAAATTTTAAATCAGAACTTTGACAATTGTGCTTACATGCTGTTGAAGTGATTTCTAGAGAGAGAGGATCTTATAAACTCCCAGGCTTCATGAAGAAAGTTTGAACGTCTTGTTCAAACTTTTCTTCATGAAGATTTACTTCTTGAAGAGGTTTTATTTCCTTAAAATCAGAGACTTTAGGTTGTGAAGTTAGAGGTGCCGATTTCCTTACAAATCGAGGGATTGCAGGGATAACAAGACAGATACCGATCTTCGAATTGAGGGCTTACCTAGGTTTGGGTAAGACAGACTTTCTTGAAAGTATAAATCAAGGGACATCTTATCTAGGGTTTCTGGATACCATCCTCTTTGGGTTAAAAGAATTTCTACTTGTTACTAGTAGTGTTAGTACTTTGTTTTCAATTGTGTATTTTAGTTGTAAAGGAAAGTATAACTTTCATATACTTCCTTATACTTGCACTCTGATTTTATAGGATTCTATATGATTTAAGGTAGAATATTTTTTGGTGTAAACTTTTGTTAAGTTTCATTTCCAGAATCTATTTTTTGGAATCAAGAATGTTTTAGAACTTAGAGGTGTTGTGAATTTTGGTTATACAAAATTTCCATAAGGATTTTAAAGTATACAAATCACCCCCTCTTGTATTTGAGTATCTAATGTTTATATATTCGATCCTACATTTGGTATTGTAGAGTATATCATACTCACATACCATCTCACAATTGGTATCAGAGGATTGGTTACCCCTGAATTAATCTCATGATTAGATTCCAAAAGAAACTTTTGGAATTGCATTTCCGGATTCACAATTTTTCAGATTCATATTTTCAGACTCATAAAGTTCGGATTCATTTTTTCTTAAAGATACTTTTGTTCTATATTTTCCTTGCTTAGGATATTTTCTATTGTTTACAAACTCTTAATACTAACAAGTTTGCATGTAAGGTTTATCTTAAGGATGGAAGGTTTAAATGTTGGTTCTATTGATTATATAAATCCTACCAGACCTCCTATTTTCGATGTAAATGATAATGAGTACTAGAGAGATAGGATGCAGACTTTAGTTATCTATATTGGAGTGGATAACTATCTAATGCTGACTGGAGATTATAATATTCCGGATAAGGAATTTAGAGCCTTTACGAATCAGGAGAAATTAGAATATCAATAAAACTTCAGAGTCTGAAATACTTTGTTATGTTCCATGAAAAGGAATATCTATAGTCAAATATCATCATGTGAAGCTGCAAATAGTATCTAGACGAAACTTGAAGTTACATATTTTGGTACATCTAATGTCATAGAGACAAGAAGAGCTATGTTGAGAGCTGGATACCATAACTTTAACTTTCCTTATGAAGAACCTATAAGTAAAGTAAAACAAAGGTTTATGACTATTGTGAATAGCTTACAATCTATGGGAGAAAAAGGTTTAGATAATGGGTCTCTTGTAGAAAAGATCACAAATATCATGCCAAATGAATGGGAGTCCAAGAGGACAACTATTGATGAGAACAGGAAAGTCACTAAGATTTCCTCAGATGAGTTGTTTGGAACTCTTCTTCAGCATGAAACTAGAATGAATATAGATTCTGAAAATTTTAAGAAGAAGAATGGGAATGGAGGAGTTGCTTTTACAACCACTTCTAAACATATGAAAGCCAAGACCCCAGAAATAGTAACTATATCACAGATAAAGAAAGTCATTATTCAGTCAGAATCTAGTGACATAGAAAAGTCTGAGAATGAATTAGCTAATCTTTCTCAGAGAATGATCAAGATTGTAGCTCAAAAGAACCATTAAAATAAGTACAAGAAGAAATACTACAGAGATAAGAAAGATGGAGAAGTTACATGTAATGAATGTAGAAGAACAGGTCATATCAGACCTGATTGTCCTTTGTTGAAAAAGAAGTAAAAGAAGGAAAGAATTTCCGAAAGGAACAAGAAGAAATTATATCGATCGAAGCACAAGAAAAGTCTTAAAGCTAATGATACATGGAGTCCTAAATGTGGTGACTCTTCAGAAAGTGAATCTTCTGAATATGATTTATCAGCATTGAATAATATGGGATTTGTTGCTACTACTTATTTCCCCAATACATGTCTTATGGTATAGGTATGCTCTTCCGAGGCTTTAACCAATTTATATCTTGAAAAGAATTACTATTCCGAAAATAGTACTTCTAATGAAGATACTTCATCCTTAAAAAATGAAGAAATACCTTCATATGAATAAGTTTCTAGATTTTCCAAGTTACTTGAAGTGAAAAATTGTAAAATATCTAAGAATTTACACAAGGAAAATACTAGGGAAGAAATTCTTACAAAACAGATTTCAGATCTTTCTAAAGATCTTAGTAATAAAGAAGAGCTTTTAGAAAAACATTCTAAAGACCTTGAGAAAGAAAGTTCTTTTAAGGAAGAACTTTTTAAAGATCTTAAGAATTCTATTTTACAGAAAAATGTTATTGAGGAAAAATCTAACTCTAAGGAAATTATTCCTGAGGATAGGAATTTAGTCATTAGACTGAAATCAGAAATATTTTCTCTTAAGAATATTCTTGCAAACTTTACCACTAGGAAGGAAAATTTTGAAAAGATGTATTCTCAAATTAAACCTTAAGGAAACACTACTGGAGTAGGTTATACTCACAAAAAACCGGTTTTCAAAAAGAACTATTTTGTTCCTTCTAGATCCCCTTTTTGCACTAAATGTCAAAGTGGTGGGAATTAGAAGAAAACTTACTCTTTGAATAAAATTCAATCTCTTGGGTTTCATACAGCTTATTTTTCTAAACAAATGTGGATACCCAAAATTTTGTTATCTAACAATTTGGATCCAAGAAAGTTTGGATTCCAAAAGTCTAACTCTTTTGTTTTTAGGAAAATAGGGAAGGTACCAAATGTAATACATGGTACATGGATAGTGGATGTTACCGGCATATGAATGGTAAGGAAAAAATATTTTGAAAATATTATGAAGACGAAAGGAGGAAAATTAACTTTCGGAGATAATTCTCAGGGAGAAATTATTAGTATAGGTAATATTGTTCTTCTTGAAAAAACTTTGATTTCAAATGTTTTATTTTTTAATGGTATTAAGCACAACCTCATTAGCATAAGCCAACTATGTGATGAAGGTTACCTTGTGAATTTTAGGAATGACAAGTGTCTAGTACACAATTCGATGGAAGAGTTTATTCCTTCTTCCCTTAGGCCAGATAATTTTTATAAAATAAACTTAGAAGACCATAGGAGCCAAGAATTACATTTCCTTAGTGCAATGAAAGATCATTCATGGTTATGGAATAGAAGTTTAGGACACTGTAACCTTAGGAACTTATGAAAAATTTCTAAGAAAGGACTAGTTAAGGATCTACTGGAGATTATATTTGATTCTTCAAAAGTTTGTGATCCTTGTCAATATGGAAAGAAACATAAATATAACTTTAAATTAGTTGGTGAAGTCACAACTACTGATGCATTACAACTAGTGCATATAGATCTTTTTGGTCCAACACAAACTAGAAGCATTGGAGGTAAGTATTAGGTATTTTTCTTGGTTGATGATTACACTAGAATTACGTGGGTCTATTTTCTAGCAAAGAAGTATGAAGCTTTTTCTTATTTAAAAAGTTATAGAGCCCAAGTTAAAAATGAGAAAATCCTTCCATTGAAAAAAATTCATCGTGATCATGGTGTAGAATTTCAAAATTCTGATTTTGAAACTTTTTTTAGTAGAAAAGGCATTACTCACAACTTCTCAGCACCCATGACACCTCAAAAAAATGGTGTTGTTGAAAGAATTAATAGAATTCTTCAAGAAATAACTAGAACCTTGTTGAGTGAGTTTTATGTAGCCAAACATTTTTGGGAAGAAGCTGTAAGTACTGCTTGTTATACTATAAATCGAGTTTTGATTAGACCGTTTCTTAATAAAACTCTTTATGAGTTATGGAATGGTTGAAAACCTAGAATTTCCTACTTTAAGGTTTTTGGCTGCAAGGTATTAATTCTGAATGCTAAAGATAATCTACATAAATTCGCACCAAAATCTGATGAAGGAATTTTCTTAGGCTACTCTACAACTTCTAAGGCTTAGAGAGTTTTCAACAAAAACACTTGTACTGTTGAAGAGACAGTACATGTCAAATTTGATGAAACCGATCCTTTTGTTTTTAAACAACCCAAGCCTACATCGTCAGATGTATTTTCAAAAACTGATTATCAACCTTTGATAGAAGATCCTTCTGATAAGGAAAATTTTCAAGAAGATACTTCTGAAACATTTACCCCAGAATATTTCCTACCCTATGTTGATGAACATGTTTTACAAAACCAAAATCAGTTGTTTCTAAAGAATCATCCAAGTTATAGTATCATTGGTGATGTGAATCAACCTGTAAGGACTATAAGTTCCTTAATAAAAGAAGTAGAACATCTATCATTCCTTTCCCAATTAGAACAAAAAATCACTAATGAAGCTTTAGGTGATGATGATTGGATAAAAGCCATGCTAAATGAACTAAATGAATTCAAAAGGAATAAAGTCTGGACCTTGGTTGAAAGAACAAAGGAAACTTCTGTTATTAGAGTAAATTGGGTTTTCAGAAATAAGTGTGATGAAAATGGAATCATTATTAGAAATAAATATAGATTAGTTTCTAAATAATATAATCAACAAGAAGGAATAGAATATGATGAAACCTATGCTCCAGTAGCTAGAATTGGATCTATTTGTATTTTACTTGACTTTGTATCATTCTTTAATTTCAAATTTTTTCAAATGGATGTGAAATGAACTTTCCTTAATGGATATGTTCAAGAGGATGTTTTTTTTGAATAACCTCCTGGATTCGAAGATACAAAACATCCTGATCATGTTTTTAGACTTACCAAAGCTTTGTATTCCCTTAAACAATCCCCTCGAGCTTGGTATGATAGACTTACATGATTGTTTCTTCAAAATAAATATTTTAAGGGAAATACAGATCCAACCATTTTTATAAATAAAGATAAGAAAAATATTTTGATTGTTCAAATTTATGTTGATGACATTATATTTGGATCAACTCAGAAATATTTAACTGATTCCTTTGCGGATTTAATGAAATCTAAGTTTGAAATGATTATGATGGTTGAGTTAACATTTTTACTTGGTTTTCAAATTTCTCAAAAACCTGAAGGAATATATATATCTCAACATAAGTATATTAAATATCTTCTTAAAAAGTATGGATATGAAAATATTAAAAGTATAAGTACTCCCATTGGTACCTCAAACACACTTGATCTTGATGAAGCTGGGAAACCAGTAGATCAAACATCTTATAGAGGTATGATAGGTAGTCTACTTTACTTGACAGATAGTCATCCAGACTTAATGTTTTTAGTATTCTTATGTGCAAGATATCAATCCAATCCTAAGGAATCTCATTTAAAGGCAGTGAAGATAATTTTTCACTACTTAAAGGGAACCGTGGATTTAGGACTCTTATATTTCTGGAAACGATTTTATTCTAAATAGTTCTTAAAATGCTGACTTTGGTGGATGTATAATGGATAGAAAGAGTACATCCAGAATATTTCATTTATTAGGAGATTCATTAGTTTCTTGGTCTTGCAAAAAGCAACACTCAGTTGCACTTTCCACTGCTGAAGCTGAATATGTAGAATCTGGAAGTTATTGTGCTCAAGTATTGTGGATGCAACACACACTCACAGACTATGGCTTGAATTTTACCAAAACAAAAATTTAGTGTGATAATAAAAGTTCCATTGCACTTAGTAAAAACCATGCACATCACTCTTGTGCATATCACATAGATATTAGGCATCACTTTCTTAGGGATTACACACAAAAAGAGATATCATTCTTCAGTTTATTGGAACACAAGATCAACTTGCTGATATTATCACAAAATATTTACCCTCAGATAGATTTGAATACATTAAACAAAAGTTAGTAATGATAATCGTGAGGTAATGTTCCTTGATTAACTTTCTGTTGAATCAATCTCCTTATAGTAATAGACTCCATTTCATAGGGGGAGTACATCTGTTATTGAAAGTTTTCAAATTTTTTTGTAATGTAGTTTTCAAAATTTTTCTTTATATAGTTTTCAAATTTTTTTGTAATATAGTTTTCAAAATTTTTCGTAATGTAGATTTCAAAATTTTTCGTAATGAAGTTTTCAAAATTTTTTGTAATGAAGTTTTCAAAATTTTTCTTAATGATGTTTTCCAAATTTTTCTTAATGAAGTTTTCACAATTTTTTATAATGAAGTTTTCACAAGTTTTCGTAATAAAAATCTTCAGACCTGAAATTTTTGTAAAGGAAATCTTCAGACCTGAAGTTTTCGTAATTAAAATCTTTGGACCTGAAATTTTTGTAATGGAAATTTTCAAATTTGAAAATATTCGTACTAAAGTTTCTTTTTCATTGTAATTTTTTTTTTCAGAATCCAGAGTTCTTCAAGAAGAATATTCCTCAATATGAATAATTATCCTGAACTATACGAAATGTATGTTCTTTCTTGAGTTTTCGTAATTACCTTTTCGTGCTGTTAGCCTCTTTTGTTTTTAAAATTTCTCAGATTCTAGTTTCCTTAAATCCGAATGTTTTCTTTTTAAAACCTCAAAAGATTGGATTCAAGAAAATTTTCCTTGCGGCTATCATATCAACCATTAGATCAGATATGAAGGTTTCCCAACCGTTAGATTGGTTTTGGAAGATGAACCGTCACTTCAACACCTATATAAATGGGACCCCTAATGGTTATCTCACATCGGTTATCAAGCTTGTGCGTGTCGAACTCTGCCCTTCTACAAATTCCCTTTATGAATTCTTCAGAAGAGCTCAAGTCTGAATGTCTGCAGAAGCTCCTTCTCAAAATATGTCTACTGTCAAGCTGATTTCGGAGTGGAAAATATACAAGGAGAGGTCAGTTCATCTGAACTTGTTCAAGAAATTTGATTCTATTATTTTAAAGAATATCAAGATTTATGGGTGGGAGAGTGTATCCATTTCAAAGCCAGGGGCTCAAGATCTTGTCTATCCGGATCTACTCATAGAGTTTTATGAGTTAGCTTGTTTCTTTTAGGAAGAAAGTAGAGAAAAAATTTCCTTTAATAGTTATGGAAAGACATATAAACTCTCTTACACCAAGGCTTCTAGCTTGGTGGGGCTGTCATATGTAGGAGAAGCCGAATTTTTCCCCCACAAGCTATCAGATGTTCAAGGAAGTTTCATCAAGGTGAAGGCTATGGAATGACTTGGACTTACTAATGTAAAGACATCAAAGATTTCCCATCTATCTACCAAAAATCGGATCCTACAGTTATGGGTTCAAGGTTTTATCGTACCGAAGAAGGGTAATAAGGACACCCTTAATAAAAGTGACATGTACATCATGGATTTTTTGGTAAACCTATGGAAGGTGAACCTCATGAAGCACATTCTCATTACGACACAGAACATATAGAATGGAAATATGAGAGATCAGATTATTATGTATCCTACTCTTCCCTCTAAGTTGATTGTTCGGTGTATTGAATCATTCAAGATCCCCTACAGTTCCAAGCTGAGAAATTGCAAGGTGATACTTATCAGTGATGATACCCTAAAAAGAATGAAGGTTGGTTTCTCTAAGGAGACAGGAGAATTTTATGATCTACCTGAGGATGAGGAAGAAGCCATTTTGGAAAATGCTGAGAAAGTTGAACCATCAAAGAAGGCCGGAGAGAAAATAAAGTTGAAAGATGTGGAAGTAGAAGACAAAACCCCTAAGTCTAAGGAAGTCCAATCCGCACCTCCTAAACCCAAGAAGTAAAAGGCCTACCTAAATGAGGTGGTAGAAAAATGGAGGGAGGATAAGAAGAATAGAAAAGCAGGGGAGCCATAGTTCAGTTTGGATCCTGCTGAGGCTAAGGCCTTGAAAGAATCAGCTACTGATGAGGTTGAGAAGCATTCCCAAGAGAAGAAGCTCAATAAGAAGATGTCATAGGTAGAGATTGTGTAATCTCTTTTGAAGGCCACTGAGGTTTCATCTGAAAAAATTCCCATTCCAAAGTCTTTCCTAGTGTAACCATTACTTGAGACTCTGGGTAAGAGGTTTATGTCTCCAGAAAAACCACCAGAGAATATTGTGGAAGAGAAGGAAGCTGCGGAAGAAGTTCAACAAACTGATACTAGTGGTGGCTGTGATGATGTGATTAATAAAGTTGAAGACTTTCATGAAAAGTAAAGTGCTTCTCAGAAATTGACAATCCGTAATTCTCAAGCCGGATCTTTAAAACTTGCTACTCCTAGAGATGATGAGAAGGGTGAAGAAGAGAAACTAAAAAAGTTATCTGAGGAAGAGAGTCATAATCATGACTTCATTATTCCTGAAGATGTTGAGGCTGGAGGTGAGAAAGAAAAAGTTGATGAAGATATGATTATACAGTTGTCTAGGAGTGAGTAATAATATCCAGATGAAGAAGCAGTTTCGAAAGATGAAAAGGGTAAACTAGTGGTTGTTGATACCCCGACGAAAGAAATTTTGAGGAAGAAGGAATCTGGAGGATCCTCTCAGAGAAAGCTGATAGAGCTAGAGGAAGAACCATCTCCAAGAAAAATTTCTAACTCAGAGTCATTTTCCTTAGGACATGATTTTGTTGTTCAGTCCGTCAAGAAGCTGGTGGATACCATTCTGATCCTTCCAGCAATTGATTCTAGATTCCAGATGCTTCAGCACAACATGAATCAGAATTCAGACTCAGTATCCATGGTGATGGATATGTGTGTTAAGATCGAGGCTGATTACAATAATTTTCTTATCAATTACAAATCCCATATAAAATATTGCAAGAAAATGACCAGATGGTCTAAGAAAGTTGTTTTATATTTGGAAGATCTTGACCAATTTCAAGAAGATGTCAAGGAAGCTTCTGATACTGAAGACTCCAAAATCAAGAATCTCACATATATCTCTGAGTAAAAGTTAACCCTTGAGCAGAATGTTCAGATTCAGGATTTCAAAGATCTGAATGGGAAGTTGATCTATGTTGTCCAAAGTTTGAAAACAGAGAGGGATATCCGGAGCGAGATGGAAGAAAAGCTTGGGAAGCAAGATGATTTGCTGAAGGCTCAGGCAGTGGCCATGGAGGCAGAAGAGGATAGGATCATAGCCTTAGAAAAGCAAGTAGAGGAGGATCACAAAGAACTGAAAAATCTGATGAGAATCATGAATAAGATGATGCCAAAGGAAAAAGAAACAAAATAGACCCAAATTCTATCTTTTGTTGTATTTTTTCCCTTGCACTAATTCTTTCAATCGTAATGGAATTATGGTTGCTCGTTTTGTTTGGATGTCTATACTAATATTTCAGGTACTATATTATTTTTCCATTCCCTAAAAATCTTTTTGGAAATCACAAAGGGAGAGAAGGAAAAATAATTCTAAAGAGGAGAAGAAAAAAGACTTATAAGTATAGAAGAAATATCCCTATGTACGGAAGAGTTTCTCATTACGAAGATTTCCATTCCCAAGATAATGAGAATCCCATTCTGGAAATCTAGATTATAATCCTTAGAGTTCCAAAGCCTAAGGGGGAGTTAGACATATTCATCTTTTCCAATGTGAAAAGGGAGATATGTTTTATTTTTTAAGTCAAGAAAAGGTTTGCTAAGTCCTTATATTCTTTTCCGTAAGGATGTTTGTGCTTTCCAAAAAGGGGGAGATTGTTGAGTCAATAAGGTTTTCCTTATGAATTTTCCATTCCTTCAAACTTGGGGGAGATTTTTAAGTCAATAATTTTTCCTTATGACTTCATGATTCCTCTTATTTTGAAAATCACAAACATGTTATTTCAATGAATTTTTTTTACCCTTGTTTTACTCCTTTAAGGAAAATTTCCTTACCTAAAGAGATTTAAACTTACCTAGATTTTAATTGTTCATATCATAAATTTTCTATGTGTGAAACTCGGATTGAAACCAAAACCTCAGAATCGTATAAAACTTAGATATGAAGAATTCTGTTTTAGGATATGAATTCCTGTTACAAACTCTCGTGATGTTCGACTCTGAACAACGACTATGAATTCTGGTTACGAACTTCTCTGAGTTCTGACTCTGAGTTCTCTGAATACAGACTTCGAACACTTATGAGTTCTGACTCCAAATTCTCATGAAATCCAACTCCAAACTTTGTGAGTTTAGATTCCTAATTATTAAGAATCCAGATTCTGAATTTTCTTAAAATTCAGACTCCGAAATTCTATAGAATTCAGGTTCCAAATTCCTATAAAATAGAATCCGAATACCCTTGTATTTTAGACTCTGAATTCAATTTTCGTTTGACTCTGAACATTCATATTTTCTTACATTCTAAATATCAGAATTTAGTCATGATAACATTTATGTTACAAAACGATGTCATTCTTTCAGTTATTCACTAATCATTGTTTGAGTGACACGTGAACATGACCCTCTGAAAATCAAGGAAAATATGACCGTTGGAGGAGGGAGCTGACCTTTGGAAGCCATGCCTATAAATAAGAGCTCATTTTAAAGAGATCACAACTTTTAAAGAATAAATGTGACAACTGTTCTTACATTCTGTTGAAGTAATTTCTAGAGAGAGATGCTCTTATAAACTCTCAGGCTTCATGCAGAATGTTTGAACGACTTTTTCAAACTTTGCTTCATGGAGATTTTCTTCGTGCAGAGGTTCGATTTCCTTATAATCAGAGACTTCGGGTTGTGAAGTCAGAGGTGCCGATTTCCTTACAAATCGAGGGCTTGTAGGGACATCAAGATAGATACTGATCTTCGGATTGAGGGATTACCTGGGTTTAGTTAACACAGACTTTCTTGAAAGTATAAATCTAGGGACCTCTTATCCGGGGTTGTTGGATACCCTCCTCTTTGGGTAAAAAAGTTTCTACTTGTTACTTGTAGTGTTACTAATTTATTTTCCACTATGTATTTTAGTTGTAAAGGAAAGTATAACATTCATATACTTCCTTATACTTGTACTATGATTTTATAGGGTTCTATATGCTTTAAGGTATAATCTTAGTTGGTGTAAACTTTTGTTAAGTTTAATTTTTGGAATCACTTTTCCAGAATCAATCAAATTTTCGAACTTAGAGGTGTTGTGAATTTTGGTTATACAAAATTTCCTTAAGGATTTTTAAAGTATACAATTCACCCCCTCTTGTATTTGAGCTTCTCATGTTTACATATTCGATCCTACATTTGGTATTATAGAGTATATCATACTCACATACCATCTCACATGTAGTTCATTGTGCAAGCATTAGTAATACTCTTGGAAATTTATGTTGGATAGGACATTTACTTTGTCCATTATTTATCATAGTGTACTTGTGGTATTGATTTCTGATTTTCTAAAAAAATTAAAATCTAGAAGATTTTACTTTTATCTTGATTACTATTAGACACATTCAAATTATTAATTTTAAATGTCTCCCACTATTTTATCGAATTCTAGGAACCCTCTGTGCTATAAACAGAATACTATGTCACTTGATTATTCTATTGGAAAAGATCCTTGAACTTTTCCTCATAGTCTACCAGCTTTGGATATGACACTACTTGGAGAGTCATTGGTAGGAACTAATCTATCCTACCACATTAACTCACGACTCATTGTTCTATTGATTGGAGTCCCATATTCTACAAAGAATTGATTTTCACTGCTCAAATATTTACCTCTAAAGTTACAACCAACTATCTTTGGATATCCCATTATTTCCAACTTTAGTTAAGTTAACCAACCACTCTAATAAGAACTCCCCGGAAGTTAGAGGCACCCTCAACTTTGGTTGATCGAGCACCCCATACACCTGATTGTTTCTCAAATTTGAGTGATAGAAGGAACTTAAAGACATAATATTGTGTTTGATGGATTTGGTAATTTAAAATAAGTGAATTAAATCCTTCTCTATTTAACATGCTCGTTCAATGTAATCACAATCACAACTTAACCATGCTTTTAAAAAGAAAACATTCACCACATATGTTCATTTTAACTTTTCATGTTTGTTTATTATTGTAATATGTGATCGCGTGTAATAAATACACATTCCCAAAATAATAATCCATGCATAAGAGAAAAATAAATAAATAATGACATGATCATGATAAATTAACTACTGGTGAATCCATCGAGTGAATAATGGAATAAATGAGACCCTAGGGGAATTATTTAAGTCAATACGTGAGTTGAATTATAACACCCACAACTCCCATGCATTGTCCTCATTTGGTCTATACTGACTCTCAACTCAAACCACGTCACCATGAAATCCTCTGATATTTTAAATGTATACTCACACATAGGTGAGGGGAACTCGAGATGCGAAATTACATTTTTAACACTAAAATGTGGACATGCAGACCCTTATACAAATTAAATATGGAAGGACAATGCACAAATAATTAAAATAAAATAATTATTACATTTTATAAAACATAAATGCAATAATAAAGTTTAATAAATAATAAACTAAAAATGCATGGGTTGTCCTCAGCTCATGATCATTCAAATCAAAATTATATTGCATATGGAAAAAATAAATTTGCCAAAATTCAACTCGAGGTTATTTTTAGTGCATTAACTTACACTAAATTAATTTTAATTAATTGTCGATACGTCCCACATTACCCGATATAATTTTATTAAATTACAGATAGTTAAATTTAATTTCTGATTTTCATCTCGGTCTATTGGGACCTAAAGAAGATCTTTGAAAATTAATATAGGACTAGTGATGGGTTAAAAGGGTCAGACCGGTTGGACCCAGACCGAATTGGTCTAGCCTGATATAGGGTATCCATTTAAAGGATATATTATATATATATATATAATATAAAATAATAACAAGCTTCCAACAGAATATTTGTTCCTTATATTTATGTATTTAATAAATCTTCCATAAGAAGCTTTGAATAATATTCCCTGGGAAGATTTGTATTTTTAATTATAGAATCTTCCATGAGAATAATTAAACTAGCTTCCATGGGAATATTTTCCCATTTAATTAAACAATATTCCATGAGAAGCATCAAACTTTCATCCATGGGAGCTGTTTTCCTTTTAATTAAAGAAGCTCCATGAGAAGCTTTAAAATGACTTCCATGGGATGCTTTGTCCTTTTAATTAAATAACCTTCCATTGGATGATTTAAACTGGCTACTATGGGGTGATTTTTACTTTTAATTAAAAAATCTTCCATGGGATGCTTTACACTAGCTTCCATGGAAATATTTATCCATTTAATTATACAAGCTTCTATAAGAAGCTTTAAACTAGCTTCTAAGGGAATCTTTATCTGTTTAATTAATGGAGCTTCCATAGAAATATTGTATTGGAAATGAACTACCCAAACCAGCTTCCAGTATATTATGTTACCATGCAACATGATTATATTGATATCTGGCTAATGATACATCATAATGGTATCCATTAAAAAGAAAAAAAATTAAAACATTAATTTTCGTAACAACCTCTAGGAAAAACTCATCGGTCTTAGATCATCCATATCTTGGAGATATAATCTCAAATAAATGCGCTGTTAGTTGCATTGGGACTATATTGAAATCCCTTTCTGATTCATATAAAATTTGATTTAAATTTTAACATTTTAAACTTAAATAATTACATGTTCTCTCGACTACCAATTGAAGGAACCCGGGGTGCAACAAAAGCGTTAAAGAATGCACAATTTAAAATTTGGGATTTGGATTTATGTTTAAAAACACAGAATCTATTTAATAAATTTCTCAAATTTCTAAAATTATCACTTGTAATTCAATTTAAGCACAAAAAATAAAATCAAAATAAATCTTAAACTATACCTCATTTGTTTTACGTTGCTGGTTGGATTTGATCGTCATTGACATGTAGTGGTTGTAAGATTCTAAAATAGAAATCCTTTAGATTTTCCATAGGTGATCTACAATTATAGGATCATCAATCTATATTTTCTAAGTGCTATCATGGGAAATAAAAGATCTTTAAGATATCCCTTTGATCACTTGAAGAACGCGGACTCGATCAAGAAAGCGGGATTGATCCAACCCTCTTCTTTTTCTAGAATCACCCTTTAAAACTTTAGAGGATAAAAGAAGAGATTTTATCACTATAAATTCGTGAAAATGGTGTAATTTAGAATTCAAGAGGAGAAAATGAGATTTTATAGTTAGGTTATACTTTCCAAAATTTCCCTTTGGTCCCTGGAAAGTAATAACCTTCATTTTAGACATTTTCAGACATGTATGACTTAATAATCTTGTTATAAATGTCACAAATATTTTATCACATACTTGTAAAACTATATAATGTTACTTGATAAAATAATAACCATTTACTCGGCCCACAATCTCTCCAAATAATTTAACAAAACTTGAACATCCAATATATTTTCAAAAAATTATATTTTTCTCAGATTCACTATTATGATCAAACAACTTGTGAATAAATTGAGAAATAAATTCAATAATAATTATTCTAAACATAAATAATATAATTTAATTAGTTTTATTTGTGATCAATTATACTCAGACGTTTACCGACCAAAATTTGTGGGGCCCACTTCGTCCTAAAATTCTATTATTAGAATAAGTGGAAATTGTGGATACACCAAGTGTGTGACCCTCTAGGTCTTTATCTAAATTGTAGTGAGTCTAACCCAAAAACCAAGAGAAGAAGGTAGAAATCCATCATAGCCCCTAAAGAGATAAAGAATGTCATATCTACGACTTCCTCCCATGAACACTAACTGTGTAATATAATCTCATTGTCTGGTGATATATCATAAAGAAGGATGCACACTTGTGTTGTCATACTTTTATTGATTTATATATTTCATGACCATACTAGAAGGATTTACCTTCTTGTAACATGGCCATGGATTTATGAAGGTACTACCGTCCAGGTAAACCTGGGCCCATGAGATATCTCTTCCTCAACTCGAAAGTGACGAAATATATCTTGATCATTCAACCAATGGAATACCACCAATGACATACCCAACAAAAAATACCTCACCATTATTTAATTATCATGGTTTTCTCCTTGTATCAAAGTGTGAAATCAAATGGCACACACTGATAATGATATCAAGTCCTAAGACCAATACACATCTTCATAGATAGGAACAACCAATGACACTTGAACCATGTGGTGTTCCTATTGCTGGGTATGTCCTCATGATAGAACTACTAGAGATCACCATGTGAGAACTTCATGAGAAGAAGTCCAAATGATTATGATCCCCCAACACCTAATAGTAAAAAAACATATGTGTCCCATCAGTATGATGTATCTAGACCATAGGGCATATATATTTATGATTACTGTCATAGTATCTTGAGGTTATCATTATAGTTGGGAATTTCCATAACCTTTTGATACGACATGTAATCTATGGTCATTACCGTGTAAATAGTGGATGTTAAAATATAAACACTATTATGGTAATATTAAATAATCACATGTATATGCCAATCTATATACATGTAATGAAAATCAAAAGTATTTTTCATGTAGGGTCTAGGGAACCCACTTTTAAAACATGTGTAACAATACGCGGCGTGTGGTTTGCCTATGTACTTAGCCTATGTGACAGTACACATCTAATCCAATGTACCTGTCCTAGACGTGTTCTCGTTGGGGGTACAAAGCGTGCTCCAACCCATGTACCCCAACCAGTGCTCGTGTACCCTCTAAGGTACATGTTGGGTCTCTAGGGAGAGACCACACACCGTGTGACATGGTCATATTCCAGGTGATACCTAACATTTCCCGAAACCCTAGCCACTACTAGGAGGGACCCACAAGGCGTGTGGATCACCATTACACATAGTTTAGTGTGATTTTTTTCTATTTTTCCAGATATGGAATCTGCACGTCTTCTCTGGTGCTCTGATTACCAATCTGGCTGTGCGTCACCTGGAGAATCGAGAATGAGGCCCCAAAAAACCTTCCCACTACTAAGAAAAAACTCTTGTTCATTTGATCCATTCAGAAAATGGGATTATTCATAATTATTTATTATGTAGTGAAGAACACAAAATAATTTTTCCCAAGTCATCCGATTCTCCGCTGACTCTGTCATCGCCCCACCATCGTACCTTGCCATGATCCGATCTACAATATCGAATTGTTTCACTAATGAAAAAGTGTAGAATGATAAATTTCATTGGTAAACATCGATCCATGATCCAAATTTAGAACACCCACAATTAATGGCGAAATCATTAGAGAAAAGAATAAAAAAAAGAGAGGAATGGATCTCAATCGATGTTCGGGTCAATCTTGAATCGTTTCTCTCAGAACAAAAATTAAAGAATCAATAAGCATGAATAAATTCTCTTGATAAATCCTCAAAATATATCTTATCCTAACAGAAAAACGATATGTGAATTAATAAATTGGTCAAATTATTCATGTTCCGGATTGAAATTAATAATGGGGACAGAATCTAGTTAAAACAAATAGCCTACCTCGATTCAGATTGATTGTTGACAAAAAATGGAGCTATTTCATGATCCTTGATGAGATAATTCGATTCCATCTCTCACCATTCATTGATCCTTGATCCAATCATAATCTGTTAATTGAATATCATTTCATGCTCTCCGATGACTCTTCAACAATTTGTAGGGTTATGCGGCTAACACCGAAAATTTTCCATAAGTTTGAATATAAAAGAAATAATAGGTCACTACGTCAACAGATTAAAAAAATTTACTTAATTATTTTATTTATTTTACACCCATGATGAATTTTCTACAAAATCCCCATGATGACCAAGGTTATGATTCTCCTAGGGTAAACCTTGCTTTTTATACAGAATGGTGCCCTTATATTTCTGATCCGAGACACTGTTTGTAATTTAATCAACTTTTTTAGAAAAAATACATGTGTATTCTATTAAATATATTTCATCTATTTATTCTAGGAACACCTAGCCTCATAATCACACATCGTCTCAGTGCCTAGTCTTGAAAGTAGTCCATACAAAATTAAAAAAATAATGCATTTAAAATCTAATTAATTTAAAGAAGGGTGAGATCAAATTCTCAGTAAATAAAAATATATATCATAAGCTATCAAGGCATAAACATGGAACAAACAATATGGTAGGAAATGGATGATAATTAAATAATTCCATATAACTGATCATATTAGCTTAAATGAAATCCATAGTTAATAACATAAAAAACACGTAGAAAAAAATAACTGAACTCATGGTGATGGAATTCATAAGGTCATATATATTTTTATTTAATATTAAAGCCCCAACCAAGACATTATTCTTACCATTAAGGCCCAAACCAATACATCATTCTTACTGTCATGGTCACAACCAAGAAATTATGATTGCATTGGGTAAGAATAAACCATATACCAAAAAATTTTGTCTCACGAGACAAACTGATTCCTTTAGGTAATTTATAATAATATTCCCCACTATTCACTTACTTAATCCCATTGCATTCACCAAGTAAATGATATGGATATCAATTCAATACATAATAAAAATTCCATAATAATAAATAAACAAACATATTGAGATAAAAACATACCAATTTTAAATACTTTTCCTTGGGATAAATAAATATAATACATTTATATAGAGAAGTATTATCTTTAAAAAACACATAATAAACTTCCTCAAGTAATCAATTAGAATTAAAATTATAATAAAACGTAGACATATTTTCAATATTTCCACAATAAAAAAATAAAATTTCTTTATATGTAATTATCTGTCAAACTAGAACCATACAGAGAAAGGGGTATATGGTTAAGTCATTAATTTCCCAAATCAATCAATGTTTGAAATCTGGGAGAATTTTCTTAAAAGAAAGGAAGGAAATATTAAGTGTTTATAGAGGGAAGTCGTTAGAAGAAAAATTATGTCTATAATAGGGGTGATTAGTCAAGAAAAAGGTACTAATAGATTTACAAGAGTTTAATTCACTAATATAAAATAATATGAGAGGATTTACAAGGTAATAAATGACTAATATGTTCACAAAAAATAAGAACAAGTGGTTAATATGATTCATTTCTCAATGAAGAAAAATTGAAATGCAAAAAACCTTATGGTAATGGTATGTCATAATAAAGACGACATAGAAGGGATACGATGAAATTAAAATATAATATTATTAAGGATAATAATTATACTTATAGGTAGAAGGGAAATTAATTGACATTATAAAAGAAAATATAGTATGCAATATGGAATTGAAAACAGAGACAAATAACACTTACTAAATTTGAAACATTCATATCAAAACCTATTAGAGGATAGAATTTCAAATGAAACATTTAATTACATGAATAATTAGAGTATAATGATATTAAATATTTATGGGTAATTAATTTAATCTCATAATATAAAACATGGTTTATAATAAAATCATTTCTTAAGAATATAAATTTGAGACAAAGAACCCATAAATTATCATTATTTATCGAATTGAAAACCCCTGAAAGTTTTAACATAAGTAAGATTTGTAAATAAATTATATTTAGTAAAATATTATGAAAAATTAAATCCATATCCAATATATACACCAAAAAAGGAACCAAGGGTAAAATTCACATCATATCTCAATGAAGAAAAATTGAGATGCATAAACCCTTTACCTTAATTCCTACTTAGTTGAAATGTGCTCTAACATCCAACAAAAAAAATAACTATTTTAATATTCTATTTAATAACTTCATTCACACACACACAAACATATTTCCCTCTATATACTTTATTTATTCTCATTTATTAAAAATATATTAGTTGGTTATAGTTTAATTCTAACATGAGGTCCTAGGAAATGATGATTGTTTGTTTCTTATAAGTATTATGATGAAGCAGTTGATTATTACTTATTGGTTCAAATTTCATCATTAATAGATAATCCAAGATACTAAAATCAGGATATTTTTAATGATTCATCATATCAAATTTTAATTTAGTGAATGATAAAGGTATGGTTTGTGAAAAAGGAAATTTTGAAGAACTAGTTTTGACTTTTTTAGCGATCAAAAGGTGATATATTAACAAAAATATTAATTATAAATAAAACTGTTAAAAATAAATAAACCATATTAGATAAATTATTATTAAATGAAATTATAATTATATAATATTCCATAATTATTATTGAAATAAATATTATAAAATCATTTACTGAGGTGGTGAAACCAACACAAACAAGCATTTCAAAATTATTTTATGAATAAGGACATGATTTTTTATAATGTTTATATAACCATTAAATAATATTAAAATTTTCATAAATATAATCTACCTTCATTAAATTTATTGTTTTAACCATCCATGTAGGGTGGATAATATAATTGAAATTCATTATTCACAGAGGCTGTAATCCCCACATACACATAATTAACATTTCCATTTCTCAATAAATGGGGTGGAATAAAGGTGTTTGATATATTATCATTCAGAAATCCCAATTTTATCATAATAAATACATTAAATCATTTAATTAATACTTTTTATGATCCAAGATATGTGGTTATGAAAAATGAACCACATCATTTTTGGGCGGCGATAGTCCACCTATACACAAGATCGATGTTATTTGGTTTTTATTAGTTGATGGAAAGAATGAATAAAAAATTGTTTATTAATAAAATAACATAAAATTATATTAATATTAAGTTTTTCATTATATCAGTGTGTATAGAAGTTTTTTGGAAGAGAAAGATTAAGAATAAAAATCTAATGAGTAAGAAATACTCATGTTGGGAGATTAAGATTTCTCTTATAAATCTCCATGAAAATGGAGGCCTTAAGATATCTAATTGAGACCATAGGATTATGAAAATGATAGAGTATTCTATTTGGATTAAAATTTCATAGTTTTAGGAGGAAATTATAAAGAATAAGGGGGACATGAAGTGGTGGAAGTGTTCCCCTTTTATATGTTAAGGGATGTGTAATATTGGTAGTACCCCTTACATTTCAATAATAGTATGTCACTATTTAAATGTCAAAGGCCCCCAAAGTGGGTAATAGTTAAATTTTTAGTGAGACAAGGTAGATCAAACCTATACAATTTATTTTTACATATGTTGTAAACATTTATGAATCCTTTTACACATAGATTTTTATCTTTTACTATTTCTGGTTTTTACCATGGTAATTAATTGTTATCTAACTAATTTTATTTTAATTAATAAATATAAAACATAAATTACAACATAATTTGGACTTAATTATTATAAATATGAGATCAATTTTATCAAATAATATTTTTACGTGTAGTAAAAATTAATTTTACATTAGTGCATTTGATGAGTAAAAACCCATATTTAGAAAGTAAAATTTTAACCTTAAATTTATAAATATAATAAAATTATTATTGTTTTAAATGTTCATAATATAAATTTTTTTAATATAAAAAAATAAAATTTATGAGGATTTAAAATAAATATGAAATTGAATTTCACCATAATAATATTTAATTGAATTATAAGACCAAAAATAATTTCTTTAATTGGTAAATACTACTTAGGTATATAAAATATTAAACCTAGTTTTCTTAAATCATAATTATATTTTTAAATGTATATTTTTAATCCTTAAATAAATATTTGAGCATGTAAAATGTTATAAAAGTATTTAAGTTGTAGTTACATCTTGATATATCCATAAATGCTACGACTTTAGTAACAAAGTGTTGTTTTTTAACTATTCACCTAAAAATAAATTATTTCAGAAAAATATAAAAAATTCGTCATAAGATAATTTGGTTATTTTAAATAAAAAAATATTTTAAATATGGTCAAATTCAAGTTCTAAAATATAATAATTGAAATTTAAAATAAAATCATAAGTATATAATGAAAATCATTTTCATTGGAAAATAAAATTTTAATATATTAACTATTATTATTCATATTTCTAATAAATTAATAATTAAATTTCATGTTAATATATTATTCATATCAATATTTTATTTTATTCATAATATATTTTTTGTTAAAATATACCACATAAAAACCATTTTTAGAAGGGTTATATTTTAAAAAATAAATCAGTTATATTATTTACATAACTATGATAATCAAATTTTATTATTTAATTTTTATTAATAATGGAATTTATTTTTGTTATATATATATCATAATTCATTTCCCTATATTTTCACCCACTAAATTTATAATTATATTATAATGGTTGTGTACTGCTTTATGGTTCATCGTGGTTCATTTTTGTGTGTGGAGAAAGAAGTAGAACACATTAGTTTTCAATAAAAAAATAATTTTAAATCTTATGGTGTTACTATTTATTCATTTCCATACAAAACCAAATAATATTTGGATAACTATATAAAAGGTACATTTATATAATTTGATTGTGACTCCCCTTGAATAGTCATGTTGTATGTTTATTTTTTTGCACCACTAGAATAAGATAGTTGTAATTGGGTTATAATTTTATTTGAAAAAATGTGGTTCTTAATGGGCGCCATACCCCTCATAGAGTAAATGGGTTTGAAGAGAAGACATAATATCCTTATATTATGAACTTATATAAAAATATCTTATGTTCATATTTACATTTGAACATTTTTTTATTTTGATTTTATTTTTCTAAATTTGGTCAATTTTCCCCACTTATTGAATTTTGGCCATTTGACATCTAAAAAAGCTGGTATTAGAGTATTTTTGTAATGACCTAGGTATTTATAAAATAATACTTTTTTTATTTATATTAATATTTATGAACAAGACATTTTTTTTACATTGAAGGGGATTTTTTTTCTGATAGTTTACTCAAAATGCAACAACATGTTTTTTTGATATCTTACGTTGCACACAACTTTGAGTTATACCGAAAAATAATATAACAATATTATTATTTCAAATGGTAGATAATGCGTAGCCATTTTATTGTAAAAAATGAATAGAATTGACTAAAATATAATTATACATGTTTTTTAAATATCTTTATATTTATCCAATAAAATTTAGAGGCTTAAAATAATATTGAATCTGATTTTAAGCATGAAATACTCTAATATTTTTAAAAGGTCGTTTTACCGCCTTTTAATGGAGAACCATTTTTAAATTTAATTTTGAAACCTTTATATGTTATATTTGACAAAATAATGTTCTTATTTAGAATCAGGGCATGTAAATTTACTTTTTATGCATTTTTATATTTTTCTGATAGGTGTGATGTTTTGATGAATAGTAAAAATACCTTAAATTTTAATTTAAAACAACTTTTTTCCATCGAGATAATTTATATGGTTAAATCATATTATTAAATTGATTAAATGTATAAATGGAATATATTTTTATCATTTAATCCAATTATAGTGATTTTATTTAATTTCACTTTTAAATTGGATATAAACACATGTCAATCGTTTGATAGTTATTACTTCTTTAAAACCCATTTTTTCATTTTGAGAGCAGAAATTAATTTTAAATTAATTACTAAAACTTCTGTGTTTTGAATTTGGAAAAATTTATTCTGTATTTGGAATCATAATTTTCAAGTTGTGTAAATAGGTACCTTTTATTTCTTGGACATTATGAATAGTAACTTCAGTAACTATTTTATTTAACATGGTTAAATGGTAATCTGGTAAATAAGGGTCAAAAATAATATTAAAATAATATTAAACTACCCTAAAATATGTCATAATCCTATTGTATTAGATATTTACAACAATATACATCCTTGGGTCGATTTTTGGACTCCATGGATCCACTTAGGAGTGATAATGACATTTTATTGAATTAATTTAATGTAATGAAAAATATAACATACACAAGTATCTTTTACTAATTTTTTTTATGTAGGGTTATATAAGTGATTTATTAGACTATAAATATTAATTATAATGGTAAAAATATTTACTACATCATGGTATTTTATTTATTATTTTTTGACATAAAATAAATAAACATATTTATGACACAATGATGATGTAGTGATTACCTTATTAATGAATGATTTAAATAAATGAGATTGTAAATATTAAAATAAATCTATTTTAAAACCTTTTATTCCATAAACGAATTTTATATATTATTTTTAATTTTTATATTTGAATTAATGATGTTTTTTTCGAAATAATTAAGTTGTCATGGATTTTTAAAAAGTCATGATATGAATAGTATAAAAATTGACATAAATGTGTTTTTAAAACAAATATTATTTTATTAAATGATATACTAGTCCTAAAAATATAATATCCAGAAAAATGACTTATATAATGTTTAAAATGTTATTAATGAATTACTTTAGGTTTTATTGGTATTTTATAGAAACTATATTAACAATATAGTATGAGCATACAAGAAGAAATGGTAAGAGTTAAATTAGTTAACTAATGGTTAAAGCTAAAATATAAGGTTAAATTTGTGACCTAGACTTGTCTAAAACCTTTTGGTTGAGATTTTTTCGATCCAAAATCTTCTTATCTTTGATCTAAATGGGTCTGGTACCATTTGAAATCGAAAATAATTTTATAATAAAATAATACTTCAAAAATTTCCTAAAGTGCCCCACCTTCCTCTTATAAAAGGGAATCATATGTACCCATTTACTCACACCTCTAAAGATCCTTAGATCATCCAAACTATACGAAAATAAGATCCCAATATATCTAATTTAATCATAAAATCCTTATCATGGGAAGAAGTAAATTCATGAAATCCTTTTTGCTCAAATCAAAATAAGTTACCCGATTTAGATGTAATGTCTTCTCTCAAGTTCCTTTCCTTTATTTTACTTCTCCATTCCATATTATATTATTATTATTTGATTACATAAAAAACCAGTATACTCAATATACTAGAATGTTTTTATAATAATTATTCTTTCTACACTTACACGCACCTCCATCTAATGTATACAAACATACTGTTTCTGTGTACGACGAACTGCTGCCTCACGAAACGACAATTGTTCGATTTTCCCATAATTCCTATCATAGTTTCCATTATGATGGAAATATATTTATAAATGATATATATTATATTTATATTTTC
Organism: Viscum album; assembly: GCA_963277665.1. NCBI lineage: Eukaryota > Viridiplantae > Streptophyta > Magnoliopsida > Santalales > Viscaceae > Viscum > Viscum album. Next base: position 1,154,436,776 of record OY728120.1, on the reverse strand, counting down.
TCTATGCTTATGTATTATTATTTACAATATAACTTAATTCTTTCCATAATGTGTAAATACAATAATTTCATTTGAGGAAGTGCGGACTACCACCCCCTCAAAATGATATTACTCATTCCTGATGTACATGAAATGTATAAAATATGGAGTTAATAAAATTATGTAACATATATAAAATATGACATTATTATAGAATGATAATATACCTTTGTATAAATTATTATTTTATTCCTTTAAATATGAAAAAGAAATGGAAGTAGCGTTCATGCGTACATACGACTTACCGTCTCCATGAATGGTGAATTTAATTTCTTATATCAAAATGTTATTAAATATTATAAATAAACATATATAACTGATATATATGATATTTAAGTCTTGGATATATTTTTTTAGATGATTTTATTTTGACTACATGGACAATTTACCACATAATAATTTCATTTTCGACTAAAGTACCGAATATCGACAAAATGATCGATATTAACTTAAATAAGTATGTACTACTTATAACATTGTAATAAGTGATATAAAAGGAATATTGAACTTGAAAAAGTTTATTAATCAAGTATAAATTAACTTAAGTTTTTTTAGGAAGAACAAGGAACATATGTGACGAGTCAGACTCTAGGTAAGGGTACCTTTCACCCTCCTCTTTTTGTTAATGACTTATGTTAAGTGATGTATTTTAATTTCCATTTTCTTATATTGAGTATTGATATTATATATCCTTATTTCTGTACATTTTACATCCAATTTTTTATAGAACATTTTCACTCTCATCATCTCATTTTCTTAATTTTTAAGTGATGCCGTTAGGTTGTTGAATATTCGTAAGGGAATTTCTAAACTAAATTTCCTCTCATTGGGTTTTACACATACTTCATTCATAATATTATGAAAAGATTATGTTTTTAATAACTATTTATTTATTAATGTTATATTTTCTACTTTCCTTAGTTTGTATATACTATTGCTATGCATAGTCACCCCATTGATAAATTCTTCCGTCATTTATACGAACTTTGTAGGGGACTTCATCTCAATATCCTTTTATTGAGGCATATCTTGATATTGTGCACCTTAATTATCAAATAAGGTGTATATAATACCATTTTACATATTATATCATGAATCTCATTATAATAATGGTATTATAGGTTTCTTTTAATGTTATTATTCAATTATTTTTATTCAATTATTTTCTCAAGTTGTAAGGGAATCTTTAACTAAAACATTTTAAAGATTTAATCTTCTAAATATTTCTCATCAATGTACATGTTTTCAAAATGGTTTTAAGGATTTATTTATATTGACATTAATGTTATAAAATTTTAATAACTTTAAAAGTTTCAAAGTGGTAGGGGACAATTTTATTCAAAAATATCTTTATTAAATGTTTTAAATGGTTTTAGAAATGGATTGAATATTTTTATATATTGTGTTGATTTATTCTGATTGATGAGTGAAATTTTGATAATTTCAATCTTTTATGTGTTATTATTATGTAATGGTACTTGGAAATTTTATAGGTGGTTACATGATAAACCAAATATAGGTGGTTCCGTGATAAACCTAGGGTGGTTGAGCCCGAGATAGCTCTCCAATGCATTGGGTAACGAGACAGAGGTAAACATTAATGTTTCTCCAAATAAATTTAGGGAATATACTATGACGGGTATTCCAAATGTAACTCCCTATGTGGTTGGGAAATCTAAAATGTATGTATGTTATATATGCCACAAGTTACCTTCATGATTTTCAATTTCTATGAGTTATTCATAACACTTATGATTTCATGAGGTATGTTAAAGGGATTATGTTTTAGGAATGAAAAAGTATGGTTTCGTTGATTTTCATTTATATATGGACTAATGTTTTATTTACTTATTTTATATCCCTTACTGATCTTATTTACTCATCAAAAGTTTGTGAAATTTTTTTGATAGGTTATAAGTAAGGGTAAGAGAAAAGAATAATTGAAGAAGATTTATATCAAGAAAATAATTCTTGTTTTATTTTATGGTGGTTTTTTTTCAAAAACATTTATTGAGAAGATGTGTCTACATTGTAATTTTTGACATGTAATGTATTAGTTATGGCCTAATTGTCTAAAACTCTAAAACTCAAAAGATCCTCAATGTAGAATTCTTGACTTAACTCAAGATTATGTAATGTTTAAATATGGGGTCATATAGTTAGTATCAAAGGTCAATTTAGATATCTTTAGTGGTTATGGTGTTATCTGGGTATAGGTAAAGGATCCTATATAACCAAGAGGGTTATTATCATATGGAAACTTTTGGAGGGTTATGGTATAATAAGTTGTTTTGATAAAAAACCAGAGCAATGGATATATAAGGAGGTTTATGGATTAGAGTAATATAAATGTTTTTATGTTATTATTACCATATAGAGGAGGTTTTTAATAATAATATATCATTTCATGTTTATGTGTTGATTATTTTTAACAGATTAAGTATCATTTTTCAAGATGTAAGGAAATAGATCTTTCAAAACCTTCTTATCCCTAACTGATGATTTTATGATCACTATTATTGAAAAATCATGTTCAAATGATTTTGACAGCTTCTTGAGTATTCAAATAACCTACAAGAAATTGTTTGAGTTATCCCACACCTAATATTTTCTAAACCAATTTTATGGGTCATGGTATCTTTTTCATATAATTTCAAGATCTCCAAATTTTCAAATCTTTTTAAAAGTTAAATTATATAAGTGGAGTGAAATTTTAATTTTTGAAAGTAGGAAAACTTGCTGAAAGAGAAAGGGAACATCCTGAAGATAATGAGATCTTGATTCAAGGTATGATTTATTTTATTATCTATAAATAATGAAGTATCTTTGGATTGATATTTATAAATGATGAGGATATTCGATCTAAAGGAATGATATATTAAGAAATAAGGTAGAAATGCATAGTTAATGGATTATGAAGAGAAATGAATGAGTAAGAAGTGTACATATAAGGGAATCAGAGTCCTGGAATATTTTAGGATGATGAAATGTTTAAAAGTAATAATGCCCTTTTCAGGATGATACTACTTTGGAATAATTTTTCTAATATGTGTAACTGTGATGTTTGACATGTGAAAATGTTATTCCAAGAAGAACTAACTTTTCTTGTGTGGACATAATAGATAACCTTAGGGGTTGTTATGATTTACTATTTTTTTGGTGATTACACGTTATTACATTTTGGGGTGCAAAATGAAAGGTATTAGATAACCTTTGAGGATAAAGAAGGTTATCGTATATTTTTGAAGAAATTATATTATTTTTTATAATGTTATAAGAATGATATGGATTTATAAAAAGGGAAACCCCTAGGATTGGTGACAAACCATCGTGTCTAGTAAGGCCGTAGGAATAAAACCCACAAGCAAATGGTGACAAGGGCACATCACCTACCACTGGCCTACGTGAAGTACCTATTTAGTATGACTAGTTATTTTATGTTAAATGATTTTATGGATCAATAATAAGTTGATTTTGGGAACTTATGTTTCATCCAATAGATATCCTTAATATAGGGAAACGATTTTGTGATTAAGTTATAAATGTTATTTTGGAAGACATTCGCTATTTTGGGAACCCTATGTGACTTATAAAAATATAATACTATGGGATTTTATTTGAGGATTAATGGTTAAATTTTATGTTTTTATTGTGGAATTATAACAATTTGGGTTATTTAAGGAATTTATTAACCTATCATTGATAATATGTGATTAGGTTAATCACTTTTCAGTATTAGACTTTAAGAGTATTCAATGTTATTTGGAGTTAAATGTTAGGATTTATCCTGGAAGACTATGTGATCAATTCCTTCATAATTTTGGGTTTCAAACTTAGTTTGGATTATTTTGAAGAATATTAAGGACAATTGTTTATCTAATGGGTTTTGTTTAAATTTGGGTATTGTTTGTTGAATTTTTGAGATTAAGTGTAGTATTTCATTCTATAGAGGATTATTCTTTTTGGGGATTATCTGATCTTGTAATAACCATTTCAGTTTTGGTTAATGTATAAAGATAGTTGAAATATATAGTTCTTATTTTATGGATTATGTTATTCTCTAGAAGATGATTCTAGTGCATTATATGTGACCAAGTAATCTTAAATACTCATCGTTCGGTGAAAAGATGAGTTTGTTGTAGAAATTTATTAAAGGATGAAACTACACTTGAAAAGTAAGTATATTTCATTATGTACTTAGTCAATCTCATAAATAAATTCCTCAAATTTATGAAAAGGAACTTAAAACAAAAATGATGTCCATTCACTTTTTCTACTGGGGAATCATAGACTGTTTAAACCATCACATGTTTGTGGTTTTTTTGTGGTTAACTTCATCCTGATAATGTTTTCTATCACCAACCATTAGGACTTGATGGTTCATTTCTCTTCCTTATCCATGTTTTCCTATATGGAACCCTATTATGTGTTATATCAAGTGACCTTTTTAATTATCTTTATTTCATTAAAAGTGATAGTTTTTTTTGACTCTTTTCTTTGTTGGGATTTCTAATGAAGTTTCTCTGCCAAATTTTAAAATTGTGAGAACTCAATTTCCAAAAAAGGAGGAAGGATGTAATGACCCAATTATTTATAAAATAATACCATTTTTTCATTTATATTAATATTTATGTGTAATATATTATTTTTTTTATTAAAGGGGATGTTTTTTTATATAGAATACTCAGCATGTAACAATGGATTTCTTTGAAATCTTATGTTGCACACAACATTGAGTTATACTAAAAAATAATACAATAATATTATTATTTTAAATGGTAGTTAACAGCTTTACATTGTATTAAAGGAAATAAAAATAATTTATTAAAATATGATTATACATGTTTGTTATATATCTTAAAATTTATTCTATAAATTTTAGTGGATTAAAATAAGAGTGAATCTGATTTTAAGCATGAAATACTCTAATATTTTTAAAAGGTCATTTTACCATCTTTTGATGGAGAACCCTTTTTAAATTTAGTTTTTGACACATTTATATGTTCTATTTGACCCAATAAATTTATTATTAAGAATTTGGTCATGAAAATTTACTTTGGATGATTTTTTGATATTTTTATGATAGCTACGATGTTTTGATGAATAGTAAAATATGCTAAATTTTAATTGAGAACAACTTTTTCCATCGAGATTATTTTTATGGTTAAATAATATTATTTAATGGATTTAAATTATTAATGGAATATATTTTTATCCTATAATCCAATGTTGGTCATTTTATGTAACTTAACTTTTAAATTGGATAAAAACACATGTTAATCATTTGATACTTATTACTTCTTAAAAACCCTCTTTTGTGTTTGACAACAGGAATTAATTTTAAATTAATTAATGAAACTTATATGTTTTGAATTTTGAAAAATGGATTCCATATTTGTAATAAGAAGGTTCAAATTGTGTAAATAGGTACATTTTAGTTTTTGGACATTATGAATAGTAACTTCAGTAATTATTTTATTTACCATGGTTAAAGGGAAAATCTGGAAAATAAGGGTAAAAAATAATATTATAATAATATTAAAATACCCTAACACATGTAATAATCCATTTTTTTAGATATTTACCTCCATGTAAATTTTTGGATCGATTTGGGTACCCCATGGATCCACTTGGGAGTGATAATGACATTTTATAAGAATTAATTTAAAGTAAAGAAAAATATAACATAAACATGTATCTTTTACAAAAACAATTTTTATGTGAGGTTATATAAGTGATATATTCAACTATAAATAGAAATTATAAATATAAAAAGATTTAATACATCATGGTATTTTATTTATAATTTTTTAGCATAAAATAAATAAATATATTTATGACACAATGATGATGCAATGATTACCTTATTAATGAATGATTTAAATAAATGAGATTATAAATATTAAAATAAATTTATTTTCAAAATTTTTATGGACTAAAATAATTTTATGGATGATTATGAATTGATATATTTGAATTAATTAAGTTTTTTAAAACTAATCAAGTTTTTATGTATTTTTAAAAAGTCATGAAATGAATAGTATAAAATTGATATAAATGAGTTTTTTAAAAAATACTATTTTATTAAATGAAATACTAGTCCTAAAAATCTAATATTATGATAAATGACTTATATAATGTTTAAAAGTTTATTAATTAACCACTATAGTTTAGATTATAATTTTATAGCAACTATATTAACAATATAATATGAATATACAAGAAGAGATGATAAGAGTTAAATTAGTTAACTAATGGTTAAAGCTAAAAGATAAGGTTAAATTTGTGACATAGACTTGTATAAAACCTATTGGTTGAGAGGTTTTAGATCCAAAATCATATTATATTTTAAATAAATGTGTTTGGGACCATTTTAAACCCAAAATAACTTTATAATAAAATAATACTTCAAAACTTTCCTAAAGTTCCCCTCCTTTCTCTTATAAAAGGGCATCACATGTTCCCATTTACTCACCCCTCTCAAGATCCATGGCTCATACAAACTCTTCTAAAATAACCTCTAAATATACCTAATTTCCTCATATAAGCCTTATATTGGGAAGAATGCAATTCAAGAAATCCTTTTGGCTCTAATCAAAATAAGTTACCCGATTTAGAGGTAACATCTTCTCTCAAGTTCCTGTACTTTATTTTCCTTCTCCACTCCCTATTATATTATTATTATTTGATTAAATAACAAAAATAATATCCTAAATATACTAGGATGTTTTTATGAGAATAATTCTAACTACACTTACACACACCTCTATCTAATGGATACAAACATACTGTTTCTATGTACGACAAACTGATGCCTCACAAAAGGATGATTGTTTGATTTTTCCATACTACCTATCATGGTGGCCATTATGATGGAAAAATATTTATAAAATATATATATTAAATTTATATTGTCTCTAGTCTTCTGTATTTTTATTTTCAATATAACTTTATACTTTCCATAATGTGTAAATATGATAATTTCATTTGAGGAAGTGCAGACTACCGCCCCTAAAAGTGATATGACTCGTTCATGCCATACATAGAACATATAAAGGATTTAGTTAATAAAATTATTTAACATATATAAAATATAATATTATACTTGAATTATAATATACCTATTTATCATTTAGTTTTCATTCCTTTAAATATGAAAAAGAAATGAAAGTAGCGTTAATGCGTACGTACGACTTACCATCTCCATGAGCAGAGCATTTAATTTCTTATATCCAAATGTTATGTAATACTATAAATAATTATATATACTAGATATATATTATATTTAAATTAGTAATATCATTTTTGAGATGATTTTATTTTGACTACATTGACAATTTACCTCAAAACAAGTTCATTTTCAACTCAAGTACTGAATATTGAAAAAACGATCGATATTAACTTAAATAATTATGTAATTATTATAACATGGTAATAAGTGATATAAACGGAATAATAAACATTAAAATTTTTTGGAATCAAATATAAATTAACTTAATTTTTTTGTCCAGGAAGAACAAGGAACATACGTGATGAGCCAGACTCAAGGTAAGGGAACCTTTCACCCTCCTCTTTTAGTAAATGTCTTCTTTTATGCGATTTATTCTAATTTAAATTTTATTATATTGGGATATGTTATTATATGTACTTATTTCTTTATATTTTATGTAAAAATTTTGATATACCCTTTTCACTCTCACCAACTAATTTTCTTAAATTTTTAAGTGATGTCGTTAGGCTGCCGAATTTTCATAAGGGAATTTCTAAACTAAATTTCCTCTCATTGGGTTTTACACATATTTAGTTGATTATATTATGCCATGATAATTTATGGAATCACTATTTATTTATTAATATTATAATTTACGCTTCACTTAGTGTGGATATACTACTGCTACACATATTTACCCCATTGATAAATTCTTACGTCATTTATACGAACTTTGTAAGGGACTTCATCCCAATCTACTTTTATTGAGGAATATCTTGATATTATGCACCTTTATTATCCTATAAGGGGTATATACTACCCTTTGACATATTATATCATGAATATCCTTATTCTCATGATATTATAGGTTTCGTTTAATGTTATTATTTAGTTGTTTTTGTTTAATTATTTTCTCAAGTGGTAAGGGAATCTTTAACTAAAACATTGTTTTAAATGTTTTAAAGATTTAATATTATAAAACATTCCCATTAATGTGAATTTATTAAAAATGGTTTTAAGGATTTATTTATATTGACATTGTTGTTTTAAAATTATAATTCCTTTAAAAGTTTCAAATTGGTATGGAACACTTTGATTAAAAAATATCTTTATTAAATGTTTTAAATGGTTTTTGAAATGGATTGAATATTTCAATATATTGAATTTATTTCTTGTGATTGATGAGTTAAATATTGATAATTTCAATATTTTATGTGTTATGATTATGTAATGGTACTTGTAAATTTGATTGGTTGTTACGTGATAAACCAAATATGGACGGTTTTGTGATAACCCTAGGGAGGTGTGCCTGAAATAGATCTCCAATGCATTGGGTAATGTGATAGAGGTAATCATTAATGTTTCTCCTATGAGATTTTGGGAATATAATGTGATGTTTATTCCAAATGTAACTACTTATGTGGCTGTAAAAGCTAAAATATAAGTATGTTATGGATTCCACAAGTTACCTTTATGTTTTTTGATTTTTATGTGCTATTCATAAATCTTATGATTTCATGAGGTATGTTTAAAAAAATTAATATTATTTTTTATTATAAAAAAGACCCCCTTTTAAGGGCTGAAGGGGAACCCAACATGACTTCAATGACATAAAACATTAAACTACACCCCAAATTATCAAAATCCATAAAACCAATTCAAATCAACAAGAGAAACTCCTCACCAACATAAAACAATCATTCCAAATTCCATCTTCTCATCGCTACTCAGCTAGGTGTCCTGTGCAGTGATGCACAGACCTGGTACCGATGAAAAAATCCATACCCTCTCAAACATCCGATTCCAAATAGCATTGATATGATGAAAACTCTCAGCTCTGAACTTCATCTGGAGCAGCCCCTGAAGCATAAATGGATACATAGACCCTGTACCGTTGACCGCACAACAAAATATACCATCCCACCAGAATCAACCAGATTTGCACAGAAGATTCACCGAAAGAAAACGAATCATATCAATAAGCATATCCAAGAAAATCAGACCACAAAGGGAAAAACCCATCACCATAGTACCAACTAAAAATCCTTCACCGATGAAACTCGGACGAAGCCCGAGACCCCCGCTGCCTCCATGGATCGATACAGGGTACCCTGGTTACAACGACGCCCCAAATTCTGGAATGTAAAAATCATAAACTCAAAACCTCACCTTGAGCTGATAAGACTACCGAATCCCACATAAGATGAATAGAAAACCCGTCGCTTCTATCTAACCTCACACAAAGACCATAGAGAACTGCCCCTCACACCCCCAACCGACAAAGAATGAAGCCGCACCCTCAGACCGCAGATCCCGACCGTGAGAGCATCACCGTACCGTCGAAGAAAGCCCTAGCCGTCGAAGGGGCCAGGATGGGGAAAACTGTGAGAAGATTCAATCAGCCAATCCCGAGGTCACCGACACCACAAGGATGCCGAGTAGAGGCGCCATGAGAATAAGCTACAGTCAGAACATTGTGGAGGAAGAACAGAGGTGACAGGGGGAAAACCTAGCGGTGCGTCTCCCCTTACGGGCCCATCCCTCCATGAGGTATGTTTAAGAGATTATGTTTTATGATTTAAAATTATGGTTTCATTTATTTTTATGTATTAATGGACTAATTTTTTCTTTACTTATTTTTTATCCCTTACCAAACATCTTTTATCTTCCCATGTTTTTGAAATGTTTTTCACAGGGTATAAGGAAGTGTAAGAAAAATGAATAATTGAAGAAAATTTATATCAAGAAAATAAATATAGTTTTATTGTAAGTATATTTTTTGAAAAAATTGGATAGAGAATAAGTGTCTACTTTATAATTTTTAAAATTCAATGTAATAGTTATGGCCTAATTCTCTTAAACTCCAAACCTAAAAATATCCTCAATTTATAATTCTTGACTTAACTCAATATTCTATAATGTTTAATGTTGGGGCCTTATAGTTCTATCTTTTGATTATATTTTTACTCCTTACCATAATTATAGACTTAAAAATAAAAGGGAAACATCCCTCTAGATGGAGGGTTAAGGTTAAAATGATGGTTGAATTACTCAAAGGATAAAATACTTTTATGGAATCAACTATGTATATTTGTAATATATGATGAATGATTACATAAAAAATCATATCCTTGAACATTGGACCATTATGGTAAAACTATATTATTTCCAAAGACTGACCCCGATTCTATGATCGGTAATTATGTGACTAAGTATGTTTTAAATGATAAGGTTATGAATATATTTAATTGTTATATTCATAGAAATGATTTCAATCATGTTATTGATTGTAAAACTACTGAGGAAATTTCAATAATTTTACTGTCTATGGTATCGACTATTTGAAAATAAATAAGATTAATATATTAAAATCTAACTACCGGGGTTTAAAATTAGAGATGAGAAGAATATAAATAAAATTTTCCATGTATTCACAAGCATTGGAAATTTAATGACTGTACTTGGTGTAACTTTGTAAAATACTTTCACGTTTTAAATAGTCCTTAGATATCTACAAAATATTCGCATGTTAATAATTTATTCATATATGAAATTAATAATTTCAAGGAGTATGCACAAGATGAATTTATAGGTTCACTTAGTCAATATGAATTTGAGTAGAAGAATATTTCTGAAGATGATTATTATAAAAATAAATGTTTAAATTTGAAATATGTAAATTTTTTTCTTACACTTCCAATTTATAGATTTAGGGAAGTTAAAAAACTAAGTATATTAACTTGTTAATGTAGTCTAAAAATACATGGAAAGGAATAAATGTTGCTATATAATAATTGGGAAATACTATCAAAGACATGATCATAATGGAAATAGGTAAGGTAATTCTAATTCAAATTATAATACCTCTTATCTCGCTTGTTATGAGAAATAAAGGTCATATCAATCCATACATTAGTAGATTAAAGAATGAAATTAAGAACAAAATTACCAAAGAACAAAGATAAAATATTATTAATGACCGGTTGAAGTTTCACAGAAGATTCAAATTCTGTGTGAAGAATCTAAAAGTTAGTAGAAATTTTCTAACTTGTACTTCAAGGAATCAATGAATGAGGTTCGTAATTATCATTTTGAATCAAACTATGATTCAAATAGTTAGGTAGATTTTGATAAACTTATTATTTATGAGATTAATGTAAATATTTAAAAATTTTGAAGGTAAATTATTAAATTTCATGAGTTATATAAGGAACTTATGAGAAGTAATGAGGAACATGGTGAGGAAAAAGGTCCTCACTCAAGAGAATGAGAATATGAAAAATATTAATTCCAAAAAAATCATTTTTTAGATTTTGATATTAATCAATAGGGGAATGAAAGTGTTAAGAAAGTTATTGAAATATTGAATGAAAATTTTGAAATCTTTGTTCAAGGTAAGTAATGTTATAAAAAAATTATTTCCATGAATTGGGAAACCATAAACAAAAGGTGTATTGGTTTCAATAAAAAACTAACTCAAATGTACAAGAAATTATTTATAAATGGTTTATAAGGTAATATATCTTTTTTAATGTTTTATAGATATAAAATTTCTGGACACTATGATTGTGAATGTTCTCTTAGATTTAAGTAATGTCGGGGAAACAATATGTCATTTTTTTTCTAAATCAATATATTTTATAATTAATTTAAATACTTGTTTAAAATATGTATGGGTATCAAATAATTATTTTAATAATCCCATTAGACCCAAAGTTGTATGGTTAATGGAACACAATTGTATTTGATTTTTCATGAAAGATGCATTTAAAGAATGATGTGTGGTATATATACAATGGATTCTCTAGAAATGATACTGGAGACCCATAAAATTCTATTTCATAAAATAGATATGATAGAGGTACTATCACTTTTGGAGACAATTTCAAAGGAAAAGAAAAATGTTTTTGAAAAGTAGGTATATCAAATTTGATTATTGTTAGTAATATTTTCAATATTGATGGATTAAAAAATAATTTGATAAAATTTCTCAATTAAGTATTTATAGAATTTATGTTAAATTTTAGAATTATAAATGGATTAATTTTAAAGTGGTATCTATATTATTTTATGATAATTGAAAGGAGATTATTTATTCTATTGAATTTTATGAATTAATAGTTCAACAATTAATGTTTTTAAATACTATGTAGATAGATGGTTTTTTATAAATTAAGAGGATTATTAATGTTAACTTCATAATGATTCAAAATATTTTGAAACATTTAATGCACTATAATTTCTAGAGATTAAAGTGTATAATTATCATGTTTTTGATTTATTCATAATGGGAAAGAAAAATAAGGAATCATTTAGGATGATAAAACTCACGACCACCCTCAGACCACTCTAGTTTATTATTATTGATTTATTTGGAAAATTTTATACCAATATGATTGGAGGAATGAAATATGAATTTTTTATTGTGGATGACTTCAAAAAATTTACTTGGGTATATTTTATAGCGCAAAATGGTAAACTTTATCTAAGTTTTATAATTTCTAAAACTTATTTTTAAATGATAAATGATATATGATTGTATCTATTTGAAGTGATTGAGGTGGATAACTTATGAAGGATGAATTTAATAATTTCTATGAAAATAAAATATATTTTTGTAACCTTTATACCCCACATATTCGTCATAAAAATTGAGTAGTGTAAAGGAATAATAAAAAACATCCAGAAATTCCAAGAAAAAAACTAAGTGGGGATGGGTTACCTCGATATTTTTAGGAAGAATCTACTCATATAACTTTTTTATGTTTAAAATTGTGTTCTTATTAGAACCATTATAAATAAAACTCTTTTTGGGTTATGGAAATAAAATAAACTAAATGTTGTTTATCATAGGGGTTTTAGTTATAATGTATTTTCCCCCAACACTAAGGATCATTTAGATAAATTTAATACAAAAATTTATTAAGATATTTTTCTAAGATATTAAATTTCAAGAAAAGAGTATAGAGTTTATAATAAAATTACTATGATTATTGAATTATCAGTTCTTATTTAATTTGATGAAAATGATTATATAGGTAATTCTTCAAAAGAAGTTTAAATTGTAGAAGAATTTAGATAATTGAATTTTATAGATCATTTATATTTAAAAAATAAAAATTGAGTGGTTTATACACTAGTTGTAAGGGAGCATAAATGAAATCAACAAAGGATTTTTAAGTCACATTTAGGCTACCCTATTGATATAGTGATTGGTTATATTAATTGAAGAGTTCAAAGTATAAATTCAGTAAGTAATTATTCTATACAATTTGATTTCATTTCTCAATTTTTTAGGTATTGTATAAAATCATTGAAAGATCCAAATTGGGTTATACCCTTGTTAGAGGATCTTAACCAATTTTTAAGGAATGAATTTTGGGAATTTGATGAACCACATGAAGATAATAAAGTGATGGGAACTAAATGAATTTTTAAGAATAAAATTTATGAATCTTGGAATATTGCAAGAAATAAGGCTAGATTGGTTGAACATGGTTGTAGTTAAGAAGAAAGAATTTAATATTTATAAACTTTTCATTTATTTTAATATTGGAAGATAATCATCTTTTATTATATTATTCATCTTATAAAGGTTATAGGTTTATATTTGATGGATTTATTTTATAAAATTTTTATATAATCCAACCTCATTGTTTTGATTACGAGAAAAATATATATCTTGTGGTTAGTATTTCTAAAGATATTTATTAATTGAAATAGGAACCTAAATCTTAGTTTGATTGGTTTTCACATTTTCTTTTGTAAAGTGATTTTGTTAAAGATAAAGTTGATCCTACTTAATTTATAAAAATATCTTCTTAGTATATTCTGATTATTCCGATTTATATTGATCATATTATATTTAGTTTATATAGTGAATTTATTTGTAAATAATTTTTAGATTTTATGAATAATGAATTTGGTATGAGCCTCATGTGTTAATTAATGTTATTTTTAGGATTTAATTTTTTTTAATGATATGATTTAATTTTTTTAAATAAAATTATGTATTCTAAGGAGTTGGTGAATAGGTTTATACTTGATTATTATAAATCTATAAATACTTCTATGAGTATTTCTTGTATAGTGGATAAATATTTATTAGGTAAAGTGGTTGATCATAATTTTTTTAAGAATAATTGGATGTTTTTTATATTTCATAACTAGTATGCCCAATTTTAGGTTTAATGATTCATGTGTGTAAAATTTCTAGCTCAAATAAAGTAAATTTATTTGGCTAAAATAAATATAATTAAAAATAATGAGAAAGGTTTTATTAACCTTGGATTATTATTTCCAGTAAAAAAATCATTTGAATTAAGGTGCTATTCAAATTTAGGATTCAGTGGATACAGTATTGATAGGAAATTCACTAGTGGTTTGTATCATTTTTAGGTAACATTTTTGTTTTATGGGGTTCAATTAAGAGCCATTCCATTTCTTTATAATAGATGAAGTGGAGTTTGTTGCAACTGTGAGTTTATGTGCATGAACTCTTTGGAGTAGATAGAATTTTTCAAAATTTAATGATGTTAACGATGGTTATTTTGGTTTTATTCATTGTCAATAAGTGTTAATATGTACGTCTTGTATAGGATGGGAGATAGAGTGAGATTCCACCTAGTGATGTTGATGGTTCTACCTATATATTGAGGGTTAAAGAAGATTAAAGTTCCCATTATAAATGGAAAAAGATAAAGGTGATTACCTTGAATAACTATCTAGATATATTTAACTAAGCAGCCCTATGAAACCCATATGATTGTTGAAATGGCCTATAAATACTCATGAAAAATACTAAAAGGTAAAGGATGAACTGTATACAACATGTTACAACAAAAGTTAATGGAGATAGTAGCTGGACAGTATTGGATAGTTTTCAAAGTTGTGATAATAATGATTAAAATATATTTTAAGGTTTAGTAAGAGAAGTATGAATGTTATAGAATCTATAACCATGTTACTAATCTGAAAGGATGCTGAAATCAGTGAGGAACTACACTTGGTTGAAGGTTTGATAATGGTTGGAGTGGATTTGAAGAAATCATAGAGTTATTTAAATATGTATAAATTTTTGGAGTTTAAATAAAAAATGGCTAAGCATTCATTGTCTCATTAGGATCTTTAAATTTTTATAACTTTTAATTCTACTATAAATCTTTATATATTTGTGTAAGAATTTTTATGACCATAGTATCACCTTGTGAATGATGCATGTATTTTTTTAATTGGAATAAGACTTCAGGGACAAGTGTAATACTTTTGAGTTTCTGAGTATTGGAAAAGGTAGAGTGCATCATAATGACCCATAACATTTTTTACCGAATCCATGCTTGAATTTTGAGTTTTTAAATTTGTTTGAATGGTAGGAACTCACCCACTTCATGTATAAATTTTTCTACTAAGGTGCATATAACTTCTGCTGGGACATTATATGGATTATATGAAAGTCTTATGAAATGGTGTAATTATTTGTTCATAATAATTTAATATGAGTTGACTATGACTCTAGTTATCCACATAATATTTTGTTCCATAATTATGTATTCATACTTAGAAAATGATTGGGAATTTTACTAAATGAAAATTTAGTTTCTAGAATTAATTTTCTCGATAGAAAATGAATTAGGATGATTCAAAATCCATTATTTCATTCTAAAAACATCTGAAAGATATGTTGAGGCATTTTTCAAGCTCTTTTTAATAAACATTTTAATGAAATATGATTAATAAGATTATGTTTCCATTATATTTTTAATTTCAAATGGGAATATTTGGCATTGAATTTTGGTGATCAAAATTGAAATTCAATATGATGATGCATGAGTTGTTCTTTAATGGATAAAATATAACTAACACAATTATGATATATTCAATATAATAATATGAGGATATATTAGTGATGAATGCCATGTTGGAAATAAAAACCTGTTTTGGAAATACATAGATTCTATCATTCATCAAGAAGTTAGAGTCACAACATAATATGTTGTTGTATATTTTCATTCAACCATATTTAAATGTTTGTTTGAATATTCAATTAAGATACTCTAAAAAGATGAACTTTGTGACTATTAAAATAAAATATAAGATCTATTCCAATGAGAGAGAATGTGGGTAAATAAAATAAGGGTATTTTTATAATATGTCTAGATAAGTAGTTGAGGCAATTTTGAAGGAGAACGTGAGGACAGACCCATATGATGCCCTTGAGAAAAATATTCATAGAATCATTAGTTTAGATGTTTTTGTTTTCTTAAATGTAACTTTTGAGATATGTATAATTATAGAAATTTGAGAGGGAAAAAAAAAGAATGTGAGAGGAATCTTGTGAATAGGTGGCACACAAGCCTCCTGAGAGTAGTGATATTTCCTTTAGAATAAACAACTCTTGAGAAAAGGAGTGTGTTTTATGTGAGTGTGGTGTGATAGATTACTAATATAACTAAAAATATCTCAAATAAGATATAAATTTGATAATATAATGAATAAGTATAACTTGGTTCGTATCAAAGAAGAAGATGAATAAGAATGAGTTGAAACTAGTTCATATACTAGTTCTTAGGACAACCACTATTGTGGAATCTTGAAAAGAGGAAGATAAATAAAGGATGATAATTTATAGAAATGTATTCTAAAAATTAAGTGTAATTAGATCCCATTGAAGTTTTTAGTTCAGAGAGACCAACAAATAGATTTTGGATAACATCTAGAAGAAAGGCTATATTTTTCAAAGACTGTGTTTTAGGTTGTTTATAAGATTATCTGAAGATATTCAAAGATTTTTTTTGAAATGAAGATTATATTGTTGGATGTAGCAACATCCTTGGATAGATTAGTGACCTTCTTCAAGAAGGTGGAAGTAAGATGTAATACCATTTATAAGGATAAGGACTTATAAGAGTTAGTATAAAAAATAAACTAGTGGGGCGATATGTAACTAATTATTATAAGATCATGTTAGCTTCCCACATACTATAATTTGGTTTTATGATTTTATTAGACAATTTGTGAGTTCGATATTTTAGCACAATAAGGAGTATGTTTCTTGGGATGTCCTAAACCTTATAAAAAGACCTTGAGTTAATCTCTCTTTATTTTATTTATTACATGTTGTGCATGTGATTGTGTAAACAATAAAAAATACTCTATTTTTATTAACAAAAAATGAAGGTTCAATGACCAAAGGTTGTATACAGTTCCAATACTATTTTAATTTTAATAAAAATTTGTCTACAATTAATTCACTTTCCCTTTCAGCTATCTACACCAATCCCAAGGTATCATTTGAATTGGCATCCAAACTAATGTTCCCTTAAATTAGATCTATATTTTTAGCCTTGGTATTTTTACATAGAATTTACGAATTAAATATTATAATTTTTCTCAGAATAAATTTATATATATCCTTACATGGAATGTTTTGATTATATTCATATTGAAAAAAATGTGGATGACTTTTCTAAAGCATTGTGAAAGAGAAAAAGTTAACAAGAAATGAAGAAAATAATTTTAAATAAGAAGAGAAAGAACTACTAGATGAATGTAGTAAGAGTGGTAAAAATCCTGTTAAATTAGTTTCAAATTATTATTCCCTTGATGAATATAGTACAATATATGGATAAGATGAAAATAATGAATCATTTAGTGATTTTTATTTATAAGTCAATGATTATTTAAAGGAAATTATTATTTAGGTTTTCAGTTATATATTTTCTTACATCAAAGGGATTATGGTTGAAAATTTATAGTTGTAAAGAGAAGATGATAAAATGGATGATTCATTAGCTATGAAATTAAGCAACAACAACATCCTCACAAAAATATAAAGAGTTAAGGAATAATATATTTCAATTTAAAATTAATTTTTTTCCTTAATTGATAAATAATTGAAACGGTTTAATTTTGAAAAAGATTTACTTTAGAAAATTATTAAGTGGTTTATGAATTAGATAAGTTACATATAGTTTAATAG
Organism: Viscum album; assembly: GCA_963277665.1. Lineage (NCBI taxonomy): Eukaryota > Viridiplantae > Streptophyta > Magnoliopsida > Santalales > Viscaceae > Viscum > Viscum album. The sequence continues at coordinate 1,154,418,549 of OY728120.1, read as the reverse complement.
AATATTAAGGATTCCCAGTTATAAATTAAGGAAAATATGGTGACTATTCTTTATAATTCCTTTCATTAGGTAGGAAAAAATCCTAGTGATAAAATTAAAAACATGAAGGAGGATTGTAAATAAATATTCATCTTAGTTTTATCTAAGAAGAGTAGTCTCATTTTGAAGTGTCTTTAGATAGAGAATGTGTTGAAAAGTCCAGAAAAAACTCAACCTATATCATTCTAAGATATTGAGAAAAGAAGTTATGCCACTAAAACTACATATGGGATACTTTTTTGTAAGAAGATTTGTAATGGAGGAAATAAGATATTTTGATAATCTCATGATCCTTCTACTTTAAGAACTTAGAAGAAGGTAACCCATTTAAAAAAAATATATTTTCAATAAGTTAGTTTTGATGACTAGTAAATGATTATATTAAAAATCAAGGAAAGTCTAGAAGGAGAAATATTGTGAAACACATACCACATCATTAAGGATGGATATAAGAATTTATAAGAAAATAATCTCTCAAATAAAGTCCAAAATAGTAGTAAAAACATCCAAAAATAAAAAGTGCAAAAATATTGATAGATTATATCAATAAGAAGAACAAACTGTCTAATTGGTAGATGTTGGTGCTGTTGGAATTTTGGAAATAGGTCCATTAATTGATGGGATAATTTGTCAAAAAATTGAAGTTTCACAATTTATTACCTAATGGGGAGAAAAAATAAAACATATAATAGGCATACTAAATAGATTAAAAATACCTATAAGAAGTATAATCTACCTTGAAAGTGCATATTTTAAACACTTTAATGTCTTAGTAATTACTATGAAAAATGTTTTCATTTAGAAGAAGAGTACTAATATATAAAAACCATGGATAAATCAAATGCTGATGAGAAGAGGAGGGCATAAAAATAGAATAAGAAAAAGAAAAATTAAATCAAGTTTGCCTTGAGAAGTAATCAAATAAAGAAATGCGAATCAATAAATCTCAATAAGTCCATAAAAGAGGTTCAATAGGGTGAAAACTTTACTAGGAAGATATGCTTATTTTGTGTAAGGTTAGGGGAATAATTTACTATTAAAAAATGGTCATGAACATCAAGCAAAAAGGGGGAAATATATAATCATCAATAAAAGATTCAATTTTTGAGAGAGAGAGAGGGATTCATTTGGTGGTTGACACTACTGATTAAGAATATGGATTTCTTGAAATGGTTCAAAACAAAGACAATTCTAAAGATTTTGGAGATGTTAATGGAGGGGGTAAGAATGCATGATAGATGGGTATCAAATGTATGACTATTGTTCTTGAAAAAAATAATAAATAATGGTAAAAAATTGGAGACTTCTAGTGCTAATATTGTTTATTCTAGAAAATAATCCAAGCCCAAGAAGAAGGTTTAGAAGTTATTAAATTGATGCTCGATAATATGGAAAACCTAGTTATAAGAGGTTAGGATTATGTATAAAGATGAAAATAATGAAATTGATTTATTTTCAAAATTCATAAACCCATTCCGAGTAAGAATAAATATGAAACAGAATAAATCCATGATTAAAAAGATTTTTTTTAAATTAATAATGGAGTAATCATAAAGAGATATAGACATTTTTGAGTGGAAAGGAACAGATTTTATAGGTTTAGGATAAAGTATCAATCCTATTTATCACATTAATGAGCTCTTAAAGTCCCTCCTTATTCCCATATCTTAGTTATTTTGCATTTTACACATAGTAATTAAATGTGAATCATGAAAAATAAGAAGGTTTATATTGTTATGATAATATAGTATAGAGGAGAAAATCCATCATGGATAATTTCAATTGGTTGGGATGGTGCCCTTCTCTCCCATCTCCCCCTTCCACTCTTGGATTAACCTAGGGTTTCTTTAAAATACCCTCTAATTCAAGGTCAGTAGCATGTATAAGAACTATTTTTTCCTCCCATCATCGTTTTCTTCCCATATTCTTTCCTCCTACATCTCTCTTCATTCTTATTAGTCTATTTTTCTTGGAATTTTTCTCACTGTGTGGACCTATGGGTTATGACGAAGGTTGTTACTTTTTAAGTACCTGAATACTTCTACCTAATATGAACTTGTATTCCACCATACCTCTCTAGGTAATATTTATAGTGATGGATACACTATGGTTTTTAGATAGGAAGTTTGAAAGTAGTGTGTTTTTTCAGACGATCCTTTTCTTATTATTTATTGTATTTGGATGATGGTTTCCACCTTGCCGTGATGACACTGGTCTTACTCCTAGGACGTTCAAATATCTTCCTGGACCTCAAGTACCTCCTCTCCCCTCCAAGTGAGATTTGAATCATCAGTTCCTCAGAGGTTTCAGGAGTTGGGATGTAATGGATGAAGTTTCTCCTAGTGCGGTTTGATTTGGTTTGTATATTTAATGACGTTTTTGTTTATTTTAATTTTTCCAATATACCAATGGAAATATACATGGGGATGTTTGGTTTTTTAAGTTTTCTTCCCCTTGCTTTCAGTGTTTTTTTGGTGGTGGTTGAGAGTACGGTTCACATTGGTACCATTTATAGATTTTTGTGTTTTCTGTGGTGGTGGTATGGCTATTCTTAGTTCACAAGGACATGGTGCTAGGGGTTTTCAATGATTTTAGAGGGATCCAATGGTCACTGATAATTGGGATTCTGTTCGTATAGTGATGAAAATGATAGTGGAGATGACATTGTCGATAATGGATCTCATGATGATGATGGATGAAGATAGGACTTGACTAACATGATTGATGATCACATAGACTCGCTGTGTATGGAATAATTATGGACACTGCTGTTCTATCATAGTAGATGGTGGATTTCATTTCTATGTGTGTCATTTTTTAATTTTTTAATTTCATATTTGGGTATTCCATTTTGAATTTTGAACTTCTTGGTAGTTCATTTGTTTTTTGAATTATGGATCGTGGTGGTATGTTGTTTCCGGTTTTTGGTATTTGGTATGTACGATTCCTACTTTAACTTTAAAGTTTATTTTTACAAAATACAAAAAAATTCATTGGAGAGATAATTTCAATATGTATCAAGTAATCTCCATGCAATACATTAATTGACATATCGTAACTGGTATATGACATCTCAACTGGTATAAAAAATATTGGAAGTTATTTTATGAACAATGATCAACAATTTTGAAGTAAATTGATTAGTATAACTTGGGGGAGAGATTATAAGTGAAAAAGTTCCAGAGATTTTATTTTTCATATTAAATCTAGAATTCTGGACTGATTTGGAGAAATTGATGGATGTTGTATGACTTATATTTTCCCTTTATTATTTCATTTTTATGGAAAATGATTATTTATGGGAAGTAAATATCAAAAAAATAAGGAACCAAATATACTTGCATGTGAATATTTTTTATACATTTGTTCAATTTGATTTTTGGATCATAACTTCTTGAAAATAATCTTATAAATGCCAAAGGAATTGAAGGCTTGAGTTGGTATCACATTGTGCATTGTATATGAATTGGTTTGTTTTATTTTTGAGTAATATTGTTATATACATCCAATTAGATCAAGTAGACATAGGTTTTATTGGTTGATGGAATATTTCTAAGAAGAATATCAAACAACCCTTCTCTCAAAAGAAATCGATAAATTCAAAAAAAGGGGAAACAATGTAAAAGTGGAGAAACTGATTTTATTAAAATTAGAAGAGAAAAGAGGGAGAATACTTTTCCCTTTAAAACCCTTCCCTTTCATCTATGGTATCAATAAGGAGGATAAAAACTTCTGCCTTAACATTTATTATCATTAAAGGCGAAAAGACATTTTGGCATACATTAATGTTTGAATTAGTTTATAAATATTGAAAATAAACACAAACAGGGAAATTGATGTGCCTAAAGGTAGTATTGGGAGTATTTATTTTCATAAAGATTCAATATATATGTATTCAATATGATTGGTTATGGAGGGATATTTCACCCAAAGAAGATGAATGTGCTGCCTAAGAATTTATTGGTGAAAGAGATTGATGTTTCTGTAATAAGTAGAAAAATATAAAGGTGCTATCATTGAATAGCTAGCTAGATGTATTCATGTGAGAATATCTAAGAAAATGTGTTGATTTTTGATCTAGTATATAAATACTCAAGATACTTTCTAATGGATAAAGGATTAACTATCTCCAACATGTTAAAACTGAAGTAAAAAGGGTTTGTTGCAAGACTGTATTGGAAAATTTTTACGACTATAATTAAAATGATTTAAAAAGGTTAAAAGTTTTAAGAAGAGATAAATAAATATGTGAGAATTCATACCTATGATACTAATATTTAATTATACTGAAATAAGTGAGGAAAAACACTTAGATAAAGGTTTGATAATAATTGATGTCAATTTGAAGAAGTCCTAGGGTCATTTTAAGAAGTATGTAATTTAAGAGTTTCATTTATAAAATGGATACATACTAAAAATATCCTGGGAATATTGGTTTTTATAGGAAATTTTAGTCTTTTATAAAACTTTATATGTAGATATAATAATTTTTATGAGAAAATTAAAACTTTTTGAGTGAGCATATGACTTTTTTTATTGCATGTAAGACTTTAGGAAAAAATGTATGATTTTTGAGTTGGCCAATTTTTGGAAATATCAGAGAATTATAGATATTAATGCCACATATTACTTTCTATCTAAGCTATATATGACTTTAGTTTTTTTTAAATTCAGAAAAGGTAGGAACTCAACCTTTGTGAATATTATTTTCTTTTGAGGCATGTATAAATTTTTCTAGAACATTGCAAGAATTATCAAATTTTCTTATGAAATTGTATATATGTCTATACATAAGACTTTTATATGAGGTTTCAACAGATCATATAAGATATATAATACTATTATATTTGTGTATGAATTAAAACTTAGTATAATTTTGAGAATTTTTCTTAATGAAAATTTAGTTTCCAGAACTACTTTTCTGAATAGAAAATAAGTTAGGACGATTCCAATGCTATTATTGAAAGTTAAAAACCTCATGAAGATATTTTGAGCCAAAATTGAATATTAATTTTAGAAATATATTAATGATATAAGAATGATAAAATTATTGAACCCTTAAACTAAGAATTTTAATTTAGAATATTTTGAATTCAAATTTGGCGATTAAAATGGAATAGAAATATGACGATGCATGTGGTATTCATTATTGGATAAAATATCACAAACCCATTTGTGATATTTTCAAGTTGACAAGAAGAGGAGTGTCTAATGATGAAATATTTGTTTGAAATAAATTATTCTTCTTGAAATATATAAAAACTATCAATTCATAAGAAAAAATATCCATGCCACAATATATTTCTATATATTTTCTTAAAACCATAGGGAAATTATTGTTTGTGGATGTGATGTAGATAACTTCAGAAAAATACCTTCAAGTATATTGGAATAAAATGTATGATCTACTAAGCTATGATATAAATTGGTAAAAAAAAAAATAAGTATAAGAGTAAAACATGGAAAAATTTATTCTAAATATTTAGTGGTAGTTGTGACCCTTATAGTTTCTAGTTCAGAGTTCCCAATCAATAGATTCCGAATAAGATCTAGAAGTAATGTTTTTTTTGTGTAAAGAAAAATTTATATAAGGTTTATTAGATTATCTAAAGTAATTAAAATAATACATTTGAGAATAAAAATATCATATTTTTATATATAGAAACATCCCTTGATATTTTGCTGATCCACTTCTATAAGGTAGATGAAAATTGTTATTCCAGTTGTGAGACTGAAAATTAGAAGGAGTTCATATAAAATTTTTACTATTAGGATGCTATAGAAATAACCTTAATAAGAATATGTTACCTTTATACATAATTTAATTTTATGTTATAATTATAGTAGAGAATCCATCACTTCTACATACTAATAAAAATAATGAGTAGGTTTTCCAGGAGGGGATGCTCACTATTAAAACACCAAACACTGATGACAGTTTAAATTCTACCTTGAATTTTGTGAATGTGATTATGAACACAAGAAAAAACCGACTATTAATCTTAACCGAAACTGGAGATTTAATGGATAAATGGGATAACTAGTTTAAGTAGAATTTTTAATTTTCTAAAAATTTATTTACATTAGATTTACCCCTCCTAAGGTGTCTACACCTGGTCCAAATGGTAATTTAATATAATAATTATTTTAAAAGTATAAGGATAATGTTTGGTAATTCATCACCAATATATGACTTTTATAATCTTATAAAATAGCTAAAAAGATAACATATGAAATTAAGATTCATTTTATCAAATATATTTTATAGAAGGGAATATCACTTTAGAGTTTGTTCATATATAAGAACAACTGTTCAGTATATTTACAAAGAATTTAGGTGATTTTTAAAAGATTAAATATAAGATAGGTATGAAGGAACATTGAAATTTCTCAACTAATCTTGTATAAATATATTTTTTAAAAGATGATACGTTTATAAGAAAGTATATCCATAAACATTTTCTATTTTTAATTGAGCATACATTATTTCCATAAATTAAATAATATTAATAATTTTCATGGATCATAATAGTATTTATTTTTGTATACGAGATTTTATATTTAATTTTTTATCTATTCAAGAGAGATAAAACATAAATATATTTATCTATGAGATTTTTCTACTATTTTAAATGTATTTTTATTTTCTGTAAGTTTATTTATTTTTTAATTATGCATTAGTTTAGGGGTATTTAATATCTTTAAAGTATTGATTTTCTTTTTTATCTTGTTTTTATTATAATTACCACTTCACTATGTTTATTATAATTATTATGCATTTTAAGGTTTTGATTTTTGGGAGAGATATTCAATTTTTTAAAGAGAGTTGCTAATTTTAAATTGGGTCAATTTTTTTATGAAATTTTCTTAATTGTTTTATATTTTTTGATTCTTACAAAATGTAGGGGAGACTAATTGTATGTTTATATTAGAGGAATTTTGGATTTATAATTATAAAAAATGGATAGAATTTTGGGTGGATCTTTGAAAATTTGATTTATTAGTTTTTTATAATTATAAAATCCCCATTTCTTTTTTAGATTTTGGTACTTATATTTTCCTCCCATAGATTTTTCATTTTATTTTTCATTTTTTCTAACTTATTTACAATTCTCTCATTATTATTTATAATTTTTTATTATCATTGTTTATATTATTCATTATTATTATTCTTATTTTTTATCTTATTCTGTGATTGAATAAAAAAATTCAGATTTGTGTTGAACCTTTATGTGTTGAGTATTTTCTCTTACATTTTTTATATTGACTCTTATATATTCAATTTTACGAATTTTGTAAAATTAAACATTTTGAAATTTTACTCTTAAATACTATTTTTTTTCAAATTGTTTTAATTTTAAATATTCTCTCTGCCTATTTAAATATTTCCAAAGTTAAGGTTTCAGAATTTAATTCTTTATAAGTTACTTTTATGATTTATAAGAAAATTATTTATTATAAGTCATTATAGATAATCAATTATTGATTGTTTTTCCATCGTGATATTGTCACACTGTGATTATACTTAAATATTTTTACGAATATTGGGAATTATTTTACTGTAAAGGAATAGATGTTTTAGAGATGATTAAATATATATTTAAATAATCTTAAATAATGGATATTATTTCTAAAAAAAATTATATGAAATAAAATACCTAAAGAATATGAAGATTTTGAATGAAAGAGTATACAACAATAAAGTAGTTCATTATTTAAAAAGGTATATTTCTTCATATAGATTCACGAATGATATTTTTTTCGGAAAGAAATCATCCAATGACATTGAAGAATAAAAGTTAATGGAATCTATATAATAAGAGATTGGAAAATATCAATAACATATGAATGCAAGAATCATGAGAATATTTTTATGATCAGTAAAATACTTTAATTATTATAATGAACATCATCATGTTAAACATCATTCCCTAAAACGAACAATCTCTTATAAGAATTCATTCTTCATCAATAAAATCTATTTTTGTGTTTATTGTTTATTTATCCTTTATGTGGTTTGTGAATTATAATTGGTCTATGATTTTCTATAAAAAATTATACTCTATTTGGTTATACCTCTATAAAATATATGTGCATGTAATTTGGTTCCGAATCCCCTAGAAAAGTCATGTTTGGCATTTGGTTGTCACTCTATTAGAAATGGTGAGTTGTAATTAGGTTCTTACCCCTTTTAATAGTTAGGTTCTTAGTTGGTTACATACCTCTAATGGAGTTAAGGGGTGTGATAAGTAGATTTAGGACCTATGTGATCCAAAATACTATAAAAATATATTTTGTTACTATTTTCTTTTATGAAATTATTTTTTTTTGTTTTTGTTTTTTTACTTTATCCAATTAACCACTCTTTAATTTAAACTCTTTAATATTTGGGAAATCATTTCCAAGTTTTTATTCTTCATCCAAATGCTTAGAAAAATTAATAATCATAGTGAAAAAGTGTGGTGTAATCATATATAAATGAAAAAGTATCTATACAATTCAATATTTAATTTTATCAAGTTCTATTTTCCTGGGGGTTATATAATATAACTATGTGTACAATGTGAAACATTAAATTAAAACTATAGTTATTTTTCATGTAAAAAATTATGTATTAAAAAATATATCAACTACTACTTTAATATACGTGAGTCATGAATTTTCAATTCATGTAATTTATAGTGATTTAAATCAACACATATTGAAATGATAGTTGAATATGCATTCGATACCTTCTTTTTTTTTTAATTTTTGAATGAGTTTCATTTACATAATTTTAGTGAATATTTTTAATGGATACATACAATTTTAATTTCACATATCAAACACTTTTTATTTAATGATTCTACATAATTACCATAATTTATATGACTTTTTAATTTCTTTGGCTTATTAAGAAATTTAAAAAGAACATCATTGCAAACATTCATATCAATGTGAATAACAACAAGCTTATGAAATAAAATATCAAATTACCTGTATATAAGTTTAAAAATGACACACATCTAGATTTTATTACATATTTATCTCTATAAAAATTTGATTTATTTAATAGATTGCTTTACATTTGAGACCAGGTTTAAACGAACCATGATATACTATTAAAATATTATTATTTAATGTGATATTTATCATATATCCATTTAATTTAATGGTATCAATATGAATAAATAAATTATGAAAATAATTTGGTTTAATTTTTTGTAATATTAATTCACTAGTTATCGGTAAATTAGAAATAAAAAAAATCATTTGAAAATAAAGGAGTTGTTTTTCCGAAAAAATAGTTTTATGTGAAAAATGTGTTTTTATCTTATTAAATTATATTAATCACTATTGATGAATGAATTTATTTAAATTTATACATAAAATATTCAAAAAAATGTTTTAATATTCATTTAATGTTTTTTAGGCATGGGATATGAATACATCTATTTTTCTTCATAAAAATGTGTTTATCTAATAAATGGGGTTTGTTATGTTTTGGGTAGTTATTTATAAAATGAATTTATTAAACTTATAGAAATTTAATTTTGAAAAATGGATTCTATATTTGGAATTATGAGGTCCAAATTGGATAAATAGGCCCTTTTATTTTTAGGCATTATTAATAGTAACCATGGTAAAATTCATCATGTTGGTAAAAATTAAATCAGGTTAAGCTAGGTTAAAAATTAATTATAAGGTAAAAAGTTTTCAAATTAATTATTATTTAATGAATTAAATTTTACCCTTATCACATTTGTGGTGAAATTTAGTTTTTAGGGGACACTTTTCCTTGAATACGACTCATATAATACTTAATATGAAGAAAAATAAAAAATGTCACTCTTTTACTTTTAAATTTATATTATATGATAAAATAGGGAAAAAAGTAAGTTTTGAATAAATTTAAATCGATATATTGAGAATAATAAAATTATTTTAATTTTTCTGATTTATTTATTTTTTATTCCTTATATAATTACCTCAAATTCTTATTCAATGTCGAAACTATATTTCTTCAATTAATTAAAAAAAATAAAAATATATTATATTAAAAAATTAAAATCAAAATCATTTAAGTGATTTATAATATTAATTTTTTTATAATTGAATATAATATATTATAATTTTGTTAAACGGTTATATTTTAATTCAATCCTTTCCACGATGTTTTTAAAGTTAAATTAAATGAATAGTTTCAAAAATGACATTGATGATATTTTTTGAAAATAATATGTTATTAATTTAATTAAAAATAAAAGAAATATTAAAATAGGAAATTATAGATAATATTTGGATTAAAATTTTATCCATTGGATATTTACGATCCAATTTTTAGCTTATAAGTAAAATTATAACCCTTTAATAATACAAAATATGTCACCCCATTTAATGATCAAATAGGTTAAGTTGGTGGTTAAACCAAAAGATAAGATTTAAAAAACCACATAGACATGTAAAATTTTTGTTTTGTTAAGGAATTTAAAACACATCAGACATTATTTTTTTATATCTATCCATTTGGAATAATTTTTCTAGAGAATGTTGTTTTTTTTTAAATTTTAATCTTTTTAGAATTAAAGAGAGCCCCTCCCCTTACTTATAAAAGGAAACCCCACCTTTCTCTTCTTTAAAAAACCTTGAGCCTTATATCTGGAGAAAAACCTATAAAATTTTATTCTATACATAATTATACACGTTAAATAGGTGTTGGTATTCCCAAAATACCAACCCTAGAATCTTTGGAGGAGATCTAACAAATTTGCTTCCAAGAAGAGGCAATCGCCTTAACCGATCAAATTAATTTTAACTTATTATTTTATCTTATCAAAATATATGGAATTTATCATAAAATAATAAATTGTGTATCCTAAATTTAATTAAATTTTATTATGATTTTTAAACCACAATTATCTGCTCTTTTCCCATCAAATTGGAAGTGAAAGTATCGCTCATGAAAACATTCGACTTATTGTCTCCACATAGCGATACAACTCGTTTTTCATAATTATATTTTATGAATGTGTATTATGATGAGTTTAATGTTTATATATAACATTTATGACATAATTATTCTTCTACAATGATAGTATTATTTCTTCCTTCTTCGCTTAGAATCCGTGAGAAAATGACAACGTTGTGCATGCGTACGTGTGGACCACCACCACCACAAATCAATGTGATTCATTTTTAATTTATACTTTAGAGGGATGATAATATGACTGGATATATTGAATATATATGATATTATAATTATTATGGAATGTTTAACTAATATTTACCTCTCTTTCATTCCACCCATCAAAAAGTGAATGCATCATTCATGTTTACATACAACCCACCGTCTCTATGAACAATGTAATTCATGTTTCTATTTATTACATTATTTGGATGAATTTATATATATATATATATATAATGAATATATGTTATATTTTTATCATCATTAAAATTTTAGAGATGATGAAACCATGATCAATGTATGAGGAATAGAACTATATAACCGAAATTCTTATAAAAAAATAGTTAACACTTAAAAATGATGATTTTAATAAGAAATTAGAGATAAATGAGTAGTGAAGTGATATAATGGGATAATATATTATATTATAATATTTTAAATGATTATTTTAAATAATTATAATAAATTTAATTTTATTATACACGTGGATTTAGCACATTCAACGAAATTAGAAATCATCGTAAGTATTTTATGTTATAATCTCATTATATATAGGGATTGTTTATGATTAAGTTTCTGATAATGAAATGTTATGATATACATATCATTAAGCTCATTATTTATTTTATCCTTTTGTTATTTCTTTATAATACATTTTTTCATTTCATTTTCCTTATTTTATGCACTCAAGAGAACGAAATAATTTTTTTAAGAAAAACGACTTTATTTCTCTATTTAATCAAAAAACATTTCTCCCTTACACATATTTTCCAAAACAATTTTCAAGAATTTTGTTAATATTATCCGATTATTACTTAAATTATTTTTTACCTATAATTTAATTTTATAAAAATGGTTTAAAATGAATGTTCTTCTCACTTTTCAAATGATTTACCATTTTTCTTTTTACAAAATAATGAATGGAATGTTTTGTTTTAACATATATAGAATTAACATAATTTCCCACCATCATGAAAACTCAATTATTTGAATATTAATTTACAAATATTCATTGTTTTTTCAATGAAATTTAGTTCCTTAATATTTGGGAATTTTTTAGATTTCAAATAAGTGATTTCAAATAGAAAATTGTATTTTCCATCGAAAATGTTCCTAGTGATTCTTTAAAGAAATTTTTTTCTAAGATGAAATATTTTGATATTAATAAAGTTTTTTGGGGATATTATCCAATGATACCATACTTATTTTTTCTCTATATGGTTTATGATTAACATGAAAATTTGTTTATGAAACCCATTTCTTATCCACGGGTTATGATATGATGAGTTGATGACATGTTTACGAAACACATTTATTTTCCATGGGCTAATCTATTATGAAATTTTTATAAAACCCATTTCATTTTCATGGGTTTTGATATAAGGAAATTTTTATGATATTGTGGAATGCATTTTTATTATTTTCATAATGTGATGGGTGGGTCTGAATTTATACATCACTCTAATTCATTGGGTTAAGATGAATATCTCAAGAGATAAACATGACTATAATGGGGAGTGAACCTAGTTCAGTAAGGGTCTATGTCCACTATGATAGTATTGAGAGTGAAAATTGATAACAAAAATGTTTTGGGGAGTAAAACTAATACACTATGATAGTATTTTTAGTGGGACTTGACTACTATAGAAGTGATTTTACATTCTTATGTCTATGGAAAAAACACATATCTTATGCCTAATTTATGGTATCATGGATCATGTTGTTTTATTTATTTATGAATCATGTATTATAAAATTTTATGATTTTTTTCATGACTCTGGTTTTTGATTTATCATATACATATTATCGTTTTAAAATGTTAGTCTCATTTTCTCATACCCTTTTTCTCATGTTATATTTTTGTGATCATGGATATATCACTTTTCTACACTTATTGAGAATATGAGATCAACCTTTCTTATCTTTCCTTTTCCCAGGTTATAAATAACGATATTAAGTTTGATATGACTAAGAGGGGTTCTAGTTATGAAGAACTAAGTGGGATGCAATAATACTACCTTATTGACAAATTTATTATGTGTATAAATTTCTAAAGATACTAGAGTTATATGGCTCTAGAATGGATCATAATGTGATGTAATTAATATTAATATAATAGGATATAATATCAATGTATGAAAAGTATGGTTTTTTATAGTTGGTATTAGAGAAAGGTACATTTAACTTTAAAAACTAGGATGAGAAAACCTTCGTGAGAACTATGGGTATGGGTATAATTTTAGGATAACATCCTAATTTTTTTATGATGACCATGAAAGACCTATATTAAACCAAAGATGTCATATATTGAGAATAATGTGTAAATAATTAGATATCCAAAAAATGATTTTTCATGATTATGAGGTTTCCCACTATGATTATTGTTTCTCAAACTATAATTTTACGTTTTAGAAAATGGGAAGAACCTAAAGGAATCTTGGTAATACTGAATACGATAGAAAATAATTTGATTTTATTAATGAGAAACCAAATTTTATGGGAGATAGAATGAAAAATATCATTGATATACTTAAATTTTTTTCTTTATCAATGTATCATACTGATATTACAATTGAGAAAAGGATGAAAAAACTTTATATCGAGTCTTTTATGAGGCAACACCCAACTTCTTTTAGTGAGTATTCTACTCCAATAGTTTTTGAGTAATTAATCAACCCCAATAAAAACATATTTTATATTATCTAGTGTTAAGAACATTAAAAACTCATTTTTTTGTGTATTATTTTAAATATGAAGTTGAAAAATGGTGGAATATTATCAAAAACATGAGGGAATGGGAATTAATAGACTTTATAGAGTGGGATGAGTTTAAGAGATAATTTTTCAATAATTACTTTCCCCATGTCATTTATAAAAAAATTGATATGGATTTTATTGAGTTAAACTAGAATTACGATGATTTTTGATCCTAATGAGGAACATTTTACAAGAAATTTGAAGTACACTTCATGTAATATCATCCAACATAAAAGTATGGTTGATTGTTTATTAAGTGGCTTAAAACTAAGTCTATTAATGGAGTTAGACATAAGATACATTAATAGCTCTGAAAAATTCATTTGATGTACAATCAAGGTGGACATGGTGATTTTATTGACTTATTGATATCATAATTTTGATAATAAAATAAATATGGAATTTAAAGAAAATTATTAAAGTCATAGCGATAAGAAGATAAAATTTCCTTTATACTTGAAGTGTGGAAGGAAACATGGTTCATTTTATGAAGTTGATCATTAAATGTTTTAAATGTGGAATGAAAGGTCATCGAGTAGTCGATTATTGATGTGATGGGAAAAAGTTAGTCAACGATGGAGGAAAATTAGTAGAAAATGAACCACCCACACTAAAATTGTGTTTCAAATGCATGGAGTATGGGAATTATGATAACCAATGCTGAAACCTAAAGGTTAATGATGATGACTGATTTTATTAGCCTCCTAATAGTATAGATGAAGGTAAATCTCATACCATCACTATTTTAGATGTGAAGTTTGATGATGAAGAGGTAAAAAAAACACATTCCATCAACTCTATAACTTATAATATATTATTTTCTTATGAATATACCTACTATTTTATATATTAAGAATTTTCTAAGGGTATCATAGTACCACTTTAGTGATCAGATGATGAATTAGTTCTGAAAACCACTAATAGTATGCTGATCACATCTTAAGTCTATGAATATTATACAATTGAATTTTTTGGGAATGTATATCTAGAAAACCTCATTACTCTACCTCTAGTTGAATTTGGTATTATTGCAGATATGGATTGGATTTCTTTACATAAACCCCAAATCAATTTTTGAGGAATGGAAATCATGTTTGATACTCTGAACCTAACTATGATTGTTTTTTAGTGTAATGATAAAAATGAATATCCAATGGAAATTGAATACATTATATGGATACTAATTGCAATTAAAAATTGGTTTTTATCTAAGATATTTGGGGAAAAAATTAACATCAATGATATGAATGTTGTTCAAGAGTTTTTGATGTGTTTATATAAAAGTTGTATAGTCTTCCATCATATTTTGAAGTTGAGTTCTCAATGTAACTCATACATGGTGCAACAACTATTTTAGAGTATCCATATATAATGTCTCCAATAGAGTTTTAAAAATCAAAGGAGAAACTTTAAGACAATATTGAAAAGGGATTTATTCATCCAAGTGTGTCCCTTTGGGGTGCACATGTACTTTTTTGAAGGAAAAAGTTTGATCAGTGTGATTCTGCATTGATTATCTGGAACATAATAGGATCTCAATCAAGAATACATATACCTACCCTCATATTGATGAATTTTTGATCAAATTAATAGAACTAAATACCATTCCTAGATTGATATTCATTTTAGATATCATCAATTGAGATTCAAAAAGGAGGATATACCCAAGACAATATTCTGTACAAGCTACGAACACTATGAATATATTGTGATTCCATTTGGACTTACAAATGAACCTACTATCTTCATGGATTTTATTAATAGAGTATTTATATATTCCCTTGAAAAGTTTTTTCTAGTCATTATATATGATATTCTTATATTTTCAAAAGGAAATAAATCTTTTGACGATTATTTGAGAATTGTTCTGAAATACCCTAAGGAAGAGGAAACTATATGAAAAATTTACAAAGTGTTAATCTTGTCTATATAATGTTTCATTTTGGGTCATATAATATATATAGAGGGTATATCAGTGGATTTAGAAAAGGAAAAAGTTATTGAACATTGGGCCAGTATAAACATTGTTATTTAAATTTATAATATTTTTGGTTTGGCTAGATTTTATCAATGCTTTATAGATAATTTCTTATGATTTTTAATCCAATCATCATGTTAGCTCGGAAGGGTTCTAAGTTCCTTTGGAAAAATGAATGTGAAGAAAATTTTAAAGAATTGATGTGAAGGTTAGTCTACTCACCTATGCTTACATTACCCTATAATGGAGAAATATTTTTATTCTATAGTGATCCATCAAATTAGGGTATGAGATGTGTCCTCATACAGAATGATGAGGTCATATCTTATGTCTTAGGAAAATTTATGTTTTAAAATAAAAATTACCCAACTCATGATTTGGAGTTAGTAGATTTAATTTATGCATTAAAATATAGTGGAAATATCTTTGTTGAGAAAGATGTGATATTTGTACAAACCACAATATTTTATAGTATATATTTAATAAAAAATAGCGGAATATGAACCATATAATGTAGTTTGAGTTGATTAAAGATTATGACTACTCAATATTTAACCACCCTAAGAAAGTCAACAAGGTAGAAGATGATTTTATTTGAAAGGTTCATGATGGATTATCTATGATAAGGATCATATAAGATCTAATATTTATGGATTTAAAAAGGTTGGATATAGAAATATTGAAGAAAGGGGAGAAATATTATCTTTCTAAAATGTGTGTTCAACCATATATCAATATAAGGAATATAGAGGCACAAAAGGAAGACGTGGAATTAAAGAATAAGGTTTTAGATAAACCTCTGTTAAATATTTATTATGAATAAATGATATGGTTCAGGAACATTGTATGTGTCCTATCAATACCAGATTTGAAGAAGGGTATATTGGGAGAAGTTCATTTTTCATCATTATCTATTCAAATAGAAAGTAAAAATATGTATATATATATATGAAAGATTATTTTTAGTGGGATAACATAAAGAGAGATATTGAAGAATATGTATCTCAGTGCTTGGTAAGTTAGAAAGTTAATGTTAAAAGAAATAATTATAAAGGGATTTTGTAACCATTACCCATACCTGAATGTAATTGAAAAAACATTATCATGAATTTTTTTATTAGAGTAACCAAAAATTCAAAGGCCATAATGATATGTGGGTTATAGTCGACTGAATTATGAAGTATGCACACTTAATTACAATTATATAATATTTCCCTCTTGATTACATTTCTAGAATATATATTAAGTGGTACAGTTTTATTGGGTACCAAATTATTTTTTATCTGATAATGATCCAAGGTTTACCTCAAGGTTTTGATAAAGTATTTTTCAGTCTCTAGACAAAGAGTTGAGTTTTTGTACTTATTTTCATCAATAGATATATTTTTAGTATAATAAAACCATCAATGTTGAATAATTTATGTTTAGATATTTCTAAACTAATTTCATAGGTGGTTGAGATCAAAAAATTCCACTATTAAATTTTTCATACAACAATAACTAAGAGAAAATAAATCTATTGGGACAAGATATATCTGAGAAAATGGTAGATAAAGTCCTAACTATTTTGAAACACATCAAGTAAGCTCATAGTCGATAGAAATGTTATTCTAACAATCATCGGTGAGATCTAGAGTTCAAAGTTTATAAGAAAGTGTTTAAATAAATTTATCCATGGTAGAATTTTATGAGATTAAAAAGGAATTGAAATCTATTCCCTAGGTATATTTCCCACTTATATATTCTTGATAGATTAGGGATAGTAACTTATTGCTTGGCGCTTCCACCAAACCTCTCTCAAGTTCATGGCGTGTTCCATGTATCTATATTAAGGAACGAAATTCATAATACTTAACATATACTAAAATACGAGGTCAAACCTATGTAGAATGATATTTTTTATGAATAACAACCAGTATAAGTGTTATGTAACAAGACTACTCTTATGGTAAAAGTTCTCTAGAGGAATTAAAAACTCAAAGTACCTACCTGAGAACCTGAGGATGTATTAAAGAAAATATCCCCATCTATTTATATCAATGTGATTGAATTTTGAGGGTGAAATTAATTTTGAGGGGTATAATATAACACCCTTTGATTTTGTTTTATAAGTCTCTATAAAAAATTTATTCCTTTGATAGTTTTCTTTACACACAACCCTACGTTTAAACGAACCACTATATACTATTAAAATATTATTATTTAATGTGACAACTATTTCCTCAAAATTGGATTGGTGAGTATGAATAGTAATAACTAAATTATGAATCAAATTTGGTTCATATGTATAAAAAACGAATTCACCTGTTAACAATTAATTACAAATATAAATTAAACATTCTTGAAGATAAATGAGATATTTTTATTAAAATATGTTTTTATGCGTGCAATATTTTTTTATTAATAAATTTAATTAATCAATATTTGTGAATTTTTTTAATGAAATATATATATTATATATTCAATCAAATATTTTAACATTCATCTAATGTTTTTCTAGGAATCTTATAGGAATAAATCAAGTTTTATGTTTAAAAATGTATTTATTTAAAAAATAGTTTTCATTGAATTTTTTGCAATTATTTTTGAAATGAATCTATTATATACATAGAAATTGAATTTTGAAAAAATTAATTCCATATTGGGATTTAGGAGATCCATAGTTGGTAAATAGTTCCCTTATTTTTATGTATTATGAATAGTAACTGTGGTAAAAGTTATCACCTCAGTTAAGGGTAAATCCTGGAAACCATGGTTAAAATTAAATGTTAAGGTCAAAATTAATCTTATTAATTATTACTGGATACATGTAATTTTACCCTTGTGACATTATACTTGAAATTTAATTTTTAAGGGATAATTTTCCATGAAAATGACCTATATAATTTTTAATGTAATGGAAAATACAAAATATCACCCTCTTACTTTTAAATATCTATTTCGTGTTAAAATAGGGACACAAGAATGCGGGGAATGAATTTTAATTTTTATTTTGCGAATAATGATATTATTTTCATTATTTTAATGTATTTAATTTTTTTTTAAAATTGTATAATTACTTTAAATTCTTAGAAAACACCGACATAATATTTCATCAATTAATAGAAAAATAAAATAAACGATTTTAAAAATATTAAAAGTAATATAATTTGAGTGAGTTATAATATTCCATGAATTTTATTGATAAATATATGGTATTAGTATTTTTGTTAAATTTTTTTACTCAAATTAAATCTTTATCTTTGATTTATTGATGTCAAATTAAATGAATAGTTTCAAAAATGACATTTATGATATTTTATGAAAATATTATCTAATTAAATTATATAAAAATAATAAAATCACTGAAATAGGATAAGGTGGATAACATATAGTTTAAAATAACATCTTTTGGCTATTTATGATCCAATTTTCACCTTATAACTAAAATTTTAACCCTTTAAGATTGAAAAATATGTTATCAAGGTTAAGGTTAAAATAGGTTTACTAAGGGGTCAAACAAAAAAGATAAAGTTTAAAAAACCACATAAACCTATATATATTTTATTAGTTAATATAATTTAAACCAAATACCACCTTATTTTCAAATATAAATATAATTTTAGGTATTTTTCTATAAAATGGATTTTCTATATTTTAATCTTTTAAAATTCCTAGAGTGTCCATCTCCTCACTTAAAACAGGGTTCCCTTACTTTCTCTTCTTTACACACCTTTGATTATTCTATCTTGAAAAAATACCAAAACATTGTATTTTAAACATCATTATACACATTAAATATTTTCTTCTATTCCCAAAAAACTAACCCTTGGATCCTTAAGGGGTGATCTAGAAGAGTTTTTTCAAAGAAGGGGTAATCACATTAACAAATCACACGTTTTTCTTCATCTTTTACCTCATATAACTATGTGGTATTTATTTTAAAATAAAAAATTCAGTAAAAAAATATACTTAAATGTTATTATAATTATTAAACCTCAATTATCCACCCTCTTTCCCCTCAAATGGGAAGTGAAAGTATCATTGTGCATGCGTACGACTTACCATCTCCACGTAGGGGTACAATTTATTTTTCATCACCTTATTTTATATATGGTTATTATGATAAATTTAACATTTATATATGATATTTATCAAATAATAATTATTCTTTAATTATATTATCTTATCTACTTTTTTACATTTCAACCCATTGTAAAACAACAACAATTCTCGTGCATATTTGTTAATGCCACCTCCAAGAAGCGATATGGTTTGTTTTTAATTTCAACTTTTCATAGTTGACAATAATACTAGTTTGAATGAATATATATATTATGTAATAATTATTATGGAATTGTGAATTATTATTTACCTTTCTTTCATTCCAGGCATCAAAAAGTGAAAACAATGTTCATGCATACGTACATTCTACCAACTCCATGAACAATGAAATTCATTATTCTATCTCTAACTTTAATGGGTGAATTTAAATAAATATACAATGATTATATACAATATTGATATCATTATTAACAATATATATATTATGGAACCATGATCAAATTCCAAGTACTAAAACTACTAAACCGAAATTCTTATGAAAAAATGAAAAAGTTAATAGATGAAAATAACGATTTTAATAATAAATTAGTGATAAATGGGTGTTAAAATGTTATAAAAGGATTATATATGATATTATATATAAGTACATCATTATTATTTATAACTATAATAAATTTTAATTTAGTATACAAGATTTTAGATTACTTTTAATGCAAATGGAAGTTGAGGTAAGGGTTTTATGTTACAATCTCATTGTTTATTGGGATTATTTGTGATTAACTTTTCTAATGATGAAATATTTTGATATAACCCTCGATAAACTAATTAATTTTAATAAAATATGTTTATTTATTAAGAATACATGTTTTAATTTTATTTCCCATTCTTAACATACCCAATATACTGAAAGATTTGTTTTAAGGAAAACTGAATTTATTTCTCTCTTTGATCGATTTTTTTCTTATTTATCCAGGTTTCTACAAATAATTTCATGAATGTTTTTAATATCATACAATTATTTTTAATTTAATTTTTAAAAAATTCTTTAAATTGAATCTTTTTTTCATTTTCTGAACTAGGTACTTTATGATATTTTCTGAAAAGTATAGAGGGAATGATTTATTTTAACAAATACGACATAAATGTAACTTCATTTCATAATGAACACTCAATATATAGTTGTATCATTTATAAGGTTTCATGTTTTTTTCATAAAAAAAATTCTGTAATATTTAAGAGTTTTCTTATTTTAAATATGTGATTTTTAAGAGAAAAGGCTATTTTTCGTAGGAAATCTTCGAGGAGATCTTTTAGGGAATTTTTCATCTAAGATGACTCCCTTTGGTATTAATTATGTTTTATTGAGGATATTATCCAATGATTATATCCTTACCATTTACCTAGATGGTTTATAATTATTATGAAAAGATATTTATGGAACTTATTTATTTTTCATGGGTTATGTTATAATGAAATATTGAAATGTTTATGAAAGCTATTTCTTTTCCATGGGTTAATATTTGATGAAATATTTATTAAACTTTTTTCCCTTTCCTGAGTTATGGCATGATGAATTTTTTTGATCTTATTTCACACATATATATGATTTTCATTATATGAATGGTGTGACCAGAACTATATATTCCTCCAATGCATTGTGTAAAGATGGATATCTCAAGAAATAAACTAAACTAGAAAGGGGAGTGAACCTAGTTTAGTAATGGACACTGTCCACTATGATAGACTTGGAATTTAACAATGACTACTACAATGGTTTGGAGAGTGAAACCAATACACTATGATAGTCTCAGAAGTGATCGTTGACTACTTCAGAAATGATTTTCTAGGCTTATGTATATGACACAAAATTATGTCTTATGATAATGTTATTTTCTCATGGATCAGGTGCTTTGATTATTTTATTATTCATGTCTTATTAACATCCATGATTTATTCCATGACTCAAGATCATGATCTATGATATGCAGGGTATGGGTTTTAAATGCCATGCTCATGTTCTCAACCCTTATTCAAATTTTATATTGAAGTAACCATTGATAGCTTCATTTATTTCTCATACTGAGCATCTAATCTAACCCTTTGTTATGTTTCATTTTCTAAGGTTATAAATAAATATATTAAGTATGATATGTTAAAAGATATTTCTAGTTATGATGAAAAATGTGGAAGATAATGATTATATATTATAAACAACTTTCATAAGTGTCTATGTTTTGAAACATAAAGGACCTATATTATTATGGAATGCATTTTTATGTTATGAAACTAATATTCATCTTGCATGTTGTAATATATATGTATTAAAATTATAGGTTATTATATAAAATATTTTTTTCTTTAATTTTTGCCTTCCAGTTGTATATTATGTTATTTGAACACCTTTTCTTCCATAATTCTGTTGATTGTTTTTCCAAAACTAGTATTGATAGTTAATAATTGTGTCAAGATCTATGGTAGAGGTAATAATTTTGGTAAAATCATCAAATTTCCTTCTTTATTAAACCTTTTCTTTTTTAATGAAATTAATGGCATGTATCAAAGAATAAAAAATTATGAAAGAAACAATATTTTTTATATAATCTAGTTGTTGAGGATCAAAATTGAAATTAGAAGATGGATATGCTAAACTAATGTGTGTGTTCCAACCAACTGAATTTCATATTCCAGGAAATTCACCAATGATCCATTTAAAGGAGGGATAAATTTTAATGTTTTTAATGGTTTATGTATCATATGATTCTATACCATCATTCCACAACTCCTATAATTTTGGGATTAGATTCTACAAGTAGATTCCAATTTCATTTCAGGGCATTTTATTTCTAGGAATAATCATTGATATGATAAAAGAATTTTGTTTCATACACATCTATTTAAGTAGATTATATGGTACAAAAACAAATGGTTACATGTTATAACTACTACTTTGTATCAAAAAATGGTATAATCCACCACTTAGCATTCCTAAATACACATTTGTATGGGAAATGGATAAATTTGGATATGATGAATCAAAGGTATTCCATGTTTTTGAATCATTTTTTTGCTACATGAATCCTCATTATTATAGTCCACAACATTTAACCTCATGTACCCAGTCATTTTAAAATACATAGAGACTTTTTACAATCATTCTTTTGAAGGAAAATAATATAAAACCCTAGTTCCAGTTTTATTTTTCTATTTCTTTATAGTAGTGTATTAATTTGAACTGGCATAATAGTTTATTTATTTCTATATAGAAGTAAGAAATCATTTTAAATAATATTCATTCAAATCTTTTGCATAATATACGATAAAATAATTGGGATATACATTTTTCTTTGTATAAATTAGTCAAATATTGGTAAAAACTTCTTTATCTCATAAAATGTTGTAGGGATATTATATTTGGAAAATAGAACATGGAAAATCCTAATATCAAATACATATATTTATTTATTATTCCATAGACACTTGATATAGTACAATATGTAATTCCAATGTAAATTCTATCATACAATTCTTGATTTACATCTTTGAATTATTCAAAAAATGTATTTCTTTTATCTATTATGTTTTCTTTTGTATCGATTTTCACAACATCATCCATTAATATATTGTCAACATGATATGTTTCACCTATAGTTCTAAAAACATCATTAATATATAGATATTAAGTATTCATATCTACTTATGTGGTAATAAGTTAACATAGACGCACTACTATTTTGAAAACATCATTTATTATTCTTTGGATTTCATTATCCACTATCATAGAATCAACATGTTTATTTTTTGGTGAACATAATTTCTTGAACTTTCTATAATGTTTGATTATCTGTAAGAAATCCAAAAAACATATTGAATATGAAATAATTTCAATGAAATTTTCACAAATACTTCATCTCTATTAAACCTTTATCTAAATTTAAATTTAGTACATGGGGATTTTATTCTTCCATCAATGGATCAATTTTCAATTTCAAAATCCAAAAACATATCCAAACTATTAACATAAAAATGTATATTTCAAGATAATGAAATGAAATTTTTATCCATGAATAATGTATTTGATAAAAATTCCGATAAAAATAAAGTACATAATTATACAGGAATAAAATAATACATTTTACATAATGTTCACATTATTAAAATTATATCTCTCTTAATAATTGAAATCCTAAAACATAGACAAAAAATAAACTCTTTTCAAAAAAAAACTAAATTTAAAGTAACATTTATAATATCTAGAATAAAAGGCACACCATTAATACTCTAATAGGTACATTTTATCAATAATTAAATTTTTTTAGCGTACCTCATATGTACAATTGTGGAAGATGCTCCCAGAAAACTGTGTTGTTATCTGATAGTCTATAAACAACTAGTAGTTTTTGAAGAATCAGAAAACTAAACTAAGAAACATGAGTCTAATTTTCTATTAATATAAATATTTTCTATTGTAATTATTATTAATGAAATATATAAAAAGATATAACTGAATTTATATCAATGATAAAAGGAATATAAAAGAGATATGTTCACACTAAAATGCACTCATGTTGCTTGGTTTGCTAGTTGGATTTAACAAAAGAAACAATCTACTTATTAACTATATTATATCACCACCATACATATAAAGTTATTCATCCAATAATTTTCTAAAAATTCAATAACCCTTACAACATTTCAGGTATAATGAACATTTTTTTTAGTTAATAATTAAAGGAATCGATGAAAACAAAAAAAAAATAAAAAATTTATTGGAAAAAATGTTCAGAGTGAATCAATGAAGACAAGAAAGTGAAAATAAGGGACTCAATGGAAAAACTGTCTTATAATCACTTTCCTATATCATAATATTCATTTTATTTATTATAAAACATATTTTTATGTTTTGATAATGACTTTATTTGAAAATAATATGAGATTTGTTTCTTAAATCTCTTCATATAAATGTTTTTTTTCTAATTCATTATTTAATCAATTCCCTTTTTTACATATATTATTCTATAAATTTTATATATTAGGTTATAATAATATCTTCTTTTAAATTACTCAAAAAATCAAAACTTAACATTTTAGTTATAAAATCACAAAATAAAAATTATATTTTAGTTAAAGAATATAAATTTTTTGATGATAAGAACATATAATAAAAATTAACATCAATCATTCCATTATCACAAGACAATCAATTTTTTTACCAAATGATTTGACCATTGGTGAAACCGTTGGAGTTATTACCTAAATCTACACACACACACATTGTATACATGACAATATCATAGTATAAGATATTTATATATCATATGGTATGACAAAAAATTGAGGCATGTGATTTTTTTTGGTTTAGGAATATCATTCAATATGATATAGAGATATCGTGACACTATCATGGAATGATAGAATAAAATTTACGGGATTAACATTTGGATATATTCCAACAAAGGATATCATTAATATCAACCATTTTATAGAATAAAATTCTTCAGGGGAATGATATATCCATATGATTATTTCATAAACAAACAAATCCATTTATTAGTTTATTATAATTTAAGAATAAATGTCTGGAATTAAATGAGTGTACTTAAGGATAATATAATGGATTAATTTATAAATAATATTATGGGTGATAATTCCTGGTTGATACTCCCTTGATCTTCGAGATGCACTCTTCTTCACCCTTATCCTTCAAGAGGCACTAGACAGTTATTGGAGTTGTGGGGTCCTACCCATGTGATTACTAATTTAGCTTCAAATAATTGAAACAACAGAGAGAAGATATTAATTTGGATACATCTAAGGGATCCTTATCAAACCACTTTGATGAAGGAAGTAATATATTCTCATCAGTGAAAGGTATACACATGTTCTTTATTTTAGTTATAAATTAATTTAGGTTTAATTCCTGAGAATCTTGGGTTTTAAATTTTATTTAGCATGTGATTGTTAAGTTTTAATCAATCTGAATAAACCTAATAATGGAATCATATCTTTACCATGTTATTTAATTTCTAAAATAATGTTTGGAAAGGAATAATATTGTTATATTTTTTGGTGTTGCACAAGATGTTGTAAAATATGAATACTATTTTGTTCCATGGAATTTAGGTCATGATATAGGAAATAACATATCATAGGACACATTATAGTTCAAACCTTAAATTTAATATGTATCATTGAATATATTATTGAATATTTTAATGTACAATACCATCGATGAAGTGATTAAAAATAGAGAATCATATCAATAAGATGAGATATTTATTTGAAAAATTAAATATGATTTCAAGGTGTTGGAATCTTATATAGAAGCTTATCATATAACACAAATGTCAGCGACACACGAATTTAATTCTATAAATGGGATTAACCATTAAGTTAATTTTAAAAAATTATTATTTTAGCTCTGCATGGGACATATCATATGCTAGTATTGATTATTACAATATAGACTCTGAAAAGCTAAATTATGGTTATGTGATAGGAATATCAAAAGAAGTGTGTGCTGAATCACATTATGCAAGTCACCGCATGATTCTTTATATTATGTGAGAAAATATGAACCAATTTTAATCATATATAAGGGATTATGATAAGCTTATTAATGGGATAATCTCACATAGATCACTATTTATCTTACCCTAGGGTTTCACCCTTCACAGTTTTCTCAATTGGTCTACTCAATTTTGTCAATTTTGTTCCATTATATCCTTATCCTCACCTTTTCCATTCCAATATTGCTGTCCTAAATCACACATATTCTCTTCTCATAGTGTTGATCTTGGTTATGGTGTGTAGAAGTGTTTTTTCCTTCCTTATATCCTATGTATATGTATATGGGCTTCTTGGTGGGGCTTGAAGGCTCTTAGGGGGGGGGGGGGGGGTCTACCGCTTAGTTCTTATAGGAAATTGTGGCTTCAAGATCAATGGATGGTTGATATGTACCTCATCATCAGTGGATTTTGTTTCAGATATAGGAACCCCCAATGTAGATAAATGTTTGTGACATGATCCCTGTATTTTCAAGAGGTGGTGGTTTGGTTCCTGGTTAGTGGATTACTCATCATGTGACATTTTTCTCGTCTCTCTAGAGAGGCGCTTTTTGGTGGTCAAGGAAATGATTTTCTCTCTTTGGGTGGTGGTATTTTATGGTCAAGAGAGTTCCTTGTTTTGGGATGATGATAAGTGGTTGTGAAATGTTGCGACATTAGTGGATCGTCAGGTTCCTCTTCACGAGTTGGTGTAGATCATCCACGTTGTTTGATGTTGCTATTTCTAGTAGTGGAGATAGTGGAGGTTGCTATCTATTGGATAAATTTGAAGTTGAATTGGGTGGATTTTGTATTTTTATGAATAATTTTTCTTGGGTGTCTTCTTTGGATATGTTAGAGTTTTCTATGTTAGTGGGTTCCCCTATCATGGATCTGGTTGTGGGACTAGTTGTTCTATGAGATTATAGATTTTTTTTTTGGATTTGGATATTGGTTCATCGAATTTGGATGATGATACCAATTATTGTAGGTATTTATATGTGGATGGCCTCAAAAGAGTTATGGGTGTGCTAAAACCCATAATTAATCTATTTTTTCTACCTCTAGTTAGGCAAATGTGTACCCTAACTTGATCTGGACCAATGCTTTTGGTCTTGATTTGTGTTACATCAAGTTGAATTGCTGCGAGATCCTCACTAGATTTGTCAAGTTTGTAGATTGAATGAGAGATAGGGGTGATGGATCGTATCTTCTAGTCCTTCATTTAAATTTATAGTGTGTTTATAGGGGTTATCTACCCTATCGTGTGGCCATCACAATGTATCTTTTGGTAGGGGGAAAATTTACCACTAACGGATGTAACTGATGCATTGTGTGTTGGGGGGGGGGATGAAACCTATTCCATTTACATTCTTAATGTTTGTTTCTAGTTGGAAACTCATGAACATTATCTCTCATTTGGGTGTGGATTCTGGTATAATTTTTCCTTATTTGTAATGGGAATCCTCCCTTCGCATTTGTTAAAAGTAGTTCTCTTATTTTTCTTTTAATAAAGGGTACTTTTCCCACTAGCTATTAAAAAATGGACTTATTTGAGTAATAATTTAAACCATATCAATAAGAGTCTAAATAATTTATATGATCAAGATTAAAAAAAATGTTAAATACATGGTATTTAGATTTTGTAAATTATTTACATAATAGATTTGTAATAGAAAATGTTTATATTTCATTTAATATCATATATTTGAACTAAAATTATATAACGAATAATTTTAGGGAGTTTGTATTATAAATATATATAAATAATTTATATTCAAAATTATGGAATATAGATAAGGTTAGGTAAAATTATAGTGTTTATAATTAGTTATAATTTATGATTTTTTCATAAATTGTTTAGATCATGTTTAAATAAGTTATTTTTATTTAAAATATATTCTCTCCTTTATTCCTAGATATAATTTTTATATTTTGAATTATGATACATGCACTAAATTAAGAGTGTTTTAACTATTTCTATAAATTATGACACATGCATCTAAGGAGTTACCTGCTAGGTATGATTATGATTTAGTTATCTTTTAAATTAAATCTTCCTTGTACATGAGTTGTGTACGGAGTTAGAAATCAATATGGTTTAAACATTTTGGTTTAGTGGAAATAATATGATTCCAAACTAGAACAATAGAAGCGTGCATACATGTAAAGCTATTAACAAGAGATAAGATGGTTAGATTAAATTCCATTTAAAAATACCAAGTGTTGGATTCATTCCAAATAAAACAAACTTCAAGACCTCAATCATTCGACTAGACAGTTTCATGCAAAATTTTGGTGACCATGGATTATATGATATAATGCATAGAGGATATAGATAATCTTTTGAGTTAGGTAAAAAAATATGATATTGATAATTGGGTTACACTTATTTGGGAAAATGTTATGAAGGGTACCATAGGACTAGAGTTGAGGTTATATAAATATGATATATTTAGGAAAAGGGTTATCCAATAAACAATCCAAGAGTTATATATCATATTCAAGACATGATGGAAAATATGTATAGAAAATTGGATAGATGAAATATAAATTGGACTCATTACTTATTGAAATATATATTTCTCCCCACTAATAGATATGATAGATTGTATAATATCCTCACTTTACTTCTAAGTATGAGATTTTAAAGGTTATAAATAATCTATTTATCTTTTACTTCATCTATATTATGGGATGTTTAGAGGCCAGTTTTAAGTGGTTAAGCATATAGTTTTTGAATTTGGAAGAGTTGATTAATGTATAAGTCATGTGGTGGATGGAATGTAGCCACTAACTAACTGGTGGTCTTCCATTAGGCTTTATAGGACTAGAAAAACCAACTGAATCATTTGTTGGGTGCCACCAACCATCTTTTGGTGATGAAAAAACCTAGGTGGTTCTTCTAGGCACACATTACAACTGATGGCCCACCACTAGCTAGAAAGCGGTGCTAGTGACTTGATAGTCAGGCCCATTGGGTTGTTATTATGACCAGTCTGGGGAATTATTAAATTTTCCCTGTGGGTTTTAATTTCAGACATTTATCTACCTTAAGTAAAATACAATTCTGTCCCTATTGGATCTAATTTTATTGTTAGACCTCCCCCTTCTTCCTTAGAATCTTCAATATTTTTTCCCTTATCTCTCTAAATTTTCATTGATATAGGAATCAAGAACAATGAGTCTTTTCTCTAGATCCATGAAAAATCCTTCTTTATCCTTAAGATATGTGCATGGATCTATGTAAAATTTTTGATTTACTCAATGATATAATGATTAATTCCTCCATTTTTCATAATTTGGTATAATATACCACAATTTGATATTGTTTCATGATTAAACCAAGATCTACCTTTGACAACAAGAGTTTAACATGTATGTCTTGACGAATTATATTCTTAGAACTATTATTGATAGTGGATAGATGAAAGAACCTTAATCCATTGAAAAATTCATGTTATATTTTTAGTGACATTGAATGTCAATGATCTATTAGTGACTAAAGTAGAATTATTCACGAACAATGATGTTTTTGGGAATTTGTTTGAATGATAATAATTATATATTTTTATTCT
This sequence comes from Viscum album, assembly GCA_963277665.1. Lineage (NCBI taxonomy): Eukaryota > Viridiplantae > Streptophyta > Magnoliopsida > Santalales > Viscaceae > Viscum > Viscum album. The sequence continues at coordinate 1,154,388,444 of OY728120.1, read as the reverse complement.
TGATTCACGAATTGAATTTATTCTATAACAATGGATTCATGATGGATCAAGGATCCTTTTATAGACTCAAGGAACACTTCTAGAATCAATAATTAATTAAAAATATATTCTTTGATTGATGATTAATTTAGTGTTTTTTCAAATTCATTCCTTGAAATACCTCATAATTTATCTTGTTGATGGAAAATTTAATGTATGTGATTATTGAACAATGTTATTGAGTTGTAATTCTCTCGATTCTATATTCTAAACTTCTTCCATAAAGAACTAGATTTAGAGCTAGAAATATTTGTGTGTGATCCATTCTCTGCGGGTGTAAAAATTTTTCATTCATCATTTTCTTGAGAAACCGTGGCACTCTTTCATCAAAACCATAATTTTGGAAGTTACTTTTCATTTTGGATTTTTATTTACACTTTTTTCCATGGTATGACTCATGTGTTGGAATGGTCTATGTTGTTTATTGATGGTATTTTCTTGTGGATGTGTGAATTTCCACAATACCCATATATGATCCTTGTTTCCATGAGAATTAAAAGAGTATTATGTTACCATGAATAATGTTTATTCACATGAAGTTATATGATGTAACTATTTTTTTATTATGCCATGCTATTCTTGTTTTATCATGATTTTCCTAGATTAATGTTATCTTTCCTTTAGGGGTTGTTTCTTAGTATCTATGATAATAAGACTATCATGGTACATTTACCATTAGAGTGGGAGAATGCATTATGTGTGATGATGATGATGATGGAACCATACACAGGTTAGATGCTTGATATCCTTATGGAATGAATTATTTTTTTCCTTAAGTGTACTAAGTGATAGACTAGAACTTTACACCTTTCAGATATTGAGTATCATTTTCAATCGATGACTTAGGGATTCCATGTGATATTTTACCAATATTTATGCTCTTTATCTATCATTTTCATTGACCCTTGATCATCTGTTCTTTATAGAGCCGAAGCAGGTATGGCTAGGGGTTGGTGGAAGATTGGTTAGTGCCTGATCACTTGATATGTGATTGTATGTTTCTTATAAATTCTTTTGATTTTAACATTACCATGAATCACACCTGTAATATTTGTGTGAACTTTTCAAGAATGCATTGGTGGTTTCCTAATGGGTTTTATTACTCACAACCTCAATTATAATTTTGATTCATGTATAGACTTCAAGTATTGGGATCCAAGAATGGGAAAGGGGCCCATGGTAGATGGTTGAGATGATAACCATGGATCTGGGAGTAGTACTAGGTTTTAATATATAGGATACTACTATTTATTAATTTATTTACCCACTAACACTTATACTTGGGTTTGACTTGTCATAGTGGGATCCCAATTTATTTATTTGTAATACCGGTATTCTTTCTACATAGTCCACATGTTTACTCTAATTATTATATTATATTATATTATTATTTTTTGTGAGAGGAAATGATAATGAGGGTATAGTATCCCCACCAACAGACATATAACCTCGATGCTAGTCGACAACCACTTGAGTATTGGGAGGTGTACATGAGCTCATGTGACTCTCCGACTCAGACTCGTTGGTTTAGGCTAGGGCATTGTAAAATGGTTTTTGAGAATAGTTTATTATTTTATTTTGGTTTAACTTGGGATATATTCATAATGAGATTGTTGTATGGGACTACAGTAGGGGAGTTTCCATGTGTCTATCCAACTCATGTGTAATGGACCTCTGAGTTTCCATTGAGAATATTACAATTACAGTTTTATTATATTTTTGGGTGTGTTCCTGGATCATGATTTTTTATGTATGATCAAATTCCATATATATTAATGTTTTATCTAGAATACTAGTTTTTATTTTAATTCCTTATTTTTTCTACGTATTTTGGATAGATTTTAACTTTTTTGTGTGATATATCTATTTTTCAAGATATTTTAATATATATATGTTGGAACTAATTAATAGAGACTAATCTAGATGTTATGTATATATATATATTGATGTGAATAACATACAATGATGGAGAACCTTGGTAGGTGCTATAGTGGTTATACCTTGTGTTATGGGTAGACTCACAGGGAAACTTTTGCATGATCTATTAGATTTATTAGGATCTATCTTATGTTCTCTAAATGTTTACTTTCATGTTATAGTATATTTCACCTCATAGATGACTAATGGGACCAATAACAGATGTGGGATGGGGTACTCTTACTTGGGGTGATGTCCCTATCCCACCGCCTTTTGTGTAGGATGGTTCACCATGGCACACTCCCAGACCTACTTTATTAGTATAGATTGTGGGCCTACATCAATTTGGATTCCTTTTTCTAGTTCCTTCCTAGTGTGGAGGGGAATTGAGGTCTATGGTCGACTATGGTAGAGTCTTCCAGCTCTAACACACATCAGCGTTTTAGGGAACTTGGGGACTACAAGATGTTGTGGACTAAATATACATCATCTAGGGTGTCTTTTTACGCACTGAAACACTTGAGGACAGAAAGGTGAAGATGAAATCATTCATGTTGTAGGGACTTGTCGATCATTTTTGGGGAATTATAGAATAGGAAGAATGATGTGAGTGTCTCACCTAGGAGGTATTCAAGAAACTTTTCTATGGGGAATTCATTCGCGATATGATGAATATAGATAGTGAGTAGGAGTTCATAGAGTTAAAGAAGGGGTCCATGATAGTGTCTAGATACTCTAATAGTTTCATTGAGCTTCACCACCTTCTTTCACTCCTAGATATAAATGAGGGATAGAAGTCCAAGAAGTTCACTACTCTAAATCTAGCCATTAATAGTGCTAAAATTGGATTAATAATATCTTTTTTTGAGCATTAAAAATGTGGTCCCTTATGAGGGTATTTTTTTCAACTGATAAAGGAGTATTTAAAAAATTATATTTTCACTCTTTTCTCAGTTCCCTTGCACCCTTCCTCAATTCTAGACACCCCTTTATTAGTGTAAAATCCCAGGTAAATAAAGAACATGAAAATTTTCATATTTATTAATATTTGTGAATAAAATATTAATTCTAGTTTAAAGAGGACACTATGTTTAATGGCATACCCAATACGCAATAATGAGTTTCTTTGAAATCTTATGTTGCACACTAATAATATAATATTATTATTTTAAATGGTAGTTAATGCCTTGCTATTGTATTGACGAGAATGAATAGAACTAACTATAAAATTATTATACATGATTGTTGAATATTTTTACATTTATCCAATAAAAGTTAGCAGCTTAAAATAAGTAATGAATTCAATTTTAAGCATAAAAATACTCTAATATTCATTAAAAGGTCGATTTACCACCTTTTAATGGTGAACCATCATTAAATATAGTTTTTGTCTCTTTTATATGTTCTATTTGACAAAATAAAAATATTTTTTAGAGTCGGGACACCAAAATTTACTTTGGATGAAATTTTCATATTTTTCTAATAAAGTTCATTTTTTAATGAATAGTGGAAAATACTGTATTTCAATTAAAAAGTGCCTTTTAATATAATTTATTTATATTGTTATATTATCTTTTTATTTGGTTTTAAAGTGTAATTAGAATATATGTTTACTATATAATATAATTTTGGTCATTAGAAGTAATTTAATTTTTAAATTGGACATAAACAAGTGTCAATATTTTCATAGTTATTATTTCATAAAAACACGCTATTTGTTTTAACAGCGGGAATTAATTTTAAATTAATTTCTGCCAGTTATGTGTTTTGAATTTAGAAAAATGGATTCCATATTTGGAATCAGTAGGTCCAAATTGAGTAAATAGGTAACTTATATTTTTATACATTTTAAATATTTACTTTCGTAAATATTTTATTTACCATGATTAAAGTGTAAATATAGTAAATAAGGGTAAAATATAACGTTATAATAATATTAAATTATCATAACATGTGTCTTAATACTATTTCATGATACATATCCAACCATGGGCTTCCTTGGGTCGAATTGGGGACACCATGAAGCCACATGGGAGTAATAATGACATTTTATATTAATTAATTTAATGTAAAGACAAAAATGACATAAAAACATCTTTTAGTAAATACATTTTTATATAGGGTTATATAATTTATCATTTCGAATATAAATATTCTTTGGAAATATTAAAATATTTTCTACATCATGGTTGTTTTTTAATAATTTTTAGACCTCAAATAAATTAAATTATTTATGACACAATAATGATGCAATATTTACCTCATTAATAAATGATTTAAATAAATAAGATTATAAATATTAAAACAATATCTAAAACCTATACAATTCTTATTGGATTATTTATTTCGACCATGAGTCATATTATCTTTTATATTAAGGAATAGTTTACCTTTTCAAACCGAATATGAGGTTATAATAAAATAATTATTTCAAACTTTCCAAAAGAGACCCTCATCTCCCTTATAAAAATCCCTCACTTATAACCCATTTCTCACACTTCCCAAGCCTTTAGATCGTGAAAACTATGCTCCAATAAGCTCCCAAGATCCCTCTCTTACTCCCAGAAGCCTTACTTTAGGCATGAAACGATTCAAGAATCCTTTTTGGTTCAAACCAAAGGTAGTTACCTGATTTAAAGGTAACATCTTCTCTTAAGTTCTTTTGTTTTATTTTACTTCTCAAACCCCCTAAACTCTTTTTATTAATTTATTTAATAACAACACCAGTATCATAAATATACTGGGATGTTGTTATGAGAATTATTCTAATTACACTTACACACACCTCCGTATAATGGTAAAATAACATAACGTTTCTGTGAATGGAAAACTAACGCCTCACGAAATGATGATTGTTCAATTAACTCCTACCACCTCTCTTGGTGGCCATTGTGATTGAAATGTATTTATATATGATATATATTATGATTATGTTTTATTTATGCTTCTTTATTTTTCATTTATTGTAACACCCTGACCCCAGTTACCCAGAGTCGGTGCATTATTTTAATACATTGGCATGATTACAAGGAATCATGTCCTGAAGGACCGATCGGTTTAACAGTCTTGGAAAATAGATTACATACATGAATGTTACATTACAGTTTATAACATACAAAACAACATAAATAATACTTTATGAACACCATTATTCCCCTAGCTTAACCCTGTATATCAATCACAATACACTTCTTGGAATCCTGGGAAAATAAAATATAGAAAGGGGTGAGCTCAAATTCTCATTAAGGGTAAGCAATACAGCAGAAACTTTCAAAAATAAGCATAAAAATTTAAGGCAATGTATAAAACTAAAACAAAAGACTTTTAAACTTGAACTTCAGCATAATATGGAAGAAATAAAATGAAATAATTCCGTTTAATTATTCACATGGATATTCTAATAATCGAATAATCACATTCAATATCAATAACCACTTTCATAACGATGGAATGCATAATTCCAGACTATCATAACCACGTTTCCAGGGCCTCGTGCCAATACTACAAATAAGATTTTGTCAAGGCCTCGTGCCAAGACACTAGTTTGTCTCATGAGACCTACCGATGCATCGTGGAGCTATAGCGGGCTCCACCCGTCACTTACTAAGTCCAATGCATTCCTCATATGAACAGGTTTAAACATAACATAAACATTCATATTAAAACTAGCATACGAAATGTCAATACTTTCTCCATAAACCATGAATGGTATAAAAATAACACATCCACAGTTAAACATATCACACAACCTTCAATACAATATGGAAGTTTTTTATAATAATAAATCAACTTCAAATAAGCTTAAAATCCATCAAAGGATGTTGACATAGATGAAATCAAAACTATTTGAGAGAAATGTCTCTTTTTTTGTGAAATCATTTAAAAGTCACACTATTTATCTAGAAGCCATTTAAAAATATATTTTTTAATCAAAGTTTCCCATACCACTTTGAAACTTTTATAAGCAATTTTAATTTTAAAACATTAATGTCCATATATATAAATATTTAAACCCATTTTTAAAACGTGGATATTAATGAGAATGATTTAGAATAATAAGTCTTTAAAATATTTAAAAAGGATATTTTAGTTAGAGTTTCTAACCAAAAGAGAGACACTTGAATACAAATAATTGAGGTAATAAAAACTTTGTAATATCATGAGAATAAAAGTATTCATGATATACTATGTCAAAGTACATTATATACACAACATAAGAGTGATTTGGTGTATAACAACAAAGAAGTCTCAATGGAATGTAATTTGAGATGAAACTTATTATAAAGACCGTATCCTTAGGTTAAGGATAAATAAATTTCATAATTATGTGTGAAAAATATAAATACACTCAATAATATTGGATATTCAGTGTAAATAAATCAGAGGACATTCCCACATTTTCTTGTAAATACAACACCAATGAATTGGATATTTAACACAACAAATGGAGATTGAGTTAAAATTACTCTTATCAAGTTCATATAGATGACTTGAGAAATTATAAATGGAGTGATTCTGTGTATCAAAAGTATATACAAAGATAGGGGAGTGGAAATTATGACATAAGAAAATGAATAGTTATTCCACACATAATCTTGGAGTAAAATAATCAATGAAGTATGCGTAAAGCCGAATGAATGGAAATTGAGATTTCAAATTCCCTTATCGATTTGGTAACATACGAAACATACACCCATGAAAGAAGGATCATACAATGATGATTCATATATCAAAAAATTAATGTATATTACACAATGAATACAATCATGGGCAGTACACACACTGCATGCAATAAATAAGTGGTGAACAATAGAAATCTCAGGGAATTAAAAGTGAGATAAGAAACCCCTTACTTTGCACTTTTCGTTAGTCGAGGGTACGTTTAGAATCTTGTATGAAGGCTATATAATGTCATTAAATTATAATAGAACCATATTAATATTTATTATATCATACATTATTCATTTATGAGTTTATACTACCCATTTAATAATAATTTCCATGTTAAATTAATATTTCGGGTAATAATCGATTTCTTTATCGTACATGTTTTAACGTGTTACTCTTGATTGTATCACTTAGATCATGATTTAAATACTTCCATAATATAAAACATGATTTATTTATTATATATATTTATAATATAAAAATTTATAATATACGTATATATGAAATGGAAAACACCATTTATGGAGACGGTAGTCCGTACGTACGCATAAACGCTGTTTCCGTTTTCATATAGTATTGAATGGAAGTAAGTGAATAAGATATATGTAAGTACATAAATACTTATATATATAAATATATATAACTCCAGTATCATTATTATGTCATATATTACATACTTATTAGTAATATATATTTTTATAATCGTCGATGAATGGTGAACTTGGAAATGAATCTCATTGCGTCGTGGAGACGGTAATCCGTACGTACGCATGAGAGAAAATATCATTATTTTGATATTAATATAATATATAATTGGATGGTATATAATATCTACATAATCCTTATCATGTTATATTTATTATTTACATGAATTATACATCATTATTATACCCATCTAAATAATAATATATTGAATAACAATTACACCAAAACGTGGAGACGGTAGGCCGTACGTACGCATGTATGGTGACATGTCATTCAAGGGATGCATAGAATAATGAATTTGTTTGTTCCATAATTATAATAAAATCATAGTATATATAAGATACTGGAGTTATTATTTTAAAATGAAAATAACAAGGAAAGATGAAGTTGAAGAAGAAAGGAACTTTAAAGAGGGTGGTGAAGATGTTACCACTTCTTCGTGTTCTTCCTTTTGATTTGATCAAAAGAGATCCTTAGGTTGGCTTTCGGATCAAAATAAGGTCTATAGGATAAATTGAGGGAAGTTGGGAGGATAGTTGGGCAGATTTTGGACGAGCCAAATGGCTTTGAAGGTGTGAATAATTGGTTAGAAGTGGTGTCCTATTATAAGGGGGAGGAGGGGCTCTTTAGGAAAAACTTAAAGTATTATTTTATAATAAATTAATATTCGGTTTCTAATGGATCCAAATTGGATTATTCAAAGACTAAGGTGGGTATGGGTCCAAATCCTTTCAACCAATATATTTTAGACAGGTTTGGGTCATTATATTAACCTTATTTTTAGTTTTAACTCTTGTTTAATTAGTTTGACACTTACCATGTCACTTTGTATTTTTATATTATATAGTTAATAAACTTACTATATACATCCAAGAGACCCCCAAATGGTCCATTAATGATACAAATATCATGATAAAATTCCTTTGGCTGAACCGTAGATTTTTAGAATTTAATATCAATCAATAATATAATATTTGTTTTAAAAACTATTTTATGTCAATTTTAAAACTATTTGGTATTTGATTTTTTTAAAACTTTTAACTGCATGATTACTTCGAAAAAAGTTAATTAAATAAATCCTAACATGTCATATTAACCTATAAAATTCGTGTAATTCATTAAAAGTCTCAAATTATATTTATTTGGGTATTTAAAATATCAATTATTTTAATATTTCACTAATAAGGTAATTACTTTATCATCATTGTGTCATAAATAAATTAACTTATTTAATGTCTAAAAATTATAAATAAAATACAATTATGTGGGAAATATTTTTATCTTTCTAATGAATATTTATAGTCGAAAATATAACATATATAACCCTATGTAAAAATTGTTTTCCTAAAAGATATTGGCTTGTGTCATTTTTGTATTTACTTTAACTTAATTAATATAAAGTGTCATTATCATTTACAAGTGGATCCATGAGGTCCCAAAATCGACCCAAAGATGACCATGGTTATACATGTTTCAACCAATAGGTTTAAGACACATTTTAGGGTAATTTATTATTATTATAATATTATTGTTTTACCCTTATTTACCCGATTTACCCTCTAACCAGGGTAAATAAAATATTTACCGAAGTAATTATTCAAAATGGTTAAAAATAAAAGTTACCTATTTACACAATATGGAAATCCTGATTCCAAATATGGAGTCCATTTTTCCAATTTCAAAACACAGAAGTGGCAGAAATTAATTTAAAATTAATTCCCGCTGTCAAAACAAAAGCGTGTTTTTAAGAGATAATAACTATCAAAAGTTTGACACTTGTTTATGTCCTGTTTAAATGTGAAATTATGTCCAATGACTGAAATTTTATTAAATGGTAAAAATATATTCAAAATATACTTTAAAACCACTCAAATTCATAATTTATCACTATTAATTATTTCGATTAAAAAAGTTGTTTTTAATAAAAATTTAATAATTTTCACTATTCATCAAAATATAAAAGTTATCCGAAAAGTACCAAAATTTCATCCTAGTATAATTTAGATATTCCGAATCCAAAAATGAAGTCCATTTTGAAATATAAGATGTATAAAATTTCAAAAAGTGGGTATTACTATTAATAACGACTACTTTGATTGGTTTTGGTGTGTGTTAGAACTCGAAGTTGCATACAACACACGCTACTGTATTATTCAAAGAGAAGAATACAATGGAAGTTTGGGGTGTTACATTTATATAATACCTTTATGGTTTCCATAATGGTTAAATGTGATAATTTCATTTTAGGAAGTGCCGACTACCGCCCCCTCAAAGTGATATGACTCGTTAATGCCTTACGTGGGATGTATAAAGGATATAGTTAATGATATTATATATGATATTTTACTTTAATTATAATATAACTATGTATAATTATGTTTTAATTCCATTAAGTATTAAATATAAATGAATGTAGCGTTCATGCGTACGTACGACTTACCGTGTCCCTGAACGGTGCATTTCATTTCTTATCTCTAAATGTTATGTACTAATATAAATACATGTATATATTGGATATATATGATATATATGATATCTAGATCATTAATATAATTCTAGAGATGATGGAGTATTGACCACCTGGAAAAATTGTAATTATAACAAGTTCATTTTTAACTCAAATTCTGAACATCGACAAAATGTCCGATATGAAGTCAAATAATTAACTAACTATTATTGACAGGTAATAAGTGATAAAAAGTATTAATAAACATTAAAAAGGTTATGAAGAAAGTATAAATTAACTTAAGTTTATTATTCAGGAATAAAAAGTAATATATGAGTCAAGTTGGACACGAGGTAAGGGATTTCTTTTCTCACTTTTAATTCCGTGAGATTTCTATTGTTCACCACTAATTTATTGCATGTGGTGTAACGTGTACTACCATTTGATATATATTATAATGTTTATATTTATATTCATGGTACTCTGTGATTCATTTGGTGGTAATTAACATTCCTCGTATGACTCGATTGATTACAATGTGGTAAAAGTTTTTCATCTCACCTTTTATTCCCATGAGATTCATGCCAAATTAGCCGCTATTTCCTTTTGTGTGGTGGATTTTCTGCCCATGACTGTATTCTTTGTGTAATATAATTTAATTTAAGGATATTTACATATTCATTGTGTGATCTTTCTTTCATGGGGTGCATGTTTCGTATGTTACCAAATCGGTAAGGGAACCTTTCACCCTCCTCTTTTTAAAAGACTTATTTTTGTAATGTGTTTTAATTTACTTCTTATTATGTTGGGATATATTCTTATATATCCTTATTGATGTAAATTTTATTTCCAAGTTATGAGATATACTTTTATCTCTCATCAACTTATTTCCTGAATTTTAATGTGACGCCGTTAGGCTGTACAATTTCTGTAAAAAAACATCTTAACCCAATTTCAATTTTTAGGTTAAACATCCACTTCTTGATTATGTCGTTCTATGAATATGTGTGAATAACCGCTGATTTGTTTTCACTTAATATCCACTTATGTTGGGTGTATTTATATTTTTCACACAAAATTATGTCATTGATTTATATTTAATCTAAGGATACCTTCTTTATAAGGGATTTAATATCAATTTATATTTCCATTGAGACTTCATTGTTGATTTGCACCAATTCACTCTTATATGGTGTATATAATGTACTTTGGCATATTATATCATAAATAAATTTATTCTCATGATATTATTAAGTTCTGATTAAATGTTATTCCTCAATTATTTGTATTCTAGGATGTCTCATTTTGTTAAAAACTCTTTAACTAAAATATCATTTTAAATGTTTTAAAGGTTTATTCTTCCAAATCATTCACATTAATGTCCATGTTTTAAAAATGGTTTTATGGATTTATTCATATGGACATGAATGTTTTCAAATTGAAAATTATTTCAAAAAGATTCAAATTGGTATGAGACACTTTGATTGAAAAATCTCTTTATTTAATATTTTAAATGGTTTAGAAAATGGTTTGATGAAATCTTTGATTTTTTCAAAATTTTGAAATGATATATTGTGATTAAAATATTGAAATGTTGTCATTAATTATGTTTGTTTTGAGGGATATTAATATTTTATGGCTATTGGAAATTGTTTTCATATACGAGTTGTTCTGTGATAAAGCTAGGGAGGGTGATCCCGAGATAGATCTCCAATGCATTGGGTAATGTGACAGAGGTAAAAGTTAATATTTATCCAAAGAGATTTAGGTAATATACTATTATGGGCATTGAAAATGTGACTCCCTCTGTATCTACGATAGAAACAATGTAAGTATGTTATTTATGCCATAAATTACCTTTATGATTTATGATTTCTATGTGTTGTTCATAAATATTATGATGTCATGAGGTATGTTATGATTGAAAAGTATGGTTTCATTGTTTTGTATTTATTGATGGGATAATGTTTTTATTCCTTATTTTATATCCCTTACTGATCTTTTTATTATCATCCCATGTTATGGAAATGTTTTCCCCAGGACTTAAATATGAATAAGGGTCAAGGGTGGGATCAAGGAAAAGTCATGCTGTCTAAAACATGAAACTAGACATGACACTTTTTTTTCAAGAGTTTTTATTTTATGAAAAAATGGATACTTAGAAGAATTGTCTACATGTAAAATTCATGTTGTTATGTAAATGTTATGAACTAATTCTCTAAAACTCTAAACCTGAAAATATCCTCAATGTGAATTATCCATTTAATTCAAGATTATGTAATGTTTAAGGCTGGGTCCTTAAAGTTGGCATCAAAGGTCGGTTTAGATAACTTTAGAGGTTAGGGTGTTATTTAAGCATAAGTGACACTACCATTATGGTTAGGATTTTAGAAAGATTCATAGTTATTTTAGATAAAGTGAATGAGTTTAAGATAACATAAAAAAGTACATCTCTTTATATACCCTCCTCATTAGATATTATATGATTATTTTACTGATATACTCACACTTACCTTTTTTTTGTTTTAGTAAATGGATGGATCTAGTAGGCACCAAAGTAACATTGGCTGTGAAGAAAATTGTGATGGTTTTCTGAATGAGAACTTGAATGAAATGAGAACTACAATGGGAACTCTTGTGGTTATTCTCAACCAACTATCTGGAGTCATGATTGACCACCTGAACCTTAGTGATTTTTATAAGGCATTGTATATGCAAGAAACATATCCCCACAGAATTTCAGATAATAATCATAAAGGTAATTATATTCCAAAGCTTATGTGTCAATGATGTGGAAAGAAACACATAGGAAAATGTTTCAATGGGATGAGAAGATTCTATAGATGTGGATGTGAAGGTCATAAAGAAAGAACCTACCATGGAAAAAAGAATTATCCTGTTGACTCTAGGAAAGGGAAATAAGTTATTTCTTAGGGATCAATTTAATGTTTTAAATGTGGTGTGAATGTTCATAATGCAAATAGTTTTCCTACTAAGAAGTTCTGAGAATGGGATCACCGGGATCATACAAATATATGTTTATGAATACATAATGCCATTCTAATTTAAGATGAAGAAAATTAAAATGGCCAATGAAAGGTATGAATTATTTATTAACATATGTTTTGACATTATTGAATCTTAGAATATGATTCAAGATTTTGTTTATAGGAAAGAATTTTTTCATAATAAGTTGGGAAATAATGGTTAATGGATCATGAAGAACGTTGAATGAGTAAGACGTTAACATATAAGGGATTCAATAGTTATGGTAGATTTTAGGATGGTGAAATGCTTATAAGTATTAAGGCTCTTTTGATGATGGGATTGCATTGGAAGACTTTTTATAGTATTTGTAACCCTAAAGTTTGATATATGAAAATGTTATTCATGGAATAATTATATTTTCTTATCATGAGTAGTGGTGGAATTTTATTTTGGGATAATCTATGTTTTTATTATGGACATATGGTGATTTGGGGTTTTTATGGAAATGATTAACTTATCACAGGGAATATGTGATTTGGTAAATTACACTTCAGTATGAGACATTAAGAGAAGACAATTTTATTTGGAGATAAATGTTAAGGTTTAATTTGGTAGAATATGACATTAAATCCTTCTGAGTTTTGGGTTTCAATCTTAGTTTGGATTATATTGAAGAATTTTAAGGACAATTATGTATTTAATAGTCTTTCTTTGTCTTTGGGTACTTTTGTTGAATTTTGGAGTTTAAGAGTTGTAACGTTTTTATAAAATATTATCCTTTTTTGGGGATTATATGATATCTTACTAACCATTTTGGTTTTAGTTGATGTTTAAAGACAAGGTAAATATATAGTTATTCTTTTGTGGATTTTTTGATTCTCTAGAATATGATTCCTGTGCTTTTGATGTGACCAAGTCTTTCTGAAAGCTCATTATTTGGAGAAAAGATTAGTTTTTGGTAGAAACATATTAAACGATGAAACTCAACTTGAAGGTATGTATATTTCATTATGTTCTTATTCTATGTAGAAAATGAATTCTTTAAAATTATGAAAAGGAACTTAAAACAAAACCGTTGTTGTTTTACGTTTTCTACTGGGCAATCAAAGACCGTATAACACATCATAAGTTTGTGACTTTCTGGTGGTTAACTTTTTCTTAATCATGTTTTATAGAATTCTCAATCTGAACATGACCATTTGTTCTCTCTTACATATCCATGTTTTGCTACATGGAATCCGAGTATGAGTTATCTAGGGTGACCTTTGTACTTCTCTTTCATTCTTTTAAAGTGATAGTTTTACTGACTCTTTTCCCGATGTGGGACTTTTAATGAAGTTTCCAAGACCAGTTTTAAAATTGTGAGGACACAATTCCAAAAATGGGGGAATGATGTAACATCCCAGGTAAATAAATAACATGAAAATTTTCATATTTATTTATATTTGTGAATGAAATATTAATTCTACTTTAAAGGGGACGCTATGTTCAATGGCGTACCCGATAAGCAACGATGAGTTTTTTTGAAATCTTACATTGCACACTAATAATATAATATTATTATTTTAAATTGTAGTTAATTCCGAACTGTTGTATTGGTGGGAATTAATTGAACTAACTACAATATTATTATACATGTTTTTTGAATATTTTTACATTTATCCAATACAAGTTAGAGGCTTAAAATATGTAAACAATTCAATTTTAAGCATAAATACTCTAATGTTCACTAGATGGTTGATTTACTGCCTCCCATGGTGGCCATTGTGATGGAAATATATTTATATATGATATATATTATTTTTATGTTTTATTTATGCTTATTTATTTTTCATTTATTGCATACCTTTATGGTTTCCATAATGTGTAAATGCGATAATTTCATTTTAGGAAGTGAGGACTATCGCCCCCTCAAAGTGATATGACTCGTTAATGACTTATGTGGGATGTATAGTGGATGGAGTAAATGATATTATATATTATATTATACTATAATTATAATATAACTATGTATCATTAAGTTTTCATTCCATTAAATATTAAATAGAAATGAAAGTAGCGTTCATGCGTACGTACGACTTACCGTCTCCATGAATGGTGCATTTAATTTCTTATATCCAAATGTTATGTACTAATATAAATACATGTATATATTGGATATATATGATATATATGATATATACATCATTAATATCATTCTAAATATAATGGATTATTGACCATAAGGAAAAATTGTAATTATAATAGGTTAATTTTTAACTCAAATTCTGAACATCGACAAAATGTCTGATATGAACTCAAATAATTAACTAACTAATATTGCAAGGTAATAAGTGATATAAAAGTAATAATAAACATTATAAAGTTTATTACAAAATTATAAATTAACTTATGTTTTTTATTCAGGAAGAACAAGGAAAATACTAGTCAAGTTGGACACGTGGTAAGGGATTTCTTATCTCACGTTTAATTCCATGATATTTCTATTGTTCACCAATTATTTATTGCATGTGGAGTATTTTGTACTTACATTATATATATATATTATAATTATTATATTTATATTCATGGTATTATTTTATTCATTTGGTGGTTATTAACTTTTCTCAAATGACTCGATTGATTACAACGTGGTAAGGGTTTTTAATCTCACATTTTTATTCCTGGGAGATTCATGCTAAATTAGCCACTATTTACTTTTTTGTGGTGGATGTACTTCCCATGATTGTACTATTTGTGTAATATACTTTAATTTATGGGTATTTAAATTTTAATTGTATGATCAGTCTTTCATGGGGTGCATGTTTCGTAGGTCACCAAATCAGTAAGGGAACCTTTCACCCTCCTCTTTTTAAAATACTTATTTTTGTTATATCTTTTAATTACATCTTATTATGTTGGGATATTTTCTTCTATATCCTTATTGATGTAAATTTTATGTCCAAGTGATGAGATATCCTTTTCTATCTCATCAACTTATTTTCTGAATTTTAAAGTGAGGCTGTTAGGCTATCAAATTTCTATAAGAAAACTTCTTAACCCAATTTCAATTTTTGGGTTAAACATCTACTTCTTGATTATGTCATTATATGAATATGTGTGAATAACCTGTGATTTTTTTACACTTAATATCCACTTATATTGGGTGTATTTATATTTTTCACACATAATTATATAATTTATTTATCCTTAATCTAAGGATACCTTCTTTTTAAGGGTTTTCATCTCAATTTACATTTCCATTAAGACTTCATTGTTGATATAAACCAATTCACTCTTATATGTTGTATATATTGTCCTTTGGCATATTATATCATGAATACCTTTATTCTCATAATATTATTATGTTTTGGTTAAATGTTATTCCTCAATTATTTGTATTCTAGGATATCTCATTTTGTTAATCACTCTTTTACTAAAATATCGTTTTAAATGTTTTAAAGGTTTATTCTTCTAAATATTTCACATTAATGTCCATGTTTTAAAATGGTTTTAATGATTTATTAATATGGACATTAATGTTTTCAAATTGAAATTTCTTTCAAAAAGATTCAACGTGGTATGGGACATTTTGATTCAAAAATCTATTTATTTAATATTTTAAATGGTTTTGAAAATGGTTTGATAAAAGCTTTGATTTCGTCAAAATTTTGAAATGATATATTGTGATTAAAATGTATAAATGTTGTCTTTCATTATATTTGTTTTATGGGTTTTGAATATTTTATGGATATTGGGCATTGTTTATGTATACGGGTGGTTCCATGATAAACCTAGGGTGGGTGAGCCCGAGATAGCTCTCCAATGCATTGGGTAATGTGATGGAGGTAAACATTAATGTTTTTACTATGAGATTTAGGGAATATACAGTGATGGGAATTCCAAATGTTACTCCCTCTGTAGCAGTGATAGCTACAATGTAAGTATTTTATTTTTACCATAAGTCACCTTTATGATTTTTGATTTCTATGTGTTGTTCACAAATCATATGATGTCCCGAGGTATGTTCTAATTGAAAGGTATGGTTTCATTGTTTTGTATTTATTGATGGTCTAATGTTTTCATTCCTTATTTTATATCCCTTACTGAGCTTTTTATGCTCATCCCATGTTTTTGTAATGTTTTCTATAGGACATAAAGATGAATAACGGTCAAGTATTGGATCAAGGAAAAGTCATGCTATCTAAAACAAGGAAGTAGACATAACTCTTTTTTTCAAGAGTTTTTATTTTATGAAAAAATGGATATTGAGTAGAATTGTCAAAATGTAATATTCATATTGTTATGTAAATGTTATGACCTAATTCTCTAAAACTGTAAACCTACGAATATCCTCAAAGTGAATTATCCATTTAATTCAAGATTATGTAATGTTTAAGGCCGAGTCCTTATATTTGGTATCAGAGGTTGGTTTTATATAACATTAGAGTCTAGGGTGTTCTTTAAGAATAAGTGACACTACCATTATGGTTAGGATTTTATAAATATTCATAGTTATTTTAGATAATGTGAATTAATTTAAGATAACATGAATAAGTATATATTTTTATATACCCTCCTCATGTGATATTATATGATGATTTTATTGATATACTCACACTTACCTTTTTGGTTTTAGTAAATGGCTAGATCTACCAGACACCAAAATAACAGTGGATGTGACGAAAACTGTGATGGTTTTCTGAATGAGGAACTGAATGATATGAGAACTGAAATGAGAACTCTTTTGGTTATTCTCAACCAAATATCTGGAGTCATTATTGACCACCTAAACCTTGGTGATTTTTATAAGGCATCGTATTTGCGAGAAAAAAATCCCCACAGAGATTTAGATAATAATCCTAAAGATAAGTATATTAAAAAACCTACGTGTCAAGGATGTGGAAAAAAACACATAGGAAAATGTTTTAAAGGTACGGGAAGATGCAATAGATGTGGAAGTGAAGGACATAAAGCAAGAACATTCCATGGAAAAAGGAAGAATCCAGTTGACTTTAGGAAAGGAAAAGAACTTATTTCTGAGGGATCAATTGAATGTTTTAAATGTGGTGTGCATGGTCATTATGCAAACAGTTCTCCTACAAATAAGTTTCGGGAATGGTATCACCAAGACCGTACAAATATATGTTTACCAATACACAATTCCATTCCAATTGAAGATGAAGAAACTAACAATGAAAAATTAAAGTTATGGATTATTTCTTAACATATGTTTTGACATTAGTGAATATTAGAATATGATTCATGATTTTGTTTATAAGAATTTTTTTTTTCAGAATAAGTTGGTAAAGAATGGTTAATGGATCATGAAGAACGTTGAATGAGTAAGAAGTTAACATATAAGGGATTCAAGATTTATGGTAGATTTTAGGATGGTGAAATTCTTAAACGTATTAAGGCTCTTTTGATGATGGGATTACATTGGAATAATTTTTATAGTATGTGTAACCCTGAAGTTTGATATATGAAAATGTTATTCAAGGAATAATTATATTTTCTTCTCATGAGTAATTGTGGAATTTTTTTTGGGAGAATATATGTTTTTATTATGGAAATATGGTGATTTGGGTTATTTATGGAAATGATTAACTTATCATAGAGAATATGTGATTTGGTTAATTACACTTCAGTATGAGACATTAAGAGTAGTCAATTTTATTTGGAGATAAATGTTAAGATTTACTGTGGAAGACTATGAGATTAAATCCTTATGAGTTTTGGGTTTCAATTTTAGTTTGGATTATTTTTAATAATTTTAAGGACAATTATGTATTTAATGGTCTTTATTTGTCTTTGGGTACTTTTGTTGAATTTTGGAGTTTAAGAGTAGTAACTTTTTTATAAAATATTATCCTTTTTGAGGATTATATGATCTCGTACTAACTGTTTAGGTTTTAGTTGATGTTTAATGACAAGGGAAATATATAGTTCTTCTTTTGTGGATTTTTTGATTCTCTAGAATATGATTCCTGGGCTTTTGATGTGACCAAGTCTTTTTGAAAGCTCCTTGTTTGGAGAAAAGATTAGTTTTTGGTAGAATCTTATTAAACGATGAAACTCTACATGAAGGTATGTATATTTCATTATGTTTTTATTCTATGTAGAAAATTAATTGCTCAAAATTATGAAATGGAACGTAAAAAGTTTTTTTGTTGGTTTACATTTTCTACTGGGCAATCAAAGACCGTTTAACACATCATAAGTTTGTGACTTTCTGGTGGTTAACTTTCTCTTAATAATTTTTTCTACCACTCTCAATCAGAACAAGACCATTTGTTCTCTCTTCCATATCCATGTATTCCTACATGGAATCCGAGTATGGGTTATCTTGGGTGACCTTTGTACTTCTCTTTCATTCTTTTAAAGTGATAGTTTTACTATCTGTTTTCCCGATGTGGGACTTTTAATGAAGTTTCGAAGCCCAGTTTTAAAATTGCAAGGACACAATTCCAAAAAGGGGGGAATGATGTAACATTCTAGGTAAATAAAGAACATGAAAATTTTCATATTTATTAATATTTGTGAATTAAATATTAATTCTACTTTAAAGGGGATGCTATGTTCAATGGCGTACCCGATAAACAACAATGATTTTTTTTGAAATCTTACATTGCACACTAATAATATAATATTATTAATTTAAATTGTAGTTAATGACTAACCGTTGTATTGGTGGTAATTGAATTAAACTAACTAAAATATTATTATACATGTTTTTTGAATATTTTTACATTTATCCAATACAATCTAGAGGCTTAAAATAAGTAAAGAATTCAATTTTAAGCATAAATACTATAATATTCACAAACAGGTTGATTTATCGCCTCCCATGGTGTCCATTGTGATGGAAATATATTTATATATGATATATATTATATTTATGATTTTATTATTCTTATGTATTTTTCATTAATTGCATAACTTTATGGTTTCCATAATGTGTAAATGCGATAATTTCATTTTAGGATGTGAGGACTACCGCCCCTCAAAGTGATATGACTCGTTAATGCGTTATGTGGGATGTATAATGGATGGAGTTAATGATATTATATATTATATTATAAATTAATTATAATATAACTATTTATCATTAAGTTTTCATTCCATTAAATATTATATATAAATGAAACTAGCGTTCATGCATACGTACGGCTTACTGTCTCCATGAACGTTGCATTTCATTTCTTATCTCCAAATGTTATATAATAATATAAATACATGTATATACTAGATATATATGATATATATGATATCTAAATCATTAATATAATTCTGGAGATAATGTATTATTGACCACATGGACAAATTGTAATTATAACAAGTTCATTTTTAAATCAAATTCTAAACATCGACAAAATGTCCGATATGAACTCAAATAATTAACTAACTAATATTAACAGGTAATAAGTGATATAAAAGTAATAATAAATATTATAAAGGTTATTAATAAAGTATAAATAAACTTATTTTTATTATTCAGGAAGAACAAGGAAAATACGAGTCAAGTTGGACACGAGGTAAGGGATTTCTTTTCTCACGTTTAATTCCGTGAGATTTCTATTGTTCACCAATTATTTATTTCATGTGGAGTATTGTGTAATAACATTTGATATATATTATAATGATTATATTTATATTCATTGTATTCTGTGATTCATTTGGTGGTTATTAACTTTTCTCATATGACATGATTGATGACAATGTGTTAAGGGTTTTTCATCTCACTTTTTATTCCTGTGAGATTCATGCTAAATTAGCCACCATTTACTTTTGTGTGGCAGATGTACTGCCCATGATTGTAATATTTGTGTAATATACTTTAATTTATGGGTATTTACATATTCACAGTGTGATATTTCTTTCATGGGGTGCATGTTTCGTAAGTCACCAAATCAGTAAGGGAACCATTCACCCTCCTCTTTTTAAAAGATTTATTTTTGTTATGTCTTTTAATTTACATCTCATTATGTTGGGATACATTCCTCTATATCCTTATTGATGTAAATTTAATGTCCAAGTGATGAGATATCCTTTTTTCTATCTCATCAACTTATTTTCTAAATTTTAAAGTGACGCCGTTAGGCTATCGAATTTCTGTAAGAAAACTTCTTAACCCAATTTCAATTTTTGGGTTAAACATATACTTCTTGATTATGTTGTTCTATGAATATGTGTGAATAACCCATGATTTTTTTACACTTAATATCCACTTATATTGGGTGTATTTATATTTTTCACACATAATTATGTAATTTATTTATCCGTAATCTAAGGATACCTTCTTTATAAAGAATTTTGCCTCAATTTACATTTCCATTGAGACTTCATTGTTGATATGAACCAATCCACTCTTATATGGTTTATATACTGTACTTTGGCATATTATATCATGAATAACATTATTCTCATGATATTATTATGTTCTGATTAAATGTTATTCCTCAATTATTTTTATTCTAGGATCTCTCATTTTTTAAACACTCTTTTACTAAAATATCATTTTAAATGTTTTAAAGGTTTATTCTTCTAAATCTTTCACATTAATGTCCATGTTTTAAAATTTGTTTTAATGATTTATTAATATGGACATGAATGTTTTAAAATTGAAATTTCTTTCAAAAATCTTCAACGTGGTATGAGGAACTTTGATTCAAAATCTATTTATTTAATATTTTAAATGGTTTTGAAAATGGTTTGATAAAAGCTTCAAATTTTTCAACATTTTGAAATGATATATTGTAATTAAAATGTATAAATGTTTTCTTTCTTTATGTTTGTTTTATGGGTTATGAATATGTTATGTATATTGGGCATTGTTTACGTATACGGGTGGTTCCATGATAAACATAGGGCGGGTGAGCTCGAGATATCTCTCCAATTCATTGGGTAATGTGATGGAGGTAAATGTTAATGTTTCTCCTAAGAGATTTAGTGAATATACTGTGATGGGTATTCCAAATGTGACTCCCTCTGTAGCTATGATAGCCACAATGTAAGTATGTTATTTTTTTCCATAAGTCACCCTTATGATTTATGATTTCTATGTGTTGTTCATAAATCTTATGATTTCCTGAGGTATGTTATGATTGAATGGTATGGTTTCATTGTTTTGTATTTATTGATGGGATAATTTTTTCATTCCTTGTTTTATATCCCTTACTGAGCTTTTTATGCTCATCCCAAGTTTTTGAAATGTTTTCTACAGGACTTAATGATGAATAAAGGTCAAGTATGGGATCAAGGAAAAGTAATGCTGTCTAAAACATGGAAGTAGACATGAATATTTTTTTTCAAGAGTTTTTATTTCATGAAAAGATGGATATTTATTAGAATTGTCTACATGTAATATTCATGTTTTTATGTAAATGTTATGACCTAATTCTCTAAAACTCTAAACCTGAAAAGATCCTCAATGTGAATTATCCATTTAATTCAAGATTATGTAATGTTTAAGGCCATGTCCTTATAGCTGGTATCAGAGGTCAGTTTAGATAACTTTAGAGGCTAGGGTGTTTTTTAAGCATAAGTGACACTACCATTATGGTTAGGATTTTAGAAAGATTCATAGTTATTTTAGATAAAGTGAATGAGTTTAAGATAACTTGAATACGTATATCTTTTTATCTACCCCACTCATATGATATTATATGATGATTTAATTCATATACTCACACTTTACTTTTTGGTTTTAGTAAATTACTGGATCTTGGAGACACCAAGATAATAGTGGATATAAAGAAAACTGTGATGGTTTTCTGAATGAGAAACTGAATGATATGGGAACTGAAATGAGAACTCTTGTGGTTATTCTCAACCAACTATCTGGAGTCATGATTGACCACCTGAACCTTGGTGATTTTCATAAGGCATCGTATTTGCGAGAAACAAATCCCCACAAAAGTTTAGATAATAATACTAAAGGTAAGTATATTCAAAAACCTATGTGACAAGGATGTGGAAATAAACACATAGGAAAATGTTTCAAAGGTATGGGAAGATGCTATAGATGTGTAAGTGAAGGTCATAAAGAAAGAACCTTCCATGGAAAAAGGAATCATCCAGTTGATTCTAGGAAAGGGAAAGAAGTTCTTTCTGTGGGATCAATTGAATGTTTTAAATGTGGTGTGCATGGTCATTATGAAAACAGTTGTCCTATGAAGAAGTTTCGAGAATGGGATCACCAGTACTATACAAATATATTTTTACCAATACATAATTCCATTCCAATTGAAGATGAATAAACTAACAATGACCAATGAACGTTATGGATTATTTCTTAACATATGTTTTGACATTATTGAATATTAGAATATGATTCATGATTTTGTTTAAAGGAAAAACGTTTTTCAGAATAATTTAGTAAAGAATGGTTAATGGATCATGAATAATGTTGAATGAGTAAGAAGTTAACATATAAGGGATTCAAGAGCTATGGTAGATTTTAGGATGGTGAAATGATTAAACGTATTAAGGCTCTTTTTATGATGGGATTACTCTGAAAGACTTTTTATAGTATGTGTAACCCTGAAGTCTGATATAAGAAAATGTTATTCAAGGAATAATTATCTTTTCTTCTCATGAGTAATTGTGAAATTTTATTTTGGGAGAATCTTTTTTTATTATGCACATATGGTGATTTTGGTTTTTTTGGAAATGATTCACTTATCATAGAGAATATGAGATTTGGTTAATTATACTTCAGTATAATACATTAAGAGTAGTCGGTTTTATTTGGAGATAAATGTTAAGATTTACCGTGGAAGACTATGAGATTAAATCCTTTCAAGGTTTGGGTTTCAATCTTAGTTTGGATTATTTTGAAGAATTTTAAGGACAATTATGTATTTAATGGTCTTTCTTTAACTTTGGGTACTTTTGTCGAATTTTGGAGATTAAGAGTAGTAATGGTTTTATAAAATATTATCCTTTTTGGGGATTATATGATATTGTACTAACCATTTTGGTTTTAGTTGATGTTTAAAGACAAGGGAAATATATATTACTTCTTTTTTGGATTATGTAATTATATAGAATATGATTCTTGTGATTTTTATGCGACCAAGTCTTTTTGAAAGATTGTTGTTTGGAGAAAAGATTAGTTTTTGGTAGAAACTTATTAAATGATGAAACTCTACCTGATGGTAAGTATATTTCATTATGTTCTTATTCTATGTAGAAAATAAAATCCTCAAAATTATGAAAAGGAAAGTAAAACAAAAATTTTGTTGGTTTACGTTTTCTACTGGGAAATCAGAGACCCTTTAACACATCATAAGTTTGTGACTTTCTGGTTGGTAACTTTCTCTTAACCATGATTTCTACCACTCTCAATCAGAACTTGACCATTTTTCCCCTCTTCCATATCCATTTTTCCTACATGTAATCCAAGTATGGGTTATCTCGGGTGACCTTTGTACTTATCTTTCATTATTTTAAAGTGATAGTTTCACTGACTCTTTTCCAGATGTGGGACTTTTAATGAAGTTTCCAAGACCAGTTTTAAAATTACGAGGACATAATTCCCAAAAGGGGGAATGAGGTAACATCCCAGGTAAATAAAGAACATGAAAATTTTCATATTTATTAATATTTGTGAATTAAATATTAATTCTACTTTAAAGGAGACGCTATGTTCAATTGTGTACCCGATACACAACAGTGAGTTTCTTTGAAATCTTACGTTGCACACTAATAATATAATATTATTATTTTAAATGATTGTTAACGCCTAGCAGGTGTATTGGTGGGAATGAATAGAACAAACTGAAATATTATTATACATGTTTGTAGAATATTTTTACATTTATCCAATAAAATTTAGAGGCTTAAAATAAGTAAAGAATTCAATTTTAAGCATAAAAACTCTAATATTGACTAAAAGGTAGATTTACCACCTTTTAATGGTGAACCCTCTTTAAATCTAGTTTTTGTAACTTTTATATTTTCTATTTGAAAAAATAAAATTCTTCTTTAGAATCGGGACACTCAACTTTACTTTTTATGAAATTTTCTTATTTTTCTAATAAAGTTCATTTTTAACGAATAGTAAAAAATACTGTATTTTAATTCAAGTGTCTTTTAATATAATTAATTTATATTGTTAAATTATCTTTTTAATTAGTTTTAATGTTTAATTAGAATAAATTTTTACCATATAATATAATTTTGGTCATTGGAAGTAATTTTATTTTGAAATTGGACATAAACAAGTGTCAATCTTTTGATAGTTATTATTTCTTAAAAACACGCTATTTGTTTTAACAGTGGGAATTAATTTTAAATTAATTTCTTCCAATTCTGTGTTTTGAATTTATAAAAATGGATTCCATATTTGAAATCAGTAGGTCCAAATTTTTTAAATAGGTAACTTTTATTTTTAGGCATTCTATATATTTATTTTAATAAATATTTTATTTACCATGATTAAAGGGTAAAAATAGTAAATAAGGGTAAAATATAATGTTATAATAATATTAAATTACACTAACATGTGTCCTAATCTTATGTTATAATAAATATATGACCATGGTAATACTTGGGTTGAATTTGGGACCCCATGGAGCCACATGGGAGTAATAATGTCATTTTATATTAATTAATTTAAAGTAATGAAAAAAATTACATAAACAAATATATTTTAGTAAATAAATTTTTATATAATTTTATATAAGTGATATTTTAGACTATAAATATTTATTGGAAATCTAAAAAGGGTTCCTAATCATGTAATTTTTTTTGTAATTTTTGGACATCAAAAAAATTAAATTATTTATGACATAATAATGATGCAATATTTACCTCATTAATAAATGATTTAAATAAATAAGATTATAAATATTAAAACAATATCCAAATCCTATCCAATTCTTATTGGATTATTTTATTTCGACCATGAGTCATCTTAACTTTGATATTAATGAATAGTTGACCTTTTGAAACTGAATATGAGGTTATAATAGAATAATTGTGTCAAACTTTCCTAAAGAGCCCCTCCTCTCCCTTATAAAACTCCTTCACTTCTAACCAATTTTTCACACTTCTCAAGCCTTTGGATAATGAAAAATCTGTCCAACTAAGCTCCCATGATCCCTATATTCTTCCTAGGAGCCCTAACTTAGGAATAAAACACTTCAAGAAACCCCTTTTCTTCAAACCAACGGGAGTTACCCGATTTAAAGGTAACATCTTCTCTTAAGTTATTTTGTTTATTTTACTACTACAACCCCCTAAACTCTTTTTATTACTTTATTTTTTAACAAAAATAGTATTTTAAATATACTAGGATGTTTTAATGAGAAGGATTCAAACTGAACATACACACACCTCCATCTATTGGTTAAATAACATAATGTTTCTGTGGATGGAAAACTAACGCCTCACGAAACGATGATTGTTCAATTAACTCCTACCGCCTCTCATGGTGGCCATTATGATGGAACTATATTTAGATATAATATATATTATGTTTATATTTTCTTTATGCTTCTGTATTTTTTGTTAATTATATACCTTTATGGTTTCCATAATGGGTAAATTCGATAATTTCATTTTAGGAAGTGCGGACTACCGCCCCCTCAAAGTGATATGACTCGTTAATGAATTATGTGGGATGTATAAAGGATGGAGTTAATGATATTATATATGATATTATACTATAATTATAATATAACTATGTATCAGTAAGATTTCATTCCATTAAATATTAAATAGAAATGAAAGTGGCGTTCATGCGTACATACGGCTTACCGTCTCAATGGACGGTGCATTTCATTTCTTATCTCCAAATGTTATGTAATAATATAAATACATGTATATAATAGATATATATTATATATATGATATATAAATCATTAATATCATTCTTGAGGTAATGCAGTATTTACCACATATACAAATTGTAATTATAACACGATCATTTTTAACTCAAATTCTGAACATTGACAAAATGACAGATATGAACTCAAATAATTAACTAACTATTATTTCAAGGTAATAAGTGATATAAAAGTAATAATAAACATTAAAAAGGTTATGAAGAAATTATAATTAACTTAAGTTTATTTTTTAGGAATAACAAAGAATATACGAGTCATGTGGGACATGAGGTAAGGGATTTCTTGTAACGCCCCGACCCTAGTTACCCAGAGTCGGTGCATTATTACATAACATTGGCATGATCATGAGAAAGATCAAGTCTCGAAAGACCGATTAGTTTAGTAGCCTTGGAATAACTAGATACATCCATAAAGTTTTACATTAAATCATAAAAAAAAACATTTTGTCTTCATATCCCCTCATACTATCCCTGCAGGTCATTCATAAATTACTTCTTCATAATCCTGGAAAAAAAAATAAAACATTGAAAGGGGTGAGCTCAGATGCTCAGTAAGGATAACATTATAGCAGAAGCTTTCATAAATAATCATAAATACTTAAGGCAATTTATAACTAAAACAGAAGCCTTTGAAACTTGAACTTTCAACATGGTATGGCATAAATAAAATGAAATAATTCCATTTACTTACTCACATGGATATTCTACTAGTCGAATGATCACATGCAATATCAATAACCACTTTCATAATGATGGAATGCATAATGCCAGACTATCATAACCACATAGCCAAGGCCTCGTGCCAAGACTACAAATAAGATTTTTCCAAGGCCTTGTGCCAAGACACTAGTTTGTCTCATGAGACCTACCGATGCATCGAGGAGCTATAGCGGGCTCCACCCGTCACTTATTAAGTCCAATGCATTCCTCATAT
Organism: Viscum album; assembly: GCA_963277665.1. Classification (NCBI taxonomy): domain Eukaryota; kingdom Viridiplantae; phylum Streptophyta; class Magnoliopsida; order Santalales; family Viscaceae; genus Viscum; species Viscum album. The sequence continues at coordinate 1,154,360,913 of OY728120.1, read as the reverse complement.
GAATAGGTTTAAGCATAAAATAAACATTCGTATTAAAACTAGCATACGAAATGTCAATACTTTAACCACAAACCATGAATGGTATAAAAATAGAACATCCACAGTCAAATATAACTCATTTGATACAATATGGAAGATTGTATTGTATCACATTAACCTCAATCATGAATAATGAAGGATGTTGACATAGATGAAAATAATCATCAAAACTATTTGAGAGAAATATCCCCCTTTTCTTGAAAACATTTAAAAGTCACACTATTTGTCAAGAATCCATTTAAAAATAGATTTTTGAATCAAAGTGTCCCATACCACTTTGAAAACTTTTAAAAGGATTTTTAATTTCTAAACTTTAATGTCCATATAAATAAATCCTTAAAACCATTTTTAAAACATGGACATTAATGAGAAAGATTTAGATGAATAAGTCTTTAAAACATTTAAAAATGGTATTTCAGTTAGAGATTCTAACCAAAAGAGAGACAATTGAATGAAAATAATTGAGGTAATCAAAACATTGTAATATCATGAGAATAAAGGGAATTCATGATATACTAAGTCAAAGTACATTATATACACCACATAAAAGTGATTTGGTGTATATCAACAAAGAAGTCTCAATGGATTGTAAGTTGAGATGAAATCTCTCATAAAGGCCATATCCTTAGGTTAAGGATAAATCAACAACATAATTATGTGTGAAAAATATAAATACACTAAATATGATTGGATATTCAGTGTAAAACAATCAAAGTATATTCACACATATTCCTGTAAAAACAACACCAACGAATTGGATGTTTAACTCAACAAATGGTGAAAGAGTTAAAATTACTCTTATCAAATTCATATCAATGACTTGAGAATTTTCAATGGAGTGATTATGTGTATCAAAAGTATATCCACAGGAAGGGGAGTGGAAATTATGACATAATCAAATGAATCGTGATTCCACACATAATCATGGGGTAATATAATCAATGAAATATGCGTAAAGCCAAATGAGTGGAAATTGAAATCTCAAATTCCCTTATTGATTAGGTAACTTAAGAAACAAACACCCATGAAAGAAAGATCATACCATGATGATGTAAATACCCATAAAATAAAGTATATTACACAATGAATACAATCATGGGTAGTACACATACACCACATGCAATAATTAAGTGGTGATCAATGGAATTCTCACGGAATTAAAAGTGAGACAAGAAACCCCTTACCACGTTAATCAACTGAGTCGCATGGCCAAAAGTTAATAACCACCAAATTATTTACAGAATAACATGAATATAAAGTGAATCATGATAATATATATCAAATGTAAATACACAATACACCACTTTCAATAATTTAGTAGCGAACAATGGAAATCTCACGGAATTGAAAGTGAGATAAGAGAATCCCTTACTTTGTACTTTTTCCTTGGTCGATGGTAGGTTTACCTCCTGTATAATGGTGAAATAATTGTTATTGAATAATACAAGAATCAGTTACTTTAATATGATATCATATATGATCTTTTAACATTGATTTGTTAATAATATCTTAGAATTATCGTCATTTCAGGTGTTAACGGGTTCATTTTACTTTATATTATTTGTTATGTGAGACATATTCGTTATTAATGGGATGTATATTATTCATATCCAGAATGGTATCAAGTCCTTAAACATCATTTTTAAATCATCAAATGATAATTATACTTGAATGGATACGATGGAGAATGAATCACATCGCGTTCGTGGAGACGGTAGTCCGTACGTACGCACGAATGCTACTTCCATTAAATTTTTATTTTCAAAGAATCGAATCCAAATGATACATAGGTATATTACTATTCCAGTAAAATATAATATTCTATATATGTTACTTAAGTTCATTAACACCATCCTTTATACGTTCCATGTGTGGTATGAACGAGTCATATCATTTTAAGGGGGCGGTAGTCCGCACTTCCTCAAATGAAATTATCGTATGTATATACAACATGAAACGAATAATTGTATGAAATAAAATGGAATTACATAAGCTTATATATAAAATATATATCATTAATATCATATTTAATTATAGTTCCATCCTAATGGCCACCATGAGAGGCGGTAAGATGTATTTGAACAATCATCGTTTCGTGAGGCGTTAGTTTGCCATCCACAGAAACATTATGTTCATCATCCATTAGATGGAGTTGTGTGAATGTGTAGTTTGAATACTTCTTGTAAAAACATCCTAGTATATTGTGGATACTGGTGTTGTTACAAAAGAAAGGAAATAAAAAGAGTTTGGGGGTTGGAGAAGCAAAATAATTGAAAATAATTTAAGAGAAAATGTTACCTTTAATTTAGGTAACTCACTTTGGTTGGAACCAAAGGACTTCTTGAAATGCTTTCTGCCTAAGGGGAAGCTTCAAGGAGGAGGAGAGGGATGTGGGGAGCTTAGTTGGGTAGAGTTTGGACGAGCCAATTGGCTTGAGAGGTGTGAGGAATGAGTAGAAGTGGTCTCCTTTTATAAGGGAGAGGAGGGGCTCTTTAGGAAAGAGTGAAAGTATTACTTTATAATATAATTATATTCGGTTTATAATGGTCCAAAAATCATTGAGGTAGAAGATAAGATGACTCATATTCTAAATAACACCAACCAATAAGAATTGGACAGGTTTTAGATAATATTTTAATCATTATAATCTTATTTATTTAAATGATTTATTAATGAGGTAAACATTGCATCATTATTGTGTCATTAATAATTTAAATTATTTGATGTCTAAAAATTATAAATAAAATATCATTATGTAGGAAATCGTTTTAGCTTTCTAATTAATATTTATAATCAAAAATCCAACATGTATAACCCTATGTAAAAATTGTTCTTTTAAAAGATGTAAGCTTATGCCATTTTTGTATTCATTTTAACTTAATTAAAATAAAGTGTCATTATCACTTACAAGTGGATCAATGGGGTCCCAAAATTGACCCAAAGATGCCCATGGTCGACCATGTATCAAACAATAGGGTTAAGACACGTTTTAGGGTAATTTAGTATTATTATAATATTATTTATTTAACCCTTATTTACCGGATTTACCCTTAACCATGGTAAATAAAATATTTACCGCAATAATTATTCAAAATGTCTAAAAATAAAAGTTACCTATTTACACAATTTGAACATCCTGATTCCAAATATGGAATCCATTTTTTATAAATTCAAAACACAGAAGTGGCAGAAATTAATTTAAAATTAATTCCCGCTGTCAAAACAAAAAGCGTGTTTTTAAGAGATAATAACTATCAAAAGATTGACACTTGTTTATGTTCGGTTTAATTGTAAAATTATGTCCAATGACCAAAATTATATTAAATGGTAAAAATATATTCTAAATATACTTTAAAACCACTCAAATTCATAATTTATCACTATTAATTATTTTGATTAAAAAAGTTGTTTTTAATTAAAATTTAGTAATTTTTACTATTCATCAAAATATGAAAGTTATCCGACAAGTACCAAAATTTCACCTTAGGCTAAATTTGATATTCCAAATCCAAAAATGAAGTCCATTTTGAAATATAAAATATATATAATTTCAAAAAATTAAGTATTACTATTCATAACGGCTAGTTTGATCGGTTGTGGTGTGTGTTAAAACTCGAAGTTGCGTACAACACACGCTACTGTTTTATTCAAAGGAAAGCGTACCGTGGAAGCTTGGGATGTTTTATTTTAAATTTTTTGATGTCCCCATTTAGTCAAAAAGTTTAAAATATTTTATTTAAAAAGGGTTCACTATTAAAATTTGGTAAAACTACAATACTGAAGATGAATTTGTTCTTACATTATGTCTAAGAAACTCATAATATGGATTCTAAAATTATAAGGATTATATAAAGTTTAAAATTTAGTTAATACTATTCATAACCTTTTTTGAACGGCTTGTTTGGTAAGTCATGGTGCGCTTGAACTCGGTGTTGCGTGTAGTGCAAGTTATTGAATTATTTTGAAGAAATAACACACTATGAAATCTTGGGGTGTTACATTCTCCCCTCCTTCAATAAATTGCGTCCTCGCAATTTGAAATTATTTTTCGAAAATAAAAGGTTGAAAATAGAAAATATATTTGTGGGAAAACCCACATCGGAAATTGGTTTACTAAAATTTAGTCTTAATATGAGGAAAAGAGAAATGAAAGGGTCACCACCAAATTATGATCTCGATTAGGAGAACATTGGTGGCAATTAGAGACATATAATTGGAGGAAAAACGTAAATATTTATAGGTAGTGGTTGAGGTCATCAATCACAAACAAGTATAAAATTGAGGTCCTTAAACTCATCAATCTATGATGATTTGAAGTACCATCGGTTCAACAAAATATAGGGTATTGGGATCACACATTTTTGACATTTCAAAATATCTTAGTTGAAATCCCACATCGAAAAATGAATTAATGAGGCCTCTATTTAAAATAAAGAGTGGAAAGTATGAAGATTACCGAAAATAACACATACTAGGGTTCTATGTAGGAAAATATGGATATGGAGGAGAAATCTAACCATCAATTATCTGATGGAGAGTGGTAGAGAACATGGCTATGAAAAGGCCAACAATCCCAAAGCCATAAATTAGTGATGATTTAAGGTACCATCTAGGACAACATTTTTTTTAAAGTTACATTACATAAGGAAGAGGAATTCATTTATGATATTGACTAAGAACATTATGAGATATACTTAAATTTTAAGTAGATTTTCATTCTTTAATAAATTTCCACCACTAACTCAATTTTTTTAAACGATGAGTATTCAAGAAGACTTGGTCACACTAGAAGAGCTAGAATAAACTCCTATAGAATCACATGATCCATGCAGGATAAACCATATATTTACATTGTCTTTGAAGATTAATCAAAACCAAAATGGTTAGTGAATGATCTAATGATCCCCCAAAAGGATATTCATTGAGATAAATATGCACTAATCTAAATTTCTAAAATTAAACCAACAATACCCCAAAGTTAAATAGATACCATTCAATAACCAATTGTCCTTAAAATCCTTTAATATAATCCAAACTAATATTGAAACCCAAAACATAGAATAATTTGATTATGTAGTCTCCCATGTTACATTGTATCTCCAAATGACATCAAATACTCTTAAAGTCACATACTTAAAAGTAATTAACATCATCACATATTCTCTGTTATAGGTTAATCATTTCCATAAATAACCCAAATCACTATAAATCAACAATAAAAATGTAGATAAAAAGCCACCATTACTCTACAAATGAAACCTCATTGTATTCTATTTTCCTTGGGCATATAGTGTTCCTAACAAAACGAACATCTTCCAAAATAAAATTTATCACTTAATCACCAAATCATTTTCCTATACCAAGGGTATTCATTTGATAAGACATAAGAACCCAAATCATCTTATTATTGATCAATAAAATCATTTAACAAAAAAATAGTCATACTAACCAGGGACTTCACGTAGTCCAGTGGTAGGCGATAAATCCCAATCGCACTTTGGTTGTGGGTTCGATTCCCACAGCTTTGTCCGACGCGACGGGTTGTCACACGGTCTACGTGTTGTCCTTTTTCAAAAACTATATTCTATAATATTACCAAAATGAGATAAATTTTTCAAAATAACATAATTTAACCACAAATGTTATATCACACTTTGCATTTTCATCCCAAATTATAATAACTTATCATTTTCTCAAACCCCAATGATCATATAAAACCAAATGGTTATTTATACCTATATCCACAAGAGAAGAGACAATTATTCCTCAAATATCATTCTCACATGGCAAACTGAGGGGTTACAAATACAAGAGAAAATTATTCCAAAGTAAACCCATCAACAAGGAGTGCTAATACTTTTTAAATTTTTCTCCAACCATTTATTTCCGCATAGCTTCTTCTTTGAGCAAGAAAATATCCTATAAAATAGGACATTCACTCGGGTAATGGCCAGGTCCCCTAAATTTACGGCAAATGACTGTAAATGGACTCTTGGGACCATTTTTATCTTCTTCCATAGTACTCTTCATTTTTCTTCGGCAATTCTTCACTTTATGTCCTTCCTTCCCGCACGTAAAACATTTCGTTGTCCCATTGAGACACTTTCCTGGGTGTCTCTTTCCACAATTCCTGCATGATGAAAATTGAGGTTTCTTTTCTCCATGGTCTCCATTGCTGGAGATCTTATCATTTATCACCTTTCTCTTCCTTGTTGAGTCTGGGAGTTGGTTAATATATATGTTGTTGATCATATTTTTGGAAAACTGATTTGGTATAAAGACGATATCTTTTACGCCTATCAACATTCCATTTTGTTGCTCATTTCCACCACCGTTCCCACCTTGTACATCATTCTCAAAGTCACTATGACTTCCTTGGAAGTCAGCCATTGACTAAAACCAGAAAGCATTGTGTGAGTAATAGTAGTCGTAAAATCATTTAGAGATTAAAATGTTACCATATTCTCAATTTGAAACATATTAGGATTAACCAAGGTCATTTACTCTCATCTTATGTATATATTACTTAAATCGGTTTGTAAAGAAAATGTAAATTATCCTAAGCATATCCCCCGGGAGTGTCGTAACCAAGAGTGCAGCAAGGCCCGTTGTCGTGCACCAGTTCCCGTTCGAGTCTAGCTCAAAGCGGTGTTTTCGGGTTTTACCCCTAGGTACATCTGTGCCAGAGCCGCCTCTACCTGCTCGTATCCAGACAGGGATGTATTGCTCGGAAAACTCACAAAATCTCTACAATACCAAAATTCTAGGAAGTTCTTTTATACTAATCCTCAAAGTTCATCTTAGGTCTACGTGCTCTAATCAGAGTTTATCTAAATCTAGCTACCAAGGTTTGTATTAAACTTCCTCTGATACCAACTGTAACGCCCCGACCCTAGTTATCCAGAGTCGGTGCATTATTACATAACATTGGCATGATCATGAGAAAGATCAAGTCTCGAAAGACCGATTAGTTTAGTAGCCTTGGAATAACTAGATACATCCATAAATTTTTACATTAAATCATAAAAAAAACATTTTGTCTTCATATCCCCTCATACTATCCCTGCAGGTCATTCATAAATTACTTCTTCATAATCCTGGAAAAAAAAATAAAACATTGAAAGGGGTGAGCTCGGATGCTCAGTAAGGATAACATTATAGCAGAAGCTTTCATAAATAATCATAAATACTTAAGGCAATTTATAACTAAAACAAAAGCCTTTGAAACTTGAACTTTCAACATGGTATGGCATAAATAAAATGAAATAATTCCATTTACTTACTCACATGGATATTCTACTAGTCGAATGATCACATGCAATATCAATAACCACTTTCATAATGATGGAATGCATAATGCCAGACTATCATAACCACATAGCCAAGGCCTCGTGCCAAGACTACAAATAAGATTTTGCCAAGGCCTTGTGCCAAGACACTAGTTTGTCTCATGAGACCTACCGATGCATCGAGGAGCTATAGCGGGCTCCACCCGTCACTTATTAAGTCCAATGCATTCCTCATATGAATAGGTTTAAGCATAAAATAAACATTCGTATTAAAACTAGCATACGAAATGTCAATACTTTAACCACAAACCATGAATGGTATAAAAATAGAACATCCACAGTCAAATATAACTCATTTGATACAATATGGAAGATTGTATTGTATCACATTAACCTCAATCATGAATAATGAAGGATGTTGACATAGATGAAAATAATCATCAAAACTATTTGAGAGAAATATCCCCCTTTTCTTGAAAACATTTAAAAGTCACACTATTTGTCAAGAAGCCATTTAAAAATAGATTTTTGAATCAAAGTGTCCCATACCACTTTGAAAACTTTTAAAAGGATTTTTAATTTCTAAACTTTAATGTCCATATAAATAAATCCTTAAAACCATTTTTAAAACATGGACATTAATGAGAAAGATTTAGATGAATAAGTCTTTAAAACATTTAAAAATGGTATTTCAGTTAGAGATTCTAACCAAAAGAGAGACACTTGAATGAAAATAATTGAGGTAATCAAAACATTGTAATATCATGAGAATAAAGGGAATTCATGATATACTATGTCAAAGTACATTATATACACCACATAAAAGTGATTTGGTGTATATCAACAAAGAAGTCTCAATGGATTGTAAGTTGAGATGAAATCTCTCATAAAGGCCATATCCTTAGGTTAAGGATAAATCAACAACATAATTATGTGTGAAAAATATAAATACACTAAATATGATTGGATATTCAGTGTAAAACAATCAAAGTATATTCACACATATTCCTGTAAAAACAACACCAACGAATTGGATGTTTAACTCAACAAATGGTGAAAGAGTTGAAATTACTCTTATCAAATTCATATCAATGACTTGAGAATTTTAAATGGAGTGATTATGTGTATCAAAAGTATATCCACAGGAAGGGGAGTGGAAATTATGACATAATCAAATGAATAGTGATTCCACACATAATCTTGGGGTAATATAATCAATGAAATATGCGTAAAGCCAAATCAGTGGAAATTGAAATCTCAAATTCCCTTATTGATTAGGTAACTTAAGAAACAAACACCCATGAAAGAAAGATCATACCATGATGATGTAAATACCCATAAAATAAAGTATATTACACAATGAATACAATCATGGGTAGTACACATACACCACATGCAATAATTAAGTGGTGATCAATGGAATTCTCACGGAATTAAAAGTGAGACAAGAAACCCCTTACCACGTTAATAAACTGAGTCGCATGGCCAAAAGTTAATAACCACCAAATGATTTACAGAATAACATGAATATAAAGTGAATCATGATAATATATATCAAATGGAAGTACACAATACACCACTTTCAATAATTTAGTAGCGAACAATGGAAATCTCACGGAATTGAAAGTGAGATAAGAGAATCCCTTACTTTGTACTTTTTCCTTGGTCTATGGTAGGTTTACCTCCTGTATAATGGTGAAATAATTGTTATTGAATAATACAAGAATCAGTTACTTTAATATGATATCATATATGATCTTTTAACATTGATTTGTTAATAATATCTTAGAATTATCGTCATTTCAGGTGTTAACGGGTTCATTTTACTTTATATTATTTGTTATGTGAGCCATATTCGTTATTAATGGGATGTATATTATTCATATCCAGAATGGTATCATGTCCTTAAACATCATTTTTAAATCATCAAATGATAATTATACTTGAATGGATACGATGGAGAATTAATCACATCGCGTTCGTGGAGACGGTAGTCCGTACGTACGCACGAATGCTACTTCCATTTAATTTTTATTTTAAAAGAATCGAATCCAAATGATACATAGGTATATTACTATTACAGTAAAATATAATATTCTATATATGTTACTTAAGTTCATTAACACCATCCTTTATACGTTCCATGTGTGGTATGAACGAGTCATATCATTTTAAGGGGGCGGTAGTCCGCACTTCCTCAAATGAAATTATCGTATGTATATACAACATGAAACGAATAATTGTATGAAATTAAATGGAATTAAAGAAGATTATATATAAAATATATATCATTAATATCATATTTAATTATAGTTCCATCCTAATGGCCACCATGAGAGGCGGTAAGATGTATTTGAACAATCATCGTTTCGTGAGGCGTTAGTTTGCCATCCACAGAAACATTATGTTCATCATCCATTAGATGGAGTTGTGTGAATGTGTAGTTTGAATACTTCTTATAACAACATCCTAGTATATTGTGGATACTGGTGTTGTTACAAAAGAAAGGAAATAAAAAGAATTTGGGGGTTCGAGAAGCAAAATAATTGAAAATAATTTAAGAGAAAATGTTACCTTTAATTTAGGTAACTCACTTTGGTTGGAACCAAAGGACTTCTTGAAATGCTTTCTGCCTAAGGGGAAGCTTCAAGGAGGAGGAGAGGGATGTGGGGAGCTTAGTTGGGCAGAGTTTGGACGAGCCAAGTGGCTTGAGAGGTGTGAGGAATGAGTAGAAGTGGTCTCCTTTTATAAGGGAGAGGAGGGGCTCTTTAGGAAAGAGTGAAAGTATTACTTTATAATATAATTATATTCGGTTTATAATGGTCCAAAAATCATTGAGGTCGAAGATAAGATGACTCATATTCTAAATAACATCAACCAATAAGAATTGGACAGGTTTTAGATAATATTTTAATCATTATAATCTTATTTATTTAAATGATTTATTAATGAGGTAAACATTGCATCATTATTGTGTCATTAATAATTTAAATTATTTGATGTCTAAAAATTATAAATAAAATATAATTATGTAGGAAATCGTTTTAGCTTTCTAATTAATATTTATAATCGAAAATCCAAAATGTATAACCCTATGTAAAAATTGTTCTTTTAAAAGATGTAAGCTTATGCCATTTTTGTATTCATTTTAACTTAATTAAAATAAAGTGTCATTATCACTTACAAGTGGATCAATGGGGTCCCAAAATTGACCCAAAGATGCCCATGGTCGACCATGTATCAACCAATAGGGTTAAGAAACGTTTTAGGGTAATTTTGTATTATTATAATATTATTTTTTTAACCCTTATTTACCGGATTTACCCTTAACCATGGTAAATAAAATATTTACCGCAATAATTATTCAAAATGTCTAAAAATAAAAGTTACCTATTTACACAATTTGAACATCCTGATTCCAAATATGGAATCCATTTTTCTAAATTCAAAACACAGAAGTGGCAGAAATTAATTTAAAATTAATTCCCGCTGTCAAAACAAAAAGCGTGTTTTTAAGAGATAATAACTATCAAAAGATTGACACTTGTTTATGTTCGGTTTAATTGTAAAATTATGTCCAATGACCAAAATTATATTAAATGGTAAAAATATATTCTAAATATACTTTAAAACAACTCAAATTCATAATTTATCACTATTAATTATTTTGATTAAAAAAGTTGTTTTTAATTAAAATTTAGTAATTTTTACTATTCATCAAAATATGAAAGTTATCCGAAAAGTACCAAAATTTCACCTTAGGCTAAATTTGATATTCCGAATCCAAAAATGAAGTCCATTTTGAAATATAAAATATATATAATTTCAAAAAATTAAGTATTACTATTCATAACGGCTAGTTTGATCGGTTGTGGTGTGTGTTAAAACTCGAAGATGCGTACAACACACGCTACTGTTTTATTCAAAGGAAAGCGTACCGTGGAAGCTTGGGATGTTTTATTTTAAATTTTTTGATGTCCCCATTTAGTCAAAAAGTTTAAAATATTTTATTTAAAAAGGGTTCACTATTAAAAGTTGGTAAAACTACAATACTGAAGATGAATTTGTTCTTACATTATGTCTAAGAAACTCATAATATGGATTCTAAAATTATAAGGATTATATAAAGTTTAAAATTTAGTTAATACTATTCATAACCTTTTTTGAACGACTTGTTTGGTAAGTCATGGTGCGCTTGAACTCGGTGTTGCGTGTAGTGCAAGTTATTGAATTATTTTGAAGAAATAACACACTATGAAATCTTGGGGTGTTACATTTCTTATCTCACATTTAATTCCGTGAGATTTCTATTGTTCACCACTTATTTATTGCATGCAGTGTATTGTGTACTGAAATTTGATATTTATTATCATGATTATATTTATATTCATGGTATTTCGTGATTAATTTGGTGGTTATCAACTTTTATCATACGACTTGATTGATTACAACATGGTAAGGGTTTTTCATCTCACTTTTTATTCCTGTGAGATTCATGCTAAATTAGTAAATATTTCCTTTTGTGTGGTGGATGTACTTCCCATGATTTAATTATTTGTGTAATATAATTTAATTAATGGGTATTTACATATTCATTGTGTGATCTTTCTTTCATGGGGTGCATGTTTCATAAGTTACCAAATCAGTAAGGGAACCTTTCACCCTCCTCTTTTTAAAAGAATTATTTTTGTTATGCCTTTTAATTTACATATTATTATGTTGGGATATGTTTTTATATATCATTATTGATGTAAATTTTATCTCCAAGTGATGAGATATACTTTTCTCTCTCATAAACTTATTTTCTGAATTTTAAAGTGACGCCGTGAGGCTGTCGAATTTCTGTAAGAAAACTTCTTAACCCAACTTCAATTTTTGGGTTAAACATATACTTCTTGATTATGTCATGATATGAATATGTGTGAATAAACTATGATTTTTTTACACTTAATATCCACTTATATGGGGTGTATTTATATTTTTCACACATAATTATGTAATTGATTTATCCTTAATCTAAGGATACATTCTTTATAAGGAATTTCATCTCAATTTACATTTCTATTGAGACTTCATTGTTGATATGAACCAATTCAATATTATATGGTGTATATACTATCCATTGGCATATTATATCATGAATAAATTTATTCTCATGATATTATTAAGTTCTGATTAAATCTTATTCCTCAATTATTTGTATTTTGGGATCTCTCATTTTGTTAAAACCTCTTTAACTAAAATATCATTTTAAATGTTTTAGAGGTTTATTCTTCTAAATCATTCACATTAATGTACATGTTTTAAAAATGGTTTTAAGGATTTATTAATATGGACATAATTTTTTTCAAATTGAAATTTCTTTAAAGAGGATTCAAAGTGGTATGGGACACTTTGACTCAAAAATCTCTTTATTTAATATTTTAAATTGTTTTGAAAATGGTTTGATAAAAGGTTTGATTTTGTCAACATTTTGAAATGATATATTGTGATTACAATGTAGAAATGTTTTGTTTAATTGTGGTTGTTTTATGGGTTATGAATATGTTATGGCTATTGGGAATTTTTATGTATACGGGTGGTTCCATGATAAACCTAGGGCGGGTGAGCCCAAGATAGCTCTCCAATGCTTTGGGTAATGTGACAGAGGTAAACATTAATGTTTATCCTAAGAAATTTAGGGAATATACTATGATGTGTATTCCAAATGTGACTCCCTCTGTAGCTATGATAGCTACAATGTAATTATGTTATTTATGCCAAAAGTGACCTTTATGATTTATGATTTCTATGTGTTGTTCATAAATATTATCATGTCATGAGGTATGTTATGATAGAAACATATGGTTTCATTGTTTTGCATTTATTGATGGGATAATGTTTTCATTCCTTATTTTGTATACCTTAATGAGCTTTTTATGCTCATCCCATGTTTTTGAAATGTTTTCCATAGGTCTTAAAGATGAATAAGGGTCAAGGATGAGATTAAGGAAAAGTCATGCTGTCTAAAACATGGAACTGGACCTGAATCTTTTTTTAGAAGTTTTTATTTTATGATAAAATGGATACTTAGTAGAATTTTCTACATCTAATATTCACATTGTTATGTAAATGTTTTGAACTAATTCTCTAAAACTCTAAACCTGAAAAGAACCTCAATGTGAATTTTCCATTTAATTCAAGATTATGTACTGTTTAAGTTCGAGTCCTTATAATTAGTGATTTTAAATTGATTTATATTTATTTATATATATATTGAAATACATTTTTTTTCATATATATATATATATATATATATTTCTACATGTATTTTTTATTCATATAGTTATTTAAAAGGTCGATTACTTCCTCCACCATGGAACAAAACGCAAGGAAAGAAAATACAGTAAACACTCTATCCCAGGGACTTGACCCCATGACCTACCTCTAACCCCCCAAATCCTCACAAACCCACCACCAATGGTGGGGAATTCATATAGTTAATAATATTTTTATTTATGTATGTTTAAATGAGTAATTATAAAATTTATTTATTATAAGTAAATATAAGAAAATAAGAAAATATTTAATTAATAGTAAAACTACATTATGAAAAGCAATAAAATTTTTAAAACTATAAAATTTTTATAAATTTAATCCCTAGGAATAAATTGAGTGCCCATTGAAATTTAGAAAATACACTCTTAAATGAAGCTAAAATACTATCGAGTATTAAAAAATAGGATATCCCAACTAAAAACGAGGTCTTGGAGGCCTTATAGGCATTTTTTGGCCTTGAAAAAAAGTTATGTTTGTTCCTATAATCATTAAGGTGTAGATATCTTAACAGGTTTTGATTTGATATGTGACAGATCCTAAATGGATACCTAGATAAAATGTTACCGCCCTTTGAACTTCATGTAATTTTTTCAACTAATCTTTGACCATTGATTAATTAATTTAAATTTTCTATCATAAAATTTTAATTAAATGACCATTACTCGACAATAATTATCAAATTATTAATTAGTAATATTTTTTAATTATTTTTTAATTCATTTTCACTAAATATATTATCAGTTATTTTTAAATTCATATATAGCCTTATCTAAATCATATTTTAATATATTTATAATTATATAAATATAAATATATTTATATATTAATATATTTATTTTAATGAATTATATTTTATTTTATGAAATATACCAGTTATTAGTGCTGATAAAGGACCTCCTTTTATCAACACTTTTCATTATCATTGATGAAGGGGCCACTTTATTAATACTTTTTTAATTACTGATAATGGGGTCCCATTATTAGTTATTTTTTATTGGTGATGATGAAGGTGTCATTTATCAGTGCTTTTAGATATTTCAAATAAATACCCCCATTTAATAGTCCTAAAAAATCTTTGATAAATTCCTCTTTTATTATCACTTTTTCTCATGCCGATAAATGGTGCCTTTATTAGTGCTTTTATCCAGTTCTCATAAAACTTAGAATTGGATTATACTAGATTTTTAGTTTTGGTTTGATTTTTGACTTTATCCTAACATTAGATGTTAGGTATTAAGCTTGGATGTAGCTACATACCAATATGTTCTGCACAAGGCCCTGACTATCAAGAAGGTTCATAAGGAATATCAAGTTATTGGTTTTCATCTGCCCTTTAGTACATATATGGGAATACCTTTTATGGAAGCGGTGAGTGTATCCTTTAGTATAAAAAAGATGAAGTTAAGGGATATGCAACATAGTAGTAGTATTTAAGTGGAGAGGAGTAATTTTTTTTGATTCCCCTCCCAAGGAGTTCCTAAGTGCTTTAACTTTTGGAAGGTTGGGCATTATCACATGTTTTTTACATCATCTCAGGCCACCTATTGATAGTTCGGTAATATGGGGAGTGTAAAAAAGTTTTACTATTGAGCTTCAATGACAAGGTTCCCTAGGGGGGAGGAAATATGTGATATATAACCCATGGATATAACTGAGGTACTTAGGAGAACACTCACACAATGATTACTCAGACTGGTCATGAGTCTTAGGGACATTGTCATCGAGTCGGGCATTCTATTTTATGAAGTATAAAAGAATATATAATATGGTCATGAGGGACCATCTATTAATTTAGCTATATTTTTATCACCACTACTTTATCTACCACTTTATTGAATACTAGTTCATCCCATTCCTTCATAACTACACAAGTTATTTCTTTACTTAACAAACTTGTATATTTATCTTAGGAGTTACTTTTCCTTGATACACCACTAAGAATGAATGTGGGATAAATTCAGTGATTCCAATACTGTCTTATAGTCAATATTAGTTTTAGCCTTTTATGGAACCTCATGATATTGGAGATGATGAGATTCGATGTGTTTATTTCTGTAGATTTGTTGACTTGATTTTGATCTCATGTTGATTGTTGTTAGATACTTGTGTAGTTTACATCACAAAATGTATATAATTATGTAACAACTAGATAATTGTAACTAGGATTAGATAGAGTTGGTCTAGATTTGAGTCATCTTGGGAAGATCTTTATGAAAATTTTAGGCTTGTATCTTTCATCTAGATCAATTGCACCAGATGAGCTTGTTTTCTGAAGGGAAGATGAATGTTTATGAGGATTATGGATCGATGAAATTTGTTGTAGTGGACGTAAAATATACCTTTATAGATTGAGTAAAATATTGATATGATTCTAACTCTAATTTTTTTTGTGATGGGAAAATATCTAGCTGGAGGATACCTAATACCTAGGTGGTCATTGGATAGTGATGATGTGATCCTTGTTTGTAGTAGTGTTATAGTCTCTGATTCCATTATAGAGGATTTGATGAGGGAATTCTATAACTCTAAGTCGGTGATACATCATGGATTGATAGAGATATACCATGAATTCAAACAAGATTTCTGGTGTCCAGGGATAAAGAGGGATATTGTTGGTTTTGTCTCTTGATGATTCACGATCTAGAGGATAAATGTTCTGCACCAACATCCTGGCAGTTTTTTATGGGCACTTCCATTGTTCGAGTGTAAGTGAGGGAATGTTATTATTGGATTTTGATGGGGTTACCTTGGACCCTATGGAGATATGATGATTATGGGTGATTTTTGATTGGTTTATCAAGATTTGTCAAACTCAATCTATAGAAGAGTTGTGGAAGTTTCATATCCATGAGATCTTACAATTACATTGATTTCCAATGAGAATTGTATCTAAAAGAAACTAATGTTTCATATAAGATTTTTGGTAGGTATTTTAGAAGTTTTTATAGGTTAGCTAATATTAAGCACAATGTACCATCCTCAAACTGAAAAATTGTCCGATCTAACAATTCACATACTAGTGGATATACATCAGAATTGTGCCCATGACTTCTTGAGTGAATAATATAACCACCTAAACATTGTTGATTAAAATTAAAAATATAGTTAAAAAAATAAATTCTAATGGAACCTTACAAGGATCATTATGGGAGGCCATTGCATTCATTATTCTCTTAGAATGAGTCTTGTGAGGTAGAAGATGTAGAGCTCAACTCAGTACAAGAGACCTCTAAGAAAGTGTAGCTGATTCAAAAGAGGTTGGTTATATATTATAATTGGAAGAGTTATATTCTAACCATAAAAGGATACCTTTGGTGTTTTCTTTTGGAGACCAGGTATTTCTAAGAGTGAATCCCCATTGATTCCACTAATGTTTGAGGACGTAGGTGAAATTTTCACCACATTATGTTGTATCATTCAATATTTCTGATTGTATTGGGATAGTGGTGTATCATATAAATAATAATTTTTTCTATCAAGTTATATATATTATGTTTCATGTGTGATTTCTTTGTAATTACTTGATTGATCCTACACATTTCATTGATTGTGAGGATGTTGAGATGAAGCCTGATGTATCCTACATGGAGCACTATATATAGATATAATATTGAAGTGAAAATTTTCTTCAAGGGAATATGGTACCACAATTCAATATTTTATGGAATAATTGATAGTTATAGGAGTTGACTTGGTAGTGAGATGCAAATTTTTGGGCCCAGTGGCATGAGTTATTTTAGTAGATCATTTGAAGATACTTATCGGGGATGAGAAGTTGATAGAGGGGGTAAATTATAAGATCCTCTTTTTTTAAATGAATGATATGTAAGAGGAATAAAGTTATCAAATTTATCTTTTATTTATTGTCTATTATGGGATTTGTAGAGGTCATATTAGTGTAGTTAAGGGGTTTTTTGAAGGTGGAAGATATGAGGAAGGGATAATTCATGTGGTTGCTTGAAGTTATCCACTGAAAAGATAAGGGAACCCACGCTCCAGCCCATTGATTTCTATTAGGATTATAGGGTCCTAAAAACCCCACCATCTTGCTGGTGTGGTACCAATGACTTAGCAGAGAGGGCCACCAGGTCCTACAAAACCCATGGGTTTTAATTTCATGAACTTATCCACCTTAATTAATTTTAATTTCCAATCCTATTAATACTAATCTAATTTTGAGACCTCCCCCATGGTCCTTAGACATTATAATATTTTTCCCATTATCTACAATACATTTGAATAATCTAGGATGTTAGAATGGCGATTTTTTTCTCTAGATCCATGCTAAATAATTCATCCACCTTAAGAGATGTTCATTAATGTATATATGATCTAGGTTTTCCTTAACGATCTAGTGATGAATTCCTTCTTTATTCATAGATCAATGGTTGATCTAGAATGTTTATATATTTTATTTATCAAACAAATAATTACCTTTGCAAATGAACATTTAATGGGAATGTGATGACGAATCATCTTACAATATGTCATCTTAATAGTGAATTGATGATAGAAACTTAATAAGTTGATGAATTTATCATGGAGTGGTGTTGACATCAATGTTTCAATAGAAACTAATTGATTAAACACTAATTCTTCTTGAATGGTGATGTTTTTGTGCAGAATTATTTATAATGATAATTATAATATCTTTTTATTCTTATTTATTATCATCTTGAATCTATTTTAATTGGATGGATTCATGGTGGAGTAAGTAATGTTGGCTATACCCAAAGACCTCTTATAGAATCAATAATGAATTCACAATCCATTCTTCGATAGATTATGGATTTGGATATTTTATTATTCCTTCCTTGACATACCTTATGATTGACCCTGTTGGAAGAAACCTTGAGGTATGTGAGTTTATAATGGCATTATTTCCATGGAATTATCTTGAGTGCCCATTTTAAACCTCTTCCTTGATAAATAAGAATTGGATCGGGTCATACTTTACATGTAAGATGCTATCCTTAGATGTGTGATGTGTTTTATCATCATTTACTAGAAAACCCATGGATTTATTCATAAAAATTCTTTAGGTAAGAAGTTCCATATCATTTAGGGATCTCATATACACTTTCTTACCTTGTATGATTCATGTGTTGGTATAGTTTGTGTTCTTGATTTATTCTATTTTTATATCATTTGTGCATTGCTATGACACCCATATATGATCTTTGTTTCCAAAAAATTGTTATATTATATTATTACCTTTAATGATATTGAATCACATGTTGTAGTATGATGGTACTATATTTCTCATGATGCGATACTATTCTGGTTTTATCTTGATCTACTATGTTGAGTATCTTATTTCCATTGGAAGTTGGTTCTTGGTATATGTGATAAAATGTTGGTCATTCCAAGATTACGCTTAGCAGGGGAGCCATAAATTGAGAAAAAATGATGATTATAGAACTGTACAAAGGGTAGGACCAATATTTCCTTATGGCTTGGGTGGAGCTCATTGCCTTGAAGATACTGAGGGACATACCAAAACTCAATGACTTTTGGATACTGAGTGGTATGTCCAATCGATGCCTTATGGGTCAAGTTACATTTCTCTAACCTTGTGGATTGTTCTTGATCTTTTTAAAAAACCCTTTATTGTCCTTCCAGTATGATGCTAAAGATGTTATGACTGTGGGTTTGGTGGTGACTTGGTTTCCTCAAAACCTCTTGGTATGGGATTATATATTTGTTATAGTTTCATTAAAATTTATTTTGATCATTGGATACGGTAATTATACATGTTCAAAATTTTTAAAGATGCATTTATGGTTTCCTAATATATTTTATTAGTCACAATATGTATGGGAATTTTGATGCACATGAATAATTCATGTATATGGAACTTGGAAAGGTAAATGGGCCCATGATAGATGGTTGAGTCGAAGATCATGAAGATATGAAAAAAATGAGACATAATTCAGTGTATATTGCAATTTATTTACTTATTTTTCATTTTTCACTTATACTTTGTTTTGGATTTCCACATTGGGATCCCTGTTTACTTATTTGTGTGGATATTGTGCCATCTACATAGTTTATGTCTAATATGATTATTATATTATATTATGTTTTGATGTATTATTATTTTTTCAAGGACGCGATTATGATGGTATAGTCTCCCCAATGACGTACCTAGACCCTTTATGATAGTCAGTAGTCAATTATGCATAGGGAGGCATGTAAGAGGCCATGTGACTCTATTAATCTAACATGTTGGTTCAGGTCATGGCATTACAGATTCAAAAGGTTTCATAATTTTAGTGGGTCTATATTTTATAAAATCTATTATTAAATGATGTAAAAATTACAATCCTCTAAGAAATGCGTTTTTGTAAATAAATGTCATCATTATCATTGAATATTACGTTGAGATCAACCTTATAGAAGGAAAATAGTAGTGTAAGAAACTTTTTAATCTTTGAGAATAGATATTTTAGTAAGTAAAATATATGTGTTAGTTAATGACCTTCTAATATAAACAAACTATTAAAAATGTTCAAAAGGTGAATCTAGATGCTTATGATAACTATAGAATGATTCACTCAATTTTTCTTAAGGACTATTCTTTTTATGCAATTCATTATGCTGTCGTTATTGGATTTTTTTGAGAATATGGATGAGTTCAGAAAACTATTTCCCAATATTATTGAATTGTTGAGGAATGTTTTAATGGACATATTATGTCAAGGTTTTGGTGTTGTATCGATTTTATAAGTGGGTAGATTTTTTTTTAAAAATAATAAAATTATTTGGAAGATTGAATAGTTTTTGTTTTAGTATTCCGTCTAGGTCATTGAAACATAGAGTTATTAGTATGTATGAGTAATGTTTCCATGTGATGGAATTTTTCAAGATTCCTGAAGGTGTTTGTGAAAATGCATGGAATTTCCATATCATCTATCAATGTTTTATTAAATAATTCATTATTTCTTAAGTGTATGTGATACTAAGTGTGTACTATTGAAATGTTGTGAGTATACAAGAGTTCAAAATCAAGGTGAGAATTAATTTACTTTATAGTTTTTATTCAAATAATGAATCAAATATTTACCACATCAATGATCTGAATGAAAATGAATATATCAATATCATATGGATCCAATTAAAGTATGTGTATATTAATCTCATTTATCTTATGTTATATGATAGTTTTTTACTAACAAAGAGTAATTATGAAAAACATTAAACAATTAATTCAATACACATGATTATGATTCACCATATTCTATACCATTTTTTGAGAAGAAGATAAGGACAATTTTTTTATCAAGGATAAAATTATTTATCTAGATTTATATTATTATATTTTGGATTTAAATCCAGCACATTTAGTATCATAATATTAGGAATAATTTAATTTTCACAAAATATACTCTAATAACACAGAATATCATATATGATCTTCATATAATTGTTTCTTTGTTAAATTTTAATACTAATGGAAAGAAGAGTTATTTCCTAACACAAATGTGTTTTTGTATTCTAGTGATATATTATAAAGATAATATAGTTTCTAAAAGTCTAGTGGTAGTATGTGTAGAATTAGATAAGTTCAATGCGAACAACTAAAATATTATACTAGTCAAAACATAAAGTGAAATATCATATTCAAAAAAACATTTTGATATAAAGGGGTCCATGAATGATGATGATGTATTTTGAAATAGTTGTAAGTTGAAAATAAAAGTTATTCAAATCATATATTAGATATTGTGGATATAATGTTTTTTAATATCTTAAAGGTGTTGAACATTGAGAATATGATTCATAAATTTCACTATTATTCAAATTTTCTTACTTCATATTTTTTACTCACTACAGATATTAGTGGGAGGTTTTTATTAGATGGTCAAATAGTGATGTGATAGGAATTATACAGTGATGTAATAAGTTTAAAAAACCCACTAAATATATATAAAACCTATGTTTGAACTAGAATTCTATTATATATGATATATCAGATAGGAAATTATTTATGGTTTTGTTAAAACTATTAAATGAGTTTAAAAAAAATTATCATTTTATAAAAAATGAAATCTCTACTCCACCATTCCTTCAGATTGGCTATATATATATATATCATTATGTGAAATGAATATTTAGCCCTAAAAAAAGGACATTGATTTATTCCTAACTAATGTTAATCAATTATTACCATATGTTATTATGAAATATTAATGTTGGGATGAGTAAGATAATTTTGTGGAGATATAAAATATACTAACGAGGCATAAAATAAGTTTTGTGTGCAAGATGACCCAATAAGTATATACCAAATAGAATTTGATACACCTTGTAATTGGTATATTAAGGGTGTATTGTTTTTATCTAGATTCCTCAATACCTATGGTTGGTGGGATATGAATCATATGATCCTTCACACTTTGATACCTATCTTACACAAACCATGAGGCTTTACTATTCAAGGGGTGATGGGGTATGTTTCTGATCATGCCTTAAGTTAGAGATTAACCAAGATTACATTTTTCCTCTTATATAATTATCATGACATCTAGGATTCTATTGAGATATACCAAGGAAGATAACGACCATACCTAGATAGTATACATGACATGCTTAACTGTTAGGTGAGGGGAATATATGATGTTCTCATCCATAAATATGAATTACATGTTATGTATTCATCAACCTCGTCATTCTATACTCAATGAAAAAAATGATGTATGAGTTGTTATGTGAGACTTCCATACTCCATTTCTTGTGATTACATGATTTCTTGAGCAAAGGGATCATAAGAAAATTCATTCTTAAATATGATGAATTTGGTGGAAAAAGGTATAGAGATACAAGTGTTTGATGGAGATCATGTTATTCCCTTTATAGACTGATTAGAATTTACTCTTTGATATAGGATGATATTTGACTATATTTATGAATCCTAGAATTCATAATTTTTTTTCAATACTATAAAAGATCATAGGGACACACCTTTAGGTTGATTAAATGGAGATTATGTCTTACTTAGAGAGATACTCTAAAAAAGTTTTAGAGTTTATCCAAAAGGAGTTTTATATGGATATTCACAAAGTATTATATATTATATGATACATGGAGAAGTTAATGATAGTTTTAATTTTTTTTGATGATATCCCAAAGTAGTTTTGGATATATTTTTACAAGTTATTATATATGATATATTATAAGGTGAAATGATACTAAGTTTATTAGGATTTAGTGGAAGTGGGAGATTTTTTGAGTTATTTTATAAATATAAATGTATATATATATATATATGATATATATACTGATATTATACTGTAAAATATTGATATGTTTTATTTTACAAAATATTAAAACCAATTCATGTGATATTTCTTGGTTTATAACACTACCATGAAATGAAAATATAACAATAAAAGGATTAGTGTTAAGATATCTTTCACCAAAAGATATCATTAATATTTTTTATTTCATATGATGGAATGTTTTGGAGGAATGATGCATTAATATGATCATTTACTAAATGGAAGAAACCATTTATTAATTAAATCCCTATAATGAAGACAATAGTTCATTTTCATTGGTGAAGGGTATACATGTATTCTTTATTTTACTTATTGATAGTTTTGGATTCCATGCATAGAGATCATAGGTTCTTTAGTTTTTAATTCATTTCCACTATATTGATTATGTGTTAGTATATCATAAGAGATCCAATATAATGAAAAATATAAATATTTCTTTTATACCTATCATAAATAAGTTTTAAATCATAATCCATTTTGTCTAGTGTGTCTACTGAGATATAAAAAATATTTTCAAAAAAATATTCAAAATATTAATTACATAAATAATGTAATGTATTCAAAATTATGGGTATAATGAAAATCAAGAATTGGTTAAAAATTTTAGGAATTAATGAAAATAAATTACATAAATAGTGGTTTAAAATATCAACTTTGAATGAGTGAAAAAGAACTGATAGGAAAAAATATATATTTTTTAGAATATTAAATGGTTTTTGTTGTCAACTATATTTTTAGTTAAATGAATTTTTAAAAGATATATTATGTAAATGTGTTTGGTAAAATGTTTTTTTGGTATTTATTTTAAATTGGATGATTTCAATGAATTAATTA
This sequence comes from Viscum album, assembly GCA_963277665.1. Taxonomy (NCBI): domain Eukaryota; kingdom Viridiplantae; phylum Streptophyta; class Magnoliopsida; order Santalales; family Viscaceae; genus Viscum; species Viscum album. The sequence goes on along the minus strand of OY728120.1, from coordinate 1,154,337,152 downwards.
TGATTTTTGTGTTTTAATAAAACTATCTGTAATAGAGTATTTATATTTCCAAACATTTAAATTTTTGGATTAATTTTAGTTTATTTTTCAATATAAAAATAGAATTATTTAAATAGGTATTTTGGGTTTTAAATTGGATAAGGTAATGTCTAGAATTTCTTTAGGATATTTTTAAAAAGAAATAATTAAGGATTTTATTCACGTTTTTCTTTTACAATTTTCTATAATTCCTATAAGCATCCATTAGTATAATTGAGTTTTGGACTAACATTTGATTATTGTTTAAATTCATCAACATTTTATATTCATTTATTGGTATTTTTTATATTATTTATGAAATTATATTATTATTATTGAATGTTGTTATAGATATTAAGATGACATAAAAGAAAATGGATCTTGATAAAATTTAATCCATTGAACCACTATATAGACATGGTTAAATGGTTACTTTAATTATAAATGATAAGATATATAGAGGAAGTGGTGATGAGTAATGGGGAGGGAGCGATGATAGAGAAGGGAATTAGTGTGGGTGTGGGTGATAGATAGGGAGTGTTGATAGATAATGGGGAGGGATCTTTTCTTGGGTAGGGTGATGGTGAGGGAGGGAGTGATAAGGATCTTGGGTAGGGTGATTGGAGAAGAGGAGGGAGGGGGAGATTTGTATATTGTTTTTAAAAAAATTTAGTGATTGTTTTGGTAGAAACTACTTTTAATAAATAAATTTATAGTGTTTTTTAAAACCTCCAATAAATTAATCATTTAGTGGCATATTTTTAGAGATCAATTTAAAAATAGAGAATGCCAAATCATATTAATGTTTAACGGAAATTTCTGAAATCAGTACCAAAAAATAACTATTAAATATAAAACTCATTATAGTGTTTGAGTAAGTCATAGGTTATGAAATATGTGGTATGACATGTATGTTATATAATTTTGGGCATATCATTTATTATGATATATTTATATCATAATACCAATACCGTAAATTCTCATAGTATACGACATGGATATATCATAATGTAATGAAATATATTAATCATACCTTAAAATTAACATTGAATATTATGATTCAAAAAGAATATAAATGTTAAGTATTAGTCACCATCTTCTCTTCCATGTATGTTATCATTGATTGTGACAGTATCATATGATGAAATGTATGGAGAATAAAATAAATTCAAATGTTAAATTTTTACATCAACCATGAGTTAAAAATATTGAAACTGATGAGTTACTCAAATGTTATGAAATGTTTTATTAAATGAATACAAGTCTCATAGAGTACCCTTGAGGTCTATATAAACTATATGAATTCATTGGGATAGAATGTGTGGTTACTCTTGATTCCCTAAAATCACTCTTCTATTTCCTCCTTAGATACTGAGAGATAATTTAATACCATGGTTATAAGGAGGATCCAACCTAAGTGTAGGGTGATTCATTAGACCATGAATACACCATGATGGAAGGATTCCTTTGGATACTTTTTAGACAGTTGATCAAGTATACAATTTGAGACAAGATATTTGACCATACATGGATTCAGTTTCACTACAACGAGAACATGAGTTGTGTTTTATTGATGTATTCCATTACTTGAATTGTCATTTGATCCTTTGAAACCCAAAAAATGGTATTAGAGAAATGGTTAAATAGTTTACTAATTCATAATCAATCTTATGTATGAAAGTGTTATTAAGTGTATATCTTCTAATGGGAACTCCATTTCTAATACAATTTTTTTTGGAATCAAGTGAAACACCCACCCTAATAGATCTTTAAAATAATTAAATAATCCTCCAACATATATCCTTGTATTTGATTCCCAAAATATGTTATTGCCACATGGGGTGTGGGAGGTTCAATTCATGCACCAGATAATATGGATGATCACCTCACCCAGATGCAAGGCATTTTCCTATGATGGGTGGGTTCCCTATGAGGATAAAACTATGTGGATAATGAAAAAAATAGAGTGAATAAAATAACATTTTTGTTCTAATGGGTGGGTGTACACTATAATAGTGGTATCAAATCCATGTTCAACCACTGACCGAATTGTCAATAATTTCAATTGTTTTAAGAATTTGATGTTTCGAGGCTCTATTACTAAATTAGTCATGGACTATAGACATGGATAAGATGAAACTATTTTTTTGATGTATATTAATCAATAGTAGATGTGGGTGAATTTTTTATTTATAAAAATTTCGGTTAAAAAGTTCACTTAAAAATCTTCCCCAATAAAATTTAACACAACCCAGTTTATCAAGGCGATACTATTATAATAGTTTGAATGTTCGAGTAACTTCTTAGAAGATAGATTAATTCTCAGTAATATCAATGTGATTTAATGATACAATTGTTGTAGCTATTCTAATAAGGAAAATAAGTTATAACTTCTATCCAAGACTAACCATCAAAGTAAAATCTAGTGTTTTCTGAAATATACAATAAAGCAGAGAAAAAATAAATTAAAAGTCACTGTAGATAAAATAAGTGATTCAGTCTCTAGCTGAGACCTAATCCAATCCACTTGGTGATCATTTAACGCTATGAATTTAATATAAATAAACTTGATCCACACCCTGGATTGTGGTAAACAATAGTTTACATGACTCTCTAGGTCACCCGACCTCTTCCACTGTTCTTTATGGGAATAAAATACCAAGTCACACAATGACCTATTCCACACTTATCCATGAGAGTAAATAGATGTAAGAAGTGATGCGAGGAAGGATATCTTGTATCCTTCAGTTTAGTATAGGAGATAATGCATGTTTTTTATACAGGCACACACACACACTATTAGAAAGCTAAAAAATAATACAAAATAGATAAAATACAATGATAAATGGTTAGAAGTGATCTGAGTGTTATTATATGCATCTCTGGGATTCTAGGATGAAACTAATGTAGGTATCGAGTCTTCTTGTAAAAAACAGAGTATCACTAGTCTGGTGATCTGGTTTCTAGTTAGATCTAGCTCATGTTCTTTTTAGAGTTGGTACTCCAACAATTATTTTGGATCTGATCTATAGTAGTCTATCCTTTTAGAATCGAGAGGGCTTCATGTATTCTTCAGTTGTATCTTGTTGCATGTATTAGTTCACTTTTCCAAAAACTAGCACTTCTACTTCTATGTATGTATATTTCTTTCAGCCCGACTTATCTTCCATTTTAATTACATGTACAAACATTGGAACTTAAATGATGCATGTATTCTGCACCTCATAACTCATAATTTCACGTGACATGTATACAAAGAAACATTAATTATGTCATTGGTTTAAATGATGCTAATATGATCATTAGAAATTAAATTGAAAATGAAAAACTGATTAATGAACGGTGTCACATTCTTTATTGAAATGGCATCACTTGGAAACCGTGTCACTACAAAATAGTGTCTTATTATTTTCCTTTGAGAACTGAGATAGTCATGATGCTAAATTTACATTGAGATTAGGAACCTTTAGTAGAGATGAAATGTTACGATCATGGTGTCTAGTCCTTCGCCAAGCATTGAATGGTGTCTTGGTGATGGTATCAAGGAACTGGTGTCACAAACTTCATGAGATCTGAAACATGTTATGATGTTTGGTCAGAGTGTCTGGGTCATGGTGTGTGGGTCATAATGTCTGGGTCACGGTGTATGGGTCACAGTGTCTGGGTCATAGTGAATGAGTCATGGTTTCTAGGTCATGGGGTCTGGTCCTTTGCCAGAAAACCAGAACCGGGGATAGAATCCCGATATCTAAGAATTTGCAAAATATCTCTAAACGGTCTTAAGCAGTAATACTCACAGAATGAATTATACTTAATAAATCATATAAGAAATCATTATAGAACAAAATTAAATATTGTTTACAATAATCTAACATGATTTATATGAATCAGGATCTGTGAAAGTTTATTTAAAGAATAGGGAAAACAACTATCTCTACACACAATTTGAGATAGATTAAATATGGTTATCATTATTTGTGATCATTAAAACATGATTAACACATGATAAGTCCAAAAATCTCCCCCTTTTTGATGATTACAAATCATAGGATTTGGATTTATATTCTTAGTGTGCTTTCTCCCCTTTTTGGGATTATCAAAAAGTGTAGAGGAAAAAGAAAGAGAAGAAGGAAAGGAAATAAAAGAATAGAAAACAATAGTTCACATTGCATTAGATAGAAAGATATATTTCATTACCAGCAGTATGCCAAAGTTCAAAACATCCCTATAAAGATACATTTTTTACTTTTCTTTAGCACAAGATGTCTTCTATTTTCCCTTGGAAGCAACATTAGAAGGAGCCATAAGAGCAGAAGTAGAGGTTGAAGAAGGGATTGAGCCAACTTTCATAGAAGGAAGAGGTAGGCCTTAAAAAATTGAAGGTGGAAAATTGGGTTTGGTGGAAGACCGTGGAGAGTTTTGGTCAAGGATAACAGGTTTGATCTGGCTCAGATACGGAGATGCAGAAATCAAGGAAGAAGCAAAACAAGTGGATGAGAAATGAGTTAAACCAGGCTACAAGGGTGAAGCTACAGGAGCCACAATAACAGTGCTCTCTACAAGTAGATAAGTATTTAAAAACATAATGAAATTAGTAATGATCTCACTACCATACTACATTAATTTCTCAAAATCATCTTTGTTCCCCATGAACTTTTCCAATATAGGAGTAAAATATATAATCATTTGGACATGAGTCTGGAAGTCTTGAGTGATTAGAGGTATTTTCAGATTCTCTACATGATATTTGGATTGATTGGTCATATCATGCTTAGATAAGTTACAAATAAAGTAGAAATACACTTTCTTAGTAATTAATTTTTGAGAATCATTTGAAATATTTGAATGAAATCTTACTAAGTCAAGGACTCTGTCACTATTCTGGAAAACCATAGATAAAATCTCCTTTTCAAAGCAACTAAACATTGACTAAAGGTCCTCCCTAACAATAGTTCTGAGAAGATCACTATCAATGGCTCGAGATGACTGTCCAGACACATTAGAAGAAGCAACATCTGAATTGAGGGACTTGAACTGATTGAGATATTTCTGTAGACATCCCTTGTATTCATCAGTAAGTTTTTTAAGACCAACAACAAGCTCATGCATCTCATTGTATATCTGGATTCTTCTCTCAGCCACTTTTTCAAATATTGAAGTCAAGTTCGGTTGAATCAGTGAGGAAACTTTAAGTGGTATCTAACCACTAACATCTTCAACAGGATGAGCAATAGGAACTTTTCTTGGTGGCCACACTTTTTTCCTATCATCAACCATATCTTAGAGAGACATCACATCATTACGCAATTTCATTTTTTCAATTCTAATGTCTAGTATTTCATGAATCATTTTTGGTTGAATCTACCATATAATTTTCTCTAAAATCAAGGCATCATACCTTTCACTAAGATTTGTCACAGGAGCAGGTTGTGTGTTCATGATCTTTTCAAATCCATCTTATAAAGTACCTCCAAAGGATTTAAAATCACTTTTACTTATAGATGTAGAAGTTTATTGAGAAGTTTCAGAAATAGGAGATGATATAGGCTCAGGTTCCTTTGTAGAGATTAATTCTAAATCAGAAACTGGTTTTAATTGAAACATAGTAGATAGGTTTATGCCTTTAATCGAGGACTCCTAGGAATTATCCATATCAAGGTAGCTAGGAAACGTATACCAGGAATCCACAATGATTTGATCAACAGGATTAGGAACTTCAACACTTTCTAGACTGGGGTGCTTCTACCCCTCATTAGGTGTATCTATCATGGGACTAAGCGATTCAATTCCTTGATCTCTTTCTAAAATTTCATCTCCAATAGCCTCATCTGTTTCTTTTCTAGCTAGTTGTAAGGCTTGTTACATTATTTCCTCAATATATGTGATAAATTTAGAATTAGCGTGTTCTTTTAAATTCTCCTTAATAGTAACCTATTCATCAATAATAAGTTCTTCTTCTAGATTCTCCTCAAGTACACCATTTTCTTTTATACAAACTATAGATTCTTTACGAGATGCAGGTTCTTTGTCTAAATCCACATTTTCTTCAGTAAGAGGTGCTTCCTTCTCAACTATATTTTGTGGAATAGGTTGAAAAGTGTCTTCTTTATCCATGATAGTTCCTTTAATCAGTGCAAAAACTGCCTCTTCTTCTTCTTCAATAGGATAATAATCAACTTCATCTGGTTCCAAACCAGGATCAGAAATGTTCTTAGGTATTGAAGTATGCACAACTAGATTAAAATTTTCATATATCCTTTCATTATCATCCACTCAAAACTTTTTACAAGTATTCCAACTTATTTTCATCCTTTTGACTGTAACCTTTGAGATAAAGAACTCATGGTCTTTGGTGAATTCTTCATTCGGTCCAACCATTCCTTCAGCATAAAACATTGCAGAGATCATCCATGAATAAAACAAAGGGGTAGAATTGGAAGTTGTCTTGATCAATTCATACGTGTCAGATTTATATTGTTCCTATTTTTCATAAGATGTATCAAGAATACATCTTGATACTTTAGGGTAGAAAAATATACCTTTCATGGACTAAAACAAAAATATAAATTGAATGAGGAGAAACTCTTGGGTAGTCCTCAAAGTTCCTTTATGAGGTATCCCTAGGTAGGCAGCCCATAGCCTCAAGTAAAATGTACATCTTTGTCCATTAATCTAGGTTATTACAACAAAACCATCTTCTGTATTGAATGAAAACTGGACAAGCAAATAAAATTGAGCAATAAGTTTTGGATAAATCGGCCTTACCTCATTTGTGAACAAGTTTAGCCATCCCTTCTCTTTTATTATTTTAAAACTAAAGACTTACTTGTGAAAAACCACTAAGGATAGATTTCATTTTCTGGTACTATAATTCTATTAACAAGATTCGGGTTCAGTGGTCCTTCGGGTGCTAACTTCGGTGGAATTTTTTTACTTTCTTATGAGATATGAACTTCTTAGAAGTTAATGAAGATGAGATCTTCATCCGAGGAATTCAATTAGGGTTTGAGAGTGATAGAGAGATATGAAGGGCTATAAGAGAAAATAATGTTTGAGAGAAGGGTTTCAGTTTTGAGAGAAGAGAGCTTGAGTAAAGAGAAGAGTGAAAGATATTTAATTTTTATCATTTAGGGATTTCAAGCATCGCAAATTCAAAAGCGCGAGATAAAAATAATAAATTTATCAACACATCGATACATGTTATAAAATGAAAAAGTGTCATTATAGTGAGACCAGAACAAATTGTCACTGTGAGACCAGAATGGATTGTCACAGTTTGACCGAAATAGATTGTCACAGTGAGACTATAAAAATGAAATAGTGAAATCAAGATAGTAATATGTAAAACTATGAAAGTGGGATAGTAATTCTAAGATAGTGAATTATGATACCATAAATCATGAAACCGTAAAATGTGAAACAATATGCTGTGAAACAGTAGATTTTCTATGTGAGAATTATGATTCCTAATTCATGTATGATGTAATAAATCCTTTCATAATTTCATGGTTTTTTGAATATATCAGCATGCTCATAATTAGTTACAATGAATTACATATTGATATCACCTTTTTGATAACAATAACTCAAAAAGTAATTCCATACCTTAGTATGTATTGTCCTATAATGTGAAACAAGATTCTTTGAAATTTTAATAGAAATTTTATAGTCACAATTTATGGGTATATTCTTGAATTGTTATCCATAATCTAGTAAGGTGTGTTTCATCTAAAACAATTGTGCACAACAACTAACAGAAGCTAGGTATTCAGCTTCAGTAGTAGACAATGTAAAAGATTTTTGTTTCATACTAAACCATGATACTAGAGACTTTCCGAAAAGGTGACATGTTCTATAGGTGCTTTTTCTATCTAACTTACATCCTCCAAAATCAGCATCAGAATAGCTAACTAATTCAAATGATTTTCCTCTAGGGTAGAATAGTCCTATATTTTTTGTGTGTTTATATTATTTGAAAATCCTTTTAACAACATTTAAATGATATTCTTTAGGGTTTTATTGAAAACGAGCACACTCACATACAATAAACATAATGTCATGTCAGCTAGTAGTTAAGTAGAGTAAGCTTCCAATCATTCCTCTGTAAGTGGTTTGATCAACAGATTTTCCATCTTCATCATGATCCAACTGAAAATTAGTACTCATTGGAGTATCAAAACTTTTAGTACTATCCAAGCCAAAATATTTCAGAATATCTTTTTTATATTTTCATTGATTTAAAATAATACCATTTTTATTTTGAAATATTTGAAATCCAAGAATGAATTTCAGTTCACCCATTAAACTCATTTTAAATTTATTCGACAACATTTTAGAAAACTCAATACATAAAGAATTTTTTGAAGATGCAATAAAATATCATCCACATAAATTGGAACTACTAAAACATCATTGAAAATTAATTTTGTAAAACGATTATGATCCGCTATACCTTTTTTAAAACCTTTAGAAATAAGAAAAGTACTTAATATATAATATCATGCTCTTGGAGCTGGCTTTAAACAATACAATGCTTTTGATAATTTCAAAAACTGATTTGGAAAGAGAGGATTTGTGAAACTAGGGGGTTGTTCACCAAAGACATCCTCTGCTATATACCCATTTAGGAATGAAATCTTGACATCAATTTGATATGGGTTGAAATTAAGATGGGCAGAATATGCAAGCAGGATTTTGATGGCCTCATGTCTAGAAACTGGTGAAAAGGTATCCTCATAGTCAATTCCTTCTTCTGGACTATTAACTTGTGCAACCAATCTGGCCTTGTTTCTAACTATGTTTCGAGCTTCATCTACCTTATTCTTTAACACCCACTTAGATCCTATGGTTAATATGTCATTGGGTTTGTCAACAAGTCTCCATAATTTGATCCATTCAAACTTATTAAGTTCTTCTTGCATATACATCATCCAAAATGCATCATTGATATCATCATTAATGATTTTAGGTTCTTGTTGTGACATCAATACTTGATGTTCAACCTGATTTCTATGAGAATCTATAGTTTTATTTCCATTATTTAAATCTCCTACAACATCATCTATATGATTGTTATTAAGGGTTTTAATAGATCTATAAAAATACAGGCTAGTTGTTTCTTGTTCTTAAATAGGTTCGGGTTCATTATGACTTGAATCTGGAGAATTTATAGCACTGGATATTTGTACAGATTCCTCTACAATATGGTTAGAGGGTGTAGCTTTAATGTCTAGATTTGGAATATCATCCTCAAGATTCTCTAGAGAGGTCTTAGCCTCATTTGGATCTATCTCATAAATCTTGACATGGATAAATTCCTCCACACATTTAGTTCTGTTGTTAAAAACCCTATAGGCTTTAATAGATATTGAGTATCCTAGAATGATTCCTTCATCACTCTTGGATGTAAACATGTAAACATGTCAAGATTGTCATTTGTATTAAGGATATACCCTTTACAACCAATGATTTTGAAGTAGTTTACTTTGGGTTTTCTATTGTTCCATAATTCATATGGAGTTCTTTTAAGAATAGGTCTAACGAACAATCTATTATTAATATAGCGTAATATATTTACTAATTCAACCAAAAAGTAAATAGGTAAGTCATATTCACTAATCATGGTTCTAGAAATATTTTCAAAGTCCTATATCTTCTTTATAGACCTCCATTTTGTTGAGGTGTTCAAGGGGAATAGAAATTATGACTATAACCATTTTTTGAGTAAAAGGATTCAAAATTTTGATTTTAAAACTCACATCCATGATCACTTATTAATGATTTAATTCTAAGTGCACTATGATTTTCTATAGTTTTAGCATATTTTGTGAAATGAGAGCAGACTTCACTTTTGTGATCTAAAAATAAGGTCTAAGTATATCTAGAAATGTAATCTACAAGTACATAAACACAGTGATTCCCATTTAAAATAGATAATCTAGGTGGTCCAAACAAATCCATGTGAACCAACTAGAGAGGTTGAGAAGTTAAAACTTCTTTCTTTGGTTTGAAGGAAATTTTCTGTTGCTTTCCCTTTATATAAGGATTACACAATTTAACATTTTTAAAATCTAGTTTGGCAATATCATTGAATTAAAATTTTCTATATATTTTTCTAAGGGAGTGAATATTATAGTGTCCTAGTATTCTATGACAAATCCAAGATTCTTTGTGAAATAGACTTAAACATGAATCATTTTGAGAAACTAAATAATCTATGTTAACAGTATAAAAATTTTCATTTCTTAATGCAGAAAATACTAATTCATTTTTATAATTAAAAACATTGTAAGATTAATTTTAAAATTTTACAGGAAATACATCATCACATAGTTGTGAAATACTGAGAATATTATATTTCACTCCCTCAATAAAAATTAGTTTGGAAATTAAAACTGAGTTAAAGTTACAAATTTGGACAAGGCTAATGATTTTTCCTTTGGAATTGTCACCAAACGCAACATGTCCACCATAACTATTTATTAGGATCCTAAAACATGAATAATCTCTTGTCATGTGTCTTGAACACCCATATCTAAGTACCATAAGCTTTTACAGGAGATATTCTAACAATTTTACTAAAAAATATTGAAATAAAAATAGACTTCGGTACCCAAATTTGTTTGGGTACAGTAATATTTGTAAATCATTCTCTAGTAACCCACATCTTCCTCATAGGTTTCCTATAAGAATTATGTAAAGTATTTGAGAAATAAAATCTATTTGGTCTAGAAAAACTCAAAACAATAGATTGTGTATCAAAATTTGAACTAAAAAATGGTTTTCTGAACTCGGAGTAAATCTGTATGTTCTAGATTTAGAAAAAAAATTTCTTTTTCCAAAATTTATTTCACGACATTGATAGGTAATACCAGTTGTGTATTTAGGGGAAATATATTTACCTAGAATTTGTACCAAAGTATATTTACCATCAGGAAAACATTCAAGGTAATTTTTTCAATTTCTCATTAGATAGCTTTAATTAATTGTTTTCTTTGAGGGACTGAACAATTTTATCTTTTTCTACAGAAATATTAGATTTAACAGTTGAGGTAAGAGTATACTATTTCTTTAATGACTTGTATTTATCTTTTAGTTCATTACATGTATTTTAAATTATATTTCAATACTCAAACATTTCTTCTTTAGACATATTTTCAGAATCAATTTTATCTCCACAATAATAGAAATTTTGTATAGGAGATTCCAGGGTTACCTTAGAATTATTTTTCATGAAACACTTATTGGATTTTATATCCTATTCATCATGTGAAGAATCTAAGTCACTTGACTGTCCTCAGAAGAAATCCAAGCTACTTTCATTTCCTTTTTATTAATTCTATCTTTTTCCTCATATTTATTTATATATTTCATCTTGGGACATTCATCCTTTACATGTCCCTTTCGCTTACATTCGTAACATAAAATCTCATCAGACTCGTCATTTCTTTTCCAATATTTCTTCTAGCTTCCCTTTTTATCATATCTTCCTTTGAAGTTAGGATTTCCGAAAAATTTCTTCATTTTGTAAATTTTTTTAAACCTTCTTTCTAATTGAGCCATCTCCACATCACTATTATGTGAAGATTTTTCACTGCTGGATATTTCTATAGAGACTTGAAATTTATCCTTTTCTTTGTGTTTAGAGGTAGTGGGCTTGAATTCCACAGAGTTTTTTTGGGTTCATTACCCTCTTCCTTGTTGACTTATCTCCTCTTCATACACCATTAGTTTCCCAATGAGTTCTTTTATAGGTAATATTTTGATGTTGCATGACTCTTTAATAGAGATAGAGGTTCCTATCCATCTATCAGACATGCATCTTAGAATCCTTATGATTGGTTATTTGGTAGTAAATTATCTTCCGAAAGAAGTATTTGTGTTGAAAATTTAGTTGAACATGAGATACATGTCAAAAATAGTCCTATCAGGATTCATTTTAATGTTATCATATTTAAGAGTGTAAGTATTGAGTCTCATTTCGTTAACCCTAGAAGTTACTTCATGTGAAACTGACAAAGTATCCCAAATTTAATGGGTAGTTTTACAAATAGAAATTCTATTAAATTCCTCATCGACTAAATAGAAATATAAGGCATTCATGGATTTGAAATTGTTATTGTTAGGAGTCTTGGTTGGGTCATCCCATGTAATTCAATCAGTAGAAGGAATCTTATACTCATCTATAATTGAAGTCCAAATTTCCGAACCCATAATTTCTAAATTAATTTTCATTTTAATTTTCCATTGGGAATAATTTGTTCAACTAAATAATTATAGTCTGTTTGTGGTAGCTCCTTCGAGTCTATTATCCCTAGTAAATAAATACTTTTAAAGAGCTAGAAATTTAGAATTAATAATAATTTACAGATCTTTAAAGTAAAATTAAAATCAGAGTTGATTAGATTTTAAAATCATATTCTTAATAAGAATAAAACCATTTGATATGAAATGTTGGTTAGAGTAGATTACTCAAGAGGGGGGGGGGAATTGAGTATCTATTAAAATTTCTATTAAAAAGTTCACATAGAAATATTCCCCAATAAAAATGGACACAACCTCGTTAATCCAGGTAATACTGTTATAATAGTTTGACTATTTTAGTAATTTCTTATAAGATTGATTAATTCTCAGTAATATCAATGTGAGTTATTGATATAACTTTTGAATCTATTATAATAAGTAAGGGATGTTATAAATTCTATCCAATACTAACTATCATAGTAAAATCTAGTTTTTTCTAAAATATACAGTAAAGTAGAGAAAAAAATACACAATGGATGAAAAAGTGGTACAGTCTTAAGATGAGACCTAATCCAATCCACTTGGTGATCAACTTCCACCAAGTAGTTTATATTAATAAACTCAATCCACACCCTCGATTAGGGTAAACAACAATGGATATGAATGTCCAGGTCACACAACCTATTCCACAGCGCCTCATGGGTATCAACTACCAGGTCACACAAGGACCTCTTCAACACTTATCTGTGGAAGTAAATAGATGAAATAATTGATGAGAGGAATGATATGTTGTATCCTTTAGTTTAGTACATGATACAATGTGTTTTTTTAATACAGACACACACACACACTGCCTGAATGCTAAAAAATAGCACACAACATAGAAAAGATGATGAGAAAGGGGTAGAAGTGATGTGAGTGTTATTCAATGTATCTCTGGGCTTATAGGATGAAGAAGATACAAGTATCAATTATTCTTATGAAAAATAGTGTATCAAAATTCTTGTGCTCTAGTATCAAGTTAGATCTACCTCATGTTCTTATTAGAGTTTGTACTCCGATGATGATTTTCGATCTGATCTACGGTAGTCCAACCGTTTTGAATAGAGAGTGCTTTGTGTGTTCTTTAGTTGTATCTTATTGCATGTATCAGTTCAGTTTTCCAAAAACTCACTCTTCTGATTCTATTTCAGTATATTTTTTTGTAGCCCATATTATCTTAATTTTTTATTGTTGGTGAACACATTGGAACTGATAGGATGCATGTATTCTGCACCTCATACATTGTACTGTCAGTTGACATGTCTATAATGATATATTAATTATTTCCATGCTTTTAAATGACTCAAATGTGACCATTTTAAATTTAATTGAGACCGAAAAAATAGATTAACGAACAATGTCATAATCAGTCTTGAAACGGTATCACTTGGAAATGGTGTCACCAAAAAATGGTGTCTTATTCTTTTCCTTTGAGCATTGAGACAGTCGTGATGCTATAGTTTCGTTGAGATCAAGAACTCGTAGCACACGTGTGGTGTTAGGATCACGGTGTATGGTCCTTTTCCAAACATTGAATGATTTCTTGGTGATGGTAGCAAGGAACCTTTGTAAAAAACTTCTAGAGATCTGAAACTGGTTATGGTTTCTAGTCACGATGTTTGGGTCATGGTGTCTGGGTCACAATGTCTGGTTCACAGTGTCTGGGTTATGGTGTCTGGGACATAGTGTCTGGGTTATGGTGTTTGTTTCTTTTCCAGAAAACCAGAACTAGTGGAAGATTCATTGTTTCTCAGACTTAGCCAAATATCTATATACATTCTTAAGTATTAATATTCATATAACAAATTAGACTTAATCACTAATATAAGAAATCATTATAGAAAAAAATTAAATCTAGTTTATAATAATCAAACATGATTTATAGGAATCAAGATCTGGGAAATTTTATTTAAATAATAGGGAAACTAACCATCTCTACACATGATTTGAGATAGAGTAAATAGGGTCTACAAGATTTATGATCATTAAAACATTATTAACACATGAGGATTCCAACAAATATTTTTGACTATAATTACATATCTTTAAGGAATTTGATTAATAAAAAATAAGAAAGATATCAAAATGATAAAGAGGGAAGCACTCTTATGAAAACTGAAGAAGAACCATTTACCCATGATGTGATACTAATAAAGCTAGATTTATCCTGGAAGTTGAAGAAATAGTAGTTCAATACATTTGTAAGGTTTTGGAAAAAATTTATACCTCATAAGAATCATATATTTCGGAAGGTAATGAGGTGATTGATATTTATTTCCAAAATTTTCCTTTTTAAGAACTCAACACAATTTGATAAGATCACATGTTTGAGGATTTACAAGTTGAATCAATTAATGAATTAAAATAAAACCTGAATATTTATCCCAAAGGGAATGTAAATTTACTTTATAACTTATTTAAAAGATTTTATGGGAAGACCATTCATCTTGATGAAGAATTATAGAAGAGATCAGATGCACTTGCACAAAAGGTGGGTTTTCACATAATACTCACTAAGAAATGTAATATAAAAATCACTGTAATTAAGTATATTAATGAAAAATTATAAATGTTTAGAAAGGATTTTCATAATTTAATCCTCAATAAATATAAATCCATAGAAATACTTAAAGATAATTTTAATGATCTAGTTGAAAAAAAAATTCTTTCATCAATGTTATGAATGATCAACTAGGAGTCAAAGTAAAAAAGCTAAAGGATCTTAACAATGAATTACAAGAATAGAGAAAGATTAACCAGGATAATAAATAGAGGACACATTAGAAAATTTAAATATAATTAATTTAGTAGAGGATGATAAAAAAATCCTTAATATGTAATTCCCAGATCTTGAATCCAAATAATAAATTCTAAGAGCAACTAAACCTATGTATTCACAAGAGCCTGAGAGGTGATCTACTTTCACACACAATCCTATAATTATTATATTACTTAAAAACAAATATCAAGTTTTATAAAGACATTGGGATAATTTAATGATTAATCCATAATATGAACTAAACAAAATTTACTATACACCTCAGAAAATTATAAACGTGATAATTAGGATTTAATGTACAATGTATATTCCAAATAAAAATCTATAAAAAAAGTGTTTGAATAAAAATGATGAAGAACCCACCATTACATTAATAATGTGAAAGTTTAGAATAAATATCTCTCCAAAATAATCCCATTTAAAGAGTAATACATAAAAAAAGCAGGTACTCATTTTTGGCAATGATATAGTTAAAGAAAAGAAAATAATCATTTTTGGGATTTTCTAGTGTTGAAAGAGATTTAAGCATAAGGATTCAGATTATTGGAATAATATGTCAATCCATAATAGAACAAGAAACCCCAAATCAAAGGGGATAAATGATAGGTTGATGAAAGATTCATATATGAAGAAAGAGAATCTATTTATCTCAAACATAATTGAAATTATTGAAAATTTTAGTGGAATATTTAATGGATGTTTTCATTTTGTAGATACATTATTTCAAAAAATATACCTTTTATATACCTAAATTACTTGTTGAAGGAAGAAAAAAAAATATGAAGAGTGATATGTTTTATTTGGGAATGAACTAGTATAAAAGTTTTGAAGAGAATAACTCTAAGAAGTAAGCGATGAATGTTGGTTATTCTAACTTGAATAATAAATAATTAAGTTTACTTTTAAGAGAAATCCAAGTGGTCAAGGAACAGTTACTTACAAACAAATAAAGAGATGATTCTATTGTGGTAGAATAAAACACACTATATAATTTTGGAAAAAATCCAAGAGTGAAAGTGTTGTCCGAAGAAAGTTTGAGAAAGAATGGAGGAAATAATTATATTACTTCAAAAGGTCTGGTTTGGTTAAGTTCATTTTTAAGAAACCATGTGAATGTTCAATATAAGCTGAGAATGTTCCCAAAGAATTTATGATCATTTAGTTAACTATGTTATAAAGAAAAATAATTTTGGAAGAGACACACATATATAAACTTTATAAGGGGAAATAATAAAATCCACAAGAAGAAGTCAAATTTCATAATAGGCTGTCAAAAGATAACAACAAAAGATCTGATGAGTATATATATGGAAGATTAAAGTGGGTAAGATATCTTCCAAATAAAATTCTAATCATTTTTCCATCTCAGGGAGATATTCTAATAAATATAAAACATGATATAGAGGATTCATGTTGATGGACAATATAAAGAAACATATTTCACCCATAGAATATTTTAAGAAAGAGAAAAGGCCATACTGGGGAAACTGCCACTTTGAAAATTAAAAGTGAAAGCATGGATAATTCACCCAAATGAAGAGAATTGAATACGATGCTTGTGCGTAGGAGGAGAACTACAGAAATGTGTATATGGTCAAATATAGAAAATAGGTTATAGAAAATAGAATATTGGTGTGATCAATTTTTTTATCATTAAATAAACTTGATAAAGTGATCAGCCCTAATGAAGTGAAGATGGAGTACCTCCTCCAGGGGGAGGCAAATGGAGAATTTTGAGAAGATAATAAAATTAGAATTCCATGAAAATCATGAAAATATGGAATTTCTATCAATTTATTAAAAATATTCCATTGGAAAGATATTTATAATAATTTTATCATCCATGTTTTTAAGAATAAATTTTTATGTTATGGGGGAGAATTTAAATTGACCAATGACATAAATGTGAGAAAATAAAGGTTTGATTTTTGGAGCTTGGCCTGATTATTGATTTTGAGAGATTTTATTTTTTATATTGAGATGAGTATTGGATTTCAGGTTGAAAATATCTTGTAAATATTTGTATTACCCTAAAAATATTTTGAACAACCCCTGAGAATTATATCGAATGTTATACTATCTTTTGGTGTCATATTCTTATTTTTTTATTGAAAACTTTTTTGTCTAGATTAAAAAATCTAATTTTC
Source organism: Viscum album (assembly GCA_963277665.1). Taxonomy (NCBI): domain Eukaryota; kingdom Viridiplantae; phylum Streptophyta; class Magnoliopsida; order Santalales; family Viscaceae; genus Viscum; species Viscum album. The sequence continues at coordinate 1,154,319,923 of OY728120.1, read as the reverse complement.
CACACCGATGATGCCTCATATATACTTATAGTGGAATAGTTTATGGTAGAAGGCTTAGAGTAAATTTATACCATACTCTCCCAAGTTATTTATATTTATTATTTATAAGGGGGTGAGAGAAGAAAATAATGATGAAAATAGAGAAGACATATTGACATGCATTTTCAATAGAGTATATTGATAATAAATAAAAATGGGTTAATTATTGAACCCACATTGTATTTGTAAGAACATAGCACCCAATTTCCTAGAGATTTTTCCTTATTTAATTACATTGGAATATAAACAATGAAGAAACATATGGAAGGACCAAATAGTTTAGAAACTTTGAAAAAAAATATGTACACATGTTCCACATTACAACTTTAAATAGAATAAAATAGATAAATTCTTTTGGAAAAATCAGAACATCCAAGATTATCCCTTCAATACATTCATAACACACTTCATCACACCCTACAAAAAAATAAAGGGGTGAGATTATATTCTTAATAAAGGTAATAAATACAATAGAAGAATAAATAATATGGCATGGTGAATAAATAAAAGTACACATTCCATCAAAACATAATCTCAAAAAAAATTTGGCAGGAATAAAAGATGATTAAATAATGCTAAAAAATACATAAACATGGTATTATACTAGACGAATAACCTGATGGAATACTAATTACTAGTTTCCAAATGAGGGAATGCATAATTTGGGATATCTAAACCATATCGTCAAGGTCTCTTCCAAGATAACTAAAAATTATTAAGGCCTCAACCAAAACCATATCTATAAATGGGTAAGGCCTTAGCCATATCCATATCTATTTTCTATCATGAGACCTACCAATGCATTGAGGAAATATATTGGTCCCTATCTATCAATTACTATGTATAGTTCATTCCTCATATGAATGAGGTTAAACATAAATAACATATACATATTAAATGTGAATAACTTTCCCTAATATGTTGACACAATCACTTACCATTCTGAGTAATAAGGTGAATGGTATAAAAATAGAATATCCACAGAAAAACTAATCATAAAAAATTAATATAATAAGGTTGATGATATCATAAAATATTAATCCCAATTAAACATAATAATTAACACAAATTTTGAAATAAATAAAAATACACTTATAAAATCAACGAGTAATTCTTGAGAGAAATACTCTTTTACCTTGAAAAGAAGAGTTCTTTTGGAAAAATATTTGTATAATTCTAGAAGTGAACTAAGATAGTATTTTCATAATAAAATTAATTATTTTAGAAAAATAAAATTTCCTTCAAATATATTATACTGTGTACTTGAAAATATGCAAGAAATCGATAAGTTCCCTTGAATCAGGTTTGTTTATCGGGAAATATTTTAAAACATCCGTTTAAAACATGCAACACCACATAAAATAAAGAAGAATTATTATGGGTACACATTAATATAACATTAAAACAGAATTTATGTGGAGTAAATAATAATAATTAATAATTTCATTGAGGTATGTTGGGAATAAGAGTAACCCAAAAGAAAATAAAGGTTCTAGTACAAAACACTTACCTTATGTCCGAATGAGTTCTAAAATTGACCTTAACATCTTGGATAATAAAACAAAATAAATTAATAAATTAATTAATATTTTTATATGTATTAATTTTATTTATTATAATATTATTAATTTAATTTTTAGCCTTTTTTATTTGATATAAGATACACCTTTATTGCTCGGGAGTGTTTGTTTCCTTAGTTTTCACGGTCAATATAATTGTATATGAGAATGGAAGTTCATGTGGAATGGGTATTATTCTCTAGAATTAAATTCATATAAATATAATGAACATACATAAGATTAAATGGTCATATAATTTAATTTATTATATTTTATGGAGATGAGTTTTTAGATAAAACAATAGTGATAATCGTTTAGATTATTACGACTGTATTTCAGTCACCTCAAACGAGTTTTGTTATATGAATTAGTAGTATTTATATATAAAGGTTAAATAACATTAAATAGGTTATAATACATATATTATAGTCTATTTAAAACAATAAAGTGGTATCCCTACTAGCCTTGTAGGTGAAATTGAAGAACGAAGGTTCGTCGTCCACGAAGGTTGTAAATCGGGACCACCCAAACAATGATTTCATTTTTAAAATAATAGAGAGAGAGAGAGAGAGAGTAAGAGGATTAATGATGGTTATTAATTTAACATGATATTATTATAATATATATATATATATATGTATGATACTAGAGTTTTAATGATCATTTGAACATAAGTGGTGAGGAGAAGATAAGAAAAAAAGTAAATTGAAAATTAATGAAAAGGAAAGACGGTTTACCTATTGAATTAACCTCCTTGAGAACCTCCGTAGAGAAAGGAGTTTTGGCCTTTTGGAAAGACCAAGATCTCATGTACATGGAAATAGACTAAGTAATATGATTTGGGTATAACAATTACATGCTACAAGGCTTATCGGAGTGAAGAGAGTAGAGGGCGAGGGGTGGGTTTTATAGTAGAGGAGAGGGGTGATTTCCCATTATTCTATTCATTATTTTATTATTTTTCTCAAGAGAACCGATTGTATTGATTATTGTGAATCAATACAGTAATAAGTGCATGTGATTTTGAACCAAGGGTGATTACATCATACATGACTAATGCAATATTTTATTTATCTTTTTATATATTTATATAGTAAATTGTCGTATTTTACTATTCACTAAAAATTCACGTATTTTAGAAAAATCAAAATAATTCAGCATAACCATTTTTTGATGCATATAATTCAAAAAATGAGACTCCATTTTATAAAAATAATTTTCTAAATTCATGAAATTTAATTTTTAAATAAAATCATTATTTACTTGGAGAATACAAATTTTAAATTTAAAAGTGATTTTATAACACTTTAAAAAATTTACTAATATCTCATAAAATTTTCCTAAAATCATATGAAAACAAAATAATTATTTATGAATACATTTTTGATGATAAATTTATTAATTATTAATATTTTATTACTCAAAAAATACCAACACCTAATTATTACTTTTTAAAATATTCACTTTCTTTTAATATGATATAATTATACAACAATTTCATTTATAAGGTTCCAAAATTTTATTAATACATTCATGAGTGAGTTTACTATTCATTTGGATGATTTACTATTCATAACTGTCTTATTACTATTCATAAGGGTACTTTACTATTCCAAAGGGTTAAGTTACTATTTTACAAAAATGTATGTTGATCCAATAAGGCTAAAAATATCTTACTGATTGCAACTATGTGTATTCATTTATCAAAATTCAAATCCCAGAAGTGGAAAAATTATGTTTAAAATCTAGGTTATAACTATCTCTTATAAATAAATTTTTTTTTGTTTTGTACAGGCTCATTATTGCATGAATTTTATTCTATATTTATTTTATTTTTAAATCCTTAGGGTGTTACATTCTTCCCTCCCAAAAAAATCACCCTTGAAATTATGAGAATGTTACCTCATAAAAATATTTGGGTAGCTCTTCATCATATCCTCCTCAGGCTCCCATGTGATCTCTTCATATTTGTTATTTTTCCAAAGTACCTTTACTAGTTGAGTCTTCCAATTCTTCAACACTTGTTCTTTTGTTTCCAGATTCTAGATAAGCTCTTCACAGTAAGATAAGTCAGGCTCTAATTTTATTCCATCAAAAGTGCGGATATGCAATGGGTCTATCATGTAATTCCTTAACAATGATATTTGTAACACATTGTGTACCTTAGAAGGGTTAGGAAGAAAATCCAAACGATATGCTATAACTCAAATTATCTCTATAATTGAAAAAGGGATAATGTACTTCTGTCTCAGTTTCCATTTCTTATCATATCTTATAATGACCTTCCATGGAGACAATTTCAAGAAAACAAGATCTCCCACTTGAAATTACAAATCCCTCCATTTATTATCAGTATATATTTTTTTTCCACATTGATCTTCTTTGAAATGAGATTGAATAATATTTACCTTTACTATTGCTTCTTCCACCTTTTTTGGGCTTATAATATTTTTTTCACCAACTTCATCTTGACATGTTGGTGTAGGACATCTATTTCCATACAGAGCCTTATACAGATTCGGTATTCCAATCAACAATTACCCATATTTCATCATTATTTCTTGGATTTTTTGGTAATCCAATGACAAAATCCATAATTATGTTATCCCATTTCCATGTATGAATAATAAGATGTTGAAAGACTCTTCTAGGATATTTCCTTTCATCTATCAAATGTAGGCAGACTAAACATCTTGATATATAATCTGTAATTACCCTCTTCCTTTTATCCAACCAAAAATGTTCCTTCAAACATCTATACATCTTAGTGTCACCAGGGTGTATAATGAAAATTTAACTATGGTCACAATCTAATAATTACATTTTCTACTCGGATATAGAGGGAACACAAAGAATCATCCCAAATTTTATAATTCCATTCGCACACATGATGTTGGCTAACTTTCCATCATTCAAAGTTTAAATTTTATTTTGAAGATTCTCATCATCAGTTTGGGAACTTTGAATACTTTCTAATAAAGATGGTTGGAAAACCAATTGAAAAAGTAGTTATGATTCACCTTCTTTGATAATTCCCATATTCATATTTGCTAGATCCATATACATAGGGTCCTTTACAATCCTTTTTATGTTTAGAAATCCATGATCCTTCCTGGTCAATACATAAACTACCTTATTTTCCTTTCCATGGTGGGAGTGTATTGAGAAATCATAATCGTTGTGTAGCTCAAGCCATCACCTTTTCCTTATGTCGACTTCTTTCTATTAGAAGAGATATTTCAAGATCTTGTGATATGTATATATCTGACGTATTTTTCCATACATATAGTGTCTTTATATATTAAAAGAAAATATTATAGCTTCTAACTCAAGATCATGAGTTAGATAGTTCTGTTCATAAATTTTTAATTTCCTTAATGCACATGAAATAAATCTATCATTTAGCATAAGTACACAACCTAGTCCTTTATTTGATTCATTACTATAAATAAAAAATTCACTATTTCCTGATGGTATAGTCCAGAATTGATCATTCAATAATCTCCTCTTTAATTCTTTAAAACATTCTTCACATTATTTTGTCCATACGAACTTATTCCCTTTATGTGTAAGCTTGGTTAAAGAGTTAGCTAATCAGATAAAGTTCTAAATGAATCACTGATAAAAACCTGGTAAACAAATTAAACTATGTATCTTGATTATGTTCATTGGGGTAGGCCATTCATAATATTCCTTGGTCTTCATGGGATCAACTAAGATTCCATCCTTAGAGACAATGTGGAAAAGAAAAGAAACTATTTTAATCTAGAATTCATAGTTGTTAAACAACACATATAACTCATTTCATCTACAAGTTTTCAGAATAATTCACAAGTGATTCTCATGATCTTCATTGATTTTTTATAATACCAAGATATCATCAATAAATACCATAAAAAATTCATCAAGATATTCCTTGAGAACTATATTCATTAGATACATGAAAAGAAAGGGTGCATTAGTCAATCCGAAAAGAATTACTATAAACTCCTAATGCCCATACATGGTTTAAAATGCTATCATTAGAATATCTTCCTTTCTCACACACAATTGATGATATCCAGATCAATGGTTAATCATTGAAAAATATTGGCCTCAATGAAGTTGATCAAATAATTTATCAATCAGTGGAAGATGATACATGTTATTTATCATAATAGCATTGATTTCCCTATTGTTAATACACAACATGATAAATAAAAATTTCTTCTTAAAGAAAAGAATATGATCTCCCCATGGGAAAAAACAAGGGGAAAACCCTTAATACTCAAATCTTCTAGTTGTTTATTCATCTCCACTAATTCCATTGTGGTCATTCTATAAGGAGTCTTTGATATAGGCCATACACCAAGAATCAAATCAATAGAAAACTCAATTTCCCACATTGGTGGATATATAAGAAAATACTTTGGAAACACATCAATATATTCTTGAAAAAAAGTTACATACTCAATTTAAAGTTTTCTTTCCTCACCCATATATATTTCATTCTCATCATCCCCTAGAATTTCATTCAGTTGGGCTACTGGTGGCGGATCTAGATAAGAATCAGATGATGGTATATCTGATCTAAAAGCAATGGATTCTTCGTCATTATAAAACATTGTAACTTCCTTCTTCTTAGAATAGATATTCACATCATAATTTGAAAGACAATTAATACTGAGTATTATATCAATATCAATCTTGGGTATAATGATAAGGTCAAAAACTAAAGAACATTTATGTTACATAAAGGGGATATATAGACACTTCTTTATTGCAATGATACTTCCCTTAAGAGTATTGCCTGAAATATATATTATTAAATCAAAAGGGAAATGATTATTTTATTGATAAAACTGGGAAGATATAATTGAATGAGATGATCTGAATTCAAAAAAAGCATTGGCAATGTTTGAGTAAATTATTAAATTACCCGCCACCACATAATTAGGATTTTCAACTTTATCTGTTGTGATCACATAAGCTTGGCCCTACTCCCTTTGTCTTTTCTAAGGCACATTTCCTTAACTCTTTGGAAAATCATTAGCATAGTGTCCCATGTCCCTATAATTATTGATATCTTCTTTCTTTCACTTATAATCACCAGTATGATGACCTTTCTATCCACACTTATAGCACAATCCTTTTCCTTTTAATCGGGATCCACCTTTTTTACTTCCACAAAAATGATGAAAAATTCCCATTTTTATTATTAACTTTATAGATTAGATCCTCAACCACCCTCTTTTTATCTTTTTCCCTTAAATTTATAAGACATAGTGAATTATTTCTCAATCTTAATAACCCAGGGGACAATATCTTCGTATGATGAGAAAATTTGAGAGAGTAGTTCCCTTTAGAGGATTGGTTTTAAACCATCAAATAATCAATCAATATTCCTCCTTGGATTATGTATGTATTCCAAAAAATTCATTTCAAAACATTTAATGTTAGATCCATGCATTTCAACATTTTCATCTTATTTCTCTCTAAGATTCAATAATTTACTATCCATATCCACTCGTTGTTCATAAGTAAAATATTTTTCTTGGAAAATTTACTTAAAATCCATCCATTCCATGTCTTATATTTCTTCCTCCTTTGTGTTTTGAATTGATTAACACCGCTGATACACATATCCCGAGAGACGGTAAACTACCATGATAACATTCTCTCTTTTGTTACATACCAAATCGATAAATATATTCTCTAAAGAACATATCCCCTGCTCTGCTATGAAAGGGTTTGTAGTCCTGTTGAATGATGGAGTCTGGTTTCCCATGAAGTGTTCTAACTTTGCTCCTCCACATTGTGGATCAGGATGCTCCATATGGGTAATGTTATTGTTCATAATCTGATTCAGCTATCCCATTGTAATTATAATTTTCTTAGCACTAATCGTAGATCCAATACTGATATCATTATCTTACATAAGAGGAAAATCCTCACATGGGATATATGTGTTCATGTGGTTTCCGTTCCATCCACTAGGTGCCATTTCTAAATAATGGCACTCACTGAATAATGTTAGGAATCATAGTGTATAATGTCGAACCAGTAAAATACATAACATTAATTAAAATCTTATACATGTTTAATTTCATAATAATAAACATGGATTCTTTGGTGAAAAATATACAATTAAACCATAATAATGGTTTGTAAAGAAAATTTTAATTGTACAAAGAATATCTCCAGAGAGTGTCAAACTAGGCGCACAATAAGGCCAATTAGTATGTATCTGGTTACCCTAAGAAAGGCTCGGAACACCTTGTCAGAGTTATTACCATTATATACATCTATGCCTGAACCACATCCACTTTTAATATCTAGACAAGAATGTATTTCTAGGAATACACACATAATATCTACTTTACCAAAATTCTAGGATGTTATTATATGCATATCCTCAAATTATAATTTTTGGGTTTATTCCTTAATCTATGTTATCTAAATCTTATTTCCAAGGTTTATACTAAACTTCCTATGATATAAACCGTATGGACCCTATCCCCAATTTACCAGAATTGGTGACTTATTTCATTATATTTTCATATATACAAGGAAGACACATCCCGAAGGACCAAATATTTTATTATCTTTGTAAAACAAGATATATACATGAGTTCTATATTACAACTTGAAATTGAATACAAAAATTCCCTTGAAAACATAAACAACTACAAGATTATCCCTGAAAGTCATTCAAAACATAATTTTTCACATGATGGAAAAATAAAACATATGAAAGGGGTTAGTTCAAATGCTCAGTAAGGGTAAGAAATATAGTGGAAGCATAAATAATATGGCATGGTGAATAACTAAAAGTACACATGCATTAAAACATAATATTGTACATAATATGGTAGGAATAAAAGATTATTAAATAATTACATACAAAAATAAATAACCATGGTATTATACCATTCAAAAAACCTCATCACCTACCCTGAAGGATAAATTGATGAATAAAAGTTCTTCATCCATGAAGTTTGTAAATCAGCACCTCCTGGATGATGATTTCGTTCTTAAAATAAAAGAGAGGGAGTGTAAGGGTTTTGATGTTGGTTCTTCCATTAACATGATATAATTATAGTATATATATATATATATGATACTAGAGTTATGAATATCATTTTTATAGAGGATTTGAGAAAAAGATAATAAAATAATGTAATTTCAAAATGGAAGGAAAATGAAGATTGTTTACCTCTTGAATTAACCTCCTTGGGAACCTCCTTAGGGAAAGAGGTTTTGTCATTTTGGAAAGACCAATATCTCATCGACATGGGGAGAGAATAGTTAAGTATATTTGGGTAGAACATTGTCAAGATTCATGTATTAAAGGGGTGAATATAATAGGGGATTAGGGGTGGTTTTTATAGTGGAGGAGAGGGATGATTTCTTATTATTCAATTCATTATTTTATTATTTTTCTCAATACAACAGACAATATTTATTATTGTGACTAAATACATCAATAAGTTCATGTGAGTTCCATCCAAGGGTGCTTAAATCAACTATGACTCAAGGAATAGAGTATTTATCTTATAATGTATTGATACTCTAAATTACCATATTTTAATATTCACTAAAAGTTCAAGAATTTTAGAAAAATCCTAGAAATTCACCATAACAATTTTTCTATATGTATAGTTAAAAAATGGAGTCCAATATATCAAAATAATTTTTTAAATATGTGAAATTTTATTTTTAAATAAAATCATTATTTACATGAAAAATATAGATTTAAAATTTAAAATTTATTTGATAACACTTTCAAAAATTAACCAAGGTCTCTTAAAATTATCCTAAAATTAAATGACAAAAATATTGATTTATGAATAAATTTTATGAAAATAAATTTAATAATTATTTAAAATTTATTACTCATAAAATATACCTGCACTTAATTATTAATTTTTAAAATATCCACTAACTTGTACTATGATATAATTATATCATAATTTCATTTATATGGTTCCTAAACTTTATTTTTATATTGATGAGTGAGGTTACTATTCATTTGGATGATTTAATATTCCTAAGGGTCATATTAATACACATATGGGTATATTACTTTTCCAAGGGGTTAAGTTACTATTCACCAAAAATGTATGTTGATCCTACCAGAATTTAAATATCTTATTGTTTACAACCATGTATGTTTGTTTTTTTGAAATTCCAAACACATGTGTGGAAAAATAATGTTTAACAACTAGGATATAACTATATCCTATAAATAATAAAATGTTTTTTTTGAAGAGACTTCGTGTTGCATGAATTTCATTATATATTAGATTTGTTTATAAATCATTGAGGTTTTATAGTTTTTTTAGATGTATTTTTTTTCAATAATAAGTAAAATAATATAAAAGATATCAATGAATAGTGAGGAAGGAAAAAATTTTAAGTTGATTAGAGTGAGAAATATTTTTGATAAAAAACCAATGTATTTTTCTAATAATACAAAATATAAAAGAATAATAATTTCAATAAGTTCAATCAAATACCATGTATTCTATAAATAAACGCCTGGTTGTTTCTAGAGATTGAACTGAAGGTTGGTTCTTGTATTTTTATTGGTTTCTTCCAGGATTATAGGGCCAATGATATTCTATTACCTATTTTTCATCATGATTATAAGATATGAACTTTGTATTGGTGGGAATCCAACCACCATACACTTGGGATATTTCCATCAATCATAGAGGTGAACCTCGAAAATAGACACTGGTGTTCTTTGATACTGTGATTTCATATCATTATACATTCATGGAGACTATGTGAGAGAAAAAAGAGTGAGATCCATTTACTAAATAAGTGTAAAGGAAAATAAGGATAAATGTTTTAAAATTTTAATGAGTTACTAACACTTATTAGAACCCCGATTAGCATTGGACACCCCCAAATTATCCTAAAAAAAGAGTTAAATTACCTATATGATTGGTCAATATAGTTCTCTGATAGGTTTATATTAATTTCATGGAAGACTTTCCCATATGAGGAAGCAAGATTATTCCACCCAAAAGTGGAATTAGAGAAACTTCATACTTCTTGAATCATGATATAATGTTTAAAATAAATAAATTTAATATATAACATCATTAATATCATATTTGCTATTGTAATAGATGATTTTTTTAACTATGCCTTGTTTTATGACAATTTATATCATAAGTATTGAAATGATCATGTAATATGATATGGGATATCAAACATTATGGAATAATGTAATCCTTTTATTTTTTGAATATTATAATGTATAATATATTGATCCATATATTACAGTAGCACCATCTAACACTATTTCATGTGTTGAAAATGGAGCATCATATCACCTTATCTATATCGATGCATGTCATAAAATATGACATGTAACCATCAAAGGTGATATTGAGACTTATGATAGATAATGTATAAAATTTTATATAACATTCAAATCCCAATTAATGTAAATAATAAATCAATTTCATATCTTATTAATATTAATGACCATATTTTATGGAGTCTTATTAACTATAATATTTTTAATTACTTTTTTCAATGAAAAAAGAAATAGTCTTTTCCAACTAAATTTTTTCTCATGAATTTTTTGGTTTTATTTAAAATTTAAAATAATTAGTTTTTTAATCAAATTTTGAAAAAACGAAATTAATTTTTTAATTATTATTTATAAAATTATCTTGGGGTGAATTTATGGGATTTTACTTAAAATTTTGGATTTTTTATAAAAAGTGAAAAAAATAATGTTTTTACGTATAATAAAAATTTTATGAAATAATTATGATGTAATCATGGATTAAAAATAAATAAAAAACTTTTATAAAACAAATATGTATTTAATTAATAAAATTATGAATTTAAAAGTATTAATTTTAATACATCAACCATTATTTGAAATTTTGAAGTACAATTTATATTTTATTCAAATATTTTTTTATTGATTACTTTTAATAAGGTTGTTTAAGGATTACATTTGGTATTGGAATGGTTAATATGTTAATGAAAATTAATTTATTTAATAATTAACCAACAAATTTATAGGAATAATCTCTATTGAATAGTTTTATCCCTAAATGACAAATAATCAATATTGGAACCCTAAAACACCCTCTCCCTATTTATAAATACCCTCTCTCTTTTCCCTTATAAAACCAATTCAAATTAAATTTTACTTGACTAATAACTACCCAAATAAATCCCCAACCTCACTATAAATATCCTAGTAGTTTTGGACTTTGTAAAAAACCAACCTTGAAGGTTTAAGGGGCATGACCAAGTAGGTTTTCCAATGTAGAGATATAACTCTTCAAAAAGTTCTTCCATGTTCATTTCTTCTTCTACATTATACAAACCTATTATAACTATGATGATATGATAAAATTAATTTCTTAAATATACTAGAATTTTATTATGTTTATGGTGAAACCCTTTTCAATATTTTTTCTATCCTATGGTTAATGAAAACATAATTCGTGCATACATGTGGATTACCACCTCTATGAATTGATGCATTTTATTTTTCATAAACACTTTGTATGGATTTGTAAAATGAGTATATATTATATTTATGAAATAATTATGATCCTATAAATATAATAAATTAATTATATTATAACCCTTCCATCCATTGGAAAATGATAATTTCACTCATGTGTATGTGTGGACTAGAACATCCACAAAGTGACGTGATTCCTTTTTTCATGAACGCCTTTAAGGGATAGTTGTAAAATTTTATTTAATGTATTAAAATAAAAAATAAAAAATATTTAATATTATATATATAATTTAACCATGGCCTCATTGACCATGGTCAACTTACCCACGTATTTTGGGGATTATAAACCAAACATCCTCACAACGCAGAATATGAACGTAACTAATTTATTAACAATATAATAAATGGTAATACATGAAATAAAATGTGTTATGAAATGGGAATAAACATGACAATTGTTTTTTAAAATTAAATGATTAATATAAGTTTATTGTATAGCTTATAAAAAATGAACATTGTGAGTCAGACTCGAGGTAATTAATTTCCCTTAAAAGCTTATTTAAAATATTTTAATTTTTTTTCGATCACATTTTCTTCTATATCAATGTTTCTTAAAATGTTACAGGAATTTTATTTATATAATGAATTTTTTTGTCAAAGTAATTTTAAACAATGTTTAAATTTTTTATTAAAGGTTATAAAATAAATCTTTTAAACCTTTTCCAAAAATGTTATTTTTGAACTTATTACAAAAGTTTGAAAGGAATATTTTGTGAACATATATGACATGAATTAAATTTACCACCATAGTGAAAATTATTATTTTATAATACTACTCTAAAATATTTCATTATTTTTCAAGGAATATAGTGTTTCCTATTCTTATGGTAATTTTTTATTTTAAAAGTTTTCAAAGGAAAAACGATTTCAATCCTTATTTTTACATGAATCCTAAGAGTGATTATATAAATATGTTTAATGGAATATTTTTATATTTTATGATCCAAAGGAAATATTTTATGTTTTTTTATATTTTTTTCCTTGTAAATTTCTCACGATTTTGGGTGATGTAAGATCCAGTGTCCATAGTGGCTTTTGAAATTCATTAAGAATTTGAATTTTTATTTTGGTTGATGGGTCTGTTTTAGAACCAGAGGCCAGAACATATTTTTAGATGTTTGGGGTCCTAAATTGTATGTTTTGGGGTGGGGAATGGAGTTTGGGGGATGTCACATGGGATTTATAGGTCCCTATGAGTGTATGGGGTGTTCATTTTATCCTTGGCTATAGCAGACCACCAATTAGTCGGTGGATGTCTTTGGGAAACTAGTGGCTGCATATAGCCACTGAGCAGGATGTTGCAACCACTGACTAGAAGGTAGTATATAATGGATATTTGGTGGCATTTAATGATGTAAAATTGTTGATTTACCCGCTTAGGTTTTTATTGGGGGTGTCACCATCTATCCTCTTCGTTTTGTGTGCATGAATGGGGGTTGGAACCCATATCTTCCACTTCTTACCTTGGGGATGGGGTGCCCTTTGGGAGTTTTTTTATTAGAATTTTTAGGTATACATCACCCTATGATAACCTATGTTACTATCCTCCTCTCCTAAACTTAATTTTTGGTCTCCCAATTTAGAGATTTGTTTCTAACTCGACCGTTCCATGGTGGAATTGGCCATGCATGGTGAAGATTTCACTATATATAAGAAGAAGGTGACTTGAGGAACCATCTACACATAGTGAATTGTGGATTCTCCATGGTGAGATGATAAGTTTAATTATATTTGGTTTTCGGCTGAAATTTAAAAAAAATTCCTATTGAAAGTATGAAAAAACTATTTTTACCTCACCCCTCATCCCATTAATATTTTCCCTCATAATTCTTGATCACTAGGCCATGTACAACAGAGGGTTTCTCCCATTTCCCCCCCTAGATTTTGATCTATCTCTTTCACCAGAGCTCCATTATTCAATCTATAAATTACTTGGAATCTGTATCTATAAGGCTCAAACTCCTCTTGCCTCATTTATCCTTTGATTATTTCCTTATGTATTTCAAAACCCGTGAGATCTGATTCAACATGTTTTCAGGGTGTCCATCTAAAACACTAATTTATTCCCAATCGATTTGAGTTAGAGGAAAGGACTAGATGAGTAGATATCTATGAACATGAGGTGGGTAGATCCCATATCTCTCTGTGATTTTTGAGTGTTTTGGGGGTGCATATTTGATCATGTAGTTGTGTTGGACTAGCCAGACCCTATAAATTTAATTGACTGCCTTTAATTAATTGAATTGAGCATGTGATATTCCATTGAGAATGATCAAACAACTTTACAAATTCTAGATTTTTGGTCAGAGGATGGGACCTTTGGAAATTTAGGAAGGGGTGTGATATTTTTTAAATTGAATTGTTTAATATATTTATATTGAATTGCGGAGTTACATGGGAATGTGACGGGTTCATCCTAAGTATTGATATAACATTGGCTATTTAATTGGAGGTGATGTGATCATCAAGATGGGAATGGACCAATATATATATATATATATATATATATATATTTGTGTGTGTGTGTGTTATGAGTGATGTTGACCACTAGTTGGGTGACACAATCATCGATTTTAAAGACAATGTCATTTGGTTATAGGTAAAGATCATGTGATGTTGTATGGAATTGGCCATCAGATTGAGTGATTCAGTCACAATAGTATGAGGTGCTGGATGATGTGGATTAGGTTCTTATTTGGTGATGTTCACTCACCCGTGTTGGCCAATGCACCATTTAGAGTCGTGTGAACATAATAGGACTAAGATGATGAGGTGGTATTGACCACTCGTGTTGGTAGAGGCCTGTGTTAGTTTTTGATTAGGGAAATTTTTAGAGGTGATTGCCGTATAAATCCATGAGGATGGTGACGATCCATCAGTTGAAAATATTAAGAATATAGGTTGGGGATTGAGTCCCATCAAACATATAGTCATTGGGCTTGAACTTGTTTTGAAGGAAAGACATATCCATTCATTGGGACATAAACTATTGAGATGAAAATGATATTATTTTGAGGGAATACATCTTTGGGGCTTGGATATAGGTCTTTGAGGTGATGAATTTACATTTTAGTTAAGGTCTAAGGGATGCAGTTTCTATTTGGTAATTTCTTCAAGATGTCGGATATTGCATTGGGAATGAGGTGTTAGTTAGAAGATGGTGATGGGTGATTTTATTAAAGGTTTAATTGTGGGCTCACCTTGAATTGGTTTACATCAAGGGTTTCCTGGGGCTTAGGATAGGGATCCTCCCCACTACGGTATTACGACGTTGGACAAAGTAGGTGATCACTCCCATTTGGATACTGAGCATAGGGTGAGTGGGTTTTTTATATTCATGTATGCAGGGTTGTTTAATTTATTATTCAAATACTCTTTCTGAATCACAAATGTGTGATATGAACATATTGGTGGTAGCCTATTGAGTTTCTTTCTCACACCATACATGGTCCCTTCGGGATGTGTGTAGACTTTATAGATTTTCATTCCAGTACTAGTTTGGGATGAGGATATTGCTATTAATTACTAATTTGGATTGATATAGAAGTAAATGGACTATGGGTTCTTTCCTCATATTGAGTTTTTTTCTATTTCCATTATGTATTAGAATTCTATTATATGTACATATTGAGGTTGGCCATTGGAGACCCTTCTGCTTATTGATATGTATGACCTATCTTATATTCATGTTTTCTTCTAGTATCTACAAATGGTATATTGTGATGTTTCATTATACAAATGGTATTGAGATTTATTATTAATAAAACTTTTGTTGTATATTGTGCTTCCTCTATGGGTGGGTTACTGGTCGAATGTCTATAGTTCTTTCATTTTAGCTGCATATTATATATATATTCATAGACCATTGTTATTTAACTAGAAGAGGGTATAGTCTCCCCACTATCACCCCATTACACTATCAATTTTGGTCAATAGACTTTGGTGTACGAGGAGGCACACCTAGGGATAGTGATACTTGGCCCGAAGCATTATCTGGGTGGATGAATAGACCGGGGCACTCCAAATGGTATCATATGAGTTTATTTTATATCTTTATGGGTGTTATTATTTGGTATATGGTAGAAAGGAGACTATAATGTAGTCAAAACATGATTTAGAACTCATGTTTGGGTTCCTACAACCGCATTCATGGGGCACATACCATGATGTGAGAGGTGGGAATTACTATTCTTCTTTGCTCATTTTAAAGTTGATATTTTTTAAAACTTAATTAGTGCACTTGGGTGTAGAAAGGAGACTATAATGTAATCAAAACATGATTTAGAACTCATGTTTGGGTGCCTACAACCGCATTCATGGGGCACATACCATGCTGTGAGAGGTGGGAATTACTATTCTTCTTTGCTCATTTTAAAGTTGATATTTTTTAAAACTTAATTAGTGCACTTGGGTGTGAGATTTATCCTTTTTGGTATTTTAACCTTGAACTAATATGTTATGGTATGATCCTTGGACCCTTATCTAGGTATGGTAAGGGTTATTGTGTATGATTTTGATAGGAACAAAAAAATTTATTTGTATATGAATGTTCTGTGATACAAATTCCTTGTGACTTGTGATATATATATATATATATATGGGACTGGATCTTATAGTATTAGGCATGGATGATTATGTGCGGTGATGTTGATCTCTAGGTTGGGTGACAATCTCATCGAATTGAGGTGACATGGTTTGATAGTAAGGTTGTGGACAAAGGCAAATGTGAAAATTGACACTAATAAGGGTGAGTAAGGGTCCAAAAGGCCAAATGTGATGTTTCATGGTTGCGATGGGGGATGTTAAGTATAGTTTTAGAGACCCGAATCTTGACATACAAGGACATTACATTAGTTTTTCGGAATACTTAACACATAACAAAAACCAACACTCAAGGACCGTAATAGTTTAGTGTCTTTGGAAACTCTGAACATAATCTTCTAATCGTGGTGAAAGATCTTCAACATCTACCATAAAGATCTTCCCATTTCATTTTCTTACCTAAAACCTTTATTTAAAACTTGGGGAAAAGAAAACATAAATAGGGTGAGCTCAAATTCTCAGTAAGTGTAAACATAGAGAACATAAAACAATACATAAACATTTGAATTCAAAAGCGTGAACATAAAATCTAAACATCAAAATCGTGAGCAAAGACATAAATCTTGGAAGTACGTAAGGCATATATCATAAATGGACATCAATAATGATAAAATATCATGGGAATAAAACATGTGATTATGTCAACCAATAATCACATGATATGATTTTCATAGTAGACAAGGCATTGCGGCCAAGACCATCTTAATGGACAAAGTCCCTTTCTGAATCAAGTTCACTCCTCGTTCCAGTCCTTTATTACTGAACCGGATTAACTTACCGTTCCATCCATATCTATCTCATGAGATATAAATCTTTACCCAATTAATTGTAGGGAGATATAGGTCCCACCCATCTCATAATGAAATCATTCTTTCGTGTTCCACAAAATCATAAATCATACATCATAGCATAACCCATGTAATAGAATGAGATTCTTAAACATCATGACATCATAACATAATCCATATAAAAAATGGATATCATTTCATAATAAGAAGAATAAAACCATGTAAATAATAGAGACATTATACTTGAAACATAAACATATTAAATAATGTCATTGTTAGATAGAAAATAGCTTTGATAAAACACTTGAAATGAATTCTTGAGAAAAATATCCTTTCTTCTTTAAAATAATTTTCTTTTCACAAAATTCCATGGAATTTTTAAAAAAAGGGTTTTTTTAAAATAATCATGCAATCTTGTATAGGAATCTTCATTAAAATGAGGCGTTATGAAACCGTAAAAATTCGTTCATGCCGTATAATTTAAAAATAACATTCTCCTCGTACTTTTGTCAGAAAAGTCAAAAAGTACCTAGCATGGTAAAAAAAAAAGATTCCATACATACCATGTAGTAAAATAAAAAAATTGTTAAAAAAGAATTTAAACATACATGAAACCATTTTTAGGAAACATGGACATGGATGATAATAATAACCCTGTAAATACTTACGTATAAGTAATCTCGGATAGAAAACAATTGAGATTGCAACATTATCCCTTACCTTACGTCTGATATGCTTCGTATGTATCCGAACCTCCTGTATAATGATTTAAATAAGGCCATTGACTTATTACATAATCCTATTCATTTTTATGATATCATATATGGTTCACTTATGACTTTATATTACCCGTTCTTTTGTAAATCCATGTTAAAGTAGCGTTTTGGGTAAAATCGTTTCATTTATCGTACGTGTTTCAACTTGTTGTTATTTATTAATTATATCCTGATTTAATTAATTTTAGAATTTAAATCATGATTTATATATAGTAAATATTCAGCATATACATATATATGATAGATTGATAAGAGGAATGAAATACACCGTTCATGGAGACGGTATGCCATACGTACGCATGAACGCTGTTTTCGTTTCCTTTTTGAATTGAATGGAATTAAGTAGATGAAATACACACATATATATACATAAATCCAGTATCATTATTATGTCATATATTTCATTTTTATTCAATATATATACATTATAATCATTCATGAATGGTTAACATGGGGAATGAATCTCATCGCGTCGTGGAGACGGTAGTCCGTACGTACGCACGAGCGATGATATCATTCCCATGATCGTGCAATTATATAAAAGTGTATGTATAATATTTCAGAATCAAAATCACTTTACAATAATCATATATAGTTATTTATTTACACCATTATACCCATCCATGTAATTTGGTGGTGGAAAATAGATTACACCACGTAGTGGAGACGGTATTCCGTATGTACGCACGCGCGGTGATTTCGTTTTCCGTAGGATGGATAGAAGGTGGAATAGGGTTGTTTTATATTTATAATAACATATCAGTATATGAGTGATAATTATGTTATTAATTCATAATGAAACAACTAAATAAGAGGAAGTAGAAGAGGAAATAAATTTGAAAGAATCAGTAATGGATATTACCTCTTCTTCGATGCACCTCCTTTAAAATTCTTCATGGGGCACTAGGGTTGGTCTTTTGATAAGACCAGAACCTATTTGATATAAATAGAGAGGTTAAGAAGAGTAATTGGCAGGGTTTGGCCGAGCTTCGAGGTTCAAAAGGGTGTGAAGAGAAGTGGGAAGGGGTTCCCTTTTTATAAGGGAGGAGAGAGGCACCTTTGGAAATCATATAAATATTAATTTATAATAAATCTAACCCCACTTAAAAACTTTAAAAAATGACTAAATTATAATATTAGATGATATAGGGTTTTAATCTCATCAACCAATCAAATTTAGGCATGTTTGGATTTTATTTTAGACCTTATCATTTTGATTTATCCTTATTTAATCTATTTAAATTTATTTGTGGTAATAAAATTATAAATTATAAATGGTTATAAATAATCACTTATGTGTTGTTAATTATCCATAATTGGATAATTTATAACATTTTAGACTATATAAATTTAAATTATAATTTTTAAATATTTTTGTTATTTTTAAACAATTTAATAATATGTTATTTTTATAAAATAACAGTAGTGTCAATTTTGACACTATTCATTTATTTGAACTTAAATAAAATCCACACAGAAGATATATTAGAAATAAAATATTTAATAGGTTCCTAACATGTAATATGAATCTAAAAAATTAGTTTATCACATTAAATAGTTCATATAATATTTATTTTACTATTTGTAAAATCATTTATTTGATAATTCTCTTAATTAAATAATTTCTACAAAATTGTTGTATAATTATTAAATATAGTTATCTGTTGCATAAAAATTAAAAATAAAATACTAGGATAAATATAAAAGTTATATATTTTATAATATTACTTTTAGTCGGATTTATAGTTTAAAACACCCAACTTTTAAAATGTTATATTTATAAAATTATGAAGGTTACAATTTGATCTCATTTAAAATAAAATAATATAAGTGTCATAATCACATTTATAAGACTCCAAACGGTCATATATTTTGTCATTGGATTATTATGGAGTATATATACACTAAAACTAAGTTTTGGTCAGGTTTTTTAGTCTTTTAATTGGTATTATTATTTCAATAAAAACTATATTACTTATTTTTCACTAAATAAATAATTTCTGCATTATTAATGTAAATTCCATTAAGGTAATTAAATATCTCTTAAAAATTATAAATAAATTACCATGATAAATAAAAACATTTTATCTTTCAAATTAGTCTTTATAACCGAATTTATATTCTTTATAAACTTATACTAAAAATACTTTAATTATTAAAGATGAGTGAGACATATTTCACTTTCCTTTAAATAAAACAAACTAAAGGTCTTAATCACCTCCAAGTGGGTTCTAATGGATTTCATTTTGACCAAAATATTCCTTATGACGAAATATAAGCATCCAATTATATTAATACAAGTGTTAGGGTAATTTTATAATATTATATTTACCATTAATTACCCGATTTACCTTTTACTATGGTAAATAAAATTTACTGTAGTTACTATTCATAATGCCCAAAAATAAAAAGTATCCTATTAAAATAATTTGGACCCACTTATTCCAAATATGGAATTAATTTTTCCAAATTCAAAACACATATTTTTTAGAAATTAAATTAAAATTAATCCCATTGTCGAAAGAAAATGGGTTTTTGGTTAAAACATTGTAAAAGATTGAATTGATTTAACCTACGAATTCAATGTAAAATCAATTCAAATGACATAAATTATATTAAATGGTAAAAATATATTCTATTTATACTTTAAAACCATTAAATATTATATTTAAACCACATAAATTATTACGATGAAAAAAAGTTGTTTTTAATTAAAATATAGTGTGTTTTTACTATTCATTAAAATATGGAAGTTATCAGAATAACATGAAAAATTTGTCCAAGGTAAAATTTTTTATTCTGATTCCAAAGAAGAATTTAATTTTGTAAAATTTAAGTTATAAACATGTCAAAAACTAGATTTAATGTGGGCGCACCTTCAAAAGGCGGCAAAACTGCATTTTTTGAAAAATACTTATTTTACCCGAAAAATTCATTTTGTTCTCATACCATGTTCTATAAAATGTGTAAGATGAATTATAATGTCATAAAATTCAAAATTTATTTACTAATATTCATAACGGCTAGTTTATAATAATATTGTAACAATATATCGTTGTTTAGTGAAACCCGGTATTGCGTACAACACACGCTATCAATGAAGGTTGTGATTGCATGTAATGCAAGACAAGTCAGGGTTGCGTGTAGTGAAAGACTCCATTGTTGTTGCATATAACAAAATTCAACCATATTTCATTTATACATTGAATATATATATATATATACACTCAATGTTTCGTAGAATAACTACTATCAAACAAACTTGAAATTGTGTGTAACACGATCCAAGATTAGTGTTGCGTATACTGAAAGCTAATATGGTGTTGTGTATAGCACAAGATAATCTCAGTGTAGCATACACCATAAGATATGAAGGAAATTAAAAATAATATATCTTATAATATATCGGGTTGTTACATTCTACCCTCCTTAAAATTAATTTCTCCCTCGAAATTCGTCGGGGTTATAAATGGTTTACTACATGAAAGTTTCTTTAATAGAAACCCACATCAAAAAAAAGGAATACCAAAACTTAACTTTAAAAACCAAATTATGAAACATAACGGTTACGCTAATTAACTAATCACTGGTTTTCCACATAGGAGAACATAGGTGAAAAATATGGATATGGAAGAGAAATATAACCATCTAGTTCTGATGGAGAGTGGTAGAGAACATGGATATGAAAAATCCAACAATCACAAAGCCATAAATTTGTGATGAACTAAGTGACCATTGGATTCATCGGATATGGGAGTACTAGGAAAACATTTTTGGTTTTTAAGATCATTTCCCTAATGTTGATGATTTTTTTGTATAAGGATAAATACTTACTTGATTTCAGTGTAAAATCATCATTGGTCATTCCATGAACAATTTTCACTTCATCTCTTATTTAAAGATATGAAGTTGAATTTTACATTATTGAAGTATTATAAGATCACGTGATAGAATGATAGGTCATTCGATCTGTCTCTGTCACAATAAAAGGTTAGTATAAGATATTAAATATACATAAGTCCATCTATGGTGAGGTTCATCGTACATGGTTCCAAAAATGGACTTATACTTCATCTATAATACCACGTAATAAAATAAAACTAATTTCTACAAACCAGGGACTTCCTGTAGGCCAGTGGTAGGCGATGAAGGCCTGTCACACTTCGGTTGTGGTTTTGATTCCCGCAACCTTGTCCGATGCGACGGGTTGTCACCCATCCTGCATGTTGTCCTTTTTTGTAAAAATATACTATCGTAATATCAAAAATCTCTATCCTTAAACAATACTATCTGATGTCCAACTTAATCCATTCCAACCTTTAGGCTTTTCGAAACTACTTCTATCTAATCTTATAGTATAAAGAGATCAATTACTAAAAAGTTCATATAACAAGAATGTGAATACCATCATTTATCCCTCATATATCATAAGATATATATTTTTGATCGCATTCCAAACATGTGAATACCTTAATCTTTTATTCTCAGAAAAAATGAATACCCATTGAACCTTACTGAAAACATGGATGCTGTCAAAAGTTAACTCTTTCCACATACCAAAATCCCAAAATTTTGATATACTCAAACCATGGTATCAATTTGTCCTTACATCAGTCATGAGATCATGAATACTATGAAAAATTTCATTTTCTCCTTATCCCTTCATTAGGCGGATATCATCTGCTTTCCAAAAGATTTGAATTAATTTTCATGGTTACGGGTACCATAATTTTTTTGAAAACCACAATATACTAATACAAAAATATTCCAATACACCATAAAAGTACCTCAACAACATTATTCTTGAATTCCAATACATAAACACTTCAATCCATCCTCTTAAATGATTGTCATGGAATAAGTCCTTCCATGATTTAGAAGTAACCTCTTAGGTCATGGCTTTGAGTTGGGTAATGCCCATGTTCCCCACAAATAAGACATTGATCTCCATAACAGTCTGTCACTCTATGACCCTTTTCTTCACACAGATAACATCTTCCCCTCCATTTTAGGTATTCCTCAAGGTTCTTCTTTCCTTCTTTAGAAATATCAATCATCCTTTTTCTATGATCCTCACCATGCGAACATGCATAAAATTCCATCTTCCTATTATTTGAGGACTTAGGAATACCACCAAAGTTCACCTTGTTAATCATATATCGCGATGACTGATTCAGCATAATCACAATATCTTTCTCTCTAGGCATTACACAATTTTTTTTCTCATAGTCACCAATTTTTTCCATTGGATTCAAGGTTAACCAAATTCCTTCTGGTTCCCTCCATTGATTAAAACACAAAAAGAATTCTGTGAGAGGCAAAAATCATACAAGGAAAATATCATAATCAAGGTGGAGTACCTTCGACATCTAACATCTTAGGTTTAATTCTAATATCTCTACCATAATTCTAGGACTATAACCTATACTTATACTTAACCTTAAGGACATCCCTAGACATACTTTAGAAATATCTCTAGGGATCTCACTAAATGTTTCGCATCCTAGTTTCCGAAGGTTGAATAAACCTCCCTCTGATACCAACTGTAGAGACCCGAATGTTGACGTACATGGACATTAAATTACTTTTGTGGAATAGTTAATGCATAACAAAAACCATCACTCAAGGACCATAATAATTTATTGTCTTTGGAAACTCGGAACATAATCTTCTAATCGTGGTGAAAGATCTTCAACATCTCCCGTAAAGATCTCTCCCTTTTGTTTTCTTACCTAAAACCTTCCTTTAAATCCCGGGGAAAAGAAAACATAAAAAGGGTGAGCTCAAATTCTCAGTAAGGGTAAACATTGATAACATAAAACAATCCATAATCATTTGAATGAAAAAGCTTGAACATAAAATCTAAACATCAAAATATTGAGGAAAGACATAAATCTTGGAAGTACGTAAGGCATATGTCATAAAGGAACATCAGTCATGATAAAATATCATGGGAATAAAACATGTGATTGTGGAAACCATTAAGCACATGATATGACTTCCATAGTGGCCAATGCATTGCTGCCAAGACCATCTTAGTGGAAAAAGTCCCTTTCTGGATTGAGTTCACTCCTCGTTCCAGTCCTGTATTACTGAACTGGATTGACTTACCATTCTATCCATGTCTATCTCATGAGATATAAATCTTTACCCAATGCATTGGAGGGAGATATAGGTCCCACCCATCTCATAATGAAATCATTCATTTGTGTGCCAAAAAATCCTAAATCATACATCATAGCATAACCCCTGTAATAGAATGAGATTCTTAAACATCATCCATCATAACATAATTCATATAAAAAATGGATATTATTTCATCATAAGAAGAATAAAACCACATAAATAATGGATACATTACACTTGAAACATAAAAATATTAAATAATTTCATTGTTAAATAGAAAATAGCTTTGATAAAACACTTGAAATGAATTCTTGAGGAAAATATCCTTTCTTCTTCAAAATCATTTTGTTTTCACAAAAATTCCATGGAATTTTAAAAGAAAAGTATTTTGTTGAAAAAAATCATTCAATATTGTATAGGAATATTCATGAAAATGAGGCGTTATGAAACCGTAAAAATCCTTTCACGCCGTATAAGTTAAAAATAACATTCTCCTCGTACTTTTGTCAAAAAAGTCAAAAAGGACCTCGCATGGTAAAAAAATATTCCTTACATACCATGTTGTAAAAGTAAAAAATGGATTAAAATGACTTTAAACATAAATGAAACCATTTTTAGGAATCATGGACATGGATGATTATAATAACCCCAGTAAATACTTACGTATAAGCAATCTTAGATAGAAAACAATTGAGATTGCAACATTATCCCTTACCTTACGTCCGATATGCTTTGTATGTATCCGAACCTCCTGTATAATGATTTAAATAATTTCATTGACTTATTACAGAATCATATTCATTGTTATGATATCATATATGGTTCAGTTATGACTTTATGTTACCCGTTCTTTTGTAAATCCATGTTAAAGCCGCGTTTTTGGGTAAAATCATTTCATTTATCGTATGTGTTTCGACTTGTTGTTCTTTATTAATTATATCCTGATTTCCTTAATTTCATAATTTAAAACATGATTTATATATAATAAATATTCAGCATATACATATATATTATAGATTGATAAATTGAATGAAATACACTGTTCATGGAGACGGTAGGTCGTACGTACGCATGAACGCTGTTTTCATTTCCTTATTGAATTGAATGGAATTAAGTAGATGAAATAAATATATATATATACATAAATAAATTATCATTATTATTTCATATATTTCATTATTAATCAGTATATATACTTTATAATCATTCATGAATGGTTAACATGGAGAATGAATCTCATCGCGTCGTGGAGATGGTAGTCCGTACGTACGTACGAGCGATGATATCATTCCCATGATCATGGAATTTTATCAAAGTGTATGTATAATATTTTAGAATCAATATAACTTTACAATAATCATATATAGTTATTTATTTACACCATTATACCCATCCAAGTAAGGTGGTGGTGGAAAACAGATTACACCACGACGTGGAGATGATATTCCGTACGTACGCATGCGCGGTGATTTCATTTTCCGTAGGATGGATAGAAGGTGGAATAGGGTTGTTTCATATTTATAATAACATATAAGTATATGAGTGATACTGATGTTATTACTTCATAATGAAACAACTAAATAAGAGTAATTAAAAGAAGAAATAAATTTGAAATAATCGGTAACGAATATCACCTCTTCTTCGATGCACCTCCTTTAAATATCTTCTTAGGGCACTAGGTTTGCTCTTTTGATAAGACCAGAACCTATATGATATAAATAGATAGGTTTAGAAGAGTAATTGGTAGGTTTTGGCCGAGCATCAAGGCTCAAAAGGGCGTGAAGAGAAGTGGGAAGGGGTTCCCTTTTTATAAGGGAGGAGAGGGGCACCTTTGGAAATATTAAAAATATTAATTTATAATAAATATAACCCCTCCTAGAAACCTCAATATAATACTAAATTATAATATTATATGAGATAGGGTTTTAATATCATCAACCAATTAAATTTAGACATGTTTATATTTTATTTTAAACCTTATCATTTTGATTTATCCTTATTTAATCTATTTAATTTTATTTGTGGTAATAAAATTATAAATTATAAATGGTTATAAATAATCAGTCATGTGTTGTTAATTTTCCATAATTTGATACTTTATAAAATTTTAGACTATATAAATTTAAATTTATAATTTTTATATATTTTTGTTATTTTTAATCAATTTAATAATATGTTATTTTTATAAAATAACAACATTTTCAATTTTGACACTATTCATTTAATTGAAATTAAATAAAATCCACACAGAGTATATCTTAGAACTAAAATATTTAATAGGTTCCTAACATGTCATATTCATCTAGAGAATTAGTTGATCACATTAAATAGTTCATATAGTATTTATTTTACTATTTGTAAAACCATTAATTTGATACTTCTCTTAATAAAATAATTTCTACAACATTTTTGTGTAATTATTAAATATACTTATTTGTTTTATAAAAATTAAAAATAAAATACTAGTATGAATATAAAAGTTATATATTTTATAATAATACTTTTAGTCAGATTTATAGTTTAAAACACCCAACTTTTAAAATGTTATATTTATAAAATTATGAAGGTTACAATTTTGATCTCATTTAAAATAAAATAATATAAGTGTCATAATCACTTTTATAAGACTCCAAACGGTCGTATATTTGGTCATTGGATTATTATGGTGTTTATATACACTAAAAATAAGTTGTGGTCAGGTTTTTGAGTCATTTAATAGGTATTATTATTTCAATAAAAACTATATTACTTATTTTTCACTAAATAAATAATTTCTGCATCATTAATGTAAATGCTATTAAAGTAATTAAATATCTCTTAAAAATTATAATTAAATTACCATGATAAATAAAAACATTTTATCTTTCAAATGAGTCTTTATAACCGAATTTATATTCTTTATAAACTTATATTAAAAATACTTTAACTATTAAAGTTGAGTGAGACATATTTCACTTTCCTTTAAATAAAATAAACTAAAGGTCTTAATCACCTCCGAGTGGGTTATAATGGATTCCATTTCGACCCAAATATGAATTAGGACGAAATATAAGCATCCAATTATATCAATACAAGTGTTAGGGTAATTTTATAATATTATATTTACCCTTAATTACCATATTTACCTTTTACTATGGTAAATAAAATTTACCGTAGTTACAATTCATAATGACCAAAAATAAAAAGTAGCATATTAACATAATTTTCATCCACTAATTCAAATATGGAATCCATTTTTCCAAATTAAATACACCAAAGTTGCAGAAATTAAATTAAAATTAATCCCGTTGTTGAAAGAAAACAAGTTTTTGTTTAAAACATTGCAAAAGATTGAATTGATTTAACCTACGAATTCAATGTAAAATCAATGCTAATGACATAAATTATATTAAATGATAAAAATATATTCTATTTATACTTTAAAACCATTCAATTTTATAATTTAACCACATAAATTATTTCGATGAAAAAAAGTTGTTTTTAATTAAAATAAAGCGTGTATTTACTATACATTAAAATATGAATGTTATCAGAATAATATGAAACATTTATCCAAGGTAAAATTTTATATCCTGATTCCAAAGAATAATTTTATTTGTTATAATTGAACTTATAAACATGTCAAAAACTAGATTTAATGTTGGTGCGCCATCAAAAGGCGGCAAAACTGTTTTTTTGGAAAAATACTTATTTTACCCGAAATTTTTATTTTGTTCTCATAACATGTTCTATAAAATGTGTAAGATTAATTATAATTTCATAAAATTAAAAATGTATTTACTAATATTCATAACAGCTAGTTTATAATAATATTATAACCATATATCGTTGTTTAGTGAAACCCGGTATTGCATACAACACGCGCTATCGATGAAGGTTGTGATTGCGTGTAATGCAAGCCAAGTCAGGGTTTCATGTAGTGAAAGACTACTTTGTTATTGCGTATAACATAATCCAACCATATTTCATTTATACATTGAATATATATATATATATATATATACACTTAATGTTGCATAAATAACTACTATCAAACAAACATGAAATTGTGTGTAACACGATCCAAGATTAGTGTTGCGTATAATGAAAGATAATATGGTGTTGTTTATAGTGCAAGATAATCTTGGTGTAGCATACAATAGAAGATATGAAAGAAATTAAAAAGAATACATGTTATAAAATCTTGGGTTGTTACAATAGTGAGATAAAATTTCCTATTATTTCTTTCCATATCTGGTTTATATATGTTATTATGGTTTCTTGACAAATGTATTGGTATTTAGCAGGTTGCCACCTTGATGTATTCTGATGGAATGTTAGGTGGGTGATGATTTAGTTCCACAGGATTGGGAACATTTTGAGACCTATGAGGTTTGGGATAAGGCCTTGAATGGCTAGGAAGATCATGAGTTTCTCATACAAGCTCATGTATGGGCAGGGTAGCCAAATAATTTGATTGATTTTTGGTCATGGATTGAAGAGAAGCTCAGCACGAGTCTAGTACATGTCATCCAAGGGATTAAAAGGGGAGCTCAGGGAGCAGATCCTTCCATGGAATAACTAACTTAAGAGTTCCAATCGCAACACCCACTTCTATTTCAGGGTAAGGGAGGACAATAGGTAAAATATAATTGGACCAAGACGATGTAGATAAACATTGAGAAACTTTATGCACGCAATAGAGGAGGGTGAATCAAGCTATATACATGATTATTGGACTGGAAAAGCATTGGTGGTGCATGCAGTTTCAGGAGGGAAGAAATGAGGAATTGGATTTGTATGACTTCGAAGCCATCCTATTCAATCACTCTTTTTCAAATACATTGAGGGAAGATAGATCTTGAGAGTTCATGAACCTAAAATAGGGATACATTTCTGGCTTGAAATTTGCAATGACATTCCCTGAGTTTTCTCACTTTTCACCCAATATGGTGGGATACGACACCTAAATTGTGAAGTGTTTTGTGGATGGGTTGCAACACACCATTTAGGTTCTGGTAAACATATTCAAGATGACCTTATTCTTATAGGTGGTTAATCATGAACTCAGAGTCAAGGATTATTTGAAGGACCGGTCATACTCAAGCTGGGTAATGGTGTTAGGTGATTATAGTGGATATGCTCTATATAATAGGATGTGAGGTTGAGAGGTTTTTAAGGGAAGTTAGGACGATGGATTAGGAAGACCATCTCAGAGTGGGTCATGACTATATGCTTCCAATGAGAGAATCCCAAACATGTTCACAATTAGTGTAATTAATAACTGAAGGAGTGACAAGAATGTAGTTAGGTCATGTATCTTGAGATATTTTGTAGGAAGTGAGATATTTTGCAGGAAGCCTTCGTGGATATCTGACAATCTGGGAATGGGGAAGACAATGGGTTCTGAGGTTAAATTGGGAGTGGTTCCAAGAGATGGTAGCTGAGATACAACTTCATATAGAGTAAATGAAAAAGATAGTGGGACCGAGTAGTGAGTATAGTGGTTAGTGTCTAGCGAATCACCATAAGGAGGATGAGAGTTAGGTTTTGAAGCTTTTGGCCAGATTTATATTGTTGAGCTACGAGGTGTGGAGTAGGCCGTGGAGATGGTTTCTATCAGAGTTACATCATGGGTAAGACCGGGTTTCTTTATTTTATTTTGGAATGGAATTTTTAGTGGAATGTATTGTTCTGGGTTCATGAGGTGCACAATATGTATCTATGGGCTAACATGATACTAGTTTGTAGGCTAACATTAGTTCAGATGAATTATATATATATACGAGGTGCTTGGCACCAAGATATTTTATGATAATTTTTTGGTGCATGGATTTTGAGGCATGTTGGAATTTGGTAATTGATACGATGTGGTAGTTGATTGAGGTTTGAGGAACCATGACTAATTTCAGAATCTGATGAGATGCGGGACCTCATAGGTGTCATGTAAGACATGGAAAAGTGGTATAAATATTTTGAGATTCGGGACTCGATGGGTGTCAGGTATGACACAGGAGAACCAGATGAAGTGAATGAGTGATTATGCTTTATGATATGAATTTTGAGTGTAGGTATGATCAATGGACCATCACTTTCATTTGATATTTGTTTTCAAGAAGCGACCAAGGCATGCAACTCCTAAGGTGTGGAGAACCTAGATGTAGTTGGCCTGTTCCCTTTTAGACTGAGGTTGTCTGGATTAATTTTAAGGATATTTGTATGTTCATTACCATATCATCTCTTTTCTAGATATTTTGGGGAAGATCTATGTTAATGTAGGGAGACTGTAGAATCCTGGGTCTTTTGAAGTGGGTCAAATTCCTCAGCCATTTTGAATTTTTATAGTTTGGTGGGTAGAAAAAATATTTCCTTGATTAGAGGAAATAAATTACGAGTTTTCCTTGGACCCAAGATGTTTTTTTAGATGATTCTTGATCCTAAAGAAGTGTATCAAGGGTTTCGTTGGGTTTCAGGTCTTTTGGGGGCCTAAAACCCATGTTTTCAAAGTGCGCATAATGAGGTGCACAATTTGGACAAACTGTGTGGCCTCCAAGGAGTAATAATGTGTCCCTCAAGGTCTACCATGCACAGTTTTTCAAACCCTTTATAAGGGGTTGC
Source organism: Viscum album (assembly GCA_963277665.1). NCBI lineage: Eukaryota > Viridiplantae > Streptophyta > Magnoliopsida > Santalales > Viscaceae > Viscum > Viscum album. Next base: position 1,154,288,890 of record OY728120.1, on the reverse strand, counting down.
ACTACCATGTGTCTAACTCTACAATTTGTTATAGAGATATCATGAATGGTTTGTACATGGGATGGAAAACCGTGCACATGAACCATGCGAGCCTAGAGATTAGGAAGTGGAAACCACACTATTTTCACATGGTTTTCCAAAACTTTCAGGAAAAATGTGTCCCATTAAAAGTGTGAATAGACTTTTTTCCTTCATCACAATTTTTTTATTTTTCTTCCTCTTTCTTCCTCATTCGGTTGCACACAATATAGGGGTTCTCTTATTTTCTTCCCACCTATATTTTTATCCACGTACTTCTTCTAAGATCTATTCACTGATCCATATCTTGCATTAGATCTGTATTGATAATTCTACAACTACTCTTTCCAATTTTCTCCTTTTATTTCACCTTACAATGTGATAAATCCATGTTATCCGAATTACCCTGTTTTTAGGTTGTTCATATAAAATAACAATTTCCTCCAAATCTGATCGAGTTAGGGGATAATATTGAATGAGTGTACATCTACCGACATGAGGTAGGAGGTGATAATATTTCTCCATGATTTCTTGAGTGTTTTGGGGTTACTTCTTTTAGCACTCCATTGTGTCAACTGAGAGAGAACCAATAAATTTAATTGCATGTCTTCAAATAATTGAATTGACCACGTGAGATTCATTTGTCCATGCTCACATAAGTTTAAAAATAGACGGGGATTGTTGAGATGTGGGGACTTGGGGTATTTTATGTTAATGTGAGATATTTTTTAAATTTCATTGTTTAATTTATTTACATTGAATTGTTGAGTTCCATGGTAATGTGACAGGATCAGCCTAAAGATTGAGATAGTGGTTGTCATATGGTTTTAGGTGATGTAATCATCATTATGGGATAGGGGATATATATATATATATATCCTAAGTTAATGTTGATCACTGGTTGGGTTAAAACTTCATCGACTGAGGTGATAAGGTCATCAGGTTATGAGAAAAGATCATGTGATATTGGTTAGCGTTGATCGTTAGATTGAGTGACATGATCATAGGGTCACAAGGTGTCATATTATGTGGATTAGGTTCTTATTTATTGATTGAAACTCACCCGTGTTGGATAATAAACCATTTTGGAGTCGTGGGAACATAGTAGGACTCAAATGATAAGGAGGTATTGACCACTCATGGGGGTAGAAGAATCCCTTATCGACAGCTTAAGAAATATTTGGATGTGATTTCTATAGAAATCGGTGGGGATTTTGAGGAGTCATCAGTAGAAAATATTGATATTATCAGTTAGGGATGAGTCTTGTTGTACTTGAGGCTATTAGGGTAGGACTTTTTGTGCGATGTGCATCACCATTCCTCAAGGCATTGGCTGTTGAGTTGAAAGTGATATTACATGGAGGGAATACATTGTTTATTCTCATATGTTGGGCTTCCAACTAATAGAGTTTCATTTTAACTGAGGTTTGAGGGACTAGGTACTTGTATGGGCTTTCTTTAGAGACATCATATATTTCATTGGACATTATTTGTTGATTGTAATGTGGTGCCAGATGAATTTTTTTGAGGTGGAACTGAGGGTTCACCTATATTTGTTATACATCATGGGATTCCTTGGGATTAATCTAGGGATCCTCTCCACTATGGTATTCTGGTGTTGGTCGAAGAAGGTGATCTCTATCTTGTGGCTGTTGATTCCAATTGTGGAGGGTTATTATTGTGCTTGTGTGATATGTTGTTTCATTTATTATTTAGATACACATGGTAAATAACAGTTGTTGGATATGGACATATTGGTGGTGGCCTACTTAGATTCTTTCTCAAACCCTACATATGCCCTTCGGGATGCATGTGGACATTATGGATTTCTGATCAGGTAAAGGGTCAATATTAGGAGTTGGATCTTAGTGACTGAGTTTGCACGGGATAGATGGAAAGGGGCCACAAGTTCTTAACTTAGCGGGAGTTTCTTTTTTGTTTTAATTATATATTAGGATGATATTATATGTACTTAATGAGGTCATCCATTGATGACCCTTACTCTTATTGATATGTATGATCTGTCTTGTATGTATATTCTATTTAAGTAGCAAACAATGTTATGTTTTGATGTTTAATTCTACAATTGGAATTTATCTTGTTTACTATTATTATCTATACTGTCTATTGGGATTCCCCCATGTGTGGGTGTCTCTACTATATTAATACTAAAGAAAACCAGTGGGTTCCCAATAGATGGACAAACCATAAGTGGTTCATGTGAGGCGGAAGTAGGTGACACTATGGAACCAATATCAAATTGGTGTTTTGAGGGGAATTAGACTATGGTGATGGACATGGATGGTTGGAAAACCCTCATTTTTTATTTATTTATGGAAGGTTATGATTTATACCCTCATAGAAGATGTGGTTTAATTGAGATTCCATTGATATGTATATGGTTATTTTTGGAGATTCCATAGAGATATAGTATGGTTTGGTAAGGGATTCCCTGGATTTGGAGCTTGGAGTTTTCAATGTAGATGATCACATACTATCCTAGTGGGGGCCTTATGGTGGTTCTTGGTGCTTGTGATCTATTATGGCCTACTATCTACTGAGGCACGACTAGCATAATATACTAGTGTGAGATTAACATTGGGTTTTTGATAATTACAGTATTTTTCCTTGAATAAGAAAACATATCATGACCAAATGAAAGATTTTTCGTGAGCCACAACTACCCTAAGACTGCCTCTATTAGCTAGGGGTTGGAGACATGCACCGAAGGAATAACTAACTTGGGGAGTCCTTCGCCTAAGAACCCGTATAAATGAACATAGCCAACTGAATGAAAACATGTATATGGAAAGAATGGAATATTCAACATTGTTGTAAAATAAACCTAACATGAAAGAACCTCTAGATAGTATGATAGTACAATACTGCATACTAAAAAGTAAAGGGAAAAAATACATTCCCAAACTAGAAATATGTCCCAACCTGAAAAAAGGGAAAAAATTAAATAGACGAGAGATCCGAGCTTCTGTATCTCAAGGTAAGACCACCGTACATGGTCCAACCACCCAGTACCTCTAATATAATTTGAATTCATAGTCGACCAGTCCAACATTTTCAAATAAAATGAAATGTTTAGGAGAATCCCATGTAGTGGTGATTATATACATACCTAGTAAAATTACCTAAAACGGATGAAGTGGGAGTAGTAAGAGATATATCCGAAGAGGAAAATAGTAGATAAAACAAGGTATAGTGAAAGAGTACAGCTCAAACCAACATGAGTGAAAGTAAACTCATCCAAACCCAAGGAGACCGACATGGTGAGAATATGAAATTATCTTTGATTATTTTCAACATATAGTAGGAGAGTAGAATCATCCAACCACGAGAAGCTAGACATAGAAAGTACATGGCATACCTAGTGAATCATTGCCTCTCCTCGAAGAAGAGTAACCAAAATTCAAGGAGAGAGTATTGAAGAAGGATATATATATAAATATACATGCCCATTCAAAGAATCTAAAATGAGGGAGTAAGGGGATCTCTATCTCACAACTCAACGCAATAAGTAGAGTATCCAATAGTTTCTAATGAATCCATCAATAATGCCTAGCTTCTTATGCATCTACCATAAACACACAATTCTAAGGGACTCATTCACCACACTTTAATACTATCCACATTGGGAAGAACTATCTTTCCTACATGGTTTTATGTCACATCACATGGACACGTCTCAGTGGGAAAATGTACATCCTTCTCATGAGTGAAAAGTTACGTAAAACCATGCCTCCTCCTTATGCCTAACATTTGAGGGCCCAAAAATTCAATGTATGGGTCTTGGACCCTGATACAATAAGAGGTCCTTACTCTAATAGTCACCGAGGAACTCCACTACCATGCATGAATGTAGAGTTATGCTTAGGGGTTTCATTATGGGAACTCTACTAGACAACCCTACTAGATGGTAACACTCAGAATGGTCCTCATAAGAACTGCATTTCCCAGCTCAGATGGAGGGTTAAGCTTGGGAATGTCATTAGGGGAACTCCACTGCCTAACCTTACTGGAGGGTAACACCTGCAAATTTACTTTGGGGAACATCACTACCCAACCCTACTATAGGGTAATTCCCAGAAAGGCCCTTGGGGGAACTTCACTACCCACCTATGCTAGAGGGTAACACATAGAAAGGTCCTTAAGGAACACAACTTCCCAAACCCACTAGAGGGTAATCCCAGAAAGCATTCAGGGAATTCCATAACCCATCCCTACTAGAGGGTAATAATAGAACATCGAGGATCTCCACTCCCCAACCCTACTGGAGGGTAACTCAAACAGTTAATCACAAAACTCCACTACCCAGCCCTGTTGGAGGTTTGCTTTGAAATATCCAGGTGATTCTACATGATTTTTTCCATCCTCGGGTGTCACCATAGAATGTTCCAAAAATGGAATATTTCAAATAATATCTCAAAATACAATTCTAAGGGAAACTTCACTTTATAAACAGAAAAAAACTTGGATAGGAATCCTGTGGGACAAAATCTGAGTTCAAATGAAGGAGATATGGACATTTGAATTTTTCTCAAAGGAGTAGTAGAAGTACAAGACATGTGTAAAACAAATATAATTTTCCAAATTTTATTTTTTGAACATATGTGGGAAAATTCCAAGACGAAAATATTATATAGATTTTCCTTCCAAGGATCGGTGTACCCAGAATAATTCACCAAAAATTGTTCAATTTTTAATAAAGTGCGCAATTAGTTTTCCTAAAAATGTGAACTAAATTTTAAACTAGTTAAGAGATTAGAAATATGTGGGCACCATTGGGTTCAGAGTAGAAATTTTACCTTAGGTAAGGCATAACATCATCCAACACTGGTCAGCTGTGAAAGATATTTTTTGACGTAACCGTAAATAAAATAATTAAATAGAAATTAATTTATTTTAAAATCCTAAAAAATAATGAAGGGAGACTCAGATTGAAAATCTGATACCACCATTGAGTTCCTAATGTGGTTTTTCCCTAGGTGTGACTAAAATTTAGTTAGCATGGATCTTCTATTGAAAAAAATGTAAAGGATGTATTCATCATTATGTAATTTAAAGATATATTATTTTGTTGATTAAGGGAAAATTTCCATTAAATAATAATTATTCAAAATTCCTAGGGTTTTTCACATAACCCTGGGAATGCTCGAGAATCTCTAGGTAGAGCTTAAAGGATTTTTCTTTTGTGAAAAATAACCAGATCGTGGATCGATGATCGTTACATGACGAAATCAGAGGATGTTACCAATGATCATGGTGCCACATTGTTCTTCATTGGTGTGTGAACCCAACAAGGATGTGAAATGTTTTCTTCCTGATTTTCCCCATTCATGAATTCAACGATGAATGAGTACCAACCTAAAAACAAATTGATCTGCAGTTTGATCATTCTTACGAGATGGATAATTGTTGCAGGATTTAAAAAAGATATATTATTATGATTATCCATATCTTCATTCTTTATTCCAATGAGAACGGATCTTGGACAATATGAAAAAAGGCCATGTTTAGTTCATCTAAGAATTTTTGTGCTTCTCACCTCCCTCTATTCTTGGTGTTATTCACCATTAGACCCTCGTGGTCACGACTAAACTTGTTGAGAGGATCTAAATGTGATTAAACCCCATGAGTGTTGGAAAGATGATTCAATTCCCAAGGAAGTGTATATTATGAAACTAGGATCACAGAACTGGCTTTGTTTTATAAAATTGAGCAATGTAGATGGGAAAACCACCCACAGAGGCCGGGGCGACGATGGCGCAGCCTGCTGGCGCCACTTGGGTGGTGGCTCCACTGTGTGGAGATCAGATCAGCTACAGAGGCTAGACGTTTTGACGGTGAGGCCGCAGGGAGCACGAGGTATGAAGGGGTTTGCGAACAAGAAGTACCTACAACATTGACCGTGGCATCACTATTTTGACTAGGGAGGTATGAATTTTGGGAAACCGTGCGCGGGATACCAGATTGACCCACATGCATGTGGGACAAACCAGATGATTCGGGATGCTCCAGTGGCCTAGTAGACCCAGCATGCCAGGTTTGACTGAGCTGTGAATGGTTGTTTATACTGGGTCAGGTCAGCTGGTGGGTTGGACTTGGTTTAGTGGGTAGGATCGAACCCAGACTGGACCCGAGTCATACCATTTTTATGAAAATATCCATAACATTCAAACCGTGTGTACGTATGATGATCTATTTGTAGCATTGGCACCCTTAAGACAAGATGGTCCTTTTGAGATACTCTATGTGAGTTTTCATGGAAGTTTTCATATGACCTAATGGATTTAGTAGTAGTTTTTCCCAGAATGAGCATTATACAAGTGAAATAGGGTGGATGACTAAGACTTTTAGGCTACATGACTTACCAAGACTATGTATCTTACCGGGACTACATGTCTTACAGAGACTACATGTCTCTTTGGGACTGAGTGTCTCATCGGGACTACCCATCTTATCGATACTGGGTGTTTTGTGGATTACGTATGATAATCTTGTTTTGTACTATAGACATAAACATTTGTGAGCTGACTATACTATTTCTTGGTGGTATACTTTATATATTCTTCTTCTTATACTTTATGTATTTATTTGTGGTATACTTTGGGTATTTATTTCTGGTATACTTCATGTATTTCTTTATGGTATACTTATTGTATTCTTTAGTGCTGATTCTTAGTGTCATTTATTAGTGGAGTTCTTTCATAGTGTTTCTTAGGGGTGTCCCTTCATGGTGTTCCTTATTTGTGTTCCTTCATGGTGTCCCTTCTTAGTGTTCCATCATGGTGTTCTTTAGTGGTGTTCCTTTGTGGTGTTCCTTTGTGGGGTTCCTTCTTGGTGTTCATTTATGATGTTCTTTCATGGTGCTCATTCATGGTGTTCCTTTGTGGTGTTCCTTAGTGGGTTTACTTCATGGTGTTCCTTTACGGTTTCCTTTAGTGGTCTTTTTTTGTGGTCTTACTTCCTGATATTACATTGTAATTTCCTATTTAGTATATTTCCTTTGTGGTTTTAGGGTGTCCTACAATGTATTGTTTCACTCACCCTTGAACGGGCTTCTCTTGCACGCTTTGTGTCTTGTGTATATGATGAATTCTTTAATGGAGTCCTAGGTGGACCAGGATCTGGTGGTGCTTAGAGAGACCAGACAGTCGAGGTGTTCTCCTATCTCTTTATATAGATATCCAATACCATTACCTTTAGGAAGTGTTTTCTGTCGATGAGTTACAATATATTGTGCATTCAATTTTATAGAATCTTTTTTTGGTTTGATTTTATTCTTTCTCTGTTTACCTTATAGTTTACTATTGTCATACTGTTTAGTTGGTATCATAGTGTGTGTATTCATTTTTTTTACTTAGTATTTTTAGATTTTAGCATTCTGTGCTTGGATATGTGTGCATGTGTATAGTTACTTAAGAAATTTCATCCCATTTATGGAATATACCTATTCGGTTCTAGTCAGCAGCCCTTGTCCTATTGGAGGAAGGCTTGGGGTAGTCAAGGAACGGGCCCCTCTGGGATGGGTCATGGTAGTGTGAGGGGACCCCATGGCATGTGGTCCCTCTTAATTATATTTCAGTGTCTCTGGTAAGTACATGGGTCCTGTCTGTATAGGGGTACACACCATGGCCGACCTATCTAGTGAATAAGCCATGTTTATTAGCCACGTCCATGTACTCAAACCCCTTGTCTGTGTAATTTTTACCTGAACTAATGTCCATGTAACCCATCACATGGGTAGTACAATCGAGAATAGTGTACATTCCATGTAGATGAGGACTACACACCATGTCACCCTTATCATTTCTCAAAAACCTATATCCATCGCTGGGTGAGGCTACAAGCCATGTGTTCTTCATTATACATGGTGTGTATTCAGATATTTTTAGAAACATCATAATTTCAGATATGAACTCCCATAGATGAATCTGTCTAAGCTTCCATAGATCCTTTTGTGATTCTCCCCAATAACATGGATATAGCTATAGATTCCAGATATCATCCATTCCTCATTGTGAATCTACTCTGATCACCGATGAGGGGATTTTCATGTTTTCTTGACACAACCGAGGCTTCAACACTTGATGATCTTTCTCCAAATATTCAGATTGAACATCCTTTCATCATGACAGTTCCAAATCTATGATCCTCTCCCAATATCATTATCTTTTCATCGATATTCCATGAATCTAGGTACTCGATTGAGCTCAGGTCGCCCAGAAAATGTCAAAATGGGAACCAAGAGGATTCCCTTGGTGAAGATCGTGAAGCAAAGGGGGAGACAATCAAAAAAAGAGTTTTAGAACATCATAGACCAAGCGTTCTTTGATGATGATCAAGATGGGGGCATGTGGATTGATAATAATTGATAAAAAAATTAACTCATCTAGTACATGGGATCATGCAAAGGCCAAACAAGGTGCAAATCATAAAAAGATGAATGATAAACATAAACATTTAATTCTAAGAAATAAAAACACCAAAGAGGAGTCCAACATTTCATTAGATTGATTATTGATGAAGAAAAAGCTTGAAATGATCAGAAGAAGTTGATTCATTAATCATTATTTCATTCACCTAGATCTAGTGGTTTGTTACTGTTTGATCCCGATTCAGAAAATGAATTTTCTAATAGAGGAGGGAAGGAGATCTATACTAGGAGTGGGAGAATTATGAGCCAACCATGTCCGAATTCCATTAGAAACATATTTATAATCAAAAGTAAGATAAAATAAATAAATAAATGATTTAATCCACTAAAAATCATCTCCAATGAGCGAGGGGCTTGAAAGTCTTATACCGACTTATTTTAGGCCACAACTAGGGTAAAGAAATGATCCAGACACAACCATGGTCTAATATTTATGATCCGATCAACTTTTAAGAGTATTCCCATTTCTTTAATTAATCAAACACACAAAATATAAATTAAATTTAATATTTTTATAAAATTAATTATGGGAACTCTGGGTAATGGAATCGCATGCTGTCTGAGTGCCTAGATCTGGAAATATATTTAAAAATATTTCAAAGTATTACAAGAATAAACTAGGTCTCTATATTATTCCCTCCTTCAAAATTTTCATCCCTGAAAAGAAAAACTATGAAACAAACTTGGGATACTGAGCCAACATCTAGCTCTCCCTCTCCCATTAACTCACTTTCATGTTTCCATCCTACCAAAACATGCAAAACAAATGGATGATCCATCAAATGCAAGGCATGCTCTTATTAGTTATTGATTTCCATTGGGTGGTCTGGAATGGTTTATCCATCCTCAATACCCAGCTCAACCAGTTAATGACATTCATGGGGTCATGAAAATATCTACTTAGCTATGACATGTGACAAATATCATGCACCCACTCAATCTATGGGGTTAGAGAGAGGAGGTAGGCCTCCTCACCAACCCTATGCACGATCTCAAATTCCCTAATGAACATTGGGGTATTTATTTTCTCCCTAAATCAATCTCTATATTCCTCATCATGGGGAGACTCACTTGAAAACATGGTCTCCCTAATTAAAATCCAAAGGCCTACAATGAAAATATGTATAGGATTTCTGTATGATATGGGCCACCCTCATCCACTCATAGATGACCTACACTTTTTCTGTTGTTGCCTATACCAACTCTGGTATCACAAGAGACGACTCTTCAATATATGTCTAGAATAAGGCTGACCTATAGGGTATCTTTTATAAGTCCTAAACAGGTTCCATTTTAATGATTGAGTGGTAGATATTGTTTTATGCAAACTATACCACCGACAGGTGATCCTCCCATCTTCGGATGAAGTCAGACACACAAGCACTCAACATATCCTCTAGCACCTAGATAGTGAGATTAGTCTACTGATTGCTCTGGAGGTGAAAGGCTATACTCATCCACATATAGGTCATGAATTACCCCAAAAATACTCTCCAAAATCATGAAATAAAATTTCTGTCATGATTAGAGACAATAATTGAGGGTACCTTGTGCAGGCGGATGATCTCCGGTATATAGAACTACCGCAATCTCTCCACTGAACTCTGCCCCCAGATGGAAAAAAAGTGTTCTGACTTCCTTAGTTGGTCAACTATCACCCAGGTGGTGTCATGAATCTTCACTCTATGTGGAAGACCTATGAAAATTTCCATGGTTATTTCATCCCATTTCCACTCCATGGTCTCAAGAGGCTACAACAAAACCATCAGAACATGGTTCATAGCTTTCACCGACTGACAAGTGAGGGACCGTGAGATGAAGTTATATACACTAAATCTCATGCTGGATAACAAAAAATTCCATGTAAGATCCTTGTACATATTCACCACATCGAGATGTACAACTAAGGGAGAAGCATGTAACTCCAACATCACATCCTCCCACATCACGACTAGAACCACTATTCACCCCTAGAATAAGATGTCGTGATTTGCCCCTTTAGAATATCCATCTAGAGGGTCATCTATGGATATATGATCACACAAGACATTTTAGTCCATATACCCCATATGGGACTCTCTCACATGATCAAGAAGTTAAGGATTACACATCACTGATTGAAGAAACGTGATACCCTCCTACTCTACTAGGGTCAGCTATAGGGAAGTTAACTATCTGAAGCTTCCGACACTAAGAAAGCCCATGAAATCCTACAAAGGGAATCTTCCAAAAAATTTACCTTCCCCTTAGTATATAATATCTCCAATTTTTAATCTTGTAGCAACTCTAGCCAGAATTACTCTCTCAATTTCAGGTTTCATTGGGTGAAGACGTACCCAAGACTCCGATGTTCCGAGTAAACCAAAAAGAGTTATCCCAGAAGATAGTGTATCCACATCCTCAGGGAAAACACTACCACTTACTGATCCTGGTCATGAGTCACATATTTTTGCTCATGGGATCTCAACTGGTTTGACCTGTATGTGATGACTACTTGATGTTGCGTCAACACACCAGCGAGCTTAGCTTACAATTCCTGGAAATACAATATGATGTCATTGCCTTCCTTTGGTAGTCTCAACATTGTAGAAATCATCTTCCTCTGCCTTAACTCATAAAAGGCCATCTAGAACTACTCAAATATGGTAAATGGATCTACTTTCCTCATCCAAGTAGTCAAAGGGGATGTGAATCAAGATAGGTCTACTAAAAATATCCAATAATACCCTAACAAGAATAGGAAGGTCTGTACCACCGACATATTATTGGGTGGATCATAAGTAATCAATGCTTTAATATTTGATATATCCATGGATAAAACGGGTTTAGAAATTAATTTCACTAGAAATTGAACCTCCTATATCTAGAACTAGAACTTCAAGAGCGTTCCATAAAACTGGTGCTCTCTAAGAAAACCCAGAATCATCCTCAAGTGATTTTCATTCTCCTCCTTTATTACAGAGTAGATGAATATATAATTGATGAAGACACAAAATTAGTATAAATATTGATGGAAGAACTAATTTATCAAATGTAATTCCCCGAACCTCGAAGCCTAGAGTCGGTGACCTATTTTAATGCATTGACATGATTACAAAGAATCAAGTCCTAAAGGACCGATCCGTTCAACAGTCTTGAAAAATAGTTTACATACAAGAATGTTACATTACACATTAGAAAATAAAACACAACATAAATGAACATTTGTGAACACCATTAATAACCTAGATTAACCCTAATTATCAATCATAAAACACTTTTTGGAATCCAGGGACAATAAAACATAAGAAAGGGGTGAGCTCAGATGCTCAGTAAGGATAACAATATAGCTGAAATATTCATAAATAAGCATAAATATTTAAGTCAATGTATAAGACTAAAATTAAAGACTTTTAAACATAAAATTCAGAATAATATGGAAAAGATAAATCAAATAATTTCATTTAATTATTCACACGGATATTCGACTATTCAAATAATCACATGTAATATCAATATCCAATTTCATAATGATGGAATGCATAATGTCAGACTTCATTACCACATGGTCAAGGCCTTGTGCCAAGACTACAAATAAGATTTGGTAAAGGCCTTGTTCCAAGACAATAGTATATCTCATGAGACCTACCGATGCATCAATGAGCTATATTGGGTTCCTCCCATTACTTACTAAGTCCAATGCATTCCTCATATGAAAAGGTTTAAACATAACATAAGCATTCATATTAAAACTAGCAAACGATATTTCAATACATTATACATAAACCATGAATGGTGTAAAAATAATACATCCACATAAAAACATATTAGAAAACCTTCAGTATAATATAAGAAGTTTTTTTATCACAATAAATCAACTTCAAACAACTTTAAAATCCATCAAAGAATGTTGACATAGATGAAATAAGTACTTTTTTTAAGAAATATCTCTTTCTATTTTTAAATCATTTAAAAGTTATATATTTATAAAAGTAAAAAATTATTTTCAAAATATTCTTATAATATTGTATGGGAGGCTTAGATGATGATATAATGGTGTAAAATAGCCACACCCACCATATAAGTTAAAAAAACATTCTTACCTTAATTTTGTCGAAAAGGTCATAAAGTACATTGTTTGGAAAACGACGGAAAGATTCTTTTCAAAACATATATGATCAAGTAAGGGTATAAATGAATTTAACCCATAGTATTGTAAATAGTAAAAATGTTTTTAATTGAATTTTTAAGAAAACATAGAGGTTGATGATAAAGACGTACTAGTAGATATTTACATATTAACAACCTCAGATAAGTAAAGAGGTTGCAGAATTAACCCTTACCTTGTATTTTCCTTTGGCTGAGAGTACGTTTAACAACATGTATAATGAAAAAAGTATGTTATTAAATTATACCAGAACCATATTCATATTTATTATATCATAAATTATTCATTTATAACTTTATACTACCTATTTAATAATGATTTCCATGTTAAATTAACATTTTGTGTAACAATCACTTTCTTTATCGTACCTGTTTTAACTTGTTATTCTTGATCGTATCATTTAGATAATGATATAAATACTTGAATAATATAAACACTAATTTATATATCATATATATTTAGAATATTAATATTTATAATAGATGGATATATGAAATGGAAGGCACCGTTTTTGGAGACGGTAGGCCGTATGTACGCGTAAACGCTGTTTCCATTTTCATATTATATTGAACGGAAGTAAGTAAATAAGATATATGTAAGTACACACACACAAACACACACACAAACACAAACACACACATATATATCTCCAGTAGAATTATTATGTCATATATTATATACTTATTATTAATATATATTTTTATAATCATCGTTGAGTGGTGAACAAGGCAATGAATCTCATCGCATCATAGAGACAGTAATCCGTACATACGCACGAGCGACACTATAATTTTATTGATTGTGAAATCTTATTTAATTGGATGGTATATAATATGTAAATAATCAATAACATGTTATATTTGTTATTTACATCAGTTATACTCATTATTATTCCCAACCAAATAATTAAGTGTTTGAATAACAAACAACACCATGACGTGGAGACGGTAAACCGTACGTACGCACGTATGGTGACTTTGTCATTTATAGGATGTATAGAATAAAGAATATGGTTTTAACATATTTATAATAATATCCAAATATTTAGGAGGTACTGGAGTTATTATTTTGGTATCCAAACCAAAAATAAAGATAAATTAGAAGAAGAAAAGAACTTGAAAGAGGGTGGTGAAATTATTACCACTTCTTTGGGTGTTTCCTTTTGAGTTGATCAAAAGGGATCATTAGGATGGATTTATGATCTAATTAAGGACTCTAGTTTTATGTCAGGGAATTTGGGAGTATATTTTGTCTGGGCTTGGCTGATTGAAATGGCTTTAGAGGTGTGACTTTGAGAGAAGGGGAAGTGTTGTTTTATAAGAGAGGTGATGGTCACTTTAGGAAAATCTTGAAATATTATTTTTTAATTAAATAATTTTAGGTTTCCATGGCTCAAAAATGATTTATTTCTAGTATAAGGTGGGGATGGGTCAAAAAACACTGAACCAAGAGGTGTTAGACTGGTTTATGTCACCATATTAACCTTGTCTTTTAGATTTAACACTTAGTCAAATAGTTTAACTTTTACATTTTATTATATTTTTATTATTATAAAAAATGGTTAATAAACATACTATAAAAATCCAAGCGAACCTCAAGTGGTTAATTAATGATATACCTATCATTATATAAGTTATTTGATAGAACCTTATATTTTTAGGGCTATTATATAATTTAATAACAAAATATTTGTTTTAAAACTACATTTATGTCAATTTTGACTCTATTTAGTATTTGGTTTTTTTGAAAGTCATAAAAACTATATTACTTAAAAAATATTACATTTATTCAACCCTAACATGTCCTATTCACTCTGAAAATTCGTGTATTCCAAAAAAACTTAGAAATTATATTTATTTTAATATTTATAATACCGTTTATTTGATTTCTTCATTAATAAGGTAATCACTACATCATCATTGTGTCATAAATAAATTTAATTATTTAATTTATAAAAATTATAAATAAAATACAGTGATTTATTAATTATTTTTATATTTCTAATTAATATTTATAGATGAATTTATTTTTTGTATAACCCAATATTAAAAATGGTTTAGTTATAAAACTTTGAATTTAACACTTTTAACACTTATTTAAATAAAATAATATTAAATGTCTTAATCTAATAAAAGTGAACCAAAGAGGATCATATTTCATTCCATAGATTTTTTTGGGTCTAATAACGCTTATACAATAGAATTAGGACATGTGTTAGGGTAATTATAATATCATTTTTACCCGTAATTATCCTATTTACTTTTAACTGTGGTAAATAAAATTCAAAAGATACTATTAACCAAAAATCATTTTCATATTATTGAGTCACATTTTACTTACTGATGTAAACTAATTCTATTGGAGTTTTGAAATTCAACTCATAGAAGAGGTAAAATTATGTTTTATGCAAATTTGCTAACGTGCCTAAAAGGTGGGTAAAAGAGGTTAAAAAGTTCCATAAAATTTTATACATCTAATTTTATAATAAAATTACTCTAATGAATTACATTGGAATTCTATAGGAATTATATATCTATTTTTTCTTAAAATAAATTTAAATAAAATAAATAATTATTTAAATAAAAAGTTGGTTTAAAAAAAACTCAGTGTTTTTTACAATTCATTAAAAATTGAATGTTTTCACAAAAATACCAAAAATTCACCCTAAGATAATTTTGATATTACAAATTCAAAAATGATGTATATTTTACCAAATTAAAAACATAGAAGTTTCATTTATTAATTTAAAATTAATTCCCGTTGTCCAAACAAAAAATCAGGTTTTTAAAAAGTAAAAACTATCAAAAGATTGATAAGTGTTTATGTAAAATTTAAATGTGAAATTACTTATAATGACCTATATTATATTAAATGATAAAAATAAAATCTAATTATAATTAAAAACCATTCTAATTCATAATTTAACACTATAAATTATTTTAATTAATTTTTTTTAATTAAAACATAGTATTTTTCATTATTCATCAAAATATGAAAGTTATTAGAAAAGTACCAAAAATTTATCCAAAATAAATTTTTATGGACCACTTCTAAATAAGAATTTAATTGAAATAAATTGAATATATAAAAGTGTAAAATGTGGGTTTTAAAAAGGGTTCTCCATTAAAAGGTGGTAGAACTGCATTTTTTAAAAAATACTTATTTTATCTGAAAAAATGAATCTGTTCATATTTTATGTATAAGAAACACATAATATGGATGTTAAAATTATATAGAGTATATAAGATTAAAAATTTAGTTAATACTATTGATAACCGCATTTTGAACATCTAGTTTGGTATGTTGTGGTGTGCTGAACTCGATGTTGCGTGTAGTGAAAGTTATTGAATTATTTTGAAGATATAACATACTATGAAATCTTGGGGTGTTACATTTTCCCCTACCTCAATAAATTTCTTCCTAAAAATTTCAAATTGTTCTTCGAAAATAAAACGTTAAAAATAGAAAAATACCTTTGTGTAAAACCCACATCAGAAATTGGGTTAATAAAATTTAGTCTTAATAAGAGGGAAAGGGAATAAAAAGTCACCAAAAAATTATGATCTCTATTAGGAGAAAATTGGTGGCAATTAGAGACACATAATTGGAGGAAAACCGTAAATATTTATTGGGAGTGGTTGAGGTCATCAATCACAAAAAAGTGTGCAATTGAGGGCCTCAAAGCCATCAATCTATAATGATTTAAAATATCACCGGTTCAACATAACATAAGGTATTATGATAAAAATTTTTTGGTTTTAAGATACCTTCACTAAAGTTTAAGAATTAATTTATTCATATAATAAGATGAGTAAAATATAATTGACAAGTAGAGTTTCAACCTTCAACTAATTCCCAACACAGACACATCTTTCACTCCAAAAGATAATAGAATTAAAAATATTATATTTATCCTAATAATATAGGGTTCCAAACATAAGGAATTTATAATTCATTTGTCAGAATATTTAAAAAAAATACATTATACAAACTAGGAAATCACGTATGCCAGTGGTAGGTGATACACCCTTTTCGCCCTTCAGTTGTGGGTCCTACTCCCACGGCCTTGCCGGACACGACGGGTTGTCGCCCGACCTCCGGATTTTCCTTTTTATAACAATCCAAAAATAATATTAAGAAATCCTTTAACCTTAAGAATAGTATCCAATGTCAAACTTAATCCATTACAACCTTTATACTTATCCAAAATACTTCTGTCCAAACTCATTCCTAAATTTATAAGGAATGTAAACACAATGAAGATCATTTTTTCCACATAATAACATGTGAATACCTTCATCATATATTCTTTTAAGACACAGCAACACACTGAATTACCATAAAACCTTATTGACAACATTCTTGCTCTCTTATTCCTTATATAATACTGGATATACTTTTTATATCCAAAAATGTTGTAAACTCCAATAATGAGGGAATATACAAATCTATAATCAGTTTCAAGGTAGTCAAGAATATCCAATATAATTTATCCAAATCAATCATATATTATTCTAAAATCACTATTTTAGTATCAGAACCATATTATTGTTTATCTTTCTCTCAACCATATATTTTCGAAAAAATTTAACCTTCCATTGAGTCACTTTTCTTGGTTCCAAACAATCTCAAGTCCTTAATGAAATAATACGATAGTACAATTCTTATATACTTTATAATTATTATAAATTGTACATCATTAATATTATAATCAAATGACGAAATACTTTAATAACAACATAAGTACTGTAATCATTCTTCTTCATCTTCGGTAGTATCATAACTTGATTATTATCCAACAGAAGCATTTGGGGTATACTCTGATGATTTTGACATTGATTCACGTAGTGTCCCAAATCCTTGTAGATGAAGCATTGTACATTTGAAATATTTTTTTACCCTTGCAATCATGTACTTGGTGTCCTTTTTCTCCACACTTATAAAAAACTCCCATTCCCTTCGTTCATTTACTAAGGTGATTCTTTCCACAATTATCACATATATGAAAATCCTTATTTCCCCTCTTCCCTTTATCCATCTTTATCTCTTCCATATTTTTCTTCTCTTACTTCCATTCAAAGCCATAAGACTCAGAGAATTCATTACGTATATTATAAACACATGATACTATTTCTTAATCTGATGAGAATACGTGGGATACTATCTCCCTTTTAAATGTTGTCTTAATACCATGAAAGATATTATCCTTCTTAATCTTTCGATCTTGCGTATTGCTATAATTCTCATTCCTTCTACTAGGAACCATTTCTTAACAATGGAATACATTAGGTTAATTTATAAATTTCAATGCATAATTCCAAACTTGTAAAATACCTAAAATAAATTGAAAATATTATGCATATAATCTATAACCATAAAAGTTTTTCTTTGAGGAAGTATTTACTCCTAAATCCTTCCTAATGTCTTGTAAAGAAAATGTGAATTATCCTAAGCATATCCCCCAGGAGTGTCGTAACCAAGAGTGCAGCAAGGACTGTTGTTGTGTACCGGGATACCTCGGGTCATATCCAAAACTCCTTGTTAGAATTTTCACTCCTAGGTACATCTGTGCTAGAGATGTCTCTACCTGCACGTATCCATACAGAGTTGTATTTCTTGGAAAATACACAAAATCTCTATATTACCATAAATCAAGGAAGTTCTTCTATACTAATCCTCAAAGACTATCATAGGGTAGTGTTCTCTAATCAGAGTTTTTATAAATCTAGTTTCCAATGTTTTTACTAAACTTCCTATGATACCAACAGTAAAACCCCAACCCTAGAAGCCCAGAGTCGGTGCATTATTTTAATACATTGGCATGATTACAAGGAATCAAGTCCCGAAGGACTGATCAGTTTAGCCATCTTGGAAAGTAGATTACATACATGAATGTAACATTACCCATTAGAAAATAAAAGAAACATAAATGATCAATTTATAATTCCATTAATCCTAGTAGATACATATGTATTAACAACCTCAGATAAGTAAAGAGATAGTAGAATTAACCCTTACATTGAAATTTTCTTTAGTCGAGGGTACGTTTAACCTCCTGCATAATGACCATAGTATGTTATTAAATTATTAAAGAACCATATTCATATTTATTATATCATTCATGATTCATTTATGAATTTATTCTACCCATTTAATAATTATTTCCTTGTTAAATTAACATTTGCGTAATAATCACTTTCATTATCGTAGATGTTTTAACTTGTTATTCTTGATCGTATCATTTAGATCATGATTTAAATACTTAGAGAATATAAAAAAGGATTTATATATCACATATATATAGAAAATAAATATTTATTATAGATAGATATATGAAATGGAAGGCACTGTTTATGGAGACGGTAGGCCGTATGTACGCATAAACGCTATTTCCGTTTTCATATCATATTGAACGAAAGTAAGTGAATAAGATATATGTAAGCACACACACACACATATATAAATATAGTATCAATTTTATGTCATATATTACATACTTATTAATAATATATATTTTTATAATCATCATAGAGTGGTGAACGTGGGAATGAATCTCATCGCGTCGTGGAGACGACAATATATATGTACGCACGAGCCACAATATCATTATATTAATGGTGAAATAATATGTAATTGGATGGTATATAATATATAAAGAATAATTAACATTTTATATTTATTATTTACAAAATTTATACTCATTATTATACCTATCTAAGTAATGAAGTGTTTGAATAAAAAATGACACCACGATGTGGAGACGGTAATCCGTACGTACGCACATAGGGTGACTTTTAATTTGTAGGATGGATAGAATAAAAATTATGGTTGTACCATATTTATAATAACAGTATGGTATATAGGAGGTACTGGAGTTGTTATTTTGGTGTGGAAACAACAATGAAAGAGGAAGTGGAAGAATAAAATAACTTGAAAGGGGATGGTGAAATTATTACCACTTCTTCTTGTGATTCCTTTTTAGTTGATCAAAAGGTCTCATTAGGTTGGATTTATGATCAAATAAAGGACCCTAGGTTGATTTGTGGGAAGTTTTGATGATATTTGGGTAGGTTTAGGCCGAGACAAATGGTTTTGGAGGTGAGATTTTGAGAGAAGGGGAAGTGCCCTTTTATAAGAGAAGTGAGGGTCTCTTTAGGAAAAGCATGAAATATTATTTTATAATAAAATAATTTTCTGTTTAGAAAGGCTAAAAAATGATTTATTTCTAGGCTAAATTGGGTTTGGGTTGAAAACACTCAACCAATAGGTTTTACACAGGTTTAGGTCACCATATTATCTCATCTTTTAGATTTAACCCTTAGTTAAATAGTTTAACTTTTACCATGTATTCGATTATTAATATAATAAACAGTTAATAAATTTACTATAAAAATCCAAGAGAACCTAAAGTGGTTAATTAATGATATAACTATTATTATATAAGTTATTTGGATGAACTTTATATTTTTATTACTATTATATAATTTAATAATATAATATTTGTTTTAAAAACTCATTTATGTCAATTTTGACACAATTTTGTATTTAGTTTGTATGAAAGTCATAAAAACATGATTAATTCTAACCAAATACATTTAATCAACCCTAACATGCCATATTCAACTTGAAAATTCATGTATGTCATTAAAACGTTTAAATTATATTAATTTTAATATTTATAATACCATTTATTTGATTCTTTCATTAATAAGGTAATTACTGCATCATCATTATGTCATTAATAAATTTAATTATTTAATGTCTAAAAATTATAAATAAAATACCATGATGTAGGAAATATTTTTATCTTTCAAATTAATATCTATAGTCTATTTTAGCTTATGTATAACCATATATTAAAAATGTTTTAGTTATAAAACATTGAATTTGAAACTATTAACTCTTCTTTAAATAAAATAATAATAAATGTCCGAATCTATCCAAGTGGACCACATAGGATAATATTTTATTTATTAGGTTGTTTTTGGTCGAATTACACTTTACAAATAGAATTAGGACATGTGTTAGGGTAATTATAATATCATTTTACCCTTAATTACGCTATTTACTTGTAACTGTGGTAAATAATTGTCAAAAGTTACCATTCAAAAAAACTTATTTCTATCTTATTGAATCAAATATTACTTACTGATTTCAACCGTGTGTCTTGGAATTTTGAAATTCAACTCACAGAAGTGGTAAAATTAATTTTTATACAAATTTGCTTAGGTGCTTAGAATGTGGGTAAAAGAGGTTAAAAAGATCAATAAAATTTTCTACATATAATTTTATAATAAAATGACTCCAATGAATTACATTGAACTTAAATACGTATTATATATCTATTTTTAGTTAAAATAAATTTAAATAAAATAAATAATTTTTTAAATAAATAGTTGGTTTTAAATAATAACACAGTGTTTTTTACTATTCATAAAAAAATTGTAAGTTTTCAGAAAAATACCCAAAATTAAAGCTAAGAAAATTTTGATTTTCCAAATTCAAAAATGAAGTCTATTTTAAAAAATTCAAAACATAGAAGTTTTATTTATTAATTTAAAATTAATTTCCTTTTTCAAAACCAAAAAGTGGATTTTTAAAAAGTAAAAAACATCACAAAATTGACTTGTGTTTCTGTCAAATTTAAATGTGAAATAACATATAATGACCTATATTGTATTAAATGATAAATAAAAAATCTAATTATACTTCAAAACCATTAAAATGCATAATTTAACACTATATATTGTTTTTATTAAAAAATGTTGTTTTCAATTAAAACGTAGTATTTTTCACTATACGTCAAAATATAAAAGTTATCAGAAATGTACCAAAAAATTATCCAACCTAAATTTTATGCCCCACTTCTAAAAAAGAATTTAATTTCATTAAATTGAATATATAAAAGTTTCAAATATTGGTTTTAAAAAGGGTTCTCCATTAAGAGGTGGTAAAATTGCATTTTTTTTTTGAAAAATACATCTCTTATATGAAAAACTGAATTTGTTCTTCTTTTATGTCTAAGAAACACATAATATGGATGTTAAAATTATATAGAGTATATAAGATTCAAAATTCAATTAATACTATTCATAATCCCTTTTTGAATATCTAGTTGGGTATGTTGTGGTGCACTCGAACTCGGTGTTGCGTGCAGCGAAAGTTATTGAATTATTTTTAAGAAATAATGTACTTTGAAATATTGGGGTGTTACATCAAATCTATAAACATGATGTGGAATTTTTTCACCTCAAAGGGAATCACTAGGAACTCTTAGTGTCCGTATTGACATTAGAATGACAACATTGGAATATCATCCTCACAAACCCTCAACTGGTTGTAGCTGGACCTGTGATAAATCTTTGAGAACTATATCACACCTTGAAATAGGAAAAAGAGTTCTCCAATCCTCAACTAGGGGTACTTGTTATTTATCATGGCCTGGTTCAGGCGACGATAATCCACACAAATCTATAATCTCCCGTTCAACTTTTTTATGACCAACACTGGAGTTTTCCAGTGGACACACTAGGTTATATTAAACGTTTCCCAAAAAGGTCATCTAACTACAACCATAGCTCCCAAATCTTGGTAAATTTTTTATAAAATTCCGTAGAAGATATAGAGACAATCCCTGGTTGCAAGTCTGGGTCGAAATCACTCTCCTCCCTTAGTGGTTGTCCAGAAACGTCCTCAGGGATGAATTCTATATAATCCTCTACAATTTAAGGAACCCATATGCCTGAAGATATTGTTGTACCAAGAACTACACATTCCAACTAATGGGTTAAAGGATACATCCTCCTACTTACAACATCCACCTTTCCTTCCATGAGATATCTCTTGCTAGAAAATGAGAACCTTATCCCATCAGTGAATTGGAACGTGACTTTTCTGCAGTGACAATAAATCTAGGATTATACTATTTAAAGCCAATCCATACTCAAGATGATGCCATAGGGTACCGTCATGATGACCAACATTTCCTACATGAAACTATCTCCTCCAAGCGGTAGGTCACACTACTGGAAGGTAAACGACATAGAAGAAGCATTGCCGATTGGAACCTTGAGATGAAGCGGGTGTGCTAGAATATATACATGGAGCTCTAGGTATCACACCAGGATTTGTAATATAAAATAATTACTAGCTCTTATGTCTACTAATAATGAGTCAAGAGTTGAATAAACATAGATCATACCTCAAATAATCTCATGTGTTGCATTATCATAGATATCTAGAGCTTTCAGTTGTCTATGGCCCCATACACTACATCCCTAAGCCTAAAGAGTGACTCCTAGTGGTGGTGGTGGAAGGATATCATACTGTCTTCCTCCACCTGTAGCTCCTCATATTCCTCTTCCATATTTTTCTCCATAGGGAAGTCCCTAATCACGATGATGTCTCTACTGTGGTAGTCCATCTGCTATCTTCCTAGGCTGCTCAACATAGCAGGTTAGTCAGCCTCATGAAAATTGAACTCACCCATTACAATAACAGTATCGGACCTCCCCAGGATTCCCGAGTGCTCTTCGCTACCCCTGCACTGTATGAATATTTCCTTGAGCTTTCTCACAAAAGGGTCTCTTATTTCATGATCTCTAGTGCATGCCAGATGCTATGGATGACTCAGATCATTTGTGACCACTGCCATATATATCTACCAAGAATCCATCTGATAAAAATCCATCTTTCACAAGTTCCCGCTCCAGCACACCAACATAGGTGGGGATACACAAGGGCACTATGCTGGCTCATATCTCTCTATAGTGTCCCTCCTTAAACTTCCATTCTCAAAAGTATCCATATCTGATCATGTCAAGGGATTTAGGTATGAGGTATGTAAACCCCACTATATACTCATACACTATCATCCCTCATGTTGAAGCTCCAAAAGCTCTGGGATCTGGGCTATGCATAAGCATGAGGGGTGTTACTCTTCAAGAAACAAGTTCTAGATGTCGGTCCGCGAGAGTGCCGACTCATTATACATATGAGTAACTAGGCTCCACTAAATCCTAGCTAATATTTGGAAAAGGAAGGGTTTAGAATTTACCATATGATATGTCAGGGTTTGAATAAGCCAGAATATATGGACCAACGACTCTATCCAATCCTCTATTGACCGAGGATATGGCTCACCGATGAAGCTCAACGGTCTCCGACGCTAGAACTTGTATAGTGTTCACAACATATGCATGTACTTAGAATTATCTGCTAGAACTTATTTCTACTCAATAGGTGGATGTGTTTCTACCTATCCAACTGGAGTAAGGGGATCATATGATGGACCCTGAACTGAGCCATTGTCACTCAAAGGGTCGTCGTCATGAAACAGAGATGGTATCATAATTGACATTCATTATATAGGTATTCTTAATGTTATCAAGGATTACCATGGTCAGATGAGAATATATATATATATATATATATATATATATATGTCATCATTAATGGGAAGATAACTGAAGAAGGATAGTAAGATACTCCATTCTTTATGATTCATGTACAATTTATGGCTGTAACAAATGTCTCGGCATGTCGGGTCGACAAGTAGGTAGCCAGGGTCCTAGTGAATGGATACATTAGCCGCTCAAACTATCACTAGACTCCCAGTCCTAAGAAGCACACACAAGAAACATTGAAACTATTTCCCTAAACACAACCAATCCTTTTATGTGGAAACATCAAGAAAAAATCCCAAGAAATTAAATTCATCTCATACCAATCTATCACAACTTGAACCAAGTCGGGGCTCAAGCTACAACTATCATAAGGCCACCTCCATAGGCCAGGGGGTGGCGATAAGCAACTAAGGAATAACTAATTCAGAGAGGCCTTCACCTAAGAACATATACACACCCACACATCCAACTAAATGAAAATGTGTAGATGGAATGAATAAAATATGAAAAACTTCTGCAAAGTAAAAAAAATATGCATGAACCCCTAGATATTAAAATAGTATGGTATTGTATACTAAAAATTAAAGGGAAAAACACATGCACAAACCAGAAATATGTCCGAAGCAGACACAACTAGAAAAAAGTAAATAGTTGAGAGAGACCAGCTCCAGTATCCCAAGCTACAACCACAATATGCAGTCCATGCACCCAGTTCATCTAAGCTCCTCTGACGTCATGGTTGACTGGTCTATGATCTAAAAAAGTGATGTCACATGTTGACGAATCCCATGCAGGGGTGATTATATACATACCTAATAAAAAACCCTAAATGGGTAAAGGGGATCAGTAAGAGATAGGAATAAATATGAAAACAATTGATAGAATAAGGTACAATGAAAGAGTATAACTCAACCCAACACTAGTGAAAGTAAAATAACCCAAGCACAAAGACCTAAACATAATGAGAAGAGTATCTTCTTAGTGATTATTTGATACCTATAGTAGGATAGTGGACTCATCCAACCACAATAATCTAGACACAGAAAGAATGTGGCATACCCCGTGTGTCTTCTCCTCTCCGAGAAGGATAGTAACCAGATCCCAAGGAGTGGGTACAAATGAAAGATATATATTTATTCTCAAACAAAGAATCCCAAACTAGAGAGTAAGGGGATCTCCATCTCACAGATTAACCCAAGAAGAAGAGTAGTCAACAGTTTGAAAAGTATCCATCAATGATTTCTAATATCTCAAGACTTTACCAAAACCCACAAGTAAAATGGACTGAATTTCCACACCTTGATACTATCCTCTTTTGGTGGCACTGACTCACCTCCATAGTTTTATTTTTCATAATAAGTATGTGTCTTATTGAGGAATGTGTCCCTCTTTTTTGTGGGTCCAATGGTATATAAAACCATGTATCTTCACTATACCACATATTCTAGGGGACACAAATTCTTGGTAATGATCTTATTCCCTAATATAAAAAAAGGTTCTTACTTTAATAGTAACCAAGTAACTCTACTACCCAACCCGACAAGCGGGTTACACTCGAGAATGTGATCGAGGGAACTCCACTACCCAACCCTGTTAGAGGGTAATGCGTAGAATGTCCCTTGGAGGAACCCCACTTCTCAAACCTATTGGAGGTTATTCCCCAGAATTGTCCTAAGGGGAACTCATCTACCCAGCCCTGCTAGAGGGTAATGACTAGAAATGTCCTCAAGGAACACCACTTCCCAGAACTACTGGGGGGTAAGTTCAAAAAGTCATCAGATAATTCCACTGCCCAGCCCTGCTAAAGTGTATGCCCATAACATTGAAGAACTCCACTTCCTAGACCTATTAGATGGTAACTTCGAAAGGTCATTAGATAATTACACTGCCTAACCATGTTGTAGGGTTACTCCTAGAAATATCTTGGTGATTATGTTTGATTTCTATCATCATCAGGTATCACCTCAATGTATTCCAAACCTAGAAAATTCAACCTCATATCTAAAAATATTCTTTATGAGGAAAAAATCATGTTTTAAATGAAAAAACACTCATGATATCCATCTTGTGGGATAAAATCCTAGTTTAAATAAAGGAGATACATACATTTGAATTTTCTCAGAAGTGATCAAGGAGTACATGGAAAGTGAGGGGACCAACATAACATGTGGTCCCTATTCATTACATGGTCTTGTATCTAGTCAGTCCATGGGTCCCATCCATTAAGGGGTACATGCAGTGTATGTGGACAACATGGCATGTCCCACCTATATGGGGATTAAGTCATGTCTGTTGGCTGGATTCATGTACTTAGACCCTGTGTCCATGATAGTTTTATACAGACTTCCACCCATGTGACCCATCACATAGGTTGTCCAACCAAGAAGGGTTTATACATCATGTAGGTGAGGAAAACATGTCGTGTCACTATTATCATTTCCAAAATCCTATATCCACTGCTGAGGGAGGCTAGTTGCTATGCGTTCTTCATTATAAATGGCGTGTTGTAATCATTTTTCTAGAAACTTCAGAATTATAGATCTGAACTACCATGGATGAATCTATATGCACTACCTTAGATCCCACAACAATTTTCCCTGAACATATGGATATGGACATGGATTTCAGATCTTGGTGATTCCTTTCCATGAATCTACTCCGATCACTGATGAGGTTATTTCATGAGTTTTAAATGCACTCATGGCATAAAAAATAATGATCTTGAAACAAATAATTGAATTGAAAATCATTTCATCATGATGATTCTATATCTATGCTCTGATTTCAATAGGGTTATCATTTCATCGATCCACCATGAATATGGGTACCTGATCGAGCTCGAGTCACCCGACAACTATAAAAACATGAACACTAGGGACTCTATCATTGAATAATGGTAAGAACATGGGAGAAATGGTTTATAAATTCACTAACCAATAATTCTATGATATTGATAAAGAACATGACATTGAGTTAGATAGAAACTAATAGAAAAATAAAGACATCTGGTACATGGGTCATGAAAATTCCAAATAGGGAACAAATCATAGAAATAATAATGATCTACTCAAACATTTAATCCCAAGTCATAAAAACATGAAATACAAGTCTTACCTCTTTTTTGGAATGATCATTGGTGAAGAACATTCTCACAAAATTATCGTAAGAAGCTGACATGTTTATCATGATTCGATTCACCTTGATCCAGATCTTTGTTATCATTCGATCTGGATTCATCAAAGGAATTATCCAAAGGAGGAAGGGAGGAGAGCTTCACGAATGGTGGCATAATTCTGAGATAACCCTATCCAAAATTCCCATTGTGAAATATTTATAACCAAAATTAGGTTAAAAAAATAAATTGGTTAATTATTTAAATAAATAATTACATGACTTAAACACACCCCTAACAAGTGATGGGTCTGAAAATCCCGCACCAACTTCTTTTATGCCACGCTTAGGGTAAAAACAATGCTATGAAAACAATTGTGGCCTCTGATTTATGATCCGATCAGTAATTTATGTGTTATCACATTTTAATTAATTAACCGCAAGAACACAATATAAACGGCATTTAATATTTTAATAAAAGAAATTTTAGGAACTTTGAGCCTTAGAATTTCATTATATTTTAGCACCTAACTCTGGAAATATATATATAAATATTTTAAATCCCTAAAAGCAAAAAACTGGGTCTTTATAAATCTTCTATAGGTGAAGTTTTTGAAATTTATGGCCCTATTTCCTAGATGAGAAAAAAATCATAAGGGTGGGTCTGTGATGACTAAGAAGAATCATTTTTGGGGAGGATTATGATAATTTTATGGATCAAGACACCAGATCGGTGGTTGTGGTACTATGGGTTGGAATGATATACCTAACATTCTATGAGAATGCTCTACATTGGGCCAAAGAAAGCCTTGTCGATTATTGTCAAAGGTCAAAGTATTGATATTTATTATTGATACAAGGGTAATAATTGACCCACCAGAGTGGTTAAGGTTGGAACGCACATCGTGATGTACTGAGAGAAAACCCGAAACTGGAAGAATTAGGTAATATGGTGGTTGTTTGTTTTCTAAAATTTATCTTTTACTTCAGCTGGGCATATCACATGTACATATCACGACATTTTTTGGTTAGTATGATTCCACTTTGGTGGTTCCATACTGAGTTATTCACTCACACCCTTCTCTCTCCACTACCTAACATGTGTACCTAAGTAGACGTCTACTTGGTTGCAGGCATAGGTTGGGCTCAAGCCTATGGGTGGTCAAGAAAGATGGCTCATATGAGTACACAGATCTTGGGATGAGTTTTTTCTCAGGATGCCATACATATGTTGTATTTTATTATTTTTTCATTTAGTACTAGCATGGATATATGATCATCCTAGTGGGTGGTATTTGTTATATGTGACTTGACTATTAGGGTCTTTACTACATTTTTTATTACTATTGGATATTTTATTTACTCAGTCCAATGTGTTTTTATTGATATATAATGTTTAGTTATAAATTTATGTTACATTTTACCCTAATATAAGGGGTATAATCTCCCCATAATACCACCATAGATCACTATTACTATTTGGAAACCTATTGAATATTGTGAGGAATCCCTAAGGTCATGTATAGAACCTGTTTCAGGACTGTTCATATAGTGAACTGGGGTGGGATATTACAAAGTGGTATTAGAACTTTTATTTTGTGTAACTATTTGGGGCTTTTGTTAGAGAAGAGACATTGGAATGTATCAGATCCTATAATGGCTATCAGGATGGTGCATCGAGAACACCTATTCGGATAAGAATTCTCAGTTACTAGGGACGAGGTTTATAATTTTGGTTTTTGATGTTATATATATGCATGATTTTTTCCTTGAGCGATGCACATGTGGTTTGGATTTTACTATTTATTAGGGATTCCTAGATCCGATCCCATTAAAAAGAGTCTAGTGATTTAATTATAATCTTTCTATTTATTGAAAATAGGTGACTCAAGATTCATTTTCTGCATATAGGTTTTAAAAGACATGTAGTCCTTCTAGCATGCGGTTTCACTGGAGACTAAGGCTTAGTTGTTTAAACTATCAACAACTACACTTTTATTTTTTAACTACATGGTGGAATTATACTAAACTAGGATGTTTTTTATATTATTTTACTTTGAAGAGAAATTAATGTTAATATATGATGAGATACTAAATGATGATGAGTAAGATGATGCAGTTTGTGTGAATAGGTGGAGTAGTGACCCTGGTGGGCCGTGGTGGGCACATGAAACCTAAGTGATGGACCCCCTGTGGTTAATTATTTTTTATGTTTGTTTATTTAATGTGACCAATTAATATATATATGATGTTTCACAAATATATTACAATATAATTAAACTTAACCAAAACATTTGTTTCTTTTTTCCCATGGTATGGATCATCTAGGACGATGTTGTTGGGTGTGGAAAGAGTCAACCATTGAGACATGAACCTCCATGGAGTAGTCTAGTGTGAAGATTATTAGAGGGGAATGGTTCCTCAGTTTTTGGTGGTGGTAGGAAAGTGATGTTATCCTATGCGAGATCCCATGAGTGAGTGCTTGGCCAATGATTCCATGGATTGATACAGGATCTTGGATGACGTCTATTGAGACATGAAATTATAGTGATAAATGATTGGTTGGGATGGGTGGGAGACCTATAGGAATTTATTTTTTCACAAAGAACTTAGTGGTTCAATATTTTACATAATTAGAAGTCATATACGTAAAATTTTACTCTGTATGTGACCTTGAAATGCTGAAGTCCTTAGTTTCCAAGGAATCACTTAGGGTGCATGGGTATCTAGACTAGTTTCAGCAGGCGTGGATTTTTTGGTGTATAACCCAATGAAACTTTGGGTGTTCCCTTTAGATGTGTGGTTAGAACTTGAGTGGATGATCATGTCTAGAATAACATTGAGTGGTGGCTAATCATGTGGATGGGGCTGAAATAATTCAGACTGAGGATGAGAACCTGTGGTACTAGAACACCATCATGTAGTAGGAAGTCATGGAATAAACCATAGTATAGGTAGAGTACCTTATTTTGAATATCAGTTATAAGGGAAAAATTGGCATGTTGATACTGATGTTCCCTAGAGCATGGTAATCATGGACTTGATGGCATACAACTCATAGAATAATGAGTTAAGTTTTGTTCTTGGGTGGTACAGGAGTGTATGACTGTTAATTTTGGGGAGGTAGATGTAAAATGTGCATCTAATGAACCATGAAATTGATGAATACAATCAATTATGGCTGTGAGTGGGTCGTGGAACGATAGAGATTCAGTGGTTTGTGTGTGAATATTTTATCTTGAGAACCCATTGAGAATGGATTGGGAGGAGCAACACATGTTTGAGGAAGGAATTTATTGAGGAATAGATCATGGATGGTGACCTCTGTCTTGAGTTAAAATTCAATAATGTATTTGGATGATGTTCTATTAGGTGGGGAATTGGTGTTGGAGTTTTTGGTTAGCACCTAAGGATAAGCAAGTGTGGCCATACCAATTTTTATGTCCGATGATGGACATTACATGGTTTGTAATGATCAATAGCTTAGTTTAGTATTTCGATGAGAAGGATGGCCCTATGGTGGGGAGTAGGATGTCATCTAAGGGCATGTGAATGTTAGGTGAATAGGATCAATGGAGAATATAATCTATCGCTGGTTGAATATTTTGGTATTTAGATGCCGATGGATAAATGGATTAGAGTGTTACTGGATTCTTCGGGGAGAGTTTAACTGGATTCCTCAAAGAATTACAATATAGGTTTGGATGCGATACTAGGTAGATATTGATTTAGGATGTTGATTATTGTGGTATGGTAGAAAAAAAATATAAATTGGGTTGGATGAGAGAAAAATTAAATAATTTCACAAGAGGTTGGGTATAGAATTTTTTGAGTGTTCTAAAATGATCATATGATACCACTGGGGATAAAATCATTGTTATTGGGGTTTTATGACGCCTTAGAAGGCACAATAGAGTACTATAATCAACATCAACCAGAGGTAGGTCAACTGTTGGTTTCATAAAAAATTGGATGAGAGTCGTAAAAAACTACATTGGAAACCTTTTTTTGGATATTAAAAGTATTTTGGGGCATTATCTAGGGCCTTTTTAGGATAAATAGACATGATCATGTTGTGATGGGATGATAGAGGCTCATCCATTCTTACATGGAATCAAAAAATGATAATGAGTACTGACATCTAGATACAATTTTCTAGAATTATTGGTTTCTATTTATTAATAATGTCTAGAATATAATTGGAATTATTGAATTATAATTTCATAGAAAATTACAATTGTTCAAGTCACCATATCTGGGAATTGGCCTTTATATAATAAGTCCTATGAAAGGGAGAATCTTGAGTTATATGGTTGTTGTTAACATTGGGTTGTTTTCTAATGATGGAAGGTGGTTATGAAATGGGTGTGTCTTAGGATATATAGGATTGGGTGAGTGTCATATTGGTGTTTTGGAAAGGAATTCAAGTGATGGCTCGAGTTTTGGTAGTCTGAGAAGCTCAAGTTGGATGTTGTTTCATTGATGAGATTTGGGTGTTTGGGAATAGAATAATGATTTTTGAGAGGGGGTTAATGACTGGGGTGTGTCAGGATATATGATGGGATGACCAATAAAACTTCTTAGGGCTGAAAATTATTAATATGGTTAGGTTTTAAGATATTGTATCTGTATAGGTTTTTAAAATTCAAGAAGAATATAATTATTTAATTTTTTGGATGGGTTGGTTTTAGAACCAGGACTCAGAATATAATTTTAGCAGTTTGGAGACCTCAATTTCATGTTTTTGGGCGTGTAACAGAGTTTTGGGGATGCCTTGGGGGATCAGGAGGGCCCTGAGAGTGGCTAAAGAGGTTGTTGTAGCCTTAGATATAGTAGTCTATTGGAAAGATAATGGTTACAGATATTATCTAGGGGTATTTTTTTCACCCATAGCTAGCTGAGGGTATGTACATACTAGAAAATGGACCGTAAAATGGGGAAAATTAAGGTTTTTACCCATCATGATTTTAGAGGGTCCATCCCACTTTATCATCTTCCCATTATACGTGCAGATAGGGGATAAATCCCCCTCTCCTATGCTTATTAAATTTGGGTTAGGGTGCACTTTGATAGTGTTTTCATGGTGTTCTGAGGAACGTATCTCCCTATGTTATCCTCCATTTGTATCATCCTACACTTATTTATTAGCATTGAAATTTAAAAGTTTGGTTCAGACTCAAATGACACATTGTGAAATCATCTATGCATTGTGAGGATTTTGCTCTTCCAAGGAAGATGATGATCTAGGGCACAGTTTTCACTCAATGACTTATCAATTCAACCAAGGTACAACGAGTCATGGAATTTTATTAGGTTTTTTTCTAAAATTTAATTGAAATTCCAATTTATTTGAAATCAGTAGTTGTAGGTTTGACTCAGGGTAGGTCTAAGGGTGTGTTATATACCCTTGGGGTGCCGTTGGATGTTGTTCCGATGTGGCGTAGTGACCAGATGAGTTATCCTGTATTATATAGAGTTTTAATTTAAAAGATTGATTAATTATATATATTTTAATTAATTAATTATGATTTTTTAATTGAGTTAGGAAATTGAGGCATTTTAACCATCACAATTGATCAAGTATTGGCTTGTATAGGCCTGGAAGGCTTCTTTCACCCCTTATCGAAAATTTGGAAATCTTCAAAATGATATAGGTGCTCTCACCTACTTTCCATAAGGAATTAATTTTTGATTATATTGAATGAAATACGTGGTGTCTCCACCATAGGAGACCCCCCTTATTAAGTGGTTTAATAAAATTAAATGTTAATGTTTAAATTAAATTTAATGATTAAAATGAATTTGAACGATCGGTTACAAACCACTCCTGTAATGACCCGAAATTTTGAATAAATCTTGTTTCCTAATTTTGTGTGTTATTTTATTTCATACTCCACAAAAATTTTTCAATTAATAAAATGAGTATAATTAAAATGAGACTGTTGGGTTTTGACTATTATATGACCGTTAGTCAGTATGACTGTTGGAAACTGAATGTTGTGACTATTGTCTCTAAATACAAGTGATCTTGGTTAATTAATATAGAAAGAAGATTCAATGGCCTCATCCAGTAGTCTTGGACCAATTGAAGCCCATATAATAGAACTTGTGAAGGAGGTAGCACCACTGGGCTTTGCTCTGGACCAAACCCAAGACGAACTTCATCGTGTGAAGCTAGAACAGAATCACCTCCGTGAGAAGTTCAAACTAATAGAGATTACTACTCGTGCGATGTTGGCCAATCCGCCCTCACATTCTCTCACCTTATCCCACCTTACACTTAGGTCCTATGCTGGGATTATAAGGGGCTATGTAAGGAGACCATAACTGCCTTGTGTAAACCATTGATTTAAATAAAAATTTTGATTTCTTCTTACAATGATGTTTGTGAATTTTCAAATGTCCGGATAAATACAGTATCCGTATTTTTGATGAATTTTGAAAAAGGGATATTCCAAAATATTTATGTAACCCTTAAATAATTAACGATGTGTAATGATTTTAAAAAAATGGTCTTCTAAAATTATGTTCAGTACGAAATTTAGAGTCGAATAAGATGAACATAATTTTTTATGAATAGTAAATTACGAATAGTGATTTTACGCTTAGGATTAGTAATGTGACCAAATGGATTACTAATATCACTTAAAGAAAGTATTAATATAATCTAGGCACATTGATTAAATAATGAGAATCAATAAAATTGGCAAATAACTGTTTCAGAAATTATTATTCAAGTATTAGTTTTTTCAGGTGAATAGTTTCTTTAATTAAAAATTAAATTAAAAATATTTAGAAAATTATTTTTATAAAATGGATTTCATTTTTGAACTCAGTGCATCGATATTATGTTAAGGTAATTTTTGGGGATTTTTCTGAAACAAATGAATTTTCGGTGAATAGTGTATTTATTTAAAAATTAAATGAAAAATATTTATAAAAATATTTTTATAAAATGGAGTTCATTTTTGAAATCAAAGAATTGATATTTGGTTACGGTGAAATTTTTGGAGTTTTCGGAAAAAATTGAATTTTCAGTGAATAGTAAAAATACAGTTTTAGGGTTTCGGTATGTTTAATGACATCATGACTACATCATGATGATGTCATGAGATATTTTAAGGGATGGTTGACTAAAGGGGATGAATTATTTTTTGAGGTGTCCCAAGTGTGCAATAACATGGGCAAATACCATGGACAAGCCCATGGTTTTTCCAATACCACCAATGAGGTGTCCCTTGGCCATTAATGCCTTGTCCCCTCACTTTCCCTATATATACCCACCCTTTCCTCATCTAGTTTCCACTCCCAACACTCCCCAAACGAATCTATGGTCTCATTACCTCCCAATAAGTCCTCCCAAGGTTCCCCCAAGCCCTCAAGGTCCCAACCTTCGAGTTTTAAGAGTTACGTTTTAAGGTAAGGGATCCTACCTCTCTCTTTCTTTTCAAGTAATCTCTTTTATGTCCTTTATTTTATGCTCCATGATCTTATGTTAGAGGATGTTCTTTTATATTACTCTTACTTACCTTTTCATGTTCATATTATGAGATACCCCCTCTTGCTCTCATCAATTCGTTTTACGAATGTTTAAGTGGCGTCATCAGGCTGCCAAGTTTTTAAGGGATTCTTTCACCCTTCTCGTTTTCAAGATCTATTTTCATGTCAAGTATTTCATGTTCCTTTCTATTATGTTGGGATATGATATCTATATCTATCATAATTATCTTTTTAATATGATTATAGGCCCTATTTTATCTCTTCAATTCATTCTTTTGAAGTTTTAAGTGGCGCCGTTAGGCTGCCAAATTTTTAAGGGATTCTTTCACCCTTCTCGTTTTGAAGATCTATTTTCATGTCAAGTCTTTCATGTTCCATTTTATTATGTTGGGATATGATCTCTATATCTATCATACTGATCTTTTATCTTAATATGATGATAGACCCTATTTGATCTCTTCAATTTAGTATATTTATGTTTTAGGTGGCGTCGTTAGACTGCCGAATTGTTAAGGGATTCTTTCAGCCTTCTCGTTTTCAAGATCTATTTTCATGTCAATTATTTCAAGTTACTTTTTATTATATTGGGGTATGATCTCTATATCTATCATACTGATCTTTTATTTTCATATGATGAGAGACCCTATTTTATCACTTCAATTCAGTATTTTGAAGTTTCAAGTGGCATCGTTAGGCTGCCGAATTTTTACAGGATTCTTTCACCCTTCTCGTTTTCAAGATCTATTTTCATGCCAAGTCTTTCGTGTTCCTTTTTATTATTTTGGGGTATGATATATATATCTACCATACTGATATTTTATGTTCATATTATGAGATACCCTATTTTATATCGTTAATTCATTATTTTGATGTTTTAAGTGGCGCCGTTAGGCTACCGAATTTTTAAGGGATTCTTTCACCCTTCTCGTTTTCAAGATCTATTTTCATGTCAAGTCTTTAATGTTCATTTTTTTTATGTTGGGGTATGATATATATATCTATAATACTTATATTTTATTTTCATATGATGAGAGACCCTATTTGACCTCATCAATTCATTTTTTTGAAGTTTTATGTGACACCGTTAGGCTGCCGAATTTGTATAGGAGAAATCTTATTTTTGTCTTCCTTACATATTTTTCAATTAATATGGTATGTCTTTCACATTTAATTACCATGTTCTTATTTCCATTATATTCTATCCCTCTACTGTGTTATGAATCATTTATGAGTGGGTGACTCATGTTACCTCTCTTTTGAATGTTTTCTAAAACCATGTAACATAGCCGTTATGCTGCAGAATTTTCGTCTCAAAATGTCTCTCTCTTTTTCTCAAATTCTTTTAATTTATTAAGTGAATAGTCAAAGATCTTTTTATAAAGGGGTATTCACATATATATCAAAATTTTCTATTTTAATTATGGGATTTACATACATGAAACCCTCTTTCCTTTTTCATGGGTTTAAAGTGACATAAAGATCATGTCTTTAAAGCAGTTTTTAAAACGTTATGATTATGAAAGGAAACCCATTTATTTTATGCTATATGGGTTGTTTATGAAATGTTGGATGATGATATATGTGGCTCACATGATAATAAAGAAAAATTTAAGGGTGTGCCCTGATAGTACTCCAATGCATTGGGTAAAGACTTAATCTCTAGAGATGACCATTTTTAACGATGCCTTGGTGAATAACCTTAGTAAATTTTAATGAAACCTTGGGGATGGACCTTGGTGGAACGGGAGTGATTGTCAATGTCAAATGTTGTAGCCACATATTCAAGTTATGAAATACATTATTTCTATTATGATATGCCTCATGATTTCATTCTCATTCCTTAAAGTTCTTTTCATGACTTTATTGATATATCTGAAGTTCTCATTTAAAATGTTTCCCTTGTTTCCCTTAATGGGCCTTTTTCTCACCATTTCCTTTGATGTATGATCCTATGTTTTGAGATTCTGTAATGAACTTAGGATGAACAAATGAATAATCCTTTCAATTGTTTAAGAACATTATTTTTTTTGTCATGTATTAAGTTCTTGGTTTCTAAGACGTTAAACCTTAAAGATCCTCAGTTTTGTATTTTGTAATGAGAGTTTATGTCATTAAAAGGTGGGATGTCATAGTTGGTATCAAAGGATGGTTTAGTTATTTGCGGAAATTAGGATATGAAAACTTTATGAATAACCCTATTGAAAATTTTAAATATTGGAAATCTTCCTGGTATTTTGGTGAGTATTGAGTAAGGGGTTGCCAAGAAAATACATCCTTGTCTGGATACGAGCAGGTAGAGGTGGCTCTGGCACAGATGTACATAGGGGTAAAACCCAAAAACACCGCTTTGAGCTAGACTCGAACAGGAACTGGTACATGAAAACAGGCCTTACTGCACTCTTGGTTATGACACTCCTGGGGGATATGCTTTGGTAAATTCATAAGCTTAGTATGAACCATTGTTAAAGGAACGAAGATAAAATAATATAAATATTCACATAAGAATATATGATCATGGATAACCTAGATTGGAACCTACATGATCAAAAGTTAGGATATACTTTTCTTCTACAAGTTTATCCTTCTATGATTAAATTTTCCTTTTCATGATTGTTGGATAAGTATTTAAGCCCCCTAATTATACTTTATTTTCTTAGTTAATGGCGGGAAATGGAAGAACATGTCCCAACAACCAATATGATAGGAAATGTAACTATTTCCCTATTAATATGACAAGAGATAACGAGAGATCAAGTTGAACATATTGTGATTATGCCAAACCAGCTTTCAAAAATCACAATTAATAATTGGTACCTAGTTGAATGCCCAAATTCGTCAAGGAAGAAGAAGACGAAGTCTAAAGGATAAAGTTGATTAGGGGATTAAAAGATAATTATTATTTTGTAAGACGTTCACTATTTTGGGAAACCTATATGATCGAGGTAAATAGAATACTATGGTATTTTCTTTGAGGAGTAAAAGTTGACTTATATTTTGAAGAATCAATTAATTTAAGGTGAAATTATGGTAATATTGGTTACTTATTGAAATGATTGACCTATCTTGGGGAAAATATGTTTAGGTTAGTTACTTTTGTCATAAGATGTTTGGAGTGGTTGATGTTGTTTGGAGACAAATAATAAAATTTATCTTGGAAGACTATGTTGTCAAATATTTCATATATCTGGGTTTCAATATTAGTTTGGTTTATTTTAAGGAATTTTAAGGAAAATTATTTATGGAGTGGTTTATGGTGAACTTTGGGTAGTGCCATAGAATTTTGAAGATTTAAAAGCAGTTTCCATTCCTATGAGGTTCTTTCTTTTTGAAGAGTTGGTTTATCTTACCCTTTCTGTTTTTGGGATAATGTTTAACTATAGAAGAAATATATTGTTAATCATTTGTGGATTATGTGATTCTCTATAAGATGATTCTTTTTCTTTTGATGAGGCCAAGTGTTTTTTAATGCTCATCGATTGGAGAAAAGATTAGTTTTGGTAGAAACTTATTAAATTATTAAACTCTACTTGATGGTAGGTATATTTCCTTATGTTTTTATTCTATGTAGTAAATGAATTCCTCAAAATTATTAAAAGGAACATAAAACAAAAACGTTGTTGGTTTAAGTTTCCTATTGGGTAATCAAAGACCGTTTACACACATCATAAGTTTGTGATTTTCTTGTTGTTAAAATTCTCATAATCATGTTTTCTATCACTCTACCTCAGAACGTGAATATTTGTTTTCTCCTCCATGTATATGTTTTCCAACATGGAATCCTAGTATGGGTTAACTCGGGTGACCTTTGTACTTCCCTTTCTTTCTTTTAATGTAATAATGTTACTGACTCTTTTTCCGATGTGGGAGTTTCAATGAAATTTCCAAACCCAATTTTAAAAATTGTGAGGACACAATTTTTTAAGCGGGGAAGATTATAACAACCCGAAATTTTGAATCAATCTTGTTTCCTAATTTTGTGTGTAATTTTATTTCATACTCAATAAAATTTTTTCATTTAATAAAATGAGTATAATAAAAATGAGATTGTTGGGTTTTGACTATTATATGACTGTTAGTTAGTATTACCATTGGAAACTGAATGTTGCAACTATTTTCTCTACATACATGTGATCTTGGTTAATTAATATAGAAAGAAGATTCGATGGCCTCATCCAGCAGTCTTGGACCGATCGAAGCCCATCTAACAAAACTTGGGAAGGAGGTCGCACCACTGGGATTTGCTCTGGACCAAACCCAATCCGAACTTCATCATGAGATGCTAGAACGGAATCGCCTCCGTGAGAAGTTCAAACTAATAGAGATTACTACTCGTGCGATGTTGGCCGAGCCGCCCTCACATTCTCTCACCTTAGCACAACTAACACTTAGGTCCTATGCTTAGATTATAAGTGGCTATGTAAGGAGACCATAAATTCCTTGTGTAAAACTTTTATTTAAATAAAAATTGTGATTTCTTCTTATGATGAAGTTTGTGAATTTTCAAATGCCCGAATAAATATAGTAAGCGTATTTTTGATGAATTTTGAAAAAAGGGACATTTCAAAATATTTATGTAAACCTTATATAATTAATGATGTGTAATGATTTTCTGAAAATGGTCTTCTACAATTATGTTCAGTACAAAATTTAGAGTTTAATAAGATCAACTTAATTTTTGATGAATAGTAAATTATGAATAGTGATTTTTTCACTTAGGATTAGTAATGTGACCAAATGGATTAGTAATCTCACTTAAAGAAAGTATTAATATAATCTAGGGACCTTGATTAAGTAATGAGATTCAATAAAATAGGTAAATAACTGATTCAGAAATTATTAGTCAAGTATTAGTTATTTCAGGTGAATAGTATTTTTTAATTAAAAATTAAATTAGAAATATTTAGAAAATTATTTTTAGAAAATGGATTTCATTTTTGAACTCAGAGCATTGATATTATGTTAAGGTAATTTTTGGGGATTTTTTTTTGAAAAAAATGAATTTTCGGTGAATATTGTATTTATTTACAAATTAAATTAAAAATATTTTAAAAATTATTTTTATAAAATGGAGTTCATTTTGAAATCAGAGCATTTATATTTGGATAGGGTGACTGTTTGGGAGTTTTTGGAAAAAATTGAATTTTCAGTGAATAGTAAAAATACAGTTTTAAGGTTTCGGTATTTTTAATGACATCATGACTGCATCATGATGATGTCATGATATATTTTAAGGGATGGTCGACTAAATGGGATGAATTATTGTTTGAGTTATCCGAAGTTTCCAATACCATGGGAAAATACCATGGAAAATCCCATGGTTTTTCCAATACCACCAATAAGGTGTCCCTTGCCCATTAATGCCTTGTCCCCTCACTTTCCCTATAAATACCCACCCTTTACTCTTCTAGTTTTCCCTCCCAACTCTTCCCCAACGATGATATGGTCTCATTACCTCCCAATATGTCCTCCCAAGGTGTCCCGAAGCCCTCAAGGTCCCAACCTTCGAGTTTTAAGAGTTACATTTTAAGGTAAGGGATCCTACCTCTCTCTTTCTTTTCAAGTAATCTATTTTATGTCATTTCTTTTATGCTCCATGCTCATATGATGGATTATGTTCTTTTATATTCCTCTTACTGAACTTTTCATTTTCATATGATGAGAGACCCCATATTTCTCTAATAAATTTGTTTTAAGAAAGTTTAAGTGGCGCCATTAGGCTGCCGAATTTTTAATGGATTCTTTCACCCTTCTCGTTTTCACGATCTATTTTCATGTCCATTCATTCATTTCATTTTTATTATGTTGGGGTATGATCTATATATATATCATAATGATATTTTTCATATTATTAGATACCCTATTTGATCTCTTCAATTCAGTATTTTTATGTTTTAAGTGGCGCCGTTATGCTGCCGAATTTTTATGGGATTGTTTCACCCTTCTCATTTTCAAGATCTATTTTCATGTCAAGTATTTAATGTTCCTTTTTATTATGTTGTGGTGTGATATATATATCTATCATACTGATATTTTTTTTTGATATTATGAGAGACCCTATTTTATCTCTTCAATTCAGTATTTTGATGTTTTAAGTGGCGCCGTTAGGCTGCCAAATTTTTAAGGGAATCTTTCACCCTTCTCGTTTTCAAGATCTATTTTCATGTCAAGTATTTCATGTTACTTTTTATTATGTTGGGTTATGATATCTATATCTATAATTCTTATATATTATGTTCATATTCTGAGAGACCCTATTTGATCTCTTCAATTCAGTATTTTTATGTTTTAAGTGGCGCCGTTAGGCTGCTTAATTTTTAAGGGATTATTTCACCCTTCTCGTTTTCAAGATCTATTTTCATGTAAAGTCTTTCATGTTACTTTTTATTATGTTGGGGTATGATATCTATATATATCATACTGATCTTTTATGTTCATATGATGAGAGACCCTATTTGATCTCTTCAATTTAGTATTTTGATGTTTTAAGTGGCGTCGTTAGGCTGTCGATTTTTTAGGGGATACTTTCACGCTTCTCGTTTTCAAGATCTATTTTCATGTCAAGTCTTTCATGTCTCTTTTTATTACATTGGGGTATGATCTCTGTATCTATCATACTGATATTTTTTTTTCATATGATGAGAGACCCTATTTGACCTCATCAATTAATTTTTTTGATGTATTAAGTGACGCTGTTAGGCTGCCAAATTTTCATAATAGAAATCCTATTTTTGTCTTCCTTCCATGTTTTTCAATAAATATGGTATGTCTTTCAAATTTTATTACCATGTTCTTATATACATTATATTATTTCCCTCTACTATGTTATGAATCATTTATGAGTGGGTTACTAATGTTCCCTCTCTTTTCAATGTTTTGTAAAACCCTGTAACATAGTCGTTATGCTGTAGAATTTTCATCTCAAAATGTCTCTCTCTTTTTCTCAAATTATTTTAATTTATTAAGTGAATAATCAAAGATCTTTTTTCTATAGGGGTATTCACATATATATCAAAATTTTCTATTTTAATTCTGGGATTTACATACATGAATCCCGCTTTCCTTTTTCGTGGGATTAAAGTGAGATAAAGATCATGTCTTTAAAGAAGTTTTTAAAACGTTTTGATTATGAAGGGAAACCCATTTATTTTATGCTATATGGGTTTTTTATGATATTTTTGATGATGATATATGTGGATCACATGATAATAAAGAAAAATTTAAGGGTGTGCCCTGATAGCGCTCCAATTCATTGGGTAAAGACTTAATCTCTAGAGATGACCATTTTTAACGACACCTTAGTGAATAACCTGGTAATTTTTAATGACACCTTGGGGATGGAACTTAGCGAAACGGAAATGATTTTCAATGTTAAATGTTGTAGCCACATCTTCATGTTATGAAATACGTTATTTTTATTATGATATGCCTCATGATTTCATTCTCATGCCTTAAAGTTCTTTTCATGACCTTATTGATGTATCTGAAGTTCTAATGTAAAATGTTTCCCCTGTTTCCCTTACTGGGCCTTTTGATCACTATTTCCTTTGATGTATGCTACCAGGTTATGAGATGCCGTAATGAACTTAGGATTAACAAATGAAGAATCATTTCATGTGTTTAAGAAGATTGTTTTTGTTGTCATGTATTAACTTCATAGTTTCCAAGACACTGAACCTTAAAGATCCTCAGTTTTGTATTGTGTAATGAGAGTTTATGTCATTAAAAGGTGGGATGTCATAACTCCTATGTTCATGCTTGATGCCTCAGATGCCAATTACCTAGGCCAAGACCATTGTAATACCAGCTGTCCTTTAGAACTCATGAGAGGTGAGGCTCAAAAACATTTGATCTATGATCGCATGTGTGGGGTCTTGAGATTCCTCTAAGCCAAAGGAAAGGTTGGGCTAGATATTGTTTCCTTGTAATACTTATAGGACAGATTTTTTTCTTTTAAGAGTTTGACCATGTCAAGATAAGGGTAGAACGAGTGATACTATTCTATTCGATGTGACTCTTACTAGTTGGGAATATCTTAGATAGAAAAAAATTGGCTTGGGTGAGGGGACTAACCCATAGTGACCTTGAGGATTGATATGGGAAGTGAGAAATCACTTGATTATTTACCTTATAGAGAATCATTGTGTAACCAACACATCTGTTCTACCTTGATGATAATGACATCAAGAAATAGGAAATCCTAGAGCATTCATTTTTAACTCCAGATTATATAAAATACTAGACACCCAAGTGAGTGTGCCTTTA
Organism: Viscum album; assembly: GCA_963277665.1. Taxonomy (NCBI): domain Eukaryota; kingdom Viridiplantae; phylum Streptophyta; class Magnoliopsida; order Santalales; family Viscaceae; genus Viscum; species Viscum album. The sequence goes on along the minus strand of OY728120.1, from coordinate 1,154,245,998 downwards.
CTATAATTATACCAAAGGAACCTAGTGGGCACTTTGTTTATAGACTGACCCATAGTGGTTTATGTTAGATGGTATCATGTGTCACTATGGAACTCACACTAGATTGGAAAGTTGAGGTACTATGAACAATGGTGATGGAATGGGTGGGTGTCCAATCTTGATGTTTCCTTTATATAATATGGGTTATGAAATGCACACTTAGGGAAGATGTGATGGGGTTTGACTACCATGGATATAGAGCAAGTTATGGTTGGAGATTCCATGGATATGATGGTTAGTTTGGTTAGGGAATCCATGGATTTTGTGTTAGAACATTTTGAGGTCGATCATCACATGTAAGAATGGTGGGGGCCTAACAGTGTTGTCTCAGGTCCTGTAATCTGCTAGGGAGACATCTATCGGTTTAGGTGAGGCCGGTCGAGTATATCGGGGTGATATTGGATTCATATTTTTTTAAACTAATGGGATTATGAAATAGATGATAAAACTACCACTAGGGTGGTTTGTGATAGTATTGTTCATATTTTATCGATGAGAACAAACCCATAAAGGGTGTTCTGTGATGATTAATAAATCTACCATAAGGGTAGGTTTTTTATACTCTGATTAAACAATTCACCCATTGAGTGGTTGTATTATTAATGTATGGCATGATCAACATGATGTGCTCAAAGATAGTTAAACATTAGGCGGAATAATGTATGGTTCATTAGGGTCCCAAGATTGAGGATCAAAACCATTTATTGGTACTAGGTAAGGACTTGGCCCCCATGAGTGGTTAATGTTGGCATAGTTATTGTGACTTTCTCAGAGAGACCTCATCAATAGTGAAAGTAGGTACTATTGTGGTAATTGTTTTCCACAATTAATCTTCTAATTCAAATGAGTGTTCCACATGCACATATCAGGAAATATGGTTTTTAGTAAGGGATCACGTTGGTGGTTACCTATAGAGTAATTTACTCACAACCTTTTTGGTCATCTATCCTCCTAAGGCCACATGGTGAACTGGTCTGGTTAAAATATATATATTTTACCAGGGTGGGATGTTACCTATTATCCTGATATAGGTCTCCAATGTAGTCATATTTTTAGGAGATTTTTTTTGAAATCAACTTAGGAGGTTATTCCCATTATAAATGTTTTTTAAATTTTTCTATGAAGATGAATTCTTAAGGTACCTAAAAGACTTTTCTATGATTGAAAAGTAGTTTTTAATAATTTTTACGTACCATTTAATGGGGAAAGATATGTTTTAAATGAAAAGGGTTTTTAGGGGTTCACATATTTCTTATGAAACCCTCATGAATTTTATTTTTTTATTTAAATATTACTTAATTAAATTTTATGAGAAAATTTGGAAATAAATCATATTTCCTAAGTAATTAATGAAATTTCTGAGCTTAAAGTAATGTAGAAAGTTTAAAATTTCTTATGGATTTTATTTTTTTTAAAATAGACTAATGAGTTTTTTTCAATTGTATCCCTTGCTAATATTTTTATGATCACAAAATATTTTGAAATTTTTTTCATAGGGTTTATGGATAAGTAGAAACTTTAGAATGTTCTATCTTTCTACTATGGGAATTTTTCATAATTGAAGTGAACATATTGTTTAATGTGTCTTGTTTTTATATAAAAATGGATATTTAGTGAAAGTTTTTATTGTGTTTTTAAGGGTTTTATATGTATGAATTTTCCAAATTCTATAAAACTCCAAAACTAAATTTTCACTATAATGTAATAAAATTCAAAACTTTATTTTAAAATCATAATTATGTGATATTAAAGACACATGTCTATATAGTTGGAATCAAAGATAAGTTTAGATAACCTTATAGGTTAAGATGTTATTTAGAAAATAAATTTAATATATATTAGTCTATGAATTAAATTATCTTAAGAAATGTTTTTGGGGATTCATATTTCATAATCTAGACTATGCCTATTTGATAGTGTTTTTTCTTAGAGGAAACAAGGTGAATAAAGCATAAAGGAATAAAATTTAAAATATACATCCAAATTAGCAACATGGAATGGTTAGAATTGGAATAAATAAGTTTTTGGTTGTTCTAAATCAATTTAAATTGTATATTAATAATTGTACCCATGCTATAGAGAAACCGAACTATCAGTATATAAACATGTATATTATGGAGAATTTCATGACACATCATTTTTATTTTGTGAAACCTTAGAACCAGTGGTATCTTAAGGATGGATCAATGATTTGGAAAATATATTTGATGTTTTTGGATTTTCTATATTTAAAATGAAAATTATTTCCCTTTATCATTTATAATGTGAAGATGATCAATGAAAATCATTGGTTATGAATTCCAAGGGAAAAGATGATACAAATTCCATATAGTGGATGGTATTTACGGATATTTTTCCTGATATGTGTTTTCTTAAGTTTTCTTATAAATCCAATTTCTATTGATTTTATAGGTTTACAAAAAATTCATTCAAGACCATGATAGTAAAAATGAATGGTTCTACTAAGGATTGAAACCATGTTTGAAAATATATTTTTCCTCTCATGAATTTAAAATGATAAAATCATGTAGTGTATTGTGAAGGTCGAGATAGAGTGTATTGAATTTTACAAAAAGAAGGATAAAAATCAGTCCATATGAAAATTGATCTGGAAGAATCCATTGATGAAATGTAAAGGTAATATGTCTAAATTTCCATCATATGACAAGTGAAGTTAGAATAATCTTGGTGAGTCTCTCATGAAATCTCGAATGTGTTTCTATTGTGGTATGTCTAGAAATGCATATCATTATTTTAAGGAATATGTAATGTTAATGGTCATAAAAATAATGATAATTAGGCATTGAGGTGTTATAATTATAATGAAATGTGCCACTATGAAGATGTGTTTCTAAATATTATCATGAAGCATAAAAATCATCCAGACCATAAGAAAAAATATGTTGAAAATTCAGTCTTGACTACCTCAGGGAATGAAGGACCATATAATAAATTGGTGAAAGGTACACTACTTGTTTAATCATATTATACCAATTTATTTTATGATCCAAGGTCCATTAATTAATATATTTATGATAAATTTGTTAGAAAAATGGAAATATTACCTAATTAAATGGAGATGGAAATTTAGGTAAAAAAACATGGTGGAAGTATTAAAGCTATAAATATTTAGAGTAATATTCCTGTGATTTTATGTGGAATGTTTTTTCCAAAATATCTTATTTTCTTTCCCATATTCTATTTTACTATTATATTTGGTATGTATTAGATTTAATTTTATCATGATAAGATAGAGTGTTTTTATAAGAAAGTTATATTTAATTTTCTGAGTGAGTTTAAATTTTTATATAATAATGAGTCCATACCTATAAAATATATCAAGAAGATGAAAAATTAATTTAAGATGATAGATGATGTTATCTTTCACAAATTTTTTAAAGAGAAGTAATTGTATGGATTAGTGACGTGCTGATAGTAAAGGAATATATAAATTTATTCCTTGATGAGTTTTCAAGTGTTATAAATGATTGGAAGGTTGAATACCCTATGTAATTAGTTCAAAAGCTAATCCAATTTCAAACCCATCTTATAGATTGGTTCCATTTGTGTTATTGTAATCGCAAAATCGTTACACGAGTTTATTGGTAAGGTTTTCATTCACCCAAGCTATTCACCTTGGGGTGCACCTATTTTATTATTTAAAAATAAGTTTGGTTCTATATAATTCCACACATACATGACCATGTCAAAATTACTTGAATTATAGAAAATATTTCATTACATACATTCCAAATACATTTTTGGATTATAGTTTTAGAGAGCTAGTATAAAGAATTAACTAACAAAAACCATGTCTTTTTTCAAATAATGAACATTTTATACACAATATATGATAATAATTAGTACATAAAATTTATTCAATATCTCTAAAAATAATCTACACATGTTACTATTATAGAAATATCCTACTTATTACTTTTCTTAATAACTTGGGGAAATGGAAACATAATAAAGTGGTTATCTCAGATGCTTATTAAGGGATAAATACTGGAATCATAATATAACAATGGTAAAACATGGGTCATTACATTATAATATGAACATAATAACATGAATATAATAACAAGAGGCATAACATGATCTGAAGTACATGAAGCTTAAATTGAAAATGTTTCTAAAAGATAAACACAATACATTTAAAAAAATGTCAAAAAATATCATGACTAAGGTTTCGTGAAATAATATCACCAAGTTATCATAAAAATTTTCCTAGGTATTCTTACAATGTAACATAATCATGTCATGTCTGAAGATTAATTCTCTATCTAATGAATTCAAGTGATATCTTGGTGTAACTATCACTTGTTTATCAATATGTATGCCATATAAATCAAATATCCTAAGAACATATCATATTAACCCATGAGTGGGGTATATGGGTTTCCAAAATTGAATTCCCCAATACCTAAAATAATGTTTCTTCTATATGTAATCCTTTGAATCATATTAGGGATTGTGATTCACAACATGAAGATACGACACAGAAAATCTATGAATGATTTTTTGTATCATGATAAGTATACCAAAGGGATTATGGAATGGGTTTAATGAGAGGTAAGCATAGTATATCCTAAAAAGGTAATTATTTTCATAGTAAGATTTTGTATATAAACACATGTAAGAGTAATCACATTGAGAAAAAGGATAATAACATTAAAATATTCTATAGAAAATCAAGGAATTACTCTGGAAGCGTGACATGTATACCAAATGGATTATGGAATGCGTTTAATGATAAAATGGGTCTTATATCATCAATAAGGAATTATTTGGATATTAAAGTATTGACTATAAACACATATGAGCATAATCACATGGAAATTAAAAAGGAATATAAACAACATTAAAGAATGTAAAATCAAGGAATGTTTTTTTCATCATGATGGATATACAAAAGGGCTCATGAAATGGGCTTAATGAAAGAGAAGGGTAGTATCTAATAAGTAATTTTTTATTTGGAAAATAAAATGATTTATTTTTAACTCATTTAGGAATAATAATATGAAAATAAAAAGGGCTTATTACTAAAGAAGTACTTGAATGAAAAAGAGTAGGAGAACTGTTACCATGTTAATGCGATTCTAAAGCTATGGAGGACTCCATAGAATCTTAGGAAATAACTGGAGGGATTTAGAGAGGGATTGGTAAGGGAAATAAATGATAAATTACTTTTATGTGGAGAGGTATGAGATAATGGGTGGGAGTGAGCTCCTTTTGTAGATTTAAAAATATGGGTTTTTTTCATGGAAATTAAATTTAGGCGAGGGGTAAGAATAATATCAAATGGGGTTTGGAAGGACTGGTTAGTTAGGTTAATTAAGTGTGTAAATGTTTAAGAGACATGTAGGTATGACTTCCCAACCTGAATAATGTACCATATAAGGTATAAGTGTCAAATATATTTAGTAAAATTCAAGCTACAATCTATTACCCATTTTAACACTTATTGATATTGAATAATATTAATCATGTTAATTATTATATCATAGAATAAATAATATGACCATTATTAAAAAATTTATATTTCATAAATATTAATTTTTTTTCATTTAACTTAATTAAATTTCTAAATATAGGAAAAATAAATTTCAAATTAAAATATATTATAAACAGAAAAATCATTTTTGTATAAAATTGACATTTTTAATTTTAAGTGTTATTAATATTATATAAAATTAATTAACAATTTAATGGTTTATAATTTATATTTATGTATTTTTAAACAACCTATTATAAAATTAATTTAAAATATATTGATTTAAATAAAAAGTACAAAATATTTAGAAATCTATCTTTCTTTGAAAAATAACCATTTTATTTTGGTAACTAATTTTTTCCTAAGTAATTTAATTTTAACGAATTAAAATAAAATGGGACTTATTACATAATTTATACATATTTATTCCAAATATAACTTTTTTTTTCATTTTTAATTTTTATGTGTAATAAAACTCCACTTTAATATTAGCGCATGTAACTTGAAAAAATCCTTTAAAAAAAGTATATTTTAAAAATAAAATTTATCTGTATTGTAATATTACCAATGTTTTTTATTTTTCTAATTTAAATTAGTTTATTAAAAAAAAAAAAAAACTTATGTGGCTTTAAAAATGATCCAAAACTAAATTTTACCAGTGTATTTTTTAATTAAAAGAAATTTCCAAAAAAAGTTTTATTTATTGGAAAATATTTATGATGTTCATAAAACATTGAAGAATTAGCTAATTATTTTTTAATAGTGTTTTAAAATGTATATTCTCAAATATTTGTTCAATTAAATGGTTTTATAAAATTATAGGTCTTTGTCATATAATAAAGAATACATTTTTTAGTGAAAACTAATTTTTTCACTATTCACATTGAAATCAATTTTTTTTAGAAAAATATTCAAAAACACACTATGATAATATTGAACAAATAATATTTAAATTAAGTTAATTTAATAATTTTAAAATTATAAAATTTATAAATTTATCTTTTAAATATGAAATGTGAATAAAATCTATTTTTATCAAAAACTAATAATTCTTTTTCTTTAAAAGAAAAAATGAGAACTGTGTAATATACTTATGATAAATAAATAATTAAATGAATAATTACCTAATTATATCATCCTAATTTCTAGTTATATATTTCCTTAATATCTTCATATAAGATATATGTATATGTTAAGCTTTGGTGGAAATTTAGGGTGGTGATTCTACTGGTATTGGTCTTGTAGCAATTTACATGAGCTTAGATTTCGATCACATAAGAGTTTGTACATACCTTCATTATTCGAGTTCTGCATTTCATTTTTCTAAGGTAAACCCTAATGAAACTACCACCTTTTTAATATTGTCTATATGAATTTTATATGGGAGAATTCCTCTACCTGATACCATTTATTTCCTTTTTCTTCATAGATTTCTTAATATGGTTATTTGCTTTTATACCCTCTAATTTAATGACTATACTATAAAGAACAAAATTTATTTTTAACATATTATGGTTTTATTTTATTTTGATGTTGTGTGTGAAGAGGGATTATTAAAAGATTCCATTTTAAAGGAAAACATATAATTTAAAATCAGCATGGTATTACATTCTCCCCCTTAAATAAATTACTTCTTCATAATTTTAATTTTCAACCATTAATAAAATTAGAAAATAGTATTGAAAAGATAAGAATAAATCATGATATATTTTTTGAATTAGGTGTATACCTGAATTTCTTAGGTATGACTAGGATAAATATATTTTCTCTTCATATATTAATCAATTACTTTATTTTTCCTCCATAACATGTTACTATATTATGACGTCCCGAATCGGGAGCCACTAATCGGTGCCTCAAGTTGGTAGGTCACATGAACTCAAGAGCTCCTCCCCACAAGCCATAGGATTTCAACTAGCATTGAGTGTCTATGATGGTAAGATGAATAAAATTTACCCTCATGATCAGAGTAACATAGTGGTATCATAAATGAATAAAAAGGTGGAAGCATTATATCAACCAAAATATGAATGTAAATCACCCAGACATCAGTAATAATAGTCATATCAAATGGAAGTGTCATATATATAATTATGTTCATGTCATAGATAAAAAAATATATGAAATACATGGAAACATGTATCTAGCATAATACATGTATAATAAGTGAAAAAAACAAAAAATAAACATTCTCCAAATAACATCACAAGTCATTGCCCGGTCCTGTGCTCCCCTTCTCCTATGAAAGAATCAATCAACAGTCACTAAGGGATCACTTTACCCTATCTCTAAATACATCCATAAAGTGTTTATAGGTACCAAAAGGTGGCACGAATAACGTGTGAGATAAAAATCAATAGACAACCACCAACAGTTCCATAACAAGTCATATATATATATATATAACACGTGGAAGTGTGAAAAAATGACAGGAGTAAAGTAATAAAAGTAGAAGTGATACTGTCTAGTCTACCAAAGATAGCTATGATCAAGAAACCATGTCTTAAGGTCTAAATATAAATCATGGAAAGTATCATCAATGGACTATGATGAGTAATAAAGTATTTGAAAATTATAACCATCATCCAAGAAGTAGAATGGTTCAAGGAATCCAAGTAATCCAGATCCATGGAGTAGAAATTTCAAGAGCATCCATGTAAAAAAGGATACATGGAGTCAAAATTTCCATGACATCCAATTAAGATGGATCCAAGGATTATAAATGCCTAAGGAATCATACTAAGTCAAATATATAGAGTAGAAATATTTATGTAATCCTAATGGGTCATTGATGGCTTACTATAAACTCCATTATCATCATAACCAATTTAATCACCATTTCATAAACCATTTCATTAATAATTTCACTAATCCCATCATAATCATAGGAAATAGAAGGGATTTTCCATTCCATACCTTTTATATACAAATGAAAAGGTACCAAAAGGTGCTTTCAACCTTTAAAAAAATCTTTATTACCATAATAAAATCCCAATAATGAAAGGTGAGATCAACATTTCCCAAGGGTAGAATATTATTGGTTAAAGGATAGAATCGACCCCATGGGTGGTTTGAGATGAGGTCAAATACCTCCAACCTCAAATAATGGCATTATAGAAATCATTTAACATTAATTTAATAATTTATTAAAGGAGTTTATTAATTTAGGAAGAAATGTTATGGGCCCCTACATGCAGTATAGTGGAAAAAAGTTAACAAAACTAGATTTTTTTGAAAAAGGTATATAAAACCTACCTTATTCTTATAATATATTCTTCATCCAGTATCGACCATTAGTTTTTCCAAGATTGAAGTAAAAAATAATAATAGATGAGCACCCATAAAATAGGGCATATTATCTCACACAAAAATAGAATTTTTTATAGAAATTAAAATGGATAAATTATTATGAGGAATGAAGAACAAAAAAAAGAATATATAACAATATTATTGGAACTTGAATCACACATAGGATGAAGGAACGATATCAAATGCTAGGATTGGAATGAGTATAAATTTAAATATAGGTGGAGAAGCTATCCATTGGAGGAGAATGAAAAAGGTTTTTAAAAATGTAATGTCTCTAAGGTAAAAAGGGTAATTTACCACTCATTAAAGGGGTAAAATAAATTGGACACATGGTTAGCCAAGCCGTGCACCAATCATGCACCCAAAACAGCCCCAAGACACACCTCACACAATTATGGAACATGGTTAGACCGAATATTTTCCAACCATGCATTTTCACTCTATCAAAAAATTAATAGTAAACACATTGAAATGTGGCATGGGTTGTATAGTTTCATCAAACCATGTGGCCCTAGATATCCCACCAGACCACCTAACATGGTTTGATCTAACAATGTCGAATGGTTGACATGGTTTCCACTAACTATGTTGACTAGATGATTCCACTAAAATCTTAGGCTTCAAACTCTGTACATGCCCTGAACACCCCCGTTTCCTCCGTGACCTGACTAGGAACTCTCATATAGATAAAAAAAGTAGTTAAAATTAATTTAAAAGGGTATGAACCTCAATAAATCTAGTTTCCTACAATCTCCCACCATTTAAGGGAAGTCATCCCGGAGTTTCCCTTCCAAGGGTGGTGGAGCCTCGTCGAAGAATAACTCTTTACACATAGCATGTATATCGTTGTCCCACTACAAAGTCACCTCTTATACACATCCTTTCTGCAATAACACACGTACTAAAGGGAAAAAAATACCTCAATGAACCTTTATGCTCCGATCAACTCTGTGAATGGGATTATCCTCAAAAGAAGCATCAACTTCCTATTCGACATCATAAGGATCAAAGGTATGTGACGAGATGGCATGGTAATATAAATTCAATGAAACAAAGAATATGTCATGCACGAAATTGTACCTATACAGAAACACCAACTGATAAGCTATTGTCCAGGCTCTATCCAAAATATAAAAAGGCTAGAAAATTGATGTTATAACTTCCCCAGCCTCTCCGTCCGTGTATTCCCCAACCTGGGTGATAATCCCAAGATAACACTATCCCTAAACTCGAACTGTTGAGGCTATAAATGATGATTGAAATATGAATTATTTCTAGGATGAGATATAACCATATAATTTTGGATAAAATTCACCCGATTTGACGTCTCTTGAATGAGATGAGGACTTAGTATCACTACCCCTTTCTCTTTCCAGCACAGAGGTAAATGGAATAAGCTACTATACATGGCCTCATAGGATGACATATATATAATATCATGGAAATTGTTATTTTAGGAAAAGTAAAATATGGGTATATGATTTTTCCAAGAACCACTAAAACCAAGGGAACATGATCTATTAATGTCTTCTATATCCTGTATCATATGCTTTGAGTTTCCATTGATATGATGACTTTTCACTTTTCTCAAAGCACCTATGAATCTGATTCCCTATTTAAACCCTAACAAAACTGAGATGTGAATCCAACATCTCTATTTGATAAAATCCTAGAAGGAACCCCATTTAGTAATAAAATCGCATTTATCTAAATCCTTCCATGATCAACTACTAAGAAGGTCTTCCTAATGGGTAGGAAATGTGCGACCTCTTTCAACCTATCCACGATCACCCATTTGGCATCACATTCTCGAGGTGACCTTGGAAATCCTATCTCAAAATATATGGTGATTTTATCAAATTTCCACTCTATAATAGGTAATGGATATACCAGTAATTTTGGTGAATGGTGTTCTACCTTCACTTGATGATATCTGTAACATCAAGTAATAAAACCAACTATCTACAGCTTCATATGAGGCCACTAATATTTGCGATGAGAATTCTAAAACTTGAAGCTATGACTGGGATTCACTTCCCAAGAAGAGGTATGAAATATCACATTATATCTTCCAGCATATCTATAGGAACCCAAATCCAACCTTGATTATATATAATTTCATCCTCTATAATGATCTAACCAAGTGACGAGTCCACACACGCCACACTCTCCCTTAGGATTTTGCCTTCGGGATCTGATAAGTGTCTCATCCTCACATTATCCAAAAGTGAAGAGGAAAACGATAATGATGAAATTAAAGACTATTCATGACATCAAAAACCTCCATATTCATCTCATAAATTCAGCCCATATGCATTCACTCACTATTGGCCTCTTGGACTGCCTATGTCTGAGTCCTTCTGTTCATAGAATTAGCAATTGCATAGCCCTTTCTAGGAAAATGTGCAAGATAAATGTCAAAATACTCTAGGTATTCAAACTATCTTCATTTCCTAACATTTAGGCCATACTATGTAAATATGTACTTAAGGATTTTGTGTTCCATATACCTCATAAAACACTCTCCTAGAAAATAATGTATCACACAACACATGGGATGAATAACAATGAATAACTAGAGATCATGTGTTGGGTAGTTCCTCTAATGTGGCCTTAACTAACGAGAACCGTATGCCATGAATCACTCCCCCTATATCAAAATTCATCCAACACAATACCAGATGCATCACAATAATCTGTATTGCTCCTACCTGACTCTGGAAGAATAAGGATCAACACTAAATGTAGTCTCCCTTTTAACTCTTGAATGTATTTATCATTGGATTTTGACTATATAAACTTCACACCCTTTTTATTCAAGCCTATAAGAAGTAATTAAAAGCATGAAAAGTCTTATATAAAGAACCTATAATAACCAAATAACCCTAATAAACACTATATATCACAGAATTTATTAGGTTTCTCCCAGTTAACTATATCTCTCACCTTCTATGGGTCAAATAATACTCCTTACTATGTGATAATATGACCCATGAAGTGAAATTTATCCATCCAAAAGTGTAACTTTGTGATCTTATCATATAAATGATGTTCTCTTAGTGTATTCAATATGATATCAACATGTTTAGAAAGGTTGTGTTTAGTGTGATAATACATGAAGATATCATCCATGAATACCAACACAAATGAATCCATACATGGATGGAAAAATCAATTAATTAGTGCCCTGAAAACTGTTGGCATGTTTGTGAGACTGAATGACTAGACCAAACACTCATACAATCCATATATACTATAGAATTCTATAAATGGTATATCGATGGTCCAACATGCACCTAATGATAACTTGATCTTAGATAATTATTAGAAAAATCTCCAGGTCCTCAATGTTTGGTGAATATGTCATCTATACGGGTAAAAGGATACCAATTCTTAACCATATACTGATTGAACTTCAAGTAATCCAAACATAAATGAAGGGTTATGCTCACCTTCATGGAAAAATGGATCGTGAAACATCATGGAGAATTACTGATTCATATAAAACCATTTTCATCCAATTTCTCAACCTACCTATTTAGCTCATTTAACTTCGTACTATCCACCCTATAAAGGGGAAAGGATAAAGACTTAGATATAGACACTATATCAATAGAAAACTCTACCTCTATCTCAATAAGTAGTCGTTGATATTGTTTTTCGGAAACATCCCTTAAACGATCTACCATTAGAGGGAAATGCACCAGATAGATTATCTAATAATCTAAATATAATCTTACCATCTGGGTTGTCACCCCACATAACCTATAACTATCTAGTCCATATTAGCTCACCTAGTCATCCCATTCACCTTTGTGAGTAAAGGACCCACCTTCTAGTGATGTAAAAGAAAGAATTCAGTGATAATAGTAAAACTATTCATGATATGGAACTAACCAGTCCACTATAAGAATGATATCAAACCTTTTCATCTATAGGAAAAAGTGATCCCATAAAAAGAGACAACCACCTATCTTATTGGGGCACTCCCTGCAATGCTGTACACTCTCTAAAAAAATCCCCAACGGAGTATCGATAGTCATCATGACATAGGGTAAAAAAAATCAAACCCATATATCTCCACAATAGACACATATATAAAGGAATTAGAAGAACCTATATCTAAAAGAGGAGATTCTATTATAGAGGATACCAAAATATTACCACTCACTATGGATGGACCGACACTCTACTAATCAGGTATCAGTTGCACTGCATACATCTATCTTAATCCGTAACCCTATGATATAGACTGGATTCCATGAGTATTTATACTCTAATACTATTGTAGGTATGGTGTATAGATTCCTTGGCCATGACCACCACTATGACCTGATTGGATAGCCACACTCTAGCTCAATCTTGATGAGAATCTACTGACCCCTCTTTTGAACATGGAGTCGGTGTAGGCGCACTCACACTTGTTATTGGAGGGAAGGTCATAAAAACCACTATTTATGGACTATACTATCACATAATCAACACTCAATTCGGTTCTTATCACACTATATCATCATGTGTTCTCACCTCCCACATCGGTTATATAAAACAAAACTACCAAGACTCATTATTGTGCTAGTATTTCCCTCATGTGTGTTCTCAATGCTTTGCTTCCAGTCTCATAACACTACTCCACTCGGTTGAGAAGATAAACTAAAATGGTCTTCATACCTAACTTCTTTGAGGTTATGTTCATTAATTTGTTCATAATTTACTATTTTAGATACGATATTTGACCTAAAAATGTTCACCTAAGATAGAATGGAATTCTTTAACCCTTCCTTAGTGTGTCTCACCCTAGATTGATTATTAGGGAGATTGATTGGTGAAAAGAACTGAAGGTATGTAAAGTGAGATTAATATTCTATAATGGACATAGAACTATTTTCCTGATGCATAAACTATATGGCTTGTTCTATCCTCAAAGTCTCTAAGAAAAAGTAGTCATAAAAACTAGATTGGATATCTAATAAAATCGTATCTGAATTATTATCTTCCTAGTTCAGGACATCCCACCAATGTTTGGAGGTTCCTCAGAGCATATACATAATGATATTTACCCACCTCTTTGAAGGAATCTCCAGGTACTAAAAAATAGATTGGACAATCCGAAGCGATATATCCATTGACTGGGTGCCACTATCTCCAGAGAAATTTTGTGGATGCTGTAGTTGACACTCACACATCAACTATGGTATAGTAGAGGTAGGATTAGAGGATTACTGAATAGTTTACATGAAATGTATGAAAACCTCTTGAAACTGGGAATTAGAAACCATATCTAGAAAAATTGGAGGTGCAACAAGAGAAACTACTGGAGATTCTATGAGTGGACCAGGGACCACTTCCTCTAAAGGATAGTCATTATCACCCTCCCTGTGAACAACTGGAGGCCTTCATGGTGGAATATCTCTATAAATTCCAATCCCACACCATATCCAATATTCTTTATTAATAATATCACATATACAAAAATAGTAAAGACAAAATATTTATTATACACAATTCACACCTTTCTAAATTCTACTAAAGCAATGTTTGGGAAACATTAGGATCCTAAGAACATAAGAGATAATACCTACATTCTCCAACTAAGGTCTGGTAAAGGTTAAGTTATCTACTATAAGAAATGGGTCCTGGCATACTGAATTTAAAATTTAAATTATAGAGGAAACAAACTTTATTTTTCAACTAACATCTCTATTTAATGATAGACATTTTTTAAGAATTTAAATTTATTTAAGTTCATTATTTATTTATTAAAAATTTTCTTAAATTGTTGAATTATTTGGATTAAAATTTTAAATTTATAAAGGAACCTATAATTTATAAATTGATAAATGTAATCCATTTAATCACAACTATAACATGTTCTAACCATTCCGACCAATAGACCATGAATCAATGCAAAAAAATAGAATACATAAGTTTTATGCATAAATATATATAGGAAAAACTATTAGGTTGACGTAGGAACTTTAAATAACCAATTATGTTTCTATTTTTCCCGTAAAAAAATTATTGAAATAAAAATTACATCACAAAAGTAACATATAATAAATTTCATGCTTTCAAGCAATGAATTCTAGATGACATGACATATGCATGGTTGGGGAATTTCCTACATGGCTAAAATTATTCATGAGACCAACATCTCCTTTTCATAACTAGACAAGGAGAAAATAAAAATCATAATCAATACCACAAATCACATGCATTACCTAACAGTGAAATTAGATGAATAGTAATAAGCACAAACTAGAAAATCAAGTCTAATTCCTTGGTAATTTGGTCTTTCTATATAGATGGGTTAGCTACTCATAGGAACAACTCACTGCCAAATCTAAATTCATTCCTAGTACCCTGTATAATGATCCCAAATATAAATACAAATGAAAAGAGAATCCTTTGATTCCACTTTGTAACATCCTGACTTGGGAGCCATTAAATGGTGACTAGAGATGGTGGGTCATATGGCCCCAAATTCTCCTCTCTTCCTGCTAGATGATGCCAATTAGAATTGACGATCTATGATGGTATGATAGAGATAATATAAACTCACTATCAGAGGAATATAGTGGTATCATAGATGAAAAAAAGTGGAAGAATAATGTCAACCAACATCTGATTGAAAACCACCTAAACAACTATAATAATAGAAAGATCCTATGGTAGGGTCATATACCAAATGATGTGCATGTCGTGGAGCTATAAAAAAGATATTAAATTATTGAAAATATGAATCCAATACAATAAATGTTTCAAAATAACAAGAAAACTAAGAATAAAATATCTCTAGATAGAATCAGGAGCCACAACCCGGTATTATGCTCCCATATACCTATGTAAAAATAAACTAGGAGTCCCCATGTAGGTACTTTACACTATCTCTAACCACATCCATGATGTCTATCTAGGTACCGAACAACAACCCAAATATGGTATGAGATAACACTCACTAGGCCACCTAAAATAGTGTCTATAAAAAATCTATTCATTTAATTTATGGTAAAGTAATGTGAAGATATAACATGAGTAAATTAATAGAAGTAGAAGTCATACTTTCCAGTCTACTAGAGCTCATTGTGATCAAGAAACAATATCATAAGGGATATCTATAATGCATGGTAATCATCATTAATGGCTTTTTCTATGTGATCAAGTATTAGATCAATATGAATAGTATCCAAGGAGTATGAGCTTCCAATGCATCCAATTAAGCTGAATCCACAGAGTAGAAGTGTCCCCATAATTCAAGTAATCCAAACAATGGTTAATAAATGTCTATTAAAACCAATTAAGCTATATATATGGAGTAAAAATGTTCAAGGGATCATAGTGGGTCAGATCCAAGGAGTATAAATGTCCAAGGCGTCCTAGTGGTTCATTAGTTCTTTAAGGTGAACCCCATTATCATCATAACCAATTAATTTCCCATTTAATAAAACATTTCATTAATCATTTCACTAATCCCTTCATAATGATATAAAATACAAGGTATTATCTATGTAATATATTTTGCATACAAATTATAAGGTTCCTAAAGGTGCTTACACCATTTAGAAAGAACACTTTCTTACCATAACAAAATACCATTAATTTAAGGTGTGCTCAACACACTCCAATAGTGGAATATTCATGGTTTATGGAAAGAACCCCCTCATCAATGGTTTGGGTTGAGTTAAACTACTTCCAACCTCAAATAAGGGTGTTATGGAAGTCTAAAAAACTAGTTAACATTTTATTATAGGGTTTTATTAATTTAGGAAGAAACACCATACATTCCGATATGTAGCACAATGAAAAAAATGTATAAAAAAATTAGACAATGAGGGAAACAGTGTAGAACACCTACCTTATGCCTGTATTAGATTAATAATCTATAATTGGCCCTTAGTTTATCCTAGATCATAAGAAAATAAAATAATAAATGAATAACATTAAAATAGGTAATATAAGATCACACCATAATATAGACATCGATAGAAATGAAAATGATGAAATAATTTTAGGGAACAAGGAACTCACTAGTTTATATCCGATGAGATAATCGACACCCAAATCAGATATTGGATGTAGGAATGAGTTCAAATAATATTCTAGGAATTAGGAGAGATTCAAAGGGTGGTGGGTAGTTTTTCCGTTATGGGAGAAGGAAAAATTGGATGATGCATATAAATACCGTAAGGGGAAAAAGGTAATTTACCCCTTATTAAAGGGGTCATGCAGTTTAGAAAAAATGTTCGGCCAAATCACGTGCCAACTGTGCACCCAACACTACCCAAATACACCCCTCGCATGGACATGGATCAAAGTTAAACAGGCTGGGCACCGACCATGCTTTTTTCCTCTGTCATAAATTCTATAGAAAATTCATGGGTGTGCAGCCTAGGTGGCACAGTTTGTACAAACTATGTGACCTGGGATAGTGCACTAGACCACCTCACACAGTTTAATCAAACCTTGTGGACTATGCGAAAAATCATCTACTGATCAAGAGACCCATCTACCTCCTCTTAAATCGTTGGATCCATGCTCTATAGAAGCCCCATATATCCTTTTTTCTCTATGATCCCACTAGGCACTCCCTCAAGGTTAACATCAAGCAATTAAACAAAGTTTAAAAGATTATGGTCCTCAAATAAAAACTGGGTTCTTACATTTATTCTCTCATTTTACACACATAAAAGTTTTTCGAGTTCCTCTAAGAAATTCCCCTAATTTTCATGTTGTGCATTATTGTTATATAGGAAATTAAATATTATTTCCCTAATTATATTTTTCATCCATATTTTCATGATACTCCTTCCTTTTTTTGTTTTTTTATAATTCAACAACATTTCTTTTTTTAATCATAATATCATGATTTTTGGTTTGAAAAAATCACAGTATTTATCACTTCAGTTCTTATCTCGTTTAGTTTCTCATTGTGAAAATACACACATTGTTTGTGGTACCCATCGCTAATATGATTTATTCATTCTTCATATATTACTAAAATCAAAATTATTTCAAATCAGCAATTCCCAATTAACAGCATAAGAATAATATTTTAAGATTAATAATTTAAATTAAAAATGAATTACCCATCGGTATCTCAACAGTAGATTTTAGTTCATTTTAAATCACCTAATTCAATCATGGATTATTTAGGTTGGGTTCTACCATATTCCATAACCTAATTCATAATGTAATAAATAATTTTTAAAAATAATATTTTTAAAAAATGCATACCTGATGAGAGTGTGTAGATAGGTGTGTAGTTTTAAACCCACCCCTTATGTACCATATTGAATATTGAGTTCATGATAAAATATCCTTTTTTGAGGTGATTACCCCCATTTCCCTTAGTTCCACTACCACATCCACTTTCCAGTATGTATACAAGCATTAAATATCTAGAGGAAACATAGGATATCTATTATACCAAAACATTTTTATGTTATTATATACATAGACTAATTCATTAAATTTCACCTTATACATATCCCTTAGGGTTTCACTAATGTTTTCATATCATAATCCCTAAAATATTAAATATTATAATAACTAACCTAAAGGCTTATCCATACCTTTGAAATTATTGTCAAACTTAACTCATAAACTATTAAGTTATCCTCAACTAACATAATAACCTCCAAATTTATCTAGTAAATGATCTAATAACAACTATGGCCCCCAAAAATGTGGAGGTATCCTAATTACATAAACCATAGAAAATATTTCCTTACATGAATTTCAAAAAATTATTAGGTTTAGTGTTTTAGAGACTTTGGAAAATATATTAAATAAAAAAATTCATGTTTATTCAAATAGAAGACATTTTTACAACTATAAAAAATTCTACTTTATCCATAACCATTATTATGAACCTCCCACAAATTCTCTACAAATGATTTTATTCTAGATACACCATATATATTTTCTTTATTCATTAGTCTGGGAAATGAAAACATTAAAAAGGGGTGAGATTAGATGATCAACATGTGATAAAAAATGAAATAGAAATGTAACATGGGTAAGAATCGGGTCATTACATAAGAATATAATCATAATAATATGAAGATAAGTACATTAGGAACAACATGGTCCTATGTACATCTAGTACAACTTAGATATGTATCTATAACATAAACAAGATACATTCATAATAATTTCAACCAAGTTCATCAATATAGATTCATATAATAATATTTACAAGTTTATACACCAATTTATTGAAAACAAATTACCAAGGAAAGATGCCAAGGTATAATAAATATTCCATTTATAATGATTATTTCATTTCCCAATATATTAGTGTGCTATCAGGGTGTACCCTTCACATGTCTATCATTATGTGTGATACATCAATCAAATATCATAATGACATATCATTTTAACGCAAGATTAGAGAGCGTGGGTTTCAAAAATTAATGTTTCAAATCAATAAAATAATTATATGTCTTTCTGGATAATCTTGAATGATATTATAGTTGGTTATTCACAATAGGAAGATATGGCATGAAAAATCAATCAATTATTTCTATGGCCTGATTGATATATAAAAGTGATTATATAACGTGTTTAATAGGAGGTTAGGGTAGTGTATCATATGTATAGAATATTTTTTATAGTAAATTCTTGATTAGAAACATGTGAAATCATAATCAAATGGAAATAAAAAAATATTACATTATGAAAATATCACATGGAAAATCAAGGGGTATTTTTTTCAGCAAGATGAGTAAACAAAAGGGATTATGGAATGGGTTTAATGGGATATAAAGGTAGTATCTCATCAATAAGGAATCATTAGTATAGTGATAAAATTATTATAAACACATGTAAGCAAAACCAGATGAAAATAAAAATCCTTATAACATAAACTTATGTAAAATCATGGAATGGTTTATGTATCCTGAAGACTATATAAAAGGGATTATGAAATGTGTTTAATGTGAGATAAGGATAGTGGCTCATAAATAATCCATCATTTGGAAAATAAATTTTTTATTATGAACACATGGAAGAATAATTTTATAGAAATAAGAATAGGTTATCACTAAAGACTAACTTGAATCAAATTGGGGTGGATGAGAACACTTATAGTTCAATGTAGCTTCTTAAATCATGGGAGGACTCATCTAAACCATATGAAATACTTGGGAGGTATTTATATAGGAATAGAGAAGTTGAATTCTTAATCAATTACTTTATTGTGGATAGGGATGCGAGAATGGATGGGAGGGATCTCTCATTATAGGTGGAAAGAGGGGTTTTTTCATCGAAACTAAAGTTAAGTGAGAGGTAAGAATGGTGTCACATTGGGGTAAAGTGGGTTTGGTGATTTAGGTGGTGAAATGTTGGTGAGACATATATGTATTACTTTACAACCTAAAAAAGTTATTCTACAAGGTACACATGTCAAATATATTTATTAAAATTTGAGCCACCTTAGATTAACCATTTTAGCACTTATTAATCTTGATTATATATTAATCACGATAATTATTTTATCAAAATAAAATAAAATATGATCCTTATTAATAAATTTAGATTTCCCAAATCATAATTTTCCTCAAATTAACATAATTTAGTTTCTAAAAATGGGAAAATCAACTTTTAAATTAAATCAAAATATGTGTAGAAAAACTGTTTTGTTGAAAAATGATGTTTTAATTATTAAATATTATTAATCATGTTTAAAATTAATTTTAAATTAAATAAGTTTCAATTTTTTTTATTTATGTATATAATTAAATTTTTTTTGTCCTAATTGAAAATATATCCATTTAATTTAAAATCACACAATATTTAGAAAATTAACATTCTTTAAAAAATAAATTTTTTTACCATGCTAACTAATATTTACCTAAGTAATTTAATTTTCATACCTAAAAAAAACCTCAGAATTATTATATAATTTGAAAATAATGATTTAAAATTCAAAATATATTTATCATATAAAATTTCTGTGAAATAAAAGTCAACATTAACATTAGTGCATGTAATATGTATAAACTTATTTTCAAATAAATTATATTTTTAAATTCTAAATTTTGGAGTAGGTTAAAATTATAATTTTTTTTTAATGATATAAATTTTTTTAATATAATAAAAAATGAAATTTACGTACCATTAAATGAAATACAAAACCAATTTTTTTTAAAAAATTATATTTAATTAAATGAATAGAGTAAAAATAGTTTCATTTTTTTGGAAAATATTACTTATGTTTATAAAATATTGAACCTAAGTTTTATGAATGAATAGTAGTATTTAAAATTTTATATTTTTACATATTTGATAAATTTAAAGGATTTATAAACTTAGTGGTCCTTAATCTATAATAAAAGTTACCGTTTTTGTAAAAAACTATATTTTTCTCTATTCACCTAAAAATAAATTATTTTTTGAAAAATCTCAAAAATCACTATAAGGTAATATTGTAATGAATAATTTTAAAAATAATTTAATTTGTACAAATTAAAATTCTCAATTTTATAATTCTATCTTTTAAATATAAAATATAAGGAAATGGTATTTTTATTGAAAAAATAATTATTTTTCTCTAAAAGTTAAAATGAAAAATCTATAAAATATATGTGATGAATAGGTTGTTAATATAATAATTACCTAATTACATGTTCATGATTTATAGTTACATACAACCTCAATAAATCTATATAATATCAATCTCTAGTGGCAGTTGAGGGTGATGATTTTGCTAGTATAGATTTAATGAAAACTTAAAAAATCTAGGATTTATCTCTCTTATGAATGTTATCACACAATAATTATTTGATTTTAGTTTGAATTGTTCTATGTAAGATACCAGTGAAGAAAATTCCTTAATAATCTTAAAAAAATGAGCTTCTTAATTGGGACTTTTGCTACCCAATTCCATTTCTTTCCTTTTTTATTCATAGATTTAATGATATAGTTACTTCCTTTTATACTCACTGATATAATGGCTATATTATAATAGTAAAATTTTATGTTAACATAACATTTTATATTTTAGTTTGGAGTTTCATGTGAAGGAAGCAATTGAATACAATCAACTTCAATAATAAATAAAATTTAATATACTTGGATGTTATATCTATCAGTATTTACGTTGATTATATAGCACTAAATATTATTAAAATTGAGAACAAGTATCCATTAACTCATTTAAAATGATTTTCTAATCAGATTTAGGTAGTATAATATTTTTCAACGATTGATATGAGGCTTGAATTCCATCAGTTAAAAGTGAATGGTAAGGATGTTTTGAGGAAAATTTTTCATACTAGGTATGGCCATTATGAGTTTGTGGTTATTTCCTTCAGGTTATAAAATAAACAATCTATATTTATTTATCTTATAAATATATGTATTTGGATAAATTTATGGTTGTTTTTATTGATGACATTCTAGTTTATTCTCAATTTTATGAGGAACATGAAAAATATCTAAGGATTATTTTGCAGACATTTAAAAAATTAGTTATATAGAAAATTTATTAAATGTGAGTTTTGTTTATGTAAGATTTTTGTTAATTTGGAATGTTGTTTTTAAATATTCTATAAATATTGATCCTTTTAAAACAAAAGTGGAAGAATTATGGAAAAGTCCTACGAATCTCATAATGATACGAAGTTTTCCCAGATTAGTGGGTTACTACAGATTGTTTGTTGAAAAAATTGGTCATGTGTCTAGCCAACTAACCGTGATAACTCGAAATGGGGTTAAATTTATATAGATAAAGATATACGTTGATTGTTTTTTGGAATTAAAAAAATATTTTTTAACGATCCAATGTCATCCTCTCAATCTGGAAAGAATTATTTTTTCATTTATAGTGATTCTTTATTGAGGGACCTTGGTTTTTATTGGTGAAAGATGATCATGTAATTGTTTATTATTCTTTTAAATTGAAAATTCATGTGTATTATAATCCTAGGAATGATCTTTAGATTAAAGTTCTTGTTTTTATTTTAAAAATTTAGAGGTGTATTTTATATGGGGTAAAATTTGAAATATATAATGGCTATTTATGTTTAAAGTATATATTAACTCAAAATGAGTTTAACACACATCAATGAATATTAATATAATTTATAAAGTATTATTATTGCATGATTCTCTATTTTCTTGGTAATGAAAATCCAGTAGACAATGCATTGATATAAAATGATAATGAATCATTAGATATGAAAAATTTAGAAAAACACATTTTGGTTAATTATTTAATGAATGTTAGACTAGAAATTATTCATGTAGTAACTCCCTCTCTTTTTATTTAGATGTTAGTGTGGTCATATTTGTTATATAGAATTAATCATGCATAGAAGGAAGATCATGGTTTGTAAGAAAGTGTAGAGTTATATAAGATAGGAAAGTTTTCTAAATTTAACATTGACTAAGGAGATGTCACACGATTTGAAAATAGGTTGTTCTTACTAAGTGATCCCCAGTTGAAGAAGGAATTATTAATTAAGGAAATAAACTCTCCATTTTCTATTCGTACCAAAAAAACTAATTTGAATATGTACCTTAAGGAATATTATTGGTGGGATGGAATGAAAAAGGAGATTTTAGATTTTTCCTTGAAATTTTTGACTTTTCAAGTTGTTAAAGGGGGACAATAACTATTGAAGGGGATGGTCCATCCATTTATATTACCTGAATGGTTATGGGAGAATTTAACCGTGGATTTCGCGGTGGGATTAACAAATACATCAAGAGGTAATTATTTAATATGGTATATTTTTTATTATTTGACTAATTTTTCAAATTTTCTACCAATTCAAGATGCAATATAAGGCCCCAGCCTTAAACATTACTTAATATTTAGTTAATACAAGATTCCACATTGAGGATCTTCTCAGGTTTAGAGTTTTAGAGAATTAGATCATAAAACGTGCATTACATTCCACATTTAAACAAAATGGTTACATAAAAGACATGATTCATTCTTCCCATCAACGGAAACATATTTAAAATAAAACTTGGATTATTTCTTGACACATCCTTGACACTATCATCACATCACGTACCTTTCCCTTGACCTGTGAAAAACATTTCAAAAACTTGGGATGAGCATAAAAAGCTCAGTAAGGGATATAAAAATATGGAAAGGAAACATGATTTCATATATACATAAGAATGAAATCATACTTTACCCATAAAACATAGGAACTTTAACATACCTCATCAAATCATGAATAAATCATAGAAATAATAAGTCATAAAAGGTAACTTGAGGCATTCATAACATTCTTACGTAGGGAGTAACGCTCTTGGTTACGTTTTGGAATACCCATCACAGTATATTCCCTAAATCTCTTCGGAGAAACCTAAACGTTTCACTCCTTCACGTTACCCAATGCATTGGAGAGCTATATCGGGCTCACCCGCCCTTAGTTTATCACGGAACCACCCGTCTTCATAATAATGCCCAAGAACCATAACATAATTGTATCACATAAAACATGCATAAAGGAAACATAACATTTCCACATTTCAATCACAAGATATCAATACAACACATTGATATAATAAAAACATTATGAAAACCATTTTCAATACCAAAATAAAAGAAAAGTAAAACATTGTATTTATTTTTCTTTTAAAAATAAGGTATGGCTTGTAGAGGAAGCTGAAACTCAAATAATGGTCACGGCAGTGAAGAAGTCGTTGTCGCCACATACGTACGACAAAAACATTCCCTTTTTGTCGTTTAGTAAAACAATTCATATAAGAAAGATTCCTTTTGGATAAACGTAAAAGTCAAAGGGGTTTATAAACTGTATAAAAGAAGGTTGTGTATAAAACAAAATATGCCTCAATGAAAGGAGATTGAGACGAAGTCCCTTACAATGACAGTATCCTTGGTTTAAGGATAAATCAATTACATAATTATGTGTGACAAACGAATACATCAAATATAAGTGGATATTAAGTGTAAAATAATCAAAGGTCATTCACACATATTTAAAGGATGTCATATTCAATAACTACATGTTGAACCCAAAGAAATCGAAATTGGGTTAAGAAGTTCCATTGACAGCCTAACGACGTTACATCAAAATGAGTTGATGAGAGATAAAAAAAGGGTATCTCATCACTTGGACATAAAATTTACATCATTAAGGATATATGAGAACATATCCCAACATAAAAATATGTAAATTAAAAGACCCAACAAAAGATGTCTTTTAAAAAGAGGAGGGTGAAAGGTTCCCTTACCGATATGGGTATCTTTCGAAACATACACCTCGTGAATGAAGGACAATACAACATTTATGTAAATACTAATAAAAGAAAGTATATTACACAATGAGTAAAATAATGGGCAGCACATACACCACTCAAAGAAAATTGTGGCAAATGTAGCATAAATCTCACGGGAATAAAAGTGAGATGAAAAATCCCTTACGAAAACTCGGCAGCCTAACGACGCCACTTAAAACTTCCAAAAATGGATTGATGAGATCAAATAGGGTCTCTCATCGTATTAACATAAAGTTTACAGAAAGTGGAATATAAAATAACATCCCCCAACATAACAAAGAGGAGCTTAAAAGAAGTTACATAAAGGAGAGGACTTAAAAAGAAAAAGAGAGTTTAGATCTCTTACGAAAATTCACCAGCCTAACGGCACCACTCAAAACATCCAAAATGGATTGATGAGAGGAAATAGGGTCTCTCATCATATGAACATAATAAGTACAGTAGGAGTAATATAAAATAACATCCAAATCATAAGAAATATGAGCTTAAAAGGAATGACATAAAAGAGTGTACTTAAAAAGAAAGAGAGGTGTAGGATCCCTTACCTCAAGTCTAACTTGTATTGTTCGTTTCTTTATATTCCTGAATAATAAACTTTGGTCAATTTATAATTGATTAAATACCTCCTATAAATATTATTATTCAGTTCATATCAAATATTTTAATGTTATAATAATTTGTTAATAATATGAGTTCATATCAGACATTTTTGTCGATGTTTGGTACATGAGTCAAAAATTGAACTTGTTGGAAAATAATTTTCCATGTAGTTATAGGTACATCATATCCAGAATAGTATTGATTTTCTAAATATCATATATATCCAGTATATATTCATTTTATACTATTCCTTAGAATTTGGAGATAAAAATTAAAAGCACCGTTCATGGAGACGGTAGGCCGTACGTACGCATGAACACTACTTTCATTTTTTTGTCATATTAATGGAATTAAAACAAAATGAGAGAGAGATATATATATATATGTTATAATTCCAGAATGATATCCATAATTTATATGTAATATATTACATATATATACATTATATATATGTACTTATAATAGTACATAACATTTTGAGATAAGAAATGAAATGTACCGTTCATGGAGACGGTAAGCCGTACGTACGAATGAACGCTACTTCCATTTCTATTTCATATTTAATAGAATTAAAACATAATGATACATAATAGTATTTTAATTCCAGTATGGTATCATATATAATATCATAAAATATACCCTTTATACGTACCACATATGGTAATAACGAATCAAATCACTTTGAGGGGGCGGTAGTCCGCACTTCCTTAAATGAAGATATTGCATTTACCCATAATGGAAACCATAAAGGAATGAAATAAATGAAAAATACAGAAGCTTAAGTAAAACCTAAACATATTATATATCATATATAAATATAGTGTCATCTTAATGGCCACCTTTGAAGGTGTTAGAAGAATTTTGAACAATCATAGTTTCGTGAGGCAGAAATTCGCCATCCACAGAAACAGTATGTTCTTTAACCATTAGATGTAGGTGTGTGTAAGTGTAGCTCGAATACATCTTATAAAAACATACTAGTATATTGAAGATATTTGATTTGTTACAAAATAAATGAATAAAAAGAGTTTAGGGGGTTGGAGAAGAAAAATAAAACAAAAGGACACAAGTGAAGACATTACCTTAAAATCGGGTAACTCCCTTTGGTTTGAGCTCAAAGGCTTCCTTGGGAAGACTTCTTCCCAAAGTGAGGCTTCAAGGAGTAAGATAGGGAAGTGGAGAGACAACATGGGCAGGGGTTGGCCGAGCCAAAGGCTTTGGGAGTGTGGGTAAGGAGGTAGAGGTGGGGGCCTTTTATAAGAGGAGAGGAGGGGCACTCTTGTAAAGTTACAAAATGTTACTTTATTTTGAAAAGAGTTTCGGATTTTAAAGGTCCCACGTTGATTTATTTCAAGTATAAGGTGATAAGGGTTAGAAATCCACTCATCCAATAGGGTTTGGACATGTGTAGGCCTTAGATATTACACTATCTTTCAATTTTATTTAAATCGTTAAATAATGAGGTCATCGCTGCATCATCATGATGTCATAAATAATTTAATTTATTTAATGTATAAAAATTATAAAAAAAATACTATGATGTAGGAAATCTTTTTAGATTTAAAATAAATATTTATAGTCAAAAATAGTACTTGTTTAACCCCATGTAATGTTTTTATTAAAACATCTCATGTTTGTGTCATTTTTACTTTAACATTAAATAAAAAGATATTTATGTCATTTCCCAACCAAAGTGGCTCTATGGGGTCCCCAAGTGGACCCATGGATTTTATTGGTCGGACGTGGCACATAAATTGAGGGTAGTACATGTTTCTAGGTAATTTCATTTTATTAAAACATCATTCTTACCATAAACTACACTAATTACCTCTAATCGCGATTAAAAACTTAAGAAGTTACTGTTCACCAAAAAATTATTTTTATCCCATTGAACCAAATTTTACTTCTTAATGACAACCATGTATGTAGGATTTTTGAAATTCAAAACAAAAAGATGGAAAAATTTCATTTAAATGGAAAAATCAGTTTTTATAAGTACCACTTAGTGGTTTCACTATTCATCAAAAATTTAAGTTTTTCAGAAAAATCCCAAAAATTCACCCTAAGATATATTTGATATTCTGAATTCAAAAATGAAGTCTATTTTACAAAATTCAAAACATATAAGTCACATTAATTAATTTAGTAATTAATTAATGCTGTCAGGGAAAATAGCGTGTTTTTATGAAATAGTAAGTATCAAAAGATTGACACTAGTTTAAGTCTGATATCAAAGTGAAATTAATTTCAACGACCACTATTGGATTTAATGGTAAAAACATATATTAATTTAAATTTAAAACCAATTCAAAAGATAATCTAATCATATAAATAAATTAGATTAAAAAGAGGTTTTGAATTGAAATACAACATTTTACACTATTCATTAAAAAATGAACTTTATCGGAAAGATACCAAAAATTTACGCAAAGTAAATTTTGATTTCCCAATTCATAAGAAGAGTTTTATTTGGTCCAATATAATTTATTAGAGTGAACAAAACTATATTTAATGACGGTTCGCCATCAAAAGGCGATAAGTGAACTATTAGTGAAAACTAGGGCATATAAGCCTAAAATTGAATTCTTTCCGTATTTTAAGCCTTTATCCTTTATTGGATAAATGTAAAAACATTTAAAAACATATATAATTATATTTTAGTTATTTATATCCATTCCTGCCAATACAACGACTACATGTTAACTACCATTTAAAATAATATTATTTTATTATTAGAGTGCAACGTAAGATTCCCAAGAAACTCGTTGTTGCGTGTTGGGTACGCCATCGAGAATAGCGTCCCCTTTAAAGTCATATTAATATTTTATTCACAAATATGGATAAATATGACAATGTCATATTATTTATTTACCTGGGGTGTTACATCCTTCCCCCCTTTTGGGAATTGCGTCCTCGCAATTTTTAAAATTGAGCTTGGAAACATCTTTGAAAGTCCCACATCGAAACAAGAGTCGTTAAAACAATCACTTTAAAATAAAGAAGGATAAGTACAGAGGTCACCTGAGTTAACCCATACTAGGATTCCATGTAGAAAACATGGACATGGAAGAAAAAGAAAAGGGTCATGTTCTTGAGGGAGAGTGATAGTAAACATGTCTAGGAGAAAGTTAACCATAAGAAAATCACAAACTTGTGATGGGTTAAATGGTATTCGATTCCCCAGTAGGAAAAGTTAATAGAAAATTTTTTTGTTTTAAGTTACCTTTTATTGAGGAATTTATTCATAAGAAAACATAATCACTTATCATGTTGACTTTCAACTTTTACTAGATTCCTTAATCAAACTCATATTTTTTTCCAAAAGACGAGTATTTAGGGAGACTTGTTCGCATTAAGAGTACTATAATCAACTTCTTGAGAGTCACCTAATCCAAAAAATAGAACTATATACTTCCCATGTCTTTAGACTTTAACCAAAACCAAAACCAAAAAGGTTAGTACAAGATCAGATAATCTAGAAAAGGATAACCCTTTATAAAAATAGAATCTATTCTTAATCTCCAAAATTTGTCCAACAAAACCCAATGTTCAATGAGACCATTCTATAATAAAATTGTCCATAAAATTCTGCGAAGTAAACCAAACTAAGATTGAAACCCAAATATTTGAAGGATTTAGTCACATAGTCTTCCAAGTTAAATCGTAACATTTATCTCCAAACAACATCAGTTTCTCCTAAAGTATCGTATTGAAAAGTAATTAACCTAATCACATATCCTCCATGATAGGTTAATAATTTTTATAAATAACCCAAAATCAACTTACTCTTAATTCATAAAATCATATAACTAAAAAGAATCAGTCAAACTAACCAGGGACTTCACGTAGTCCAGTGGTAGGCGATAAATACCAGTCGCACTTTGGTTGTGGGTTCGATTCCCGCAGCTTTGTCTGACGCGACGGGTAGTCACAGGGTCTGCATGTTGTCCTTTTTCCCAAACTATATAATTCTCAAATCATTCCTCAAAAAGGGATAAAATCATCAAAAATAACCATAACATAATTTAACCTCAAATTTATCTCATGCCTTTCACTTCCATCATATCATATAGTAACCCATAATTACCTCAAAAGTAAGGATCATATAAACCCAAATGGTTCTTTATAACTATGTCCATAAAAGAACAGATAACTATTCCTTGAATAAAATTTTCATATATTACACATCAGGGTTACACATACTATAAAAAGTCTTCTAATGTAACCCCATCATCAAAAGAGACTTAATACTCTTACGAATTTCACCTTAACTCTTGAAGCCCTTATATGTTGACTTCTTACTCATTCAACATTCTTCATGATCCATTAACCATTCCTTTCCAACTTATTCTGAAATACTTCTTTCCTACAAACAAAATCATGAATCATATCCTAAGATTCCAAAATAGGAAAACACTAGTTATGAAATAATCCATACCTTTGATTGGTCATTGTCAGTTTCTTCATCCTCAATCGGAATGGCATTAGGTATTGGTAAACGAACATTTGTACGATCTTGGTGATCCCATTCGCGAAAATTACTCATAGGACATGTGTTTTCATAATGGCCATGCACACCACATTTAAAACATTCAATTGATCCCTCAGAAAGAACTTCTTTCCCTTTCCGCAAGTCAAATGGATGCTTCCTTTTTCCATGGCAGGTTCTTGCTTTATGACCATCATTTCCACATCTATAGCATATTTCTGTCCCTTTGAAACATTTTCCTAGGTTTTTCTTTCCACATCTTTGACACATAGTTTTTTTTAACACACTTACCTTTATGATTATTACCTGTACTTCCGTAGGGATTTGTTTCTCGCATATATGATGCCTTAGAGAAATCACCAAGATTTAGGTGGTCAATCATGACTCCAGATAGTTGGTTGAGGATAATCACAAGAGTTCTCATTGCAGCTCCCATATCATTCAGTTTCTTGCTCAAAAAACTGTCACAGTTTCCTTCACATCCACTGTTACTTTGGTGCCTGCTAGATCCAGCCATTTACTAAAACCAAAAATGTCAGTGTGAGTATATCCACAAAACCATAATGTACTAATGAGGAAGATAAACACTAAGATATACTTACTCATTCACTTTATCTAAAACTAGGACTCTTTTTGAAATCTTAACCATTATGGTAATGTCACTTATGCTTAAAGAATACCCTAACCTCTAAAGTTATCTAAACTGACCTTTGATACCAACTATAAGGCCCCAGCCACAAACCTCACTTAATCTTGAGTTAATACAAGATTAAACATTGAGGATCATTTCAGGTTTAGAGTTTTAGAGAATTAGATCATAAAACTTGCATTACATTCCACATTTAAACAAAATTGTTACAAAAAAGACCGGATTAATTATTCCCATCAATGGAAACATATTTAAAATAAAACTTGGATTCTTTATTGACACATCCTTGACACTATCATCACATCACGTACCTTTCCCTTGACCTGTGAAAAACATTTCAAAAACTTGGGATGAGCATAAAAAGCTCGGTAAGGGATATAAAAATATGGAAAGGAAACATGAGTTCATATATACATAAGAATGAAATCATACTTTGCCCATAAAACATAGGCACTTTAACATACCTCATCAAATCATGAATAAATCATAGAAATCATAAGACATAAAAGGTAACTTGAGGCATTCATAACATTCTTATGTAGGGAGTAACCCTCTTGGTTACGTTTTGGAATACCCATCACAGTATATTCCCTAAATCTCTTCGGAGAAACCTTAACGTTTCACTACTTCACGTTACCCAATGCATTGGAGAGCTATATCGGGCTCACCCGCCCATAGTTTATCACAGAACCAACCGTCTTCATAATAATGCCCAAGAACCATAACATAATCGTATCACATAAAACATGCATAAAGGAAACATAACATTTCCACATTTCAGTCACAAGATATCAATACAACACATTGATATAATAAAACCATTATGAAAACCATTTTCAATACAAAAATAAAATAAAAGTACAACATAGTATTTATTTTTCTTTTAAAAAGAATGCATGGCTTGTAGAGGAAGCTGAAACTCAAATAATGGTCACAACGGCAGAGAAGTCGTTGTCGCCACATACGTACGAGAAAAACATTCCATTTTTGTTGTTTAGTAAAATGATACATATAAGAAAGATTCCTTTTGGGTAAACGTAAAAGTCAAAGGGGTTTATACAATGTATAAAAGAAGGTTGTGTATAAAACAAAATATGCCTCAATGAAAGGAGATTGAGATGAAGTCCCTTACAAAGACGATATCCTTGGTTTAAGGATAAATCAATTACATAATTATGTGTGACAACCGAATACACCAAATATAAGTGGATAATAAGTGTAAAATAATCAAAGGTCATTCACACATATTCAAAGGATGACATATTCAATAACTACATGTTGAACCCAAAGAAATCGAAATTGGGTTAAGAAGTTCCTTTGACAGCCTAACGACGTCACATCAAAATGAGTTGATGAGAGATAAAAAAAGGGTATCTCATCACTTGGAAATAAAATTGACATCAATAAGTATATATGAGAACATATCCCAACATAATAATATTAAATTAAAATACCCAACAAAATAATTATTTTAAAAAGATGAGGGTGAAAGGTTCCCTTACCGATATGGTATCTTTCGAAACATACTCCTCGTGAAAAAAGGACAATAAAAAATTGATGTAAATACTCATAAAAGAAAGTATATTACACAATGAGTAAAATAATGGGCATTACATAAACCACTCAAAGGAAATTGTGGCAAATTTAGCATAAATCTCATGGGAATAAAAGTGAGATGAAAAAACCATTACGAAAACTCGGCAGCCTAACGACGCCACTTAAAACATCCAAAAATGGATTGATGAGATCAAATAGGGTCTCTCATCATATTAACATAATGTTTACAGAAAGATGAATATAAAATAACATCCCCCAACATAAAAAAGAGGATCTTAAAATAAGTGACATAAAGGAGAGGACATAAAAATAAAAAGAGAGGTTAGATCTCTTACGAAAATTCGGCAGCCTAACGGCGCCACTCAAAACTTCCAAAATGGATTGATGAGAGGAAATATGGTCTCTCATCATATGAACAAAATAATTACAGTAGGAGTAATATAAAATAACATCCCAATCATAATAAATATGATCTTAAAAGGAATGACATAAAAGAGTGTACTTAAAAAGAACGAGAGGTGTAGGATCCCTTACCTCAAGTCCAACTTGTCTTGTTCATTTCTTTATATTCCTGAATAATAAACTTTGGTCAATTTATAATTTATTAAATACATCCTATAAAGATTATTATTCAGTTCATATCACATATTTTAATGTATTATAAATGGTTAATAATATGAGTTCATATCAGACATTTTTGTCGATGTTTCGTACATGAGTCAAAAATTGAACTTGATGGAAAATAATTTTCCATGTTGTTATAGGTAAATCATATCCAGAATAGTATTGATGTTTTAAATATCATATATATCCATTATATATTCATTTTATACTATTACTTAGAATTTGGAGATAAAAATTAAAATCACCGTTCATGGAGACGGTAGGCCGTACGTACGCATGAACACTACGTTCATTTTTTTGTCATATTAATGGAATTAAAACAAAATGATATATATATATATATGTTATAATTCAAGAATTATATCCATAATTTAGATGTAATATATTACATATATATCCATTATATATATGTACTTATAATAGTACATAACATTTTTAGATAAGAAATGAAATGTACCGTTCATGGAGACGGTAAGCCGTACGTACGCATGAACGCTACTTCCATTTATATTTCATATTTAATAGAATTAAAACATAATGATACATAATAGTATTTTAATTCTAGTATGTTATCATATATAATATCATTAAATATACCCTTTATACGTACCACATATGGTAATAACGAATCAAATCACTTTGAGGGGGCAGTAGTCCGCACTTCCTTAAATGAAGATATTGCGTTTACCCATAATTGAAACCATAAATATATGAAATAAATGAAAAATACAGAAGTTTAAGTAAAACAGAAACATATTATATATCATATATAAATATAGTTTCATCTTAATGGCCACCTTTTAAGGTGTTATAAGAATGTTGAACAATCATCGTTTCGTGAGGCAGAAATTCGCCATCCACAGAAACAATATGTTCTTTAACCATTAGATGTGGGTGTGTGTAATTGTAGATAGAATAATTCTTATAAAAACATCCTAGTATATTGAAGATACTTTATTTGTTACAAAATAAATGAATAAAAAGAGTTTAGGGGGTTGGAGAAGAAAAATAAAACAAAAGGACACAAGTGAAGACATTACCTTAAAATCGGGTAACTCCCTTTGGTTTGAGCTCAATGGCTTCCTTGGGAAGACTTATGCCCAAAGTGAGGCTTCAAGGAGTAAGAGAGGGAAGTGGAGAGACAAAATGGGAAGGTTTTGGCTGGGCCAAAGGCTTTGGGAGTGTGGGTAAGGAGGTAGAGATGGGGGCCTTTTATAAGAGGAGAGGAGGGGCACTTTTGTAAAGTTACAAAATGTTACTTTATTTTCAAAAGAGTTTCGGATTTTAAAGGTCCTACATTGATGTATTTCTAGGATAAGGTGATAAGGGTTCTAAATCCACTCATCCAATAGGTTTTGGACATGTGTAGGTCTTAGATATTACATTATCTTTCCATTTTATTTAAATCGTTAAATAATGAGGTCATCGCTGCATCATCATGATGTCATAAATAATTTAATTTATTTAATGTCTAAAAATTATAAAAAAATCTTATAATGTAGGAAATATTTTTAGATTTCAAATTACTATTTATAGTAAAAAATATGACTTGTATAAGCCCATGTAAATTTTTTTAGTAATACATCTCATGTTTGTGTCGTTTTTACTTTAACATTAAATAAAAAGATATTTATGTCATTTCCCAACCAAAGTGGCTCCATGGGGACCCCAAGTTGACCCATGGATTTTATGGATCGGACATGACACATCCAATGAGGGTAGGACATGTGTCTAGGTCATTTAATTTTATTAAAACATTATTCTTGCCATAAACTACACTAATTACCTCTAATAGCGATTAAAAACATAATAAGTTACTATTTAACAAAAAATTATTTTTATCCCATTGAACCACATTTTACTTCATAATGAAAACCATGTATGTCGGATTTTTAAAATTCAAAACACAAATATGGAAAAATTTCATTTAAACGGAAAAATCAGTTTTTATAAGTACCACTTAGTGGTTTCACTATTCATCAAAAATTGAAGTTTTTCAGAAAAATCCCAAAAATTCACCCTAAGCTATATTTGATATTACAAATTCAAAAATGAAGTATATTTTACAAAATTGAAAACATATAAGTCACATTAATTAATTTAATAATTAATTCCCGCTGTTAGAGCAAATAACGTGTTTTTATGAAACAATAAGTATCAAAAGATTGACACTAGTTTAAGTCTGATTTCAAAGTGAAATTAATTCCAATGACCACTATTGGATTTAATGGTAAAAATATATTCTAATTTCAATTTAAAACCAATTCAAAAGATAATCTAATCATGTAAATAAATTAGATTAAAAAGACGTTTTGAATTGAAATACAACATTTTACACTATTCAATAAAAAATGAACATTATCGGAAAGATACCAAAAATTTACACAAAGTAAATTTTATTTCCCAATTCTTAAGAAGAGTTTTATTTTGTCCAATATAATTTATAAGGGTGAAAAAACTATATTTAATGACGGTTCTCCATCAAAAGGCGATAAGTGAACGTTTATTGAAAACTAGGGCATATACGCCGAAAATTGAATTCTTTCCGTATTTTAAGCCGTTATCCTTTATTGGATAAATGTAAAAACATTTAAAAACATATATAATCATATTTTAGTTATTTATATCCATTCCCGCCAATACAACGGCTACATGTTATCTACCATTTAAAATAATATTATTTTATTATTAGAGTGCAACGTAAGATTCCCAAGAAACTCGTTGTTGTGTGTTGGGTACGCCATCGAGCATAGCGTCCCCTTTAAAGTCATATTAATATTTTATTCACAAATATGGATAAATATGAAAATGTCATATTCTTTATTTACCTGGGGTGTTACATGCAATCTTTAGATCAACAAGATAGACTTTATGTTAAAGATATATTCAAGTTAAATTTACTTCTTCTATCAATTTTATCTGACCAAAATACAAAATTTACATCAATGATTTGGAAAAGACATCTGAAGTCGATGGATACTGAGTTTTCAGCATGGGCTTTGATCCATTTGATGGATAGTTAGAGTGCATGATTCAAACATTGGAAGATATGATTTGAGATTTCTCATTCTATAATATGGGAAATTAGGATCAATATATTTCAGTAGTTTAATTTTTTTATAATAATTTGTTTTATTAAAGTATAAATATAACACCTTTTGAGGAATTATATGGAAAACATTGTCAGACTCCGATTAATGTGAAAAAGTCAGTGATAGAATGTTTTTGGGACTAAAATTTGTTGAAGTGATGATTGAAAAGGTAAATATAATTCATCATCTTATGAGGGTATATGAGAACATGAAAAAGAGTTATATAGATAACTGGAGGAAGGATCACTCATTGGAGGCACAATATCATGTTTTATTAAAGTATGTACATTGAAAATTATAACGAGTTTTAGCTAAAAATAAAAATTAAGTACTTGTTTTTTTGGTCCATATGAAATTATAGAGAAGATTAGATGAGTTTATTACTATGTATAATTACCACTATGTTTATCTTAGGGATATGATGTGTTTTATGTTTCCTTACTGTGAAAATATATACCAGATGCATCTCATGTTTTGAGCCCTAAAGTAATTTAGTTGGAAGAGAATCTTTCTGCTAGGGAAAATATATTATGTATTATATATTTTAGAGATAATATAATATAGAATAAGATAAATCACTTGGAAAAATATTTTTAGAATAACCACATGATTGATAGAGTAACATGGGAATCTAAAAAATAAACGAGGGAAAAATACCCCTACCTATTTAAGTATTGAATACAATTTCATGGACATAATTTCATTTAGGGTGAATAATGTAAAAAACAATGTAATATGAATTTATAAATCAGTTACATATATTTTTTATATTCAGGATTAAATATTATCAATTCATATTCTGTATAAAAATTTTATGTATGTTTTCAATCAAAAAAGAAATAGATTTATTATAATTAAATTATTTTCCATGAATTATACTGTTTTATTTAAATGTAAAATTTATTAATTTTATAATGTTAATGATATAAATAAGAAATATTTTTATTAATTTAACACATCAAAATTATCTTTGGATGAAATTTGGGTGGTTTTCTAAAAGTGTTTATTTTTTGAATAGTAAAATATACGGTTTTAACATATAATGCATTTTTTTGACATTATTATTATTTAATAATGAATTAAAAATTTATAAACACATTTTATTGACCAAATATGTATTTAAATAATAAAATAATGACTTTAAAATTATTAGTTGAATTTATAATCCTATTTTAGATATTTTAATTCCTATGTTATATTTTATTCAATTTTATATTCAATACTTTTAACATGGTGGTACAAGGATTACATTCGGTCTGGGCATGGTTATAATGAAAAATCACCACAATTGTTTAATAAAAAACAAAAAAAAATCGTATAAATAATCAATCCATAAAATTTTGAGGTCTGAATGAAAAAAAGAAACCTTTTAACCCTAAAACACGCCTCACCACATTTATAAACACATTATATCTTTTTTCCTTTTAAAACCACTTATATTTCACTTTATATCAACAAATACCTATAAAAATACCTCCAAAAAATCCCTAGACATAACCTATAAGTTCTAGTATTTCTAAAAGACCAACCTAAAAGGATTATGGTGTGAACTAAAGATAGTTCTACAAAGAAGATGTACAACTCTTAATCAAGTTTGTTCATGATTATTTTTTATTATATCTCCAAAAACCTTCAGTTTTTTTAAAATAATAACATAAGTATATTAAATATCATTAAATAATATTATACTTATGGTATTTTCCTTTTCTGTATCATTTTCTATCCTATGGTAAATGAAAACATTGCTCATTTGTACATGTGGACAACCATCCTCACAAAGATATTTGTTTTTTCATCACGTCCTCATAATATTAGTTAAAATGGTGGATAAAATGAATACATATTATTTTATTACATAACTATGATCCTATAATGATAATATATTATTTGTCTTCTAAAATTTTATTCATTTTAAAATGATAACGTCACTCATGCATACAAGTGTACTACTAACTACAGGAAGTGAAATGATTCATTTTTCATGTCTTCATTTGAATGATGGTTATAAAAAAGTATTTTATGTATAAAAATTATTTTTATTTCATAATTAATATTTTTGAGATTATTAGAACCCTTTTACCCTAGTGAATATACCAAATATGTTTTGGTATTTTGAATCGTACATCCCCCAAACACCTAACATGAACTTAAATGATTTAGTTACCATATAAGACATTGTAATATATTAAATAAGAATGATTATTATAAGGGAATAAACCTGAGAATTTTCTTAAATATTTAAATAAATATTATATTTTTATTATATAGTAGTTAAAAAATATACGTTGCGAGACCGACTTGAGGTAAGCGATTTTTTATATAACCTTATGTAAAACATTTGACCATTTTATTTTAGACTAATTTTATTCCATATCTGTGTTTCTTAAAATTTCCAATAATTTTATTTATATAATTAAAAGAATTTTGAAAATCATTTAAACTATTTTTTGATTTCTTTATGAGGGTTTTATAATAATTATTTGTAATGTTTTCCTAATGGGTTATTTTTTGAACTTTTTTAAAATGTGTGAATAATTTTTTATAACCTACATGGAATGAACAAAATTTCATTCATTCATGGAAATCAATATTTAATATCCTCTCTATACTAGTTTTGGAATGTTTTAAAGGAATATCATACTTATGGTTCTTCTATTTTTTTCATTTTAAGAGGTTTCAAAGGAAACAAGATTTTAATCCCTATTTTGAAGTGAATCCTGAGAGTGATTCTGCACGTGTGTTAAACAAAAAATTTTCTAATATTTTATAATTTAAATGAAATATTCTATATTTTATATGAAATTTTTGGTCCCTGTAAAATGTTCATGATGACATGTGAGCCAGATATATCGCTCTAATGCTTTGAGTAATGATTTTTTACACTAAATAATTATGCTGTAATTAACTATGTAGTTTATACCATTTATAAGGGTTGTTATCATCATTATTAAAATATTATATTACAAGGAACATAAAGGAGTTTTATATTATTTAAAAATATCTTTAATGGAAATATATTTATTTCATAATGTAAGAAAATAAAACTATATTTTAAGAAGGTTTATGACGCTCTTAATAGTGAAAGGTATGTTTTTAACGAAAAGGTTGTTCACGGGTCCTCTTATTTCCTTTGAAAACATCATGATTATTATTTTACCTTCATTATTATTAAGGAAATGTTTTATAAAAAACAATTGTCAATAAATATAATTTTACGTTTAAGTAAATAATTATTTTAGTTCAATTTTTTTTATATAAAAGGAAAACGTTTCTTATAGATTTCATACTTTTTCAAATGGAATAATGATTTTATTTATGTTTTATCACTTATTGAGGGTTTTTTATCATCCTAAATTCTCAAATGTTTTTAATTGGGGTTAAATATTAATAAAAATTATATTATTGTATATATTTTTAATATAGGAATTCATTTTAAATGAAGAGAACATGTTTTGAATGAAACATGGGTTTAAATTTAATAATACTATTTATTTTGTAGAGAAAGTGGGTAGTGAGGGGATGTGTACACTATTTTATTAGGGCTTCATATATAATATTTTTTCTAATTATCAAAATCTCGAAAACTAAAAGATCATGGGAATGTAATAAAATTATATATTTGAATTTTAAAAAATAATTATGGGTTGTTAAATGCATGAGTGCTTATAATGATTGATAAAAATTGAATACCATATTACTTTCAATCAAATATGAAACTTAAAATATGGGAAAATATATACTCAATAATGTCTTATGATGTAATTTATATAATAAAATTAAATATAACTATAAATTCTAGAGTCGTAAGTATTTTAGGATGATATGTTATTTGAAATTCAAATAATTATATCTGAAAAAAGCTCCAGAGCCTTCCTTGTGTCTTCAAATATCCAAAAATCCTAAATTATTTAGCATCATGCATTGAAATTACCTCAAAGATGGACCAACACACTATTAATTTAGATGTGTGTCTTTATTACAATTCCCTTATATATATCTGACTAGAAACTATGTCTATAGATGTTATTAGTCTCATTAGAACCCTATTGTTAGTTGGGTAAAATTGTGGGATATGTCATTTCCAAAATTTGGGTGATTATAAATAATGTTAGGTTTAACCAATATTTCCAATCATGGAAAACAGTTTTAAAACCAGAAAAATAAATCTATGGGGATGTGAATGGGTGAGACATCAAATAGGACAATGTTGTGAAGTAGATCAAACCTCTATAAAAACATGGGAGATCCTGGGATTATCATATTGAGGAAGAAGAAAGAGTTATGAAATACCCTTTCTTTACCAAATTTTTTGAATAAAAAGATACTCCCATTACAATTGGCTGCGAACCTATCTGTATGGAGGATGGAATTGGAACGTGTTATCAAATCATCACCGAGATCACAAAATCAGTGGAATCTTTTCAAGTTGAGCATTTTTTTCTCAGTGCTATTCAAGATGATATTAATGCTTCCATCCAAGTTTAATTTATAATTATGGATCCCTGAAAATATAATCTGAAATAGAGTTTATTAGTTTCAAAACAATCCCTAAAACCTCTGGACTTTTTGGGTCCCTCCCATAAAATAAAAGGGGATCCTCATATCAACGCTTTGAAGGATAATGAGGATTATAGACCCCAAAAAAGAGAAAATATTATTATAGTAAATAGGGAGATAAATCAATCATCTGATATAAAAAGTTTATGGCCAATCATAAAATCAAACAAAAAATTGATGTTAGGTGTAGAAGAGAGGGTTGATGGTTCCCCCAAATCCAATACTAAATGAAAACTCTAGTATAGAACTATTAGGTTTTGGAGAACCTGGAAACTATAAGTTCTATCAGGATATTAATAAAAAAATCATAATCCCATATTAATTAGGCTTGAAGAACCTAAAATAAGTTTCTCAAATATAATTTCTTCTTTTGAGAGCAGGGGATATCACATACTTGGAAGGAATCAACCTCAATCTGACATCGATTAACTCTGGATCATGGTTCATGAAAATTGTGAATTTCCTTCCATTTAATATTGGTGAGTATATTGTTACTTCTATATTTATAAGAGTATTAAGGAATCACTACTTCTGTATTGATTCGTCCTTAAAAAGGTACCATGATAGTAGACACCTATGGATGGAAATCAACTGCCTCTATAATTCAATTAATATTCCTTGGTTTCTTATAAGGGACATCAACATGATTTTACATTCCGATGGGATGATTTTCCTTGTGTTCCACCCTATTATAATCATGGAATTTATATCATGAATTAATGATAATAATCTATTTGAAATTAACTTGGTTGGATCCAAATTTACATGGTACAGAAGGATTTTTGAATAGATTTAAATCTAACTAGGATGGTAATGGTTTTTAAAATGGGGAATCTGTGAAATTTTAGGGATCCATATCATATTATTCCTTAGGGAGGTGAAAATATGATCATCACACTATACACAGGGGTTTTATTAATAAGGAAGGGGATCCTCCCCTACCCTTAATGTTTAATAATTCCAGGATCCTCCATTATAAATGTAGACATATTTTCCATGAAATATATACTTATGTGGATTATAAAAATAATATATTGATGGACATCATCCAATTTAAACTAATTAAGAGAATGATAAAATAAGGGGGAATAAATTATTTCAATTATTTAGATATGGTTATTGAAAATCTTTAAAATCTTCTTCTTTTCCTTCAGTAATATATCAGTAAGAATGATTTCATTGGATGTCTTAAACAAGAAAGTGGGATGTCCTCTAAGCTCAGTAACCCCCTCAATCTCAATGAATAAATTTAAAAGGATATCTTAAAAACAAGGTGGATAAATTGTGGTGATATAAATATGAAATTATTAAATTAAATATTGATAAATTAGGGTTAAATAGAAATATTTCTATTC
The DNA here is from genome assembly GCA_963277665.1 of Viscum album. Taxonomy (NCBI): domain Eukaryota; kingdom Viridiplantae; phylum Streptophyta; class Magnoliopsida; order Santalales; family Viscaceae; genus Viscum; species Viscum album. The sequence continues at coordinate 1,154,203,967 of OY728120.1, read as the reverse complement.
TCATGGAAAATGACCATCTCATGGAGGAAAGACATGCTATTTCCAACAATTCTATCTCATACCATGTGAATATATTCAGTGGACCCCACTTACTTTAACTTGATGGATGGAATTATACCTATACTGGTTCATGCTGATGTCTATATAATATTGAAATTAATTCCTCTTAATTTAAAAATTAAAGAGGCTATATTTGGACTCAACGTTGGGAGCTCTTGTGGAACTGCTGGCTTCAATAATCACTACTTCCATGATTACTAGAGCATTATTAACCGTGATGTATATAAACTGGTTATTGATTTTTTCATGGGAGATTACCTCACACACGTTACCAACACTAATTTCCTTGAACATATTCCAAAGGTGGTCAATGCTAGTTAAATTTTTTAATTTAGACCAGTTTCTCTTTTTAATACCATTCATGAAACAATCAGAAAATATTCTCACCAAAATACTCACCAAAATTTCAGAAAAAATAACATACTGGAATAAATATGGATTCATTAAAGGGATAACCATTAAATACTGTCCCATAACTACCTCATATTTCATGAATATTATTAAGAAGACTACCATGGGTGGTAATATTTATTGGAATATTTATATTAAAAAATAATTTGGTACCGTGGGCTGAGGTTTTATTGGTAAGGTCTTTACATGGTTTGGATTTCATGTTATATTTTTCAATGGATTATAGATCTTTTTGGCTATGATCTTATATCAATTCTCATTAATGAATCACCAGAGGTATATCTCACATTCTAAAGAGGGGTAAGGTAGGATTACCCTCTCTCTGGCATTGTCTATGTGATTAGTGAAGATTATCTTACCATGGTTCTTCTCAATATGGTTGATAAGGGTGACTAGATGACCATTACAGATGTTATAGGTTTATCTACTTCATCAAATTTATTTTACACAAATGATATTATTCTCTTCACATAGAGTGAGAAAAGAAATATCAGGAACTTAAAAAAGTCCCTCCTTCATTATGAAAACATTTTAGTGCGGGAGATTAGTTAGATTAAATATTTCATTTTATTTTGGAAAAATATTATTGTATCCATAAAATTGAGAATTATTAGTGAACTGTACATTAGAGAAGGAGTATTGACTTTAATTTACTTAGGAGTTCCCATGTTTTGGGGAAGAACACATGATGTTAACATCAATCATATTTTAATCTAAATTCGATGACTCATGGTCTCTTGGAAAGGAAAACCTCTCTCAATGGTTGGAATAATTTTCCTTTTGAATCAAATCACTGTCTCGGGATTTTTTAACTGTTTTATGGATTAAAAATGGCCTTTTATTTTCTAAATACCATAAATATCCCAATCAATCAATTTATTTTGATTGAAATCATTCTTGAAAAAAGGATCCTTAAGGTTCCTTGGATGAAAAGTTACAAGCCACATGCTCTTAAATGGATTAAAATTGAAAACCTATTCATCTTCAATGAGTCCATTCAGCCTCACATATATGCATCCATGTTAATTAGAAATTAATATTTTGTAATTAAAAAGAGAAATATTCATGGCTAGATATAAATCTAGGAATTTGAATTATATCGAATCATCCATTTAGCCTACATTCCAGCACATTTTCTCTAAATATTCTATACAGTAAAACTGGTTGGCTAAAAAAAATCTCTTAGTTTTTGGATTTGAAGTTGGATAGGTGTACCACTGGATGATATTATCAACTCCTCTACTACAATGGTTTTTCTTAAACCTTAAATCATTGATCTAATATCTTTCCTCAACGATATAACTTATGTTATTAGATCATCTTTTAGTAATTATGTTTTTATAAAACACGATAAACTATTAATATGGGAGATGATGGTGAATGTAATTCTTTATTATAATATTTTTTATGGGAATGAGATATAGGGTAGTCCCACTGGGATCAGATACTTGAATAAAAACTGAATATTACCATCTATATTTGCATTGTTATGGAGGCTGACCTATTAAAATATCCTAGTCGGTTCTAGTTTGGAAAAAAGTGGTTGTCACCATTTGCTCAAGATGTGTATTTTTTAATCAACACAGGGATGATTTGAATCATATATTATGATATTTCCATCCAACCTCATCATTCTGGAATGTAGTTTTTGAAATCATTGAGACTCGTCCTCCAAACGTAGATTCTATTATTGATAACCTCAATTGGTGATTTATGATTCTAATTTCAAAGTAAGACCTGTTAAGTCCTTCGAACTGGGATGTATAGAAACCATTTTTAATATTTGTAATGGAAATAATAAGAAAATTCATGAGCATTCCTCTATCAAAATTCTTCCGGTCATTTTTAAAATCATTGTGGCAGTGCAGAATGATAATTCTCACTAGTATGGCCATTTATACAATTAATTCCATGATTTTGCAGTCCAGAGATATATTAATATTATAGGTAATTTTTTATCTCTTTCAGGTACTTTTTTAGTCATTTCAAATTCTCCTTTAATTGATTAGATTAAATTCAACACTGATGGGTCTTCAAGAGGATATCTAGGCCCTCCATGCTTTGGGACTCTTTATAGAGATCATAGTGGTTATGTCTTATGGTTCCTTTATTGACCTTGTGGAATTATATCTTCTTTGAATATCAAATTCTATTCTTGATTAATGTGATTAACATGTAATGTCACTGGAATTGGAAAAATTTATGGTTTTACTGTGACTTGAACACAATTGTGGAAGCTATAAGAATCAGTAACATTCACCACTCCTGGAAGATCAATACAAGATAGATCAAATTCCTAGACATTATTTTCTAAATAAACTATACCACCACACACATTTATTGTGAATACATCTCTCTTGCATATGGTCTTGCATAAAAAGGGGTGATCTACGATGACATAATCTGATCCAACACACTTCTCGATGTGTGGATTCATCTTTTCCAAAGAGATAAATATAAAATATATTCATCTAGACTAGTGTAACTTTCTTTTTCATTAATATTAGAAAAAAATTCCATTGGACAAGGTATCCATCTTATTAAAAAAATTTCCTAAATTATAATTTTTATAATTTAATGTATTATGAATTTTTCATAAATTATTTATCTCATGTCTAAAGAGTGAATCTCCTACATGTATAAAGTGTTAAACATGATTCAAGTATTAGGGTGACTTTATAATTGTACATTTTATGAATTTTTCAAGGTCTTAATATTTTATTATATTACCAATGTACATATACATCAATTTAAAGTGTTAATATTTTTCTAAAATTTTCATTCTTTCATTTAAAGAGTTATATGCTAGGTTTTGTATTATTCTACCTTGAATTTTGATTTTATTAAGTTAAGATAATTATTTAATAAGTTAATTATAGTTTATAAATATTTGGTGTCATAATTACTTTGGAATTGATTTATCCATAGTGTAAAGAACAAGGAGTAGAGGGAATATGGGTCAGACTGCTCACTTGTTAGTGATCTTAAGATCAATCTAGAAAAGTGGGGGTTGGATTACTATCATTACACAATTACTCTTGTCTATATTAATGACTTTATATGATTGTAATAATTTAAATGAAATATTTTATTATACTATACACATGATATATATTTTAATATGTGTATATATAAGTTGGATTTTTTAATTTGGGTTTGTAACATAATCTATGTGTTGTATAATTAGTTACACATCAATATGGTTTGAATATATTGGTTTAATGTAAAGAATAAGATATAAAACTAAATAATAAAAATAATGAACACATGTAAAGTGAATGAATGATATATAAAGTTCATATAATAAAAACCCTAGAAAATAATGAGGGTTATATTTTTTCCAAAGTGAACAATTGTTAAGATATTGATAATCCAACTTGGTAGGTGAATACAAATACGACTTCCCAAAAATTATCCTATTTAAAGAAAATAAGTTATTTGTGATTATAATAGGACTAGGTGATTATATATGATGTTATATTTTGGTTACACTTATCTGAGAAGCTGGAAGATGATTAAGATACTAAAAAATAGAGTTTATGAATATATATGATGGATTAAGTTATGGCAATGTTTTATCAATTATCCAAGATTAATATATGATATAATTGGTTAAATTAACTTCATAAATAGTTATGTGATGATATAAATTCTAATTTTACGCAAATCTTAGTGAAATATGGATCTTTGACCTCTAATTTTAATGATGAAATATAAAATGTGTAATCATTCAACTAAGAGACCATTTAACAAAACTCATAAAATGAATATAAAAGTTTATAATCATAAAAAGGATTATGTTATTGATAAAATGGAATTACTATAATAAAAAATTACATTAGGATAAATTTTAGAGGAGTAACTTCTTAATGTATGAAAATTTATAGATTGTTATAGAAACATAAGAATTATTCTTAAGTAAGAAGGAAAATTACATATGTTATTCAAACCCCTTCTTGAGCATCTGAAAGGTGAATCCCTTTATAAAATGAATTTAAATTATTATGATAATAATTTTAAGGATTCATTGGATGTATTTTTTCTTATACTTGTGTTAATATATCTAAAGTTTCAAAAGAAATATGAGAATATGACTATGTTCAAGATGATAATACTCTATAGAAAACATGAATAGAATGAGAGGTCTAAAGCTTCAAAGGATTTTATTAGATGAAATTTTTATAAAGGAACTTCAATACTCAATAATTTTCTCAACATTCTTGGGTACATAAATTTCATAGAGAGGCTAAAGTCACCTTTTCGACTTGATCAATCTATTAACTTGATTCTATAATCATTTCTAGAAAGGTTCTAATATTTTATTGTGATTTATAAAATGAAAGATATTAATTACAATTTTCTTAATCTCCTCATTATGTTTTGGATTTATTAGTAGGACATAGGAGGTTTCAGATAGAGTGTTTCATTAATAGTAAAATAGAGTAAAAATATAAATCTAAAATAAGAAAAATTCTTTTATAAGTTCCAACAATGTTTCTTCTAGTATCATGTAAAATTATTTGAAACATAATAGAGGAGTTAGGAATGAGGGTTATTACTAACATTTTGGAAATCTTATCCACCAGAGGAGGAATTTATCAAAATATATTAAGGGTTAAATGATACCCAGTGGAGATTCCTCTTCTGGTATAATGTTATAGAAACTAATTCTTATATCATGAATGGTATATGACACCAAGTATATATTTTATATGTTTTTTAAGTATATATGAGTTATAAATATATTAAATATATTATTAATAAAGCTTAAACTATGAATTTATGTAATTAAATTATTGGTTGTTACTTCAAGTACATAGATCAGGGGAATACTTTAAATATATGAAGGATCAAGGATCATGATTTTATATTTTCTTTTTCTATCCTCTTATATGATAAGATATATTTATAAAAATGGGTTTTTAAAAATTAATACAAGATGATATATTCAAAAACTTTGATTATATTTAATCAAGTTAAATAACATGGTTTCAAAAAGAGATAATGATAAAAAGTGTTTTACTCGAGATAAAAGGGTTTGTCCAATATTTTTATTAAATTACGAGAAAAGGGTTCCAAACACCCATCAATGGAATATTTTAATGTATAAAATATGATTTCTATAGTTTTTCTCCAAATAAGAATCATGGAAATATTTTATTGTATATAATAATAATTTTAGAGCATTTCTCATAATACATTTAATAACATCGAAGATATGGCTGAAAATAGTTTGTTTTTTTACATATTACCATTAAATGTAAATAAGTGTTATTTCCTAAAACAAGAGAGTTTGTATATTTTTCCATGATATTTTTTCAATAATATTGTTTCTAAGTAGTTAATTAGAGTATGTCTTGACTTTGAGATTTATGATGGTAATAAATAAAATATTTTACAAGTTAAAATTCAATTTGAATGTACATAACATCTTAAATGTGTTTAGGGTATTATTGAATTTTTTTAAAGGGTTACATTTTCACACATTTTTGATCTTATAGAGACCAGGGATTTTCATATATAGATATAACCTATTTTTAGATGAATATTCAATACATTACCAAAAAAAATCATGAATACTATAATAGTTTAGGGTTTTTGGAGACTGGGTATATTATCTCCAAATTTGGTGAAATATCTTAAACATGTAAATAATTATCTTACCCATTAGTAATATTCACAAACACACCCTAATAAAAACCTTTCTTCATAACATAGGGAAAGTAAATATAACAAATTGTGATCTCTGGTGATCAATATGGATAAACAAGGGAGATATGTAAGTATAACATTAACATAATGGTATAAGAACATGATCACAACATTTTAAATACACAACATACATATTAAATATCATAATATTATGTTACGTAATAAATATTGGTAGTTTACAAGACATTAATCATAAGGAAATCTATAAAAATGAGATATGAGAGTATAAAATTGGCATACGAAATGGAATTTTATCGAAAATGTTTTTATTGAATGCAATTTGCATTGTAGTTACGGTTCACTACCAAGTCTATCATGGTGGAATGAGTTGACTCCCCAAACTATCAATGTAGTTAAGGGTCACTCCCAAGACCACCATATTGGGAAAAGTCCCTTACTGTATCGGGTTTTCTCCCTATTATTGTTCTATATATGTAATGAGAAAAAAATATTTACCTAATTCATTGTAGGGGGATATAAGTACCACCCATCACATAATGAAAATAATATATATGTGTTTCAAAAGATCATAAAACATTCATTGTATCATAACCCATGAAATTAAATGGGTTTAATAACAATTTAATTATATAATAATTTGTGGAAAATATATAGGTTTCATAATTTTTTAATAATTTCATAATTTCATAGCGCATGGAGGGGGAATTAGGTATGATTATAATTTTCTCATTGTATAACCTGTAGAGGAGAAAAAAGCTTCAAAAACTTATTTTCATCATAAACCATTGAAGAAAAGAATAAGAATGGTATCCTTGGTTCATATCCTTAACAAATAATAAATTACATCAAGGGATTCCATTTTAGATGGATAATTATTTTTAATGATAAATCCCTTAGAATGTTTCTCACAGAAGATTGATTTTATTTAAAAATCACTATTTGAAACTAAAAATTCCTAAAAAAAATCAGAAACAGTTTTCTTTGAAAATAAACATGAAACCTATAAAAGGAGGAATTATATATATTTTAAAACATATCTTTAGGAAAATACCATCTATGCATAAATAACAATTTTTGAAACATACAAAAATTATGGAAATAATTTTCTTTCATAATATCCTTGAAAACTTGGAAAGGAATCTTAAATGAAAATAATGATCATGATTGAAGAAATTATATTCATACCATACACATAAAACAAATATTCATTTCACATTTCTTGTAAAATCCAATTGTCATTTGTTTGGAAACAAATATGATGATTCCTTGGAAACATATGGCTGAATATATACAATATAGAATTGTTTAAAATAATTCACTAAAATTTGTTTATTTAATTTATTATGGTAAAATGTTTTTTTCCATTAATATTGTTTATCAGGGAAAGAGGTCCTTTATTTTCTAATAGTTTATTATTTTCTTATTTAATTAATTAGTCACCAAATATATAATTATATACTCATGTGTAAAAAAAATATTTTCATAATTAAGTTAATACTATTTCTATCCTCTATTCCAACTACTTTGTGATTAATATCATATAATAATATTTTAATAATATTACATGTTAAAATTAAACTCATGGTTGAATGAAATTCAAGTTATACTTTGTGTTACATGTTATAATAAATATTGAAATGATTAAATTAATTTTAAAAAACATTTCACAAAATCTCAGGGCGTTAAATTTTACCCCCTTATGATGAATTTCTTCCTTAAAATACATCGTGGTCATCAATGGTTTAACATTAGAAAATTATTTCATAGAAACAAATATCATAAAAGTGGTTAATAAAACATCATCTTAAAAAAGAGAAAGTGATGTGTGGATGTAATCTGGAATAACACATACTAGATTTTCAAATATGAGAAAATTGCTCAAAAGTGAGAACATGGGCACACAAAAGAATACTAACACCTAAATATTAATATGGAATGATAGAGAAGATTGTTAGAGGATTGTTAGGGACAAAAAATCCATAAAATAAATAGGTAATAATAAGGTCAATGATATCATTAAAAATGATTACTACAAGGAAACCGTTTATTTCGAGATCATTTTTCTAATATTGGGCAATTCCTTTTCAATCTAGATTTAGATCATATAAAAATGTACATACTTTATATATTTTTATTTCATAATCAAAATTTCAGTTGTTAGTTTTTCATTGATCATTTTAAACTTCTTCTCTTACTCTAAGAGATGAATTTATCATTTTTAAAGAAAAAAAATAAGATCTATAATAGAATGATAATTCATTACTTATATCTATATCTAAAAAAGGTTAGAAATGGTTATCCAATATGGATAAATCTTGATATGTTGAAGTAATATGTTAATTTCTAAAATGTTATCCATAGTTGAAATTAAACCATTCCATAAATGATTAAATTTGACACCCTTCTAAAATTCTAAATTTATATAGAAGATCTATAAATTTCTAAAAATCAACTTAACATTAATCCCGTATATATCATCTAGTAGCTCTTTATTGTCACATAACAAACATTTTAATACCTTAGTCATATATTTTTTTGAATCATGGTAATTACTAAAATTACCCTAAAACCATAATAAAAACATACATACTTCCTCATTACATGAATAAAACCACTAATTATTGAATATATTACAGAAATCTAATAATTCTGTATGAACCATCAATGATAATACAAACCAATCTGTTCATAAATCATTAATCAGTTCCAAGGTCATCAATTATATCCAATTTACTTTGTTCATATTGAACATCTCTTCATCCTAACATCATTATCTCAAAAAGTGGAACATATTAAGATTTAGCTTCTATTAATATTGTGTTTTCCATAAAGTATCATCTTACTAGAAAATCACTTTTCTAGGTCATCAGTATCAATCAATATATTATTGGAAATACTAAATAAAAAGCCTCTAAATGAAATACATATATATATTATGATTCATATAACATAATTCAATAATTCTAACAAAAAAACAATACAATTATTCCGCCTCATACTTAAACCATTAACTAGAATATGTTTTGGGTGTGGGAAAGAAGGACACAAAGGGTAAGGTGTGTGATGGTGATTGATTCATGGGGTGGCTCCGATAATATCTCATGAGTGTTAATATTCACCGACTTGAACATCTCCCTTAGAATATTTCGTTCACGCTTCACTTATTGAAGCTCCACTTGGAAATGGTCATGATCAATGCCTTTTGATTCTACCTTCCTCCCATGTTATGAAAAATTGAATTTTTATGAAATGACATTATTGGTTGGCGTCGTAGACTTTTCTTACTATATCCACTTCCCTTTTTCAAAAATTTACTTATAAACATTAATGATAATGTCAACATTATTGTCCAGAGTATAATTCCCAATGGTTATATTGAAAAACTATCATAATTGATCTAGGGTAATATAACAATCAGAAATAGATGGTCACATTTCACTATTTTTTTTATTTCCTTATTCAATTCATAAGGTTCCACTGTTTATAAAATAATATAACACACATTTTTAGGAAACATTTATCTTTTAAAAAGGTCAGATCATTAAATTCTCCCCCATTAATGAAATTAAATCCATGAAATTTTATCTTATTGATTGATAATGTTAATTATAAAAGAATTAATTATCATAAATATTTCTAATTTATTTCTTCTAGGATGATATACTTAACACTTTTAAAAACTATTTACATTATCTAGATATCCTTTACAATGGTTTGTAAAAGATTGTGATTAACTAAATCACAAACCCCCGAGAGTGTCAAAGGAGGAGTGAAGAAATGACTGTTATCATGCTCCAATCCTTATTTGAGTCTAGATCAAAGCACTGTTGTAGAGTTTTACCCCTCGAATCATTTGTTCAAGAGCCACATCCATTTGTTCATATCTAGACAAAGATTTTTTTCCCAGTAACCAATTAGTAAATATTTCACCAAAATACCAAGTTATTTACCTATACTTTTACTTGTCACTAGTTTTATATCTAAATTTATCAAATCGTAATTCCCAAAAATTACTAAACTATCCTTCGATTCCTACTATGGTTTCCCTCCTTTTTATTACAAAAATATTTCATTACATTGTAAAAAACAAAGTATCTTTTAACGTTTAGTGTCATTAAAAAAGGCACATAATACATGAAAAATTAAATTATTATTCTAATCCACTTTAAAGGCTTTACCATATGTTCATCCTAAGCTCAATTACTACATCTACTTACTTAGGGACATACACGGAAGGAATGAGTGAGAAGAAGGCCCAATAAGGGAAAACAAGGGAAACCATTTACCTGTGATCTTGAATAAAATGAATAATAAGATGAGGATTATAATAAAGGAATGATAAATAGGCCTATAATAATTTCAATATATGAATAATTACATGATAATTTGGATAAAAAATATAAATGATACATTCATAAGCATATCACGATGTTTTTTCATCGAGGTGTCATAAACATTACCAAGGTTATTGACCAAGGTATCATAAAACATTTCATCTCTAGAGATTAAATTATTTACCTAATACATTATAGAACTATCAGGGAGTACCATTAAAATAACTTAATTAATAATATACACCTAGATCATAAAATAAAATTTCATAAATAACCCACATATAATAAAATAAATGGGTTTCATATCTAAATCATGATGTTTTTAAGAAGTTATTAAATATAAGATCATTATGTATCTTTAAACCCACACAAAGGGAAAGTGGGTCTCATGTATGTTAATACCTGAATCAAATAGATAATTTTGACAACTAGGTGAATATGCATATAAAATAAAGGTGTTTCATTATTCACAAAAAGAAAACAAAAAGATATTTTTCTTAATAAAAATATTGAAATTTTAAGAAGAAAATTAGACTGCATAACTGTATGAAACATGGTTTTAGAAAATAGTAAAAAGGGAGGGTAAAATGGTCATGCACTTATAAAATTATATTAATATATTAAATTTATAGAATATAATGTAAATAATAATTTGTTTTGTAAAATTTAAATACATACCATATAAAAAGTGAACTTGAAAGGAAAAAAGAAGTTGAGATTTCCTTTACATTGAAGAGTAACTCTGAAAACTCAAATATCGGGACCTTGGGGGTTTTAAGAATCATTTGGGGGACTAATTTTGAGGTAAAAATATTATATATTCAGGTATTATTATTTTTTAGTATAATTAAATGAAGATATGTGAAGGTATTTATAGCAATAGTGGGGGATTTGTTTATTAATTTTTAAATAAACTCATTGGACAACTAGGTAGAGATAAATGAACAAAATTGGCTTTACCATGGTATTTTACCATTTCATTGGATACATAGGAAAACTATTATGTTATTTTAAACCATTATATTCTACAAAAATTTAATATTCATGTTTTGGCTAGGAAAATTAAAGTGTCCACAAAATGAAAATTTAAATGTTAATGTTTCTAATTTAGAATTACGTAAGTAAATTATATTTTTTTAAATGGTAAAATATATTAAAATAATATTTATTAATTAAATTACTTTTTTTATGTCATGTATTGTGGTTAATTAGACTATAAATAATTATGAAATAATTATTATATCACTAAACATACTGAAAAACACAAACAATATTTTTACTCATCACCAAAAATTAAATTATTTTATAAAATTCTCATAAATTCACCCCAAACTAATTTCAATGATATTATTTCAAAAATGATAATTATTATTTTTTAATAATTTACTAAAAATGATAATTTTAACTTCTAAATATAAAATTCCAATTTATTAAAAATAACAACGGATTGAAAATTCATAGTAAAATTTCGGAAACATGAAAAAATTACATCAATTTATCAGTTATATTTGAATAGTAGTGTTTTCATCCGACTATTTCATCAAAGTAAACATTATTAATAATACCTTACAATATTATAATAAGGATAAATTTTCTAAAAAGTACAATTTGTATCCAAAAAATCAATTTATCAAAATCCAACTCAATTTAATTATGTAAAACAATTCATAAAACAGAAATGATGAAATAAAAATTTTATTTAGATAATTGAATTAAACTTCAAATATAAAAGGACTTGACACAAAACCCCATATAATACTTGGATATTACCTAAGGGTATGTTGTGCGATGGTGATAGATTCATGGGGTGACTCTGCTAACATCCCCTAATTGGTAATTTTCACAAACAAAATCTTCTATCATACGAGATTTCATTGAAGCATAACTTTTTTAATGGAATGTTATAAATTATCATGATTAAATCCTATTTATTCTACATCCCAATAATTTTCTGAAAAATTGGATTCATACAACATATCTCTATTGGTTGAAGTCATCGACTCTTCTTTTTGTATACATTTTAATTTTAAAAAATTTCATTTATAAAATTAAATGATAACATTAAAATTATAATTATGTGTATATTTACCATTTTTAATATTTAAAAATGGTCATTATTAACCAATGGTCATATCACAGTCAAAACCATACGGTCAAGTTTCCCATTATTTTCATTTACATATTAAATAGATAAGGATTTGTTGTGTATAAAATACTATAACACACATTTTAATGAAATATTTATCATTAAAAAGTACATGTCAATACATATACTTTAGATACATCATCATTCCAAACCTCTAGATGTGGTAATTGAATAACTAATAACATCTATTCTCGATGCGGTAGTCTTCCATATATAGGAATACTGAATTGATAACCCATTTTATGAATGTGAGGATGAGTTTAGGTAAAAAACGTAACATAAAAACATATAATTATATTCAATATAATTATATTTTATTTTATGATGGTTTAATTATAATGTAAGTAAATGGATCAGGAAATAAAATAAAAATTCTTGATGAAGAACGTTACCTCTTCCTCAGGTAACCTCCTTAGGTTTTCACCAAAATCATTCAAAGGTTAGAATAATGACCAAAATAAGTCTAATAGGATAATAGTAGGTCTTTTTGGAAGTTATTTGGGTAGGTATTCATCAAACCAATAGGTTTTTAATGTTTTAATATGATATGATATGTGGTGGCCATTTCTATGTGAGGTGAGGGGAACACTTGTAACTTCTGAAAATAAAAAGGTGTACCGAAGTTTTTCACATGAAAAAGGATCTAAAATAAATTATTATATAGACTTGTACATGATAGGGTTAGAATATATCAATAAAATTTATTCTAGATAAGGTTTTAGGCTATTTTTACACTTTATTTATAGTTTAACCCACCGGTATACCGTTTTTTACCTTAACCACAGAAAATGTTTTTGGTATTTTTACTATGTATTATGGTAAAAAATAAGTTCAACATATTATGTAATATATATTTTCTGATTAATAATATCGAATCAAATTTTTTAAATTCCATTGATAGAAGTGTTAGAATTTAATTTAAAATTAATTGTGCATATGCGACATGAAAGCATATTTTCAAAGAGAAAACTATCAAACATTTAAATGTTTCTTTTTATAAAAATTAAATATAAAAATTATTCCAATGAAAGAGTTGGTTAAATAGATATATTATTGAAATAATTTTAATTTAAAACCAATTTAAAATATAATTTTACTTTATTAATAATTTAATGGAAATGAATGTTTTCAATTAAACTTCAGTATTTTCCATTATTCATAAATAAATTAATATTTTTAAAAAATTATCAAAAATCCATCCAAAGATAATTTTTACCTGACGATTTTAAAAAATAAACTTTAGTTTTTTTTAAATTTATTTTCTAAAATTTTAAAAAAAGAATTTTAAAATAAGTTCATAAAGGAATTTTTCAAAAAATCTAGGTGTGTTACAGATCTCAAAGAGGAATTTTTTTTTGAAATAAGTTCAAAAAAATGATGATGATAAACTTATAAATAGTTTTAAGTAAATAATAGATGTTATAAACACCATAATATTAAATGTTTTAAAGTAAATGATATTGAATACATATTTAATGTGTTGAACTTTTAGAATATGATTCCTAATCCTACCATTATTCAAATGAACTCTATTAAAATATTTTCCCATTAAAATGTTTTTGGGATGATTTTATTAGACAATCACATATAGATGTGGAAGGAATTACATCAAGAGGTAATGAGTTTAACAAAATCCATTAAATTTAGTAAACATAAGGAATTCTACCAGCCTTTAATATGATATGTGAAGCTATCAGTTTTTTTTTGGTTTTGTAAAATATTCTTTATTGAGTTTATGAATATTTAATATAATTTTTTATATAAAAACAATCTCAATTATATAATCATTCATATTAGCTACATATATAAATTATGTGAAATTATAATTAACTTTTCATAGTAAAACATTCAGTTATACCTAATTGATGTTCAATTAAACCTATTCATGATATGTTTTTAAAAATAAATATTTCAATATGTGTAGAGATGGGATGTTAATAAGATGAGATGATTGACTAATGTACTAAATAAAGGAGTTAATACATGTTTAGATGGGTATATTGGAGAATATCTTAAATATAATAGTTTTAAATTACCATGAAATTTTTCTTATCATACTAAAGAATAATATAATCAGTGAGAATGGAAGAATATAACTGTCTACAACATTACTTATGGAGAAAAGATATTTATAGTGGGGTACAACCATTTGATATATTATTAAATATCCATTCACTTAATAAAAATGATTAAAGTTTTGATATCCACAAATCTTATAATCATGCATAAATATTTCTATATTAGATGAAAATACACATAGATGATGTTCAATTTTTTTTGAAACTAAAACAGGAGCCCCGTTACTTGGAAGATGGTAAAAGAACCTTCATTAAAGCTTCAATTGAGTTTGAAAATGATTTGTGTTCATTCATACCATATATTTACTTAGAATGTTTTTAAATAATTTTATGAAGGATTCAAGAATTATTGAAATTATTTTATGTATTTTGAAAAGGATTAATATGGTTATCATTTTTGGTGTAAAGATAAAAATTTATATAAAAATTATAAAACAATTTGTGCTATATATTTATTGAAATATGGAAAATTATTTGATACATAATATTCTTGAGTTTGTAAAAAATTATAAATGTAATGAGTGTTATACTTTACGATATATAATATTTTTGGAATCATATGAAATATTTCCTAGAAAAAAATATAATATCATCAAGTAAAATCAAAATATAATTTATGAAGTTTATAAAGAAATAAAGAAAAGTAAAAGTTCACGCTGATGCATAACATATTTCTCATGTTATTTAATGTTTTCCAAGTAGTATATAAAATAATTCATTTAATATGGAATATATATATTGTGATTCATAATGAATTGTTTGAAAGGAAAAAACCACACCAAGATAAAAAATATAATTTAGTTGATATGAAAGATCCTTCAGGGTGATATGTAATATTTTACTATTTTTTGAGTGAAATTTGGAAAAGTACATGATCTCATCGTTGTAATACATATGATAGTTATTTATTATACTGGTAATGAATTTTGGGAAAATGAATGAATTATGAGATTTGGTAAATGAAAAATTATCATTGGGGTACCAAATAGTTTTTTGATGATATGTAAAATATTCCAGGTTATGTATAAATTTTTTATATAGAATAAAAAATATTTCATCAAAGATACTAAATATTCTCTGAAGTATATAGAAGATATTTTTTATGATTCAAACAATATGCATGTTTTTTTCTTTTAGAAAAAAATGATATTTATGAAAGCAGTGTTGGGAAAGAGGATTAAATAAAATGGTGTTGAGTTGTTATTTAAATATTAAATATCATGATGCTGATACAGGTTTAATATCAACTCAATCAAATAATTATATAGAATTAAAGATGGAATAACGTGAGGATCTTTTAATAATCACGGTTTGATGCTTGAATAACATTTAGAAATATCAAATTCTAGAAGATTTATAAAGAATGTTCTTGAAAATTTTAAACAAGGATATTTGATATTCATGGGAAAGTAGTTGAGATACTCTATTAGGTAATAGAATATTCCAATAACATTGAGAATTACTGAGAATGAAAGAAGAAACAAATCATTGGGGACAAACCAATATGATTGTTTAAATAATATTGGTAAAGTCACATTATCAAAGACCATGGGATTTGCAGATTCACAATGTTGAAAATGTTTACATTATTTGTTGAGAGAATAATGATATAAAGAATAAGTATTAGAAAACGATATTGAAGGAGTGGAGAGATAGAAATATATAGAGATATTGATGTACTATAATGACCCTGGAACTAGTAATTCAGATACAGTGTATGCTTTATTACATGGGAATACTATACAAAGAATCATATTCCAAAGGACTGAATAGTTTATTAGTCTTTGTAAACTAGATACTAACTCGAGTCATTCATTATATTTGAATATAGAAATTATAACCTAAATTTTTTCAAGAATATTATTATTCCCTATATAACATCCTTGCATATCATTAATTGTAAAAAACTTGAATTATTGGGAAGTGAAATAAAATATGAGTGAGCTTGGATGCTTAATAAGAGTTATGTGGAGAGGAATCTATCATGAATCGATCAGTATAATCAACATGATATGGTAAATAACTAAAAAAAATTCCCTTTAATAATTATGAATATCATGAATATATAATGATTCATCAATATGGAAAGGTAAAAATCCATGAACACATTCTATTTAATCAATAACATGACTATACTTATTAGATAATGAATAATCAATATGGCATAATAAATCACTGTGAGCATAGACCTATTAATTAATAAACTGATAATGAAATGAATCCATAGATGATATCATTGTGAAAATATGATGGATACCAGAAATAAATTAATTCTCAACAATGGGAAATATTAATTATTGTATTTCTTCGACTTATGAATCATGATACCTTTATCTTCAAGACCTTTCACAAGAAGGTTTAAAACTACAAGTAGAAACACACTTAATTCTAGCTTACAGATTTGCCTCATGATACTACAGATGAATCATGGAGATATATAATTGAGGTCCACACCCATCACAAAATGTCTAAATCATTCCACATATATCAAATAATTGATTTAAATCATTAAAAACATTCCTTATCATCAGATATTTATGTTGAGTAAAGATTGAAAATTAATCTGTATTTCTCTAGATAAAAAACTAAATTTCATTATATAACACCATATATAGAATTGATTATGGTTTAATAAATAAACATATTTATGATAAATAATATGGATATTTAGGGTAAATTTAATATCCAACTATCATAGGAAATAGAATATTTCAATGGAAAGTTAATGACCCCCAAATGAAATAAGATTTTGAATGTTAATACTTTCCTTGGTGAAAAATGATCTTAAAAAATACTTAAAAAGAATAATTATGGTATTAATATAACATATTACTAGTGAATTATAATTAAAATAAAGGGTTTTTGTTTTTGATTAATAAAAATACAATAAAAAGAACATTAAAAACTTTTTTAGTGAAAATAATCTTTTCACTTTGAAAAAAACCTTTTAAAAATAAAGGTTCACAAAACATTATGAAAATAATTTTCATTGAAAATAACCATTTAATATTATTAAATATTCATTAAAAAATTTCGTGTTGGTGATGGTTGGAAATCTAATTCATGTGAAACATGTTAAAATAAAGTTTACATTCCCTTTTTTGATAAATGATGAAGAAGCCTTATTTTGAAAAAGGCATGAATATTACTTTCAAAACATTTAAAAAATATACAAATGTCTAAAAATTTATTTAATAAATTTTTTTCCAAGGTTAAAAAATTATATTTTTTTAGAAGACAAGGACTTTGATGAAAAATGATTTTCGACCGATGAGAGAAATGAATATTTATTTTATTAATAACATTTTTTCAATAATTTTAAGTAACAAAGAGTGGAATTATGGTTTTTTTAAGTAAAACTGTATGAATAAGCATATTATAAGGTAATTAATGGGCTTTATTATGAAATTATCAAATAATTTCCTTCAATAAAAATTCAAAAAAAGAAATCCATATTAAATTGATGTTGTAAAAGAAACCCTGACAATGATCATAACATTGAAGTGGTAATTGAAAAATGAATCGATTATGTGTGTAAAATTTAAATCCAAATAAAAAAATTTTATTTTAAAAAAAAATATAGTCAATATTTAATAAACACATAATCATAGAATATCAAAGACAATGAAGATTTAATATAACCTAATGAAAAGAAATTCAGTTATGAAATTCATTACCTATGTGTAATTTTACATTCAAATCCAGTTAGATGAAATAATTCAAAAGTCAAACTTAAAATAAAACATATTATTATGAATCATGATATTATACTTTTAATCGTAATTATATAAACCATATTAATGAAATTTGGTGCATAACATTCAATATGCCGTAATTAAAGGGAAATTGAGACAAAGTCCCTTACCTCATGCTTCCTTTTGGTTGAACGTGATATAAACATTTATATAATGGTATTAATAATGTTAATAACTTATTAAATAATAATAATAATATTTATAATATCATATATGATCCTCTTATGACATATTATCATCTATTTGTTAATGATCTTTTGTTATTTTCATTATTTTGGGTGTTAATTGCCTTGTTTTTTATTTGTGTTTTTCCATGACCCCATTATTATTTATAGGATATAGAAACATAATCTAAAAAATTATATTAACGTTATAAATAAATTTTTTTTCACTAGAAGTATTATTATTATTATTATTGAAATTTGAACATGGAGAACGAATCACATCGTTTCATCTAGACGGTTGGACGAACATACACTTGATTAACATTTTCATTTCCCTAATGGGTGAAAGGGTAAGGAATAAGGTGATATATTAATTATAAATGATCAATAAAATTTTGTTTTTATCACATGTATTCATGAAATTTATCCTTTTTGGATTTCTAGTAAAGCGTAAGTGAAAAAGGAATCACATCGCTTCACGAGGCTGTAAATCACCATACACATGAGGGATGCTATCATATTTTAAATAGAATGAAATGTAAGAAGGTAAATTTAATATTAAAATTAAATTATTATATAAATATCATAACTATAATATAATTTTTTTTAATCCATCATTATATACACCCATAAAAGGTGGTTATGGAGAATAATTACCTCAGTCAATGAGGTGGTAATCCGCCATACCCACGATTGACTGTTTAATCTCCCATTTGGGGAAAGGGGAAATGCATATAATCATGCAATTAAAATCCTAAAATATTATTATTTGGATGATAACCAGATTATTATATAATATTGGTTTAATAATATATTAATGGTATCAAGAATAAACACAATAAAAATTATCATTTTAGAACATTAACTCTTCTTTAGAAAACGTCATTAAGTTTTCACCAAAATAAATCCTAGGCTGAATTTATGATGAAAAAACCGATATAGTCTGTTGTGATATGAGTAATTAAGTGATTAGGGTAGGTATTTTCCAAAAAAAATTTATTTAGAAGTGTGGAGAGGTGAAAAGAGGGAGTGGCCTATTATAAGTGTGGGAGTGGACACGAACGGAATTTTTAAAAGATTCAATTACACCCATGTTTTTATCATGAAAAAACCTAAAATGGGTTATTATCAAACCTTATAGGTTAAAATTTGCAAATATGTATATAAAATGGCCATTGGACAAGTTTTTAGGTTATTAAAACCCTTATTTTCTTCGTTTGACCATCGGTAAATATGTTTTTACATTATCCACAATAATTATGTTTTCTTGAATTAACTATTCATAATGTTAAAAAAATAATTTTACCTTATTATGTAATAGAAATAAATATGATTTCAAATATGGAATAAATTTTAAAAAATTAAATTCACAGAAGTGGAAGAATCCAATTTAAAAATATACTCATAGATGCGATGAAAAGAGGTTTTCCAAAGTAAAAATTTCCACAATTATATAAAGTTTTAATATAAAAATTTAATATGAAATTGATTCCAATGAAATAAATTAGATAATTTGTGTTAAAAGTAAAATAATTTAACTCTAAAAACAATTTCAAAAATAATATTACTTTTTAAATAATTTAAATGAAAATGAAGTTTTCATTTAAAATGAGTATTTTTCACTATTCCTAAAAAAATAGAACATTTCAGAAAAATACAAAACATTAACCCTAATATAATTGTGATATTATGATTTCCAAAATTATGTTTAAATTTTCAAATACTTTTATTTAATTTTGTAAATGGAAATTTTAAATTATGTGCGCAAAGTGGGACTAAACCATGTTTTAGAAGAAAATTCAGTTTTTATAAAACATTTTTTTTCACTGAAATGTTTTTTCTTTGTAATTATAATTAATAGATAAAGAATTAATTTTTTATATACGTTTAAACCAAATAATTTTTATAATTTATTTAGTTCTATTCATACCCATGAACTAAATAGCTATGTTATAAAAATTTCATTTTAAATAATTAAATTTTATTCAGGTATTGTGTTTCATT
Source organism: Viscum album (assembly GCA_963277665.1). NCBI lineage: Eukaryota > Viridiplantae > Streptophyta > Magnoliopsida > Santalales > Viscaceae > Viscum > Viscum album. The sequence continues at coordinate 1,154,183,342 of OY728120.1, read as the reverse complement.
TAATCACGGTATTGTATGCATTCCAAGCTATCAATGTGATTGAATTTATTTTAAAATAATCATATCATAATGTCTTAGTGTTTTATTTTATAGTATAATATTGTGTTTTCATGTCATATGTGATATCAAACCTAATGTTCCAATTTCAAAATATTGGGGTGGTACATTCTACCCCCTTTAATAAATTGCATCCTAAAAATTTAATATCTTTAGTGTGAACCCACTATTTAAATATGGTTAATAAAACATCGTCTTAATAAGAGATAAGGAGAAATACAAATGGTAATATTGAAAAATTCAAAACTAGATTTCTATGTAGAGGAATACTTGTGGAAGGTGAAAATTTAGAAATGGGGAAAAATATTAAATAATTATAGAGTGTAATAAAGGTAATAAATCAAAAGAAATTGAATGATCAATAGAAAGTTAAATAACTCAAAACCATAAAGCTATGATTATTTAAAATACCATATAATTCATCAAATATGAAAGAAATATGATATCATTTTTGTTTTTATATCCTTTTCCTAAAGTTGAGGAATTATTTTACTATATAGGAATATAAATAAATATACTTACTTTATATATTTCTATTTCATAAGAACAATTTCATCCTTTAGTTGTTATTCAATCAATTTTTAGTTTATCTCTTACACTAATGAATTAATATCCAAAAATGAATTTTTTATGAATTAAACACTGAAATTAACTTTTAATGGATGAGAAAATCCATAAAAGAATGTCAATCCCTTCTATCAATCTATAAATATTATCCTAAACCTATATGGTTTTCATAAGTTAATACTCTCTAAACCCCAATTGTATCACGAATGGTTAATCATTTATATTTATTCATCAAATAATTTAAGTATAAAAAACCTATTACCTATAAAATCTTGTAGTTCATACGTATACATATCACCCTTTTCGCCCTTTTGTTATGAGTTCAACCCCTACTGACTTGATGGATGCAACGTGTGGTCACCTAACATGTGGTCTGTTGTTTTTATAAAACCATGTTAATATAATTTTTTTAACATTACCCAATTGTAATAAACCACAATTATCTCAACATGAAAGATAATATAAACCCTAATAGTTACCAATAACTTTAAAATTATTCCCAAAATAGAAAGGGAGTTGTTCCATAAATAACCGTTTCATTAAAACATTTACTAAATGAATATACTGTATTTTCATAAATGACTCCCAAAATATCCTAAATTATTGTATAATTCCATCACATTAAACCTAACTAAAAGGTGCATAAGACTTTAAACTTATGATCAATCATTCAATCATAAACCCATAATGGTATCTATAAGTCTTACGTTAAGGAAGAAATATCCATAGAAATTTCATGAAAAATACCATTGCTAAAAATACTTATATAATATAATTTTTTAATCCCAGTACATAAAAACTTCATCCATTTTATTTAAACTTAAGACATTGTTTGGTCAAGGGGTTAAAATCTAGAAGAGGGAATTGTATCAGATAATACTCATGTTCTCAATATTTAAGACTGAAAACATTAAATTGATCACCATAAGGAGGTTTATTACCATCTATCACTCTTCATTTTTCCTTGGATGTTCATCGTTTTATGTCAAAATTTTCCACCAATAAAATATTTTCCCAATAGTAAAAGACATATTATGTTTAAACTAGTTCATTATTTTTCATTATCTATTTAAATAATTTACAATGGTTTGTAACGAAAATTTGGATTCTCTAAATCATATTCCTCATGTGTGTCAAACAAGGTTAATAATATGACTCATTGTCGTGTACCATGTAATTATTGATTCAAGATCGACATGCCATTTTTGGAGTTATTACCCAAAGGTACATATGTTCTAAAACCATATCCACTTTTAGTTTCCAAAAAGGCATGTATTTATAGGGAAAACCACATAATCTCTTCCTTACCAAAACATTAGTATATTATTATATACTTATCATCAAAGTATATCATACAGTTATTTTAATTAATATATTCTTTCCTAAATCTAGTTCCCTAGGTTTCTACTAAACTTTATTTGATAACAAATTTAAAAAATTTAACCCAGTAATCATGAGGCAATGTTTATACATTATCATAAGAATCAAGGGATCACATCCTCAAGGACCAAATAACTTAGTAGTATTGGTAAACTGTATACATACATGAGTCTTGAATTACAATTGAATACAAAAAATTACACCATAATTTCTTTTCCAGAATTTTATTATTCAATCTAAAATCCCCTTTTATATCATTATCATTACATTTATAAGTTCCAATTCTCAGTAATAGTTATGTAAAGTGGAAGCTATCATGAATTAATAGACATAATCATCTAGGAAGGGTACATAATTGAACAAATATTTCATTTTAACAACTTGAATATACCGAATAGAAAATGTTTAATTAATATGATGAGGTAAATATCTAAACACACACCCCATTTAATAAATAATAGGATTATCCTAATTAGATAAGGAATACTCAATTTAACATATAAAATAACATAAAACAAATTCCATTTAATCAATAAACTAAGAATTAAATGCATCCTGAGATAATATCATTGTGAAAATATAATGGATAAAAAAAATAAATAAATTATCAATGAAGTAAATGCTTAATTATTTTATTTCATGATCTTAGTCATCATGATACTACTACCAACAAGAACTTTCACAAGATTGTTTAAAACTACAAGTTGAAACCCATTTAATGGTAGTTTACCGATTTTCATCACAAGACTACTGATTCATCAAGGGTATATATAATTTCGGGCCCTACCAATATTATTTGACCAAATCATTCCTGATATATAGAGTAATTGATTTAATTAATGAACAACATGCCTTATCCACAAATATCTATATTGGATAAAGAATATTGATTTATCAATTTTTCCCTAAATAAACCAATAACATTCAAATAAGAACATATTATGTAGAAATTATAAATGAATTATGAAATAAAAATTTACATGATAATTAATATGTATTATTTGGGGAAATTCAATGTCCAGTGATCACATGAATGTGAATATTTCAATGGAAAGGTAATGTTTACACAAACGAATCTGTTAAGTGAATGAAAATACTTACCTTGGTAAAAGTGATTATAAGATATCCTTATTAAGAATAAGGATGATATCAATACATCATATTAATAGTGTATTATAATAATAATAAGGGGTTATTTTCATTTACAAATAAAAATACCCCAAAAATTCCTTTGAAACATTCTTAAGGAAAATGAACTTTTCAACATGAAAATTAATTATTAAAGCTAAATTTCCACAAAAAAAATTGAAAATAATTTTTTAAAATTAACCTTTTAATGTTATAAAAAATAAACCTTAATATGTTTAATGGTCATGATTTTTTGAAATTCTAGTCATGTAACACACTTTAAAAAAAATATTCCTTTCGTTTTTTTCGGTAAAAGGAAAACAATCCTTGTTTTGAAAATGAAATAAAGATACTTTCAAAACATTTTTAAAAAAAGTAAAAATTGGAAATTATTTATTTAATAAGAGATTTTGAAAATTTGGAATTCATTTTTATCACATTTTTAGAAAAAATAGATTTGGATGAAAAATGATTTTCTACTAAAGAGAGAAATGAAGTCATTTTTTATAAAAAATATTTTCTCAAAAAATTTAAGAACTAAACAGTAGAAAAATTTAATTATAAAATAAAGAGTTCATTAATAAAAAGATTAAAATAAAATAAAATTGTTTTATCATATAATTTTCAAATAATTTCATTAATTTAAATTCAAGTATAAACAATCCTGAGTAAAGTGAAGTTGTGAAATAAACCTTTACAGTGATCTTAATGTTGAAGCCAGAATTTACCAATGAATAAATTATGTGTATCAAATATAAATAAATATAATAAAATTGGATTTAAAATATAATATATTAAAAAGTATATATACACATAATCATAGAAGATCAAAGGCAACAAATTAGTAATATAACCTAATGAAAATAAATTGAGTTACAAAATTATTTACCACATTTAATTTTCATGATAAATACCATGAGAAGAAATTATTAAAATTGAAACATAAAATATCTTGAATAATTATTGAATAATGATATTACATATAAAATGGTCAGATCACATTCCAAATAAAAAAATTAGGTGCATTACATTTCAATATGACTTTGTGAAAAGAAATTGAGATGAAGTCTCTTATCTCACAATTCCTTTTGGTTGAACATAATTTAACCTAATTTATAATTGATTTATGAATTTTATTAATTTTTAAAATAATAAAATTCACATTTATAATATCATATATGATCCTAATATAACATCTTAACACCCTTTGTTTATAATATTTCAATATTATCATTGTTTTCGGTGTTAATTTCCTTATTTACTCATGCATGTTTTTTACATGAAGTTTATAGTTATTATATATAGGATATAGATAAATAATTTAAATAATTATAGTAATTTTACATATATATTTTTTTATTAAATTTATTTTTATAATCATTATCAAAATTTCAACATGAATAGTAGACCATAACACTTTGTAGAGGCAGTATCTCATATACACGCATGAGCGAAATTATCATTTACTTAATGGATGAAATGATAAGGAATTACAGGATATATTAATTTTATTAAATAAATATAATTTAATATATATCACATATATTTGTTAAATTTATCTTTATTACATTCCATGTAAAGAGTAAGTAAAAAATTAATCACATCGCTTCACAGGACTGTAGTCCACCGTACACACAAGGGATATTATCATATTTTAAATGGAATGGAATGTAGGAAGTTATATGTGATATTAAAATTAAATAAGTATAATTAAATCATTAAAATCCTATAAATGGGTTAAATAAATCATTATATCCATCATTTAAAGGTGGTTATGGATAACAAATTACATCAGTTCACGAGGCGGTAGTCCGATGTACTCATAATCGATGATTTCATTTCCCAATTGATAGATGTGAAGATTGATATAAGTAATTACCTTAACTTAATAAAATATCTATATATATATTATAATAATTTTATTCTATACTAATGGTTTAAATTCTTTAATGGAGGTGTTTAAAGAAATAAAAAAACAGTCATTTTAGAACGTTACATTTTTTTTTCTGATGATTTATTTAGCTTTGCACTAGAATCCATTAAATGATTGGTTTATGATTAAACCAAGGGATATATGATGTTTTTATGGGAATAAATAATTTATCTTTTGTGTATTATTGGAACCAAATGTCTTGGAATGTTTAATGAGGGGAGGCGATTGTGTGGTCTTTTATTAAGGGAAGGGAGGACACACATGGAATTTAAAAAAAGATTCAATTAAAACACTATTTTTATCCGAAAAAAAGTCCAAAAAATCAGTAATTATAGAACATTTAATGCTATGGGGTTCAAATATGGACATAAAATGTGGGATTTACAAGTGTTTAGGTCATTTAAACCATTATATTATTTGTTCAAAACCTGATAAACCAATTTTTACATTAACCATAGTAGTTTTTTTGCACTCCATTTAATATTCATAATGGTAAAACATAAGTTGAAATTATTTTATAATATAAATTATTCTAATTTTAAATATTGAATATATTTTTCTCAAATTCAATTCCCATAAGTGTTAGAATCCAATTTAAAATTATACCCATAGATGCAGTGAAAAAGAAGGTTACCCTTGAGAAAAATATCATAAATATATACTGTTGTAATATCAAAATTCAGTATTAAATTGCTTAAAATTAACTAAATTAGTTAAATTGTAATATATTTGAACATATTTTACTTCAAAAAAAATTTTAAATACTATTTAAATTTTCAAATAATTTAAACAAATATGTAGTTTTCATAAAAAATTAGCATTTTTCACAATTCATTAAAAAGTGAAACATTTCAAAAAACAATATAAAAAAATCACCCTAAGATTATTTTTATACGATTATTTTAAAAAATAATTTTATTTTTTAAAATAAAATTTCTAAAAGTGGTAAAAATTAATTTTAAATTATGCACAAAAAGTGGCACAAAACCGTCTTTTAGAAAAAAATAATGTTTTTTTGGAATACATTTCTTTTTCTTAGGAATGGTTTTTATATTTATTAAAAATAAATGGAAATCTAATTAATTTTTTTATACATGTTTGAAACATATAAATTTCATTATTTAGTTATTATTGTTCACACTTTCTAACTTAATATCTTGGTTATAATGGTCACGTTTTAAATAATAATATTTTAATATAGTATTGTGTTTTTTTTAAAACCTGATTTTGAATTCATTGAAATATATAAAAAAATTTAATTTATTTGGAAATAATTATTTTGTAAAGTATTTGGGTTTTATATTCTCTTCTAATATTGGTGTTTCCTAACAAACTGGCTCTCAAACATGATGTTTCTTGTTTAAAATCTTAGGGTGTTACACATTCAATTATTTTAATAGAATGTTATGTCGTCAAAGAAGTAGAGTGTGAGGAGAATATATAGTGGTTTCTCTATATCATAAGGATTTAATATGAATCAAATTATCCTCTTACAAATTATATTTAGAAGAGTTAGACTTGAATAATGGTGAAATCTTGAGAAAGGAGATCATATTCATTCTATTCAGTGGATACCTGAGCATCACTTATGACCATACTTAAAAGTAGATATCCTAATGTAGTATTTGAATAGGATAAATTGGTTTGTAGCATAATATATAGATAAGTTATCATGTGTGTGTAACTAGGTCGGTTCTAGAAGTACATGTTTGACAACATACCCTTTATTTTGTTTTTTTTTCTCTATAATAAAAGGGAAAAATGAATGAGTGGTAAGACAACCACCACACACCAATGACATTATCATCCACCTTAGAAGAAAACACTACTAAAAAAATTCAGGATTACCTTGTTTTTTACAATATTTTATATCATTACATGCATATAAACCAGGTGTCTGAAGAACATAGGGAGATAAATTCATTGAATATACCCATAAATAAAATTAAAATGAATTAATTTATAAAAAATTATAAATAATGACTCATCCCACTCCAAATATTGATAAAATTTACACGTGATTATGAAAATTGGTATCAGAACATGGATACACCTTTGATTGGATTATCTGAAATATGAATACCTTAATATTTTTAGGTTTTGAGTTTGTCTTTAAAATTTATCATGAAGTAAAAAATTATATAAAATTCATCTATTACAAATTATATTTCTATATTTTATAAGGGATATAATAATATAAGGAATATAGAGATGAAAACTACAAAGAAAGAACCCCTCTTCATAAAAAAGGAAGGAAAATCATTTTTAACATGTTTTAATCCTAGAGAACATGAAGATGGCATCAAAGAAAAAAATATGGTTAAAAAATACGCTAGAGGGAATATGGAAAAGAAAATTAGGTCAGGAAATTTAAAAAAACTCATGAATGATAGAAACTAAATATTATTGTAAAAAATATCTTTCTTAATGAACCAAATATATGTCGGGAATATGAAGATATAAAGGATATATTTATTGATTTATATGTCTATTTAAATAGAACCCTAAATAATTAAAAAAGAAATTTTAACTTTTATTTGTGGTATATTTAAAGTTATGTAGGTAGATATCACCGAACATGAATAATATACTAATATATTGGTGATGTACGGGAACAAAATGTGTTGATATTTTTTTCTAACAAAAATAGTGGAGGAAAAAAGTGATTAAAATAGAGTAATATTAGATGTGTGTTCTAAAATTGAAAAGGAATTAAAAAAGAAATCGAATAGAATGAATATTCTTTAAATGAGTTGAGAAGTAGTTCTATTCATTATAATAGAAGAAACACGATTTATTTAATGTTAAGTATACTCTACCAAAAGTTAATGAAAATAAGATAAAATATCTTGATATATTATTACAGGTCAATAATATAACTAATTAATATCACAATTATAAGTATAAAAAGGAGTGTAAAAATGTATTATATTCATCGTAGGATGATTAAAATATACTTAATATGAAGTGTCTTGAATTTGAGGTTATACTTATAAATATGGAAGGGAAATGAGATTATTCTCTACAATAAGATGAGAGAATATTTTTACCATACATTCTTTTAATGATAGTATTTTTGTTAATATAGATATATGCTATAAATATAAATGTGTGAGAATATTTTTTGATAAACCTATTAAAAACCAAAAATAGAAGGTAATAATTTTTTTTTCAGAAAACATTGATTCTATTAAAATAATTTTCCCGATTAGTGTAGGTTATAAATAAAAATCTAGAAAAATAGTGGTTGAGAAAAAAGTTGAGGAACCCATCAAAATTTCTATGGTGGATAGAATAACTGAAACCTTGAAAGGTGATCAGAATAATTAAGATTTTATAGTAAAAACAATAAGAGTCCCAATAAAGAAAGTGTTCTTTAAAAAGAAAGAAATCCTGATTTTTTGGTATCTATATTGCTTATTGACATAACATGTCAAAACATGGAAGAAAAATATGGCTTACATCGGGGTGGTGGGATGAGTTGAAGAAAAACACATAAAGAATGAGGATAATCAATTAATCTCAAAAAATTATGAAATATATAAAATATTTGTGGAATATATAATAAAAATGGTTATTCTGGAGAAGCATGGAAGTTTAAATAACCCAAGAATGGGGAAAAATAAATTGAGAAGATAACACCCAAAAATATATGGGGAAATTAAGAAGGAAAGAATGGTGAGATATCTTTAGGTTTGAAGAAAAATAAAAATAGTGAGATAAACACTCCCCAGAAGTCCAAGAATAATGACACACAAATGATACGAATCTTGTTCTACTATGTATGGAAATGAAACTCTATGGACTCCATAAAAAAAGTCGTGGATATTATCTTTGATGGAGGAAAGATGATGTAATTCATTGAAGGAATTATTTAGAAACCATGTTTAAAAAATAAAAAAGATGAGTGTATCCCTAAAGAATAGATGATCAATTTTATAGATCCGTTGGAAATGAAAATAAGTATAGATATAGAATAGGTGATTTCAAGTGCTAAAGGGAAAAATAAATTACACCCAAAGAATAAATCAAATTTCAAGGGAGTTTTTTGAGATGAGATAACTACAGATTTCTTAAGAAGCTATGTGGAACATGATATCAAGATGGTCTTATCTCAAAAGGTTGTTTTATCATATTAATACCTTAATAATTAATTTTTAATAAATATGGATTTAGAACCAAACGTCTAATGTACTTTTATTTCTGAAACAAAATAAGAAATTCAGCATAATAAAATTATAAAGATGAAAAAAAGAATATATTTCCCATGGAGTCTATTAATTGAAATAATAAGGTAGTAATCCTGAAGAGTTATCTTAATGTTAGAGATAAAAATAATGGAGTACATTTATTGAGAATAAAATATCATCCATGTTACTCTCAAAAATTATCTAAGGATATCCCACCTTATTTCCATAAATATTGTATTTCTTCATTCTTTATAGGGGATAGAAAGCGATTCTTCCTTTTAGGGGGATAATTGATTAGATGAGTATATTGTTAAATATCAATAGTAGATTTTAAGAAACCATCCTAGAAGTGGTTATATCAATTAATATCTTTATTTTTACTTAATTAAATAAAAATTTAATCCTTGATGAAAAAGAGTTTGGAATATGCTTATTAATGGTGGGAATTTTGAGAAATCATTAAAAAGATAATCTTTCATGAAAATATTTAATGATAAAAAATTTATTGGAAAGTATCATTGAATATGTATGTTTTAATAATATATAATTTTAATTTTAAAAGTATATATTTGGATGTTAATGGGGGAGATATTGGTTTGATAAATTATATAAAAGCGAGAAGTCTTTTGAGGAATGCATGGTGGTGAATTACATGTGTTGAGAATTTGATAATCCAATCTTATTTTTTACACTGAGTATGGATCATATAAACTTATAGATGATCAATTTATGTCTTAATAATTTTATATCAGTGTTTTTGATTAGTTTTGATAAAGGGTATAAAGGATAAAGTGGAAAAAGATACATTAATATGAATTCCCGAGAGAGGCACTGAAAAAAATATAAATGGGAATATTTATGAAACCATTTTTGATATATTATATTTTTCATCAATAATCATGATACTAATATATGTTGAGGATAGATATTGAGAAGATGATTGCATTGAGTAAACTAATCACGAAATATGTAAACTGATATTGAGTTTTTTATATTAGAGAATATCTCAAAGATTTTTGTTTTTATGTACCCTTAATTTTTACTAACCATACTGAATAAAAATATTGTTAATGTGGAAGGAATAATCCTAGTTACTTCCAATTTATATATATAAAGTATATATATAATAATACACAACCACAAGGGTTATTATTAGAGATCATTCATTGGTGTAAATTGATAAAATCTATGAGATATAACCTTATAGTAAAAAATTTATGATTTATATATCATATGAAAAAAAAATTTATTTTGTTTAAGAAATTGAATAAATAATGAAATAGGTGATAGATTATTTATAATAAAAAAGAGTTCCATTATTAAAGCTTTGAGAAATATTTTTGTTCATTCATAATTTAAAGTGACAATGAATCTGGTTGATGAATTTTAGGAAAGTATTTGATTATATTCGGATGATTTAATGTATTTTGAAAAAAGATTACTGTGGATAAAAATGATTAAATAAATGTTTTAAAGGATGGAGATTAATTATTAAAATTTTTGAGTTATCAATTTATCAAAAATCGAAAACAAATTCATATGTAATTTTTTTTTATTTTTAGTGATTTGGAAAAGTACTAGGAGTTTTATAATGCGATTTTTAAGGTATTTCTATTTGTTACATATGGGTTTCCAATATATATGTTAAATAATTCAATGTATGTTGAAAAAATATCTTGATGATTAGACTAAAATGTTTCAGTGGCATAAATGCATTATGATATGTAAAATTATAGTTGATATGTATGATCCTTCAATGTGATAGGTATGGTTTCCTAGTTTTTGACTGAAATTACAAAAAAAACCTAAGCTTATTGATTTAATACATAATATAATTATTTATGATATAAGATCAATCTATTTGAAAAAATGTGATAATTAAGATATGTGGGAAATGAAACAAAATCACTAGGGTACGTAATATATTTAGGATGATATGTATGATATTCCAAGCGATGCATAGGTTTTATCCTAGTGATTATGTGATATTTGTTTGATGATAGAAAAGATGATACGATGCATATGGATGATATTTTTGATTATTATAAGAATTATTATTGCTTTTCTATTTTAAAAAATGTGGTATTTCTAGAAGAAATATTTATAAGTAGGATTATTAGTAGTGATATTGATTTATTGAAATCTTAAATATCATGATATTGTTGGATATTCATAGTGATTCATGGTAAGAGTTGTTGAGAAAAAAGTGGAACATTGTGAGGATCTTTAATATTCATGTGTGAATTTTTGAAAACCATTTTTTAATATCAAAATCTAGAGGATTTCTCATGAATTTCGGTAACTTGTTAAAATAAGGATCTTGGATATTTCTTGAAAGTGAGTTGAGATTTAATTTTCAAAAAAGTAATAATCTTAGAACATGGAGAGTTACAATGTAATAAATAATCCATGGATTGTGGTGGTCATACAAATTTTGTTCAATTAAAAACATTGAGAAGGTAATGGTACCAAAGATCAAAGGATTTTTCAATTAATAATATGGTAAAAATTTATGAGATCCGTTGAGAGGTTGGAGACATAAATAAGTATAATAAATAAAATAAGGTGAAGGAGTGGAGATACCTATACTGATATATTTCATTGTATTATGCATATCAAAGATAAATTTAGTGATAGTATGATTATGTTTCAATTTTTATTATTATATGGGTAAAAAAAGAATGGCAGAGGAGAATAACTTATGATTTATCAATATCACAAGGACTAAAGGAGAATTGAGATATCCATTTGTGATTTTTGTGTATAAGAGGGATCCTTGGATAATAAAATACTATTAAGAATGAGAAAAATTCATTCAGTCCAGTGGAGACTCGATCATTAGTACCGATTATACTTCAATGGTGTCTACTAAATAATATATTTTAAAAGGAATTCATTGTTTATGCTTGAGAAGGATGAGGGAAAGTTGATATTTACAAATAACCTAGATAGTTTCCAGAATATAGGTTCACGTATATATCATTTCTCATGCTTATTCTTTAAAATAGAAGGAAATTTGTGTGTGAGTGGGATAAAAACTAGTATGAACTGGGGATATAATAACCTATCTGAATGGTGAAACTCATTAAAAATTTCTTGTGTTCCTAGTTTATTAAATTATTTTTAAAAAATTACATTTAAAATCAATTCAACCATATTTGAGATAGAGATATATTTACTAAATATGTGAAAAGTTAAAATAAATAGGCATCAATTGAAGGAAAAAGTGTTGACACTGATTCACCCCTCCACACATTTTTATCACATCACCATGTGATACTAATTTTTTTTCAACAGAGTATTATATATTTCTTTGAAATTTTAAGGTTAGTATTTGCAATATTTATTATCAAAATATGGAATATGTCCATTAAAAAAATGAGTTTTATGATTTGAATGACACACAAACTGTACCACATCGAGTGTCATACAGTATGTATTCAGTATAATTGGGGTGATTTTTTCATATAATATTTATATATTTCATAAGATAGATAAGATTCCAAGTATTAAAATCATTATAAAATGATACCATTCTTATGAAAGTGTTTTTTAGAGGATAATCAATGGGTGGTTGGGTATGATGTTGATCATGCTATTTTATGAGTTTAATCAAGAGGGTATTTTCCCACTTTTATGATTAGTATTCCATATGAGCCTTTGATTGAGATAGATTGAAGGAGTACATTGTCATAACTAGATATGTGACATGTGATGTCATTATCTATTAGACAAGAATCAATTTATGTTCTTATCCATCAATGGTGAATGACATGTGATGTATTTATTCAACCTACCAATCTAAACTCAGAGAATTGAGAACATATGAGTAACTATTTAGGATTGACATACTCTATCACAAATATTTTCAAGATGTCTTAGAAAAAGGATCATATTATTATTAATATTCTATATATCATAAAAATAGTGGATATAACTATTGAGATACAGATATTTTATAGAGATCATGCTAGATCCCTTTATAACCTGGGTAGCACTGTTGATTTCATATAGGCTACTCTTGTCTTAAATTTATGGATTTTTGAATTTGAATTTGTTTCTAAAGATATAAAAAACAATGGAGTCACACCTTATGGTAAAACTAATGGGTATTATGTACAAAAAACATAGAAAAATGTTCTAAAAGTGTTTTAGGGTTTCTATAAAATGAGTTTTGAATAGATATTCATAAAATAATTCATGTGATGTGGTATATGATGAAATCGATGGTAATGTTCAAAATGTGTTTTGGAAATATAAAAAAGGAGTTTTGGATATTGTTTCTCAAGTCAATATATATGATATTATATAAGGTGAAATGTAGTAAAGATTGTTAGGATCATTATAAGTAGAATATTCTATTATTTCCAAAAATTATATGATGTTTAGGCATATATCATATTGTATGGTATGCATATGTAATATCATATGACATTTGTAACATGAGAGGTGTGTTATATGATTTTTGGTAAATTTTGTATTATAATAATTTCATATGATAGTACCATTGTCTTCACCAGTCATCATATATGACATTTCTATATTGTAATACTCCTAAATAATATTATCATTCCTTATGAAAATACATACAACATTAAGTATTAACATTTGGTTTATACTCTACTTAAGGTATCATTGACTATGAATGTTTTATATGGTGAAATATATTGATAATAAATTTTTTTAAATGTTAAATTATTACATAATCAGTTTTTACAAAATAAATAGATGATGAATGACTCAAACATTATGCAGTGTTTATGTAAATAATTGAATGTCTCAAAGAGAATCATTGACGACTATTTGAAAAATATAAATCAATTGATATGGTGTGTGTGGTAACTCTGAATTATATTAAATATATATTCTCTTTCATCCATTTCTATGGAATTTTATTTTTCAATTTAAATTATTTCTTCTACGGTGATTTGAATTAATAGTTACCAAGTGGTAAAAAAATTTAATAACTCAATTTAATTTCATTGGGTTATATTATATTCCTGTTCTGGTTAATATATTAAAATTATTTGTCTAATTAGTTTTTAATATCTATTGATTTATTTAAACTTGTTTTATGTGGATTTATAGTTGATAAAAAAAATTAGTTCATTGTTTGATTCTCACTTCCACGTTATAATTTTTCAAGGGTTTTTTTTCAAAATCCATTTTTTATTCGGGATTGTTTAAACTTGAATTTTCATTGTAGGAAATTATTTTATAATTTTTTAATAAACCATTTCATTTTCCTCTCCCATGGTTATTAATGATTATTTTTCAAGTAATAGTACAATTTTCAACAATTTAGTACTTAAAATGTTTTAGAAAGTTTTTTTAAGAAAACCCAACATCATTTTTTTCTTTGGTACAGAACATATTTTATTCTAAAACCATGTTTTCTAACAATGTTTTCAAAAATATTTTTTTAATTTTAAAAATGATGTATTGAATTAATTTTTATCCATTTTTAATTTTTAAAAAATTCCTTGAAATAAATATCATTATATTTTTCCTAAAATATAACCTTTAAAACCTTTTCAAAATGCAATAGGAATATATTTTACCCTATATTGAATATACAAAATTACATGCCATCATTTATTTTATGCTTCATTTAAAAGTTTACAATGATATTTTTAGTGGTTTTTTTAATAATCTAGTTTTTTTTCTCAATGTTATTTTAAAGGAAAAGTATTTTGAAAATATTTATGTTTTTAAAAGTTTATTTTCAAAATGAAATAGATATTTTCCTAAAGAATATTTTTAAAGATATTTTTTATTCCCTGAAATAAAACAACCCATATTTTTACTCCAATATTTATACATTGTATTGATACCATACTTATTCTTCATTCTGATATTTTATGAATATTTTGACAAAGTAAAGTATTGACATTCAATTTTTTAATCCAATTCTGTAGATAATAACATTTCCTCGAAATTCTCTCTTTCCTAGGATCTATAGAAATTAAGTTTACCCTAAATATCTATATTATTTATCTTGGATATGATCAGTGCCTAAACCATATACCATTTTTTACATGCTGTGTTTTTCTATGAAAATTATTTGATTATATGGGGAAATATTGATAAATCCATATTATTTACACAAGATAGATATTTGATAGGGTTCATTGTTTATAAATTAAATATATAATTTGATATACATGGAATGATTTGGACATATATAAATTGGTTGATCCTATTTAATAACATCCTCTCATTTCATTGGTTGTCTCATTAGAATATTCTATTGGATGGGATTAGTAAAATGGGTTTATACAACTCAATTTTAAACTATCTTGAGAATAGATCTTGATGATGATGGTGTCTTCCTCCTAGGAAACATGAAATCCAATATTTAACAATTTCTATTATTTGGAATTCATTTATTATATTCAATGATATTATCCATATGATATTATATATTGATGCATTTTATTATAACTTTATTAATAAAATGGAATGTTTTTTCAGTGAATTAGTTTTCCATATTTATTATGACTTATGAAGTTATTTAAATGGAATTCGTTCTTATTTATTTACCATTACATGTTGATTATGCCTTATCCTATTATTTAAAAGAAATGTGTGTTCAATTATTGACCTTACTATATTGATTTTACTCATTGATTCATATTTTATTACACTATACAAAACACTTAAAGTGTATTTGTGCTCACCCTAACATCATTTACCCTCTATAGGATGTTATGAAGCTTATAGTGAATGATATGAAGGGATAAATATTATGAAATAAATTGATTGTCAAAAAAATTATGTGTTTATTTTTATAATGTAGGAATCTTGTATATACCTAGTTTACAAAGACTAGAAAACTGAGCATCCCTTTAGTATGAGATTCCATGTATCTTATTCATAGAGAATGATAGTAGGAACCGACTCTAGAATGTTGGGGTTGGGTTAACTATTATAGGTATTAGAGAAAGTTTAGTAGAAACATTGGGATCTATTTTTAATAAATAATAGATTAGGTAACATAACCCAGTGATATAATTTAAACATAAGTATAGTAGAACATCCTAATGTTTTTTTAAGGTAGATATTATGTGGGTTTTTTGGGAATAAATCTCTATTTGGACACTTTAAGTTGCTTTAGTTTTGGAACAGATGTAGCTAGGGGAAATAACTCCAAAGAGGTTGTGTCTGGCTTGACTCAAGCATAACCTAGTACATGAAAATGAGCCTTACTACACACATGGGTTTACACTCCTAGGACATATTCTTAGGATAATTAATATTTTCTTTACAAATTATTTTTAAGGATTTAAATAGATAATGATAATTAATGACCATGGTTAAACATAATGTGTGACAGATTGAAACTAAGGTTTCTGGATGTAGACATCTTCCATGTGATTATACAGTTTTCTAACTATGATTATTATTTCTCACACTATGATTTATATTTTATTTAGTGGATGAAACCAAAAAAATCATTTTAATATGGAATAATAAGGACAAAGAGGAAAAACTGAGAAACGAATTGGAATGTTGATAGGAAGGAAAAATATCATGTTTATGCTTAATCAGTTTTCCAATAATATTATTAACAACATATACATTAACAAACATATGGACACACTAAATAAGAGAAGGAAGGAGTTATCTAAGAACTAGAGTGGTGGATACCTTAGATAAAAGACGGATTTATTTCCATCATGAAAGAAATGTTGAATGAGTCTCCCAGGAAAGTGTATCAATGGAATGTGGAAATAAATTATTTTTGGGAAAAAAGTAATAATGTAAATAATTGATGAGGAAAAATAATGAGTTTGATTGAATGAAATAAATCTCATCCTAAGGACCCATTTATAGTTTTTTGAGTTAAATATGGGGAACTTGGGATTTAACTAAGTGAATGACCTCTTTTAAAGGGTCCTAGACCATAGAAGTACCTATGTGGATATAAAATCGATAAATTATTTCTGTATTGGAATTCATTTGTTGAAGTATTTTGCTAATGGTAGTTTTGTTAAAAGATTTGCAAAAATTATAAGGACTATGTTAAATTTTAGAATCAAGCATGTCTTTATTAAAATAAGTGATATGAATACCATCGAGGGATTATGAGTTTAAGGTTTATAATAAATTAAAATTCTTAACAACATGTTTTAGGTCTTATGATTTAGGAATTTCCCAAGATTTATTGATATTTTGTGATATCATTTTGGGAATAATATGTTTTAGTGGAAAAGTTATTTGAGTAATAATTCCTTTAAATGTTATAGAAAAATTTTTAGAGGTACTGATAACCCTTGATTAACAATATTTCAAGGATGCCCGTCATATATTTTGGGACCTTTATAGGAATTACATTAATATATTTTATTAAAAGGAAAAAAACATGCAGGATGACAACCTGTCGTATCTGGAAATACAGAAGGGTTTGAACTCATGATCGAAGGATGATAAAGGATTCCTGACTACCATTAGCCTACATGTTGTTTTGATTACCTTGTCATTTATTTTAGATAAACTATTCATAAAATAAATATTAAGGATGATCCAACATTGTTACTTTCTAGGTTTAGATATTAATTTATTATATTGGATAACTTGTGAAAAACATATTGGGTTTGTAAAATTGATATAGATATATATAAATACTTGGTTTATGGATATTACAATCCATTTAAGTTGAACATTAGTTATTTAGGCATAAAAAAAATTCATTTTTGCATATATATTTCTTCGAATAAGTGATGAATTGGAAATTTATCAAATGAAAAACAAATGATGAAATTCTTCTTATGAAATTGAAAATTTTCATGTAAGATTATTTCCTTATATTATTACATAGTAAAATAATTCATCAACTTTAGAGAAAGTATCTTGAAATAAAATTATATCCTTTTACTATCATTTTTGATGATACCAGTGTCCTTTACACACATTAGATTTAAGGTTTTGAGACCATCAGATTTGCATTGATCAGAAAATTTTTTATGATTTATAACATAAATCAGTATCTATAAATATATATTCATTTAATCCATGCCCATATATTAATTTTCAATGAATTCTCTCATACTTAGAAACCTAGTTATATTTTATTTAATGTGACCTTGTTTTCTTCTCATTATCTCATATTAAGAGGTATTTTATTTACCCTTTCAAATTGTGGGTTCTCAGAAGAATAATTTAAAGTTTTCAACACCTTTATTACTTATATTAAGCTTAAATTTCCAAGATAAAATTTCTTTAAGGTGGGTAGAATGTAACACCAAAAAAATTCTAAAATTATAACTTTTTATTCAACAACATTTAGGAAACGTGACACCATGCATAGAATAGAATATAAAATCATATGAATTTATGATGTAATTAATAATTTAAATAAGTAAAATACATTATATATCTTAGACTACATGAAAAACTGAGTTTATATTTGTTTACTTGAAACAATGACTTTATTCGATGGCTTGAGTTACTCACAATACCAATTTTACCGAATATTATTAATATTATTATTTAAAAAAATTATTTACTAGTTTTTAATTTGGTGGTTATAAACAGTATTAAATAACTTTTGAAAATATATGGTTTAATTCATTGGTTTCTATTTAATTTTAAGTGGATAAAAAATAATTGAATATAAAGTAATTTTTTTGTGAAAAACTATATTTATCCACCAAAGATATTTTTATTAATAAATTAAATTAATTACTATTAGTGGATGATATTAATGATATTTATATATTATATATTTTTTAATATGTGTTTACATTATTAAAATTGATATGAAATCCATAAGTTATGAACAAATCAAATTTTATTTATAAAAGATATATTTTTATAAAGGTAGTTTTAAAATTTTAATGAGGCACTTATTTTAAAAATATACTTTGAAAAATTTATAAATTTTATTTGAAAAACTAAAATTCATTTTTAAAATATAAATTTCAAAATTTTCATAGTTTTAATGTTTAGTATTTTTTGAAATGTTTCATTTTTTGATGAATAATGAAAAATATAGAGTGTTAATTAAAATCTAAATTTTGAAGTAAATAATTTATACTAATAAATTATATTTTTAATTAATTATAATGTAGCATTATTTAAATTATAAATCTATTAATCCTATTTAGTACATTGGAATAATTTTCATATTGAATTAAGATATAAAAACATTATAAAATTTTAAACAATCTCAGTTGAAAAACACAACTTCACACCATGTTTGCGAGATTACTTTTAATTGATTTTTTTGACATTTATGAAGATTGAATTTGGAAAAATGGATTCCATATTTAAAATAAAAAGAATTTATAATTTATAATGACGAAAATTTAATTTTTTTCCAAAATTATTATGGAAAATAGTTAAATTAATTACAATAATTATGATAAAAACATGTGTGTTTAGTGGTTAAACAAAGGAAATAATGTGTAAACAATTACCCAAAACATGTCCAAAACACATTGTATAGAAATAATTAAAACATTTTAAATTATATTATCTATAATGGAGCATTATTGGGGTATGATTACATGAAATGAATGTGGGTGGAATTCACTGTTCCAAACAGTTACAAGCATGCCACTCACCCCACTTAAAAGAGGAAATCACGTCTCATCTCTACTTTGCACCTTCAAACCACATTTTGGGACAAAAAATACAAAAAATAATTCTTAAATGACATAAAATAATCCTATAATCCTTATATTGTAAAAAATATAACTTAGTAAGGCATTGATGAAAACCTTAGGAGGATACCCAAAGAAGAGGTAATGTTCTTCTAAACGAATTTTCATTTTATTTCCTTATCCACATACTTCAATTAATATTTTACCTGATTATATAAAAAACTCTATATATTTCATATACTTAGATGTTGTTATGTTAAGTTTATGGCCTATAAATTTATACACTTCCATCAAATGGGTTACGAAATCATCATTTGTGTCTACGACAAACAATCTTGTTACGAACCGATGTCTTCCATTTTTTCCATTTACGCCACTAAAGGTTTGAAATAATGATGGATTTATTATTTTTATGTAATATATATTATATTTATGATATTATTATTCTCATTTAATTTTTATATCATACATATCTTCATGATTCCCATTTTTTGGTAATATGATATCTTCATTCATGTGTATTAGAGACTACCACCTTGCAAAGCGATGTGATTCATTTTCACTTTACGAGGAATGTATTAAAAATGCGATCAAAAAAATATGTGATATACATTACATAAAAATTATATTTTAATAATATATATATTTATATATATATAATTTTTCTTTTTTTCAATATGACAAGAAAATAGAAACTAGGATTATAAATATGTACGACCTACCATCTCCATGAACAGAGTATTTCATTTCCTATCACAAAATTTTAATGGATTAATATATATATATTAATAATTAATAAATATTATATTTAAATCATTGTTTAAAATTTTGAGATTATTCAAACATAAACTAAGTAATAGGAACAAAAAATTCACATGTCAAAATATACTCAAAAAGCAATGTAACTAACACTCGAAACAATGAAAATAATGAAATAATAATAATGAATGGATGGTATGATGTTAAAAAAGAATCATATATGATGATTTACATATTAATATGGTTATATTATAATTTAATAAAATTTTGATAACCATTTTACATGATGTTAAATAATATATGACCAAAAGGAATAAGTTAGGTAGTAGATTTCATTTTAATTTCATTTTACTGTGGCATATTTTAATGTTTTGAAACTAATTTATTTTATATGTTTTATATACTATACCGTTAAAATTTAATGTCACTTATAATTCTATATTCTTGTAATTTTATGTTTCAAATTTAATTATTTAATCCAAGGATATTATAACTAAGTGTTACTAAGTGGTATATAATTTCATAACTCAATTTATTTTCATTGGGTTATGTTACCTCCTCATTGTCATTAATTTTATAAGAACATGTGTGAAATGAAATTTTAATTTATATTTTTATATTTTAACCTTTTTAATTTCGAATTAAATTTTATACACATTATCAATTCATTGTTTGAGTATCACTTCAATGTTATGGTTTTTATGGTTTTTCTTCATAAACCCATTTTTTGGAATTGTTTAATCATGAATTTCCATTGAAAGAAATTATTTGATCATAATTTAATATCTATTATTTATTCATTATCATTTCCAATTAATCATACCATTTTCACTCTTTGGTACTTAAAATATATTAGAAAATGTTTTTAAGAAAACAAGACTTCATTTATCTATTCACATTGAAACAGGTTTTCTTCTAAAAGTAAATTTTTAAAAATGTTTTAAAAATTGATTTTATCAATTTAAAAATGATTAATTAAATAATTTTCTTTACCAATTTCACCGTTTTACTAATTTTCTTAAAATGATTCTCCTTTTAATTTTATAAAAAATTTATTTTTATCCTTTTTACAATGAAAAATGAATGTTATTTTTACCATGTATAGTATATTGGGAATTAACCTCCACGATTTATTTGATGCTTCCCTTTAAAAATTTAATAGTATATTTTAAAAGAATATTTTTCCTAAATATTCTTGAAATTATATGTTTAATTTAAAAAATTATTTTCAAAGAAAAATATTTTCAGAATGGTTTATGTTTTAAAAATTTATTTTTACAATTAAAATGATATTTTCCCCAAGAATGTTTTTCAAATATCATTTTTATTTTATAAAATATAAAAACCATTATTCTTACTCTGATGTGTACAAATCCCATTGATACCATAGTTATTCTTCCTATGGATAGTTTGTGATTATTTTGAACAAGGAATGTATTGGAATTCACTACCTTGATTCAATTTTGTAGTTAATAAATTTCCATTGAAATGATCACATTCCTATGATCATTTGAAATTGAATTTACACTAAATAACCATATTATTTATTATTTATATGTTATTTTCCTAAACCATATACCATTTTTACATACATTTTTTACTTTGACAATCATTTGATTATCTATGGAAATATTTATAAATATGTATTATTTACTCGATAGAGATATTTGATAAGGCACATTATTTATAAATTAAATATATAATTTGATATATGAGGAATTATTTGGACCTAATGTCATGGGTGGGTCCCATTTAATGATATCCCCTCGATGAATTGATAGACTCATGAGATGAATCGGTTGGATGACCTTAGTTAATATGGTTTTTACCCATATGTTTTAAACTCTCATGAGAATATATCTTAATGGTAAAGGTATCATGTTCCTTGGAAACATGAATATCGAATAATTTACTTCATATATAATTTAGTAATTATCACCCAAGATATTTTTTCTATGATATTATATATTAATGCATTTCATTCACAATTTATTGTTAAAATGGAATTTATTTTCGGTTATTTACCTTTCCATATTGATTATGAATTATCTAGTTATTTAATTGGAATGTGTGGTACGCTATTTACCTTATCATATTTATTATTCCTTATATATTTATTTAAATGGAATTGTTTTTCAATTATTTACCCTTACATGTTGATTATTCTCATCGATTCATGATTCGTTCCACTTTACATAACCCTGACCGAGTATCTGAGCTCACCCTAACTTTATTTCCTTTCCCCAGGATTCCATGGAGTTTACTATGATAGATATTAGGGATACTCTAGATGAAATAAAGTTTTTTATATAAAAATTATGTCATGATTTGTGTAATGTTATAATCATGTAAGTATCTACTTAACTAAGACTCTATAACTGAATGGTCCTTTGTGATGTGGTGCCTTTTAACTTATTCCAATGCAATGGTACCAGTCTCAAACTTCTGGCTACAAGGGTTAGGTTCACTACAGCTTCTATCAATAATGACTCCCACTATAATGCATAAAAGTTTTTGAGTCCTTGATAAAACCTTTCCAATTGTAACCACACATCAATTGTTTGATGAGGGTACTTTTGAGTTAACTCCTTAAAGTGATACAAGGCTTCTAAGCTAACTCTCTGTCAGTAAGGGAAAATTTGTGGATCTCATTTATGAGATTACATGTTCATATTTATGGGAAATAATTATCTAAAAACTTCTTAGATATGTCATCCCAAGTCCTGATGGACTCTATAGATAATATTTGGAGGCATTCCTTGGATCAGTTATACACGAAGAAAGGAAAAAACATGAATTCATGTATCATCACTATATAACCCTTGATTGCAAAATGTGTTGCATAATTATATGAAATTAGATACGTGTTAATGGGGATATTCTCTCTAATGTACACTATAATTTACCATGATCTGGATCAATTGGATTAGTCCAAGATTAATTTCAAATGTATTCTTATGGATATGAGGGCATACGATGTTGGGAGAAACTCTAGTAATGTTTCAAAAGACTTATTCCATAATACTGATCTTCTGTTGCAATGGTTTCTCCCCTTTTTGTTCAGGGGGCACATTTTGAACATTTTTCGGGTTAGGCTATGGAGGTTTGTTTAGATAATATATATTTAATTTATGGAATGTAGATAGGTATATTTTATTCATGGTATCAAAATAAATAAATTCTTGATCATCAATGATCCTTTTATGAGTCAATTTTATTTATCCAAGCACTAGGATAAAGAAGTGTATATACTGGATCCATTCCTTGTGTAAAAAATTTTAAAAAGAAAGAGGGACAAGAAAAGGGGTGTTCGGTAATCCAAGGCCCACACCAATGATTAATATTCCATGTCACAAAACTGTCCTCAACAGTGGTTCCAAAATTTTATTGGCGCACGTGAAATCATTTAGTCTTCATAGACATTTATTAGATTATATTTTAAAATCCCAAACTACACTTAGCTATAAAGGCATTGCGCTGTGGGAGTGCGTGGTGGAACCCACAGTGACTATCTTGTTGGATAACTATATAGTGATTAAAAAATTATGTAATGAGTCCTCCTAATTTTTCGTAAGTTTGATTTTTTAGAAATTTCATATAATGGGTTTAAATCCAGAAAGGGATAATGGATAAGGGTAAATTTTGAGGTTTAGGAAACAAAGAAATCCTAAATCTTGCTTCAGATATACCTATGGATTGGGCTGTAAAGTGGTAAAAAGGTAACAAATTAGTAATAGTCAAACCAATTGGATATCTATAAGATGAAACTATTCTTTGGTCTAGAGATTGCAAAAAACCTAGACGTAGTATGCTTAGCTACAACGGAAGAATTTATAATAAGAATTTTCCATATATTTCTAAACTCCAACATGGTCTAGGTATTTTTATTACACTTACCCTAATCAGGGTAATGAAAAGAAATGATAAACATTTTTAAAACAAATTAAGAAACACATGGTTACTATGTTTTCATTTAGAGATTCATTACATTTAATCACACCCTTAATCTCAAGTCTTATACATAAGCTTATTTTTCACACAAGATGGTATTAATAAAAGGATATAATCATGCAGAATTATTTAAATTAAAATTTAAAAATTTAAAATATGGAAATACACTACTTAAAAGATTTAAAATTATTCATGAACTCAATTTAATGAATTAACAATGATGAAACAATAAGAATTTCAATTTTCATGGAAAATGGTGTTGAAACATTGTAATTGTGAAGGGAAACACAATGACCCCTAGATATAGGTTGATAAAAATAAAAGGAATTTATTAATATGAAAAAATATAGTTATTTTTGAAAGAATGTATAGGTGAATCCAAGAATAACTAAGGAAGGTTTCCACCGAGTCCAAGCCTCTCTGTCCCTTGGGGTGATATAATATTTTTAGGCTAGAGCAGTCCAAACATGTTAGTGATTAAAATGATGAGATTATTTCAGGTAATTTCTTCCTCAACACTTACATGACATGTAAATTGGTTTCACATAATGTATATCAGATCTTCAAAGGTGTCTAAAGATCTTGGATGTTCCAGATTTAATGGCTTGTATCTTTAGTGGGATTCATATTTCAAACTTTCACATTGTGAATCTATATTGAGTTTCATATTTTGAATCATTTTTGCTATATAATATCTTTACATATTTTATTAGGTTCAAATCATACACTTTGCATTCAAATCAAATAAAGTGGATCACAAATTCTATTCTCAAAGAATACATATCAGGAATCTATGTTTCACAACATGTAATGTTGAATTCATTATTTTTCCAACATATAATCCTTTGATTCTTGAGTCTCTATTTCCTTCAAAATAAATCCAAAAACGTGTGTATTATTGAATAAATAATAGTAAATTCTTAAATAAATACACCCAAAAGATATATATGAATTCAGATTATCCAAAACCAAGGACCACAAAAAATTGGGCCCTCTTCCTTCCGAATCCAAATGAAAACCATATTATAAACTCTAGTCCGAATTCCTAAAATGACGTGGTTAATTTTAAATTTCTTCCAAAAATATGTTCAATGAAAACACCACTAGATTTTATGGGTAAAATAATTTTTAGGTTTCAAAATGAAACACACATTTTTCCTTTAAAATAGTTTTCATGCCACATACCATTTTGAAATATATTATCCAAGTGTAATACCTTGAACCAGATTCCCCTCTAACCAGTTCCCCAAGGCGATTTGTTACATGGCCTCAAGTGTGCATCCACATTTTCCAAAGGCTTACAACTATTAGTAAGGGTCTAATGAGACACATGGGGAAACTATACACTATTTTTAAATTTAGGTCATAGCAGATAAAACAAGAAATATTGAAAACAATATAAATAATAAAAATTCATCACAAATCTATTTCCTCAAACTTGGTACATGGCCACAATGAACAGTAAATATTCCACGTCATGTACTATAATGACAAGTGTAATGAAAAAATTATATAATAAAGACAAACAGAATAATCCCCAAATGGATCGTGACACCAATTATGGTTCCCTCATCCATGCAAATCCATTATCCCCAAATCAAACATCGAACATAGGGAATTTTCCCTTATCCTGACCTGTAACCATGAAGTCAACTTCGATACCCAACGGTGGCACGAACAAGGTGAGAGTATGAATAAGTAGGCCACCAACAATAGCATCTTAAAAATAACCAATCTAAAATAGTGTATATAGGATTATGGTAATAAATAAGACAAAAAAAATATAAACTAGGTTTTGAAAATTAATAGGATTACATTAGCCACTTAGAACATTAGTTCAATGAGTTACTAATGTTCATCAAACATGGATCAGCCTATGCTGGTCAACTAAACAACATATAAGGGTAGTCGAGTTCCCTAATTCATATGAACAATCATTTCACTAAAAAATATATAATAAATCACAATGGAGCCTCATTCTAGGTAATCATATCATGTTCATTCGTTTGGGTCATATAACCTCAGTCTCACACCCGAGCCCCTACAATACAGTTGTAAGGCCATAATCCTTAGTCTAGATGGACCCATGGGAGTAGAGCCCTAGTCTAATACCCTACTCATACCATATAATCTCATGATCACGATTCTTTCACCATTTTAACACATTTACCATTTACATTCCATAACTTATTTAACTCAATCATGTTAGGCCAAACATCCCCGTTTTTTCCATGAGAACAAGCTAAACATAGTTATCATTGGTTCCACTTAATAAGTCCATGTTAACATGATAAAAATTACTATAATAGGTAATATCTTATAAAACCTTCAATTATTTATTTAAAAATATAATTCATTGTTCATGGAAGTGGCACACACAATGAGTGGCCTTTATCCAGTATATTCAACATCAATGGATCCCACAAGAATCCTAATGGGATAAATTTATAATTAACATAACCCATTTATAATTTCCAACAAGTAGAACCAAGTGGAAAAAAGAATTATACAACAAAACAACCACATACACATAAAAAATATCAATAGTGTGTAATATATCATATATAACAGGTTCAACATGTTTGTAGACAAAATTTCTCTTAACCTTATCTATTGATTCAAATTTAAACCACAATCAAATCCTAAACATATAATCTTATATAAAATGTTGGATTTAGGTATTAATATGTTGAATAACTATTATACAAGGTCTCTTCCAGAAAATATATCTATGAATAGTGTTAGACTCACATCGATCGTCAATTCACACAAAACTGTACTCCAAATGACCAATAATTGAGGGAAAATCATCCTTGTAGAAGGAGGGAAGAATTTTTTTGTAACCCTTTCTACTGTATTCTAAAATAGGAGGAAAATAATTCTAGTTTTCATAAGTCTTATGGTGGTAAAATTTTTAATCCCCCCATTTTTAATGAGGCACATAGTTTGGCGGCATGGTTGACAAAACTTTTCACAAACCATTTTCCACCCTCTGTCCAAAAGTAGGTATAAGTCACATGGTCTCCTAAAAGTCCACACAGTTCAATAGAATATGTAGTGGCCATGCATGATGGGTCTGTACAAGTTGACATGGTTTCAAGATCCCCCTTGAATGTTTTCTCAACTGTGAACTTACCTCATATTTTCCAATATAGTTATGATGAAAAGTTATTAGTAAAAATGTTCCAACCTTGCAACATGCGCTAGATGGAACTTATTTCCCCCTTTCATGCCCTGAACCCCAATGACACCCCAATAATCTTTAATCACCATAGAACCATTCCATTAAAAAAAAGAGAGTTTAACCAAATCTTAAAATGGTACCTACATATTTAGATGTTCGGGATCTAAGAACCTCCCAACCATGTAATAATTCATCCCCGATCCACACCCCAAATCATTACTATGTCTCCAAGGTAAAGAGGTCGGGATACTAGGCCAAGATATATGTCTCCCACTACTATGTTTCTTATTAAATGTTACCATTCTTCCTAAACACTCAGACCAATGACACGACCTTACCCCTCAAGACATTGTCACTACAATCCATTATGGATTATCCAATTGGCACCTCATTTGTCTGATTGTCCCCACAATCTCAAACAGCCACACGTACCTGGCTTCCATATTAACCTATTTCTAAACCTGACTATGAACCAAACTTGTTGATAACTGAAGGAACTGATGATCACCCCCCCTAAACTCAAGAGGCTAAAAATTTCGATCTGTATACGAATTTAGCCTAGTCTAATCCATATCAATATGTTTCCAAATCAACTGGACCTAGTAATCTATCTCATATGTGAGGATTGACCCCAGAAAATTTTATTCTATAGTTTCCATCTAGAAAACAATTATTTACATAGAGTACCATAGAGCACCTCATATGGTTCCATTTTAATAGTCTCCTAGTAACTGTTGTTGTAGGAGAACCTAACAATTTCCATGTGATTTCCCCAAGATCCACCAATTTCATGGAAACATTCCCCCAATATGTCCTCTAGCACTTGAATATTATATTCTTACTGCCCATATGTCTACGGGTGAAAATATGTTCTAAAAAATACCTCAGTACCAAGCACCTTCTATAACCCTTTCCATAAGCACAATGCGAAACAAAAATCAAGCTCGGAAATAATAATTCTAGGTATCCCATTAAGACATACTATATATCAAATATATAGGTCACACAACTGGTGAACATAGAATGTATGAAATCCCATATCGTTATCAGACACTAATTTATGATTTTTCACATAAAGGTATATATTATAAAACCCAGAGTATTGAGAAGTCTTGTGTATTTAAGAGATAGATACATTACAAAAAAACTTATAATAGGCGGTACATCACCATTATTGGAAACATCATTAATGTGGTCAAAACATTCAATCATGATTAAAACCATAAGGGATAACCTAGATACATACACAACAATGGGTGAGCTAAAAATCCCAATAAAGGAATAAATAAATATTAACATGAAAAATGTATTACATGTTAGACAATAAACATATCAATGATATATAAAAGGTGTGAGAATCATAAAATGATAAAATAAAGGAAACATGGGAATGTGGAAACAACATTACACATGACATGAGAAACATAAGTCAAGGTTGACCACTAAGTCTTCATAACTTAATTTTTTAAGGATAACCACCCGAAAACCATACATGAAATATTAGGAGACTGAAACATTAACCAATTCATTAGAATTCTATCTTGGTGAACCCATCATAATCATATCATGTACATGCATAATAGTGACACATATATCATATAAAATATATAAATATTTCATCAAATTTAATACTAAGATAATGGAGTGTGGATTAACTAAATGTATGTCCCCAATAAAATAAGTATAGTTTATAATGGTGAACACCCTTGATAGGAATTGGGTATAGGTATTCACTACATTATTATTTTCCATGTAAAATATTAGTTAAATTTTGGTAGCATAATGAGTGAACATAAATGATCATGGGATGGATTAATGAGAGTAAAAGGGATATCTTATCATTTAGACAACATAATGATAGTACGTGGTAAATGGAATCCTATAGGACCTCAGAACTTCCTAAGAGGGGAGGGGTGAATCATGGGGTAAAATTTTCTTCTAAAGTGAATGTTCTTGTTCCCATGTTTGTAGGAACTTTCTAAACTTGTCAAAAAATCACGGGCAAAGAGATAACAAAAATAGTTTTACTTGGATCACCACTACGGTCTAGTCCAAGGAGCATACGTCGTCAGAGTGAGAGTCATACCTAAGTCCATTAATATTCAATCATTGTGGAGTATTCGAATTTAGATATAGTCACTCTATTCTAGGAACATTTCATTTATATGATTTTAGGGATAACACACTTCATTCTTCAAAACACTTCCTTGAAATCCCCCTAGATCAATGCATTGGGGGAAGTCTAACTCAGTTTATCGACTTAAAGGTTGCTTCAATGGGTTGGAATTAAAGACTTCGTTTGTGACATAGAACAAGAATCTTATAGCACCAAAGAACTGAGTTGATTCAAAATGAAATCGATGTTCATGGAAAATTGATATTTAAAATTGACTTTCATGAAGCTCCGCCGTGAAGCTCATTACCATCACAAAGTTCCCCTGTCTTCACGGAAAAAACACCTTTGCAAATCTCACTGTGTCAATAGGGTAAAACCCATAATCATGAATAAATAATTAACCAAAAGTGTTGGAAGTAATTAAGACTCAAGAGGACTTTTCATGATGCTCAAGATCACATTGAATATCAGTTTTGCAGATCTCCTCTGGATTTGATAAATCAAAGTGATTCTAAATTTTCTTTAGAAGAGTTCATTTCATGTGAAGAGGGTTATCCTATTATTTATAGGCATAGACGTTCGTGATGATCT
Source organism: Viscum album (assembly GCA_963277665.1). Taxonomy (NCBI): domain Eukaryota; kingdom Viridiplantae; phylum Streptophyta; class Magnoliopsida; order Santalales; family Viscaceae; genus Viscum; species Viscum album. The sequence continues at coordinate 1,154,152,879 of OY728120.1, read as the reverse complement.
GCCAACTATTTTTTGGATTTGATGTATATTTTAATAGTGTATTTGCGAAGAACCTCCCTTCAAAATGAACTAGTGAAATTTGATATTGTCACAAAGCATTCCATCAAACCCTTCGTGCCATGACGATGCTACTATTCACATAATCACAAAGATCATAGTCACTGATCGCGATGATCCAATTATCCTTCAATCATGATGATAATCACAATTTCATAAATTACCATTAGAGATATTTAATACCTAATGAATCACAAATCACGTATACTATATTCATGAAACTAATTCGTTTTACATATCTTCATAAGGCCTTCAATACTAGGAAACAACGCCACCTTCAATACTCTTTCCAGCATAAACTTTAAGATCTCTTTCCCTGTAAGCTCCTTGATATTCTAAGTGTGGATTGAAAACAAACACAAAACATACTTTATATTCAGTAAATAACATCCCAGGTTAAAGAAAATAACATATCCCAACATTAGGAATTAGATATATAAGGCATAAGATAAAGAAGATTCTTGAATAAAAAAGAGGAAAGGACCCCTTACCGCAATAGGGTGATTCCAAAATCATGGTAGGAACTTCTTAAGGGATTGGGGGAATTTTGGGAGGACAATAGAGAGGGAAGGGAAGATTTAAGACATGATCCAAGGCTATTTAATGATGAGGAATGATATCCTGGGTGGGTTTATAAAGGAATAGATAGGGTAGTTCTTCATTATTTCCAAAACATAGGTTTTGGACTCTAAGCAATAAGGTAATCAAAACCAAATAAACACTTTCTTGATTTTCTCCAATAGTTTCTACCTAGGAGGATTTTTTTTATATATTTTATAATTCCATGGTCTAAAATTATTAAAATATTACCCTTGGTGATGCTGAAGTGAGTCCTGATTTTAAAGAAATGATTTTAAAGTCTTAAAATATAATATTGGTTTTGAGTGATTTATAAAGGCTTTATATAAATTAATTAAATAACATAAAAAATCTATTTTAAATAGAAAACATATATTTGATCATTTATACCTTTTTTATAATTTTATACATCACTTTTGGATCATTGTGATGTCATAATGCACATAGTATATTTATGTCATATATATTTTTAATGTGAAAATTCGACTATCTCAGAAAATTATTAAAATGTCACTATTATATAAGTTCAAAATTATTATTCCGAAAATAATATTTATTTTATAAAAATAATTTAAAATTTTGTTTATTTTCACTTTTAAAATAAGAATCTTCATTTATTGAGAAATGATGTGTTTTTTACAACAATATTTTTCAAACCATTATAAAAATTGTTTTTGACTCAATAAAATTATATAATCAACTAAACATAATTAATATTATTTAATAATATTATTTTATTTAAATATAACATATTTTAAAAATTCATTAATTTATTAAATGGAATGTATTAACTAAAATTACATGTTACACAAAAATATAATTTGGGTTTTACCAATAAAAATATAAATAAATTTTAATGTAAAAAATAGGAATAAAATTTGTTTATTATTATATAATATATAAATATTTTTATTTTTAGAGTCTCGATAGAAAGATATTTTTTACCTTGGAAAATATCCTAAGTGTAAGGTGCATAATGGTGGGAATTTAATGGGGGTGGTTCGACATATATGTTTTGGGCCGTGAAATCAATGAGCTTGAACTTCTCCAATAAATAGTTTTTTCTCATGATATTTTTATTGGATCTAGGATTTGTCTTGGTCAAGGGAAATCCATGTGATTATATCTCCCTTTTAAGCTCAAATAAATTGGATTCATATGGTAAAATCATACTGGATGAGGTCATCACTTTGTCTCTGTCAATTAGATTTGTCAAAACCCTTTATTTATAATAATCATTTGATCACTTTTCAATGGATATATTATCAATGGTTATGAAATGTAAGGGCCTTTAAATTATAATAGGATATTATAAAAATAGGTAATTTAATGTGTTTTATATAACCATAATACATGATAAAAAATTTAATTAAATCATAAGAGGAATTTTATTTATTAATGTTTAGTTTGTTATAAAAAACCTCTCAAATTGGTAAGATATGAATGAAATTTGTAAACTGATCTACAATTACCCATATATCACTATTATTACAATGCATCCTTGGGAGAACTACCACAAAATCCATGGTAAATTATTCTTAATTCCACTTCGGAATGGGTAACATCTGTACCAACCCACCTAGTCTCCACTACATGGGCTTCAATAGTTGAGTGGTTTAGAATCATTTCTTAATTCATACGACCAATTTCTTCATCCATGGATACTAATAATATCTATGAATTTCAAGAAATTTTTTGGTTGAACTAGGATTCACCACCCATTTAGAGGGATGAATCATAGAAATAATACCTTCTCAAATACATGTGGGCACTACAACACAACCACAAATCTAAACAATCTCACTATCATCGACAGTCTATTCAG